>CM066320.1:60128427-62528427 GCA_033807775.1 Saussurea involucrata | reverse complement strand
TCATAATCCCTTTTCCCTTGTCTTTTGCCTTCGGCTGTTCTGCTTGTTGAGATGGGGTTGCCTCTGTAGGTTTTGACGCTCGAGTCTTAGAGGGCTTTGTTGTTGATGTTTCTGTTGGTTTGGGGATTGCCTCTGTTGGTTTTGACACTTGAGTTTCAGAGGGCTTGATTGATGATTTGGGTTCTGTTGGAGAGGTTTCAGGTGTTTTGCTCAGATATTTTCTTTTGTGAGCAATGGTTTTGGTTTTTGGGTTGGTTTTGGGTGTTGGGGAAGGTAGTTCGTCTTCGGAGGATGTCAGAAGTTGGACCTCTTCTTGGATTTGGACATCTTCTTCAGATACAGAAGGAAATTCCACAGAGGTGGGTGTTGCCTCTGTGGTCTTCTGTTGAACTGTTGTTTTGGGTACTTGGGTTTCTTCAGTAATGGATTCCACAGAGATGGTTTTTGTCTCTGTGGTTTTGTTTCTGGTTTGGGTTTCAGGTTTTTGGGTTTTAGCAGGGGTTTCTTCAGAGATCATTTCCACAGAGGTGGTTGTTGCCTCTGTGGACTGTTGGTTTCCTCCTTGGTTTTGAGTTGGGGGAATTTGGTTCAGGGGTTCTGTGGATACTGGTGGTTCTGGTAGACCTCTGCTTGCAGCTACTTCCCTTTGTTTCTCCCCTTGATTCTCCCCCTCAGGATGATATGATGAATCATCAGAATCATCATTAGTGTCATCCTGACCCTTATTTGTTTTACCTTCTGCCCTGCAAGATGTATCTGGTTTCTTTGGTGGAACAGCCCCTGCAACAATCATCTTTGCGCATAAGTCATCACAGAGGCCGAGCAGTGTTTCAACCTCTGCTTCTGTGTTGAAGCGCATTCTGCCGACGCTTGCTTGAAACTCTCTGACATAGTTTGCGTTGGCAACGGTGAAAGCTCTGATGAATTCGGTCATCTGATCAAGTATTCCTTGGCCGAGTCCTGTCACTTGAGCTCTTGTCATGTAGTCAGAAGGCTTCATGGCCTGAGTATTTCTGGTTGTTTGCTCTTGAACTTCGTCTAAGGCCTTCTTCAGGTCTTCAGGTGTAAGACCCTTAGATTTTGAGGATTGCTCTTTTAGTTGTTGAAGAATGTGCTTGACAGACTCTTTGAATGCAGTGGTGGCGGCTTTTCCGAATTCAGCAGCTGCAGAGGTTGCAGTGTTTGTTGTAGAGGACTTCATCTGAGCTACGGTCTGTTGTACCTCTGTGGACATGTTGTCCATTTTGGTATTTAGATTTGTGATATCCAAAGATGTTGATTCTGCAAAAGTTTTGAGAGAGCTTTGCAACTCTTTCATTGTTTGGTTTACAGATGTGACAAGGGTTTGGAACTCATCCCTTGATACATGTGAACTCGTTGTAACCTCTGGGGGAACACATTAATCCCCAGAGTGAGTCTCTGTTCCTGAGACACCTTTTTTCGCCCTTGTTTTGATGTTGGGGGCGGAAGGATTTCCTTCTGATCCTCGAGCAGAAGCATCTAGTGCTTCAGACTCTACAGAAGTTCTGAGAATGACATTGTCTAGATCCACTCCAGAGGTGGGTACTAGATTATCCTTCTTTTCACTCAGAGACTTGTCTAGAGTCTCTCTGTCTTTGTGCACCCTAATCTCCTCTGAAGAGATGTTTGGATCTAGTTGTGTGCGTGTTGCTGAGGAAACAAATTCCTCTTCAAGGATTTCTGTTGTGATCCGGGGCAATAGATCACTTACTACGGATGAATCCTTTAGAGAGGATTCCCCTGGAATGGTTTCCCCGGTTATTAATGGTACAGAGGATGAAAGAATTTTCTCTGTCTGGATGGTTTGGGTTGGGGTCGAGCCGTGCTGCTCTTTTTCAATATTGCCCTCTGCTACTAGACTGGCGGCAATAGAAGTGTGGGTTGCAATGGGAGTTGGTTTTGGTTGTGTGCCTCTATTAATCCAGGCATCTTTTCTTGCTTCTGCTTCTGTGAAACATCCAACCACTTGTGCTCCATCTATGGTTTCAACCTCTGTTGCTACCATATGGGTTGAGACTTCTACCCTAGTCTCCCCTTCTTCTGTTACCTCTTCTTCCCTTGGACCTAGGGAGTCGTACATAAGATGAGTACCAAAAAGTTGTTGTACTTGGAGGTGCATAACCTGTGTACCGTCAGAGGCAGAGATTACTTGCTCTGGGCTTCTTCTGTGAATATCAAGGCCAGGTTGAAGGAAGGGGTTCTGCAGTACCTCTGGGGTCTCAGCCGGATTGTCCCTTGGAGTTTGATCATCATCATCAAGATCAGAATCAACTCCAGAGATTGTGAAATCTGGATCTTCTGTGGCTTCTGTGGTTTCATGTGACAGAGCTTCTGCAGTCCATCCAGCAGTGTCAAGAGGGTTGGCAAATTCAGGACGTTGGAGGAAGTTAGAGAAATCCCCATGATGTGCATAGTTGAGCAGATTTGGGGATTGCAGAGGGGATTCTTGTGCTACTTCTTCTGTTACATGTTCCTCTACGTCTTCTGCTACTCCTTCCTCTGCAATTGTTTGCATAGGAGACAGATGTTTCCCAGTATTCTTCTTGCTCTTTCTCCTCTTAGGTTTAGGTGCCCCTTCCTCTGAGGCTTTGGATTTTCTCTTCTTTTTGTGCTTTGGAGGAGAGGGAGGTGCAGATGATCCAACCTCTGTTGCATGAGGTGGAGATTGGTGAGTTTCGACAGCAGAAGTTGAAGTACCCTCTGTGGTTTTCCTCTTTGTTTTCTTTTTAGGAGTTGAGGCAGAGTAGATGGATTTCCTCTGAGTAAGGAACTTGGTTTGAACTTCTTCATGCTTCTAGAAAGCCTTAGCCCATTCTTCATCTGTCATTCTTTCAACTACCCTAGTTTCTAAAGGCACACCTAAACGCGGGGGTGTCACAGGGCTCGGTTCTGGAGTCCTATGATCGCGTATGTAAGCTAACCTTAGGGTTTCATCTGTAGCATATCCCAGAAGTCTTGGTGGCAGAGGTCTGCAGAAAGGATATCCATCGACGTGCTCAGTTGGAACGTTTTTGGTCATGGCATATATTTTGGCAGTTGGGCCTTCTAAAGACCATTTTTTTTAGAAGGAGTAGGGGCTCTAGAAGTACTCCAAGAATTCGTTGATACTGCAGAGGAGGTAGAGATGGTCTTGAGCGTTCTTTGGATTTCTGGGTGGAGATTTTTCTGTCGATGGTATTTATCATTTCTTGCATCATCAAGGTCGAGTAGTCCAGAGGCAGATCATAATATACCCCGTACATTATGGATAGAATCTGATGGGAGGTTTGATCTGGACTACCGATTTTGCCAGTGAGGCATCTGTTTAGAATTGAGAAAAGGGTATTCCACAGAGGGGGTAATCGACCTCTTCTGAAGTCGTTCCTTTTTCTTAGGGTTGTGTTGTACCCTAACATTTCAACAAATCTACAGAGTTCTTCGTCTGTAGGTGCTTCAGCGTTATTCTCTATACCTAGCAGACCTCTGGTTGGAAGACTGAACTCAAGTGAGAACATCGTTCTATTGAACTTGAGTTCCATGTGTTGGGTTTTATCAGGTTTAGAAATGTAGCCCTTGATCTGTCGGTCCGCTGGGTCATATCTGCTGCTTTGCCAAAATTGGTTTAGATATCTTGCTGGTATTTTGCTGACGGTTTTTGTCAACAGGGGGAAGAGGTAATGTTTCTCCAAAATGTGAATGAGAATGGCATGAGATTCCCCAAAAGTGGTTCTTGAAAAAAACAAGATAATAGTTGTTGGGTTTGAGAGGTAGAACACTTTCAAAGTGTTCATTTGAGATGAAGTTTTTCTCGTGTATGGTTGGAGAGAAATTAGCTTCATCGTCGGAGTTGTCTTTTTCCAGGTCTGCGGCTATATTTGGATTTTGGGAATGCTCAGATTGAGCAGGTGAGTTTTCTTGAACAGGGGAGTCTGCAGGAATGTTGGAGTATGATGCCATTGTTGTTTATCTTGAAGAAAGAGAATGAAAATAGGTAGGTTGCAAGTTTTGCAAGGTTCGCCGGAGAAGAAGATGAGAGTTCGTAAAGGTTTATGAGGAGTGGTAACTTGGATTTTATAGTGAGAGGTAATCGGTAGAATCTGAAGAGGTAAATATGTGGAAGTGGATAATTTTTTGGGGTCCGTACTTGAGTGTGAACGGCGGGTTCAACTTTCCAGGAGAACGTGTGCCGTGTACGTCCAATGAAAATGTGACACATCAGCAGTGTCAGAGCACGACTTAACGTCGTGCGCGGCCCATTAATGCTTGGCGCGTGTGTTTCTTTTCCTCCACATAATTTTCACTCGCAGTAAAATAGCCGTTACTGTTGCTGAATTTCCCCAAGTTTGAAAATGACAGAAGCTCTGTAGAGATAGAGCTCTGTTGTTTGAAACTCTCTTTGTATCCTCTGTTGCTTGCACCTTTACCAAAAAACGTTTGAAAAGCATTGGAGAGGATCTATAGATTTATAGAGTTTTGATTGAATGAGCTCTTCGTCCCAAAAGACCTTCTTCTGTAACCTTTTGTTCAAGTAAATCCTTAAAGAGAACATTTGAGTTTGATCGGTAGAGTTCTTGTATGAGATTTGTAGTTTTATAGAGGATTCTGCATACAGAGGCTCTGTTGAGCTCAGCAGAAGCTCTATTACACTAAAAATCTCATAACAGAAGTCTCGTAAATCTTTTTGATCAAAACTTGTTTGGTATATTTTAAACAGTGTTTCTAGGACATATTTAGAAATGTTTGTCCTAGAAAACTGTTTTCAAAAAGGATTTGTTTCGAGATACTTATCTTTTGGCTCTTTCTTGCTCGGCATAATACCTGCTTTTTGTGAATCATGAGTGATCACTTCTCCTCTTTGGCTCCCCCTTGAATGATCAACTTTTGTAGATCATTTGAAGGTATCCTTCTGCTCCCCCTTGATCTATGCTTGGGTCAAAATTTGATAAGAAATGCTTAGGGCATAGATCAAGTTTCTCAGAGTTTCTGTAAAGATTGTTAGAGGTTCTGAGCAATCCTACAGAAGCTTTGTTTTTGTGCAGAACATTCGGTGAGTGAGAATTTACATATAGAAATGCAATAAAACAACAGAAACATGTATATACATATTTACAGAAGATTAAGTTATACTTACAGAGATTTTAACTCATGTTTATCATTCCCAACTTACCCACCAAGAAAAGAAATCTTTTCTCATCTAGTGCCTTGGTGAATAAGTCTGCAAGCTGGTACTCTGTAGACACGAAGTGCATTTCGATTGTCCCATATTCAACATGGTGTTTCAGAAAGTGGTAACGGATAACGATATGCTTTGTTTTTGAGTGTTGTACTGGATTGGCAGAGATGGCTCTGGCGCTCTTTGAGTCACAGAAGATTGGAATCTTGAATATGATGTGGCCATAGTCCTTAAGCTGAGTTTTCATCCACAGAACCTGGGAGCAAGAACTAGCAGCAGCAACGTATTCGACTTCTGCTGTAGATGTGGATACGCAGTTCTACTTCTTAGAGGTCCAGCTGACTAGTTTACCACCTAGGAATTGACAACTCCCAGAGGTACTCTTTCTATCGAGCTTGCATCCTCCATAATCTGAATCTGTATAAGCTTTAAGACCAAAACCAGAGTTCTTCGGATAACAGAAGCCAAGATTTTTGGTCCCTTTGAGGTATCTGAAGATCCTCTTTACAGCATTATAATGGGATTCCTTCGGGTTAGCTTGATATCTTGCACAGAGACATGTGGCATGCATTATGTCGGGTCTACTTGCAGTTAAGTATAACAGAGACCCAATCATTCCTCTGTAGAGCGTGCACTCTATAGGTATGCCATTTGGATCTGAGTCTAACTTATTTCCTGTGGCCATTGGAGTTCTCATTACAGAGGCATCAGAGAGACTGTATTTTGAAAGTATGTCAGAGACATATTTAGCTTGATTTATGAAAATTCCCTCTGATGATTGTTTTACTTGGAGTCCGAGGAAGAAAGTTAATTCTCCCATCATACTCATTTCAAACTCACTCTGCATGAGTTTTTCAAACTTTTTGCACTCTTCTGTATTTGTAGACCCAAAAATTATGTCGTCCACATATATTTGTACAAGCATAATTTCATCACTTTTTCGTTTATAACACAAAGTTGTATCTGTCGTACCTCTGTCGTAACCATTATCGAGAAGAAAGGTAGAAAGTCTTTCGTACCATGCTGGTGGAGCCTATTTCAGTCCATACAGAGCTTTGTCGAGGTAGTACACGTATTTTGGGTACTTAGAGCTTTCAAACCCTGGTGGCTGTTGGACGTATACTTCTTCTTGGATTTCTCCATTTAGAAAAGCAGATTTTACGTCCATTTGGAATACTTTAAAACCTCTGTGGGTTGCGAAGACTAAGAAGATTCTTATGGCTTCGAGCCGTGCGACAGGGGCAAAAGTTTCATCGTAATCTATGCCTTCTTCTTGGCGATATCCCTTGGCCACCAATCTTGCTTTGTTTCTTATGACCACTCCATCTTCATCCTTCTTATTTCTGAAGACCCATTTAGTTCCTATGGCTTGTTTTCCTCGTGGCAGAGGAACTAAAGTCTAGACTTTGTTTTGTTCAAACTGTAGAAGCTCTTCTTGCATAGCATCTACCCAGTTTGGGTCATCAAGGGCTTTAGAGATCCTTTTTGGCTCGATCACACTAATAAAGTTTGTAAAGAAACAAAAGTTAGCAGTGGCAGATATTGTTTTTACCTTTTCAGAAGGTTCGCCGATTATAAGACTTGGAGGATGGCTCTTTATCCACTTTGTTGTTCTTGGGAGATGGTCATCGATTTCATCAAGTTGATCTTCAGAGGTTTCTATTTGTTGTTCTGGTGTAGCCTCTGTTGTAGATTTTGATTTCGTGCTTGATCCTACAGATTGTGGAATGATTGGAATGAGTGGCGGTGTTTCTTCCTCTGAGGAAGTATAGACTGAGTCTTCTTGTTCCTCTGTTATTGGTTCCTCTGTGGTTTCTGGAGTTGGTTCTTCAGTAGCTTGTGTGGTTGTTTTCCTTGTTGTATCATCTTCTGTTGGCTCCCCCTCGGCACTTGCATGTGTAGGATTAACAGAAGAAGATGAATTTTTTAAGGGACCAGTTAGAGAGATACCTATTATGTTCTGGCTGGCAGAAGATGATTCTCCAGAGGCTCTGACGGCTCCAGCAGAGGGATCAATGTCGTCATGGAACATCTCTTGAAATAGAAGATTTAAGTCTTCTTCTCTTGTTTTTGAGATGCCAGAGGATTCCCCTTCTAGACCGAGTTCTGAACTGATTCGTTCAGAAGTCTTATGGAAGGTGTCGTCAAAAGAAAGATTCATGCTTTCTACGATCGTTCGTGACCGCAGAAGATAAACTCTGTAGGCCTTGGAAGTTGCAGAGTATCCTATGAACTTGCCTTCATCTGCCTTTACTTCAAACTTTCCTCTTGCTTCTCTATCATTTAAGACGAAGCACTTGCATCCAAATACATGGAAGAATTTGATGTTTGGTCGTCTTTTGTTGATCAAATGATATGGTGTTTTGATGTGTCTCTTTACGATGGTTGATCGATTTTGGGTATAGCAAGCGGTTGATACTGCTTCTGCCCAAAATGTCATTGGTAATCCACATGCGGTTAGCATAGTTCTGGCGGCTTCCACAAGCGTGCGATTCTTTCATTCGACCACGCCATTCTGTTGTGGGGTGCGTGCAACAGAGAAGTTCTGTGAAATTCCTTCTTCTATAAGATAGGCTTCAATGACAGAGTTTTTGAATTCTGTGCCATTGTCGCTTCTCAGTTTTTGAATCCTGCACTCATACAGAACTTGGATTCTTTTCATTAAATTTATCAGAATGTTTGGAACATCTGATTTCTTTCTGACAAATTCAACCCATGTAAATCTTGAGAATTCATCGATCAAAACAAGCAGATATTTCTTGCCACCTAGACTCTGTGTAGATATTGGACCGCAGAGGTCAACATGTAGCATGTACAGAGGTCTAGGGCAGGATACATCAGTTTTGCCTTTATAGGAAGCTCTTTTGAGTTTTCCCATTTCACAGGCAGAGCATAAATGATCTTTATTAAATTTAACGTTTGGTAGACCTTTGACTAGATCAAGTTTTACAAGTTTATCAAGAGTATGAAAGTTTAAAGGAAGAACCTGTTGTGCCATAACCAGGCTTCTTCGCTTTTGCATGCAACAAGGCAGATTTTGTCTTTCTTGTTCTTTGCATCGAAGTTCATGAGATATAGATCTCCTCTTCTTTCGGCTCGCAGAAGTTCAAGTCCTATGTCCTCGCTCTGTAGAGAGCAAAAGGTTTTTTTGAACATTACGTCGAATCCCGTATCGCAGAGTTGACTAACACTGAGAAGATTGTGTTTAAGGCCATCAACATATGCAACTTTGCATACGGTTATATTTTCCTTCTTTATGACTCCGTAGACTTTGATGTACCCCTTTTTATTGTCTCCAAAGGTCACAGATCCACCATCGTTCTTTTCTTTGTATGTGGATAGAAGACCTCTGTCTCCAGTCTTGTGCCTCGAGCATCCGGAGTCTAGATACCAGATTGGCACATACTGCTTCTGCAAGACAATTAGAGAGTTTTAGGTACCCATATCCACATGGGTCCAGTTTTGTCAGGGGTCTTTGTTTTAGCTTCTGTTGAAGAAGCATTTTGTTTCTTCTTACCCTTGGATTTATCTTTTGCTTTGGGTACAGAGAGAAGACAGTGTGGACTTTTGAAATGTTGGTTTATTTTAAACATAAGATCAAAGCAATGACAGTATTGAATGTGCGAAGAGATTTGCTTGAACTTTTCATTAAATACATTAAATGGGGGCACAGAGGCATTACAATTTATCCTAACATTAGACTTTCTATTACAAGAAGGTTTATGTAGGCTAGATCGTTGTTTGCAAAATCCTTTGTTGAGTGCGGCTTTCTGTGTTCCCCTTTTGTGGTGAACTTCTGTAGATTTCACTATCACAGAAGAAAAAGATTTGTTAATTTTAGTCCATTTACCCTTCTGTTGCCATGTTAGTTTTTCTTTAACAAGTTTTAAGGGTTTTAAAATCTTTAAACTCGTTGGAATTTGAGTGGACATTAACTTCTGTTGTTTGAAATTTTCAAGCTCAAGAGAGGTTTTGGCTTGTGTGCACATATTCAAAAAGTCTGGACAGATAGGAATTCCAGTGATTTTCTCCTTGGGAGGAATAGTTCTGTTAAGAACTTCAGAGGTTTGTTTAAAAACCTCTGTGTCACTAGGTCCGATCTCTGACTTAGAGTCAGTCTCTGATTCGTCAGAGGATGAATTGTCCTCATATACCGAGGTTGAGTCACTAGGTTCTCTTTTGACAGAGGCTATACTTTCAGAACATGTGTCATTCGCACTTTCTTCCTTTTCTGAAGAACTATCTTCTAAGTTAACAGAAGTATCTGTTAAGTTTTCTTCAGAGAGATCTTGATTGCTGGAAGATGTACAGAGGTTTTCTTCAGAGATATCTGTAGAAACCAGGATTCAATCTTACAATCAATTAAGATCAATTAAACAGTAAATGATAGAGATTTGGATCAACATGCTTGTATTCAATCAAGAACAAATTACAGATCTAGAGAGAGAATCTCTCAAAGATTACAAAAGTTGAATACAATGATATGCGTAAATGTTATGCAAAGATTAGTTAGCTTACAATTGCTAACTCCTATATATACTGTAAAGGAAATACTAAAGCTACAATACATATACATCAAAGACTAATAAGAACATTACACGTGTCCTAATTACATAACACTTCTGAACATTCTTCTGATAAAGCTCCACAGAACTTCCTTCAAGTACTTGTGCTATTTTCATCTTCATCATCAGAAGTTCTGAGTCTCCTACTCAGAACTCTGACCCTTCTGTTCAGATTCCACACTTGTAATCTTTTCGAAACTTCTCAGATCAGAACTTCTGAGTCTTCTAACTCAGAACTCTGAGTCTTCTGTTCAGATCCCAACACTTGGTAATTTGACAAAACTCCAGATCTAACAATCTCCCCCTTTTTGTCAAATACTTCTGTATTTCTCATCATCAAATTCCTTGAGAGCAGGAACAATCTTCAGTAATAGAACATTTCTCAAAGTCAGTCTTTTATCAATCATTTTGATAAGTTCCTCTGTCTTTTCAACTTTATCATCTTTAACTCCTTTTTGAATTTTCTTGGTCAAGTTGTATTTGATGAATCTGAGAGTACCAGAACAGTATTTAGCAGCTTCACTAGCTCTGAAATAGATCTTTTGCTTTTGATTATTCTTCATCACAATTCCCAACTCAAGAAATGTACTCACGTATCCAGATTTCAAAACTTCTAACTGAACATGCTCATTGTTTGGCCTTGAGAGATATACACATGGTCTCTGCACGTACAAAGCAATTTGAAAATCTGTATATGCATGCCATCTCAGAATATAAAACATAGACTCTCTCACTGTGGCCAATGCTCCTCTTTCCTTCTTGAGCTTGCTACAATCTTTATTTGATAGAAGAGAGTATAACTTGTAGAAATCAAAGGCTGCGATTTCATCAAAATCTGCTTCAGTGAAATAGTAAACTTTTCCATCTTCTCTGAGCACTTCAAACCCATAGTAATCATGTTTCTTGAACTTTTTAACTACCAACTCTCTGATTCCAGTGATCATATAGTCAGAGCATACATATCTCTTTTTCTTTCCTAGAAGCCTTTTTAACTCAGCACGCATCCATCGATAAAATTCTGACCTATCATGATAAACACTCAGAAAGACTACTTCTTTTGGTTTAAAGAAGTTTGGCAATGTAAACTCCAATAATATAGCATTCAAATCAACAAATAACTCAGCTTCAGATTGTTCTGTTTGTTCAGCATCTTCCATCTGGACATCTTCTTGATATATAGTATCTGGAATAACTTCCTCAATTTCATCTGAGCATACACCATATACTTCATATTCAGCTGGAAAGACAAAATCTCTATGTAATAACTTCTTTGAATTTACTTATGAAAGTAACCATTCAATGCAATTTCTGATTTTGTTTCTGAGTTCAAGTCTTTTAGTGACACATCTGATACATTATTCTTTCACAGAAACTCTGACATTCTCAACATAATCCTGCATCTTTATTACTGTCTTGTTCAGAGTAGCATCACTATACTTTACTAAATCATTCAATCTGAATAGAAAGATTTTGTCGAACTCTGAATAAATGAATCTTTCATTTCCAACTTCTTCACTCACAAATCCATCAAAGTTGTTTATTACACTAAGTTTTCTGATTGGACTTGTCAAGTTTCATTTCTCTTTCCTTGACTCAATTGCCAACTGAAAATCACACAAGTACAGATTCCTGACATATATTCCCAGAACTCTTCTGCATTCAAGTTCTATCCAAGCATCTTCAGTACCAGCAAAGAATTTCACCAAGAAAATTTGATCTTCCAAGAACAATCTATGAAAATCAAAACTTGTCATGCTCACCTTCAAGTTTCCTTCTTTCAATACATCCAGAATAACATATCTCAGACCATCAAATTCTTCACTTAGAAAACTTAACACCTTCACAATCCTTTTCTGAACATGTAGATTTTCATCAGTTTTTCTAAACCTGTTTGAAGCCTCCACATATGTCATCTGAATCCTCTCATCCAATAAACCATCAATGAAATTTTCAAGGTCAACAAACTCATCATCTTTGCAATAGACAGATCCATAATTGTCTTCAGGATAAATATTGACATAAAAATTTCTTGCCAATGGTGTATCTTCTCTTTCAACAATAAAATCACACAAAGGTTCTTCAAGAATGGGTAAGTCAATTCTGGGAATCACAATTGGCCTTCTGTTAGTGTAGACAGGCATAAAGAAGTCTTCAACTTTCACAAGATCTTCTTCTGATACATATTCAAAGAAACATTCTCCAATGTCTTTTACAAAACGCTTTGTGTATCCTACAGATTGATCTTTTTCTCCCAAAAAGTCAATTGGTCTCACCAACTTGATAACTCTTTGAACATTCTGATTGTTAAGAATTCTGACCAACTAATTATGCATTCTCCTTATCAAAATATCATTCATTCTTCTCTCTTCAAGTTCAGAATTAAGAAGTTCCCTTCTAGTATAAGGAACTATCTCTAAACAATTATTAACCTCAGAACTTTCAACCAATCTTTCTTCAGAGATACCTGCCATTGTTATTTCACACCATTCTTCAGAAGAATCTGTCATTTCATCTATACAAGTATCCATCTTTTCAGTCTCATCATTCTGCTCAGTATCTGCCACAATAACTTCAGTTTCATCCGAGTTAATCTCCATCTCTGTATCCAATACCAATTCCTCTGTTTTTCTTGAGTTTTCACTTCCCATCTTTTCCAATTCTAACTCTTCATCAGTATCTGAACTAATAGTCTGAACCTCAATCAACTTCTCAACTTCTGTTGATTTTACCACTTCTGCTGATTCAACAACTAGAATATTCTCTGAATTTTGAACTTCTGCATCTGCCAACTGCATAACAAAAATCTCAAAATCTGCTAAGTCAATATCAGCCGACTTTTCAACCTTTTCTAACTCATCAGTGCTTTGTTCATCAACCTCAGAATTATGCTTTTGCCTTTTCTCCCCCTTTTGATGATCATGAGGATCATTATCATCAAACTTCCTCTTTAAATTCTGAGTTGATTATGCTTCAGGTTCAGCTACAGACATAGGCATGATGGCTAATGGCTTTGAAACACTAGCCAATGTTGAACTGAAAGCTTGTAACAGTGAAGATTTCATATCATCCATATTCTTTACTAACTCCTTTTGAAATTCTGACATACTATCCTTGATCTCCTTTTTATGAGATTCCAAAGACACTTTCATTTCATCCACCTTTTGTTCAACAGATTTTTCTTTGCCTTCCAACAAGAGTTTGAGATTATTTACTTCATTTTTCAAAGAATCCACCGTACTCTCCAAATTTTCAATTTTTTCCTCCAACACCTGATTTTGTTTCTGAATCTTTTCAAATTCAGAAGATTCTAACTGTGAACCTGAACCAACAGATGGTCCAGTTTTCAAGTGTTTAGAGAACTTTTGGCCTGTAGGTGCCACAAAGACACCATGTACCATAGAGGCACTGTGTAATGAAGCTTTTAAGATGTTCACTTCACCAGGACTTCCATCCAATCCTTGACAACCAATATTAGGAGTGTCTATGGATGTTGTTACAGGAATACGAAATTCCTGTGATGTGCTAGTGTTGAAAAAAATTTCAGGCTCAAATTGGATATTAGTGTGTAATACAGACTCTATGTGTTGAATGAAATCTTGGGATTTATCACCTCCCTCCAAATGAGTTTGGGATGGTTCCCCTGTTTGAATTGAAACATTAGCATGTTGGAATGCTTCTGAGTGGCTAGGGATGGGTTGTTCAAGTTCCACCACTGGGTCCATGGTGTTTTCTTCAATGTTAGTCACCAAGAATTGTGAACCAACAGTAGATGTGGCTACCCGGATTAATTCAGATGGATCAGAACAAATCTCTTTCTGTTTGAGGTTCTGTTAACAATCTCTCATCCTCACCACACTCTATCTGTTTTTCAACTCCCATACTAACCAATCTCTCTGAATTTTCCCTCTCTATTCTCTCAGAATGTTCTCCCCCTTGAACATTCTCCCCCTCTCTATTTTGATTTGACCCCTCACCTCTCATCTCAGGTTGTTCCTCATGGGTAGGGGCTTGAGGTTGTTCAAGTCCCATTGAGGTGCAATAAGCTTTTAAAATCTCACCCTCCCTTGGAATGTATTGCCTAAGTGACCTTGGAAGAGGTATGTGATGTGGAAAATTTTCAAGTTTAAGAGTAGAAATCATTTTACCCATATAGAAGATTGGCCCATGTTCCTCATTTGATCTTCTTGGAATGTTTTTGTCCTGATCCATTGCATGACAAATTACCAACTGCCAATACCTCTGATATGGTATGTATTTGAGTACCTTATCCCTGGTTCTCTTTTCTTTTGCTTTCTGATTCCTCTCAAAAGTGTTCTTTATATCTTCCCATAGAATAGAAGCGTAGTCATAATGTCTGTTTTTCACTAATCCATGAAATATCTGCAAAATCTGCTTTGAACCTTGATCAAGAGAGCTATTCTTCTCAGAAAGACATTTGTTGACAATATTGAAAAAACATGCCCAGATTGGTGGCAATTTGTTCATTCTGAACAAGCTTAGAGTTTTCAACTCTTCATTATACCCCAATCTTCTAATTTCAGCCAATAATTCCTCTGTTAATGGAGAATCTTCAAAATCTAACCTCCTCTCTAAATCATCTTTCTCTGGCAACCTTAACATTGTTCTCATGAATTGCACATTTAGAGTTACAGTAACTCCCCCTATTTCAGACACAAAATTATTACCTTGTAGCTCCAAATGTTTCCACCATTGTTGAATATATTGAACTGGAACAGATTTCTTCATTGTAAACCACTTTTTGAATGGGTGATACTTCAGTAATTCAATGATTATTCGATGTTCCTCCTTGAACCTAGTTTCATCAAGTAATAACACACAATTATTCTCGATTAATTGTACATATTCACTTTCAGGTACAACTCTTTCCAGAGAATTAGCTCTTCCAGAAGCAATAGACCTAGCCGCACTTTGCTCATGTGGTATATCCTCATTTAAATCATCTGCGTTTCCCTCATTATTTCCCTCGGATTCTGCCATTTCCTCATCCCTTGTATTTTCCTCTAAAACAATGTTTTCACCTAAAGCCCGTTCTTCTACGGCTTGATTTACAGGCATTTGAACTTCATCGTTTTCTGATTCTGAAGAGGATTCCAATAAGGTTTTCGATGAATGTAATGATATGGCCTTACTTCTTCTTGAACCCGACATGATCGAAATTTGGAATATTGAAAGAAAACAGAATCAATGAACTCTGGATTTATGCGTTTCTCACTGTTCACTCTTGGATTTCAAATAAAATTTGAAAGAGGGATTTTAAGAACTATTTAAAATCCGCGAAGCCGAAGGGTTTAACGGTGAAAAAGACGCTTTTTGTCAAAGTTATAACGGAGTCAAACACTTTGAAATACCACAAAAGATA
Organism: Saussurea involucrata; assembly: GCA_033807775.1. Classification (NCBI taxonomy): domain Eukaryota; kingdom Viridiplantae; phylum Streptophyta; class Magnoliopsida; order Asterales; family Asteraceae; genus Saussurea; species Saussurea involucrata. Next base: position 62,513,309 of record CM066320.1, on the reverse strand, counting down.
TTAAATGACACGTGGTAATTTCAATTGAATAAGAAGCTGACACGTGTTAGTTGATAGAAATTAACACAAGTTAAAAGTTCTGAGTAACACGCTCAGAAGTCTGATAAAGTATACTCAGAAGTTCTGAGTACAGAGTTCAGAAGAAATTTCCTTGTATTCCAAAAATTCATTTAAAATCAATCTTCTGATTAAGATAAATCATTCAATAATCAAGAAGTAGATTGAACGGATAGAAAATTATTTTATCATCAAGTTTCTGTCCTTACTTAGATGATTTGAAATTTCTGGAAAATCATTTAAAATCTAATATCTGGACATGAAATCTTTTGAGAATTCAGACGTAGTTTGAACAAGTAGAAAATTGTTTTATACATTAAAAGCTTGTTCTCCTTATAATGATTTGTAAGAAAAAAAATACAAACCTTACTAGCATCTTTGATTGATTTCTGAATGATATTATTGCTCCCCCTTGAGTTAAGCATACACTCAAGCACATATTAGATATAAAGGTATGGAAAAATATAATATAGAACATGTGTAATAAAAAAAATTGAAATATTTGTATTGCTCAGAAATGATTTCTGAAAGGTATTCAGAAGTTATGAATAACCTATTCAGAAGTTCTGAACTCAAGACTCATAAGTTCTGAACTCAGGAGTCAGAATTCTGAGTGAACTACTCAGGAAATCTTACTTAGAAAAAAAATTATTTCTGAAAAATAGCAAATATAATCAATTTGTTGGATTAAGCATTCCTATTTTGCAAATGAGAAAGGTAAACCTTTTGTGATCAAGTGGCTTTGTGAACAAATCAGCCAATTGATACTTTGTATGCCCAAAGTGCATCTCTATAGTTCCCTTTTCAACATAGTCTTTAATAAAATGATACCTTACATCAATATGCTTGGTCTTTGAGTGCTGAACATGATTCTGAGTTATTGCAATAGCACTTTCTGAATCACAATATATGGGAATTTTGTTGAGTTGATATCCATAGTCCATGAGTTGTGTTCTCATCCACAAAGTTTGAGAGCAGCAGGCAGCAGCAGCAACATACTATGCTTCAGCAGTGGATGTGGATACACAGTTTTGCTTCTTTGAAGCCCAACTCACAATCTTATCTCCCAAAAAGTGACAAGCACCAGATGTACTTTTCCTGTCCAATCTGCTCTTTTGGATCAGCATCAGTAAAACTAGTTAATTTGAAATCAGTCTCTTTTGGATACCAAAGGCTCAAATCTGGTGAACCTTTCAGATATCTTAAGATCCTCTTAACAACTAGCAAATGTGAAAGTCCCGTAATCATCATTGATAATCAAGATTCAATATAGAATGAACATTCAAGATCGTATTCACAGCAACTGGTCATATGATTTATTAACAATCTGTGAATTGCAAGATATTACAATGAGTTTCTCTCTCAAAAGATATGCGTGAAAAGTTATGTGAAAGATTAGCCAAAGATCTTTTAGCATACAGTTGCTAACTCCTATATATACTGTTTAAGGAAAGACTAAAGCTACAGTACAAAAAAGAAACAGACTAATAGAACAATTACACGTGTCCTAATTAGTAACTGAATATAACAGAGAATATCCCAATATATGAATTCTGAACATATTTCTGAATAAGCGCTTCAGAACATTTGTCTTCATAGTCAGAAGTTCTGAGTCTCCTACTCAGAACTCTGAACCTTCTAGTCAGAATCCAACACTTAGAATCTTTTTGAGTCTTCTACTCAGAACTTCTGAGTCTTCTGAGTCTTCTTTAGTCTTCTTACTCAGAACTCAACACTTGTGTTTTTGACAAAACTCTAGACCTAACAATCTCCCCCTTTTTGTCAAACACACTTGTACTTTTCATCATCAAATTCTTTGAGCAGGAACAATCTTCAGAAGGAGCTCTTCTGAATGCTTCGACAACTTTTGCTCAAAACTTCTGAATAATCTGAGTTAACAACTTCTGGTCAGTCTTTAATCAGCAGCAGCAACGATTTCCAAATTGATTTCTGTTATATATTTGCTTTTTCGTTGCTCCCCCTTGAAATGAAAATTCTCATCTTCATGTCAGCTTTCATAAGATTTCTTTATAAGAAACAACCGATCAGTTTTCTTTTCCTCTTCTCCTTCTTAAAATAACATTTCTCTCTTTTGTTATTTTTGTACAAAAACCATATCAATCTTCAAAATCTTTAGCTTTTCTCCCCCTTGATTTTCAAAACTTTAGCGATGCTTTTTCTTCGAATGAAGTCTATGCTTTTTCTCCTCCTTAATGAATAACCTTGCTCCCCCTCAAAATAAGAATTATGGAGCAATTTGTTTTCTCCCCCTGAAAGTATGCATATATTTCATTATTCATTCCATTCTGTTCAAACCCTAAAAATCCACTCTTCATTTTATTGCCCAATTCTCTTTCGATTTCTTAAACAATAAAAGTATGCAGATCTTCGTGAAAACCCTTACTGGGAAAACCATTACTCTCGAGGTAGAGAGTTCTGATACAATCGATAATGTCAAATCCAAGATCCAAGATAAAGAAGGCATTCCTCCCGATCAACAGCGACATATCTTTGCCGGCAAGCAGCTTGAGGATGGCAGAACCCTAGCCGATTATAATATCCAGAAGGAATCAACCCTTCACCTCGTCCTCCGTCTTCGCGGCGGTATGCAAATCTTCGTTAAAACCCTAACCGGCAAGACCATTACCTTGGAGGTGGAGAGCTCCGATACAATTGACAACGTCAAGAGCAAGATTCAGGATAAAGAAGGTATTCCCCCTGATCAACAACGACTGATCTTCGCCAGCAAGCAGTTGGAAGATGACAGAACCCTGGCGGATTACAATATCCAGAAGGAATCCACCCTTCATCTTGTCCTCCGGCTTCGTGGTGGGATGCAGATATTCGTCAAGACATTAACCGGAAAAACGATCACACTGGAAGTTGAGAGTTCTGATACCATCGATAACGTGAAGGCGAAGATTCAGGATAAAGAAGGGATTCCACCGGATCAGCAACGTTTGATCTTTGCTGGGAAACAGCTTGAAGATGGTCGGACTCTGGCTGATTATAATATTCAAAAGGAGTCTACTCTGCACCTTGTGCTTCGTCTTCGTGGCGGTGAATTCTGAACTCATGCCTTTCTCGTTATGCACTCCGATATTTGCTTTGTTTGTGTAGTATTTTTGAATTTGGATGATTTCTTGTGCTTTTGTAATGCCCCATGGGGAATTCTGGTGCCAGTGTTGCCTTTACTTTGCAATAAAAAACTCAGTTTCAGTTAAAAAAAAAAATCCTGAGAGCTTGGTTAGACTCAGTGAGGAAAAACAGAATGAGAGTGGTGAGGATGAGAGATTGTATACAGAGGTTCAAACAGAAAGAGATGCCTCTGAACCAGCTAATCTTGACCAGGTAACCAGAACTGCTATTGGTTCACATTTCTTGGTGTCCAATATTGAAACAAACACCATGGACCTAGTGGTAGATCTTGAACAACCCATCTATACCCACTCAGAAGCATTTCAACATGCTACTGTTTCACAAAATTCAGGGGAACCATCCCAAACTCATTTGGAGGGAGGTGATAAATCCCAACCTATTTTTCAACACATTGAGTCTGAATATCACAGTCCTATTCATATTGAGCCTGAAATTCCTTCTCACACTTGCACAAATCAGGAGTTTCGTATTCCTGAAACAACATTCATAGACATACCTAATGTTGGGTGTCGAGGATTGGATGTAAGTCCTGGTGAGGTGAACATTACAAAAGCCTCATTCAAACGTGCATCTGTTGTACAAGATGACTTTGTGTTATCTACAGGCCATGAGCCCTCTGGACACATGAAAAATGGACCATCTGTTGGTTCAGGTTCACTGTTAAAAACTTCTGAATTAGAAAAGATTCAGAAACAAAACAAGGAGATGGGGGAAAAAGTAGATAATTTGGAGAAGAAGGTGGAGGATTTGAATGATGAAGTGTCAGATTTGAAAGTTGTGTTGGAGAAAAGGTTGATTTCTGTTGAAACCAAAGTAGATGGTGTAAAGAAATCCTTGGATTCTCACAAAAAGGAGATCATGGATATAATGTCTAGTTTTCAAAAAGATATGTTAAAACAAATGCAAGGTATGCAGGAATCTATACAAAAAGCACTGAGTGTATCAATGGCTTCTACTTCAAAGCCTCTTGAGCCTGTTCCTGTTGCAGAAGCAGAACCTGAAGGTACTTCCAATCAGAACTTGAAAAGAAAGTTTGATGATAATGAACCTCATGATCATCAAAAGGGGGAGAAAAGACAGAGGTTAAGTTCTGATGATGACATTGGCATAGAAGATTTTGAGATAGCAGATATGCACTTAGCCAGTACAAAAAGTTCAGAAGATCAGACACAGGAAAATTTAAAGGAAATGATTCAGATAGTTCAAATTGATAGCTCAGATACAGAAGAAATGGATTTGGGGAGTATTGATGGTAATGACACAGATAAAACAGAGGAATTAAATTTGGATACAGAAATGGAAGGAAATTCTGATGAAACTGAAACTGTTGAAGAATCTGTACTGAGATCAGAAGAAACAGTGGAAAGTGCAGTGGTAAACAGGTGTACAGATATCATTGTTTATAACAAAAGAAGGATAATTGAAGAATTGATAAGTACTGAATCAGAAGAAAGGAGGTTAAGTGAAGAGTTGATCAGAAGGATGCATAATAATTTAGTCAGAGCTTTGAATGTTCAAAAAGTTCAGCAAGGAATAAAAATGGTAAGACCTATTGATCTAATGGGAGAAGAAGACAGAACTGTGAATTATACTCAGGATTTTGAAGATGAGTTTAGATTTAACTTTTGTGATGAGTTAAATACAGAAGAAGAGTATGTGAAAGTGAAAGACTACTTTATGCCTTCTAAGTATGTATACAGAAAACCAATTGAGTTCCCAAAGATTAACTTGCAGAGACTAGAAGAACCTGTATGTGATTTCATCCTAGAGTTAAGTGATGTGCCATTAGCCAGACAATTTCATGATGATATTTTTCCTGAGGAAATGTATGATAATATCTACTACACAGAAGGAGAGTATGAGCTTTTGGAAAGTAACATTGATGGTTTTATGGATGACAGAGCTCAGATAGTCTACTCAGAAGCTTCTAACAGATTCAGAGTTCCTGACTCAAGACTGCATATCCAGAAAAGAATTGAGAAAGTTTTGATGTTTCAACAAGAAGAATTCAGTGGTTTAATGTTTGTTAGAATGGAAGTGCTGAAAGAAAGAAATACAAAGGTTTCCATGTCTACTTTTGATTTTCACAGATTGACTCTTGATGATCAGATCTTTCTAGTCAAGTTCTTTGCCAGTACCGAAGAAGCCTTAATGGAAATTGAATGCAGAAGACTTCTGGGTATCTATGTCAGAAATATACACTTGTATGATTTCCAATTAGCCATTGAAGGAAGAAAAGAGAAGTGTAATCTGAGTTCTCCCACAAAGAAAACAGAAACTGGTGTAGATTTGAAGGGATTTGTGAATGGAGGAATGGAGACAGAAGGGTTCACATATACAGTTCACGGAAGGCTTGAAATGTTCAGATTAAAAGAGTTGGTGAAGTACAGTGATGCAACTCTAAATTGGTTATTGATTGAAATGGAAGTAAGTGTGGAAACTGAAAGAGAGAGTTTAAAGAAGAGATGTATGAACTTTGTGAAGAGAAGGTTGGATCTTAGAAGAAAAATCAGAAACTGTAGTGAATGGTTGCTATCTAAGGTGAATCCCAAAAAGATTCTACATAATGACTTTGTGTTTCCTGCTGAGTATGAAGTGAATGAAATTTTGTCAGATGAAGTTGAAGAAGTTCAGGACACAACACCTCAGAATGTGCAGATAACTAGTTTTGATCAAGCTGAACAGTCTGAACCCAAAGAAGATGAAATATCCATTGATCTAAATGGATACTTTCTTGAATTTGATCTGCCTGAGTTCTTCAAGCCAAAAGAAGTACAATTCTTGGATGTGTATTATGATAGACCTAAGGAGACTCAGATCTGGTTGGCTGAAAAATCAAGATGTCTTGGCAAAACAAAGCAAGCTGTTTACTCAGATTTTCTAATCACTGGAATCAGAGAATTGAAGGTTAAGAAATTCAGAAAGTTGGAGTATCTATCTTTTGAAGTTCTGAGAGAGGATGGCAAGGTATATTATTTCACTGATGCAGATTTTGAGAAATTATCAGTGGTTGACTTCTATAGATTACACAGTTTTCTATGCTTTAAAGAGTCAAGCAAGGACAGAAATGAAAGAAAAGCTAGAAGTGTGGTGATTGAGGCTATGTTTTACATCTTGAGGTGGCATTGTTATACAGATTTTCAAATTGCTCTGTATCTACAAAGGCCATGTGTTTATCTGGCAAATCCCAACACAGAGCATGATCAGAAAAAGGTGTTAAAGACTGGAAGTGTTCTCAAAAATCCAGATTTGGGAGTCTTTTTGAAAAACAAGAGTGGAAAGATTTTCTTCAGAGCAAAGGAAACTGCAAAATATTGTTCTGGAACTTTAAGGATCATAAAGCACAATTTGGAGAAAAAGATGCTGAAAGTGAAGGAAGCAAACATAACTCAAGAAGTAATCAATCAGCGAGTTGAAATTATTCAAGAAATCATTGTCAAAATTGATAAGAGGCTTAATCTGAGAAATGTGCTACTTCAGAAAATTGTTCCTGCTCTGAAAGTACTGGATGATGCAAAATTCAAGTTTATTTGACAAAAGGGGGAGATTGTTAGATCTGAGTTTTGTCAATAAACTAAGTGTTGAAGATCTGATAAGAAAGCTCAGATGTTCTGAGAAGAAGAGTCAGAGTTCTGACTGTGAAAGATCAGAAGTATTGCTGAGAAATATTACCAAGTACACAAGTCTGATAAGAGAAGTCAGAGGTGTGAGAAGAGAAGTCAGAGTTCTGAGAGAAAGAGTCAGAAGCTCTGAGAAGCGTTATCAGAAGAATGTTCAGAAGTTCTGAACAACCTGTTCAGAACTTATGACTACATACTTTACTTAGTATTTAGTAAACTAATTAGGACATGTGTTATGTTCTTATTAGTCTTTCTTATTTGTAATGTAGCTTTAATATTTCCGTTGCAGTATAAATAGTAGTTAGCACTACGTTGCTAACTGATTGATTTTCTCGAAATTCTTGTATTCATATTGTGTAATCTTTGAGATACTCTCTCTCTAAGATCTGTAATTCTGTTCATCATTGAATACAATTGGGCTTGATCATACAATTCTCAATTACTGCTTTCTATATTGATTGTGAAATTAGATCTTGTACTTTCAATTGGTATCAGAGACAATCAACAAACAAATTCATTCAAGATTGTGATCGCGAAGATCTATTGATCAATTTCTTGAAGATTTCTTGATTCATTCAAAAATCGATTCCGCTGCTAGGGCTAGTTCTTGAATTCTTAGCAATTCTTGAATTAACTGTTACCTTACGATCAAGAAACGCGAATTTGTGTCTCTGTTGAATATTCTTACAATCATGTCTTCCAAAGAATATCTAGCTATGGGATCTGAAACGAAGCCACCTGTTCTAATTCCAGAGGAGTACCAGCAATGGAAAATACGAATGATACAATTCTTGGATAACATAGACGAGAATTTGATGGTATCAATTCGAGAAGGTCCAATTGAGGTTTATATCGATGTGGAAGCAACTCCTGCTACAGAGACAACTCTAGAAATTCCAGCGACAAGGGTGAAGAAGAACTATTCCCAATACACAGCTGAACAGAAGAATAGGCATGCTATCGACAAAAGAGCAATTACTTTGATGACACTTGCAATTCCGAATGAAGTTCTTAATAGAATTGACAGTGGTTCATCCGCCAAGGAAATGTGGGATGAACTGGAAAGACAAATGTTAGGGACTGTCAGATCAATTCAAGCGAAATTGAATCAAAGCATAAATGCTTATGAACGATTCAAGGCAAAAGAGTCAGAAAGTTTGACACATACATACAGTAAATTTTGTACTATTCTAAATGATTTGAGAAGAAATGGACTGAAGAAAACGAAGTCAGAAATAAATTACAAATTTCTGAACAGTCTAAACTCAGAATGGTCATCATTTGCTATAAGTCTACAAATGAACAAGGATATGTGTGAAGAAGACTTAAATGATCTGTTCTGTGTTCTTAATCAACATGAAGACTCTGTCAAGTTAGTTGTGGAAGAGAAGAAAAATGTTGCTGATCAGTTAGCATTTTTATCAAAGTCCAAAGCAATCAAAGCACCCAAAAAGACTGCATATCTATCAGAGATACCTAATCTGGAAGAATCTGACAAGGAAGAAGGATCAGAAGATGATGAAGATATCAAGATAATGGCTGAGAAGCTAGCTTTGTTGACAAATACTTTCAACAAGAGGTATGGGAAGGGTAGATTTCAAGGAAATTATAAGAGAGTTGGGAGTTCAGATTATAAGAAGAAAGAAGACAGAGAAGAAAATAAGTTTGAAAAGAGAGTAGAGAGAAGTGAAGATAACAAAGAAGAGAAGGAAGAGAGAAAAGAAAAGAATCTGTGTTTCAAGTGTGGAAAATCTGGCCACTATGCTAAGGATTGCAGAGTTAAAATTGTGAAAGACTATGAGTACTACACCAAGAAGGCTCAGCTTGCAAAGAAGAGAGATGATGAAATTCCTTTATTGGCTGAACAGGAGAATTGGTTGTACTACACTTCTGATGAAGATGATCATATCACATTCAGACCGAGTTATGGACTGAATTATCCAAAAGTCAAAATTTTCAATTTAAGCACATCATCTGTTTTCAGTCATGTGTCAGTATAATCATTCAGCTTTACACATGAATAACCTGCAAAACAGATTAAGTTGTCTTTGGTACCCATATGAACTTGGGTCCAGATTTGTTAGGTGCAGTGGCATATGCAGATATTCTATAAGAACCATACCAGTGCTGAATAAAATTCTTGTTCACAAAATCATTAGTCCCACAATATGAACAACAAAGTTTCTTTTGTGCAATTCTGACTAATTGATTTACAGAATAAATCACATCAGGTTTACCAAAATATTTTCTTTGAAATGTATTGTTCTTCTTGACATTTGAATTAGGAACTTTTGATTTTGGCACTTCTTTCTTGGAAGTAGTTCCTTTAACTCTCCATTCCATTTTTATCTTTTTAAAAGAACAATTATAAGATTTATCAATAGGAGAATCATAAAACAGATTAGAAGAACGAATCTGATCTTTTGAACTATGATTTGATTTGTCAACAACTTTCGTTTCAAATTCTTTAAACTTTTTAACATACAAATCAAACCTTGACTGCAAATCAGATTTGGACTTCCTCTCTATCATGATTTTAGTTGATAAATCAGATAATTTCTTAATAAGTCTCCTTATCTCCAAATGAAAAACTTTCTTTTCCTTCTCAAACTCATCTTTTAAGCATTTTTCTTTAAAGCCATTTACCTTCTTCTTTTCAGTCTCTTTCCTTCCATCTTCTAACTCTTTCTCCAACTCATTGATTTTTACAGAAAACTCATTTAACATTCCTGTTTTCTTTTTCTCAAAACCATTCTTTTCTTTTTGAAAAACATTTTTCTTGCATTCAAACTCTTTTCTTTCTTTTGCAAGAATTTTCTCCAAATCAGAATTTTTTAGAGATAATTCAACAGACTTTGTTTCAAAACATTTCCTCTCAATTTGAAAGTCTCTTCTCTCTTTCTCAAATTTCTCTCTTTCAAGTATAAGAACTTGTTCAAAATCATAGATTTGTTTCAAGAGTTGACAATTTTTCATTTCACATGATTTGATTCTATTTTTAGAATCTGTCAACATCTTTCTTTCAAAATTGATTTTCTCTTTCAAATCTACATTCTCTTTTTCTAACAACTTTGTGTTCTCTTGAGCCTTTTCGAAATCTTTTAGAAGATCGAATTTATCTTTTTGCAAATTTACAACAACTTTTGCACTTTCCTCAAATTTGGCTTCAAGATTAGCAATCTTGCTTTCAAAATGAACAATCTCAGTTTTTGGTTTAGAAATTGTTTCTTTTACTTTTACACGACTTAATTTTTGTAAATTGTCTGAACTGGTTATAGAACTTGCAGGTCTCACAAAAACTTCAACAATCTTAGGCATGATGAAATGACAAATTCAAATATCAACTATGAATTATGATAAAAAAATGAGAATCAACACAGATCTAGAACATGCAAGAATTGATCAAATCTGTCACATGCATTTCATCAAACAGTTAGAGTACATGAATTAATGAAATCTTCTTTTCAACAAAAAATTTGAATACTAATCAACATGCAACAGATATAATCACTTTGATCAAGAAACCAATCAAGAATTTCGAAAACATACCTGTGATCTCTGTTTAATTTCGAGAATTAATCAGCATAGAGAGAAAATCTTTGGATGACTTGATTGTAAGATATCGATTCAACAGAAAGACAAATTCAAATTTCTTGAATCAATGATAGAAACGAATTCAAGAATTGTTAGGAATTCAAGAATTGTTAGCAGCAGCGGAATCAATTGTCGAATTGATCAAGAAACTTCAAGAACGCGATCAAACACACTCTTGGACGAATTTGTTTGTTGATTGGCTCTGATACCAATTGAAAGTCCCGTAATCATCACTGATAATCAAGATTCAATATAGAATGAACATTCAAGATCGTATTCACAGCAACTGGTCATATGATTTATTAACAATCTGTGAATTGCAAGATATTACAATGAGTTTCTCTCTCAAAAGATATGCGTGAAAAGTTATGTGAAAGATTAGCCAAAGATCTTTTAGCATACAGTTGCTAACTCCTATATATACTGTTTAAGGAAAGACTAAAGCTACAGTACATAAAATAAACAGACTAATAGAACAATTACACGTGTCCTAATTAGTAACTGAATATAACAGAGAATATCCCAAGATATGAATTCTGAACATATTTCTGAATAAGCGCTTCAGAACATTTGTCTTCATAGTCAGAAGATCTGAGTCTCCTACTCAGAACTCTGAACCTTCTAGTCAGAATCCAACACTTAGAATCTTTTTGAGTCTTCTACTCAGAACTTCTGAGTCTTCTACTCAGAACTTCTGAGTCTTCTGAGTCTTCTTTAGTCTTCTTACTCAGAACTCAACACTTGTGTTTTTGACAAAACTCTAGACCTAACAAAATGAGATTCTTTTGGATTTGATTGAAATCTAGCACAAAAACAAGTACCAAACATAATATCTGGTCTACTAGCAGTTAAGTAAAGAAGAGATCCTATCATGCCTCTATAAATCTTGTTATCTGCTGAAACTCCTTTGAGATCAGCATCTAACTTGACATTTGTTGCCATTGGTGTTCTCATAGAAGCACAATCAGACATCTTAAACTTCTTTAAAATATCTTTAACATATTTTCCTTGGTTTATAAAAATACCATTTGGTAACTGTTTTACTTGTAAACCAAGAAAGAAGTTCAATTCTCCCATCATGCTCATTTCAAATTCTGATTCCATGACTTTTCAGAATTCAGTACACAACTCTGCACTTGTAGAACCAAATATTATGTCATCTACATATATTTGAATCATAATTAAATCATCACCCTTTTTCTTCAGGAATAAAGTAGTGTCAATCTTACCTTTCTGGAAACCAAATTTTAATAAGTGTTGAATAAGAGTGTCATACCAGGCTCTTGGTGCTTGTTTTAGACCATATAATGCCTTATCTAAAACATAAACATGATCTGGAAACACAGGATCAACAAAACTTTCTGGTTGATAGACATAAACCTCTTGATTTAGTATACCATTCAGAAAAGATGATTTGACATCCATTTGGTATACTTTGAAGTTCTTATGTGCAGCATAGGCCAAGAATATTCTGGCTGCTTCTATTCTTGCCACAGGTGCAAATGTCTCATCATAGTCTATTCCTTCTTGTTGAGAATATCCCTTAGCAACCAATCTTGCTTTGTTTCTGACTACAACACCTTACTCATCTTTCTTGTTTCTGAATACCCATTTAGTTCCAATAACAGATTTTCCTTCAGGTTTTGGAACTAGTCTCCAGACTTTATTTTTTTCAAACTGTAGCAATTCATCTTGCATTGCTAAAATCCAATCTGGATCCTCTAGGGCTTCATTTGCTTTCTTAGGTTCAATTACACTCAAAAATCCTGCAAACATTGCTTCATTTGCTGTTGCTGATCTGGTCTTAACTCCTACTGATGGATCTCCTATTACTTGATGAATAGGATGGTCTTTAGTCCATTTGTTTGAACTAGGAAGCACATCAATTTCTAAAAAATTGTTGTTTGTATCATTCTCATCAATGATTGCTTGTAATTCTGAACTGTCCCCTTGTTCTGATACTTGTTGAGTTGTTTCATCCAAGTTTGGATTCTGAGTAGTAGAGTCAGAATTCTGAATGACTTGTTCAGAGTTTTGAAGCACTTGTTCAGAAATCTGAGTAACTTGATCAGAATTCTGATTAACTTGTCCATAATTCTGAGTACTAGGATCAGAAGTTCCATTACTTGTATTGATCAAAGTTGGACATTCCTCAGATGGACCTGTATCATAAATTACAGTTGTTTGAATTACTTCTGAAGTTCTCTTTTTCATTTCTTGAATCATTTTTGGATTTTCAAAATCTGCATAAGATTCAGAAGTTAGTTCCAGAAATGCATCCTTAAACAATATATTGAGTTCTGAATAGTTAGGATTAGAAGCTGTTCCAGAAGTCATTTTTTTCTTATTCTGTCCGAGTTCTGAACTGTTTTGTTCAGAAGTCTTCATTCTTGACTCATCAAAGGTGACATTGATGCTTTCCATAATTCTCTTGGTTCTTGTATTGTATATTCTGAATGCTTTAGAAGTAAGTGAATACCCAACAAAGTATCCTTCATCTGCCTTTTTATCAAATTTACCAAGACTTTCTCTATCTTTAAGAACATAGCATCTGCATCCAAAAACATGAAAAAAATTTAATCAGTGGTTTTCTTTTGTTAATCAGTTCATAAGCAGTTTTATCCAATCTTTTATTGATTAAAGTTCTATTATATGTAAAACAAGCAGTGGCTATTGCTTCAGCCCATAGGAAGGTTGGAAGATTTGAATATGCCAACATTGTTCTTGCAGCTTCAACTAAGGTTCTGTTCTTCCTTTCAACAACACCACTTTGTTGAGGAGTTTTAACAGCTGAAAAGTTATGAGAAATCCCCAGGCTTTGCAAAAAGTTCTGAAGAATCTCATTTCTGAACTCTGTCCCATTGTCACTTCTGATTTTCTGGACTGTAAGTTTCAAAAAGACTTGAATTCTTTTGATGAAATTAATCAGTGTTTCAGCAGCCTCTGACTTAGCTTTTAAGAATTCAACCCATGTGTATCTTGAATATTCATCCACAATAACTAACATATACTTCGTTCCTCCCATAGATGGAACTGAAATAGGACCACAAAGATCTGTATGTAGCATCTCTAATGGTAATTTGCAAGATGAGTCCATTTTTATCTTATGAGAACTCTTCTTCATCTTGCCCATTTCACATGCTGAACATAAAGATTCTTTTTCAAACTTGATCTTTGGTAATCCTTTGACTAGATGCTTGCTAACCAGATTGTTCAGATCTCTAAAATTTAAGTGATAACATCTTCTGTGCCAAAGCCAACATTCATTAGCTACTACATTTGATAATAGACAAACAAGAGTTAAAGCTTGAATTTTTGAAAAGTTAACCACAAATAAGTCCATATGTCTTTTGGCCCAGAAGACTTTTATGTCATTCTCAGTTAAAATCATGCAACCTGTTATGCTGAACTTAATCTGACAGAAACTGTCCAAAAACCGACTTATGCTGAACAAATTATGTTGTAATCCTTCAACATAGAAAACCTTCTGAATAGTCAGATCCCCTTTTGTTAAATCTCCAAAACCTTTGACTTGTCCTTTGCTGTTATTTCCAAAATTTACTGCTCCTCCAGCCTTTTCTGTGAAATTAGTCAGAGAAGACTTATGACCTGTCATGTGTCTTGAAGCTCCAGAATCTAAAAACCACACATGACAGCCCTGCAAAAACAATCAGTTAGATTTAGGTACCCATTTTGGAATGGGTCCATCTTTGTTAGCTGTTAGATCTGAAGTTTTGTCAATAAACCAAGTTTTGAAGATCTGATAAGAAGACTCAGATGTTCTGAGTAGAGGAGTCAGAGATCTGAGAAGAGAAGTCAGAGTTCTGAGAGAAAGAGTCAGAAGCTCTGAGAAGCGTTATCAGAAGAATGTTCAGAAGTTCTGAACTACCTGTTCAGAACTTATGACTACATACTTTACTTAGTATTTAGTAAACTAATTAGAACACGTGTTATGTTCTTATTAGTCTTTCTTATTTGTACTGTAGCTTTAACATGTCCGTTGCAGTATAAATAGAGTGGTTAGCACTACGTTGCTAACTGATTGATTTTCCCGTATATCTTTGTATTCATTCTTTGTAATCTTTGAGATTCTCTCTCTCTTAGATTTGTAATCCTGTTCATCATTGAATACAATTGGGCTTGATCATACAACTTCTCAATTACTGCTTTCTATATTGATTGTAAGATAAGATCCTGATCTATCAATTGGTATCAGAGCCAATCAACAAACAAATTCATTCAAGATTGTGATTGCGAAGATCGATTGATCAATTTCTTGAAGATTTCTTGATTCATTCAAAAATCGATTCCGCTGCTAGGGCTAGTTCTTGAATTCTTGGCAATTCTTGAATTACCTGTTACATTTCGATCAAGAAACTCGAATTTGTCTTTCTGTTGAATTTTCTTACAATCGTGTCTTCTAAAGAATATCTAGCCATGGGATCTGAAACCAAACCGCCTGTTCTTATACCTGAAGAGTATCAGCAATGGAAAATTCGTATGATCCAATTCCTAGACAACATTGATGAAAATCTTATGATCTCCATTCGAGAAGGTCCAATTGAAGTGTATATCGATGTTGCCGCAACCCCTGCTACAGAGACAACTCCAGAAATTCCAGCGACCAGGGTGAAGAAGAGTTATTCCCAATACACAGCTGAACAGAAGAATAGGCATGCTATTGACAAAAGAGCAATTACTTTGATGACTTTGGCTGTCCCAAATGAGGTTCTTAACAGGATTGACAGTGGATCATCAGCTAAAGAAATGTGGGACGAATTGGAAAGGCAGATGTTAGGAACTGTAAGATCTATTCAGGCAAAGTTAAATCAAAGCATAAATGCTTATGAAAGGTTCAAAGCAAAAGAGTCAGAAAGTTTGACACAGACATACAGTAAATTTTGCACTATTCTAAATGACTTGAGAAGAAATGGACTGAAGAAAACGAAGTCAGAAATAAATTACAAATTTCTGAACAGTCTAAATTCAGAATGGTCATCATTTGCCATAAGTCTGCAAATGAACAAGGATATGTGTGAAGAAGACTTAAATGATCTGTTATGTGTTCTTAATCAACATGAAGACTCTGTCAAGTTAGTTGTGGAAGAGAAGAAAAATGTTGCTGATCAGTTAGCGTTCTTATCAAAGTCCAAAGCAATCAAAGCACCCAAAAAGACTGCATATCTATCATAGATACCTAATCTGGAAGAATCTGACAAGGAAGAAGGATCAGAAGATGATGAAGATATCAAGATAATGGCTGAGAAACTAGCTTTGTTGACAAATACTTTCAACAAAAGGTATGGGAAGGGTAGATTTCAAGGAAATTATAAGAGAGTTGGGAGTTCAGATTATAAGAAGAAAGAAGACAGAGAAGAAAATAAGTTTGAAAAGAGAGTAGAGAGAAGTGAAGAAAACAAAGAAGAGAAGGATGAGAGAAAAGAAAAGAATCTGTGTTTCAAGTGTGGAAAATCTGGCCACTATGCTAAGGATTGCAAAGTTAAAATTGTGAAAGACTATGAGTACTACACCAAGAAGGCTCAGCTTGCAAAGAAGAGAGATGATAAAATTTCTTTATTGGCTGAACAGGAGAATTGGTTGTACTACACTTCTGATGAAGATGATCATATCAACTTTCCACAGATGCAAAGCTATATGGCAAAAATGAGGAATGAGGATGATTCTGATTTTGAAGATGCTGATTCTGAGTCATCTGCTGAGGTACATTCTTCACTTGAAATAGAGTTAATGACACAGATTGGTGAAATGAAAACTGAATTTGCTAATCTAAGAAAACAGATAAAAGGAGAAAGAAATTTGGTTAACAAATTCAGAATTGAAAAAGAAGTAATAAAAGAACAATATGAAGAATCTGAGGCTGAGAAACAAAAAGTTAAAGATGAAAATTCTGAATTGTTGAAAAAGCTTTCTGAACTAAAAGTTGACTTTTCAAAAATAAAGGATGAAGAAGGTGATTTACAAATAAAATTTGATATGTTATTTGAAGAAAGAAAGAATTTATACACCAAAATCAAAGAATTGGAAGATCTGAATTTGAAAAGGGGTCAGACTCAGCAAACATTAAATCTTTTATTAAGCAATGTTAAAGATACAAGATTTTACAACCTAAAGAAGGGATTGGGATTGGAAGAAAATGTCACTTTAAAAAGAGCTCCAATCAACTTGTATGAAAAACTTCAAGTTTCTAAGCCAAAAATCCCAGAAATTGTTGAAGTTTTCATAAGACCTACTAGTTCTATAACAAGTTCTGACAATTTGCAAAGACCAAACTCTAAAAAGTCAGATGAGAAAATTTCTGAGTCTAAAACAGAAAAGTCAGTTGGTTCAGAAGAAAAGGTTAAGAAAGAAGTTTCTAAACCAACAGATGAGAAGCCAAAATACAATGATACTAAATTCAAGTATGATTCTTTAAATGTCAGCTACAAAAATAAACAACCAAGTTTTTCATATCATGACATTGAGAGCATATTTGACACAAGTAAAAATTCTGAAACAGTCAATCAGAAGTCTGAAACTTCTAGTCAGGATTCTGAACTTTGTAGTCAGAACTCTGAGTCTAAAGATCAGACATCTGAGTCTGTAAATCAGAACTCTGACTCAGGTAGTCAGAAGTCTGATTCAACTGGATTTTCTGAAACAAAGTCAGATGAATTTTTACAACTTGAAAAGAGATTTAATCTTGTGAGTCAAAAACTTGAGGACTTAAGGAAAGCTTATGATGAACTTGAAAATGATTTCTGTGAGGTGGATATTAAACTTGAAGAAGCTTTGAAAGAAAAGAATATTTTTATTCAGAAAATAACAGAGCTTGAAAAACTGAAGACTGAGTATGATCTTTTTAAAATTAATGCTTCAAGAGAAAATGATAAATTCTTTAATGAATCAAGTACATATGAAAAAGGTGAATCATCTAATTCTTCTAACAAAAAGGACTTGAATTTTTCAGAAAAAGAAGAAAGCAAAAGGAAAGATGATCTTGCAAAGTTGAATGATCTGAAAAGGGATCTTGAGAAGCTTAGAATGAAATCTACTTCTGAACTCAAAGCTAGAAATTCTTGTAATAAGGGCAATTGTACTCTGAACAGTATCAATAAAAATGAAATGATCTATGTTTCAGATTTATTGTCTCTTGCAAAGAAAAATCTTGTTTGTGTTAGATGTAAAAATGATTCATTCCAATATTCTCATAAATGTCAAGTCAAAATAACTTCTGTTTCATACATAAGAAAAGATATTCAGAATTCAGAAAAGAAAATTGTTTCTGTTCATCAGAATACAGAAAAGAAGAAAATTTTTGTTCCTCAGACTGAGAAGAAAGAAAAGATAAAAGAAAAGAAAGTTGAAAATGTTGCAAAATCAAAAGATACAACTTTCAAAAAGAAAGTGAATAAGTTTGTAAGCAGAAAATGTTCTGACTTCATAAAAGTTCAAGGAAAGTGGTGTTTGAAGAAAGATTTTGAGTGGAAAGTAAAAGGTACTAATGTTAAATCCAATGACAAAACTGTTAGGTCCATGATCTTCATACAATCCAAGTATTGTGTAACAAGATGATGAAGAACATTATTGAAAAGGAAATCTAACCTAGAGAGAACACAAAGTGATTAGAGATCTACATCTTGTATTAATGAATTCACTTCTTACAAACTACAAGTAAAGACCTATTTATAGTCTTCATCACTTGCTACAACAATTAAGCATAAGCCTTTTAACACAGCTATTGCTTTACAAAACTTTCTATTATAAAGGAAAACTTCAGTGTCCTAACATTCTCCCCTAAAGTTTTGGAAAGCAAATCATCTTCAAATCATTAGCTCCTCTCCCCCTTGATTTCCTTGTAAAAACTTTAGCGGTGCATTCTTCAAATGTAGGCTTGGCTCCCCCTTGAATGTTGCTCTTATTCATCATATTTTCAACCTTGAGTAAACTTAGATCCAATGTACTCCACTAAGTGCACGAACAACATCTCCAAAATATAGAAACTCGAGCTCGTTCCGATAAGCCCACAAGAATGATAACGAGTGAGTTTTGAATGAAAAACCAAATGCATTCTTAGTGTAAAACAAGGAATCCGTCGTTTTATCACGAGTTGAGTAGAAATTCGGCTTAAGAACTTGGTACGAATTTGCTCGAAGAAGGAACGGTAAAAACACGCGCTACTCGGTAGGGATGAGACGACCCAAGCAAATAACATTGTTCAGCAACTGTAGAGAAATGCTCGTCTTCAAAATACTTCAAGCCACTGAATGAAGAGAATCCAGAACTTCAATCTTCAAGAAATAGCTGGATGATTATAAGCACTCAAAAGTCTGAATCACAACCAAAGCACCAGAACAATGATTGCAAGCTCTCACAATTCTGGTTGATCAAGTCAGAAGAATGATAAAGAGCACTCAAAGGTCTAGCATCGTCAACAAAACTTCAGAATAATGATTGCAAATATTCAAGCGTCTCTTCCAATCCAATCAAAGACTGAACTCCAACAATCAACTTCTGAATATCTTGAAAGACTTGAGCTCTTTTAAACTTTGACAGTTGCTAAATGTATGTGGCAAGCTGAATATCTGAATGATGTCACACACGCGTTATGCTAAAATCCATGAACAATGTCACACATTTTTTTTTAATGAGAAATATTTTTTAATAAAATTTTTTTTTTAGAGATCTTTGAAATTCAGATGAGAACATCTTCTGTGCCAAAGCCAGCATTCATTTGCAGTTGATTTTGATAAAAGACAAACTGTATTTAATGTTTTCAATTTTGAAAAATTAACTACAAATAAGTCCATATGTCTTTTGGCCCAGAAGACTTTAACATCATTTTCAGTTAAAATCATGCAACCTGTTATTTGAAACTTAATTTGACAAAGACTGTCTAAAAACTGACTTATGCTGAAAAGATTATGCTGTAATCCTTCAACATAGAAAACCTTTTGGATAGTCAGATCCCCTTTAGTTAAATCCCCATAACCTTTGACTTGTCCTTTGCTGTTATTTCCAAAGTTTACTGCTCCTCCAGCCTTTTCTGTGAAGTTTGATAGAAAAGACTTCTGACCTGTCATGTGTCTTGAAGCTCCTGAATCTAAAAACCACACATGACAGCCCTGCAAAAGGATCAGTTAGGTTTAGGTACCCATTTTGGAATGGGTCCATCTTTGTTAGCTTTGTCATTGGATTTAACATTAGTACCTTTTACTCTCCACTCAAAATCTTTCTTCAAACACCACTTTCCTTGAACTTTTATGAAGTCAGAACATTTTCTGCTTACAAGCTTGTTCAAATTCTTTTTGAGAGTTGTAACTTTTGGTTTTGCTATATTTTCAACTTTCTTTTCTTTTATCTTTTCTTTCTTCTGAGTCTGAGGAATAGAAATTTTCTTCTTTTCTGTATTTTGAGGAACAGAAACTTTCTGAATATCTTTTCTTATGTATGAAACAGAAGTTATTTTGACTTGACATTTATGAGAATATTGGAATGAATCATTTTTACATCTAACACAAACAAGATTTTTCTTTGCAAGTGACAATAAATCTGAAACATAGGTCATTTCATTTTTATTGATACTGTTCAGAGTACAATTGCCCTTATTACAAGAATTTCTAGCTTTGAGTTCAGAAGTAGATTTCATTCTAAGCTTCTCAAGATCCCTTTTCAGATCATTCAACTTTGCAAGATCATCTTTCCTTTTGCTTTCTTCTTTTTCTGAAAAATTCAAGTTCTTTTTGTTAGAAGAATTAGATGATTCACCTTTTTCATATGTACTTGATTCATTAAAGAATTTATCATTTTCTCTTGAAGCATTAATTTTAAAAAGATCATACTCAGTCTTCAGTTTTTCAAGCTCTGTTATTTTCTGAATAAAAATATTCTTTTCTTTCAAAGCTTCTTCAAGTTTAATATCCACCTCACATAAATCATTTTCAAGTTCATCATAAGCTTTCCTTAAGTCCTCAAGTTCTTGACTCACAAGATTAAATCTCTTTTCAAGTTGCAAAAATTCATCTGATTTTGTTTCAGAAAATCCAGTTGAATCAGACTTCTGACTACCTGAGTCAGAGTTCTGATTTACAGACTCAGATGTCTGATCTTTAGACTCAGAGTTCTAACTACAAAGTTCTGAATCCTGACTAGAAGTTTCAGACTTCTGATTGACTGTTTCAGAATTTTTACTTGTGTCAAATATGCTCTCAATGTCATGATATGAAAAACTTGGTTGTTTATTTTTGTAGCTGACATTTAAAGAATCATACTTGAATTTAGTATCATTGTATCTTGGCTTCTCATCTGTTGGTTTAGAAACTTCTTTCTTAACCTTTTCTTCTGAACCAACTAACTTTTCTGTTTTAGACTCAGAAATTTTTTCATCTGACTTTTAAGAGTTTGGTCTTTGCAAATTGTCAGAACTTGTTATAGAACTAGCAGGTCTTATGAAAACTTCAACAATTTCTGGGATTTTTGGCTTAGAAACTTGAAGTTTTTCATACAAGTTGATTGGAGCTCTTTTTAAAGTGACATTTTCTTCCAATCCCAATCCCTTCTTTGGGTTGTAAAATCTTGTATCTTTAACATTGCTTAATAAAATATTTAGTGTTTGCTGAGTCTGACCCCTTTTCAAATTCAGATCTTCTAATTCTTTAATTTTGGTGTATAAATTCTTTCTTTCTTCAAATAACATATCAAATTTTATTTGTAGATCACCTTTTTCATCCTTTATTTTTGAAAACTCAACTTTTAGTTCAGAAAGCCTTTTCATCAATTCAGAATTTTCATCTTTAACTTTCTGTTTCTCAGCCTCATATTCTTCATATTGTTCTTTTATTACTTCTTTTTCAATTCTGAATTTGTTAACCAAATTTCTTTCTCCTTTTATCTGTTTTCTTAGATTAGCAAATTCAGTTTTCATTTCACCAATCTGTGTCATTAACTCTAATTCAAGTGAAGATTGTACCTCAGTAGATGACTCAGAATCAGCATCTTCAAAATCAGAATCATCCTCATTCCTCATTTTTGCCATATAGCTCTGCATCTGTGGAAAGTTGATATGATCATCTTCATCAGAAGTGTAGTACAACCAATTCTCCTGTTCAGCCACCAAAGCAATTTTATCATCTCTCTTCTTTGCAAGCTGAGCCTTCTTGGTGTAGTACTCATAGTCTTTCACAATTTTAACTCTGCAATCCTTAGCATAGTGGCCAGATTTTCCACATTTGAAACACAGATTCTTTTCTTTTCTTTCATCCTTCTCTTCATTGTTTTCTTCACTCCTCTCTACCCTCTTTTCAAACTTATTTTCTTCTCTGTCTTCTTTCTTCTTATAATCTGAACTCCCAACTCTCTTATAATTTCCTTGAAATCTACCCTTCCCATACCTTTTGTTGAAAGTATTTGTCAACAAAGCTAGTTTCTCAGCCATTAACTTGATATCTTCATCATCTTCTGATCCTTCTTCCTTGTCAGATTCTTCCAGATTAGGTATCTCTGATAGATATGCAGTCTTTTTGGGTGCTTTGATTGCTTTGGACTTTGATAAGAATGCTAACTGATCCGCAACATTTTTCTTCTCTTCCACAACTAACTTGACAGAGTCTTCATGTTGATTAAGAACACATAACAAATCATTTAAGTCTTCTTCACACATATCCTTGTTCATTTGCAGACTTATGGCAAATGATGACCATTCTGAATTTAAACTGTTCAGAAATTTGTAATTTATTTCTGACTTTGTTTTCTTCAGTCCATTTCTTCTCAATTCATTTAGAATAGTGCAAAATTTACTGTATGTCTGTGTCAAACTTTCTGACTCTTTTGCTTTGAACCTTTCATAAGCATTTATGCTTTGATTTAACGTTGCCTGAATAGATCTCACAGTTCCTAACATCTTCCTTTCCAATTCGTCCCACATTTCTTTAGCTGATGATCCACTATCAATCCTGTTAAGAACCTCATTTGGAACAGCCAAAGTCATCAAAGTAATTGCTCTTTTGTCAATAGCATGCCTATTCTTCTGTTCAGCTGTGTATTGGGAATAACTCTTTTTCACCCTGGTCGCTGGAATTTCTGGAGTTGTCTCTGTAGCAGGGGTTGCGGCAACATCGATATACACTTCAATTGGACCTTCTCGAATGGAGATCATAAGATTTTCATCAATGTTGTCTAGGAATTGGATCATACGAATTTTCCATTGCTGATACTCTTCAGGTATAAGAACAGGCGGTTTGGTTTCAGATCCCATGGCTAGATATTCTTTAGAAGACATGATTGTAAGAAAATTCAACAGAAAGACAAATTCGAATTTCTTGATAGAAATGTAACAGGTAATTCAAGAATTGCCAAGAATTCAAGAACTAGCCCTAGCAGCGGAATCGAATTTTGAATGAATCAAGAAATCTTCAAGAAATTGATCAATCGATCTTCGCGATAACAATCTTGAACGAATTTGTTTTTTGATTGGCTCTGATACCAATTGTTTGGTCCATGATCTTCATACAATCCAAGTATTGTGTAACAAGATGATGAAGAACATTATTGAAAAGGAAATCTAACCTAGAGAGAACACAAAGTGATTAGAGATCTACATCTTGTATTAATGAATTCACTTCTTACAAACTACAAGTAAAGACCTATTTATAGTCTTCATCACTTGCTACAACAATTAAGCATAAGCCCTTTAACACAGCTATTGCTTTACAAAACTTTCTATTATAAAGGACAACTTCAGTGTCCTAACAAAAACTAACAAAGATGGACCCATTCCAAAATGGGTACCTAAAACTAATTGATCCTTTTGCAGGGCTGTCATGTGTGGTTTTTAGATTCAGGAGCTTCAAGACACATGACAGGTCAGAAGTCTTTTCTATCAAACTTCACAGAAAAGGCTGGAGGAGCAGTAAACTTTGGAAATAACAGCAAAGGACAAGTCAAAGGTTATGGGGATTTAACTAAAGGGGATCTGACTATCCAAAAGGTGCTATGTTCTTAGAGACAGAGAAAATCTTGCCAAATTCGATAAAAAGGCAGATGAAGGATACTTTGTGGGTTATTCTTTAACTTCCAAAGCATTCAGAATCTACAATAGAAGAACCAAGAGGATGATGGAGAGCATAAATGTAACTTTTGATGAAGCCAGAATGAGGACTTCTGAACAAGACAGTTCAGAACTCATGCTGAACAAGACAAATATGACTTCTGGTACAAATTCTAATTCTATTTGTTCAGAACTCAATTTACTGTTTAAGGATGCTTTTATTGAACTAATTTCTGATTCTTATGCAGAATATGAAAACCCAAAGATGGTCAAAGAGATGAAAAATAAGACTCCAGAAATAGTTCAATCAACTGTAATTTCTGACAAAGGTCCATCAGAGGAATGTCCAAATCTAATAAATACAAGTGGTGAAAATTATGAACCTTGTAATCATAATTCTGATTCTTGTACTCAGAACTCTGAACAAGTCACTCAGAATTCTGACTTCATTGATCAGAACCCAAACTTGGATGTAACTCCTACTCATACATTAGAACAAGGGGACAGTTCAGAATTACAAGCAATCATTGATGAGAATGATGCAAACAACAATTATTCAGAGATTGATGTACTCCCTAGTGCAAATAAATGGACTAAAAATCATCCTATTCATCAAGTAATAGGTGATCCATCAGCAGGAGTAAAGACCAGATCAGCTACAGCAAATGAAGCAATGTTTGATGGTTTCTTGAGTGTGATTGAACCAAAGAAAGCTAATGAAGCCCTAGAGGATCCAAACTGGATTTCAGCAATGCAAGAGGAATTGCTTCAATTTGAAAGAAATAAAGTTTGGAGACTCATTCCAAAGCCTGAAGGTAAATCTATTATTGGAACTAAATGGGTGTTCAGAAACAAAAAGGATGAATCAGGTGTTGTCATCAGAAACAAGGCAAGATTGATTGCTAAGGGATATTGTCAACAAGAGGGAATTGATTATGATGAGACATTTGCACCAGTGGCAAGAATAGAGGCAATCAAAATATTTTTGGCATATGCTGCACACAAAAACTTCAAGGTGCATCAGATGGATGTCAAATCAGCCTTTCTAAATGGCAAACTTAATGTAGAGGTGTATGTTCATCAACCTGAAGGTTTTGTTGATCCAGAATTCCCTGATCATGTTTATATTTTAGACAAAGCTTTATATGGTCTAAAACAAGCACCACGAGCCTGGTATGACACTCTTACTAAACACTTGTTAGGTTCAGGGTTCAAGAAAGGTAAGATTGACACAACTTTGTTTTTAAAGAAACAGGGTGATGATTTAATTCTGATTCAGATTTATGTTGATGACATAATATTTGGTTCTACCAGTCCAGAATTATGTGATAATTTTTCAAAAATCATGTCTTCTGAATTTGAAATGAGCATGATGGGTGAGCTGAATTTTTTCCTTGGTCTTCAAGTCAAACAATTACCAAAAGGTATTTTTATAAATCAAGGAAAATATGTCAGAGACATTCTGAAAAAGTTCAAAATGTCTGATTGTGCTTCTATGAGAACACCTATGGCAACTAACATAAAGTTAGATGCTGATCTCAAAGGTGTTTCAACAGATATCAAACTCTATAGAGGCATGATTGGATCATTACTTTATCTTACTGCAAGTAGACCAGATATCATGTTTTCTACATGTTTTTGTGCTAGATTTCAATCTAACCCAAAAGAATCACATATGTTGGCTGTCAAAAGGATTTTAAGATATCTCAAAGGAACACCTGATCTAGGTTTATGGTATCCAAAAGAAACTGACTTCAAATTGACTGCTTTCACTGATGCTGATCATGCAGGAAGTAGGTTGGACAGAAAGAGTACATCTGGTGCTTGTCACTTTTTGGGAGATAAAATAGTGAGTTGGGCATCAAAGAAGCAGAATTGTGTGTCCACTTCAACTGCTGAAGCAGAGTATGTTGCTGCTGCTGCTTCATGCTCTCAAACATTGTGGATGAGAACACAACTCATGGACTATGGATATCGGCTTAACAAGATTCCCATCTATTGTGACTCAGAAAGTGCAATTGCCATTACTCAGAACCCTGTGCAACATTCAAAGACTAAGCATATAGATGTGAGGTATCATTTTATAAAGGACTATGTGGAAAAAGGAACTATAGAGATGCACTTTGTGCATACAAAGTATCAATTGGCTGACTTGTTCACAAAGCCTCTTGATCACAAAAGATTCTCTTTTCTCATATGTAAAATAGGAATGCTTAATTTGACTA
Source organism: Saussurea involucrata (assembly GCA_033807775.1). NCBI lineage: Eukaryota > Viridiplantae > Streptophyta > Magnoliopsida > Asterales > Asteraceae > Saussurea > Saussurea involucrata. The sequence goes on along the minus strand of CM066320.1, from coordinate 62,487,612 downwards.
ATTGAAAATATTTGTTTTTCTTAAAAATAGGAATGTCTGAGTAGCGTACTCAGAACTCGGAGTCTTAAGTTCAGAACTTCTGAGTCTTGAGATCAGAACTTCTGAGTCTTAAGGTCAGAGATTCTGAGTCAATACTTCAGCAATCTAACTTTCAAAAATTTATTTTTGAGAAATACAAATACTTCAACTGTGTGGATTATGCTTCTTCTATTATCTTTTTTGTTTGGAAATTATTTTGTGATGCTTAAAAAGGTTTGTTTTCATTTCTTATCTCTGATCATTCTAAGAAGAACAAGCTTTTAATGATAAATATTTTTTTTGTTGTTGTTCAAACTATATCTGAATTAAAAAAAAAATCATATTCAGATATAAGATTTTAAATGATTTATTTTAAAAAATCATCATAATATGAACATAATTTTGATGATAAAAAGTGCTTCTATGTGTTCAAACCTCTTCTGAATAATCAAAATATTTTATATTTGTCAGAAGTTGATTTTAAATGACATTTTGGTTACAAGGCAAAATTCTTCTGAGTCATGGAATCAGAACATCTGTGCGTGTTATTCAGATCTTTGACTTGAGTCAAAATTCTATCCACTAACACGTGTCAGCTTCATATTTGTTTGACAATGCCACGCATTTCATTTAAATCCTTTGTGGTATTTCAAATGTGTTGACTCCGTTATAACATTGATTTCGCTTTTCCGTTAAACCTTTCAACTTCGCGGATTTTAAATAGGTCTTAAAATCCCTATTTCAAATCTTTTCAAATTCCAGAGCGAAACGTGAGATACGAATCAAATCCAGAGTTCTTTGAGTCTGTTTTCTTCTTAAATCATGTCTGAAATACGAAGAAGTGGTCCAATTTCTCTACATTCTACAAAATCGATAATGGATTCATCCGATTCGGAAAATGATGAAGTACAAAATAGAGTTGCAGAGGAAGGGGCAATAAGAAATGATAAAGAAGATGAACAAATGGATGAATCAGAAGGAAATGCAGATGAGGTAAACATTAATATTGAACATGAACAGAGTGCTGCAGGGTCGATTATGTCAGATAGACCTATTTTCGTGGAAAGGGCTGTTCCTGAGAGTGAATGGTTGAAATTGTCTGAAAATAACTGTGTTATATTGTTTGAGGAAAGTCGATTTAAACCTGAACACAGAATTATCATGGAGTTATTCAAACATCATCCTTATAGAAAATGGTTTACAAGAAGCAAAAATGTTCCTGTTCAGTACATACAACAATGGTGGAAACATCTGAGGTTAGAAGATAATAAGTTTGTGTCTGAAATTGGAGGAGTGACATTTGCCTTATCTATCTCTGCACTAAGAGAAATGCTGAATTTACCAGAGAAAGATGATGTACAAAGAAGGACAGATTTTGAGGACTCACCTTTAACAGAGGAATTAATAGCAGAGTTTATGAAGTTGGGATACAATGAAGGATTGAGGACTCTCAGTTTGTTCAGAAGAAACAAATTACCACCTATTTGGGCTTGCTTATTTCATGTGGTAAATAAATGTTTGTCAGGTAAGAATAGTTTTGCTGATCAAGGTTCTAAACAAATTCTTCAGATCTTTCAGGGCTTAGTGAAGAATAGGCATTATGACTATACTTTAATACTTTGGGAAGACATGAAGAATACATTTGAGAAGAATCAGAAAGCAATTCAGAGGAAAACAAAGGATGCTCCACTGACATACATTCCTTATATAAGGTACTGGCAAATTGTTATTTGGTATGCCATGCAGGAAAACAGCACAATCTCAAGAAGAACATATGAGAAGCATGGTCCCACATTTTATTTGGGTAAGATGACCTCAGTAACAAGACTTGAAAACTATCCCAATCATAAATTGTTGCCAAAATCACTTAGGAATTATATTCCAAGGGAGAGTGAGATTTTAAAAGCTTATTGAACCTCTATGGGAATTGAATTACCTCAAATCCCTACCCAAGAGGACCAACCTGAGAAGAGAGGTGAGGGGTCTAGTCGAATTAGAGAGGGGGAGGATGTTCAGATGGGTGAACATTCTGAGAGACTTGAGGGGGAAAATTCTGAGAGCTTGGTTAGATTTGGTGAGGAAATACAGAATGAGAGTGGTGAGGATGAGAGATTGTCAACACGGGTTCAAACAGAAAGAGACGCCTCTGAACCAGCTAATCTTGACCAGGTAACCACAAATGCTATTGGTTCACATCTCTTGGTGTCCAATATTGAAACAAACACCATGGACCTAGTGGTGGATCTTGAACAACCCATCCATATCCACTCAGAAGCATTTCAACATGTTACTGTTTCACACAAATCTGGGGAACCATCCCAAACTCATTTGGAGGGAGGTGATAAATCCCAATCTATTTTTCAACACATTGAGTCTGAATATCACAGTCCTATTCATATTGAGCCTGAAATTCCTTCTGACACTTGCACAAATCAGGAATTTCGTACTCCTGAAACAACATTCATAGACATACCTAATGTTGGGTGTCGAGGATTGGATGGAAGTCCTGGTGAGGTGAACATTACAAAAGCCTCATTCAAACGTGCATCTGTTGTACAAGATGACTTTGTGTTATCTACAGGCCATGAGCCCTCTGGGCACATGAAAACTGGACCATCTGTTGGTTCAGGTTCACTGTTAGAAACTTCTGAATTTGAAAAGATTCAGAAACAAAACAAGGAGATGGGGGAAAAAGTAGAAAATTTGGAGAAGAAGGTGGAGGATTTGAATGATGAGATGTCAGATTTGAAAGTTGTGTTGGAGAAAAAGTTGATTTCTGTTGAAACCAAAGTAGATGATGTAAAGAAATCCTTGGATTCTCACAAAAAGGAGATCATGGATATAATGTCTGGTTTTCAAAAAGATATGTTAAAACAAATGCAAGTTATGCAGGAATCTATACTGAAAGCACTGAGTGTATCATTGGCTTCTACTTCAAAGCCTCTTGATCCCGTTCCTATTGTAGAAGCTGAACCTGAAGTTACTTTTAATCAGAACTTGAAAAGAAAGTTTGATGATAATGAGCCTCATGATCATCAAAAGGGGGAGAAAAGACAGAGGTTAACTTCTAATGATGACATTGGCATAGAAGATTTTGAGATAGCAGATATGCACTTAGCCAGTACAAAAAGTTCAGAAGATCAGACACAAGGAAAGTTAAAGGCAATAACTCAGATAGTTCAAATTGATAGTTCAGATACAGAGGAAATGGAGTTGGAAAGTACAGATGGTGGTGATTCAGATAAAACAGAGGAATTGAACTTAGACACAGAGATGGAAGGAAACTTAGATGAAACTGAAGCTATTGAGGAATCTGTATTGAGATCAGAAAAGACAGTGGAAAGTGAAGTGGTCAACATGTGTACAGATATTGTGGTGTATAACAAAGAAAATATGACGGATTCTGAATTAGAAGAAAGGAGGTTAAGTGAAGAGTTGATCAGAAGGATGCATAATAATTTAGTCAGAGCTTTGAATGTTCAAAAAGTTCAGCAAGGAATAAAAATGGTAAGACCTATTGATCTAATGGGAGAAGAAGACAGAACTGTGAATTATACTCAGGATTTTGAAGATGATTTTAGATTTAACTTTTGTGATGAGTTAAATACAGAAGGAGAGTATGTGAAAGTGAAAGACTACTTTATGCCTTCTGAGTATGTATTCAGAAAACCAATTGAAATCCCAAAGATTAACTTGCAAAGACTAGAAGAACCTGTATGTGATTTCATCCTAGAGTTAAGTGATGTGCCATTAGCCAGACAATTTCATGATGATATTTTTCCTGAGGAAATGTATGATAATATCTACTACACAAAAGGAGAGTATGAGCTTTTGGAAAGTAACATTGATGGTTCTATGGATGACAGAGCTCAGATAGTCTACTCAGAAGCTTCTAACAGATTCAGAGTTCCTGACTCAAAACTGCATATTCAGAAAAGAATTGAGAAAGTTCTGATGTTTCAACAAGAAGAATTCAATGGTTTAATATTTGTTAAAATGGAAGTGCTGAAAGAAAGAAATACAAAGGTTTCCATGTCTACTTTTTATTTTCACAGATTGACTCTTGATGATCAGATCTTTCTAGTCAAGTTCTTTGCCAGCACTGAAGAAGCCTTGATGGAAATTGAATGCAGAAGACTTCTGGGTATCTATGTCAGAAATATACACTTGTATGACTTCCAATTAGCTATTGAAGAAAGAAAAGAGAAGTGTAATCTGAGTTCTCCCACAAAGAAAACAGAAATTGGTTTAGATTTGAAGGGATTTGTGAATGAAGGAATGGAGACAGAAGGGTTCACATATACAGTTCACGGAAGGCTTGAAATGTTCAGATTAAAAGAGTTGGTGAAGTACAGTGATGCAACTCTAAATTGGTTATTGATTGAAATGGAAGTAAGTGTGGAAACTGAAAGAGAGAGTTTAAAGAAGAGATGTATGAACTCTGTGAAGAGGAGGTTGGATCTTAGAAGAAAAATCAGAAACTGTAGTGAATGGTTGCTATCTGAGGTGAATCCCAAAAAGATTCTACATAATGATTTTGTGTTTCCTGCTGAGTATGAAGTGAATGAAATTCTGTCAGATGAAGTTGAAGAAGTCCAGAACACAACACCTCAGAATGTGCAGATAACTAGTTTTGATCAAGCTGAACAGTCTGAACCCAAAGAAGATGAAATATCCATTGATCTAAATGGATACTTTCTTGAATTTGATTTGCCTGAGTTCTTCAAACCAAAAGAAGTACAATTCTTGGACGTGTATTATGATAGACCTAAGGAGACTCAGATCTGGTTGGATGAAAAATCAAGATGTCTTGGCAAAACAAAGCAAGCTGTTTACTCAGATTTTATAATCACTGGAATCAGAGAATTGAAGGTTAAGAAATTCAGAAAGATGGAGTACTTATCCTTTGAAGTTCTGAGAGAAGATGGCAAGGTTTATTACTTTACTGATGCAGATTTTGAGAAACTATCAGTGGTTGACTTCTACAGATTACACAACTTTCTATGCTTCAAAGAGTCAAGCAAAGACAGAAATGAAAGGAAGGCAAGAAGTGTGGTGATTGAGGCCATGTTCTACATCTTAAGGTGGCACTATTATACAGATTTCCAAATAGCTTTGTACTTACAAAAGCCATGTGTTTATCTGGCAAATCCCAACACAGATCATGAACAGAAAAAGGTGTTAAAGACTGGAAGTGTTCACAAATATCCAGATTTGGGAGTATTTTTGAAAAACAAAAGTGGAAAGATCTTCTTCAGAGCAAAGGAAACTGCAAAATACTGTTCTGGAACTTTAAGAATCATAAAGCATAATTTGGAGAAAAAGATGCTGAAAGTGAAGGAAGCAAATATAATTCAAGAAGTAATCAATCAGCAAGTTGAAATTATTCAAGAAATCATTGTCAAAATTGATAAGAGGCTTAATCTGAGAAATGTGCTACTTCAGAAAATCGTTCCTGCTCTGAAAGACCTGGATGATGCTAAATTCAAGTTTATTTGACAAAAAGGGGGAGATTGTTAGATCTGAAGTTTTGTCAATAAACCAAGTGTTGAAGATCTGATAAGAAGACTCAGATGTTCTGAGTAGAGGAGTCAGAGATCTGAGAAGAGAAGTCAGAGTTCTGAGAGAAAGAGTCAGAAGCTCTGAGAAGCGTTATCAGAAGAATGTTCAGAAGTTCTGAACTACCTGTTCAGAACTTATGACTACATACTTTACTTAGTATTTAGTAAACTAATTAGAACACGTGTTATGTTCTTATTAGTCTTTCTTATTTGTACTGTAGCTTTAACATGTCCGTTGCAGTATAAATAGAGTGGTTAGCACTACGTTGCTAACTGATTGATTTTCCCGTATATATTTGTATTCATTCTTTGCAATCTTTGAGATTCTCTCTCTCTTAGATTTGTAATCCTGTTCATCATTGAATACAATTGGGCTTGATCATACAACTTCTCAATTACTGCTTTCTATATTGATTGTAAGATAAGATCCTGATCTATCATTAGCATTGACATCTGATTTAACAAAAGTTCCTTTTACTTTCCATTCAAAATCCTGTTTAAGGCACCATTTTCCTTGTACTTTGATGAAGTCAGAACATTTTCTGTTTACAAAGCTGTGTCTTTTACTTTTGAAAACTTTTGGTTGAGACTGAGAAATATTTTCAGTCTTCTTTTCTTTATTTTGAAACATGTTTTCATTCTTCTTTTCTTTTGGTTTAGATTGAGAAATATTTTCAATCTTCTTTTCTTTTATCTGAGTTTGAGAAAACAACTTAGTCTTCTTTTCTGAGTTCTGATTTGCTTTGTTTATATAAGAAACAGAAGTTATTAAAATCAGATTTTTCTGAGGGGATTGGAATGAATGACTACCACACTGAACACATTCAAGATTCTTTCTTGCAAGTGACCATAAATCTGAAACATAAGTCTTTTCATTTTTATTGATATTGTTCACAGTACAATTGCACTTATTACAAGAATTTCTAGCTTTGGATTCAGAAGTAGTATTCAACCCAATCTTCACAGAATTCTTTTTCAGACCATCTTTCCTTTTGCTTTCCTCATTTTATGAAACATTGAATTTCACAGAATTAGCAGATGATTTTGATGATTCACCATTTTCAAATGTACTTGATTCATCAAAGAATTTCTTATCTTCTTTTAAGGCATTAATTTTGAAAAGATCATATTCAGCCTTTAACTTCTCAAGCTCTGTTATTTTCTGGACATAAGTGTTGTTTTCCTTTAAAACTTGATCCAGTTTAAAATCTACATCACAATAATCATTTTCAAGATCATCAAAAGTTTTTCTTAAGTCCTCAAGTTCTTGACTAACAAGTTTGAATCTCTTTTCAAGTTCTGAAATGTCTTCTGAAGTGACTTGAGAATTATCAGTTGAATCAGAATTTTGACCAACAGTTTCAGAATTCTGACCTTCAGACTCAGAGTTCTGAATTGTGGAGTCAGAATTCTGAATAAAAGATTCAGACTTCTGACAAACTGTTTCAGAAACCTTACTTGCATCAAATATAATTTCAATGTCAGAATAAGAAAATTTTGGTTGTTTATTTTTGTAACTGACATTCAAAGAATCATATTTGAATTTAGCATCATTATATTTTGGTTTCTCTTCTGTTGGTTTAGAAATCTCTTTCTTAACCTTGTTTTCTGAAACATCTGACTTCTCAGTTTTAGGTTCAGAAATTGTTTCCTTTGCTTTTACAGGACTTGATTTTTGTAAATTGTCTGAACTTGTTATAGAACTAGCAGGTCTTACAAAAACTTCAACAATTTCTGGGATTTTTGGTTTAGGAACTTGTAGTTTATCAAACTCATACAGATTTATTGGAGCTCTTTTCAAAACAACATTTTCTTCCAAACCTAATCCCATTTTAGGGTTATAAAATCTTGTATCCTTAACATTGCTAGTGAGAAGATTCAAGGTTTGTTGAGTTTGACCTCTTTTCAAATTAAGGTCTTCCAACTCTTTGATTTTTGTGTACAACTTCTTTCTTTTCTCAAGTAACATATCATATTTAATTTCTAAAACAACCTTTTCATCTTTTATTTCTGTAAATTGAATTTTTAATTCAAAAATCTTCTTTAACAAATCAGAATTCTCATTTTTGACCTTTTGTTTCTCAACTTCAGATTCTTCAAACTGTTCTTTAATTATCTCTTTTTCTATTCTGAACTTGTTTACTAGAATTCTTTCACCTTTTATTTGTTTTCTGAGTTTAGCAAATTCAGAATTCATATTACCAATTTGAGTCATTAGATCAATTTCAAGTGCAGAATGTACCTCAGTAGAAGATTCAGAATCAGCATCTTCATAATCAGAATCATCCTCATTCTTCATCTTGGCCATATAACTTTGCATTTGAGAAAAGTGAATGCAATCCTCTTCATCTGAACTATAATACAGCCAATTCTCATGTTCTGCCAACATTGCAGCCTCATTATCTCTTTTCTTAGCCAGCTGAGCCTTCTTTGTGTAGTATTCATAATCTTTTACTACTTTTACTCTGCAGTCTCTGGCAAAGTGACCAGGTTTTCCACACTTAAAACACAAATCTTTCTCTTTCCTCTCTTCCTTCTCTTCTTTCTTCTCAAACTTACTTTCTTCTCTATCTTCTTTCTTCTTATATTTCTCTTCTGAACTCCCCTGTTCCCTTATGTACTTACCCTGAAACTTGTTCTTTCCATATCTCTTGTTGAAAGTATTAGTCAACAAGGCAAATTTTTCTTCAATCAGCTTGATATCATTATCTTCTTCTGATCCTTCCACCTCATCAGATTCTTCCTCTAACTTGGGTATTTCAGGCAAATACACAGATTTCTTTGCAGTTTTGATCACCTTAGATTTTCTTTCTGAAAGTAAGGCTAATTGATCAGAAACACTTTTCTTCTCTTCCACTACTTGCTTAACCGAATCCTCATGTTGACTTAGAACACATAATAGATCATTTAAATCTTCTTCACACATGTCTTTATTCATTTGAAGACTAATTGCAAAAGATGACCATTCTGAATTAAGAGAATTTAGAAATTTGTAGTTAATCTCACACTTTGTCTTTTTCAACCAATTCCTCTTAAGGTCATTCAAAATAATACAAAACTTTTCATAAGTCTGATTTAAACTTTCACACTCTTTTGCTTTGAATCTTTCATAAGCATTGATGAATTGGTTTAACTTTGCTTGAATTGATTTTGCAGTACCAAGCATTTGCTTTTCAAGTTCATCCCACATTTCTTTTGCTGATGTTCCACTATCAATTCTATTAAAAAACTCATTGGGAACTGCCAAAGTCAACAACGTAACAGCTCTTTTGTCAATTGCATGTCTGATTTTCTGTGCTTCTGAGTACTGTGAAAAATTCTTCTTCACCCTAGTAGCAGGAATTTCTGGAGTTGTATCAGTTGCAGGAGTAGCTTGAACATCGACATAAACTTCAATTGGACCTTCTCGTATTGAAATCATCAAATTCTCATCGATATTGTCCAAGAATTGTATCATGCGAATTTTCCATTGCTGATATTCGTTAGGAATAAGAACAAGAGGTTTCGTCTCAGATCCCATTGAGAAAATTCTTTCGAAGACATGATTGTAAGGTGAATAAAATCGAATCAACAGAAAGACAAATTGAATTTCTTGAACAAACGTAAAACAAATTCAAGAATTACAAAGAATTCAAGAATTGTGAATAGCAGCGGAATCAATTGACGAATTGATCAAGAAATCTTCAAGAACACTATCTCACGAACACGATCTTGAACGAATTTGTTTGTTGAGTTGCTCTGATACCAATTGTAGAAACCAGGATTTAATCTTACAATCAATTAAGATCAATTAAACAGTAAATGATAGAGATTTGGATCAACACACTTGTATTCAATCAAGAACAAATTACAGATCTAGAGAGAGAATCTCTCAAAGATTACAAAAGCTGAATACAATGATATGCGTGAATGTTATGCAAAGATTAGTTAGCTTACAGTTGCTAACTCCTATATATACTGTAAAGGAAATACTAAAGCTACAGTACATATACATCAAAGACTAATAAGAACATTACACGTGTCCTAATTACATAACAAAATATAAAGGAAAATATCCTGTTATAAGTTCTGAACATGTTGTTCAGAACTTCTGAACATTCTTCTGATAAAGCTCCTCAGAACTTCCTTCAAGTACTTGTGCTATTTTCATCTTCATCATCAGAAGTTCTGAGTCTCCTACTCAGAACTCTGACCCTTCTGTTCAGATTCCACACTTGTAATCTTTTCGAAACTTCTCAGATCAGAACTTCTGAGTCTTCTAACTCATAACTCTGAGTCTTCTGTTCAGATCCCAACACTTGGTAATTTGACACAACTCCAGATCTAACAATATCAAGTTTTTCTTCTGTAATTCTTGGCTTGAACTCAGGTGCTTCTGCTGATAATTTATTTTCAGAATTCATCATGCAGACAAATGCAACTTGAATTTGAGTCTCGGGATTACCAAACTTGAAGATTCCTATCTGATCTTGATTTTTCAGATACCTCTTAGGTTTGGATTCTCTTTTGACAGAGATTGAAGGTGACAAATCTGTGTTTTCAAACCACACATTTGTCATCTTCAGAGGTTTCCTCTTGTGAGGTTCCCCAGAGACTTTTTTCCTTTTACTTACAGAGAGAAGATTTGGAAATCCAGGTTTTCTTGTATCTCCAATGTGAAATAGAGAGGACAGAGACTTGTCTCTTTTGGTTCCGGTATAAGGATCTATATCGCAGAAGCCAATTCCCCGTTTCCCTATTTGTGTGTTTATTTTTTCGTACACCTTCTGAGCATCTTGAAATTTCTTAATTTGAAGATCTCTTCTGAGTAAATCTTGACAGAGGATTTCTCTTTCCTTTTGAAAATAATTTTTAAGAGCTAGGATGTTCATTTTGCCGCACTCAACGTCCATTAGTTCTTTAGAATTTGTTTTCAAAGAAGAATTAAGTTCAGAAATCTTTTCTTTTAAAGGATTTAACTTTTTGTTCCAGTCTATTTCAATTTCTTCTTTTTCTTTAAAGATTTTAGCTTTTTCTTGAGTGAGAAGTCTAGCTTCTCTCTCATAGAAGGTGAGCTTTTTCTGAATATTTTCACATGTCTTTTTCATTTCAGTGTATTCAATGTTAAGTTTAATCAAGTCATCTTCTGCAGTATTAGAGTTAGAGGTAGAAGTGGATACCTCACTGTCGGAGTCGGAGCTGACTTCTGCCATGCCACAGAATAGAGCATTCTTTGTTTCTCCTTCGTTAGAGGATGTGTCTGACTCCCAGATTTCTTTGTTCACTATTAGTGACTTCTGAGCATAGTATTCAGCTTTCTTTTTGTAGAAAGCTGCATCCATCTGAGGGCGATTTGACTTGCTCCTGCATTCGTTGGCAAAGTGACCTGGCTTTCCACAGTTGTAGCATCCTTGGTTCTGTGTGGAGTTTCCAGCTCTGTCGTCTGACCTCTGCCAGTCACCACTTTTTGTGGTTCGGCACTCATTTGCGTAGTGGCCTGGCTTACCACATTTGTAACACTCTTGAATCTGTGGAGTGTTGCCAGCTTTGTCTTCCGACCTCTGTCGATCATTTCCTCTGTCATTTCTATCACTTGACCTCTGTCGGTCACCACTTCTGTCGTTTGACTCCTCTCTTTCTCGATTATCTCTTTCATATCGTTCGTTACCCGATTTCTTCTGGTATCCTCTGTTGAATTCCCTAGTCAAGAGAGCTAAAGATTTAGCTATCGAGGCCAGGGTCGTTTCTTCTTCTGCTGCTACTTCCTCTTCTTCTTCACTTTCCACCATCATGTTTTTCTTCTTCTTCTCCTTTCTTTCCTCTATTGCTTTTTCTTTCTTTGGTTTCTCTCTAGCCTCTGTAGTCTTACCAAACAATGCAAGAGGTGCAATGATCTGGGCTTTTGCTTGTGCTACCTGAGGCTCTTGTGCTGCCAATGTTCCATAAAGGTCTGATAGGGTCCAGGAATCTAAGTCTTGATTTGTTTGCAGAGACATAGATAACTTAGCCTATTTTTCACTACTTTCATAAACTGAAAGATTGGAGCTAACACATACTAATATGGGTACCTAACTTGAGATAATTGACTTTTCATGTATGGGTCGTAGATTCTGGTGCATCTAGACACATGACTGGGTACAAGCTCCTAAGGTTCTAAATGGCGTGCGGCGTGGCGTGGCGGCGAGGTCAAGCCTCAAGCCTTGCGAGTTACGGCGAGGCCATGGCGTTTTCCATGGCGGCGCCATGGCGGCAATATATATATATATATATATATATATATATATATATATATATATATATATATATATATATATATATATATATATATATATATATATAAATTATAATAATGATTAAGTTTAACGCTTTAAATTCATATAAAAAACAAAAGAACCATAGGTTACATTTGACCGCATCTTTATTTGCAGGATCACACAAAGTACCATAGTTCCATCCCGCGTCACCCGAACTTCGTTTCAAGGATGATTCTGTATGAGAACTTGCTTCTGTTGTTGAAGGCGGTCTGGCCGAACCCCCACTACCACTAGCCATTATCAACTATATGGACATTTTCAGAACCTGTACAATACCAAACCAAATCAGAAAAGATCAAACAAGGTGAAGTAGCCAAGTAGGTAATCAACAACAGTAGGTAATCAACAAGGTGTACAATTATTTAGTTGGTTCTAAAAGTAGTAAAATTATAGTAAGATTGTAAGAATTGAAAACCTTCCATTATTTAATATTGAAATAGCAGGTGAAAAACTAAAATTATACCAATAGCACCTAAATTATACAACAACGGTAGGTGAAAAACTAAATTTATACCAAGAACACCTAAAATATTTACTAAACTAATGTAAATAGTAAACCTAGATGATTATACAAAATAAAACATCGAACATTGAAGCAATTGGAGCTGTAGATAGAAAAGTGGAGTTGTAGATACAAAATAAAACATCGAACATTGAATAATTAATTAAATATTAAATATACAAAGAATCAAAATACATATGGAGTTGTAGATATAAAAGTTGAACTAACATTGAAGCAATAGACATGAAATTGTTTACATTAGTCTAAAATTGACTGTAGGTCTCGAAGCAGTAGACATGAAATTGTTTACATTAGTCTAAAATTGAACTAAAGTCTAAAATTAATCGAGCAATAAAGCAGTAGAAAGAATAAAATCGAACTCGAAGTTCTTCAATCGAACTCGAAGTACAACTGTAGAGTGTAGATAGAAAAGTTGTACCGGGTTCTTCAATCGAACTTCGACTTGGAGTCTTCGATTATCAAAAATCAAAATCGACTTGGAGACTTTGTCTCTTTGATGAGTAAATCGATTTGTGACTTGTGAGAAAGAGAAATCAGTCTTCGTCTTCAATTAACCAAGAGGAATCAGCGATCGTTTATGAGAAAGAAAAAGAGGGAAGAAGAGAGTGAAAAGTAATTTTAGGGTTTAAAACTTTTAATTTTGACTTCTAAATTTTGACCGTGTATTAAATCAGTAAGTTTGCAAGTTTCAAATATTTACAATTTCCCCCCTAAACCTTATAACGCCATAACGTAACTTAACGGCATAACGCGTTATAACGCGCCATGGCGCGCCATAACGTGATCGACGCCTTACATCGACGTTTAGGGGGTTAACGTGGCGGCAAGGTGGCGCCTCGACGCCATGGCGCGTTTTTTAGAACCTTGGCTCCTACTGCATAATTTTATAGTACATCCTGGAGGGTATGTTGGTTTCGGTAACAATACGAAGGGATACATCAAAGGACATGGCACTCTAAGAGCATCTCCAACAGCTTCCCTAAATTTTTTCCAAAATGGGGAAGCAAAAGTCAAAATCCCCAAAAAAAATTGCTTCCATCTTCAACAGATTCCCCATTTTAGGGATTTCCAGTTTTGGGGTATTCTCTAAATATGGAGAAAATTTTAGGGAATCTCCAACTTTCTCCAAAATAGGGAAGGGTTTGGGGAAGCTGTTGGAGATGAGTTTAGGACCAAAATCCCCATATTCCCCATTTTATCCAAAATGGGGAAGCTGTTGGAGATGCTCTAACCAACGACGTGATCTCAATCGAGAAATTTCTGTATGTTGAAGGTCTAGGTCACAAACTATTCAGCATTAGTCAATTTTGTGACAAAGACTGCGAAGTTAATTTCAACAAGAGATTTTGTCATATTGCTAATCCAAAAGGAATTGAAATCTTCAAAGTTATCGTTTTGGTGATCTGTACATTGCAAATTTTCCAACATTATTGGCGTCTAAACCTGTATGTTTAGTATCCAAGGCGTCAGTTGAAAATGTTGGCTATGGCACAGAAGATTATCTCACCAAAACTTTCGAGATATCAACAAGTTAAGAACCAGTGTATTAGTTCGAGGTCTACCGGAGCTAAAGATCGACAAAGTTTCATTATGTCTAGCATGTGAAATGGGAAAGTTGAAACGGAGTCCACACAAGTCAAAGACTCTATCTGATTGTAAAGCTTCTCTAGAACTTATTCACATGGATTTGTGCGGCCCGATGCGGACTCAATATATGGGTGGAAAGAAATACATTTTGTTTGTGATAGATGAGTACTCGTGTTACACTTGGTTGGAATTTTTAAGATTAAAGTCAGACGCGCCAAGACTAATCATCAAGAAGATTCAAGTACTAACGACCTGTTCAGAACAATTTTCCTCAATCTGTTTAAGAACGGAGTTTAAGAATGACACGCTTCAATATTTTCTTCAATCTGTTGGCATTTCACACAATATTCCTGCGCCAATGACTCCTCAACAAAATGGAGTAGTGGAACGCAAGAATAAAACACTTGTAGAAGTGGCTAGAACAATGTTGGCTTACTCTGGCTTACCTCCAAGTCTATGGGCTGAAACAGTGGCAACAACGTGTTTTACACAAAACAGAACCATTATTAATAATCGCTTAAATAAAACTGCTTATGAGATTATCAATAACCATAAACCTAATGTAAAATTTTTACGTGTTTTTGGATGCAGATGCTCTGTATTGAAAGATAGAGAATCTCTTACAAAGTTTCAAATGAAAGCAGACGAATGCGTTTTCATTGGCTACTCGCTAACATCTAAAGCATACAGAATATACAACAAAAGAACGAGACCAGTCGTTGAAAGTATCAACGTGACTTTTGATGAGAATGTCGTATAGACTTCTGGACAATCCAGTTTAGGACTTGGACTTCAGCTTGAAATGTATAGGGGGAGACTGTTAGAGCATAAATATATTCAAGATTTAATGTGTATTTTTAAAGAGTCAATGTAATAGTCAAAGTAAAAGTAAAAGTCTTGTTATTATTGTAGAAGGTCAAAGTCAAGGTAAGTAAGTGAATAGTCAAAGCTATATAAGGAGGGTTGTAGTGTGTGGAGTAGACGTGTGTTTTGAGAGTGTCATTTGTAACACTGTAGAGAGATGGCTAGAGATAGAGTCTAGAGAGAGAAAGTGGATCTAAACTCCTATCTTGTATCCTTCTCTAATCCTAATAAAAAATCCTTTAATTCATTCATTGTTACTTGTTAAGATTGGACTCACAAGTCATATCAGAGCCTAGCAGATCGGATTGTGCATCAATTGAAGAATTTTTTTTTGTCAATTTTTTAGAAAATTGATAGTTTTTGAGTGTTTGAGATTTTTCTTAAAAATCTTCAAGAATTTGGAATTCGTTTGAGTTTTTGATGGATTCAAGTTGAAAGATCTGTTTCATTTTTTTGTTTGGAACATTTTTTTAAACAAAAGATTTAATTTTCATCAACAAAACTGTCTTTTTGGAAAAATCAGAAGTCGACAGGATGTTCATCGTGAAACTCTTATGATGTTGATGAACAATTTTTTGTTTTGTTGTGTTTTGATCAATCCTGATATCATAAATCTGTGTGTTTATTGATTTGAATCAGATTGTCATCTTTAGAATTAGAAAAACATCAAGATTCGGGAGATTGAAAAATTTGAAGTTTAACACTGTTCATCTAAGTTTTTCACGAAGTCACTAATCGATTTGATAATTTTTGTGTTGTTTGATTTGTTTTGACATCACAAATCAGTTCGTTTTTGTTTTTGGATCAGATTGCTGGTTTCAGGTGTAAAAAGCAACAAGAAATCGAGATTTTGAGTTGTTGGAAGTTCTCACCGGAAAACCGAGACTCGCCGAAAACTACAAAATTATTTGGTCGTTGTTCTTCCTTATCGCATGATATTGATTCAAACTTCTCGCACGATAAATCTTCATCTTCCTCGCACGAAACCTACATTCATCCTCCTCGCATGAACGTTGCGCGATCAAGAGTTGTTGCATAACATTTCTCGCCGGAATTTTTCATCGCATAATGGTTGTGCGATCAAAATTGCTCATCGCATAAGTGTTACCCGAGGAAACCTCTTGATCGCATAAAACATAAACCATCGATCAGAGTTCTCGTCGGAAAAAACATGGATCTTCGTAGTTGTTTTGCTAATCGATTTAAGTTGCATGAGATTTATTTCAATTGAGAAATCTGTTGTTAGTTGTCACACCCCGCTAAAGCGGAAATACAGGATGTCACAGTTCAAGGTTTCATTGCGTAAGGTGGAAGACAAAACACAATCATCATAGCTTAAAAGGTTTACAAAAGTTACATCTTGTTCAAAAATACAAAATGTCCAAAACAAAAATTGTCGTGATAAGGAAAATAGTGTTGGATGCAGCTACTTGTGGTGCCTTCTAAAGTTCCAATCTTACTTGCTATTTCCTGAAAAGCATGTAAATGAGAGGGTCAACTATTGAATAGTTGGTGAGTTCACAGGTTTTATGAGTACAACAAAGTTTGTAAATAAAACAGTTTTAATCCGCACAAGTGGATATAAGTTTGTCATAGAAACAGATTTAATCCGCACAAGTGGATATATCAACTGGTTGTAAAAACACTTGCTCAAGGTAATTGTATGTATGATGTTTAAGCTAGGAGCCCGTTACCCGACCTATGTGACAGAACGCCCCTCCGCATGTTCTATCATCAACAATGCATACGAACAACAATAATTATGCACTCAAACAAACGCGACTTGTGAGTGGGGTTGTCAATCCAAATAGCGCTATCCATAATTACCAACGGCTCAATACATGAGTTAAACGGGTAACGTAGATTAAACGGGGACTTAATATGATAGAAAAAACTCCAAAATCTTACAACATGCACAAAACATACATACCATAGAGCATAAGCAAGTATAGCAAGTTTAGTATTTCCAAGAAAACAAGACAACCGGTGCGTAAAATAATTGTAGTAACGACATGCTTTTCACCAAAAAAAATGTAAAATATTAAAAAGGGGATGTGATAACTCACTTGATGCGCGATGGAATTCCGGGAATCTCTCACAAAATACCCCGGTGTGATCCTACTTCGAACATACGAACGTAAGGTCACTAGTGAGTTTTAATCTTAAGGGTTCGGCAGGCTAACTATCCAAATCGTCATAAAATGTCCTTTTATAAATTTATTTAGTGTTTTAATTCTTGTTACCTTTCAAAATAATATATGCATGTCATCAAATAACTGAGATTTTATCATAAAAGTGGTAGATTTACAACATAAAATAGTTATATAGAAATAAAGTTGCTTTCAAACCACTTTTAAGACTATTATTTTGCTGTCCAGATTTATGTGCCACTTTCTGTCCATTTTTTAATATCTTCCAGGCGCATTTAGGTCAAGATATTTTACGTCCAGGTAGTTTAATGAGTTAGGAAACTTTTGACATAAGTTTCATAACTTTTAGAGGTGGGTAAGTACATGAAATAATTCTTGACGTATAGTTACTACAGAAAGTTTTGCTGTTTGCGCACTGTTTTTGTGAAGAATGTTTGGTAGACGAAATCTTTAAGTTTTTGAATGAAACCACTTGGGTTTGAAACCTAACTCATAAAAATAAATTCCAGAAAAGGAATCACTTAATTTGGAGTATTATTGAGTGAGATATGATCTTTTGAAGAGAGAGGTAAAATCTGGCAGCATGCTGTCAAATCTAGTCTTTATGCATGTGCATTCTTTTGTCTTTTTAGCAATATTCGTATTCTTCTTGCATGCAATCCCACTTGACTCATCCCCATACAGATAATTTCAGTTCCAAAACATATTTTAAGCCATTTAAACTACATGCATGCTATTCATTAAACCCATCTTTTGCAAAAACTTGAAAATGGGTCTTTTTGAAGGTTTCTTGAGTGTTTATACCAAGAACTTCTCCATGCAACTTGAAATTGTATATTTTTAGCTCATGCATGTTGGTTTAAACCTATTTTTAGTGGTTTCAAAGAGCTACTCATGAAATCTTTGGACCAGAAAGTATGGATCTTCAAGAAAACTATATGCATGCAAGTTAAGAACCCATCTTTGATCTTAATCATAGGTTTGATCATGGATTTACCACCTTTTTAGTAACATGCAAGTGTTATGGTGGTGAATCTACAAACATTAAGATGCTCAAAGAAGTATTTTTAGCAAAACAAGTGTAAAACTAAAACTAGTAGGAAACTTCAAAGAAAAGAAGAAGATTAAGAAGGAAAGTGTGTAGGCTTTGCTCTACATGTGTGTTTACCTTGAGATTCCTTGAATACTTGAATCCCTTGTGTTTTAAGGGCTGAACTTTTTAGTGTGTGAAATGAGAGAGTAAAGAGAAGAAAAGAGAATTTTCTCTAGAGTGAGAAATTGGAGAGAGAGAGAGAGAGAGATATGAGAAATGAAGTGTGAAGTGAGTTAAAAGAAAAATGAGAGGGGTTTAAGGGTGGCGGGGGGGCGGGGGGGGGGGGGGGGGGGGGGAGTGTGGCCGGTTTTGGAAGAGAGAAAAGAGAGGGTGAGAAGTGCATAATTGTATAAAATAAAGTTGTCTTGGTTTTATTTTTAATTTGAATTATTAAATAACTAATTTACCATCATATTAAGACTTGTTTTATTTTTCTAGTATAATTTGTAAAGTATACATATACATTTGTATTTAGGTCATTTGAATTGGCATTTTATGAGATTTATGGATAATTCCATACTTTGAGGGGTTTCTAGGCAAAAATTCTTAAATTTTTCCTATCGTACTGAGTTTACTGCTAGAATTGGACTGTGTGAAATATGACATGATTAACTGAAACGTTCAGTGCAGTTCTAACCTGGAGTGTAAATTTGACGGTTGTCACAGTCTCCCCCGGTTAAAAGAATGTCGTCCCGAAATTCATGAGTTACCAGCTTTAACAAGTTTTCTAGCAAAAATATGAGGATACTTATGCATCATGTAATCCTCTCGTTCCCATGTGTACTCAAGCCCATGCCTTGTGTTCCAATGAACTTTTACAATCGAAGTTTTACTTCGCTTAAGACGCTTAACTTCTCTATTTAGGATTTCAATTGGTTCTTCTATGATATGCAACTTATCGTTAATCTGAACTTCTTCCAGTGGTATGATTAATGAATTGTCAGCTAAACACTTCTTGAGGTTCGACACATAAAACGTGTCGTGGATTGCACTTAGCTCCTTAGGCAAATTGAGTCTATATGCCACTGGACCAAGTCTTTCAGTGATCTCAAATGGTCCGACATATCTTGGGCTCAACTTTCCTCTTTTCCCAAATCGTACTATTCCTTTCCATGGTGATACCTTTAGAAGCATTCTGTCCCCAACTTGGAATTCTAAGGTCTTCCTACGATTATCCGCATAACTTTTCTGATGATCTCTGGATGCTTTATGTTTATCTCTAATTTCTAACCAACAAAGAGGTGAACAACACTTGCGTCCATACAAAGCATTAAATGGCGCACAGTGAATACTGGTGTGATAGCTATTGATATAAGAAAACTCACCAAAGGCAAGTGATTATCCTAACTTCCTCCGAAGTCTAACACGCATGCCCGAACCATGTCTTCTAACGTTTGAATAGTTCGTTCACTTTGCCCATCCGTTTGAGGATGATAGGCAGTGCTCAAATTCAATTGTGTATCCAATGCTTACTGAATCGACTGCCAAAACCGTGACGTGAAACGGCTATCTCTATCTGAAATTATGGATATTGGTACTCCATGACGTGCAACGATTTCGTTGATGTAGGTCTGAGCAAGCTTCTACATCTTGTAATCTTCCCGAATCGGTAGGAAATGTGCAGATTTCGGGAATTGATCTACTATAACCAAATCGAGTCGTGCCCCTTGGCTGTTCGCGGAAGTTTGGTTATGAAATCCATGGTTATTTGTTCCCATTTCCACTGGGGAATCTCTGGTGGTTGTAACAAACCAGATGGCTTTTGATATACATCTTTGACCTTTGAGCAATTTAAACATTTCCCTACGTACAAGGAAATATCTTTCTTCATTCCTGGCCACCAATAATATTCCCTTAAGTCCTTGTACATCTTATCCGCTCCTGGATGAATTGAATATCTAGACTTGTGGGCTTCATCCAGAACCGTTTCCCGTACGTTGTTAGCTTTTGGAATCCATACTCTGCCTTTAAAGTAATGTACTCCATCAGTCTTAGTTTCAATTCTCGCCTCTAAACCATGAAGAGTCTCGTCCTTCAGGTTTTCAGACCTCATTGCTTTGATTTGAGCTTCGAGAATCCGATTCTTTAAACTTGTTTGAACCAACGCTCCCAATGCTCGAAGTCGTGAAGGTTTTATCCTTTCCTTCCTACTCAGGGCATCGGCTACCACATTGGCTTTACCTGGGCGATAACGTATCTCACAATCGTAGTCGTTGAGCAGTTATATCCATCTTCTCTGCCTCATATTAAGCATTTTCTGATCAAGGATGTGCTGAAGACTCTTGTGGTCAGTGAAAATGGTGCACTTGGTGCCATATAGATAACGCCTCCATATCTTTAGTGCGAATACCACAGCTCCGAGCTCCAAATCGTGCATGTTATAGTTCTTCTCATGAACTTTTAATTGTCTCGATGTAACGACCCCATATCCCAAGTACATAACATATCACACAATATAACATAAATAGATATAACAAACGAACTTCACATTACATGTACGGTCCAGTAGTCTCTTACAATTGAAAGAAAACCATATGTAACCCAAATACTGTACTATTTACATGCATAACATTTAACGTTGCAATACAACTGCTAAACAAGTCAAAAGCTTCATCTTAAAGTCCTTCTCTCTAGCCATCCACCGGTTACTCTACTTACTTGCCCTTACTTGATCCACCACCTGGAATACATATTTTTAAAACAAAATGAGGGTTAGACCTGATGGTCTAAGTGAGAAACCCCTGTTAGTTTAAAAACCATTTATATAAACTTTAATCATATAAATCACGCAACACAATCGTATATGTTGGTTCCCGTTTTGCTTTAAACAAGATTATCAGATCTATTAGTTCGAGTTTATGTTTGATGCGGAAGCGTATTTGAAGAACTAACAGATATGTTTGATAGATTTAGAACACAATATAAATAAACAGTGAACAGGAAATAATATCTCAAAGTTTACTGAATATATATATATCAAGAACAGATTTAAGAACGGTGAGTATACAAAGCTTTAAACAGATATGACTCTAAATGTGCATAAGCTATGTGTTCTTGATGTTCGATTGAAGTGTTCTTGTTTTTCTGTTTTTGTGTGTTGTTCTATATTCTTACTTAGGAAGAACTCAACATGAGTCTTCCTTTTATACTACTCTTAGAAGACTATGAAGTAGGTCACTGTTCCTTTTACGGCATGAATAGTAAACTGGATGGTGTGAACAGTTGTTTGAGCCATGCGCATTTAATGGAGCAGATGTACTTTTGGTAAATGCATTAAATGGCGCATACGTCTATTTTGTACCTTTCCCTATTGAGTCCACTCAGAGCTTGACACGTGTTTTGACAGTACTTTTCCATGCAAGTTGATGAACAGGTCTTGGAACAGTAGCAAGATATTATAAATATCTTCCTAGTCTTTAGAGGACCACAGAGGCTCTGTAATGTGTTACAGAGGTTCTGCGGTCTGGTTCCTCTGTAGAGTAGTCTTCACCGGATTCCGAGTCTTTGGTTGTTTACTTCTGCAGAGCTTCTGTCAAGGGTGGCAGAGATTCTGTGGCTCGGTCCTCTGTGAGAAGTCTTCTTGGTTCCTTGTCTTCTGATGTTGTCCGCAGAGGCTCTGTTAATGGTAACAGAGGATCTGCGGTCTTGGTCTTCTGAAAGCGTCCTTCTGTAGTTTCCTCGGTCTTTGATCACTCTTGATCAAACTTCCTTTGATTCTTCTGAGATGCCCGACAGAGCTTCTGTTGCACTCAGCAGAGCTTCTGTGGGTGTTCTTCTGTACTTGGCCATTTTTCAATACTTCTAATATTTCAGAATATTGGAGCTAACAATCTCCCCCTAAGTATTGAAAAATAAAAGGTTGAATTTATGCATTTTAACCTAACTAAAGAAGAGGTTAAACAATACCTCAGAAGATTATTTCATTCATTTTGGAATTTATGCCAGAGGTATTTACATTTGAGTACACAGAAGTAAATGTTGACAGAGGTTCTTTGAGGAGACTCAGATTTTTGCATTTGGGAAGTCGTTGAACTTTCTGTTGTCTTTTCCTACTTCCTTGAGTTCTTCATAGAATTTGAGGCAGAGATTTCGTAAGCCTAGAGTAGCATCAATATCTTTGATCATCATTTGAGCAAATTCTTCGTCCATAAGCTCTGTTGCTTTATTCTCCTCTAGTATCTTTCTGAACATGTTCAGAGTATGGGTTGTGTACTTCTGACAGTCCATTGTCACAAACAGTTTCAGTTGATCAGCAGGATTCTTGAATACTAACCCGTACCTTGGAGTTTTGATGATTGAATTGGGTATGGCATTGGGTGGGCAGAAATCCTCTGGTGGTCTGATACTTAGAGTAGTTATGCCCAGATCGATGGCTAGTTGAATGTCGAGCATGCTGTAGATTAGGAGCTTTTCACGCATCGCCTTTCTGAGAACTCGATAAGACCTTTTGTGGCAGTCGTCATTGAAGTTGTCTTTAGTCCATTGCAGAAGGTCAGGAAAGTCATAGGGATTGAGGTTTCGGATATCAGCATCAGAGAATTGATTCTCTGATTTGTCAGACCTTTTGACTTTCCAGATTGTATACACCGTATGAGGATAGGTTCTCATTTTGGAGTATTTGCAATAGATTACCTTCTTTATTTTGTGAATGGAGTAAACTTGATTGACTGGTTTTGACTTTGTAGAGGTGAAGATTGCATCGAATTCCTCTCTTAGCTTCTGATCTCGGACATGGGCTGGCAGATCGCTCTGGAAGTGCTGTCTGTAGAGATAACTGTAGACTTGTTCTTCCATTTGTTCAATGGTTGAAGTAGATCTTGGAATTGGTCTCCATAGCTCATCCATCTTTCGAGTGATGTCTGCTACTCTACCTTCTGTTACCTTAGCTGTGGGATTCAGGGATGGGTTTTCTGACAGAGGATTCAAGTTGAATGCCCAGTCTTCCTCTTCGGGTTTAGGAGTGACGAAGGCATTAAATGCACCTTTCATCAATTTCTCTGTAGCAACTGGCATCTTCTTCTTTGGCTCTTCTTCTGTCATTATTCCCTTGCCTTTATCTTTTGGCTTTGAGGTTTCAGATATTGGGTTTTGGATTTGTGTGGGTGGAACCTCTGTTGATTTGACAGTTGGAGGTCCTGTGGGTTTTGGGGTTGTATGCTCTGATGTTTTGGTTGTTGCCTCTGAAGGTTTTGATACTTCGGGTTGTGAGGTCTCTGTTGGTGAGGAGTCTTCGGGTCTTGGCGGTGGAATGTCAAAACGCTTTGCTGATGGTTTTTGGGGTTTTCGAGCTATGGTTTTGACTCTAGTTTTGTGCGGGATTGGTTGTGAGGTTGGTGTTGGTTCTTTGGGTGAGGGTGGAGTTTGTTCTGAGGATGAGGATGCAAGATTGATTACCTTAGGTTCTGTGGTTGGTGCATCCTCTGGTGAGATAGAGGTGTTTTGCCTCTGTTGTTTTCCCTTCTGGGTTTCTGTTGTAGAGGGTTCTGCTGATTTCTCTGTAGTTTTTGCAGAAGCAGCCTCTGTAGTTTCCTTTGTTTTCTCCCCCTCAGGATGACCAGATGCTCCATCATCAGGATCATCCTGCCTTCTTTTAGCAGTAACTTCTGTTCTGCAGGTGTCTTGAGCTGCTTGCCTTGCTGCATTTTTCTTCATTGTTTCAAAGTAGATTGCGATCGAAGTTTTGAAGGCTTTGGTCGCACTTTTCTCGAACTCTGCAGCGGTTGTTTTGGCAATGTTAGTGGCAGAGGCGATGGCAGCAGTAGCAGAAGTTTCTGTTGATGACTTCATTTTTTCAAGGGCTGTTTTAACCTCTGTTGATAAGGTATCCACTTTGGTATTTAATCCCGTAAGCGCGTTTGAAGTTGAATCTGTAAAAATCGTGAATGAGCTTTGCAACTCATTCAATGTTTGAGTTACAGAGGTTACAAAGGCTTGGAACTCATCCTTCGTAACATGTTCCTCTTGGGTAACCTCTGGAGGAACAACTCCTTCTCCAGAGTGAATCCCTGTTCCTGGGACACCTTCGTTCACCCTTGTTTGTACGTTGGGGGTGGAAGGATTTCCATCTGATCCTCGAGAAGAAACCTGAGTTTCAGTCTCTACAGAAGTTCTATGAAGAACATTGTCCAAATCCACTCCAGAGGTGGGTATCGGAATATTCTTCTGTTGACTCGGAGACTTGTCTAGAGTCTCTTCGTCATGGTGCTCTCTACTTCTCTCTGAAAGAAGTTTTGGCCCTACATTGTGCGTGTCAGAAGAAACGAATTCCTCTGTAGGGTGTTCTAGTGTGATCTGGGGCGATTGATCACGAACTATAGGTGAGTCTCTCTGAGGAGACTCCCTAGGAATGGATTCCCCGGTTTCTGTGGGCGCAGAAGTCGAAAGAGTGACTTCTGGCTGTTTGGTTTGGGTAGGGATCGAGTTGTGCGACTCTATTTCAATGACACCTTCTGCAGCTAGACCTGCGATGTCAGATGTGTGGGTTGCACTGGGAGGGGTTGAGGGATGTGTGCCTTCTGCAACTTCGGCATCTTTTCCTTTCTCATTTTCTTTTCCTCCAGACGTTTCTACCCTATCCTCTAAACCTATTTGCACCTCTTCTTCTGCAGTCTCTTGTCTTGGCAGAAGTGAATCAAGAACCTCTGTGAAGATTTGAGTTTGCAGAGGTGGTTCGATTCCTTCTGTTATTGTTTGCAGAGGAGAAGATGGTTTCTTCTTCTTTGATTTCCTCTTCTTTGGTTTTGGTGCTCCCTCCTCTGTAGATTTTGACTTTCTTTTTCTTTTGGAAGAGGGAGGGGCAGAGGGACCTTGGATTTGTGGTGGATATGAGGGTTCTGTGGGATGTTCAGTGGGTGGAGAAGATGGTTCTGCAGGAGTTTGTTGGATAGTAGAAGCAGAGGCAAGTTGTTCCTCTGTAGGGGTCTTGGTTTTCTTTCCCTTTTTCTTCTTCTTCTCTTTAGATCCCTCAGAAGACTTCCTCTTTGAAGAATAGAGGTCTTTCCTTATATCTTTGAAGTTCTTCTGGTTGGCCTTGTGTTTAGCCAATTTTATCTTCCATTCTTCTTCTGTAAGTCTCTCTACTACATTACCTCCTATGGGCATTCCTATACGCGGGGGTGTTACAGAACTGGGTTCAGGAGTTCTGTAAACGCGTGTGTACTCACTAACTAGTTCTTCATCACTAGCATAACCTAACATTACCTTTGATAGTGGCCTGATGTGTGGGTAGCCATCCTCATGTTCTGTAGGGGTGTTCTTGGACATAGGAAATTGCTTAGGTTTGGGACCGTCCATTGGCCATTTTTGGATAAGGAGTAGGGGTTCGAAAAGTACACTGAGGATTCGCTGGAACTGCAGAGGGGGTAACCAGTTGTGATCAGACATTTTGGCTTTCTGGGAGGCGATTTTGCGATCGATGGTGTTGATGATCTCTTGCATCATTATGGTGGCATAATCTAGGGGTAGATCATAGTATACACCATACATGATTGAGAGAATTTGAGGTGATCTTTGATCGATGCTCCCGATTTTTCCCGTAAGGCAACGATTTAGGATGGAGAATAAAGTATTCCATAGAGGGGGTAGTCTTGCTCTGCGGAAATCGTTCCTCTTTTTCAACTGTTGGTTGTACCCTAACATGTGCAGAAAGTCGATAAGTTCTTCATTTGTTGGTTGGGGGCATACTTTTTGATTCCCATGAGTCCTCTTGTTGGAAGGCCAAATTCTAATGAGAACATGGTGCGGTTGAACATCAGTTCAAGACTCTTACTTTGGTCAGGCTTAGATATATAGCCTCTTATCAAATCGGTGTCAGCGTCATAACGGCAAGATTGCCAAAACTGATGTAGGTAACGTACTGGTATTTGTTCAACGGTTTTGCTCAGAAGAGGGTAAAGAAAGTGGTTCTCTAGGATGTTTAGCAGGATGACATGTTCTTTGCCAAATGTCGTAGGAGAAGGAACAAGATAACAGTTGTTCGATTTAATGGGAAGGGTTTGCTCGAAATGGTCATTTGAGAAAAATTGTTGCAGGTGGGTAGTGGGTACGAAGGATGCCTCGTCGCCGGAGTCGTGTCTGTCGGCATCGGTGGCGATGTGTGGGTTGTGGGAATGCTCAGAATGCACTGGAGAGGATGTCGGAGAGTTCGTTGGTGAAACGTGAGCAGATTTGGAACTGGAAGCCATTTGTAGGTTTTGAAAGTTCTAGGTTTTCAGAAAGAAATAAGCAAGTTCGCCGGAGAAGATGAGAGAATAGTAAAGTTTTGAAAGTGATTTTAACTTGGGTTTTATACTGTGGTAACGGATAGAATTCGGAACGGTGAAAATGTGAGAAAGTTAATAAAATTTGAGATCCACACTTGAGTTCATTCGGCGTGGTGCAAGTTTCTAGGACGACGTGATATGTACGTCAATGAAAACTTGACATGTCATCAATGTCAGTGACGACGAGACGTCGTGGGCGGCCACATTAAATGAAAAACGCGTGGGTTTTAAATTTTCACCACAGAAAAGTTACCGTTACAGGTACAGAAATTCCCAAGTGGAAATCTTTACAGAAGCTCTGTGGGTACAGAAGCTCTGTGATTTTGAAAAACGTTTATCTCTGTAGATTGTATCTTTAATGAAAATCGTTTGAAAAACACGGAGAGGATCAATAAATTTTTAGTAGAGAGAAATTATCCTACAGAGGTTTTTGGACCTCTGCCAGAGCCAGCAGAGGCTCTGTGACAGGAAATTTCTAATAACTAATAATTTATAAACATTTTTAATCATCCAAGTTTTTGATCAGTTTTAACAATGTATTTAGGACTTATTTGAAAGTTGGTGTCCTAGAAAATTGTAAATCTCAAAGATTTTGTGCAGCAGAAGTCATTTGAATGATTTGAGTGATCTACAGAGGTTCTTTGTTTGAAAGAACTCTGTGGCTTATGACTTCTGTGGCAAGATACCAACCTATTTCCTTTTGATCGGCGAATGTGATCTCTTCTGTCGCATTCTTTGCTCCCCCTTGACTTATGAATCTCTGTAGATTCAGCAAGGTCTCCTTTTCCGCTCCTCCTTGATCTAACAACCTCTTTAGGATTGATCTCTGTGGTTTGAAACCTGCCTTTTTATCTCTTGAAGCTTGTACTTTTACCAAAAACGTTTGAAAAACATCGGAGAGGATCGTTAAATCTTTAGTAGAGAGAAATTATCCTACAGAGGTTTTTGGACCTCTGCCAGAGCCAGCAGAGGCTCTGTGACAGGAAATTTCTAATAACTAATAATTTATAAAACTTTTTGATCATCCAAAGTTTTTTATGGTTTTAAACATTGTTTTTAGGACATATTTAGAAATTTTTGTCCTGGAAAATTGTTTTTGGAAAAAGATTTTGTGCGACACATACCTTTTAGAGTGTCTAGTTTGGACGACAGAAACTCTTGTTGATCATAATCCTCCTTTGGCTCCCCCTTGAATGATCAACCTCTGTAGATTAATTTGAGGTCTCCTTCTGCTCCCCCTTGACCTATGCTTGAATCAATAGAGATAAATAATGCACAGTACATAGGTCAACCTCATCAGAGGTTCTGTGGAGATTGTCATAGGTTCTGAGCAATTCCACAGAGGCTCTGTGAAGTATAGAACTTTTGAAGGATGAGTCTTAAACAAAGTGTTTAAGAGTCATAGTGTATTTTGAAGCATGCGTCCTTAATAGAAGTATTAAGGAGTCCATTGTTTGCTGAAGAGTGAGTCCTGATCTGTAATGGTCAGAAGTCCTTGTACCTGCAAGACAAATCAAATAACTTTTGGTACCCATATCCAAATGGGTCCTTTTTTGTTGGGATTTGGAGCTATCTTTAGGTCCTCTGGTTTGCCAATCTCTGTTGGTTTGCCAACTTTCTTTCTATGACCTTTCTCATTTTGGGTCTTTGGATTTTTCTTTTGAAATGACCCATTTTGTACACAGAAAGATTTAGAGAAAAAGGTTTCTTAATTGAAGCAGAAGATCAAAGCATTTATATGAATGAAAAGATGAAGGCTTTGTAGAAACAAATGGCTTTGGAGCATTTTTGTCAGGAATAGAGTTTTTGACTTTCCAAACCATTTTCATCTTTTTGTAAACAGGATTATTTGAATTTTTAGCACAAGAGTTTGCTAAGACAAGGTTTTTAAGCCTTTTAGCTAAAACATCTTTTTCTTTAAGGTTTAAATCAATTTTTCTTAGAAGATCTGATTTATACCTCTTCTCCAACATAATCTTGTTTGACAAATCGGATAGTCTCTTTGTTAAATTTGACATTTCAGCTTTAAAGACCTTTCTTTCCTTCTCAAACTTGTCTTTCAAACACTTTGTTTGAAATCTTTCTCTCTTCACCTTTTTAGACTCTTTTCTTTCAAAATCCTGCTCTTTCCTCTCTTTTTCAAGAGATTTCTGTAATTTTGAGATTTTGAAAGAAAGTTCCATATTCTTTGTCTCAAGAAGAGTTTTCTCTTTTCCAAACTTTTCATTTTCACTGATTATTAGTTTTTCAAAGTTGGAAATCAGTTTAGAAAAGTTTAGACACTTAAGCTCAAGGCTTTTCTTCTCTTCTTTAAAAACATTCTTAACTTCTCTTTCTCCTTTTTACCAAGCTCTTCTGACTCAGATAGTTTCCTTTTTAGTTCAAGATTTTCACAGTTTAGGAGTTTACCTGATTCTTCAAGCTTGGCAATGTTGTATGAGTTAATAAGAATGATCTTGTTTCTTTCCTCTAATTCTTTCTCAAGAGAAGGAATTATTTTCTTAAAATTTGTGCTGAGTTTGAAATAATAATGAAAATCAGCATCAGCACTAAATTTTAGTCTTGACATATTGAATGAAGTTTTTAACGAAAGAAACAGTTTCTAGGATGTTACCAGATCGAATAAATCGAAAATGGCGGGAAAACAGAATCTGTTTGAAGGAATGAAGAATAGGTTAAGAACAGACAGTTTCTATCAAGAATCTTGTCTAAACGAGGATCACTTGATATTGAAAACCAAGCTTTGCTCTGATACCAATTGTTGGTTCCCGTTTTTCTTTAAACAAGATTATCAGATCTATTAGTTCGAGTTTATGTTTGATGCGGAAGCGTATTTGAAGAACTAACAGATATGTTTGATAGATTTAGAACACAATATAAATAAACAGTGAACAGGAAATAATATCTCAAAGTTTACTGAATATATATATATATATATATCAAGAACAGATTTAAGAACGGTGAGTATACAAAGCTTTAAACAGATATGACTCTAAATGTGCATAAGCTATGTGTTCTTGATGTTCGATTGAAGTGTTCTTGTTTTTCTGTTTTTGTGTGTTGTTCTATATTCTTACTTAGGAAGAACTCAACATGAGTCTTCCTTTTATACTACTCTTAGAAGACTATGAAGTAGGTCACTGTTCCTTTTACGGCATGAATAGTAAACTGGATGGTGTGAACAGTTGTTTGAGCCATGCGCATTTAATGGAGCAGATGTACTTTTGGTAAATGCATTAAATGGCGCAGACGTCTATTTTGTACCTTGCCCTATTGAGTCCACTCAGAGCTTGACACGTGTTTTGACAGTACTTTTCCATGCAAGTTGATGAACAGGTCTTGGAACAGTAGCAAGATTTTATAAATATCTTCCTAGTCTTTAGAGGACCACAGAGGCTCTGTAATGTGTTACAGAGGTTCTGCGGTCTGGTTCCTCTGTAGAGTAGTCTTCACCG
The DNA here is from genome assembly GCA_033807775.1 of Saussurea involucrata. Lineage (NCBI taxonomy): Eukaryota > Viridiplantae > Streptophyta > Magnoliopsida > Asterales > Asteraceae > Saussurea > Saussurea involucrata. The sequence goes on along the minus strand of CM066320.1, from coordinate 62,457,807 downwards.
GATTCCGAGTCTTTGGTTGTTTACTTTTGCAGAGCTTCTGTCAAGGGTGGCAGAGATTCTGTGGCTCGGTCCTCTGTGAGAAGTCTTCTTGGTTCCTTGTCTTCTGATGTTGTCCGCAGAGGCTCTGTTAATGGTAACAGAGGATCTGCGGTCTTGGTCTTCTGAAAGCGTCCTTCTGTAGTTTCCTCGGTCTTTGATCACTCTTGATCAAACTTCCTTTGATTCTTCTGAGATGCCCGGCAGAGCTTCTGTTGCACTCAGCAGAGCTTCTGTGGAAGTTCTTCTGTACTTGGCCATTTTTCAATACTTCTAATATTTCAGAATATTGGAGCTAACAGTATATATCCAAATAAACTCACATATATTATGCTTCCCCTTTTCATTTTTTCTGGCCATATTAGTGGTAGCAAGCCAACTAATAATATACAACGCTGCACAACATCTACAGCCAAACAACGCTATACAGGTTCTATAGCCAATCACACCGGTCTTAAACCCGGCCAACGTATTATAACACATTTATAATACACATGTAAATATAATACCTCACTATATTATAATTCACATACGAGCACATAATTATCAACAGTTTCACTCCCAACTCCACACATGTATGTATTCCAGTTAAAGAGTGTTTTCAAAGCAAAACTCACATGTTTTGGTTATTTCACACGTTCGTAAGCTTCTTTCAAAACGATCCTATCCCTTACCACGATTCCACGGAATCTGAAACAAGTTAAGATACACAAATTGCTTTACTAACCAAATACGTAAAGCCTAACGATTTCCCATCCTCAACTGTTCCATTACACACTGTATTTAACTCACTACCGGGACTACACAGGGTACCGGGACTTATACAGTACCGGGACTCTTAGTACCGGGAGTTCCTATACCGGGAGTTCATAATACCGGAACTCTCCACTACCGGAAGTCTGTTATACCGGGAGTCAACTCTACCGGGAATTCACACTACCGGGATTCCACACTACCGGGAGTCCATATTACCGGGACTCCACCGGAAGTTGATTATACCGGGATTTCACCGGGAGTCCTCAAGAACACAGTCAGTTCTATTTACCCAGAAATCGATTGGAATCCATTCAAGACGATAAATTAAATACTCTAAACCGAAAGATATCTTCTATTCATAATTACAAACACAATATGTAAAGGACTTACCTCCAAATTACTTCTTAACCCGATCAATTGAAGCCCTACTCGTACGGTTTCCTCATTCGCTTTCTTTCGCCTTCAGACTCCCGCACACATACACACTCTTTCTATAACTGGATAAAGATACACCTGATAGCCTAAGGTGTATATCAAAAATCAATTTGTACCTTCTAGACCTTCAACTTCTCATTAATGACCCAAACACCCTTAACTTATATTTTACCCCAAACTTACCCTGAACATCATAAATTATTGTTAAATTATCTAACGGGCTTACCCTGGGTATTACATCATCTCCCCCTTAAAAGAATTCCGTCCCAGAATTCAGTTAGGCAAAAAGGTGAGGGTATTTGGTTCTCATTTCCGATTCAGATTCCCACATAGCATCTTGACCTTTATGATTTCTCCACTGAACTTTCACTTGTCTGACCTCCTTATTCCGCAGCACTTTAACCTTATGATCAACTATAGCTTCTGGCTCTTCTACATAATTCAGTCTTTCGTCGACTTGTGTCTCTGGTAGGGAGACTGCCTGATCTTGAGTAACCAGACACTTTCGGAAGTTTGACACGTGAAATGCATTATGAATCCTGCTCAATTCTGGTGGAAGATCTAAGCTGTAAGCTACTTCACCGATCCTTTCTGTGATTGCAAATGGTCCAATATACCTTGGGCTAAGTTTACCTTGTCGACCAAATCTGATGACTCCTTTCCACGGCGAAACCTTTAACATTACGTAATCCCCAACTTGAAATTCCAACGGCTTTCGACGGCGATCAGCGTAACTCTTCTGTCTATCTTGAGCCACTTTCAATCTTTCTCGAATCTGGGTAACCTTATCGGTGGTTAACTGAACTATTTCCGGCCTTGCTAGCTGTTTTTCTCCCACTTCGTTCCAGCACAGAGGCGTTCGGCATTTCCTACCATACAGTACTTCGAACTGTGCCGCTTGTATACTGGAATGATAACTGTTGTTGTAAGCGAATTCGATTAACGGTAAATGCTTATCCCACGATCCCCCAAAATCAACAATGCAAGCCCGGAGCATATCTTCTAAGGTCTGAATTGTTCGTTCACTCTGCCCATCTATTTGAGGATGATACGCCGTACTTAACTTTATCTGAGTCCCCATTTCCCTTTGAAAACTTCTCCAAAATCTTGAAGTAAAACGACTATCACGATCAGAAATGATCGAGATTGGAATTCCATGTCGAGTTACTATTTCATCAATATACAACTTAGCTAATCGCTCCATTGAATCGGTTTCCTTTATCGGTAGGAAGTGTGCAGACTTTGTCAATCTGTCGACGATCACCCAAATAGAATCGAATCCCTTCGGAGTTCTTGGTAGCTTTGTGATAAAATTTGTGGTAATCTGCTCCCACTTCCACATAGGTATTTCTAGCCGTTGTAGTTGACCAAATGGCTTTTGGTGTTCAATCTTTACTTTCTTACAAGTATCACACCTTTCCACATACTGAGCAATCCCTCTTTTTATCCCCGGCCACCAATAGAATTGCTTTAGGTCTTTATACATCTTGTTTGTACCTGGGTGAATAGAGAAACGAGATTGATGGGCTTCTTGTAAAACATGATCACGTAATCCACCCAATCGAGGTACCCACACTCTGTTTCCCAGACACAATAACCCCCGATCATCTTTTACTAGCAATGTTGACATCCCCGCTAACCTTTCTGATTTCAGATGTTCATCATGGTAAGCCTCCTCTTGACACTTCTGCAATTCATCAAATAAGTTGGGTAGGAGTTCAGTTCGTAGCGAAATAACTTTTATTGTTCCACTCCTTTCTTGACGACTGAGCGCATCTGCCACCACATTCGCCTTTCCCAGGTGATAAAGGATTTAAAAGTCGTAATCATTCAGCAATTCCAACCATCTCCTTTGTCTCATATTTAGTTCCTTCTGATCAAAGAGGTGTTGAAGGCTCTTGTGATCAGTATAAATCTGACATTTGGAACCATACAGATAATGTCTCCAAATCTTTAATGCGAAGACGACTACAGCAAGCTCCATATCGTGCGTAGGATACTGCCGTTCATGATCCTTCAGTTGGCGAGAAGCATAAGCTATAACCTTTCCGCGCGGCATAAGCACAAAACCCAATCCCAGTTTAGACGCATCACTGTAAACGACAAAGTCTTCAGAACCTTCAGGTAGTGATAGAATCGGCGCGCCGCACAATTTCTCTTTCAATATTCAGAATGCCTCGTCCTGTTCTGCTTTCCATTCAAACTTCAAATTCTTTCGGGTCAGCTTAGTCAAAGGCGTTGCGATACGAGAGAAGTCTTTTATGAATTTCCGATAGTAGCCGGCTAAACCCAGAAAACTACGTACTTCTGTTGCTGTCTTCGGCTGTTCCCACTTTTCCACTGCTTCTACTTTCATCGGATCGACTTGTATACCTTTCTCATAAACCACGTGCCCCAGAAATTGTACTTTCCGTAGCCAGAATTCACATTTAGAAAATTTCGCATACAACTTTTCCTTCTTCAGCAGCTCTAGAATCAAACGAAGGTGCTGCACGTGCTCTTCCTTGGATCGAGAATAGATAAGGATATCATCGATAAATACAATTACAAATTTATCGAGATACGGCTTACATACCCGATTCATTAAATCCATAAAGGCAGCTGGAGCGTTCGTCAATCCAAATGGCATTACTAAAAATTCATGATGACCATACCTCGTTCGAAAAGCAGTCTTTAAAACGTCTTATTCTTTAACTTTCAACTGGTGATAACCGGACCTTAGGTCAATCTTGGAGAAATAGCAAGCTCCAACTAACTGATCAAAGAGATCATCAATTCGGGGTAGCGGATACTTATTCTTTATCGTGCGCTTATTCAATTCTCGGTAGTCAATACACATTCTCATCGACCCATCTTTCTTTTTCACAAATAACACTGGTGCTCCCCACGGCGAAGAACTAGATCTGATGAAGCCTTTATCGGATAGGTCTTGTAGTTGTGCCATCATTTCTTTCATCTCTGGAGGTGCCAAACGATACGGTGCACGGGCTACAGGAGTGGCTCCAGGAATCAGGTCTATACCGAACTCTACTTGTCTAACAGGCGGAAGACTGTTCAAGTCTTCAGGGAATACTTCAGGGAATTCACTAACGATAGGAATATCTTCCATCCTATTCTTTTCCGGCTTAATACTATCACGTAGGCCAAGTAATTCTGACAACCCTTATTAACACACCTACGTGCTTTTAATATTGATATAAGACAAGACCGATGATTCCTGCGATCACCATAAATCACTACTGGTCCCCTCCCCTGTAATACAACATTTATTAACTTCTTATCACATACTATATTAGCCTGATTCTCGGCTAACCAGTCCATTCCCACTACTACGTCAAACTCTATCAGAGTTATAGGAAACAATCGTATAGGCACTCCACACCCCTCTATACTAATCACACAACTATCAAACACTTCACTAACCGACACTTGATTATCATTTGCAGTATCTACTAATAGAACATGTTCTAACATTTTAGGTTTCAAACACAGGCAAGCAGCAAATGCAGGAGACACAAACGATCGGTTTGCACCGTAATCAAATAACACCTTAGCACGTGTAGAGTTTATCAAAAATGTACCTGTGACTACATCCGGAGTTTCCTCCGCTTCTTTCTCAGTCATTTGAAATGCGCGACCCCTGGTTACTGGCGGTTCCAGTCTTGGTACTACTGGTTTAACAACCACTGGCCTGCCCGATGACCCACCTTGCTGTATCCTTCCCCGTGGACAATTTGACTGAAGATGATCCGGAGAATTGCATAAGAAACATAACCGCGTTACCTTACAATCCTTAATAACGTGTCCAGTCTTCCCACACTTATAACATGCTCGTAAATCACCTTGGCAGATTCCTTGGTGGACACGGTTGCACTTCTGACATGGTCTTTCCGCTAGTCGAAATGGCGGACGGTTATCATACCTCTGAAATCGGGACCTCTTCGGATCATATTGTGGTCCTTCCCACTTTCTCTTCCCGATACTTTTATCGCCCACATCTCTTCTAATATCTCGTTCAACATTCTCTGCGGCATTAACTGCAGCCGAGAAGGTATCGGGTCCTTTTGCAGTCACTAACCTTCTGACTTCCGAGTTCAACCCAAAGATAAACCTTTCTGTCTTCATCGCCTCCGTAGCAACATAGTATTCTGCAAATCGAGACTTTTCCAAAAAGCTAGCAGTATAGTCTCGAACGGATAAGTTCCCTTGTTGCAAATTCATGAATTATCCTTCCAGTTGTTTAACGGCTGCCTGGGGACAAAATTGTTCCCTGTAGGCTACCATAAATTCTTCCCAAGAGAGGGTAGAATAAACGTCAGATCCTTTAGAATGTATAAAAGATTCCCACCAATACAATGCATCTCCTTTTAACATAGATGCCCCGTACAATACTCTATCTTCATCCGCACACTTGCTTGTTTTGAAAATGGCTTCAATTTCCTTCATCCATCTCATTGCTTTTACTGGATCCCGGTCCCCTGAGTACGTAGAAGGTTTGCAACTAAGAAACATTTTGTAATCACATTTTCTCATTACCGGTAAGACCGTAGGGGTAATTGGCATCTCCTCTTCATGAGTAGGGTCTGGTCCTTCTGTTTCAGTATTATGAGTTTGGTTGAACATAGCTTGAATATTGTCTTGTAATCTCCCCATTTCTGCCATTAGATCAGCCCTGGTAATGAAATCCGTACTATTTTGTTGGGTTCTGCCTCCGGCTCGACCTCCAGCTCTACCTCCAGTTCTACCCCCGACTCTGCCCCCCGTTCTGCCTCCCCTATCCCCGGTTCCTACTGACGGATTAGTTCTGTTTGGATTTCTTCCTCCTCCTCGATTCAAATTTCTTGTACCGCTGGCCATTCTGTGGATTTAAACAGGGTTAATATACACATAAGCATATACCCCATATAACAAGGTATTCCAGTTCAGACATGTACCTGTAAGATCACAATTACACTGGCCAGGTGTAGTATGAAATTACCTTACATGATGTTCCTTATACCTTTTATACTTAGTATCCCGAGGTTCTACAATAATAGGGACATCCTACTTCACATGCAGTTTAAGTCTAGGTACAGATACTAATACCTAAATCCCTTAAACTAAGGCTCTGATACCATTTATAACGACCCCATATCCCAAGTACACAACATATCACACAATATAACATAAATAGATATAACAAACGAACTTCACATTACATGTACGGTCCAGTAGTCTCTTACAATTGAAAGAAAACCATATGTAACCCAAATACTGTACTATTTACATGCATAACATTTAACGTTGCAGTACAACTGCTAAACAAGTCAAAAGCTTCATCTTAAAGTCCTTCTCTCTAGCCATCCACCGGTTACTCTGCTTACTTGCCCTTACTTGATCCACCACCTGGAATACATATTTTTAAAACAAAATGAGGGTTAGACCTGATGGTCTAAGTGAGAAACCCCTGTTAGTTTAAAAACCATTTATATAAACTTTAATCATATAAATCACGCAACACAATCGTATATATCCAAATAAACTCACATATATTATGCTTCCCCTTTTCATTCCTTCTGGCCATATTAGTGGTAGCAAGCCAACTAATAATATACAACGATGCACAACATCTACAGCCAAACAACGCTATACAGGTTCTATAGCCAATCACACCGGTCTTAAACCCGGCCAACGTATTATAACACATTTATAATACACATGTAAATATAATACCTCACTATATTATAATTCACATACGAGCACATAATTATCAACAGTTTCACTCCCAACTCCACACATGTATGTATTCCAGTTAAAGAGTGTTTTCAAAGCAAAACTCACCTGTTTTGGTTATTTCACACGTTCGTAAGCTTCTTTCAAAACGATCCTATCCCTTACCACGATTCCACGGAATCTGAAACAAGTTAAGATACACAAATTGCTTTACTAACCAAATACGTAAAGCCTAACGATTTCCCATCCTCAACTGTTCCATTACACACTGTATTTAACTCACTATCGGGACTACACAGGGTACCGGGACTTATACAGTACCGGGACTCTTAGTACCGGGAGTTCCTATACCGGGAGTTCATAATACCGGAACTCCCCACTACCGGAAGTCTGTTATACCGGGAGTCAACTCTACCGGGAATTCACACTACCGGGATTCCACACTACCGGGAGTCCATATTACCGGGACTCCACCGGAAGTTGATTATACCGGGATTTCACCGGGAGTCCTCAAGAACACAGTCGGTTCTATTTACCCAGAAATCGATTGGAATCCATTCAAGACGTTAAATTAAATACTCTAAACCGAAAGATATCTTCTATTCATAATTACAAACACAATATGTAAAGGACTTACCTCCAAATTACTTCTTAACCCGATCAATTGAAGCCCTACTCGTACGATTTCCTCTTTCGCTTTCTTTCGCCTTCAGAACTCCCGCACACATACACACTCTTTCTATAACTGGATAAAGATACACCTGATAGCCTAAGGTGTATATCAAAAATCAATTTGTACCTTCTAGACCTTCAACTTCTCATTAATGACCCAAACACCCTTAACTTATATTTTACCCCAAACTTACCCTGAACATCATAAATTATTGTTAAATTATCTAACGGACTTACCCTGGGTATTACACTCGAGGCGTATGCTATCACCTTATCCTTTTGCATCAATACGCAACCTAATCCCTGATGCGATGCGTCACAATATACCACAAAGTTTTCCGTTCCTTCCGGTAAAGCTATAATCGGTGCATTGCACAACTTTTTCTTCAAAAGTTGAAATGCTACCCCTTGCGAAACTCCCCAAACGAAATTCCTATCCTTTTGGGTTAACGCGGTGAGGGGTTTAGCAACCCTAGAAAATTTCTCGATGAAACGCCGATAATAACCTGCCAAACCTAGAAATTGGCGAATTTCCGTTGGAGTCTTTGGGGCTTCCCATTTCCGAATGGCTTCCACTTTAGCCGGGTCCACGTGAATCCCTTTCCCTCCAATCACGTGACCTAAGAAGTGTACTTCCCGAATCCAAAATTCGCACTTATAGAATTTGGTGTACAACTTCTGATCCTTGAGAAGTTCTACAATCACTCTTAGATGTTGCTCGTGATCTTCCTTACTCCGAGAGTATATTAATATGTCATCGATGAATACGATCACAAACTTATCTAGATATGGTCTGCATACCCTATTCATCAGATCCATAAACACAGCTGGCGCGTTCGTCAATCCGAATGGCATGACTAAAAACTCGTAGTGTCCATAGCGAGTCCTAAAAGCTGTTTTAGGAATGTCCTCCTCACGGACTCTCAAATGATGATATCCTGATCGAAGGTCAATCTTCGAGAAGTAAGTTGCACCCTGCAACTGGTCGAATAAATCGTCTATTCGAGGGAGGGGATATCGGTCCTTGATTGTAAACTTATTTAGCTCCCTATAATCGATGCACATTCGAAACGATCCATCCTTCTTTTTAACGAACAGAACTGGGGCTCCCAGGGTGAAGAACTTGGCCGAATAAACTCCTTGTCCATAAGTTCTTGTAGTTGACTTGACAACTCTTGCATATCGGTAGGTGCGAAACGGTACGGTGCCTCAGCTACAGGCGCCGCTCCGGGTACAAGATCGATCTGAAATTCGACTTGTCTCGGCTGGGGAAGTCCATGCAAATCGTTTGGGAATACCTTTGGGTGATCCTTCACCACAGGAATACCTTAGATTCGCCTTTCCTCGGACTTCTTCTCAACTACGTGTGCCAAAAATGCGACGCACTTTTTCCTCAAATACTTATGCACTTTCACATTGGACACTATCTTTAGGCTCCTTCCAGCTTTATCTCCTTGTATAACGAGGGTTTCTCCGTTTTGCAGAGGTACTCTAACTTCCCTATCAAAACAACAAATCTCCGCTCGATTCTTGGATAACCAGTCCATACCTATTACTATGTCAAAACTCCCCAATTCAATAGGGATAAGATCAACGCTAAACAACTTATCAGCTAGATTCAAAGTACAGTCTAAAATTACATTCTTAGCCTCAAATTTATAACCATTAGCAACCTCAACAATATAAGAATTCGATAATATCCTAGATTCCATGTTAGTTAGTGGCCTAAATTCTAATGAAACAAAACTCCTATCTGCTCCTGTGTCAAATAATACCGATGCATAGTGGTTGATTAGGAGAAACGTACTTGTCACCACATTGGGGTCTCGGCGTGCTTCTTCCGCTCCAATAACAAATGCCCGTCCTCGCGCTTGGCCACTTGGATTTCCTTGGTTGGCCTGCCTTGCCTGATTTCCATTGTTGTTATTGTTCGGCTTCCTACCCAATCTCGGGCACGTATTCCGAAAGTTATCCTGACTTCCGCATTCGAAGCACACCCTTCTCCGTTCATTGACACCCTTTCCCATCCTACAGTCCTTGGTGAAATGACCTGGCCGCTTACAATTGTCACAAACCTTACATGCTCCTGCATGCTAGTAGTTACATCTGTTACACTTTGGGAGTGGACCATTGAACTGCCTAGGGTCCTAAGCCTTTACTCCAAAGTTTCTCACCACCTTCCTATCCCTGCTTGAACTACCAAAAGCCTTTTTTCTGGACTGATACTATGGCTTCCTCTTATTACTGGCACTTCCTGATGTCAGAGTTCCTGCTCTAACCGTATCATTGGCTAAACTAGTCGCCAATGCCACTGCTGATTGGATTGTGGTTGGGTTCGCCGATGTGACCATTCCTCGGATCTCCGGCGTCAATCCCCATAAGTATCGATCAATTCTCTTGCTCTCGGGGGTAACCATATGAGGTTCCAGTTTTGCGAGTTCATGGAAGCGTGCAGTGTATCGGTCTATATCTGCTCCAGATAACGCCAAGATAAAATCCGTTCCTATTTTTTTTTTTATAATGCCGCTAATACAAAATTTTGATGTTCATCAACCATCAATACCATAGTTTTTAAATCTAATACCACCAAATACTGGAAATTACTTAAAATACATAGTTCCTAATAACCTCAAGAAAATATTTTACCTTTGAACCAAAAGTCTTATCAAAAGCTGCCAAACTATCAACCATCCTACTCAAAACCATCCTAAATACATATCTATCAAGATTATCAACACAAACATCGCTAGCACTACTCCCCTAATCACGCACACAAGCTCCACTCTCATCACAGTCCGCCTAGCAGTCCTAGCGTTCTCCAAAGCCTGGGTTGAACAATCATACAGGAGATGCGTCAGCTCCGCCAGGTCAGTCATGACCTGCTCCTGATGAGTCACCCTCACATGACAGCCGTGTAGCTCAGCCGCCATAGCCCTTATGTGTTGCTCCTCCGCCCAAGACATTCCGGACACTCGTCCGATTGGTATGCCGGTGAGAACTCGAGGTGGCTCCGATGCTTCTGGATGCTCCGTCCTAAACGTCACCCGTCTAGGGATTAGGACGCTCTTTCTTGCTGTTTATCTAACACGAGGCTCTCCAAGGTTTGGTTGTACAATTATCGGAGTTGGTCGCGGTAGTACCGAGGTCGGTGACACTCTCGGCCCGTCGTACGGATCTCGTTCGCTTGACACTTTTGGCTTCGATTCGGTGCTCCTAGAATTCTCGTTTTCCCGGATGTTTAGTGGGTTGACTCGAGGCCGACCAGTGACATAACCCGACGCATCGGCCGAGTGAGAAGAGAGAGTGTGGGAACAATGATGATTACATAGTGAAACTGAGGAAAAGTGTACTTAGTTACTAATCACACAAGTGTAATGTCTATCCTATGCAACGTCTATGCACTATGCATGCTACTAGAGAGTGCAAGTAAAAATTGACATACTCCTACTATAACCATTTCTAGTCTCGCATTAACCTTCCTTAATCGAACATAGATGATCAGGCTATGTTTAATTAAATTCTGTTAATATCATTCTAGACTTGGTTATACTACTAGTAGGTTCAGTTGTTTTCATGTCAGTTTTGGATTTTGGTTATAGTTGGGTTTTTCCAATGAAAGACCGGTATTCTCTATAACATTCGGCTTTGATACCATTTCTGTCACACCCCGCTAAAGCGGAAATACGGGATGTCACGGTTCAAGGTTTCATTGCGTAAGGTGGAAGACAACACACAATCATCATAGATTAAAAGGTTTTCAAAAGTTACATCTTGTTCAAAAATACAAAATGTCCAAAACAAAAATTGACATGATAAGGAAAATAGTGTTGGATTACTTGTGGTGCCTTCTAAAGTTCCAATCTTACTTGCTATTTCCTGAAAAGCATGTAAATGAGAGGGTCAACTATTGAATAGTTGGTGAGTTCACAGGTTTTATGAGTACAACAAAGTTTGTAAATAAAACAATTTTAATCCGCACAAGTGGATATAAGTTTGTCATAGAAACAGATTTAATCCGCACAAGTGGAAATATCAACCGGTTGTAAAAACACTTGCTCAAGGTAATTGTATGTATGATGTTTAGGCTAGGAGCCCGTTACCCGACGCATGTGACAGAACGCCCCTCCGCATGTTCTATCATCAACAATGCGTACGAACAACAATAATTATGCACTCAAACAAGCGCGACTTGTGAGTGGGGTTGTCAATCCAAATAGCGTTATCCATAATTACCAACGGCCCAATACATGAGTTAAACGGGTAAGGTAGATTAAACGGGGACTTAATATGATAGAGATAACTCCAAAATCTTACAACATGCACAAAACATACATACCATAGAGCATAAGCAAGTATAGCAAGTTTAGTATTTCCAAGAAAACAAGACAACCGGTGCGTAAAATAATTGTAGTAACGACATGCTTTTCACCCTAAAATATGTAAAATATTAAAAAGGGGCTGTGATAACTCACTTGATGCGTGATGGAATTCCGGGAATCTCTCACAAAATACCTCGGTGTGATCCTACTTCGAACCTACGAACGTAAGGTCACTAGTGAGTTTTAATCTTAAGGGTTCGGTAGGCTAACTATCCAAATCATCATAAAATGCCCTTTTATAAATTTATTTAGTGTTTGAATTTTTGTTACCTTTCAAAATAATATATGCATGTCATCAAATAACTGAGATTTTATCATAAAAGTGCTAGATTTACAACATAAAATAGTTATATAGAAATAAAGTTGCTTTCAAACCACTTTTAAGACTATTCTCTTGCTGTCCAAATTTATGTGCCACTTTCTGTCCATTTTTGAATATCTTCCAGGCGCATTTAGGTCAAGATATTTTATTTCCAGGTAGTTTAATGAGTTAGGAAACTTTTGACATAAGTTTCATAATTTTTAGAGGTGGGTAAGTACATGAAACAATTCTTGACGTATAGTCACTACAGAAAGCTTTGCTGTTTGCGCACTGTTTTTGTGAAGAATGTTTGGTAGACGAAATCTTTGAGTTTTTGAATGAAACCACTTGGGTTTAAAATCTAACTCATAAAAATAAATTCCAGAAAAAGAATCACTTAATTTGGAGTATTATTGAGTGAGATATGATCTTTTGAAGAGAGAGATAAAATCTGGCAGCATGCTGTCAAATCTAGTCTTTATGCATGTGCATTCTTTTGTCTTTTTAGCAATATTCTTATTCTTCTTGCATGCAATCCGACTTGACTCATCCCCATACAGATAATTTCAGTTCCAAAACATATTTTAAGCCATTTAAACTACATGCATGCTATTCATTAAGCCCATCTTTTGCAAAAACTTGAAAATGGGTCTTTTTGAAGGTTTCTTGAGTGTTTATACCAAGAACTTCTCCATGCTACTTGAAATTGTATATTTTTAGCTCATGCATGTTGGTTTAAACCTATTTTTAGTGGTTTCAAAGAGCTACTCATGAAATCTTTGGACCAGAAAGTATGGATCTTCAAAACACTATATGTATGCAAGTTAAGAACCCATCTTTGATCTTAATCATAGGTTTGATCATGGATTTACCACCTTTTTAGTAACATGCAAGTGTTATGGTGGTGAATCTACAAACATTAAGATTCTCAAAGAAGTATTTTTAGCAAAACAAGTGTAAAACTAAAACTAGTAGAAGGAAACTTCAAAGAAAAGAAGAAGATTAAGAAGGAAAGTGTGTAGGCTTTGCTCTACATGTGTGTTTACCTTGAGATTTCTTGAATACATGAATCCCTTGTGTTTTAAGGGCTAAACTTTTTAGTGTGTCAAATGAGAGAGTAAAGAGAAGAAGAGAGAATTTTCTCTAGAGTGAGAAATTAGAGAGAGAGAGAGATATGAGAAATGAAGTGTGAAGTGAGTTAAAAGAAAAATGAGAGGGGTTTAAGGGGGGGGGGGGGGGGGTGTGTGGCCGGTTTTGGGAGAGAGAAAAGAGAGGGTGAGAAGTGCATAATTGTATAAAATAAAGTTGTCTTGGTTTTATTTTTAATTTTATTTTATTTTTATTTTTAATTTGAATTATTAAATAACTAATTTACCATCATATTAAGACTTGTTTTATTTTACTAGTATAATTTGTAAAGTATACATATACATTTGTATTTAGGTCATTTGAATTGGCATTTTATGAGATTTATGGATAATTCCCTACTTTGAGGGGTTTGTAGGCAAAAATTCTTAAATTTTTCCTATCATACTGAGTTTACTGCTAGAATTGGACTGTGTGAACTATGACATGATTAACTGAAACGTTCAGTGCAGTTCTAACCTGGAATGTAAATTTAACGGTTGTCACAGTCTACCCCCGGTTCTAACTGGAGGGGTTTGTCACAGTTCTTACCGGTTAAAAGAATTTCATCCCGAAATTCATGAGTTACCAGCTTTAACAAGTTTGCTAGCAAAAAGATGAGGATACTTATGCATCATGTAATCCTCTCGTTCCCATGTGTACTCAGGCACATGCCTTGTGTTCCAATGAACTTTTACAATCGAAATTTTACTTCGCTTAAGACGCTTAACTTCTCTATTGAGGATTTCAATTGGTTTTTCTATGATATGCAACTTATCGTTAATCTGAACTTCTTCCAGAGGTATGATTAATGAATTGTCAGCTAAACACTTCTTGAGGTTCGACACATAAAACATGTTGTGGATTGCAGTTAGCTCCTTAGGCAAATTGAGTCTATATGCCACTGGACTAATTCTTTCAGTGATCTCAAATGGTCCGACATATCTTGGGCTCAACTTTCCTCTTTTCCCAAATCGTACTATTCCTTTCCATGGTGATACCTTTAGAAGCACTCTATCCCCAACTTGGAATTCTAAGGGCTTCCTACGATTATCCGCATAACTTTTCTGATGATCTCTGGATGCTTTATGTCTATCTCTAATTTCTAACCAACAAAGAGGTGAACAACACTTGCGTCCATACAAAGCTTCAAATGGCGCACACTGAATACTGGTGTGATAGCTATTGATATAAAAAAACTCACCAAAGGCAAGTGATTATCCTAACTTCCTCCGAAGTCTAACACGCATGCCCGAACCATGTCTTCTAACGTTTGAATAGTTCGTTCACTTTGCCCATCCGTTTGGGGATGATAGGCAGTGCTCAAATTCAATTGCGTATCCAATGCTCACTGAAGCGACTGCCAAAACCGTGACGTGAAACGGCTATCTCTATCTGAAATGATGGATATTGGTACTCCATGACGTGCAACGATTTCGTTGATGTAGGTCTGAGCAAGCTTCTCCATCTTGTAATCTTCCCGAATTGGTAGGAAATGTGCAAATTTCGTGAATTGATCTACTATAACCAAATCGAGTCGTGCCCCTTGGCTGTTTTCGGAAGTTTGGTTATGAAATCCATGGTTATTTGTTCCCATTTCCACTTGGGTATCTCTGGTGGTTGTAGCAAACCAGATGGATTTTGATATACAGCAATTTAAACATTTCCCTACATACAAGGCAATATCTTTCTTCATTCCTGGCCACCAATAAAATTCCCTTAAGTCCTTGTACATCTTATCCGCTCCTGGATGAATTGAATATCTGGACTTGTGGGCTTCATCCAGAACCGTTTCCCGTACGTTGTTAGCTTTTGGAATCCATACTCTGCCCTTAAAGTAACGTACTCCATCAGTCTTAGTTTCAATTCTCGCCTCTAAACCATGAAGAGTCTCGTCCTTCAGGTTTTCAGACCTCATTGCTTCGATTTGAGCTTCGAGAATCCGAGTCTTTAAACTTGTTTGAACCAACGCTCCCAATGCTCGAACTCGTGAAGGTTTTATCCTTTCCTTCCTACTCAGGGCATCGGCTACCACATTGGCTTTACCTAGGCGGTAACGTATCTCACAATCGTAGTCGCTGAGCAGTTCTATCCATCTTCTCTGCCTCATATTAAGCATTTTCTGATCAAGGATGTGCTGAAGACTCTTGTGGTCAGTGAAAATGGTGCACTTGGTGCCATATAGATAATGCCTCCATATCTTTAGAGCGAATACCACAGCTCCGAGCTCCAAATCGTGCGTGGTATAGTTCTTCTCATGAACTTTTAATTGTCTCGAGGCGTATGCTATCACCTTATCCTTTTGCATCAATACGCAACCTAATCCCTGATGCGATGCGTCACAATATACCACAAAGTTTTCCGTTTCTTCCGGTAAAGCTAGAATCGGTGCATTGCACAACTTTTTCTTCAAAAGTTGAAATGCTTCCCCTTGCGAAACTCCCCAAACGAATTTCCTATCCTTTTGGGTTAACGCGGTGAGGGGTTTAGCAATCCCAGAGAAATTTCTCGATGAAACGCCGATAATAACCTGCCAGACCTAGAAATTGGCGAATTTCCGTTGGAGTCTTTGGGGCTTCCCATTTCCGAATGGCTTCCACTTTAGCCGGGTCCACATGAATCCCTTTCTCTCCAATCACGTGACCTAAGAAGTGTACTTCCCGAATCCAAAATTCGCACTTAGAGAATTTGGCGTACATCTTCTGATCCTTGAGAAGTTCTAGAATCACTCTTAGATGCTGCTCGTGATCTTCCTTACTCCGAGAGTATATTAATATGTCATCGATGAATACGATCACAAACTTATCTAGATATGGTCTGCATACCCTATTCATCAGATCCATAAACACAGCTGGCGCGTTCGTCAATCCGAATGGCATGACTAAAAACTCGTAGTGTCCATAGCGAGTCCTAAAAGCTGTTTTAGGAATGTCCTCCTCATGGACTCTCAACTGATGATATCCTGATCGAAGGTCAATCTTCGAGAAGTAAGTTGCACCCTACAATTGGTCGAATAAATCGTCTATTCGAGGGAGGGGATACCGGTTCTTGATTGTAAACTTATTTAGCTCCCTATAATCGATGCACATTCGAAACGATCCATCCTTCTTTTTAACGAACAGAACTGGGGCTCCCCAGGGTGAAGAACTTGGCCGAATAAACTCCTTGTCCAGAAGTTCTTGTAGTTGACTTTACAACTCTTGCATCTCGGTAGGTGCTAAACGGTACGGTGCCTTAGCTACAAGCGCCGCTCCGGGTACAAGATCGATCTGAAATTCGACTTGTCTCGGCGGGGGAAGTCCAGGCAAATCGTTTGGGAACACCTCTGGGTGATCCTTCACCACAGGAATATCTTGGATTCGCCTTTACTCGGACATCTTCTCAACTACGTGTGCCAAAAATGCAACGCACTTTTTCCTCAAATACTTATGCACTTTCACATTTGACACTATTTTTAGGCTCCTTCCAGCTTTATCTCCTTGTATAACGAGGGTTTCTCCGTTTTGTAGAGGTACTCTAACTGCCCTATCAAAACAACAAATCTCCACTCGATTCATGGATAACCAGTCCATAGCTATTACTATGTCAAAACTCCCCAATTCAATAGGGATAAGATCAACGCTAAACAACTTATCGGCTAGATTCAAAGTACAGTCTAAAATTTCATTCTTAGCCTCAAATTTATGACCATTAGCAACTTCAACAATATATGAATCCGACAATCTCCTAGATTCCATGTTAATTAGTGGCCTAAATTCTAATGAAACAAAACTCCTATCTGCTCCTGTGTCAAATAATACCGATGCATAGTGGTTGATTAGGAGAAACGTACCTGTCACCACATTGGGGTCTCGGCGTGCTTCTTCCGCTCCAATAACAAATGCCCGTCCTCGCACTTGGCCAGTTGGATTTCCCTGGTTGGCCTGCCTTGCCTGATTTCCATTGTTGTTATTGTTCGGCTTCCTACCCAATCTCGGTCACGTATTCCGGAAGTTATCCTGACTTCCGCATTCGAAGCACACCCTTCTCCCTTCATTGACACCCTTTCCCATCCTACAGTCCTTGGTGAAATGACCTGGCCGCTTACAATTGTCACAAACCTTACAGGCTCCTGCATGCTAGTAGTTACATCTGTTACACTTTGGGAGTGGACCATTGAACTGCCTAGGGTCCTAAGCCTTTACTCCAAAGTTTCTCACCACCTTCCTATCCCTGCTTGAACTACCAAAAGCCTTCTTTCCGGACTGATACTCTGGCTTCCTCTTATTACTGGCACTTCCTGATGTCAGAGTTCCTGCTCTAACCGCATCATTGGCTAAACTAGTCGCCAATGCCACTGCTGATTGGATTGTGGTTGGGTTCGCCGATGTGACCATTCCTCGGATCTCCGACGTCAATCCCCAAAAGTATCGATCAATTCTCTTGCTCTCGGGGGTAACCATATGAGGTTCCAGTTTTGCGAGTTCATGGAAGCGCGCAGTGTATCGGTCTATATCTGCTCCAGATAACGCCAAGATAAAATCCGTTCCTTTTTTTTGATAATGCCGCTAATACAAAATTTTGATGTTCATCAACCATCAATACCATAGTTTTTAAATCTAATACCACCAAATACTGGAAATTACTTAAAATACATAGTTCCTAATAACCTCAAGAAAATATTTTACCTTTGAACCAAAAGTCTTATCAAAAGCTGCCAAACTATCAACCATCTTAATCAAAACCATCCTAAATACATATCTATCAAGATTATCAGCACAAACATCGCTAGCACTACTCCCCTAATCACGCACACAAGCTCCGCTATCATCACAGTCCGCCTAGCAGTCCTAGCGTTCTCCAAAGCCTGGGTTGAACAATCATACAGGAGATGCGTCAGCTCCGCCAGGTCAGTCACGACCTGCTCCTGATGAGTCACCCTCACATGACAGCCGTGTAGCTCAGCCGCCATAGCCCTTATGTGTTGCTCCTCCGCCCAAGACATTCCGGACACTCGTCCGATTGGTATGCCGGTGAGAACTCGAGGTGGCTCTGATGCTTCCGGACGCTCCGTCCTAAACGTCACCTGTCTAGGGATTAGGACGCTCTTTCTTGCCGTTTATCTAACATGAGGCCCTCCAAGGTTTGGTTGTACAATTATCGGAGTTGGTCGCGGTAGTACCGAGGTCGGTGACACTCTCTATCCGTCGTACGGATCTCGTTCACTTGACACTTCTGGCTCCGATTCGGTGCTCCTAGAATTCTCGTTTTCCCGGATGTTTAGTGGGTTGACTCGAGGCCAACCAGTGACATAACCCGACGTATCGGCTGAGTGAGAAGAGAGAGTGTGGGAATGATGATGATGACATAGTGAAACTGAGGAAAAAGTGTACTTAGTTACTAATCGCACAAGTGTAATGTCTATCGTGTGCAACGTCTTCGCACTATGCATGCTACTAGAGAGCGCAAGTAAAAATTGGCATACTCATACTATAACCATTTCTAGTCTCGCATTAACCTTCCTTAATCGAGCATAGGTGATCAGGCTATGTTTAATTAAAGTCTATTAATACCATTCTAGACTTAGTTATACTAGTAGTAGGTTCAGTTGTTTTCATGTCAGTTTTAGATTTTGGTTATAGTTGGGTTTTTTCAATGAAAGACCAGTATTCTCTATAACCTTCGGCTCTGATACCATTTCTGTCACACCCCGCTAAAGTGGAAATACGGGATGTCACAGTTCAAGGTTTCATTGCGTAAGGTGGAAGACAACACACAATCATCATAGCTTAAAAGGTTTACAAAAGTTACATCTTGTTCAAAAATACAAAATGTCCAAAACAAAATTTGACATGATAAGGAAAATAGTGTTGGATTACTTGTGGTGCCTTTTCAAGTTCCAATCTTGCTTGCTATTTCCTGAAAAGCATGTAAATGAGAGGGTCAACTATTGAATAAAACAGTTTTAATCCGCATAAGTGGATATATGTTTGTCATTAGACCTGGCAAACGGGTCGTGTCGTGTCGGGTTCGTGTCGGGTTCACGGGTTAAACGGGTTGGGAGTGTCAAACCCGAACACGACACGTTTAATAAACGAGTCAGAATATCGCAACCTGAACACGACCTGATTTAACCCGCCTAACCCGACACGACATGATTAACCCGTTTAACCTCTTAACCCATTAAACCCGCAAACCCGTTAACCCGATTAACCCGTTTACTTAACCCGACACGACACGATTAACCCGTTTAACCTCTTAACCCATTAAACCCGCAAACCCGTTAACCCGATTAACCCGTTTCGTAAGCAGGAATTTTTGTTCAATATATATAGGATTGTAAACGAACCGAACGAACACGAACAAAGACTTGTTCATGTTCGTTAGAAAAAAGATATGTCCGTGTTCATTTACGTTCGCACAAACACAAAAAAATTGCAAAATAAACTTAAAGGTACACCGACTTTAAAAGGGTGCTCCAATCAAATTTTTAACTCAGTTCAAGCCAACTACCAAGCAAACCAGCTCAAGCCAATTGTTTCACTCAAACAAAGGAGGATGGCAATTCAAAATGTGGAAGGGATGAGGGGTATTTACAGTTGAGAGTAAGGGTTGTGGTTTGAAATTTGGGCGATGTGGGATGAAATCTGATGAGAAAAATGGGTTGGTTCACTTGAGGTATCCCACATCGAAAGTTTTATAGCAAAATTAATCTTGGAACCATGTATATAAGTGAAGCAAAACTAGTTCCTCTGATTTGTTTTATTTTTCCATAAACCAATTACTTTTAATTATAATTATAATTATAATAATAATTATAATAATTATAATTATTTTTTCCTAAACATATATTTAATTTTTAACTTATATATATAAACGGGTTACTCGGGTCATTTTCGAGTTGAAATGGTTGACCCTAACCTTACCCGTTTAATTTTCGTGTCGTGTCGTGTCAACCCGTTTACTTAAACGGGTTGAAATGTATTACCCAAACCCATTTAATTCGTGTCGGGTTCGTGTCGAGGTAGCGTGTCGTGTCATTTTTTGCCAGGTCTATTTGTCATAGAAACAGATTTAATCCGCACAAGTGGATATATCAACCGGTTGTAAAAACACTTGGTCAAGGTAATTGTATGTATGATGTTTAAGCTAGGAGCCCGTTACCCGACCTATGTGACAGAACGCCCCTCCGCATGTTCTATCATCAACAATGCGTACGAACAACAATAATTATGCACTCAAACAAGCGTGACTTGTGAGTGGGGTTGTCAATCGAAATAGCGCTATCCATAATTACCAACGGCTCATTACATGAGTTAAACGGGTAACGTAGATTAAACGGGGACTTAATATGATAGATAAAACTCCAAAATCTTACAACATGCATAAAACATACATACCATAGAGCATAAGCAAATATAGCAAGTTTAGTATTTCCAAGAAAACAAGACAACTGGTGCGTAAAATAATTGTAGTAACGACATGCTTTTCACCCCAAAATATGTAAAATATTAAAAAGGGGTTGTGATAACTCACTTGATGCGCGATGGAATTCCGGGAATCTCTCACAAAATATACCTCGGTGTGATCCTACTTCAAACCTACGAACGTAAGGTCACTATTGAGTTTTAATCTTAAGGGTTCGCTAGGCTAACTATCCAAATCGTCATAAAATGCCCTTTTATAAATTTATTTAGTGTTTGAATTTTTGTTACCTTTCAAAATAATATACGCATGTCATCAAATAAATGAGATTTTATCATAAAAGTGGTAGATTTACAACATAAAATAGTTATATAGAAATAAAGTTGCTTTCAAACCACTTTTAAGACTATTCTTTTGCTGTCCAGATTTATGTGCCACTTTCTGTCCATTTTTGAATATGTTCCAGGCGCATTTAGATCAAGATATTTTATGTCCAGGTAGTTTAATGAGTTAGGAAACTTTTGACATAAGTTTCATAATTTTTATAGGTGGGTAAGTACATGAAATAATTCTTGACGTATAGTCACTACAGAAAGTTTTGCTGTTTGCGCACTGTTTTTGTGAAGAGTGTTTTGTAGACGAAATATTTGGGTTTTTTAATGAAACCACTTGGGTTTGAAACCTAACTCATAAAAATAAATTCCAGAAAAAGAATCACTTAATTTGGAGTATTATTGAGTGAGATATGACCTTTTGAAGAGAGAGGTAAAATTTGGCAGCATGCTGTCAAATCTAGTCTTTATGCATGTGCATTCTTTTGTCTTTTTAGCAATATTCTTATTCTTCTTGCATGCAATCCGACTTGACTCATCCCCATACAGATAATTTCAGTTCCAAAACATATTTTTAAGCCATTTAAACTACATGCATGCTATTCATTAAACCCATCTTTTGCAAAAACTTGAAAATGGGTCTTTTTGAAGGTTTCTTGAGTGTTTATACCAAGAACTTCTCCATGCAACTTGAAATTGTATATTTTTAGCTCATGCATGTTGGTTTAAACCTATTTTTAGTGGTTTCAAAGAGCTACTCATGAAATCTTTGGACCAGAAAGTATGGATCTTCAAGAAAACTATATGCATGCAAGTTAAGAACCCATCTTTGATCTTAATCATAGGTTTGATCATGGATTTACCATTTTTTAGTAACATGCAAGTGTTATGGTGGTGAATCTACAAACATTAAGATGCTCAAAGAAGTATTTTTAGCAAAACAAGTGTAAAACTAAAACTAGTAGAAGGAAACTTCAAAGAAAAGAAGAAGATTAAGAAGGAAAGTGTGTAGGCTTTGCTCTACATGTGTGTTTACCTTGAGATTTCTTGAATACTTGAATCCCTTGTGTTTTAAGGGCTGAACTTTTTAGTGTGTGAAATGAGAGAGTAAAGAGAAGAAGAGAGAATTTTCTCTAGAGTGAGAAATTAGAGAGAGAGAGAGATATGAGAAATGAAGTGTGAAGTGAGTTAAAAGAAAAATGAGAAGGGTTTAAGAGGGGGGGGGGGGGGGTGTGGACGGTTTTGGGAGAGAGAAAAGAGAGGGTGAGAAGTGCATAATTGTATAAAATAAAGTTGTCTTGGTTTTATTTTTATTTTTATTTTTAATTTTAATTTGAATTATTAAATAACTAATTTACCATCATATTAAGACTTGTTTTATTTTACTAGTATAATTTGTAAAGTATACATATACATTTGTATTTAGGTAATTTGAATTGGCATTTTATGAGATTTATGTATAATTCCTTACTTTGAGGGGTTTCTAGGAAAAAATTCTTAAATTTTTCCTATCGTACTGAGTTTACGGCTAGAATTGGACTGTGTGAACTATGACATGATTAACTGAAACGTTCAGGGCAGTTCTAACTTGGAGTGTAAATTTGACGGTTGTCACATTAGTTGGGTTTATAACACAAAGAAACGAAAACAAATCAATTTCAACGTGAAAGAAGCTGAAACATCGGACCTAAAAAGCAACAGATCGACGAAGGTGGAGATGAACAGTACTTTAACGGACCGCCGTTAAGTCCGTTATATTTGTGTCAATTTTGGTCCATTTCTCCGTTAGTCTCGTTAGTTTGTTAGATTTTATTTCAAAATTGGTCCTTTTCAGTTAAGGTTTGCTTTTGCAGAATTGGTATATTTTTTCTTATATTTCGCAGATTTGCTGTTTAAAAATCCAGTTTTCCACATTAATTTCTTCAGAATTAATTTTTGAACGACAAATTTATAATTTGTTTTTCAAAATTTTATTTTGAAAATTTTTCTGACTTTAATCGCTTTTTATCTGATTATCGTGTGTGCACAATTCTAACTTCTCACGAAGTATCTGTTAACGATCATTTTTAATATTTTCAGGTAACAATGCCTTATTCGTCATACGTTAATGATTCATGCATATCGTCCGACCAACGAGGGAAATTCATTGAGTTAAATAACGTGATAAAAGGTTATGATATAAGAGAGCGGGAGAACAAGAAACTCATTGAGAGCTTGAAAGATTATAAAAACAAATATTATGGGTTTATAAGAGCTTATAATTCTGGTTTGTATTCAAAAGATGATTAAAAGAAGATAGATGATGTTAGCTTCAATCTTCCTAATCATAGAAGTATTTAGAAGTAGTGAAAAATAGGCTAAGTGAAGAAAGCCTCTTACAGAGGCTCTGTCGACATTACCGAGAAATCAAGGTCAAGAAGCTACAGAAGCAGCAGAGGCTTCCTACAGAAGCTCTGTCATACGCACAAAGAAGACCAAAGACTCGGAATCCGGCGAAGACTGCTCCACAGAGGACCAGACCGCAGAACCTCTGTAATTCATTACAGAGCCTCTGTGGTCCTCAATGAAGACTTGGAAGATATTACTGGATACGTTCATCAACTTGCATGGAAAAGTGCTATCAAAACACGTGTCAAGCTCTTAGTGGACTCAATAGGGCAAGGTACAAAATAGACGTCTGCGCCATTTAATGCATTTACCAAAAGTACATCTGCTCCATTAAATGCGCATGGCTCAAACAACTGCTCACACCATCCAGTCCACTGTTCACACCATCCAGTTTACTATTCATGTCGTAAAAGGAACAGTGACCTACTTCATAGTCTTCTAAGAGTAGTATAAAAGGAAGTATCATGTTGAGATCTTCCTAACAACGAAAACACAAGGAATCACTAATACTCTCAAGCTTTATTGTCAAATATCTGAGTGTTATATTCTCACACACACCAAGTTCTTAATCTGTTCTTCGTGTTGTTATTATATATTGAATAACAGTAACTGTTCAAGAAATCCTTTTTCATTCTTTACTGTTTTCTTTATATGTGTGCGTTCTAATATCTATCAAACATATCTGTTAGTTTAATACGCTTCCGCATCAAACTCTAAACTCAACTAATAGACTGTTAATCTTGATTAAAGTGTATCTGGGTTCCAACAATTGGTATCAGAGCCTTCCTTGATTTTCAATATCAAGTGATCCACTTATCAAAATTCGTGATAGATATTATTAAGATTTAAAATTGTGTCTGGAAACTGCTTAAACCCAGAAAATCTTCAAGTTCATCAAAGTAACTCTTTAGTCATACTTTCTTTCTAAAATCTTCAAAAATGACAAATACAAATAATTTCTTTACTACTGGTTCTCTCACTAAACCTCCTACTCTCCTTCGAGATGAGTATCCTCAGTGGAAAATAAGAATGGTCCATTTTTTCGAGGGCACTGAAAGAAATCAAGTACAATATCTGTACAATCCTCCTCCTATTCCCATGGCAGTAGTACCTCGTATACCTGCTACTGCTGAATCTGCCGAAATCCCCGAACATCAAAAACCAATGCCAAAAGGGGAGTGGTCAACCGAAGATAAAGCAGAAGATGAAGTTGCTCAGAAAACCAAGAGGACATTGATTATGGCAATACCCAACGAACTCTTTCAATCCTTGGATTCATGTGAAACAGCGCATGATCTGTGGAAAGAACTGGAAAGACAGTTGGAAGGAGGTGCTAAAACACAAAAAAACCGAAGAGCACAGTACATCAATGAATATCATGCATTCAGAGCCTCTGCAACAGAATCTCTGCAAACAACATACGACAGATTCAACTCTCTAATCAACAAGTGCAGAAAATCAGGCATTGACAGAACTTCTGAAGAAAACAATGTCATGTTTTTGAAAAGTCTAAATGAAGAATGGCTCCAGCTGTCTATGTCCCTACAGACAAATCAGGATCTAGACACCTGGACTCTCTCTGATCTTTACGGAGCATTAGCCGCACAAGAACCTCAGATAGCACAGGCTAAAACACTAACCATTGAACCATATGCATTGGTTAGTAAAACTAAAGAGGATGCACAGAGACCAAGAAATGATAAAGCCACAGAGGAGAAGAAGAAGGAGAAAAAGAAGATGGTGATAATTGACAGTGAAGAAGAAGAGCAAGCAGAAAAGGAAATAACTCTTGCGTCACTAGCTAAATCTTTAGCTCTATTGACAAAAGAGTTCAGAGGAAACAGAAGAGGTTCCGGAAATGAAAGATATGATAGAGACAACCAAGATGACAGAAGAGACAACAGAAGAGATGACAGAAGAGGAGAAGAATCAAGTGGCCGACAGAGGTCAAGCGATAGAAATTACAGAGGGAATGACCGACAGAGGTCAGATGACTCGGTAAGCCACACGCAGCAAGAATGCTACAAGTGCGGCAAACCTGGTCACTATGCAAATGAATGTAGATCAGAGAAAGGCGGAGACCTACAGAAGTCCAATGATCGAACAGGAAACACTCCTCAAGGGTGTTTTAACTGCGGAAAACCAGGCCATTTTGCGAATGAATGCAGAAGCAGATCAAATCGTCCACAGAGGGACTCTGCTTTCTACAAAAAGAAAGCCGAATATTATGCTCAAAAATCCTTAATGGCAAAAGGACATTCTGAGAACACAGAAGACTTCCAGTCAGACTCTACTTCTGACGATGAACATACCGCCAATGCCCTCTTCTGTGGTATGGCAGAAGTCGACTCCTGCACTGACTCTGAGGTATCTACTTCAAATTCCAACTCTTGTATTACATCTGTAGATGATAATACACTTAGAATTAACATTGAACTAATTGAACTAAAAGAGATAAATCAAAGTATTCAGAAAAAACTCACATTCAATGAGAGAGAAGTACGGCTTCTCACTCAAGAAAAAGCAAACATTTTTGAGGAAAAAGAGAGAATAGAAAAGAAATGGAACAAAACTCTAGATCCTTTAAAAAAACAAATTTCTGAATTAACCAATACTTTAAAAGATAAAACAAAAGAACTTTCAGTTTCAAGGAGCGAAACTACTGACATAAGAGCTCTTAAAGAATACTTTCAAAGAGAAAGAGAGGTATTATGGCAAGATTTACTCAGAAGAGAAGTTTTGCTTAAAAACTATAAAGATGCACAGAAAGTTTATGAAAAAGTAAACTCACAAATAGGGAGACGAGGTATAGGGTATGATGATATCACCCTAGGTGTTGAAGGCAAAAGAACCAAACCTCTGTCCTCTTTATTTGTGATTGGAAAAACGAACAAACCAGATTTTCCAAATCTAATCTCTGTAAGCAAAAGGGCGAAAATCTCTGTGGATCCTTACTTGAAGAAACATAAGAAGATGATTAACGTGTGGTTTGAAAACACAGACTCATCATCCTCAACCTCTGTCAATAGAGGTATCAAACCAAAGAAATATCTGAAAACACAAGATCAGATTGGTATCTTCAAGTTTGGTAAACCAGAGACCCAAACACAGGTTGCTTTTGTCTGTTTGATAAACGTTCAAAAGAAGTTATCAACAGAAGCTCCTGAGTTTAAACCCATTTTTTCAGAAGAAAACTTTAAAAACTTAATTGAAAAAGAAATTTTGGAAATATGGAAATCAAGCGTTTTAGAAAAATTCTGTACATCTTCTATAGATAAATCTCTCACTGAAGAAATCTTATTAGAAACCTCTGCAATCTATGAAAACTATTCTACAGAGGAAGAAAGCTTGTATGATGCATGTTCGGAAAATTCAACCTCTATTGAAAGAATTGACTCAACCTCTGTATACGAGGACGACTCATCTTCTGACGATTCAGAGACAGATGTTACATCTGGGATAACTCTCTATGACATAGAGGATGTTGAATACTCCTCTGAAGTTCCTCACAGAACTATTTCTCCAAAAGAGAAACTCACAGAGATTCCAATCTGCCAAGATTTTCTAAATTTGAATCTACATGTCAAAACCTCTGCTGAGCTTAAAATGTTACAGAAGACCTCTATTGATCCTATAAGTTCTAGATTTTCAAAACCCAAGGTTGATAAATCTTTTTCTTCTGTGACAGTGATGAAAGAAGTTCACCACAGAAGCAACCCACAGAAGGCAGGTCCTAAACAGAGCTTTTGCAAACAACATTCGAGTATTCATAGATCTTCTAGTAATAGGAAATCTAATGTAAAGAAAGAATGTAATACCTCTGTGGCTGAGTTTAAAAAGTTCAATGAAAAGTTCAAGCAAATTACATCTCATATTCAATACTGTCATTGCTTTGATCTTATGTCTAAACTTAATAATCATTTTTCAAGTCAAGTCTGTTTACTCTCTACGACAAATCAAAAGTCAAATCCCACAAAGAAACAATCTGACTCTTCTACAGAGAACAAAATGTATTTCAAGAATGCCAAGGCAAACTTGAAAAACTCTAACAATATTGGACCCATATGGATATGGGTACCTAAATCTCTGTGATTGTCCTGCAGAAGAAGTATGTGCCAATCTGGTATCTAGACTCCGGATGCTCAAGGCACATGACTGGTGACAGAAGTGCACTATCCACGTACAAAGAAACACAAGATGGTGGATCTGTGACTTTTGGAGACAACAAGAAAGGACACATAAAAGGCTATGGAGTCATAAGGAAAGAAGACGTTTTTGTATACAAAGTTGCATATGTGGATGGCCTTAAGCACAACCTACTCAGTGTAAGTCAACTTTGTGATACAGGATTCAATGTGTTGTTCAAAAGAACTTTCTGCTCTCTACAAAGTGAAGAAACAAGTATGGAACTTCTGCGAGCTGAAAGAATAGGTGATCTATATCTAATGAACTTCAACTCAAAGAACAAGGACAAAGTTTGCCTTGTTGCCTGCAAAAGTGAAGAAGCCTGGTTATGGCACAACAGGTTCTGTCACTTGAATTTTCACACATTGGAAAAACTGGTCAAACTTGATCTAGTTAAAGGTTTGCCAAATGTTAAATTCAATAAGGATCATTTATGTTCTGCCTGTGAGATGGGAAAACTCAAAAGAGCTTCCCATAAAGGCAAAACAGATGTATCTTGCACTAGACCTCTGTACATGCTTCATGTCGATCTCTGCGGTCCCATTGCCATACAGAGCCTAGGTGGCAAGAAATACATACTTGTCCTAATTGACGAGTATTCACGTTTAACATGGGTTGAATTCGTTAGAAAGAAATCAGATGTTCCAAATATATTGATAAATCTAATGAAAAGAATCCAAGTTCTTTATGATTGCAGAATACAGAAGTTAAGAAGTGACAATGGCACAGAATTTAAAAACTATGTCATTGAAGCCTATCTTTCAACAGAAGGAATATCACAGAACTTCTCTGCAGCTCGCACTCCACAACAGAACGGTGTTGTCGAAAGAAAGAATCGAACACTTGTGGAAGCCGCAAGAACTATGATGTCAGCATGCAGATTATCAATGAACTTTTGGGCAGAAGCAATTTCTACTGCGTGTTATACTCAAAATCGATCAACCATTGTGAAAAGACACCTCAAGACGCCTTACGAATTGCTTAACAAACGGCGGCCAAACATCAAATTTTTCCATGTATTCGGATGCAAATGCTTCGTCTTAAACGACAGAGATTCAAGAGGAAAGTTTGATGTAAAAGCAGATGAAGGCAAATTCATTGGATACTCTGCCACTTCCAAAGCCTACAGAACATTCCTTACAAAGTCTCACAAGATTGTAGAAAGCATCAATGTTTCTTTTGATGATTCATTCCAAATGACTTCTGAGCAAATAAGTTCAGAACTCGGAATTAAAGGGAAATTCTCTGACATCTCAAGAACAAAAGAAGATTTGAATTTTCTATTTTTGGAGATGTTCCACAATGACATTGATCCTTCTGTCGGAACCATCAGAGTTTCTGAAGAACCATCCTCTGTCGGACAAAATCCTACAGGTATGACTCTAACTGGTCCAAATAATGCTTCATCTTCTTCTATAAATACTACAGATGCAATTGCCGAAGCAGAAGAAAGTGCAGAAGATGAAACATCAAGAAAAACGACCACAGAAGCTGCACAAACCACAGAAGAACCAATTACAGAGGAGATCGAGGACCAAGACTATACATCCTCAGAGGAACAAACTCCACCACCACTCGTATCAATCATTCCACAAACGGTAGAATCAACTACCAAGGCACGAAGAACATCAGAGGCTGCACAAGAAGAAACACAAGAAGCCTCTGAAGAAAGTTTTGATGACATTGATGATCATCTTCCACGCACAACTCAGTGGACAAAAAGCCATCCTCCAAGCCAAATAATTGGAGAACCTTCTGACTCAGTAAAAACAAGGTCTGCCACTGCTAATTTTTGTTTCTTTACAAATTTTATTAGTGTTATAGAACCAAAGAAGATTTCTGAAGCCCTAGATGACCCAAACTGGGTAGACGCCATGCAAGAAGAACTTCTGCAATTTGAGCGTAACAGAGTATGGACTTTAGTACCTCTGCCAAGAGGGAAACAGGCCATTGGGACTAAATGGGTCTACAGAAACAAGAAGGATGAAGATGGAGTGGTCGTCAGAAACAAAGCAAGATTAGTAGCAAAAGGATATAGACAAGAAGAAGGCATAGACTACGATGAGACTTTTGCCCCTGTCGCACGTCTCGAAGCAATAAGAATATTCTTAGCCTTCGCAGCCCACAGAGGTTTTAAAGTCTATCAGATGGACGTAAAATCAGCTTTTCTAAACGGTGAAATCCAAGAAGAGGTTTACGTAAATCAGCCACCAGGTTTTGAAAGCTCAAAGTTTCCAAGGCATGTATACTACCTTGAAAAGGCTCTATACGGACTGAAACAGGCTCCAAGAGCATGGTACGAACGACTTTCTACCTTCCTTCTAGTCAATGGCTACAACAGAGGTACAACAGATACTACCTTATTCTATAAACGCAAAAATAGTGAGATAATGCTTGTACAAATATACGTAGATGACATAATTTTTGGGTCTACAAATTCAGAAGAGTGCAAAATTTTTGAAAAACTCATGCAGAGTGAGTTTGAAATGAGTATGATGGGAGAATTAACATTCTTCCCCGGACTTCAAGTCAAACAATCTTCAGAGGGAATTTTTATAAATCAAGCCAAATATGTCTCTGACATACTTTTAAAATATAATCTCTCTGATACCTCTGCAATGAAGACTCCAATGGCCACTGGAAATAAGTTGTTCTTAGATCGAAATGGTATTTCTGTAGAATGTACTCTCTACAGAGGCATGATTGGATCTCTGTTATACTTAACAACAAGCAGACCTGACATTATGCATGCCACATGTCTTTGTGCACGTTATCAAGCTAATCCAAAGAAATCACATTATGATGCTGTAAAAAGAATCTTGAGATACCTGAAGGGGACCAACAATCTTGGTCTCTGGTATCCACAGAACTCTGGTTTTAGTCTTAAAGCTTATACAGATTCAGACTATGGAGGATGCATGCTCGACAGAAAGAGTACCTCTGGGAGTTGTCAATTCCTAGGTGGTAAACTAGTCAGTTGGACCTCCAAGAAGCAGAATTGTGTCTCCACATCCACTGCAGAAGCTGAATACGTTGTTTCCGCTAGCTGTTGTTCTCAGGTTCTATGGATGAAGACTCAGCTAAAAGACTACGGCCACATTCTGTTCAAAATATCCATCTTCTGTGATTCCAAAAGTGCTATTGCTATCTCTGCCAACCCTGTGCAACACTCAAAAACCAAGCATATCGATATAAGGTATCATTTCTTGAAACATCATGTTGAATACGGTACAATCGAAATGCATTTCGTGCCCACAGAATATCAACTCGCTGACTTATTCACCAAAGCATTAGACGAGAAAAGATTCAACTTCTTGGTGGGTAAGTTAGGAATGATTAACATGGTGTGAAAATCCTCTGTAAGTATAGCTTTATCTTCTGTAAATAATAAGTAAATACATTGCTTAATTTATTGCTTTGATTGATTCTACTTCTGTATGTAAATTCTTAAAACCTTAAATAGTTCTTAAAATCACAGAGCTTCTGAAAGTCAACACAGAACCTCTGAGGACCCCTACAGAACCTCTGAAAAACATGACCTATGTTCTATGCAAAACTTATCATTCTTTGATCCAAGCATAGGTCAAGGGGGAGCAAAAGGAAATTACTTGATCTACAGAGGTGATTAGGTCAAGGGGGAGCAAAAGGAAATTACTTGATCTACAAAGGTGATTAGATCAAGGGGGAGCAGAAGGGAACCCTAAAATGATCTAAAGAGATAAAACTTTCAAGGGAAAGCCAAAGAAAAATGTCGATGACTCCAGATCGACAGAAGTCAGATATCACTGCCGAGAAAAGAAGAACCAAAAGGTATGTCTCTCGCACAAAAGGTTTTTGGAAAACAATTTTCTAGGACAAGAATTGTCAAATATGTCCTAAATATACTGTGAATAACATTTCAAAAATCAAAAGCTCAAAAAGTTTCACAAAATTCGAATTAGGAGAAATTTAAGGTCACAGAGCTTCTGCTGAGCTCAACAGAGGTTCTGCAAGAAATATGCTCTGTGATCACAAATTAACCTTCTGTCGATCTTTTGGAATGTTATCTCGGAAACCGAAAACGCAGACCATGACCTTCTCGAACAAACCGTTTTTTTTAACAGTTTTCTCGGACACAAACTTTCAAATATGTCCGAAAAACATCTCTTAAACCAAATCAAAAATTGGATGATCAAAAATATTAATAAAATTTTTGTTATGAGATTTTTTCTCTCATAGAGCTTCTGCTGGCCCTCACAGAACTTCTGCAAGTTCCAACATAGCCACAAAACCTCTGCGAAGCAAATTTCTTCACAAAAATCCAATTTTATCCTCTCCAATGGCTTTACAAATGTTTTGGTTAAAGAAGAACCCCACAGAAGTCATGATAACAATGAGATATATGAAAAAGGGATAAACATCAAAGATTTTCAAGATCACAGAGCCTCTGTAAACTACAGAAGCACTGTCAATCTGATTACTTGGGCATCTCTGTAGTAATAACGGTTACTTTTACTGCGAGTGAAACTCATATGGCTAAAATCAACCTCACGCGCCTAGCATTAATGGGCCGCGCACGACGTCCGGTCATATTCTGACAAGGCCTACGTGTCCCATTTTCATTGGGCGTACATGGAACGTTTTTATTTGGAAAGTTGAACCCGCCGCTCAAACTCGAGTGCGGATTCCAAACTTTAATCCATTGCCATATATTTTACTCTTTCGAATTCTACCGTTTTACCATCCTATAAAAACAAAGCTTACCCTCTCATAAAACCTTTTACAAACTCTTATCTTCTTCTCCGGCGAAACCCTGCAAAAAGCTTGCAAAAATATCTTATTCTTAAAATCAAATGGCTTCATCTTCTCGAGCTACATCCTCTGAACTCTCTCCGACGAACTCACCGGAACACTCCCCTGCACATTCAGAACATTCTGAAAACCCCAGCCTTGCAAGAAATATTGAACAACAAGATTCCGGGGACTCAGCAGACTTTGCTCCGACGACTCACTTGCAAAGGATCATTTCGAAGCCATTCTTCCTATCAAATCCAACAACTGCTATTTGGTCCCCTCACCCACTACTTTCGGCGAAGCCCATGCCATACTTCTGAACATCATGGAGAATCATGTCCTCTTCCCTCTACTATCAAGAACCCCAAACAAAATTCCAGTCCGCTATTTGAACCAATTTTGGCAAAGCTGCCGATTTGATAAAGACGATTCTCTTATCAAAGGGTACATTTCAAGACCTGATAAATCTGAGCATCTTGAAATCAAGTTCAACAGAACAATGTTCTCACTTGAATTCAACCTACCAACAAGGGGTCTTCTGGGATTGAAGAGTTATGCAGAGCAACCAACAGACGAAGAGCTCTGTCGTTTCGTGGAAATGCTTGGGTACAACACCCAACTACGGAAGAGAAATGACTTCCGCAGAGGCCGATTACCACCTATGTGGAACACTTTGTTCTCGATTCTTAACAGATGCCTGACAGGAAAGATAGGCAGTATTGACCAGAGCTCACATCAAATCTTGAGCATCATGTATGGGGTTTACTATGATCTTCCACTAGATTATGCGACCATAATGATGCAAGAGATCATAAACACCATCGACAGAAAGAACAACTCGAAAAGGGTCAAAGAGAACGATCCCAACTTTCTACCACCTCTGCAATTCCAAAGAATATTAGGAGTACTGTTCGAACCACTGCTGCTAATCCAAAATTGGCCAATGGAAGGGCCAACTCCCAAACAGTTCCCGATGAACAAGAATACCCCCACTGATCATGCTGATGGCTACTCACACTGCAGACCTCTCTCAAAGAAGCTTCTGCAATACGCATCGAATAAATCCCTTAAGAAAGAGTATATACGCGATCATAGAACTCCTAAACCGAGTCCTATGACACCCCCGCGTTTAGGTGTCCCCCTAGGAACAATGATAGCTAAACCTCTTTCCACTCAAAAAGAAAAGGATCAGAAGTTAGCAAAGCACATGGCTATTCAACTCAGCTTTATAGCCAAACGTGCAGAACTAATGGGAAAGAAGTCTTCATCAAGAACCTCTGCATCTACTCCAAAAGCTAAGAAGAGGAAAACTGCAGAAGGCACCTCAACAAGCGCTGCAGAAGATCAACCCTCACCTCCTCATGCCACATAAATTTGCTCCTCTGCTCCTCCCTCCTCTCCAAAAATGAAGAAGAAAAGATCAAAATCAACAGAAGAAGGGGCACCAAATCCTAAGAGGAGGAAAACCAAAAAGAGGCATGGTAAATCACTTGCAAAGTTGGTAACCATTGCAGAAGAGGAAACTGCTGAAGAAGAAGTTATAGAAGAAGAAATGGCTACAGAAAGGTATCAATCACCCTATCAATCTCCAGATAGATTTGCTCACCAAGGAGACCTGAACGACTTCTTACAGAACCCTGAAATTGCCAACACCCTAAATACAGCAGGGTGGACGACACACCCTCTCGACCACCACTCTCCAGAAGAAGATTTCTTCATTTCTGGCATCGACACACATCTGCAAGAAGATGACACAACACCCAGAAATCAACCAGCCGAAACCCCTGTTATTTTACAAAACCCTTTCATTCAAGGATTGGATGTCCACAGAAGAAGTCCAAACCCAGCTTCAGAAG
Organism: Saussurea involucrata; assembly: GCA_033807775.1. Taxonomy (NCBI): domain Eukaryota; kingdom Viridiplantae; phylum Streptophyta; class Magnoliopsida; order Asterales; family Asteraceae; genus Saussurea; species Saussurea involucrata. Next base: position 62,423,453 of record CM066320.1, on the reverse strand, counting down.
AAATAGAACAAACTGAAGCTGAATTGAACAGAGGTGAAATTACAGAGGCTTCTGAGAACATGATGGAAGAAGAGAAAGAAAAAGGGGCCGAAGTTGTACAAAAAGAGGGATTAGCACCAACGGAGACAGAAATAGAGATCTTAGAGACAGATTCAGATGAAGAAGAAGTTGTCTGGATACGTAAGGGTCTTTATCATCCACATGCCATGAGATTATTTGGATCTCATCAAGTGTATGACCAATTACGACCAGAGCAAGGAACTTCCACAGAACTTAGGGAAGAAGCAAGAAAAGATGCCTGGATAAATAGAGGCACACAACCAAAACCAACTCCCAGTGCAACCCACATTTCTGACACCGCAGGTCTAGCTGCAGAAAGTGTCATTGAAAAAGAGCAGCATAGCTCGAACCTAACCCAACCCATCCAGCCAGAGGTTACTCTTTCAACCTCTGTGCCCACAGAAACCGGGGAATCCATTCCTAGGGAGTCTCCTCAAAGAGACTCACCTATAGTTCGTGATCAATTGCCCCAGATCTCAGAAGAACGCCTAACAGAGGAATTTGTTTCCTCTGCCACGCACTTATTAAGACCCACACTTCTTTCAGAGAGAACTAGAGAGCACAAAGACAAAGAGACTCTAGACAAGTCTCCTAGTCAACAGAAGGATATTCCAATACCCACCTCTGGAGTGGATTTGGACAATGTTCTTCTCAGAACTTCTGTAGGGATTGAAACTCATGTTTCTTCTCAAGGATCAGAAGGAAATCCTTCCATTCTCAACGTACAAACAGGAATGAAAGAAGGTATCCCAGGAACAGGGATTCACTCTGGAGACGAATGTGTTCCTCCAGAGGTGACCACCGGAACACAAGTTACAAGGGATGAGTTCCAAACCCTTGAGACCTCTGTGAACCAAACCTTGAAAGAGTTGCAAAGCTCTTTCAAATCTTTTGCAGAGACAACATCACTGGCACTGCTAAACCTGAACACCAAAATGGACAACCTGTCCACAGAGGTGAAAACTGCCATCTCACAGATGAAGTCTGCTACTACTGCATCCACCACTTCTGCCGCAACAACTACTCCTTCGATTGAGATATCCATCAACAAGTTCCTTGATCAATTGAACAAACAGACTTCAGTGTCAACGGGCATCACTCCTGCAGATCTACAGAAGGCCCTACAAAAAGTTCAAGAAGAAGCCATGCGAAATACCATGCTGATGCAACCCAAAGACTACATGACAAGAGCACAGCTGACAGAGCTTGGGCAGAACGTGATTAATCAAGTGACAGAAGTCATCCTTTCCTTCACCACTGCCAATGCTAACTTCGTCAAAGATTTCAGAGAAAGTGTAGGAAGGATGAGATTCAAAACAGAGGCAGAGCTAGCAACTCTTCTTGGCCTCTGTGATGATGCCTGCGCGAAACTGATCGCTGCTGGAGCCACAATGCCAAAGAAACCCGATACTTCCTGCAGAGCAGAGGGTACATTAGACAAGGGTCAGGATGACTCTGATGATGATGACCATCCTGGTCCATCAGATCATCCTGAGGGGGAGAAAACTACAGAGAAAGCTGCAAGCAGAGGACTTACAGGTCCACCAATAGCCGCAGAACCTCTGAGTCAAGCACCTCCAGAACAGACCCGACAACAACAAACCCAAAAGACCTCAGAGACAACACCCATCTCTGTGGAATCATCTCCTGACGAAACAAAAACTCCAGAAGCAGAACAGCAAGCCACAGAGGCAACAACCGCCCCTGAGGTAATCATTTTGGAAGAAACAGATGAACCAACCACAGAGAAAACACCCACCTCTATGGAAACACCCCAAACCATACCCAGAAGAAATTCGATTGCCACCAAACCAAAAAGAGCAACGACCTCTGCTTCTGACATTCTGAAAAGGATGCACACAACAATGAGTGATCGTATGGTAAAGAGAGAAGAAGAAAGGCACAAGTTCACTTTAGCTTTCAGAATGGCAAGAAGATTCAATGTCAACACTTCATCAACAGAAACTGAGCTCGCAGAAGAAGTCATCAAACAACCTCCAACAGAGGTTACAGAGCAAGTCAAGCCAACAGAACCATCGCCACAAAAGTCCTCTAAATCACAATCGTCAAAATCCACAGAGGCAACCTCCATCAAACCAACAGAAGTGCCAACCTCAAAACACACAGAAGCAACAGGTTCTGCCACGACAATAGCAAAAGATAAGGGCAAAGGGATACTGACAGAAGAGCCAAAGAAGAAGAAAACATTGCCAAAGCCAACAGAAAAACTGATGAAGAGTGCGTTTAACGCCTTTCAAACCCCAAAACCCGAAGAAGTTGACTGGGCACATGGATTGAAGCCTCTGTCAGAAATTCCTCTAACTGGTAGAGCTGTAGAAGTTGTTCAACAGATGGAGAGTCTCAGAAGACAAATTCCACGACCTGGTCCAACACATGAAGAGATGGAAGAAGTGGTATACAAATACATCTACAAACAATCCTATCAGACAAATCATCCAGTAGATCATTTGACAGATCCAAGGATCAGAGAAGAATTTGAGAACATCTTCACAAGAACAAAGCCAAGAACCAAAGCAGATGTCTTCTCAATTCACAAAATCAAAAAGGTGATCTTCTGCAGATTCTCCTTCACAAGAACCTATCCAAGGGTCAGGTACAATCTTTACAAAGTCAGAAGAGAGAACAATTCAGAATCTACCTTCGCTGATGCTGACTTAAGAAACATCAATCCTTACGATCTACCTGACCTTCTGCAATGGACAAAAGACAACTACAACACAGAGCCTAATACCAGAGCCTATCAAGTGTTGAGAAAAGCGATGAGGGAAAAGCTTCTGTTATACAGCATGATAGATTTTCAGCTGGGAAAGGATCTTGGTCTCAAACATCTAGATCTACGAGCACTAGAAGATCGCTGCCCACCAGACGTTGTGCCCAACTCAATCATCAGAGAACCAAGATTTGGGTTAGTATTTCAAAACCCACAACACCAGGTTAAACTTTTTGTACTCATGGATTGTCAGAAGTACGCAACCAGTACTCTGAGCAAATTCAGAGCAAGCCATGTAAAATACATAGGTACAGAGAAAATGGATAGAGATGATGCAGATACTTTCATCAGAGAAATAGACTCAACAATCCGCCTAAGAGAACTCTGCATCAGATTCTACAAAGAGATCAGAAAAGTCGGCAGAGACAACAGAAGCTACAACGATTTCAAAGATGCCAAAATCTAATTCTCAGACCTCCAATCTCTGCAAACAAAGTTAAAGTTTATCTTTCATTGTACTCAAATGTAAAATGCCTCTGGCATATTTCTAAATGAAAGAAATTTCGAGGTATTGTTTAACCTCTGTCTTATCTAACTTAGCCAAACTTAACTCAAGTTCAAATTTTTTATTTTTCACTACTTAGGGGGAGATTGTTAGCTTCAATCTTCCTAATCATAGAAGTATTTAGAAGTAGTGAAAAATAGGCTAAGTGAAGAAAGCCTCGTACAGAGGCTCTGCCGACATTACCGAGAAATCAAGGTCAAGAAGCTACAGAAGCAGCAGAGGCTTCCTACAGAAGGTCTGTCATACGCACAAAGAAGACCAAAGACTCGGAATCCGGCGAAGACTGCTCCACAGAGGACCAGACTGCAGAACCTCTGTAATTCATTACAGAGCCTCTGTGGTCCTCAATGAAGACTTGGAAGATATTACTGGATACGTTCACCAACTTGCATGGAAAAGTGCTATCAAAACACGTGTCAAGCTGTAAGTGGACTCAATAGGGCAAGGTACAAAATAGACGTCTGCGCCATTTAATGCATTTACCAAAAGTACATCTGCTCCATTAAATGCGCATGGCTCAAACAACTGCTCACACCATCCAATCCACTGTTCACACCATCCAGTTTACTATTCATGCCGTAAAAGGAACAGTGACCTACTTCATAGTCTTCTAAGAGTAGTATAAAAGGAAGTCTCATGTTGAGATCTTCCTAACAACGAAAACACAAGGAATCACTAATACTCTCAAGCTTTATTTTCAAATATCTGAGTGTTATATTCTCACACACACCAAGTTCTTAATCTGTTCTTCGTGTTGTTATTATATATTGAATACCAGTAACTGTTCAAGAAATCCTTTTTCATTCTTTACTGTTTTCTTTATATGTGTGCGTTCTAATATCTATCAAACATATCTGTTAGTTTAATACGCTTCCGCATCAAACTCTAAACTCAACTAATAGACTGTTAATCTTGATTAAAGTGTATCTGGGTTCCAACAGATGAGAATGCAAGTGTTTTTGTTTTAGAAGCTGAAAACGTTGATTTAAAGGAAACGAATGCTGAATTGACAAAGGCATTCACTGAGCTTCAAAAATATGTGACAAAGGACAAACAAGATGACTTGAAGAAGGGAAATTGATAGAAGATGCAAATGATGAACTGAAGAAGAAGAATTTATAGTTTGCCAAGGAAATTTCTACTTTGGAAACGAAGATGAGAAATGAAAGAAAAGCATTAGAAGATTTGTAGATCAGTGCATTACAGAAAAATAATCAGGATCTCCAGCAACAACTGTCTGACTTGAAGACTCAAGCTAATCTGAAGCAGTGTGACAATGATTACAAATCAACTCTCATTATCTCTTTAGAACTAAAGAATGTTGAGTTGTCAAAAGCTTTAAATGATTTTAAACAAGAGATGGGTAAAGACATAACTGTTTTTGAAAAAGAAATAAATATTTTCCAAATGAAAGAAAAGCTTGTATACAAAAGTTTTCTAATATTTCAAAGACATCAGTTGAGGAAAAGAAAGAGATTGACCTGAAATGCATAAAACTTTCAAAACAAAATTCTGATTTTGAAAAAGTTTTATTTTTTGAAAAAGAAAAGCTTAAGAAAGAAAGAGTGAATTAAATATTTTGAAGCAAAGAATAGTGAGCTTTCCATGAAATTGTCTGAATTGGAAAAAGTTTTGGAAGAAGAGAGAAAATAGTTTGTTGAAAAGCAGAATGTTTTTGAAAAGGAAAAGCAAAGCTTTCAAAAGAAAAACATGGAAATTTTTAAAGAAATATCTGAGAAAAGTTTTGAAGAAGAAAGAAACATCTTTGAGGCTGAAATCTCAAAGCTAACAAGGAAGTTGTCTGCTTTAGCAACAGAAGTTATGAAAGAGCAGAAGATCAAGTCTGATCTACAGAAGAAGTTTGACCTGATTGTTCGAGAAAGAAATGTTATGTCAGACAGAGTTCAGAAATTAGAAGCAATTAACTTCAAAGACGAATTATCTGAATAATTTAGTGCCGATACTATTGTTCAATCGCCATAGGATGATTCAAATGATTCAGAATGTTCGTTCAAGACTGCTTCTGGTTCTGTTCAAAAACATATTTCTTCGACAAGGTCTGTCAAATCAAACAATCTTTCAAGAGATCAGATGTGTCCACCTAATCTTTTCTACAACCATGATGCTACAAGTTCAGATACACCTATCTTTAAGCATGTGAAGATGGTATGGAAAGTAAAAGGATCTACTCCTGGAAAAAAATGCACCAAAATAATTTGTTCCTCCACCTACGGTGAACAAAAAGAACAATGTTCCTAAAGGTAAGCCTTTTGTTAAACCTGATCCTATCTATTCTGCAAATCATTTTATCAGGTTGGCACAAAAGAAACTTTGTTGTTCTTATTGTGGAACTAATGATTTTATCAAGAAAGAAAATGTTCAGTACTGGTATGGTACTTTTAATATTTCTTCAAATCGAACTGCATATAACAAGCCATGAACCATGTTCTGTTGGGTACCAAAATCCACTTAATCTGTTTTGCAGGTTCATCATGTGTGGTGTGTTGAATGTCAGAAATATACCAAACACATGACTGGAAAACAGAAGTGAAGTGTGCGGATCTTTGAAGAAGAGTACCAGTGTTTTCAATTCTTTATATTCTGAATTATTTGCATATTTTTAGGGGGAAAGATTCTACATTTTTGATATATTTGTACTTATTGGTAAATCTTTCTGTATGCTTCTTTGTAGGGGGAGCATACACAACAATCGTTTCTAAACACTTTAGTTTAGAACCCGAACATACAATTAATGACTTCTGAGTAACTCAACTCAGGACTCGTTATTCAATGTCATCGACTTCTAAACACATCAGTTTACAACTCGTACTTTTTTGTTTTAGACTTTGATTGTTACACATACTAATTTTGTTTCGTTAAGATCTTTTGCAGATTTTGAGGGGGAGCTTATCTGATTTTTAATCAGTCTATCATAATTTGAGGGGGAGCTGATACATTTGACTGTAAGTATATTCTGAACTTAATCTGAGATTGTTTGAAAGAAGGATGACTTTCAAACATGAAAAATGTATTTTTAAATGTTCAAACCACTTCTCTATTTTAAACAGATTTTATAATTTTAGAAGTGTGATTTTAAATGTTTTTCATGTATATCTCGGATTACATCATTGTTTCTGACCTTGTGTTTCCAAAGATTAATACTTGTGTATTATCTTTTCTATATACTTTCAAGTATTCATACACACCGGTACAACTTCTTATTGACTTTGTTATTACCATGTCTCAAAATGAAACATTTTTCGATGGTAATACTCCCGTTTGTATTTCAAGTTTTGTTGAGCATCCTATTTTCATTTCAGCGTAAGAACTTAAATGTTTTATTCAAAGATTGTTTATATTTGTTCATATAAACAACATTAAACTCTTTGATACCCTAAATCTTACATGATTATCTTTCATATTTGATCTGATTGATACATTGTCAGATTCTCAAACAAGTCTTTCGAATTCATTTCATTCTTTCAATATCCTTGTTTTGAGAATTCTTTAAAGTTCAAATGCTCAAATATTTTATGATATTATTGAAGAGCATACATTCTGATGACAATATCATTCAAATTTTGAGATTCATATTTATTCAAGCGAAACTGTTGAACAACACATCTTTTAGGACAAAATTTCATGGGATCAATATGTGAGCTTAACATACTTCTATGGATTCACGTTAACCAGTGTTTCATACCCAAGAAGTTATCCTTGAGTGATTGAGGGGTGAGGGGTCTAAATCAAAGAGTGGGGGAGATAACTCATCCGATTGAATAATCTCATTGTGTTGAGGTAAAATGTAAATGAGAGTTTGGTTAGAAGTGAGCAGATTATAAACAGAAAAAGGATGTGAGAATAGAGTTAAAAGAATAAGAGAACTCTGTACCAACCATTTTCTGAGTCGGGCAGCCATATTACTGATTGGTTCACATTCTTTGGTGAGTGTCATTGAAACAGACAATTAGCCCATGCCAACTCTTGCTTTAACCCTACGAGCTACTCATTTCTTTCTCAACAAATAAATGTTTCAATTTTTCTTGGGGACGCAGCATATTATTTGTCTAATCTTCATTCGGAAGGTTTAGATATTGAAAAATAAGGAAGTTCGCCCCACCTTCGCACTTCAATCATGCACATTGAGTCCGTGGAAAACTTGTTGCTGTCTCAACAGTTTACACAATTTGAGCCTATTATTAAAGCATAAGTTACTTTAATCATTTCTACACTGCACGTACACACAAGTAATATGTTTTCTTGTCATAACGTTCATAGAAATTCCATTGTGTTTTTCGATGATTGAATGGAAGCCTTGGAGGACTGAACGTCAAAAATCTCCTTTCCAAAGTGCATTCGTTGTACTAAGTGACTTTGTGCAACTTACAGGCATTTTAAGTGATTCATTATTTGTTTCAGGGTTACCACTTTCATTTTATCTGAATTTGAAAAGATTCGGATACTTATATTTTGGAATTGACGGATAAACAGATCAAAAAGAGGAGAGTATTTCTGGTACATTCAAAGACTGCTGAAATTGGTATTGAAGTTTTGATGATCATGTTGCTCACAGTCATCAAAAAAGGGGAGAGATTTTGGATGTTTCAATTTCAATATAAAGAGATGTTTTTGTCAAAGTCAAGAAGCTCGAGATAACAAGTCAAGATATTTCAAGATGATTCGAGAAAGTTCAGAGTTCAAAGATTGATATTGTTCAAGAGATGAAGATATACAGTTCAAGATATTCAATGCTACAAAGATTGAAAGCTCATTTAAGAATGTTTTGAAGACTCAAATCCAGTTCATGATCAAAGGCTGAAGATATTTGTCAACGCTCAAAGATGCAAAGATCAGCGATACGAAGATATGAAGATTTTGTTTCAAGACTTTGATCAACAATACAAAGATGTGAAGTTTGTGATTCGAGACTTGATGACTATTATGATTTTGAAGATCTAGATGATGATTAAAGTAGTCATAGTGTATTTCTGAAGACAACGCTTATTTGAAGATTCTTCAGAGTTATTTTCCAAGATTGATCTTCCTTCAATGCGAAGAGAGAGATTGTTCAAAGTGATTGAAGAGCTAAAGTGTTGAAGATCTGAAGATCACAAAGAGCTGAAGATTGCCGTCATAAGTTTTTTAAATCTTGAATCCATAGGGGGAGATTGTTAGAGCATAAATGTATTCAATTTAATGTGTATTTGTAAAGAGTCAATGTAATAGTCAAAGTCAAAGTCAAAGTAAAGGTCTTATTATTGTTGTAGAAGGTCAAAGTCAAGGTAAGTAAGTGAATAGTCAAAGCTATATAAGGATTGTTGTTGTGTGTGGAGTAGATGTGTGTATTGATAGTGTCATTTGTAACATTGTAGAGAGATGGCTAGAGAGAGAGAGAGAGTCTAGAGAGAGAAAGTGGATCTAAACTCCTATCTTGTATCCTTCTCTAATTCTAATCAAGAATCCTTTAATTCATTCATTGTTACTTGTTAAGATTGGACTCACACTAGGTGTCACCTCAACAAGCACAACGGATGTAATTCCTGAATCTTCTACACCCGAAGGTGTTTCCGAACAAGTTATTCCGCAAACTAATCCGGTTTCAGAAGACACAACTGCTGAAGATTCTACATCTAATGTACAACTTCCTGAGGTTGAGCAACCCACACCTGCTACAACTATTCCAGAAGAGTTAACAATAGACATTCCTGCAATTATGGATGAAAATGATGAGTCTAACACTCAAATGGAAATTCTGACTCTCCCGATCACTCACAAATGGACGAGAGCACATCCTCCTGCCAATATAATTGGTGTTGCCAAAGACGGAGTTAAAACAAGATATGCGACAATGAATGAATGCTTGTATGTGAACTTTCTGAGTTGCATTGAACCCAAGAAAACATCAGAGGCGTTACAAGATGCAGATTGGATAAACGCTATGCAGGACGAACTTCTTGAGTTCAAACGAAATGAGGTGTGGTGGTTAGTGAATAGACCTAGAGATAAAAGGATTATTGGAACCAAATGGGTCTTTAGGAACAAGAAAGATGAAGCTGGGATAATTGTTAGAAATAAAGAACGACTGGTCGCAAAAGGTTATAATCAACAAGAAGGAATCGATTATGATGAAACCTATGCGCCAGTAACTCGGATTGAAGCTATCGGTATCTTTTTGGCTTATGCAGCTAACAAAAAGTTAAAGGTATTCCAAATGGACGTCAAGTCAACGTTTCTCAACGGGGTACTACATGAAGAAATCTATGTAAATCAACCGGAAGGCTTTGTTGATCCGAAGCACCCTGATCATGTATGTGCCTTGGATAAGGCACTCTATGGCTTAAAGCAAGCACCCAGGGCATGGTATGAAACTCTAACAACTTATCTTACTGAGTCTGGCTTCACAAAAGGTACTATCGACACAACTCTTTTTCTCAAAAAACAAGGTGCGGATTTAATTCTGGTACAAATTTATGTTGACGATATTATATTTGGGTCTACTAATCCTGAAATGTGTGTTGATTTTGAAAACACCATGAAAAGTAGATTTTAAATGAGCATGATAGGGGAACTAAATTTTTTCCTTGGTTTACAAGTTAAACAATCAACGAAAGGAATTTTTATAAATCAATCAAAATATATAACTGATATGTTAAAGAAGTTTGATTTGACATTGTTGATCCAAACCCTCGGTGATTTGATAATGACCCTGAGAAACACTTAGTGAAAATTGTAAGTAGACAATATGTATTAGAGTTTCACTATCGCTGATAAATACTAAGTCTATTTAGTACCGCTGATAAGAACTCATTTTCATCAGTAAGCCCTGAGCCTGTTCAGTCTCACTGATGATTGCTGATACCTTATGTTGTTTACTTATGATCCCTGAAGACAAGATTCACGTCAACCATGTTCTACGCTGAAGTCGAAGATCAAGCCAAAGAACCAGCGACTAAGTCTACTAATGAACTGATGCGGATATCAGCGAAGCCAAGAATTGTCCACTCAACGTGAAGTTTCAAGTAGAAGACTTCAGTGAACGCTGAACTTTATCATTCGATGATAAAGAATCATTCAGCGAACGCTGATCATGAAGCCTCCTCTACAAGCAACTTTTATCTTATCCCCTTGCACGCCTTCGTACGATTTTGTCAGAACAGACATCCCTTTTGTCCAGAATCGTACAACCAACTCTGATTCTACACTGTTCATCATGCGGCTACTAGGTTGTCTACTAAGGTCAAAACATGCAACCAACCAGAAGCTGCCACGTGTAAAGTTGTACTAACATGCATTAAATACATGCAGTATATAAAGGAATCCCTACTTCATTTATGAAGTGCGAAGCTCAGCCATTCCTTCTCTTGCTGAATCTGTGTGTTAGAATACTTGTCTTAAGTGTTCTTATTTCCTTCTCTCTTATTTCTAGTGCAAGAAATCTTAGTGATTCTCATAGTTTGTTTAGATTAGGTTTATTCCTTAATCTTGTTCCGCAACAAACTGTAAATTGTTTGATACATATCAATATACAATTTAGAAAGATAAAAATCGTGTGTTTGTATTCAACCCCCCTTTCTACAAACTTGAATAACCCCTTTGGGACCAACAAGTGGTATCAGAGAAGATTGTTTAATCTAATAAACAAGATCTTGCTTATACTATATTCTTTTCTCTTCCTTGCTATTTTCTCAATATGGCAAACTCCACAAACACAAACTATATCGATAATGGTTCTCTTGCAAAACCCCATAGATTCTCCAAAGATAACTTCAATCTATGAAAAAATAGGATGATGCTCTTCTTGGAAGGTGTAGATCCTACTATGCCTTACTACATTGAAAATGGACCATATATCCCTGTCATGATAGACCCTGAAGTTCTAGGCATTGCTACTAGAGCTGCCATTCCTGAAAGAATCATTCCCAGGGCAGTTAGCACGTGGTCTGATGAAGACAAGAAGAAGGTGGCCATTGACACTAAGGCCAGATCCATCCTCTCTATGGCCCTTCCTGATGAAGTCTATCACTCTGTCATGAACCTGAAGAGTTCTAAAGCCATGTGGGACACTATATGTGTTCAATATGAAGGTACATATGAAGTCCAGGACTCAAGAAAGATCAACCTGGTAAGACAGTACGAAAGCTTCATTTGTGGTAAGAATGAAACTCTTTCTGAAGTTCATCAACGGTTTAACTGCTTAATCATTGACTTAAAAACTGTTGGTAAGGAATATTCTAACTTTGGGATCCTGACAAAGTTTTTGGAATGTCTTCCTGAAAGTTGGGACAGTTGTTCCATGTGTCTTAAACTCTCAAAGGCTCTAAAATCAATGACCATATCTACCTTATTTGGCACTATGCTCAATCATGAGCAGTCGTGTCACCATAAGAAGTATCTTGTAAAAGATTCCAAAAGTACACTTGTTGCTTTACTCTTTTCAGAGTTGGTGCCTACTCAGCGATCTGCTGTCACTATCACTGAGCTGGAGTCTAACTCTGATGAATCATCAGAAGTTGATCCTTCAGAAATTGATGAGTCACTGGCACTCTTGACTAATACATTCAGGAGACTCGCCAGAAAGAGTAACTTTAGAAGAAATGAACCTCTTTCCCTCACTGATAAGCCAAAATCTTCAACCCCTATAGATAATGCGTACTACTACCTGCTTTAACTATGAAAAAGTAGGACACTTTGCTAGTGAATACATGTCAAAGAAAATCTTCAAACCCTCATCTTCTTCCTACAAGAAATCCTCTAACCCAGGGCTAGAGATGACAAATACAAGAAGCTGAAAGAAAAATATGCAAAGCTGAAAAGCTTTAAGAAGAAAGGCAAAGGCATGATCGCTGAAAATCATGACTGGGCTCTTTCTGATGAAGAATCATTTGACTCTGAAGATGGTGATGAGGCCAATCTCTGCCTCATGGCCAAAATAGAAGAAGAGGAAGAAACAACTGAAATCCCTCTACTTCTACTTCCACCTCTCAGGTATCAAACTCTCTCACTGATACTCAAACTTCAGCCCTCAGTGACATCGATAGACGTCGAACCGTCGATCTTTTGACTGTTGATTTATATGATGCCATGAATGGCAAGACCAAAGCTGGAAAATTAAATATTGATCTCGCTGAACAGCTTAAGAATTGTCACTTGGAAATTCAAAAGCTTTCTAAAATAGAAGAAAATTTGAAAGATAAATCCCGGGGCGATCAGGTCTGCTCTAAATCTTCCTGGAAGCTCAAGGGAAAAACGTTTTGTTTCCTTACCTGACGTCAAATCCAAGGAAGGCATAGCTGAAATCATTGTATTTCTAGATGCAATGAAGTACAACTGGAATACAGTGAGATACGGTCTCCCTGAGAAGAAGCTAACAATGGTGCTGAAAAGCAAAATGCCAAGCAAGATGAACTTCATCTTTGCACATCTCATCAGCTGCATGACAGCTAAAACGAGGTCAACTGATCAAGCCTCAAAACCCCAGATTAACATGGGGTATGTGCCGATGAAAGGGCTCCACATAGACTGGGCCAAGATAATATTTGAAGACCTGATTAAGAGGGTCGAAGAACCAAAGCGAGCAGCGAACGTCCCCTATCCTCGCTTCCTCATTGCTCTCTTCATGCAAGCACTTGAGGATCAGTACCCTAAAGAGGGAGACCCAAGGTTGTCCCAGGTCGGCCCTAAAGTACTGGACTTCAAGCCACTCGCTAATGAGGTACGTCTTTCTACTCTCTTACCTCTTCTCTGCCCTCCTACTTCTTCTACTTCTGCGGCTACCTCCTCGGTAGCAGTCGTCCCAACCGCTGGTACCCAGGTCTCACCAACCACTCCATCTCGAAAGAGAAAACAATCTGAAACCCCACTTGGCAATCATAAGACCAAGAAGATTTCTAAGGAGCAACCCCCCAAGCCTTCCCAAGCTAAAGACTCCGCGTCTGTCTCTCTATAGAAGACGCTGGATGGTTTCGTGGCACGCTACCCCACATCCGCTGAACCAACATCTTCTATACCCACTTCAGTGCCACAAGACACTGAAGTTATCTTGGATCAGGACCCCCCTTCCTCAGCACGTCTAAGTTCTTGTGAAATATTCTTCAGCGGATCCAACGCTGAATCCGTTGCCCCATCCTTCTTCACAACTCTCTCTTTCCCATCTTAATCTTTGGTCACTCCACCTCTTTTTCTCACTTTCTCTGGAACAAATGTCTTCCATGTGGAAGACACTCATGCCGCCGAACTGTTGGTTCTATATGCTCAAGAATGATTATAAAATAATATTACCGGTAATATATGATCCTATAGGGTCACACCGAACAACAAATAGACACCGGATTAATATTTATAAGGATTTGATTCTTGATAAATATTATTATTTCTTGACAAATATTATTAATTATATTATAGAATATAATTCAAAATATTAGATGCAAATGAAAGTTTCTAGTTTATTAATTAATATGATTGGCTCATATGTAACTAGAAATAATAGGAGGGACTTTATTGATAAAGTTTAAAATAGTTAAAATTGTGATTTTAACAATTTTAAACTAGGAGGGTTGAAAGTGATAATATGCATGGGAGGCTCAAACATCATTGGACCCTTTTATGGTCCAATAGAAAAAGCCTTGTGTGCACACCTTGTCTCTTGTCTACCTTTTATAAATGCAAGTATACTTTCAAAATGAGGGTTAACATTTTTCCTCTCTCCCTCTCCTTGACTTCGGCCGAAACATACACATAGTGTGTGTGTTTTTGTTCTTCATTAATCAAGTCTATTGTAGAGTTGTTTATGGAGTTCTCTTTGCATCAAACATCAAGAAAGTACTAGCATACATCAAGGTGTTGGAGCTTGTTGGTTGACTTCTCTAGAGGAACCCTTCTTGAGTTCTTGCCATCTTCATCTCCTCATACAAGAAGACTTGTTCAAGGGACTACAAAGGTTGTAATTTCTACAAACCCCCTATGTATGTTTTTTAATCTTTCATGTTCATGCAAATGGATCCTTGGTGGGTATTAAAATGTTTTTTAATGTTGTTCATTTTTAGCTTCCGTTGCAAATATTATGATTTTAGAAATCATGTTTTGAACAAAACCCAACAAGTGGTATCAGAGCCACTTTTGCATGCATGTTAAGATTTTTCTTTGTATGAAAAATACTTGGTTTTTGGAAGCCATGGGTGATTTTTCATTTTGTATGAAGAAGTTCATACATGGCATCTTTGGAAAAAAAAATTGTGTCTATAATTGTTATTTTATATGACCAAAACTTACATGCATTTTTGGTCATAAAAGTTGCCTTAGAAAAACAAAGTGTTTGTTTATTTTTGTTGTAAGTAAATGATGTGTATAAAAAAGCCAAGACCCCTTGTGATGTTGGTTGTGTTGTTTATTCATTTGGTTGTAAAATTTATTTATTCATAAAATATGTAATAGTAAATAGGGTTTTTTCATTTTGTTAATTTTTGTATTAGATAGATTAATATTAGATTAGTTTATTTATATATAAAAATGTAACAAGTTTGAAGAATGAAGACCATTTGGAGACTTTCAAGGAGCAAACACACACACACACCATGGAGTTCCTAGAAGATTTGCTGCAATGGTTGTTTTGGCAAGTGGGAGCTTGAAGACCTCATTTGGAGTTTTGGTTCTTTGTCCCTTAGGAATGGACTTGACATTCTTGTTTGGTTCACAAGAATTGTCACTAGAATTTTTGGCTTGGTTTATACACTTTTTGCATTATGTTGATTATGTTTATGTTGATATTATCATGTGTGGTTGAAATAGAATTTTGCATGCTAGATAATATTTAGAACATAAAAGGAAAATCATCTTTTGGAGTTTGGCCTTTAAAAAAAACATTTTAATGTTAAATGATAAAATTGAGGTTTTAAAATAAAAGGAGTTTTGTTCTAAAACTCTTAAAAAATTTTGAAATGGTAAAATGAGTTAAATGTTTTTTTTTAAACTCATCCAAACTCCATGTCTAAATAATAAAAGGTTGTTTTATTAAAAGGACTAAAATTGGTTCTATTGCGCTCAAACTCAAACATTAATATAGAATATTAGTTTAAAATTGACCGCAACGAATTAGTTAATAAAATGGAGATTTTATTTTAAACTATAAGAACCAATAAAAGAAAAATATGATTTTTAAACAATAAGTACCATGTGATATTGGATGCATGCAATAATATGGTACTAAGAGTTTAAAAATAATTTGAGATTTTAAATGCGGATTTTAAAACTCATTCAAACTCATAGTCTAAATTAATAAAAATATTTATTATGAGACTATAAATGGTTCTTAAAGTAATCAAACTCAAATATTAATATATGATATTAGTAATTGATGACATACAATTAGTTGATAAAATTGAGATTTTATTTAAACTAATAGGAACCATTTAATGAGAAGTAAGTTTCAAATTAAAAGGGTACCATGTATTATCGAATGCTTACAAAACACATTATACTAAAATGTTTTCAAAACTAGAATTGTAAAACATATAAATCCCTTTAAAATGCAAGTCTATGCCGTCCTTTTGAAAAACACTCAATATGTCACTATGACACCCTTGTGGGATAAAGGTCACCTAACCACTTGGATTGTCTTGAGATGGATGAGGTGATTCTTATGTCTTTGTGGGATAAAGATCACCTAACCACATGGATGTGAGTTTCACATGTTGTTTCAAGTAGGATGACTTGATTGGGAATCTCTTGTGATAAAGGTCACCTAAGCATTAGAAAACCCAAGGCATAGATGGGATTAAACATGTCAATTAACAAACGTTGTTAAGGATCCCATAACGCTAGGAATTACATTCGATGTAATCGATAAACGTTATCTACCTTGTTGGATTAAATGGACGGGATAAAGGTCACCTAACCGTTTCATTTGTTTTGCAACGTTGGATCCTAGATTTTATGCAAATTAATGTTTTTAAAAAACGAAAGGGTAATTAATTTGCTTAATAATTAATATTGAAAATACTATATTAACTTTGTTAAATTTTTGTAGATGGCCCAAAATGCAAACATTACGATTGACACACCCCTGCGAGCTTTTCTTAACATAGAAAAGATAACCACTCAAAACTTCCCGATTTGGATTCACAAAATTGAGACACGTTCTCAGACGTGAAAACAAATCATACGCACTCATCGTCCCTCGTCTTCAAGAACCTCCTCTTACCTCAATAGAAGCTCATGATACTTGATTGAAACATAATGATGATTCAATCAATGTATCACGCCTTATGCTTGAAACCATGGTTCCATCCTTACTAGAAAGAATGGAAACGTTTCCACTGAGGGCATTTGACATGGTGAACCCATTAAAGGTCTATTACAAAATGTATATGGTCTGTGAACGCTTCCATACACATGGAGGAAGGCCAAAACGTAAGCTCTCATATTCACAAAATGAGGACGCACCTTGACTATTTGGATAGACTTGGTTATCCTTATTCCAATGGGATAGCCGTAGATGTGATCCTCAAATCTCAGATCAAAGCATTTGATGTTTTTGTTGAGAATCTGAATATAGACCTCGAGAATATTTCAGTCCCAGAACTTCATGCGATGCTAGTGACTTTTGAGAGAAATCTTCCCATGGTAACAGTTACATATGGTAGATGTGGCAACATTGGTCATGGAGGAAGAGATTGTCCTTTATGAGATGAAAGTTTTCTAACGAAGGAGAGTCCTTCAGGTATCTATGTTTAAATAGAACTTTTACCTTTCTATCTTACACTTGTGTATTTGATACTAAGTGTAGAACTCACTTTTGTAATATGTTACAGATGATCAAGAAAGGTAAGTGACTGAATGAGAAGCAAAATGGTGATCCATATAAGCAAGGAAGCAAGATTACATACCAAGCTGTAAAGCCCGTGTCCCGATATGGTTTTTAAAAATTCCTAATGTATTTATTTTATAGTCGTTTAAAGCGAGTCTCTTTATCGGAAGTTGTCAAAGGGACCTCGAATGTGATGTATGGCAAACCTTACTCCCTTTTTACAATATTACGGAAATTCAGGGGCCATAAGTGTCAAAGTGATTGAATTTAGGGGCCAAAGGTGGACAATGGATATTGTGTGCATATGGAACGGTTCCTCTTCACGTCGGTTTCCATGCACCACCATCAAACATTATTCTTTTTCTTGGTTTGTTTCATTTCACGTTTCCATGTGCCGAGAAGGAATCGTGAGTGTGAGAGCCGAGAGAGTTAGATAGTGAGAGAGAGAGTCCGTGACATAGAGAGGGCCGGAGAAGAAGAGAGAGAGGGGAGTCGCCGGAGGGTTGTTCCAGTCGCCGGAGGTCGCTGCCGCCGCCACCAATCGCCGGAGAAGTCGAGGGAAAGGAGCAACATCGCAAGGTAAGTCATTCCCTCGCTTCATCTTGTTTTGTTCGTTTTTCCAGCGAGGCAACCACCACCGTGCGCCGCCACTGTGGTGGCTGGGTGTCGGGTGGTGGTGGTGGTGTGACTAAGTTATGTGCATGCGGTAAGGTGATCGAGAGAGTAGGGAGTTCGCGGTGGTTTGCGGCTCGTTTTAGTTATTTTGTCGAAGGACCGCCGCCGGCCGCCACCGGCGACCACCACTGCCGGAGGTGGCAGTGGGTGGTGCGTGGCTGTGTTCCGTTAATGCCCATAGAGCCCTGTAAGTCGTGACTTAATCGATTAAGTCGATTCGTTAAAACCGTCGTTTTCTTTATAATCGTCATTTCATGTGAATAATCGTGCAGTCACTATTTTTGCGACGGTCATAACTTTCTGCTCGTAACTCCGATTGATCCAAAATTGGTACCCACGATTCCAGTACGGGGTCGACCACGTTTTCCGTGTTTTAGCGGAAAACTGGTTCAGCCTCTAGCTAGGTGAAAAAGTGGTCGCAAGATTGGTATTTTGTCATTTTATGTGAATGTCGATTTTCTGCCACTGTTTTGTTATGGCCGTAACTTTTTACTCGTAGCTCGGATTGTTATGAAATTGGTGGCCGAAGTTCCCTAATCGAGTCAGGAAAGTTTTTCGTGTTTTGCCGAAAGTCTGTTTAGGCCTGTAGCTGGGCCGTATGGGGCTGTTTATACAGTCTGGTCCGAAACACTTCCAGCTTTCTATCCCTGTTTTGTTTTACGCATAACCTTTGCTTGGAATGTCGGTTTGGGATGGGACTGGTGCCAAAAGTTTCGTTTCGGAGTCTATTAAGTTTCCTCTGTTTTGTGGAAAGACCAATTCGGACCATAGCTAGGGCGAAGTTGCCATGCTGTACTGAAAGGTCCGGGTGTTCGCTGTTCTGCGAAACATTTTTGTAAAATCTATAGTAAATTATAGAAAAGTCGTTAGGACGCGTGCGATACGTCCCTGAAATCGTAAGACTGAGAACTTCGTATTTATGAATTTTAATTTCTGTATTTATCAGTTTTAAGGGGGTAAAACAGGTCCCGAACAGACCCGTAACTTTTAAGAAAAAGCTGGAATATTTAGTCGTTTGAAAGCTAGTAAACGTGTTATGGGTCGGGACTTTCCTTTGACTTTTTATACGTATTTAGGTGGGAGAAAGTGAAGAAGATTGCCGTGTTGGTGTTGCGTCTCGTGAGCACGTTGCTTAGCCTTGAGGTGAGTTCTCTCACCGCGTAGTTAGGAATTTCATGTATGTCGTTATTTTGTGTTACGTGTGATTACGTGTATTTATGTGCTTACGTGAACTAGATGGGATGTGATAACTGGTTGTGATTTATTAGATTCGTATGTGGAATATATATTTGCATGTGTACACCTCGGTGGGACTGAGGGGCTCGGTGGGACCGAGGGCTTGGTGGGACTAAGCTAGTACAACAATTTTTACTCGGTGGGACCGAGGGCTCGGTGGGACTGAGCTTGTATTAATTACTCGGTGGGACCGAGGGCTCGGTGGGACTGAGCTTGTATTAATGTATTTTGTGTACTCGGTGGGACCGAGGTTCGTGCTTATATAATAATCATTATGTGGTTTGATATTCGTGATGATGGTGATGTTGCCTACTTGCGAGTAGGGGCGATATGCGTGGGGTTGCTACCTACGTGCGTGATTGAATTCACTAAGCGTTTAGCTTACCCTTTCCCAATGTGTTGTTATTTCAGGTGCTGGCGGTAGTCGGGCGTGACAGTACACACATGGAGCGCGGAGTGTCAAATATTATTAAACTTTCACTTTTGAACCCTTGAATTTGGTTATGAAATTTTCCGCTGCATAAACCTTGTTGATGGTTTGAAGTAACGACGTTAATTTTATTTAAGACGTGAATTATTAAATCATGGTTGTTTTAATGAAATGTATGTTTTAAAAAATTTAAATTTCCTTGTAATTTTTGGGACGTTACAACTTGGTATCAGAGCACGGCTTGAGTGAATCAAACACATCTCGGTGTGTTTGGTCTCAAGTTGCGGCTAAGAGATCTTTAAATTCTTTTATCAAAATCTTTGTTTTAAATGAAAAGAGAAAACCAGTTGGGAACGGTGATCGTGGGCGCAGTGTGTACAGTCAGCGGACGCCAGCTGGGAAGGTAAGGAACTTAGTGTACCTATTGCTTCCAGGTGTAGTGTACGCATGCTAGATTGCTTATGTGAACTGTATGGTACCGTATGCTGGTTTATCGCTTATAGGAACTCATGCTAGCTTTGATAGGTTGTTAAGCGAATGCACTCTAGGTTGTATGTAGTAGGAACTGAATAGCCTTAGAATATTAGATTTAATTCTATTGCGCAGCTCTTGTTTGAGTCCAACCGTTCAAGGATAGAGTCTCTTATTCGAACGTCTATTTGGTTTTACACTGTATACGACCGTGCATTCACGAGGCGACTCGTCAGGGTTAGTGGGGTTTCCGTGTTGGCAAGGGATAGTGGGTGATATGACCTTTCTAGAGAGTTAGGAAAAGTGTTTGTACGGGCTGGATTGGCTATATGTGTTTATTTGTGGTAATCGACTACTTGAATGTCTCGGGACAGGACTCGAAACGAGTAAGGATAGGTGTGAAGGGTAGTAGTAGAGCTCCTACTATCTGAAGCACAGGATCCATGCTTGAGTCGGGGAGAGTCACGAGGGAGCCAAGGAGTGGAGTATGAGCGTGGTAGGGTGAGTTATATATGCTTATAGATCTCTGAATTTTCTCTTTCTAGAATGGTCAATACAAGAAGGAACAACGCGGAGACGCCGCGAGCCGGGTCGGGGATTACTGAGGAGCGTATTAGGGAACTGATTGCTACTGAGGTTTCCCACGCGATCGGGGAGGCGATCCCCGAGATCATCACTGCTATTCGAGAGGAGGTGGTGATCCTACTGGAGGAGCGTATTGCAGCTATTCCACTACCTGCGGAGGGTCATCCCCGTAACCGAGAGTTCCAATACCGGGATCTATCCGCCTGTTCCCCGCCAGAGTTTAAGGGAGATCTGGATCCGATTACCAGTATGCGATGGGTATCTGACATGGAGTTCGCATTTTTGACCAGTGGCTGCCCGGACAACCTAAAGGTCCGTTTTGCAGTAAATCTACTTCGTGACGGCGCGAAGGATTGGTGCGCCACGACATTGACGCCTGCTGAGCGCACTACCTTGACCTGGAACGAGTTTGTCACTCGTTTCCGTGCAGAGTATGTACCGCCGGTAGAGATGGAGAGAATCGCTAAGGAATTCATAGAACTCACCCAGACAACAGAGACGGTAAAGGAGATGAACAGGAAATTCACCGAGATGGCATTATTTTGTCCCCAATATGCTGCCTCGGAAGAGATGAAGATGTCACGTTATAAAGATATGTTACGCACGGAGATCCGGGAGTTTGTTAGCACAGCACAGTACACTTCATTATCCGCCATGATGGACGCCGCTCGGAGGAGGGAGCTTGAGCTGGAGACCCAAGCTAAGAAGCGGAAGGCGGCACAGCCAGTGACGCCCATCTCGGCAGTGCCGAAGCGTTCGAGGTTCACAGATACGCGCGCGGGTTCTGGGAGTGGCGGGTTTAAGCCCCGAGATACCGGGGTGAGGAGAGTTGAGGGGTGTTTTAAGTGTGGCCAACCCGGTCACCTCAGCCGGGATTGTAAGGTTCCGTTAGTGGTTTGCTTCAACTGTAATCAGACGGGCCATGTAAGGGCCAACTGTCCTAGAGCAGGGGTAGCTATTGCGGGTGGAGCACAGAGGGCGCCTGGGAATGCCCCATTACGCATCACTGATGGTCGAACTGGTCAGCCGGGGGCGGAAGCGGCTCGAGGTAGAGTTCATCAGTTGACGGTGGATGAGGCGCAAGCGACGCCTAAAGTGGTTACAGGTATATCCCTTTTGCTTCTTTCTTCTTGTCTTTCCGTTCCATGTCATGTATTTATTTGTGGTTCAGTTATACGTTAGGAACGTTCGTAGTTAACTCGGTGCCTGCGGTTGTGATGTTTGATAGCGGGGCTACTCACTCTTTTGTGTCTCGCACTTTTAGCGAGGGTTTAGGCCGAGTTGTAGGACGATTTAGTCATCCTCTTGTTATCGAGGTGGCTGATGTTAGGACCTTGACGGTCACGGACGTGTTTAGCGGGTGTACCCTAGAGATCTCAGGAGTGCGGTTTCCCATTGACCTGGTCCCGATTGCTATGCGGGAACTGTGTGTGATTGTGGGCTTGGACTGGATGGGTAAGTTTGACGCGGAGATTGTTTGTCGTCACAAACAAGTGCGAGTTCGAACCCCAAGCGGGGGAGAAATGTTAGTTCAGAGAGATTCGTCTAGGCAGACTACGGCCATATGTTCGGCTGCGAGAGCTCGGAGGTACCTCCAGCATAGTGGACAGGGATACCTGGCTTATGGGATGGACACGCGAGTTGGGGAAGCGAAGGAGGCTGAATGAGCTTACGGTAAAGGATCGTTATCCTTTGCCAAGGATTGACGATCTTTTCGACCACTTGCAGGAACTTCTCGAAAAGAAGTTCATAAGTCCCAGTTCTCGATTCACCCGGGAGCTATAAAGAGGTACAGAGAATTGTGTGGAGGTTACTGGTGGCCCGGCATGAAGCGGGATGTTGCTAGATGTGTGGAGGCATGTATGACCTGTCGGAAGGTCAAAGCGGAACATCAACGGCCACATGGGAAATTGCAACCGTTGGAGGTCCTGGTTTGGAAATGGGAAGAGATTACCATGGACTTCATAACGAAACTCCCGAGGACTCCCCGTGGGAACGATGCCATTCGGGTGATTGTCGACCGTCTGACCAAGAGTGCACACTTCTTGGCCATCAGGGAGAGCTCCTCGGCGGAGAAGCTTGCGGAGGTGTTCGTGCGTGAGATCGTGGCTAGGCACGGGGTGCCAGTTTCGATTGTCTCCGACAGGGATACTCGTTTTACCTCTCGGTTTTGGGAGAAGTTCCAGTCGGAGATGGGAACACGGTTACACTTTAGCACGACCTTTCATCCATAGACGGACGGACAGAGCGAGCGAACCATTCAGACCCTCGAGGATATGCTTCGAGCTTGTGTCATTGATTTTGGAGGTAGTTGGGATCAGTACTTACCCTTGGTGGAATTTTCCTACAACAACAGCTACCACTCTAGTATTGGCATGCCGCCATATGAGTTGTTGTACGGTAGGAAATGTAGGACGCCCGTTTGTCGGGGCGAGGTTGGGCATCGGATGTTAGGGAGTACTGACATCGTACTGAAGACGACCGAGACAATTCAGATGGTTCGGGATCGTTTGGTTACTGCACAGAATCGGCAGAAGAACCTCGTGGAACAAGGTTGTTGGTTTGGTGGAGGTTCAATGGAGACACCGAAAGGGTTCCGAGTGGACTTGGGAACCTGAAGTGGGGATGCGAGAGAATTATCCGGAGCTGTTTGCGGGTGTAGACTTCGGGGACGAAGTCTAATTCAAGCGGAGGAGAGTTGTAAAGCCCGTGTCCCGATATGGTTTTTAAAAATTCCTAATGTATTTATTTTATAGTCGTTTAAAGCGAGTCTCTTTATCGGAAGTTGTCAAAGGGACCTCGAATGTGATGTATGGCAAACCTTACTCCCTTTTTACAATATTACGGAAATTCAGGGGCCATAAGTGTCAAAGTGATTGAGTTTAGGGGCCAAAGGTGGACAATGGATATTGTGTGCATATGGAACGGTTCCTCTTCACGTCGGTTTCCATGCACCACCATCAAACATTATTCTTTTTCTTGGTTTGTTTCATTTCACGTTTCCATGTGCCGAGAAGGAATCGTGAGTGTGAGAGCCGTGAGAGTTAGATAGTGAGAGAGAGAGTCTGTGAGATAAAGAGGGCCAGAGAAGAAGAGAGAGAGGGGAGTCGCCGGAGGGTTGTTCCAGTCGCCGGAGGTCGCTGCCGCCGCCACCAATCGCCGGAGAAGTCGAGGGAAAGGAGCAACATCGCAAGGTAAGTCATTCCCTCGCTTCATCTTGTTTTGTTCGTTTTTCCGGCGAGGCAACCACCGCCGTGCGCCGCCACTGTGGTGGCTGGGTGTCGGGTGGTGGTGGTGGTGTGACTAAGTTATGTGCATGCGGTAAGGTGATCGAGAGAGTAGGGAGTTCGCGGTGGTTTGCGGCTCGTTTTAGTTATTTTGTCGAAGGACCGCCGCCGGCCGCCACCGGCGACCACCACTGCCGGAGGTGGCAGTGGGTGGTGCGTGGCTGTGTTCCGTTAATGCCCATAGAGCCTTGTAAGTCGTGACTTAATCGATTAAGTCGATTCGTTAAAACCGTCGTTTTCTTTATAATCGTCATTTCATGTGAATAATCGTGCAGTCACTGTTTTTGCGACGGTCATAACTTTCTGCTCGTAACTCCGATTGAGCCAAAATTGGTACCCACGATTCCAGTACGGGGTCGACCACGTTTTCCGTGTTTTAGCGGAAAACTGGTTCAGCCTCTAGCTAGGTGAAAAAGTTGTCGCAAGATTGGTATTTTGTCATTTTATGTGAATGTCGATTTTCTGCCACTGTTTTGTTATGGCCGTAACTTTTTACTCGTAGCTCGGATTGTTATGAAATTGGTGGCCGAAGTTCCCTAATCGAGTCAGGAAAGTTTTTCGTGTTTTGCCGAAAGTCTGTTTAGGCCTGTAGCTGGGCCGTATGGGGCTGTTTATACAGTCTGGTCCGAAAAACTTCCAGCTTTCTGTCCCTGTTTTGTTTTACGCATAACTTTTGCTTGGAATGTCGGTTTGGGATGGGACTGGTGCCAAAGGTTTCGTTTCGGAGTCTATTAAGTTTCCTCTGTTTTGTGGAAAGACCAATTCGGACCATAGCTAGGGCGAAGTTGTCATGCTGTACTGAAAGGTCTGGGTGTTCGCTGTTCTGCGAAACATTTTTGTAAAATTTATAGTAAATTATAGAAAAGTCGTTAGGACGCGTGCGATACGTCCCTGAAATCGTAAGACTGAGAACTTCGTATTTATGAATTTTAATTTCTGTATTTATCAGTTTTAAGGGGGTAAAACAGGTCCCGAACAGACCCGTAACTTTTAAGAAAAAGCTGGAATATTTAGTCGTTTGAAAGCTAGTAAACGTGTTATGGGTCGGGACTTTCCTTTGACTTTTTATACGTATTTAGGTGGGAGAAAGTGAAGAAGATTGCCGTGTTGGTGTTGCGTCTCGTGAGCACGTTGCTTAGCCTTGAGGTGAGTTCTCTCACCGCGTAGTTAGGAATTTCATGTATGTCGTTATTTTGTGTTACGTGTGATTACGTGTATTTATGTGCTTACGTGAACTAGATGGGATGTGATAACTGGTTGTGATTTATTAGATTCGTATGTGGAATATATATTTGCATGTGTACACCTCGGTGGGACTGAGGGGCTCGGTGGGACCGAGGGCTTGGTGGGACTAAGCTAGTACAACAATTTTTACTCGGTGGGACTGAGCTTGTATTAATTACTCGGTGGGACCGAGGGCTCGGTGGGACTGAGCTTGTATTAATGTATTTTGTGTACTCGGTGGGACCGAGGTTCGTGCTTATATAATAATCATTATGTGGTTTGATATTCGTGATGATGGTGATGTTGCCTACTTGCGAGTAGGGGCGATATGTGTGGGGTTGCTACCTACGTGCGTGATTGAATTCACTGAGCGTTTAGCTTACCCTTTCCCAATGTGTTGTTATTTCAGGTGCGGGCGGCAGTCGGGCGTGACAGTACACACATGGAGCGCGGAGTGTCAAATATTATTAAACTTTCACTTTTGAACCCTTGAATTTAGTTATGAAATTTTCCGCTGCATAAACCTTGTTGATGGTTTGAAGTAACGACGTTAATTTTATTTAAGACGTGAATTATTAAATCATGGTTGTTTTAATGAAATGTATGTTTTAAAATTTTTAAATTTCCTTGTAATTTTTGGGACGTTACACAAGCTTATAAGAGATTTTATTTTGAAACCATTTGGCTTGTATTATTAAACAATGTTTGTTTCGAACAATATTTGAATTTAGTTTGACTAAATTATTATTCAGTCACATGTTTATTGATTGAGTGAAATTCACTTAACCGTTTTGGAAACGATTATATTCATATTCAAAAATGAATTATTCCATTTCGAGAGCTAGTCCTCTTAATTGAATAATAAAGTGAATCTCAAGAGCTTTCTAAAACATAGTTCTATATAAACACCATAAGACTCAAATATGATTTGAATCAAATCTAAACATAAAATAGTCAACTTAATCAAGTAAATATTAAACGCATATCTCAACTTCAAAAGTGTGGTATTTTAAAGACAAATGAAAATGTTTTTCTTTTGAAATATGCGATCTTGATAAGTTGAATATAGCCCATTTCTCTGGTCATAGAAAAGGAGAAAAGGTTTTGTTTGAACTAATACATGCTGATGTATGTGGTTTTTCAAAACCAAGTCTAGATATGGTGATAAGTAATACAATATCTTCACTGACGATTTCAAACGTTGAAGTTATGTTTATGAAACATAAGCATGCAGCTTTTGATATGATTCAAGTTGTTTCAAGTGAAGATTAAGAAAACAACTCAGCGGGACCATTAAAGTATTTTCTGATATATGAGGATAGTAACTAAACCAAGAACTCTTGGATCATCATAGAAATTGTGTACATCCGAAAGGATGAACCGAACCTTATTAAATATGGTTTGCTCTATGAGTAGAAGTACTATTCCTATATCAATTCGGAATTCTGCCCTAGTTAAAGTAAACCGTACTTTATGACACCAACCAATCGATAGACAAGACACCTTATAAGATTTCGTATGAAAGTTATTCATTCTTAGTCTTAGTTGAAGGTGTGGGTTTATGAAGCTCATGTAAGACAATAAGCTTGAAGTAAACTCGACCCAAAATCTACCAAATTCATATATTGTAGAATATACTATAAATTGTTTTATATACCGATTCTACAATCCCACAAACAATAAAATTGTTTATTGTCCCAAAGCCAAGTTCTTAGAAAGCAAGTTTTTAATGGGCAAGGCAAGTGGGAGATTTAAGGAACTTGAAGGGAATCAAGAACCTCATAACCTAATGCACTTATTGGTTGGCACTAGTTATAAAACAAAGGTTGTTGAAACTGAACAATTTGATTGATCAAAACTCAGTAAAAACACCAAGTGTTCGCAAATCTAGTAGAATCATTCAGAAATCCGAGAAATATCGATTTCTCATGACTTATGAAGAATGATGTATGATAGGTATCTAGTAAGCCCATCAACTACTAAAGTGTTATGTCAGATTCTGAATCTGATGAGTGGCTTAGAGTCATGAACACTAAAATACAATCCATTCATGGATCAGTACAAGTATTACAAAGCTGGAATCTTCATTTTGACAGGAAAATTAAAAGTTTAATTTTCACTAAAATAAAAGATAACTCCTGCATTTACTAAGAAGCTAGTGGGAGCGCAGTAAAATTCCTAATGTTGTATGTGCATGACATACTAGTATTTGGAAATTAACTTTCCGACTTAGCAAAACATCATGTTTTGGCTCGGACAATATTTCCTCAATAAAAGACTTAGAAAAGGAAAATTTGTTCTTGAAATATAGATCTTTAATGTAGGATCAAGACAACTTATAGGTTTAAGTCAAAGTGCATATGTTGACATCATCTTGAAAGGTTCAAGATGCAAGGCTCTAAAGGTAGTTTCTTGCAAGTATGATATAACATCATTTTGAACATGTCTCATGTTCTAGCACAAAGGCTGAGCTAGATAAAATGATTGGTATTCCATATGCTTTGGCAATTGGATCTATCATATATGTCATGACATGCACTAGATCGAGTGTATCATAATGCTTTAGAGTATTAGAAGGATATACCAACGAAATACAAGGGAAGGTCATTGGATGATTGCATAGAACAATTTAAGGTACTTATGAAGAACCAAGGAAGTGTTCATTAACTGAGGGTTGGAAGAAGATCATAGTAAAATGTTACACTGATGATAGCTTCCACAAAGATCGAGAAAGTTCTCGACCATAAAAGGGAAATGTCTTCATTGTGAATGAAGAACTAGTTCGTTGAAAAGGTTCCAAGCGAAGGTAAAATTGAATAATTGTAATACCCCGGGTAAGTTCGTTAGTTAAAAATATTATTTCGTTAAATTATTTAACTTTAAAGTTACTATTTTGGGTAAGTTGAGATGAATTATTAAGTTAAGGGTACTTCGGTTATTATTGAATAGATTAGGGTCTAAAAGGGTAATTATGGTTGATAATATTTGAATTAAGAGTATAGATGTCTTCATAATAACAAAACTCATATTTAAGGTGTGTGTATGTGTTGGGAGCAAAAAGAAGAAGAAAGAAAAGAGAAAGAAGGGTAAAGGCTCAAATTGGAGTTATTGAAGCTGATTAAGGTATGTTTCTAGTACAATTTATGTTTATAATGGTTAGTAGGAAGTATCTATCGGATTAGAATCATCACACCTAGTCTGGGGTTGATTTCTGTCGGATTTCTAGGCAAAATGGACCAAACCGACAGTAGTTTCCGGATAGATTGAATGTGTCCGGGTAGATTCTTGGGGTGGTGTCCGGGTGGTTTTATTGATAGTGTCCGGACGATTCGTTTGATGGTTTCCGGATGATTTAGATAACGGATGGCATCCGGATTCCTTTGGTGTCCGGATTCCTTATGTTGTCCGGATTAGTCTGTGTTGTCCGGATAAATCGTGTTGTCCGGGTTCTTTTGGGTTGTCCGGAAACTTTAGCTGTTTGACCAATTTTGAGGTTTCGGATACTTTTGAATGTCCAGACCCCGCAAGGGCGTTGCCCCTTGACCCCATCCGCTATCCGGGTAGCGGAACCCCCGTATTAAGTCGCCGTAGGGGAATATTTGAGGATAAAAGTTTGATAGGTTATTTGGGGTTCTCAACCTGTTAGTAAGTCTTATGAATTCTTTTGGTAAAGAGGTGTTTTTATGTAAATGGTTTCAGATTCTGAGAATTTTGGGTAAAGGATCGGATAGCTCGGAGAAAGGCTTGGACGCGTATTGTTAAGCATTCAAGGTGAGTTTTACTTTTAAAACATTTTCAACTGGGATGCATATATATATGAAATATATATGAGTTGGATATGTATGTATTGGATACGTGATATACGATGTCATTAGGTATTTATATTGAGACATATATGTGGTTGGAATGTGGTGACGTTTTTATAAAAGAAAATGTGATGAAAGGTTTTATAAATGACGATATGATATATTAGGTATTTATCTGTGCATTACATTACACAAGTGCAGAGTAGTCGGGTTCCGGTGTGCGGACCGACGGGTAGCCGGGTTCTGGTGTGCGGACCGGTGAGTAGTCGGGTTCCGGTGTGCGGACCGATGGGTAGCCGGGTTCCGGTGTGCGGACCGGTGAGTAGTTGGGTTCCGGTGTGCGGACCGGTGAATTAGTTGGCTTGCTACCAATTAATATGGCCAGTTGTGGAGGAATAAGGTGGGATGAGATGCATGAGTCTTAATGTGGTGTTTATACGTGTGGTATATGTGGTGTTTGTATACTTACGGTATATGTCTGATTTGACACGAAGGTTGTATATAAACTATTTTGAAACATGGTTTTATATAAATTGGTTTTATAACGAATTTAAAACGACAGGGATTATCTCACTAGACCATTAGGTCTAACCCTCATTTTTCCTTTCAAAAATATGTATTCCAGGTCAAGGATCTTTGGTTAACAAAGGGAAGAATAAAGCATAGGAGGCGATTGCTAGCTGGTGAAGATTAGGATATGTTTACATTTCTATATTGTATAGTTTTGAGACTTTGAGACCGAATGTGAATTATCATGTATTTTGTTATGAAAGTAACGACGTTGTGTATGAAATGTTAATTGTTATATATTATGTATGTTATGGGATACCGGGTCGTTACAAATGGTATCAGAGCCCTTGTTTAAGGGATTTAGGTATTAGTATCTGTACCTAGACTTAAACTGCATGTGAAGTAGGATGTCCCTATTATTTTAGAACCTTGGGATATTAAGTATAACAAGGTAGAAGGAACATCATGTAAGGTAAATTCAAGTTACACCTGGCCAGTGTAATTGTGAACTTACAGTTACATGTTTGGACTGGAATACCTTATTATATGGGGTATGTGCTTATGTGTATATTAACCTTGTTGAAATCTACAGAGTGGCAAGTCGGTTTCGACATATGGATAGAGACGAAGACAGGTATATTTATATAAACTCTACACGTGCTAAAGTGCTATTTGACTTCGGTGCAAACCGATTAATTGTGTTTTCAATATTTTGTTGCTTATTTGCATTAGAAAAGAATTTGATAATTGTGTTGGTAATATGGATAGGAGTGGAGTGCCTATTAAGTCATTTTTGATAATCTTGTTGGAATTTGAGGTAGTAGTAAGTATAGGATGGTGTTGGAACTTGATTTTGTTAAAACTTTCGATTAGGTAATGATAAGTGATCCTCGGTAATTCGGTATATATTGGAATAAGTAGTTATGATGAAAGAAGAGATTGCCGGGTGATTGATTTAAAGTTTTCGTTTGTTAACAAATTTTATATTGGGGATATATGAATTATTTGTGATAAGGCTTCGTAAGAGTGTAGGTTTGTAAGCATTTGGTGTGAAAAGAGGTTGGTTCTAATTTAGTAAGAGTGTAACAAATATTTTGGATGATATCGAAATTAGTATGTTTATTCATTATGATATTGCTTGGGATAAATTTAAGTGAGAAATCAAGGATAATCGAAACTAGAAAGTGAAGAGTGTTATTGGGAATGATTAGTAAGGAAAAGCTATTAGTGATCAAAGGTGATAACCCGTTATCATATGTGTTCGGATTTGAAAGATTTATCAAGGTGGTAATAAAATTTATTGTATGAGAACGAAAGTGGTTGGTAGTTTAATTTGGAATGAATGATCTAACACTTGCAATTGTTAGCAATTTTCAAATTGAAGGTGCATGTTAGAATTTTGGAAAGATATTGCGAAAGTGTAGAATGTGGCGTTGTGTAAAATTCAGTATTTCAAACGCTAGGTTATGCCTCCAAATGTTAAAGTTTATGTTATGAATAAAATTTCAAATGTGTTAGATGATTTGTGATATATATATATATATATATATATATATATATATATATATATATATATATATATATATATATATATATATATATAATTTTGGGCTGGAAGAGGCACGGTGAAATATTGTATGTTGAAAGAGGCACGATGATATATTTTGTGCTAATCGAGGCACGAAGTGAAATAAAGATGTACTGATTTTGTTAATAAGATGTTTTTATGGTTGTTATATTTTGGGGATGGGTGTATAGTGTGGATCCAATTTGTTTATTATCATTTTGAAAGATGATGTTAATGATATTTGAGAAATGAAAAAAAAAGTGTGTGGTTGTTTCGAGCATTGAGTATGATTTAGGATTAACTCTGTTAAGTTCCTGATATAAGGTGTGGTGAAATTATTGGTTAAGTATAGTAACTGTTGAAATTGGGTGCGTGCGATTGGTTTGGAGGTGAAAGAAAGCTAGCTCATAGGATCGGTCTAGAGTAAGCACCTCCTAGGGAGCTATCCTTGGGGAAACATGTTTTATGTTGAGAAGAGAGTGGAAGAAAGTAGTTGAATGTAATGCTTGGGGTAAAGGACTATTGGATAGGACGTGGTAGTAGTACGAGTGTGAGGTTGTGGCAAGTGTGGAAATCAATTGATGCCTAAGAATCGTAGTCGGTGTAATTAATGCAAGAAAGTGTTGTCTGTCTTAGGCGTATTTTGGAATAGAGAAGTGACGGTAGAGTTGGGGATGGTCTATGAAGAAAAGTTTAACTACGGGTTAAGGTGATACTCCTAGTTGATTTTGTAATCTATTGGGGAGTAGAATGTCGTTATTTTTTTGAATTAGAGAAGTGATGGTCTATGGAGTGTCGCTATTGGGACGTTAACATCGGGGAAATGCGTTCTTTTAAGAATAGTAAAATTATGTGCGAAACCATTAGTAAACCTGGAGTCTAGATGTGTGAATGTTATTGGTATGATTGATCTGAGATATTATACCTTGTTTGTATCACATGGGTTTTCTTCTTGGAGTAAGAGTTGTTGTAGTTAGGAGGGTACTAAGTTATTGGTATGCGCCTTAGTAATGAAGGGTTACACATAAGTGAGAGTTCATTCGACCTTTCCCGTGTCGATCCCGTCGGAGTGGATTAAAAGTGGAATAATGTGGGGGAAGCATTGGCGATAGTAAGTCGCA
Organism: Saussurea involucrata; assembly: GCA_033807775.1. Lineage (NCBI taxonomy): Eukaryota > Viridiplantae > Streptophyta > Magnoliopsida > Asterales > Asteraceae > Saussurea > Saussurea involucrata. Next base: position 62,391,384 of record CM066320.1, on the reverse strand, counting down.
AGTTTAGAAACTAGGTTGCTGATAACCTGGACTTAAACTGAAAGAGAATATACATATTATGTTTATAAGGTATAAGAAATTGATGTTTAAGAGTTTTCTTGGTATAAAAAAAATAATAAATAAATAAAAATAAATAAATAAAAACGATTCAATGGATGGGTGTTTACCTTATACTTCCCCTGGATTGGCGGATTTAAGTTGAAAATGGGATTTATATTATTAAGTGTTATGATTAGTGGGAAGAAAGCAATGCCCAATAAATATTTTGATGGTAGTGTGATAAACCTTCTTTATGGAGTTGTTTAAGTTAAGGAGTTGTTTAAGTTAAAGAGTTGTTTTAAACCTTATGCTAGACCTTGCATGTTAAGCCGTTAATGAGTTATATGATTAGTGACGAGAAATTTTAATAATTTTTAACGGAGTTGTGATGAATTCTTTTCGGCTTAGTTTTGTAGTGAAATTATTATGTGGTGATTTGGTAATTTTATTAGTTGGGTAATGTGAGACCGGTGTTGATGAATTTCAATTGCAGAGTGGTTTAAGTGAAACAAATGTCTAAAGATTTGTGGTAGTATTTTTATGCTAAGTTGGAGATGTAAAGAATTGATGTGATAGCGAGTTTGTTATTTTATTAAGAAATAAATTGGTATTGATATTCTTGGATGAAAGTCGGTATGAGTTATGGTGGTGAGGTTATTGAGACAATTGAAATGTTTGAGATTGTGTTTTGCTGATATTCGAGAAATTAAGTTGCTATTTAATCTTTATTTTAATTTGATGAAGGATTTGGTGTCAAGTGCAATTAAGTATGGTTGTGTGATTATAGTGATTATGCTATGCTATCATGGGAAATGGAAATGGTAGGATGAAGTTTACGGGTTTGATAAAATTAAGAAATTATCCGTGATGTAAAGTGATTCGTGTTGAGTATATTTCATTCCATGAAAAAGTATGAGAAATAGGTTGTATTTGCTAAGCAGGTTTTATATTGAAAGTATAAGTTTACGTTTTTGAGTTAGTATTGTAAAAGTGTAGAACACGACGTTTGTAGTAAAAGGCCGGTGAAGTTAAAAGTAGTATTAGCGTGGTAAATGTCCCGAATAAGCATAAAATGTTGTGTTATTTGGATTAGATTCATATAGATATAAGTTATTTCTTTTCATGATATAAGTGAACTTTCGAGTTAATTTGAACCTTCGTGGGATTTGAATATTGGGTGATTATCGTTGTTTTAAGGGGGCGGATTTCTTGTGTGGAATTAAGATTCTTGATAATTTGGTTTGAAATATTGAAGTAGGAACAAATGGTAAACTAGAAGCAGTAAAGCGGTTGGTCTAGTAAAAAGTCTTTTGAGGGTTCCGTAAACAGTTTGATGTGTTCAAAGAATTTGATATCAATTCGGTAGTAGTTACCTTAGTTCGTTGCTTGAGTGAATTCCGGGACGGAATTCTTTTAAGGGGGAGATAATGTAATACCCCGGGTAAGTTCGTTAGTTAAAAATATTATTCCGTTAAATTATTTATTTTAAAGTTACTATTTTGGGTAAGTTGAGATGAATTATTAAGTTAAGGGTACTTCGTTTATTATTGAATAGATTAGGGTCTAAAAGGGTAATTATGGTTGATAATATCTGAATTAAGAGTACAGATGTCTTCATAATAACAAAACTCAGATTTAAGGTGTGTGTGTGTGTTGGGAGCAAAAAGAAGAAGAAAGAAAGGAGAAAGAAGGGTAAAGGCTCAAATTTGAGTTATTGAAGCTGATTAAGGTATGTTTCTAGTGCAATTTATGTTTATAATGGTTAGTAGGAAGTATCTATCGGATTAGAATCATCACACCTAGTCTGGGTTTGATTTCTGTCGGATTTCTGGGCAAAATGGACCAAACCGACAGTAGTTTCCGGATAGATTGAATGTGTCCGGGTAGATTCTTGGTTGGTGTCCGGGTGGTTTTATTGATAGTGTCCGGACGATTCGTTTGATGGTTTCCGGATTCCTTTGGTGTCCGGCTTCCTTATGTTGTCCGGATTAGTCTGTGTTGTCCGGATAAATCGTGTTGTCCGGATTCTTTTGGGTTGTCCGGAAACTTTAGCTGTTTGACCAATTTTGAGGTTTCAGATACTTTTGAATGCCCAGACCTCGCAAGGGCGTTGCCCCTTGACCCCATCCGCTATCCGGGTAGCGGAACCCCCGTATTAAGTCGCCGTAGGGGAATATTTGAGGATAAAAGTTTGATAGGTTATTTGGGGTTCTCAACCTGTTAGTAAGTCTTATGAATTCTTTTGGTAAAGAGGTGTTTTTATGTAAATGGTTTCAGATTCTGAGAATTTTGGGTAAAGGATCGGATAGCTCGGAGAAAGGCTTGGACGCGTATTGTTAAGCATTCAAGGTGAGTTTTACTTTTAAAACATTTTCAACTGGGATGCATATATATATGAAATGTATATGAGATGGATATGTATGGATTGGATACGTGATATACGATGTGATTAGGTGTTTATATTGAGACATATATGTGGTTGGAATGTGGTGACGTTTTTATAAAAGAAAATGTGATGAAAGGTTTTATAAATGACGATATGATATATTAGGTATTTATCTGTGCATTACATTACACAAGTACAGAGTAGTCGGGTTCCGGTGTGCGGACCGACGGGTAGCCGGGTTCTGGTGTGCGGACCGGTGAGTAGTCGGGTTCCGGTGTGCGGACCGATGGGTAGTCGAGTTCCGGTGTGCGGACCGGTGAGTAGCCGGGTTCCGGTGTGCGGACCGGTGAATTAGTTAGCTTGCTACCAATTAACATGGCCAGTTGTGGAGGAATAAGGTGGGATGAGATGCATGAGTCTTAATGTGGTGTTTATACGTGTGGTATATGTGGTGTTTGTATACTTACGGTATATGTGTGATTTGACACGAAGGTTGTATATAAACTATTTTGAAACATGGTTTTATATAAATTGGTTTTATAACGAATTTAAAACGACAGGGATTATTTCACTAGACCATTAGGTCTAACCCTCATTTTTCCTTTCAAAAATATGTATTCCAGGTCAAGGATCTTTGGTTAACAAAGGGAAGAATAAAGCATAGGAGGCGATTGCTAGCTGATGAAGATTAGGATATGTTTACATTTCTGTATTGTATAGTTTTGAGACTTTGAGACCGAATGTGAATTATCATGTATTTTGTTATGAAAGTAACGATGTTGTGTATGAAATGTTAATTGTTATATATTATGTATGTTATGGGATACCGGGTCGTTACAATAATACACTACAAAATAAGAATACATTGCTACTTTAGAAGCTGCAAAAGAAAGATGCTAGGATGAAAGAGTTCATTGAAAAGCTAGGTAGATGCCTCCCATTCAGGATCACCTAGAAATCCTTTGTGAGAATGTAGGTGCCATTACGCAAGCTAAAGAACCCTATGTCACAACATAGTACCAAGCATCTACTCCAAACATTTAACTATATTCGGAAATAAAGTTAAAGATGGAGATATTAGTATTCACAAAGTTTACACAAATTAAGTTTCTGGATGAACCCATTCACGAAGCTCCTTTCATAAGCTAAACTTGAAGGGTCTTGTTTGAGCTATAGGACTTCGTTATTCTAGAGATGGGATTTGATTTGAATTTAGTATTTGGATATTGGAACAAGTAAAGCAACAAGTATAGTATTTAGTTAGATATATAGGATATGATCTTTTCATACTCGTTGTGTTCTATATTAGCATGTTTAAATCCTTGAATAAATTAGTTATTCTAAATGTCCATAGTGGATCATAGTTGTGGGAGCAACTATGAAGTAAGACTAATATGAATTGGATTGGTTGACTTTTAAGAGTAAAACTGGCAAAGTGTTGCAACCAAGTTCATAGGTACTTGTTAGGGAGCAAGTATTGGACCTGACCCGCTTCAAGAATCACCTCATGGATCGTCATCATAAGTGAGTCTTGAATTAAGGTAGTATCTTTGTATCCTTCGACCTGAGATGCATATTTGGGACTCAAGTGTAGGGAGTGTTATGCTTTGATATGGTTAACCGTTGTTCTTGAAAAAGGCAGCTATAAAGGCCATTATTGGGCATGACATGAACTGCATGAGAGGCGTATGTAATCAAGATGGGATTTGTTTCTCTAAATATGTTAAGAGTGAGACATATAAGGCGCCTTACCAAAAGTTGAACAATATATGAGAATGATAGTGATCCATGTCTCATGTTCAACATGATGTCCAAACAAAGGGATAACTGATACCACACCTTATACGTCAATTGAAGCTATGAGCTTATGGGAATTGGATGTTGTTGAATGGCACTTACAGTCATACATTGCTGGAGGCAGTGAGATGTTGCTAGACGTCCACCACTGTCTATATCATTCTATAATGCAATCTTGAGCAAGTGGGAGATTGTTGGTTCTATATGCTCAAGAATGATTATAAAATAATATTACCGGTAATATATGATCCTATAGGGTCACACCGAACAACAAGTAGACACCGGATTAATATTTATAAGGATTTGATTCTTGATAAATATTATTATTTCTTGACAAATATTATTAATTATATTATAGAATATAATTCATAATATTAGATGCAAATGAAAGTTTCTAGTTTATTAATTAATATGATTGACTCATATGTAACTAGAAATAAAAGGAGGGACTTTAATGATAAAGTTTAAAATAGTTAAAATTGTGATTTTAACCATTTTAAACTAGGAGGGTTGAAAGTGATAATATGCATGGGAGGCTCAAACCTCATTGGACCCTTTTATGGTCCAATAGAAAAAGCCTTGTGTGCACACCTAGTCTCTTGTCTACCTTTTATAAAAGCAAGTATACTTTCAAAATTAGGGTTAACATTTTTCCTCTCTCCCTCTCCTTGACTTCGGCCGAAATACACACATAGTGCGTGTGTTTTTGTTCTTCATTAATCAAGTCTATTGTAGAGTTGTTTATGGAGTTCTCTTTGCATCAAACATCAAGAAAGTACTAGCATACATCAAGGTGTTGGAGCTTGTTGGTGGACTTCTCTAGAGGAACCCTTCTTGAGTTCTTGCCATCTTCATCTCCTCATACAAGAAGAGTTGTTCAAGGGACTACAAAGGTTGTAATTTCTACGAACCCCCTATGTATGTTTTTTTAATCTTTCATGTTCATGCAAATGGATCCTTGGTGGGTATTAAAATGTTTTTTAATGTTGTTCATTTTAAGCTTCCGTTGCAAATATTATGATTTTAGAAATCATGTTTTGAACAAAACCCAACACGAACTACAAGGCATACTGCAACAAAAAAAAGGACTTGAAGGCAATCCCAGTCATCGAACGCTGGAAGATGACATGGAAGACGCGTCCGGCTACTGTGACTTCAACACGTTTTCCAACCCGCCTCCAGGTAACCTAAACACTCCTCTCTCTGAACCGCCAACTTTTGAGCTTTCCTTTATTCATAAGTTTCTCTCTATTGCAGGTCCTAATTTGAGGACAATCAACAACTCCCTCATGGATTTGTCAACAAAGGTGGAATCTATCACCACTACTCTCTCCACGAACTCCTCAGCGGTTACAGACGCTGGGGAAGCTTTAAAGAAACTCACCACTAAGGTAAAAGACAAGGCATCCAGCGCTGACTTGCAAAAGCTGGAATGTAGCCTCTCTACTATGGCTACAGCTCTCACCGACAACTCCTCCTCCCTTAACACCTTGAACGCCACCAACAACAAACTTTCCAACAATTTCACCACACTGTCCAGCGAAGTCACAACGCTGAAGACAGTGGTGGGCAATCTTCAAGGAGAGGTCACAAGGTTGAAGAACGGCATGACCGACCTAGCTCTAAAGGTCGATTCCTCGAACGTACTGTTACAACAAGTGCTCGAGAAGCTGAACGCCCCCACCGTCCCTTTATCTCACTTCTCTTAGGTTGATAGAGAGAAGATGGAGAAGGCGGTGGATTTCATTGAGAAGGTCAATCCTGTGTTGTCTGGCCTAGAAGACAGACTCACAGTGGTTGTTAATCGTTCGGGTATCCCTGGCCTCGAAGACAGGGACCTGGACAACATGCTGATGTTGCTGCTGATGTTACCGTTGATGCCTCCCCTCTTCAACATGTGGAAGAGGGGGAGAAGACTGAAGAAGACCTTCCCTGTTAGAGCATTGTTGTATTCAAGATTTACTGTAAAGTCAATGTACTGTATTAGTTAGCTGTGCCTTTATACCTTGTATGTTATGGGTATAAATAGGCATGTCTAGTTCTTAGTTAGTAGAAAATCTAGATCCCTTTAGGAACAACTTAATCATTTTGTCATTTACACTTTGAAGATCAATATATGGATGACTTGTGTACTCTAGATTTTCTCTCTATATCATTCTTGATTTCTTGCTAGATTTGGGATTTCACATTTACACTTTTCTTTTGTTATCTGATTTATCAAACAGAGGATTATAGAAGAGATCAGTTGATCAAATCTGATCTCCAAAAGAAATTTGATCTAATTTCTAAAGAGAAAAATGTTTTAATAAACAAAGTCAAGGAACTTGAAAACATCATTTTTAAATTTGATGTCTCAAAGCAGGTAAGTCCTGAAAGTATCTTTCAGACTCCATTTGTTAATTCAAATGATTCTGAATGCTCTTTTAAAACTGCTTCAAGTTCGAGTTTTAAAAACATTCCTTCTAAACATATTAATAGAACAACTGGTTTCTCAAAAGATCAGATTCGTTCAACAAATCTCTTCTATAATCCTCTGTTTGATAAATCAGATAACAAAAGAAAAGTGCCTAAAGTTAATACTTCCAAATCTGAAGAAGTTCCAATCTTCAAGAGAGTGAAGATGGAATGGAGAGTCAAAGGCACAACAATTCCGAAGAAAGAAGTACCAAAATCATCTGCTTCCACATCAAATGCCAAGAAGAGCAATACATTTCAAGGTAAATCTTTTGTCAAACCTGTTTTGGTTTATTCTGTAAATCAATTAACCAGGTTAGCTCAAAAGAAAATTTGTTGTTCTTACTGTGGAACAAATGATTTTGTGCATAAAAATTATACTTCTTTTTGGTACGGTACTTATAGTATTCCTTCTAAGAAATCTACACCTAACACACTAGGACCCAAGTCCCGTTGGGTACCAAAATCTGCTTAATCTGTTTTGCAGGCTTATCATGTGTTGTACTGACTTGTAAATTCATACTACATACATGACTGAAAACAGAAGAGAAGCGGTGGATTTTTTTGAAGAATATTTGTACCATTAAGGGGGAGACAAAGAACATTGGCTTTTGAACATATCAGTTCAAAACCCGTGCTTCAACGACAATGGTTTCTAAACATATCAGTTTAGGACCCGCACTTAAAAGAGATTTTGGTTTCTGAATACATCAATTCAGGACCCGTGCTTCAATGTCATTGGCTTTTGAACATATCAGTTCAAAACCCGTGCTTCAACGACAATGGTTTCTAAACATATCAGTTTAGGACCCGCACTTAAAAGAGACTTTGGTTTCTGAATACATCAATTCAGGACCCGTGCTTCAATGTTATTGGCTTTTGAACATATCAGTTCAAAACCCGTGCTTCAACGACTATGGCTTCTGAACAATTCAGTTCAGGACCCGTACTTCAAAGACTAAGACTTCTAAACAAATCGGTTTAGAACTCACACTTCTCAGGTGATATCTTTAACTATTACATCTTTTTACTTCAAGGAACAAGTGGTGAAAGGTAACATTGGATTATATTTTGTTTCTACCACTTTGAAAACTTGAATCTTTACAAATTTAATTCAATGAGATAAAATTTTCAATTTTCATTCAATGAATTAAATGTGTGCTAAAAGATGATTTTTTCAAGAATCTTTGTATTATCTGAGTTAGATTTGTTTCAACTTTCACCTCTGAAATAAATCGAAAGGTAAGCAAAACATGAATGAAATTATCCTGAAAGCTCAAAGTTATGTGAATCTGGATATATATAGAATATAATGCTCAAAAAGCCTATATGTCAGAATGATGGATGGAAACGAAAATATGGGGGAAGCACTATGTTTTAGAACCAAGTGATTGAGATATCATTCATATTTTGTGATGGAAATCTGAACTTATATAGAATATCATTTAGTTTGAAAGTTTGTACCTGTGGCCTTTCTGGTTTGGGAGAGTAAGTCCTAAGGGGTGCTCGACACCTAGTCCCTAAGATCAACTGGTCTGGGATCGGCTGACCCAAATCCTGCAATAGAACCAGATAGAAAGCCATGTTCTACTGGTACAAATGGGTTTAAGATATATCGATATGGCCTTTCTGGTTTGGGAAATTAAGTTCTAAGGGGTGCTCGTCACCTAGCACCTAAGGTCAACTGGTCTGGGATATGCTGACCCAAATCCTGCTATAGAACACGATAGAAAGTCATGTTTAACGGTGTATCTTATTCTTACTAAACTTTTTGATCAAAAGATGCCAATGAGCACAAAATCAAAAGATGCCAATGTGCACAAATCAAAAGATGCCAATGAGCACAAAAGAAAAGATGCCAATGAGCACACATCTCTTGAAACTTGGGAAAATACAAAGTCGCGATAAACCCGTAAATTTGTGAAAATCCTGATTTTGTACAAATAGTGTGAGTAGAACAGAGTATTCTTATATGTTTTAGAAATGCATAAGGTTTATGCTAATCATATTTCGCATGCTAGCACACCAAATAGATTTATTAAATGGGTTGAAACTGAACGTTTTTAACTTGATATACAATGATGACTTGTTCTTGAATCCAAACACATGCATTTGATTTCATTTGATTGAAAAATCTGTTAAATTTCATTAAGTTGAATTTCTTTTGTAAAGTTTTCAAATGATCAAATGTTTGTAGTTATAAAATGAAATTCAATGAATTTTATTTTCCTTGTGTAAATTTGTTTTAAAATTTGTGCTACAATTTCAAATACTGTACGTTATTGAAATATATGCTCACCATCATCGAAAAAGGGGGAGAAAAGTTTAATTTCAATTTCATGTCAAAGAGCTTTCAAATCAAAGATATTTCAAGTCCAAGATTCGTGAACAAAGACTGAAGATTAGGGGGAGAAGGATCATGTGAAGTCCAAATGTTGCTGAATTTGGTTATCTTAGTTCTGAGTGGTTCTCGGAATGCGCTTACACCTAATTTGGTTATCTTAGTTCTGAGTGGTTCTCGGAATGCGCTTACACCTAAAAGTTCAACAATGTGGATGGTTTCACATCTTTCTGATCCAAACTCTAATCGTTTCTGATTTATCTTGTTCCGAATTGATGGTTCTATATAAAGATATGAAATTCATGTTCAAGACTTGAAGACAATCTGTTGAAGATTTTATCGAAGAAGATTGACTTTTCAAAGAAAAAGACAATGACTTTTCATGTTTGTCTGAAGATTCTTCAAAGCTGAGTTCTTAAAGAGTGTCAAAGCATATAGTTCGCCGTGAACTAGTAGAGATAAAGCTATTTGAAGATGGTTTGATAGAGTGTCTGTTTGAGAAGATTGACTTTACAAAGAGCTGAAGACTGCTGTCATATTTTTTAAATCTTGAATCCAAAGGGGGAGATTGTTAGAGCATTGTTGTATTCAAGATTTACTGTAAAGTCAATGTACTGTATTAGTTAGCTGTGCCTTTATACCTTGTATGTTATGGGTATAAATAGGCATGTCTAGTTCTTAGTTGGTAGAAAATCTAGATCCCTTTAGGAACAACTTAATCATTTTGTCATTTACACTTTGAAGATCAATATATGGATGACTTGTGTACTCTAGATTTTCTCTCTATATCATTCTTGATTTTTTGCTAGATTTGGGATTTCACATTCCCCATGTTTCTGAGGGGGGGGGGGTATTATTACTGAAAAACCTCAGGGAGATGAAAACCCTGAGGAAACCGAATTCTCCCAACATGCAACTTCTGAGGGGGAGAATGTCGAAGAACATGCTGAATCTCCAGTGCATGTTGAGTCTGAAGAAGGAGCTGAAGAAGAAGACGATGAGGATCTTGATCTTTATGATGACAAACCTTCATCATCACCAAAGGTGATGATGATGACGATGATGATGATGATGATGATGATATCGACTTCTCCTTCCAGCCCAAGGCCAAGAAAACCCCAGTTCTAAAAGGGGTAGTTTTCAAAGAATCAGGGGAGGGGACCACCAGAACCAAACCTGCAACTACTGAAGCTGACAAAGGCAAAAACAAAGGCAAAAACAAAGGCCTTGCAAAAGAAGACAACTTGTCTATTCTCTTTAGTAAGCCACTTTGTCAGGTAACTTATTTATTCTTCCCTTACACTGTATCCCTCCTCTATCCTTTCTCAACCTCAGTTCTACTCTCCACAAAGCCTCTATACACTAAACCTCATTCTTTCTCTATCTCTTCTCCCAAATGATCTTACCTATGTGATCATTTTGTTTCAGCTAGTCCTCTCCCCTACTTGAGGGTCATGCTGAAGCTCCTGCTACAACTCCAATAATCCCAGCCTCGAGTGTTGATGAAATAATCCCAGTCTTAGACTTCCCTTAGACTAATGACCAAGAAGAAGAACTGCTCTCTCACAAGAAAAGACCTTCGTTGGTTCCTCAAAAGCCAAGTGAAGAAGAAATGAAAAAGAGAGCAGCTATGATTCAAAAGCTTGAGGATCATCGCATCGTTCCTACTCATCTCAACATCCTATCAAAAAGGGAAATTGTTGAATCCCTCAGAGAGCTGAGAAACTCCTGGCTGAACGAAAGAAGGCTGAAGAAAAAGATAAGGAATATGCCTTAGAGCTTGCTCATCGTTCATTTGTTGATCCAGCCCTGAAGAAATTTCATGTTGCTGTTCAAAAGAAACTAATAAAAGACACACAGAAGATCCACCAGGAAAAGACAAAAGATAGTGACTCCACACTAGACTGGTGCAAGAAGACGTGCCACTACAGACAACATGGATCAAGGATAAGCGTTGTAAATGTAAAAGGGAGATATGCTATGAAAAGTACTAAGAAGGTACCGATTGTTCGTGTCCAAGTAGTCAGAGAAAACGACTATTTCAGAACTTGCTTCATGCCAGACCTGGACAAATTTGGTTTCCCTGAATTGTTGGAAATGAGAATCGCAATTCAGCGATCCCGCTCAACTTTCAAGACCTATGTTGAACAAGCCATAAACAGGCTGATCGACTCAGCGGTTGATATTCCCCCTCCACCAATTCAAAAGAAACGAGCTGCTCCAAAGAAGAAGAAAACTCCTTCCTCTCCAGGCTCGACAATAAGAAACGAGACAGGGATTGATTTCTATCGTGAAGCAGTTCTTGGCCCTGCCACTGATCTCAACGGAGTCGACACATCTCTACCACCCGCTGAAAATTTCGTCCCTGGTAAAGTTATCAGCAATCCTTATGGCATTTTCTTCTATGACTTCAATGGTCGCGAACGCTTTCAACGCATCTCTGAGTTATACAAAACTCCAATCGAACAACTCGAATATTTACTCTACTGGTGCGAATACATACGCAGTCTACTTGGATCACTCCTAAAACCCCACATCTACCGCGAAGCAAAGAAAAGAAGGGAACAGGGAGTCACTGTCCCTAATTGAATGATTCCAAAGACTGATACTCTTGATGAACTCGTCAAGAAAGAACCTGAGTAGCTGATAAGATCATCTTTTGTAATTATTCTATCTATATCAACTTGTATGTTTTTGTATTTGTAATTTTTCCACTTCCCTCTATAACTGATACGAAGTTTAATGAAAAATTTCAGTGAATGTTCTTTACTCCATCAGTACTTAAAAAGATCCCTGAAAACAGTAAATAGGACAACTATTTTATGAGTCCTTTTCAACATTATGTTTTCTTACTTAGCAGTTTTCTTTTATTGATATGTCATAATCAAATAGGGGAGATTGTTGATCCAAACCCTTATTGATTTGATAATGACCCTAAGAAACACTTAGTGAAAATTGTAAGTAGACATATGTATTAGAGTTTCACTATCGCTGATAAATACTAAGTCTGTTTAGTACCGCTGATAGGAAACTCATGTTCATCAGTAAGCCCTGAGCTTGTTCAGTCTCACTGATGATTGCTGACACCTTCTGTTGTTTACTTATGATCCCTAAAGACAATATTCACGTCAACCATGTTCTACGCTGAAGTCGAAGATCAAGCCAAAGAACCAGCGACTAAGTCTACTAGTGAACTGATGCAGATATCAGCGAAGCCAAGACTTGTCCACTTAACGTGAAGTTTCAAGTAGAAGACTTCAGTTAACGCTGAACTTTATCATTCACTGACAAAGAATCATTCAACGAACGTTGATCATGAAGCCTCCTCTACAAGCAACTTTTGTCTTATCCCCTTGCACGCCTCCGTACGATTTCGTTAGAACGGACATCCCTTTTGTCCAGAATCATACAACCAACTCTGAGTCTACACTTTTCATCATGCGGCTACTAGGTTGTCTACTAAGGTCAAAACATACAACCAACCAGAAGCTGCCACGTGTAAAGTTGTACTGACATGCATTAAATGCATGCAGTATATAAAGGAAACCCTACTTCATTTATGAAGTGCGAAGCTTGGCCATTCCTTCTCTTGCTGAATCTGTGTGTTATAATACTTGTCTTAAGTGTTCTTATTTCCCTCTCTCTTATTTCTAGTGCAAGAAATCTTAGTGATTCTCATAGTTTGTTTAGATTAGGTTTATTCCTTAATTTTGTTCCGCAACAAACTGTAAATTGTTTGATACATATCAATATACAATTTAGAAAGATAAAAATCGTGTGTTTTTATTCAACCCCCCTTCTACAAACTTGTATAACCCCTTTGGGACCAACAGACATCAACCTCCACCATGAAAATATTAATGGCTACTGGTAGACTTCTGGATGCTGATTTATCTGGTAAATCGGTAGATCAAAAGACCAATCATAGCAAGATTAGTTCTTTAATATATCTAACTGCTAGCAGACCCGATATAATGTTTGCAACATCTTTTTGTGCTAGATTTCAATCTAATCCAAAAGAATCTCACCTTATTGCAGTTAAGCGGATCCTTCGGTATCTCAAGGGCACAAAGAATTTAAGCCTTTGGTATCCAAAGGATTCAGGTTTTGAACTAACAGCATTTACAAGATCATGCTGGTAATAGACTTGACCGGAAAAGTGTTGACTTTATTTTTATATTGTATTCAAGATTACTTGCTTAAATTGTAAAAGCCCAAATTGTATTTGTGGGCTTTAGTTGCTAATGGGCTTAGGCCTTAAAACCTAAGTATTTAATGTGTAAATTGTGAGAGTTTTAGGTAAAGCCTCTAAGCCTCTTATTTACATTCATACGTTCACTGAGAGAGAAAGCTTCAAGAGAGAGTTGTGCTTAATTCTTATATTGTAAACTCTTCTCAAATCATTCAATACAATTGATTGTTTCTATATTGTTACTTGTTATTGGGAACCAACTTTAGTATCAGAGCCAAAGACAATTTTTGTTGATTCAAAGCAGACCTAATCGATTTTGCTGTTGTATCACTTTGTCAATCGATTTCTGGCTGTCACTCAAAATTCAAAGATTTCACACAGCCCTTATCAATCGATTCTTCCAGCAGCAAGACACAGAACTGTTCCAGACCCAATCTGTGATGCTGGAATCGATTAACAGGGTTGGAGACCCAATCTGTGCTGCTGTATTAGTTAAAATCTAAAACGACAGAACTGTGCTGCTGGAATCGATTCACACAGCCCCAGTTTGATTCTTACGGATTTTTAGCATACCACTTCTAATACAGGTTTATCAATTTCATACTCTTATACTTGACCTGCTGTCGTTTCATATTTTAACTAATCTGACCTGCTGTGTTTTTACCTGCTGTGTTTGAAATCAGTTTTTAAGTTCTTAATACTTAATCTGAACTGGGTATTTGAACCTCTGTGTTTGCATTAATTTCTGTGTTTTTTAATCAATACCATTTTGTCTAACGATCTTTCAAGTAACAAAATGTTGAGACCACATCTCATTACTGGTATTGATTTACATTACTATTCCAAAACTAGTTCCAAATTTCAGAAAATAATTCCTAATCTTGAAAAACAGTTGGAGGAAAGGAACAAAAGCAGTCTGATTGATTCAGAAAAGATTGCTGAGCTTGAAGAGTCAGGTAAACTCCTATCCTCTAAAATCCTTGAGCTTAATAGAAAATTATCTGAGTCTGAAAAAGAGAAGAAAAGACTTGAACTTGAATGTTAAAATTTTTCTAATCTAATTTCTAATTTTGAAAAGCTTGTAATTTGTGAAAAAGTGAACTTTGAAAATGAAAGAAAATCTTTTGAAACAAGGTTTGTTAAGCTTTCTAACAAATTATCTGATTTAGAAAAGACTCTTGAAAAAGAGAGGAAAGAGTCTGATCTTGAAAGAAAAGAGTCTGAAAAGTTGGAGGTTGAAGGATTTCAAACAAAGTGTTTGAAAGACGATTTTGTGAAAGAAAGAAAGGTTTTTAAAGCTCAAATATCCAAATTGACAAAAAGACTGTCTGATTTGTCAACTAAGATTATGATGGAGAAAAGGTGTAAATTTGATCTTCAAAAATTGTTTGATTTAAATTTAAAAGAAAAAGATGTTTTTGCCAAAAAGCTTAAAGAACATGAAGCTAAAGTTGCTGTTGTTGGATCATCTGTTGTAATAATACTATTGATCAATCTCAATATGATGATACAATATACTATGAATGTTCATATAAAACAGCTTCAAGTTCAATTCAAAAACATGTGTTGCAGAAAAGAAATGCCAAATCAAATAACTTTAGAAGAGATCAGATCAAACCTTCCAATCCTTTCCATGATCCTAAGCTTAATAAGTCAGAAAGTCAATCTTTCAAAAAGATGGAATGGAAAGCTAAAGGATCTTCAAATCAAAAGAAAATTCCAATGTCATCTCCTTCTACTCAAAAGGCCAATTGTTCCAAATTTTCAAATAAATTCAGAAGTTTTAAGCATCCATCTCATTATTCTCATAAGTGTAAATGCTTTGATCTTCTGATTCAATTGAAGAACCATTTCTCTAGGTCTAACTATGTTCCAAATGGGTCATTTCATAAGAAAAATTCAAAGCCCCAATATAAGAAAAAGCATAGAAAGGAACCTGGCAAACCAGCTAAACTTGGCAAACCAGAGGACCTTAAAACAAATCCTAATCTTAACAGAAAAGGACCCATTTGGAAATGGGTACCAAAATGTCTTTAATCTGTCTTGCAGGTACGTGGACTCCTTAATACGTCTGTTAAGGACTCAGGCTTCAAAGTTCAATATGACTCTTAAAACACTCAGTTTAAGACTCATACTTCAGTTGTTTTTTATTTATGTGCACAACTGTACAGAACTCAGTCTTAAATGACTTTTTGGACTTTTGCACATTTTTGAATTCAGATCAAGGCAGGGTTTTATTGTTCATAATTGTTTATAAATCAATTTGTGAATTTTGAGGATTTTTTTGCGAAAACGTTCAGTTTACTGTGGTGTGATCGAATTCATAGTTTTCGGTTCTTTTAGCTAAAAACATCGCCAGAGAAAATGTTCAGAATCACATTTCGAGTAACCCTGTAAAATTTCATTGCAAAATTCTGATTTTTGAGCGAGTTATGGTGATTTGAAGTTCTGAAAGTTCAAAAATCACAAAACCCAAGTTGTAAAATATCGTTGCAAAATGCTATTGTTTTCAGAATAAAAAGAGCTTAATTGGAACTTGTTTGGAGTGCATATATGCTTCAACTTGTGTGCAGATCTCAATCCTGTGATCAGAAGCTATCCAGACCAGCTGACACTTCTTATGCAGACTTTTCAGCAGTCAGAGTGCTCAAATAGCCAAACAACAAGCTGCTGTTTCAATCAAAACAGGATATGAGTTCAAAACATCAAGAGTTGTTGTTGTTCAATTTCAAAGCTGAAAGCTGAATGATGGTTGCTGTAAAAAACAGCACATTCGAGACTTCAAATTTCGATCATAGAAGATGTTTAATGCTGCTGCTGCCATGGGGAATCAAAATCCAGGTTGCTGTGATGGTTCTGTGATGTCAACAGACCAGCTCCTTAAGCTGTTGTTGTTCCAGAAATTTGTAGCAGAAAGGATGCAGTTAAGAGGCTGTTGCAGCAGATTAAGCACTGCTGCTGCTGCTGTTAAGCATTGCTGCTGTTGGTAAGCGTTGTTGCTAATGTTTCGCGGCTGGCCAGATCTGTTAAGCAGCTAATTTCATCTGCAAAGTGGTCACATATTCTGAATGGTCACAACTCATGGGTTATGAAGTACAGATCAGAATAGACTCAAAGAAGCAACCATAGAGATGCACATAAGCGATTAAGCTGTTTGCTGCTGCTATTAACTGCTGCTGATAAGCACGATTTAGGCAGACTTAGACGGAGATGGCTCAGAATTTTACGGCTATGGGTGTTTATGAAAGGGACAGAGATTGTGATTATCAGAGCTCTGTTGATGATCAGAGACATCAGAGATTCTCAGAGCTCTGTTGATCGTAGTCCAGAAGTTCGATGAGGAACTGATAAGTCAGCTGAAGTGTCTTCTGTAGAACATGACTCAGAGAGTTGTTGTTTGTACTTTTAAACAATGCTTCTGTCAAATTGAACTTTAAACACAGCCTGGGGAAGTCTGATCTTAGAAATTTGAAGCACAATGCCAATACATAGAGCCTCTGCGATCAGAATTCGTTTATCCAGATTTGTCCAAGCAAAAAAGTGCAGATCAAGTACTATGACAGCAAGATTCAAAGCTTATAAAAGTATGATTTTGTCAAAAAAAAATTAACTTGGTGATGTTAAAAAAAATGATCAGTTAGATGTGCATGAGCTTGTGGTTCAGAACTATTGTGCATTTAGAATTGTATGTGCAGAGCTACCTTTGCATCCAGACGACCAACTTTCTGAAATTGCAGAAGCTCTGTGCACATACAAAGGCTGCTATTTGTGTATAATCTATGCAGAGCGCATCACATAGTCAGAGGAGAAGCTTCATACATTCGCAGAGCTTGATCACAGACTACAGAGGCTTCTGTGTTCAAAGAGAGCTAGAGTACGCAGAAGCAGATGAACAAAATTCAATGACTGTTATGGAACAGATCTGTATGCAGAAGGATTTACTAGCAGAAGTGGCTTTCCGGGTGACACTTATTTTGATAACGAGTCTAACCAACTTGATGTGACATTATAATGCAAGGCAGTGGTTGAAACCTCAAGTGCTCAAGACGAAGGCAATCTGCACAATTGTGATGCCATGTTGAGCTGGGAAGAGCGACAGAGGGCTGAGATTAATCAAAGCAGTGCAGAAGCAGATAGAGAACAAAGGGAAAAGAAACAGAAAAGTGCAATATGCAATCTATCCCTATTTCGAAGAATGTAGCATGCTTGATAGACAGTTTCTGAGATCTGTAGCTGTCAGAGAAACTGTTGCTGATGTATAAAAAAAATCTATCATCAAGAGCAGATTTAAAAAAAAAGTGCAGAGGTCTTTGAAGTGGTTGTCTACAGACTAACATAGTTGTGAGCTGCTGTCCAGGTTAAGCTCCTGATTAACATCAACCGCTTTGAAACAGAAGCTGCTATTTCAATTTACAAGACTACAGAGCTGCTGTGTTGAAGCAGAAGTTAATTCAGAGGTTGATGTGCAGAGGCATATACACAAAGCCTCTGTACGGATGTCCAGAGGGGTCTGCAGATTTACATTGTATGCTCTGGGACATGTGCTGAAATTCATAGATATGCAATAGGTTGTGCAGAAGAACTATGCAGAAAATTCAATCTGTGCAAAAATTCAGACTACGAAGCTGCTAGTAACATAAGAGTGTTATGGCAGATGTCTTGTGCAAATTAAAGTTACAACAGAGTTGAAAATTCTATTGTGTGCAACTTAGAAAACCTTTAAAGCTCAAACAGAATGTATATGCTATCCATAGATGATTTTTCAGAGACTATCAAAAGATCAGAGGCAATTGACAGAGCTTATCAGAGCTCTGTTGATATTTCAAAGACACCAGAGCTCTGTTAATTTTTTCAAAGGGTGTCTACAGAGATTATCAGAGCTCTGCTGATTTTTCAGACATCCGAGCTTAACAGAGCTCTGCTGATTTTTTAGAGACATCCGAGCTTACCAGAGCTCTGCTGATTTCTCAGAAGCTGTCCAGAAGTATTAAGCCATCCAAACAACCATTAAGCCACTGAATAAGCTGCTTCTGTTGTGCTTAATTTGTAGGCTGGCAGACATCCTAAACAGATCACAATTTGTACCGACAGATTTGTAAACCAGTGCTGAGCACATACAGATAGCTTTATCATGTCAAGACAGCTCACAAACTAACAACTACTTGTTCACTTCAATGATTCCAAATATGATCTCAAATCTCCTGAGTGCATGCCTGTATTCCAGTCTATCTTCAATTGCTTTCACTGCTTTGTTGATCATCACTTTCTCTTTCTCTTTCAGAATTACCAACTTCTGATCATTTAATCTGATTCTTTCATTCAGCCTTATCTTGATCATGTTGAGAGTGCCATCACAATACTTGTTCACTTCAATGAATCTGAGGAACTTCTTGTCCTTTTGACCATTGTGATAGAAAACACCAAATTTTGGTTTTTCCAACACAGCATAGAGTGGAGTACCTTGTATATCTGGCAAGTTTCTGTTCGGTCTTCTAGTATTCACTCTTATCTGGTGTCCTTCCAATGCCATTTGAAAATCTGTTAGATACGCCAGTTTGACCAAGTTCTTCATGAATCTTTTGACTGCTTGATAAGCTTCAGAGTAGGTAAGATTCTTGTTTGGCATCCGTGCAAGAATATCATATAACCGGAAGAAGTCTTCACAGGTTAATGATTTGAAATCGGCTTCACTGAAGTTCCATTCCTTTTCATCAGTTCTGTAAACATAGAATCTCGGATAGAAGACATTTAGAATCTTTTCAGATTCTATCTTGTTGATCTTCACTAATTCTTTATTCGTTCTCACAAAGTCAAGAATGTACGACTTAGACCAACTGTCATATGAGACTTGTACGACTTGAGCTTATGAACAATAACTACCGGACACGCCTTGTGCGACTAATTCCAATGAACAGTAACTGTCAGACGAGTCTTATCCGACTAAAATGTGAAGTCGGTCAAAAGTTATGCGACAGTCATTAGTGCTAGTTTTGTGCGACAATTATGAATATATGAACACACTTTCGTACGACAGTTTTGATTGTCGAGTACCAATTTTTTTATAAGTCTTCTAAATCGATCAAATCACTACCAAATGATCTGAAACTTCGTAGGTAGGTTCGCACACTCAATCTGAACACCTTTTGTTTAGAAAGAATCACCAAGAAAACATCAGAAATGTCATTTTCGATCTAACACAGTAAACTTCGAAAAACTTTCAAAAATCCACTAAAATCCTTCAAAAACCGTAATCTGATCATGTTTCTTTGCACGAATTGATCCAGAACACCAATTCAAACAACTCTGGGATGAAATCTTCAGCCAAAACATATCCAAATTCATAGAATGAGGTGAAGTCCGAAAATATCCAAAAATGCCCAAATTTCTTCAAGATTTCTTCACAAATCGCTGAATCTGCTTAGCTCTGATACCACTTGTGATCTCAAGATACAAGTAATATGATCAAGATCTATGATTCAATCCATTCATCTCTCATTAATTACAAATATATGAATTACAAGTGTAGAGAGAGTTTTCATAGAGAATGATATTGAAATGATAAGTGTTGTGCTTGACGTGTAAGGAGATCTAAACTATTTATACTTAGATCTAAAAGTTACACAATTAGTCCCTCAACTTGAATACAACATAAATTGGACACTAACAGGGGTATGATAAAACATACATGTTTGTGTGTAAGATCAAAGAAGATGATTGTAAGTTTTCTAATCTTAATTTTATGCAATCTCTCGATGATGAAAAATCAATTTTATAAAATCTTTGCATCACTAGGGGAGCAAAATGGGTTTTCAAAATTATCTGAGGAATACCAGTTAAAAGTTGGACATCTTTTAACAAGGAAAATAAATTTTTGAAAAATGTGCAAAAGTTGAATTTTTTTGATTTTCCAGAAAAATGTCTAAGTAAAAGGGTTATCGCACTAGTCTTAACCGATAACAATTTCTTATCGCCTAACCCTTGACCGAGAACTTTTCTTATTGCCTAAGTGTTGAGCGATAAGAACTCATGAACAGTACTTATCGCCCAACCTTTGGTCGATAAGAATTCCTCCTCGCATAAGTGTCATGCGATTAAAAGTGGTGAACAGTGCTCATCGCACAAGGTTTGTTCGAGAACTTTAAATCTTTCATCGCATAAGTGTCATGCGATGAAGATGAACTTATCGCCCATCTTTCAGGCGACAAATTGACATGTGGCAGGTCAACCGTTTGGACCTTTCATTTGATTCCACGTGTCCAAAAACCCTAAGTTCTATATATAGAGCGGGCATTCAAACGTTTTATTTTTACCGATAACCACTATTTCAACCCTAACTGCTCTCGAGTGCTTCTGCAAGTTTTCGATCATTGTTGGTGTTTTTCTAGTGGATTGCATTCAGATTCGAATCAGGTTTGTTCATCGATCATTTTCATTCTGTTTATAACTCTTTATGATCGATTTCATGTGTTTTTGATGGGTTTACAGTCGACATTATGAGACTGTTCATATTCTATTCATTCAATCTTAAATGTGTTAATTTTTCTGTGAAAATTTGATAAGATAGGTTATATCTTAGTAAAACGACACTAGGGTTGCATTGTGTTTGTGCTTATTTTTTGAAATCTTAGAATCTGGGTTGAAGTGTTCAAGTTGGTTTCAAACACTCAACGTTGTCGCACAATACTTGTATTCAAACACTCATATTTATCGCTCACAAAAGACATTCATCCTTATCGCATAAGCTTTGTGCGATAACTTTTCTCATCGCATAAGCTTTGTGCGATAACAGCTTTGTGCGATCAAACTTTAGTGTGTTGTGCGATAACTCCCAGACTTAGGATATTTTTGAGAATTTTCTCAAAGTGGATACTTGGCACTTTTACACCAGAAATCTAACATCTTCCAGAACAGTTTCAATGGCACGTTTGCACTAACATGGTGATGGTAACTCTTCTGATGAAAACACAGTCATGCCATCACACCGATCATCTCATCCTTCTGTCAATGCAAGAAACCCGGATGATGGGTTGATTCTTCCAAAAGATTGCCTAAAAATTTCTCACAACAACTTTGACATGGTTGTCCGGATGGATTATTAGATAATTGTGGAAGTTCTTAAGAGGCATCCACTCCATACTGCCTTGGAGAAAACAGAGCTGGTGCCATTGATGTATCTACAACAGTGCTGGAAGACTCTAACTTTCAATCCAGTCAATGAGTCCAATCAATACTTTACCATGAAGATTGACCATTTTGATATAAAGCTGACACTTAAAAGATTGATAACTGTTCTGGAGCTACCTCGTTCAAACAATTTTGAAGACATCGTCACTGAAGCAGATTTGTGCCGAGACATTATGGCACTAGGATACAAAGACATAGTGGATGGAGAACTGACCAGAGCCTCTAATTTCAAAAGAAAGTACCTACCTCCTGTATGGTACACATTATTCAGTATTATCAACCGGTGTATGACCTCCAAGCATACAGGTTTGGATAGATGTAGTATCTCTATATTGCGGATGTTTCATGCTATCGCATTTAACCGGAAGATAGACTTTGCCATCCTAATCAAGAATGACCTGATTGAGGTGGTAACCGATAAAGCTCCACCTTCAAAAGCTCACAAGTTTGTGCCATTCCAACGCTTTCTTCAAATCATAATCCAGTGTATCATGAACTCAAATCCAAATATTCCCAGAAGAGCCAATGCAGTCCAAGGACCAGAGCAGTGGGTGCATTACATTCGAGTTCCTCACAACATTGATTTTGATCATATAATGGATATTGCAAATTTTGTACTTGCCTATGCTGACCAGGAGTCACCATTCGTGAGTGAGTATAGAGAAGAACATGCACCTATGGTCCAGCCAGATCCGGAGGGACCTCCCTAGGGTGCACACCAAATAGGAGAGCAGAGTGAGGGTATAGCACTAGGTGAGCAGGTTCAGGATACTGGGTTCCTGAACAGGTGGAGTTGAGAGAAAATATTTCTATGAGGGGTGAAGGAGATGGGGGTGCTCCTGGTCATGCGTCCATGGCAGAAGCAGGAGAGGAATCTCTTGGTACTTCGGATTCTGCTGCTGATGATGATGATATGGATTTTACCGACTCTACATTTGTCATCTCTGCTTCAAGTTCAGAAACCGAAGCAGATGATGAGGCTGATGAGGATGACGATTTTGATGATGATAATGATAATCCAGATGATGGATTTGAGGTAACTGTTAAAACCTCTGATACTCTAAATTCCGAGAACGCAGGTTCTCGAGGCTATACAAGGTTGGCTGAGGGTGTATTAGTTGAAACAGAAAATAATGAGAGCTTGAGTGAAATAGGGAGAAAAAAAGATGGTGAGTGCGAGGCAGGATCTGCAAAAGAATTAAATAAAGATCCTTCCTAAACCGAGTCCAGTCGGGTGGCCACAACTACTGTCAACGTGCGTTCGTCGTCGTTAGACATTGAAAAAGACATAGTGGACCCAGCTATGCATTGCACAGCCCCACCAAGCCACTCATTAACTTTTCAACAAGTTAATGTTTCACTTTCTCACGGGGATCAAGCACAAAATCTATCGGCTACACACTCGGTGTTAGCTGGTATTGAAACAGATAAGCCCCTGCCCCGGCCATAGACTTCGTTTGGGTCTACATTGAGTCTAGAACCATTTGGTTACACTTCATTTCCTAGGACATAATCGCTAGTCACTCAACCGTTGGTGACACAATCTATTGGACTTCGTGCTTTAATCAGAACACCCCGAGTGTTGCCTCCATTCGTTGGTGCTACACGAGGACCGGGTGAAAGTCCTGTCAACGTTAACATCGTGCCAACGTTGAACACATGCCATGCAGTTTCATCAACTGTCATGTCAACCAGTAACCTAAGTGGTCTGGGTGTTAGTCCCGTTCGTGCATAACAGATAAGAGCCTTGATGGGACCCCCTCCACATTATGTGACTGTGAAACTATTGGAAGTGGCTCTTGGTTCTCTGAATCATTATAAGAAACAAACGGAGGAGATGAGACAGATTGTGAGGAAATTATCAGAAGAGGTAAGTCGTGTTGTTAAAGGAAAATCTGTGGTTGAAACTCCCTTGCTTGAAACCAATCCTCAACTTGAATCTCAACATAAATCCGAAACACCATCCACCCAACCTGAACAAACCATACCCATACATGAGCTGAAATCCAGATTATTAGCTCAGTTGTTAGCGCAAGGTGATAACAACGATGCGGAAGAGGTTGAACTTGTTGGCCTCTTAAGAAAACAAACTAAAATCCAAACCCGATTACCCACCAGTTCAGATTTCCAAGCCTTACAACAATCCATCCAAGAAATGACCCAAGCCATGGCTTCTGGCTTTAAATCCTTATCTGACAGAATTACAGTACTTGAGCAAACTTGCAAATCTCAAGCCCAAAGTTCAAAACGGAGACATGATGACCAAGATCCCGATCATGATCATCATGAGGGGGAGAGTAGTAAGAGTCAGAAAGTTGGTGAGGCTAGTGGTTCTGGAGTTAATATTGGAAGTGCTGAAACTAATGAAGGCTTAGACATTGAAGGTGATAGACAAACCAGGGGTAATGTGGAAAATATCCTTGATGATATCATTCTGACAGTTGAAAAGCCTGAAGGAAGTGATAAAATGACTCAAGAAGAGAAATTGGCAAACAGTATGCTTCACGATATCATTTATGTTGATTCGGAAGACGAACCTGAAAGAACTGTGGTCATGATAAATGAGGAATTGGATAATGTTTTTGATGCTGTAAATGCTCAACCAGATGACAAAAGTGATGATGAGCCAAAGGGAGATGATCCAGTCATTGGTGTACCAGAGCTGAACATTCCTGATATTCCAGAAGGTCTGATTAAAGATCCTGTTTCTGAGGCTGAAATGTGTGTGTTCCAACAGCTTATTGACAGAGAGCCTAACCTTGAAAGAAGATGGCACAAAATTAGAATCGTGACTCCATTTCAAGAAGACATTCAGAGAGATCTATTTGTGAAAAATGTTCAGCCACTAGATCTTTTCAAGTTGTATTCTATTGAGAAGTTGTCATCCTTACATCAGGTGGAATACCTGAAACACCCTGAAATTTTCAATAAATTTAAACCTTAAATTTATCAGAATTTACCATCACAAATCCAAAACTACCACTCTGGCATTCCTTGACACTCATCCCTTTGAATCCATTCCCGAGCTAATACCTGGTAAGAAAATTTAACTTGAACGATTATGTTAGGGCAGGTTTTAATGTTGATTTAAAGTTCAAGGGTTGTTTTGTATTAATTCATTTTGAGCCTTATTAGTGAACGGGTCGTGGGCTTGCTAGCCACGGGCCCATTGTATTTAATGTTGATTAGCTTGGAAAAACAAGCTAATCATCTCTTTAGCTTTCAATTCATACTGTAATATTCTCTCTAAAAGTTAATGAAAGAGATGACCAGTTGAAATCATATTTCGTATTGCTTTATCATATTCGATTTCTTATTAGTTGCACGGATCTAGATTTAACAATTGGTATCAGAGCAGACGGACGGATTCGATTCAAAGCCTCTCTAGTGATTTCTGGTAAGATTTTGACTTTTCCCGTATGTGTTCATCTTGAATTTTCAAAATCCTGATTCTGGCTAAATTGTTCAATTCTGTTTATTGGGTTGTGTTAGCATTATACTTGTGAGTAATTCTGCAAATTTTCGCATTCCAATTCGATCGTTTGAGTGTTTAATTGAGCAAGTTAAAGATCAAAAGTTTTGGTAGTGTTCTTGATAAAAATCGGATTTTTAACCATCAAAACTTGTTGTTTTTGCATTGAAATCGATTGGATTAGTGTTATTTTTGTGGTGTGCATTGTTACTAATCTTCCAGGATCGATTTTGGGCAACCCTAATCGAAAAGTCGATCGATTTAAGCTAACAGCCGCAGAGTCCGGATAAACCAGCCGCGGTTTCCGGACAAGTTGATAGTGTCCGGACGTTTGTGTGAAATCCATCCGAACACCTCCAATTCCATCCGGACTCCTCAATCTTTCCGGGTAAGTTCAGCAATCCGGGTAAGTCACTTTTCCTTATACAATCCGGGTAACATTTGTATCCGGAAACCCAGAGTTTCCGGACATTTCTTATCCGGACAATCCATTGTACCCGGAAACTTCATTGCATCCGGAAACCCCAAAGTGTCCGGTAAAGCCTTTTTCCCGGATAACTCAAGGTATCCAGAAACCTATTCCACCCGGAAAGCTTATCATCCGGAAAACCCTCACATCCGGTAAGTTCTTATCACCCGGAAACCTCATTTTTCCGGATTCCACAATCCGGGAGCTTTCTGAAACCTCAATTAACGGGACCCCCGTGCTAAGTCGCAGGAGGGGGACATTTAAGTATTCGTGATACTGTGCCACTTTGAATCGAACAATCGTTTGACGATCACTCCAGTGCAACTGAAGATGTCTCCTGCTGAAGAAGACAAGACAAAGCTGTGTCAGGTATGTAAACCTATCTATTTAGAACTTTCTGACCGAATGACACCTCTTGCTGAACGGGTAGATTCCTTTAAGGCCACCTCTAATGAACAACTGCTTGAGATTAGATCACTATCTGAAAAGCTAGATGTTCAAAGGAGAATAACTGAAAAATATAAGTCTGAAAATGCTAATCTAAAAGACAAATGCAAAAATCTTTCATTAGCACCTAAGGACTTAAGGGCCAAGTTATCTGATCTTTAGTCTCAGTTTGATAAGTGCTTGAATGAGAATGAAGAAATTGTTTATCAATGTTCTTCTCTTCAAATTCAACACAAGGAGTTTGTGACTAAAATCCTTGATCTTGAAAACAAACTCCACAAAAGGGGTCAAACTGATCAAACCATCTTTCTGAATAAACCCACAGAGTTCACATACTTTAACAAAGAGTGGGGAATCGGATATGATAACCCACACTATTTGAAAAAGGGAAGATGGCATGTACCCACTCTGTTTGATTTTGCTTGTTTTGGATTAGATAAAAAGTATCCAGAATACGCAATTCAATGGACTGGTCATCTTGAACCCGAAAAAGAGGAGGACACCGAGGAACATAAGCGCACACACAAACGAGGAATTCAACTCCCATTTTGTTATGAACCTTTAAACTAATCATATCAAAAGGACAAAAAGTACCTTTCCAATGACTACTTCGACCCCTACAAGGTAGCTAGTCCCAAGGATTCCTCCAAAAAGGATGAGGATCTAGCACCTGCAACCAAGACTGAGACGGATGAGTTTAAACTCTATGTTCCCCCTCTCATCTTGGAAGCAAAGATTGTTGAGTTGGAGGAGTCGTTTGAGAAAGAAAGGTCTATATTTCAAAACGAAAAGAAAGTGCTCATGTCTGAGATTGAGAAACTCAAATCTGAGAAATCCGACGGTGTGTCAAGTGAGGAAAAGGAAAAGTTTCAGTGGGAAATCAATACGCTCTCATCAAAACTGTCCGAGGTGACAAGAGAAACGATGAAAGAGCATATGATAAATAGTCAACTCCAAGTGCAGCTTGACTTGCTCCAAACTGCGAAGCAATTTTCACCTGAACTTTCCTCTAACTCATCTGACACACGTGTAAAGCCTTTATAGGAAATATCTCTTTGCAAGAAAATGAAGTTTCTCAAGATGAGTGTGTTAAAAGGAATTTAAATTCTGATTTTTCATACGCTTCCGCACCGAACTCCCCAGAGCATACAACCGAAAGCACAAAGTGTTCCTTGCCTTCCTCACCTGATCCTACTCCAGTACTTCCAAAGATAGATTTTTCAGAGTACATGAACTCCGAAGGTAACTGTGATGAAGAGTTTGAGTCATTCCCCTTTTACAAACCTCTTCCAAGTCACACTGATTTTTTATCTCCTGTGGTGAATCATACGGTCGATTTTCAAAAAGGTCAATGTTCTAACACAAAGGCCCCAGCTGTGATCAAGATTTCTCAATCAAAACCAACTTCTAAACCAGTTTCTAAAAGGCAATCACAGCCGAGGCAAGAGACCGGACCTTTGCCAACCAACACTAAGATTCATGTTTCCTAAAAAGTCACTGACTGCACTGTCCCTGTTGTTTCGGATAAAACCGGTCGCGCTAAACAAGATAAACCAAAGAGGCTAGGTAGGGAATCTATTGAGAAAGAGGCATCAAAGTCATTTAACGTTGTTTTCTATCCTAGGATGCATAAGCATGATTGCGAATGGAATCATAGGAATAATTTTGTTAAACGAGATGTTAATTTTCCAATTAAGCTCTACTCCATTCAGCAATTGATTCAATTATCGCATGATTGCTTATGCTGTTCTAGTTGTGGTTGGAATGACTTTGATGATATCAAAAACAATTATTGGTTTGGGTCATATCACATGTACAATCATACACCCAAACACAAACCCCGTAATAACAAGAGAAAATATCATAAGCAACGGGGTTCTCAAACAGAGGTTAAACCACAGCGGGAGACCAACCCCATTCCAAAACGGGCTTCTCCCACAGAGGTTAGACCGGCACCCAGGTGGAAAGCTGCTACAAAATCTTTTCCTCCTAAAGGTGTAAATTCTGCACCGAAGAGGAAACAAGTGCCAAAACCAGTTCCCTCCACCGGTGTAAATTCTACACCTAACGGGAAAGCTAGGACAAAGCAAGCTTCCCCAAACGGTGCCAAACCTAACCCTCCCGAACCCAGGCAAATCTGGGTACCGAAGGTCCGCTAAACTTGTTTTGCAGGACGGTCATGTGTGGTCCTTAGACACTGGATGCTCCACACACATGATCGCAAGGAGGGAGCTGCTCACGATCTACAAGGAACAATATTAAGAAGACGTGAGGTTTGTCCATACCTGTGCTTTAACAAGTTGCTCATGTGTTTAGGGGGAGCATAATCAGCTATCAGGTATGTTACTCTACTGTTGAGGGGGAGCGTCACACACATTTTTTCTTAAAAATGTTAAAAAGTTTTTTGTGTGTGTGGATACTCCCGTGTGCACTTCACTCTATGCACACATTCCGAGGGGGAGCAAAGCCATCCCCATGTTTTGGCAAAATCTACAAGGACAGAGCATTTTTTTGTGAAAATCCCAGAGTATCCGGACAGTCTTATTTTTGTCCGGAATGCTTAAATGTATCCGGAAACCATGTTTGTCCGGAATGCTCAACTGTATCCGGAAACCATGCTTGTCCGGAACACCTTGTGTCCGGATACTTGTGTCGTCCGGAAAGTTTTGACGATCAATAGTTTTATCCGGTCACCCTTTGTCCGGCTACTTGTGTCTGTCCGGAAAGTCTTATTTGTTCAAATCCTTCTCCGGACACCCCTATTTTGATCTATCCGGTACCTGTTTTGTCACTGCCAATCCTCAATCTATCTCAGATTGAGCCTATCACAGCAAAGGTACGCGCTGATACTTGTTTATCCGTCCTGTTTACTAACTGTGGGTCTTTTTACAAATATTCAATGGCGGATCAACAACCTCAATCCGAGAGGAAGAGTCACATTGTTTTTATTACAAAGTCTAAATATTTTTTCTTGTGTTGATATCACTCTCACTCCGAGGGGGAGCAAGTCAATCCCCATGTATGTTTTGAGGGGGAGCAGGATAATATCCGTGCTATGCATATGCCTGAAACCCTACCTGTGATAGCATATAGACGAGAGTTAGGGAATCCCATGGTCCAGCCAGAGCCGGAGGGACCTTCCCCGGGACATAGAACATGTGAGAAGGATGGTATTAAGGTCGAAAGCGAACCAAGAAAGATTGAGCCGTAAAGATAACGAGGCTCCTGAGCGAACCCAGCCACGTGACATCCGGGTTGCCACATCTACTATCCCGTCTCATTTGTTGGGACGTGGTATTGAAGAAGCCTCTGTGGACCCAGCGGAGCAATTGCACGACCCCCCTACCCACTCATCCGACTCTCAAAAGGCGGATGTTTCAATATTACACGGGGAACAAGCATAACTTCCATCGGCCTCTCATTCGGAGAGTACTGGTGTTGAAATAAGAGACCAGCAGCCCCCGGTCTCTACTTCATTTCGTGCACCATCGAGTCTAGAGCCACTTGTAATAGATCAATCTTTGGCTAGGACACTTGAAGAGGTACAACACCAAGTCGAGGCTCTTCGTGACCCGACCGGAACCACCGTAGTGTCTTCACCTCTTGGTGGAACACAAGGATCGGCGGGAAATCCTACCACAGCTAACATCGCACCAACTGTGAATGTAGGTGGCTCTACCCCTGTGGTAGACGCCTCAACGGGTAACCTAAGTGGTCCCGGAGTTATTAACCCCGACTTTGTGTCGCAAGGGTCCCTGAACAGCACCCTCAAGGCTGTCTGCGAGGCACTGGAACAACATGTCACCGACGAGATCGGCAAAGCCATCAAAGGCAAAGCTAAGATCATTGAAGCCGAAACCGCACCACCACATCCATCGACATTTGCTCAACCTATCTATCCGGTGGATACCTTAAAGACGATGCTATTGGCCCAACTGCTCCAGGAATCAGATACAACCGCCTCGACTGAAGCAGACCTGATCTTAGTTCTTCGATCCCAGGTCACTGCTCCATCTTCATCTATCACATCACGCCTTGACGCCATTGACTCGACCCTCAACGACTACAACAAAGCGCTCGCCACGCTGTCTGAGAGGGTCCGCTCACTAGAAGACACTTGTAAGAGTCAAGTCGGCGGTCTCAAACGCAAGCACGATGAGCAGGATGATCCTGATCACCGTGAGGGGGAGAAGCGTCTACGCCAAACCGAGACCGCCCAGATCATGACTGCAGAAACTACAACAGTGGTTCAACAGGAACCCCCAACTGCGGCAACTACATCAGAAGCACCCGAAGCCGAGTTGCCACTAGCAGATATGGTCATAGGAATGGAGATTTCAGATGAAGAAGACCCGACGGTTGAAAAGCCCGAGGGTTCAACACAGGAACTGGTCGATTTTGACTCGTCAAACAGAACGATACTGGACATGATAGATCCAGAGTGTGAGACCAACCCGGAGACCGAAGACGCATGGTACGAAAACGCCGCCAGTGCCGTAAACCTCCAGGTAAATTTGGTCTTCTCTACTGATGAGGACGACAATATTGACTACGATCAGTTCCTGCTCCAAAATTTATATGGAGCAACTCCCGTTCACTATGCTCAACCCGCCAGAACATCATCAACTAGACCCGAGTCTACTACTTCCGATCAACCGACAACTACTCCTCCTACGACAGCTTCTGATCTTCCTCCCCTTCCTCAACAGCAACAAAACCGCTGGGAGAAGATCAAGGTACTTATCCCTCATCTGGAGGAATCTTTAAAAGAGCTGTTCGTCCACAAACTTCGCCCGATCGAGCCGACCTTCTGTCTGGGTATCTACAACCTTGACCCAGAATTTCAACGCCGATATATCAGCACAATGCAGCGGTGTCTTCCAGTCAACCAGGTCAGAACCAAACTTCGAATCACAAAGGTAATCAGTATCTATTCAAGACGTATTATGAGGATCGTCTACCCAGTTTTCATTGATCGACGTGAAGATGGGAACAAATGGAAATTTTCAGAAGCTGATTTCAAGAACCTCCGACTACTCGACTTTCTGGTTATTCTGAAAGACTTACGTACAAGAACCATCCGACCTCTAGAGATTACAAAGGCACTCGAAGTTGTTCGTCGATACCTGGCCCGCACCATCATGATGTCTTATCTAACGGATTTTCAAATGGCTGTCGAGAACAGGGCTAAGAAAGTCAATCTAATAAAACCAAATCTGAAAGCTCCTGAACTGAAGATGTTTCCCGAGAACTCTCTGCTTCTACAACCTGAATTTGGGATAGTCTACAACAACGAACAGAACGAAAAGAAGTTTCTGCGTTTCAGTCAGGTAGACAGATTTTGTGACGGCACGCTTCTAAAAATCAGAGATGCTCTTTGAAAGATTATTCAACACGAGTCAGAGAATCCAAAGCATTCGTATGTCCCAAATCCTAATGAAACAACTGCTCGGGAAGCTTTGGAAATGATTGAAGACCGCATCGACTATCGCCGTGCTATCAGATTCTTTAAGGTTCACTTCGCATTGCGCAAACGATACGTATTCAACTGGAGAGATCTAGAGCGCCAACTCGAACTTCAAAACAAAGGGGGGGGGTTGTTAGGGCAGGTTTTAATGTTGATTTAAAGTTCAAGGGTTGTTTTGTATTAATTCATTTTGAGCCTTATTAGTGAACGGGCCATGGGCTTGCTAGCCACAGGCCTATTGTATTTAATGTTGATTAGCTTGGAAAAACAAGCTAATCATCTCTTTAGCTTTCAATTCATACTGTAATATTCTCTCTGAAAGTTAATGAAAGGGATGACCAATTGAAATCATATTTCGTATTGCTTTATCATATTCGATTTCATATTAGTTGCACGGATCTGGATTTAACAGATTAGGCTTACGCCTAGTGAGAACATCCAAATTTCAAATCAAACTCTTTAAAAGCTTTAAACCCAACATGGTAGCAAAGCGATTACATTAACCCGGTCCCAACTTTCTTACCATATACATAACATCCTTCGATAACAGGAATCGTATCAGATTCCATGAATATGACAACACTCAGTATGTCATAGTATCATAATCGAGAGCGCCACTACGAATCACCACAGATTCTAGTTTACAGCTCATGTCCAAGAACTTACATTTAAGCGCCATGCCTTTTCTTGGAATGAAAGTAGAAATAGCAACTATATCTTGCCTATTTCTAATCTACCAATAGAAAATGGAGACAACAACTTTACTTTGTCTATTTCACGTTTCCACGTCTCCAATTACGAATAGCAATTATACTTTGCCTATTCCTCCTTTTCAAGGATACACGGGGAT
This sequence comes from Saussurea involucrata, assembly GCA_033807775.1. Lineage (NCBI taxonomy): Eukaryota > Viridiplantae > Streptophyta > Magnoliopsida > Asterales > Asteraceae > Saussurea > Saussurea involucrata. The sequence continues at coordinate 62,359,286 of CM066320.1, read as the reverse complement.
AACAATTATGCCTTGCCTATTCCTCCTTTTCAAGGATACACGGGAATAGCAATTATACCTTGCCTATTCCTCCTTTTCAAGGATACACAAGAATAGCAATTAAACCTTGTCTATCCTTGAAGTGGAAGTAGGAATTACCATTAAGCGCCCGACCTATCCCTTATCTTCCATTAGAAATTGGGAATTACGATTAGTGCCTCGCCTATTGCACGATTTCATAGCACAATACGAAATGGGAATTACCATTAGCATCCGGCCTATTCCTCATTTCAAATCAACGGGACTTACGATTAGTGCCACTCCTATTCCACGTTTATCACATCATAACAGTAAATGGGAATTACCATTAGAGCCCGGCCTATTCCTCATTTATCAATCCACGAGAATTACGATTAGCGCCATGCCTATTCCACGTGTTCACATCATACTAGTGCCTATGGATCCATTACACTTACTATCACGAGTGCACGTCACTTCAAAACTGTGATCCCTGATCTAATCAAGTAACAATGATAAACTCCATGATCTTCATTAGAATTAGAGAAAGAATACAAAGATTATGAATGAGATCTACTTTCTCTCTCTAAACTCTCTCTCTATGATGTCATCCCTCTATGTTGCACACTCTCACGTATTCATTCCACAATGACAACTCCTCAATGACTCCCATCTAATTCTATTACAAACTCTCTATTTATACATCTTGACTTTCACCTCTAAATACCTTGACTTTGACCTTTAAGCCTCTACTTTGACTTTTACAATGCTTTGACCATTTACAATTAAACACTAAATCTTGAATACATTTTATGCACTAACAATATCCCCCTATGGATTCAAGATTTAAAAAACTGATGACGATAGTCTTCAACTCGATGTCATCTTCAAATCTTCAACACCTTAAGCACTTTGAACAATCTCCCTCTTCGCTTTGAAGGAAGAACAATCTTCGAACAATAACTCTGAAGAATCTTCGAATAAGCATTGTCTTCAGAAATCCAATCTGACTGCTTTTAACTGGTTCCTCAAAATCAAATAGTCATCAAAGTCTTGAAACACAAACTTCACATCTTTGCGGTGTTGGTCAAAGTCTTCAAACAAAATCTTCATCTTCTTGAATCTTCGTATCACTGATCTTTGTAACACGAATCTTTGAAACATTGTAGTACGGATCTTTGCATCTTTGAGAAATATCTTCAGTCTTTAGACATGAAATGGCTTTTGAGCTTTAACGGGTTTTGAGCTTTGTAAACATTCTTGAACGAGCTTCGAATCTTTGTAACTTTGAGTACCTTGAACTGCGTATCTTCATCTTCTTGAAAAATAACAAACTTTGAACTTTGAACTTTCGAATCATCTTGAAACATCTTGAACTTTTTAACTCGAGCTTCTTGACTTCTCTTTATTTTGAAATTGAAACTTTCATATCTTCTCCCCCTTTTGGAAGATTGTAAGCATCATGATCATTAAAATTATCTTTTCAATTTCAGCCGTCTTTGAATACACCAATAACAATCTCCTCCTTCTGATCTGTTTATCCGTCAATTCCAAAAATATTTATCCGAATCTTTTCAAATTCAGACAAAATGAAAGTGGTAACCCTGAAACAACAAATGAATCAGTTAAAATGCCTGTAAGTTGCACGAAGCCACTTAGTACAACGAATGCACTTTGTAAAGGAGCTTTTTGATGTTCACTCCTCCAGGGCTTCCATTCAATCATCGAAAAACCACAAAGGAATTTCTATGAACGTTATGACAAGAAAACATATTCCTTGTGTGTACGTGCAAGTGTAGAAATGATTGAAGCAACTTGTGCTTAAAAATTAGGCTCAAAGTGTGTAAACTGTTGAGACAACAACAAGTTTTCCACGGACTCAATGTGCATGAATGAAGAGCGAAGGTGGGGCAAACTTCCTTCTTTTTCAATATCTAGACCTTCCGAGTGAAGATCAGATAGATGATATGCTGCGTCCCCAAGAAAAATGAAACATTTCTTTGTTGAGAAAGAAATGAGTAGCTGGTGGGGTTAATGCAAGAGTTGGCATGGGCTAGTTGCCTATTTCAATGATGGTCACCAAAGAATGTGAACCAATCAGTAATGTGGCTGCCCGACTCAGAAAATGGATGGTGCAGAGTTCTCTTATTCTTTTAACTCTGTTCTCACACCCTCTTTCTGTTTTTAATCTGCTCACTTCTAACCAAACTCTCATTTTCATTTTACCTCAGCACAATGAGATACTCAACCGTATGAGTAATCTCCCCCACTCTTTCATTTCGACCCCTCACCCCTCAATCACTCAAGGATAACTTCTTGGGTAGGAAACACTGGTTAACGTGTGGATCCATAGAAGTTCTTTTAATATCTCATACTGATCCCATGAAATTTTGTCCTAAAATGATGTGTTGTTCAACAGTTTAGTTTGAATACATATGAATATCGGCATTTGATTAACATTGCCATAAGAATGTATGCTACTCAATAATATCACGAAGATTTGAGCATTTGATCTTTAAAGATTTCTCAAAACAAGAATATAGAAAGAATGAAATGAATTTGAAAGACTTGTTTGAAAATCTGACAATGTATCAATCAGATCAAATATGAATGATAATCATGAATGATAATCATGAAGGATAATCATGTAATGTTTAGGGTATCAAAGAATTGGATATTTTGTTTATATGAACAAATATAAACAATCTTTGAATGAAACGCTTAAGTTCTAACGCTGAAATAATGTATGATGCTCAACAAAATTTGAAAATCAAGCGGGAGTATTACCATCGAAAAATGTTTCATTTTGAGACATGGTAATAACAAAGTCAATAAGATGCTGAACCGGTGTGTATGAATACTTGAAAGTATAGACAAGATAATACGCAAGTATTAATCTTTAGAAACACACGGTCATAAATGATATTATAACAATCCGAGATCTATATATGTATATATATATATATATAGGAAAAAGATTTAAAATCACACTTCGAAATTCATAAAATCTGTTTGAGAATCGAGAAGTGGTTTGAACATTTAAGAACACATTTTTCATGCTTGAAAGTCATTCTTCTTTCAAACAATCTCAAATTAAGTTCGGAAGATACGTACAGTTAAACGTTTAAGCTCCCCTCAAATCATGATAGACTGATTTACAATCAGATAAGCTCCCCCTCAAAATCTGCAAAAGATCTTAATGAAACACAATTAGTATATGAAACAATCAAAGTATAAAACAATGAAGTACGAGTTCTAAACTGATGTGTTTAGAAGTCAAACTCGTTGAAGTGCGGGTCCTAAACTGATATGTTTAGAAACCATTAATTCTTTGAAATTCGGGTTCTAAACTGATGTGTTTAGAAACCATTAATTCTTTTGCTCCCCCTTAATGGTACATATACTCTTCAAAACAATTGCGCCGCTTCTCTTCTATTTTCAGTCATATGTGTGATATATATGTAACATTCAGCACAACACATGATGAATCTGCAAAACAGATTAAGTAGATTTTGGTACCCAATGGTTCTTGGGTCCTAGTGTGTTAGGTGCAGATTTCTTTGAAGGAATACTATAAGTACCGTACCAATAAGAAGTATAATCTTTATGCACAAAATCATTTGATCCATAGTAAGAACAACAAATTTTCTTACGTGCCAACCTAATCAGATGATTTGCAGAATGAATATGATTAGGTTTAGCAGAAAATTTACCTTTCGGAGTGTTGTTCTTCTTGGCATTTGATGTAGAAGCAGATGATTTTGGTACATCATTCTTTGAAGGTGTTGTACCTTTAACTCTCCATTCCATCTTCACCGGCTTGTAGATAGGTGTATTTGAACCAACAGAAGATTTAGAATTAGAACCTTTAGAACTTCGAACTTTAGTTATCTTTGACTTTTTATTCTTCTTTCTTTTCTCTAAAGGTGGTTCCTTTGTGTTTGAACATTCACCTTTACAAAAAATACTTGAAGGCTTTTCATTTGTAAAGATAAAATCAGTATGGTCCGGAAGCTTCGTTGAGAAATCAAATAAACAAGCTTTTCCTTTGTCAACTTCCTTTGGCTTTGACTTGGTTTTGAAAACTTGATCATTAGGCACAAAATCACAATCAGAATCAGAATCAGAATCGGCATTGTGAATTTCAAAATCCTTAGTAGACTCAGGTGTATTCCATCTTTTGAAAGCATTTTCTCTTCGTTCTTTTGCCAATTCCTTTTCTAATTCAGTCACATCTTGAGAAAGCTCAATTATCCTCATTTCATAAAATTGTTTTTCTTTTTCGAAATTGACTTTCTCAAATTCAAATTGTGCTCTTTTAAGATTGAAAGTATCTTCAAAATCAGACATTGTATTAGTTTTTCCTTCTTTCAAAGATTTTTTCAATGTCGTCACTTTTTGAGAAAGTTCACAATTTTGTTCTTTAAGAAAGTTGCTTTCCTCAAGATTGAACCAGTTTTTCAAAGTAAATTCCTTTCTTTCATTTTCTAAGACAATCTCTAAATCAGTTTTTGTCTTTAACAAAACAGTCAACTTCTCTTCAAATGAATGTTTTTCAATTTCAAATACAACTTTCTCGCTTTCAAATTGTTCACGTTCATGATTTAAAACTTTCTCAATATCAGATATTTTTCTTTTATCATTGGAAGATTTTCTTTCCTTTTCTAAATCAGTTTCTAATATCATGATCTTTTGAGATAGTTCACGAATCTTTTCCTCGAAACAATTTGTTTCATTAACGAAATTGACCTTTTCATTCTCAAATTGTGTATGCTCGGAGATAAGAATATTCTCAAGATCTGCCACTTTCTTTGAAAGTTTGAGACATTTTTTATCTATCTTTTGTTTTCCATCAAAGATGTTCTTTGTTGACTCAGAAAACTTTTTGATCAAATAATGTTCAATTCTACCAGTTTCCTTTTTCACCTCGTCATTGAAACAAGAGGATATTTCCTTAAAACTAGTTGAAAAAATTGTTGAAAGAAGATCATTTTCATATTCAAATTTTATCCTTTGTTCAGCAAGGGATATTTCTAATTCAACAATTTTCTCTTCTAGTACCAAAGTAGGAACATATTTCTTTGTTTCAAAGACTTGGTTGTTGACTGGCTTTGTTGCACAAATGTCAAAGTAGTTGTTTGGAAGTGGTTTATTTAGATTGTTGAGAATCTTCAACGTCTCACTAGTATAACAAAATGGAAGTTGTATATGAGTTGTTAAAGCTCTTTTTCTATGTTCCTCTTCTTGTGTTTCCTTATCACCAGTCCAATGAATTTCAAAATCTGGCCAATAGCTTGCATACTTTAGACATTCGAATTTATACAATGTCGATAATTCAATGATAGCTTTGGTCAGGCATTTTGGGTTTTCATAACCAAGTCCCCAATACTTATTAACATTGCTTACAAGTCTTGGCTTGTTCATGTAAATTGTTTGGTTAGATTGACCCCTCAAGTACAGCTTCTTTTCCAAATCATTGATTTTATTTAAAAATTTTGTATTTTTATTTGAAAGATTTGTCAAAGATAATTCACTTTCATTATTCCTTGATTCTAATTCTTTGATTTGTTTGTTTAATTCAGATATTTGAGAATCAGAAGATTTCTTATCCATTTCAAACTTTTCTTGAAAAACTTTTGCCTTTTGTTCATCACTAACTTTTGAGTGGAACTCAAGTTCTTCAACCTTTCTTTCCAAAGCTTTGATTTTTTCTCGTGTACAGCTTCTTTCAAAATCATTGATTTTATTTAAAAATTCTGTATTTTGATTTGAAAGATTTGTCAAAGATAATTCACTTTCATTATTCCTTGCTTCTAATTCTTTGATTTGTTTGTTTAATTCAGATATTTGAGAATCAGAAGATTTCTTATCCTTTTCAAACTTTTCTTGAAAAACTTTTGCCTTTTGTTCATCACTAACTTTTGAATGGAACTCAAGTTCTTCAACCTTTCTTTCCAAAGCTTTGATTTTTTCTCGTGTACGAACTTCTTTTCCAAATCATTTATTTTATTTAAAAAATTATGTATTTTGATTTGAAATATTTGTCAAAGATAATTCACTTTCATTATTCCTTGCTTCTAATTCTTTGATTTGTTTGTTTAATTCAGATATTTGAGAATCAGAAGATTTCTTATCATTTTCAAACTTTTCTTGAAAAACTTTTGCCTTTTGTTCATCACTAACTTTTGAGTGGAACTCAAGTTCTTCAACCTTTATTTCCAAAGCTTTGATTTTTTCTCGTGTACGAACAGGTAATTGCATAAGGCAATACATCTCGTCTTCGGAATCAAAATAAGGCATTGTTACCTGAAAAGATTAAAAATGATCATTATCATATACTTCGTGAGAAGTAGAATTATGCACATACGATAATCAGATAAAAAAACCGATTAAAGTCAGAAAAAATTTCAAAAATTAAAATTTGAATAACAAATTATAAAATTTGTCGTTCAAAAATTAATTCCGAACAATTAATGCGGAATACTGGACTTTAAATCGGCAAACCTGCAAAAAATAAGAAAAATATATCAGTTTCGACCAAATGAATAGTAACTGTCTTACAACACTTGCAAGACAATACCAAATGAATAGTAACTGTCTTACAGCTTCTTTTCCAAATCATTGATTTTATTTAAAAATTCTGTATTTTGATTTGAAAGATTTGTCAAAGATAATTCATTTTCATTTTTCCTTGCTTCTAATTCTTTGATTTGTTTGTTTAATTCAGATATTTGAGAATCAGAAGATTTCTTATCCTTTTCAAACTTTTCTTGAAAAACTTTTGCCTTTTGTTCATCACTAACTTTTGAGTGGAACTCAAGTTCTTCAACCTTTCTTTCCAAAGCTTTGATTTTTTCTCGTGTACGAACAGGTAATTGCATAAGGCAATACATCTCGTCTTCGGAAAAATAAGGCATTGTTACCTGAAAAGATTAAAAATGATCATTATCAGATACTTCGTGAGAAGTAGAATTATGCACATACGATAATCAGATAAAAAACCGATTAAAGTCAGAAAAAATTTCAAAAATTAAAATTTGAATAACAAATTATAAAATTTGTCGTTCAAAAATTAATTCCGAACAATTAATGCGGAATACTGGACTTTAAATCGGCAAACCTGCAAAAAATAAGAAAAATATATCAGTTTCGACCAAATGAATAGTAACTGTCTTACAACACTTGTAAGACAATACCAAATGAATAGTAACTGTCTTACAGCTTCTTTTCCAAATCATTGATTTTATTTAAAAATTCTGTATTTTGATTTGAATGATTTGTCAAAGATAATTCATTTTCATTTTTCCTTGCTTCTAATTCTTTGATTTGTTTGTTTAATTCAGATATTTGAGAATCAGAAGATTTCTTATCTTTTTCAAACTTTTCTTGAAAAACTTTTGCCTTTTGTTCATCACTAACTTTTGAGTGGAACTCAAGTTCTTCAACCTTTCTTTCCAAAGCTTTGATTTTTTCTCGTGTACGAACAGGTAATTGCATAAGGCAATACATCTCGTCTTCGGAATCAAAATAGGGCATTGTTACCTGAAATGATTAAAAATGATCATTATTAGTGTTAGAGCACTATTTGTAGCTATCAAGTCAGTATTAAATCTTTGTACTGTTTCTCCTTGGTAGAGGCATGGGCTTGTCATGTCCTACTATATAAAGGAGTTCCTTTGTTATTTTGCATTACCTCTTGATCATTTTGTCATTTACACTTTAGAGATCAATATATGGATGACAAGTTCTCTCTAGATTCTCTCTGTACATCATTCTTGATTACTTGCTAGATTTGGGATTTCATATTTGGTATCAGAGCTAAATAGGAGATTCAAGCAGATCAAAGACCAAATTGAAGATTTTTTGCACTGATTTTGAAGAATTCGGACCAAGCACTCATCACTGTTCATCTGATCACTTTTAATTCAGACATAGAATTTTTTTAGATTCTGATTTCGTGGATCAATTCTTGGCATCACTGAACTCGGAATTGATATCTGAACAACATTAATTCTTGGATCATCATCATTTTCTAAACAGAATCATTAGATTTGATCATTTCTTTGGATTTTTGTTCGAAAACCCTAATTCACTGTTTTGGACTTTAATTCGATTAAATTGATCGAATTAGATCTTGTGATTAACTAAGAAAGTGTGTGGATTTTGATTTCGAGCAAACCAGTACAAATTTCGTGTTAATTGATCAAGAATTGAGGAAGATATGGCAGATTCAGTGATTTTGAAGTTCGATGTGCAGAATTCGGATTATTCTTGGTGAATTCGGATCATTCAAGATTTTCGAAGTGCTCAAGTATTGGTTTCGGATCCAGTTAAGTCCGAAATCCGTGGTGTCGCACCCTGTTAAGTCCGAATTCCGGTGATTTCGAATTGGTGTACAAGTTTTGAATTCGTATCTGTTAAGTTCGAATTCCGTGATTTCGCACTCATCTACATCCGAATTCTGAGTTGAAGAGTGTATTTGGTTTTGATTTTGGCCAAGTATTGATTTCGCACCAAGCTAAATTCTAATTCAAGGATTTCGCATTCAGTTGCATTCGAATTCAAGGAATTCGTACTCAGTTGCATTCGAATTCAGGGAATTCGCACCGTACTACATCCGAAATCTGAAGGTTTCGAATTCTAAAGCATCCGAAATCTGAAGGTTTCGCACCACTCAGAATTTGTCTAAGTGTTGGTTTCGGACCCAAGTGCTGATTTCTTTCTTGAACAGTTTATTCTAAGTGTAATCTCTATTACACTTACTGCTTGATCTTCTGAACGATCAATTATCCTAGCTATTTGAAAAGATGTCGAGAGATTTAATGAGTATGGGATCAAAGAATAAGCCTCCAGTTCTTCTAGTGGAAGAATATGCCCAATGGAAGAAGAGAATGACTCAGTTTCTAAATCATCAGAACAGAGATTTAATGGCTTCAATCAAAGAAGGTCCTCACACACCACAAATGGATGTTGGTGGTCAAGCTGAAACTGCTACAAGTCAGTATGTTGCTCCTAGAAGGATTGAAAAAGAACCCAGATTTTTTAATCAATATGACAAAGATAGGATTGCAATTGATGAACTGTCTTTGACTTATTTGACTATGGCAATTCCAAATGATATCTACAATCGAGTAGATAGTCGTGACTCAGCGAAAGAGATATGGGATGAGTTAGAAAGGCAGTTTGAGGGATCATCAAAGTCTAAGAAGACCAAAAGGAATCAAAGAATCAATGCTTATGAAGGGTTTAAAGCAAGAGAAGGCGAACCTTTGAAAGAGACCTACAATAGATACAATATCATCCTTAATAATTTGAGAAGAAATGGAGTCGACAAATCAGAATCAGAAATAAATTACAAATTTGTCAAGAATCTTCTACCAGAATGGGATTCCTACTCCATTCAGCTCCAAATGTCAAGGGATATGGATGATGAAAAGTTGACCGACATTTTTAGTATTCTAGGTCAACACGAAGAAAAAGTAAAAGCTGTTAAGGAAAAGGATAAAAAGGTCGAAGAATCTTTAGCCCTTCTGAGTAAACATAAGAAGAGTGAAGCTATGAAAACAAAAGCTTTGATTTCTGGGATGAGCAAGAAGAAGATAAGTTCTGATGATGATGATAGTGGCAGTTCTGGAGATGAAATGACTGATATAGCTGAGACGTTGGCTTTATTAACAAACAGATTTCAAAACAAGTTTGGCAAAAAGAAGTTTTATTCAAAAACCAAACCTGAATACAACAAAGCTAACAAGTATAAAAGATTTGAGAAGAAATATGAGAACAAGGAGGAAAAGAAAGAGGAGAAAGAGGAGAGAGTTGAGAAAAAGGAAAGAGAGGAAACGAATGATAGAGATGACCGAAACTGTTTTAACTGTGGAAAGCCAGGTCATTATGCCAGAGACTGTAAGCTAAAGAAGGTGAAGGATTCTGACTATTATCAGCGAAAGGCACATCTGGCAAAAGCAAAAGAAAGTGGAAAGCCAGTCAATGCTGAGGAAGAAATTTGGCTTATGGATTCCTCTGATGATGAAGAAGCTCACTTTACTCAAGTAAAGCATAGCTTAATGGCTAAACTAGATGAAGATGACCAGGAATCCGAGGTATCATCTCTTCATTCTTCTGATAATTCTGATAATGAGTCTGAAACTGAAGATGACAGATATGAAGAAATGCAACTCGTGATAATTGAACTTAATAAGAAATTTGAAAAAGTTCAAAAGGAACTTGAAAATAAGAAAAGTTCAATGATGAAATATCACGATGAGGCACTTCTTTACAAATGTCTTGCTGAAGATAGAGAAAATGAAAAGGAAGTTATTAGAACAAAAGTTAAAACACTTGAATCTGAAATTTCTGAATTGAAGAAGAAAATGATTGATATAAGTGATGAGAATATAGACTGTCAATTTAAAATTAAGATTCTCACTGAAGAAAGAATAGAAGCTCTTGCAAAGATCAAAGAACTTGAAGAGTTAAACTATAAAAGAGGTCAGACTGAGCAAACTCTAAGATTATTAACCAATAATCCAAAAGATAAACGATTTTTTAATCCTAAAATGGGACTTGGTTTATCTGATGTAGAGGTATCAAAGAAAGCTCCTGAAAATTTTTATACAATTACAAAATTGGATGAAGATTTAAAGGAACCCATTAAAAAGGAAATACCTCTTATATCCAAAAATTTTGTTAAATCTGAATGTTCAACTCCGGATTCTAATAAAGATAAGGATAAGACGGATAAAGTTTCGGAAGAAAAGCCTAGATTCAATACGACAAACTTTAAATACGATGAACTAAATTCCAGTTACAAAACCAAAAAGGTTGAACTAACTGAATTTAGTTTATTATTCTCAAATGAATCTATGGCTAAAACATTTGATTCCAATATCAATGAACCTGAACCTGAACCTGTTAAATCTGAATCTAATGTTGAAACGGAGTCAAATACAAATTCAGATTCTGACAAAAAGGAGGTTGTTCAAGAAACCTCTTCTGAATTTCCTGATTTGGATTCTGCTTTACGAAAAATTGTTGATTTAGAAAATCATATTTCTAAATTACAATTAAATTTTGAAATATTAGAGAATGATCATGATAATATTGGGATAAATTTTGATCATAGTCAAAAAGTCAATCTTGAACTTCAAGTTGAGATTCGACGACTTGAATCCCGAATATTAGAATTATCAAAATCTAAAGATTCAATTACTTGTGAAAAGTGTTCAAATCAAAGTGAAACAACAGATCAATCTAATTCTTCAAGTTCGTTCAAAGTAAAAGAAAAATGTTCTTTCGAAGGTTATGAGAAAGGAGAATCATCCGGAACCAAATCTAATTCTTGTTCGAATGATTCTTCTAACTCTAAAAGCTCTAACATTTTTTCTTCAAGTACAATTGATTCTGGTGTAAAAGTATCTTTAGAAAAAGATAAGCTTTTTGAAGAAAACAAAGCACTTGTTTTGAGATGTGCAAAACTTTCAAATCAAATTTTAGATTTTGAAAAAGTGCTTTTTCTTGAGAAAGAGAAGCATAAAAAGGAAAGAACTGAACTTGAAATAGAACTGAAATATTGTGAAGTATATCATACAAAGTTTTCATCAAATATATCTAATGCCAAAAAGGAACAAGAACTGAAAAGAAAAGAAAAAGAAAAATTATTCGAAACAAAATCAAATGTGCTTCCAAATAATGCTTCTAGTTCTAAGACTTCTAACAATGTTTCTCATTCTTTCTCAGAAATGGATGAAGAAAAGTGCGTGGATCTGAAGGAGAATATTTCGAATAGCGAGAATAGGAATACTGATACTGAGAAATGTATTTCTTCAAATAAAAATTGTATTCATTCGTGTAATGTTTACAAAGCTTGTGAAAATAAAATTTCTGCAATTTCAAATTCTACCTTGTTGACACAAGCAAAAAGAAAAATACATTGTGCTCATTGTTGGGATAACTATTTCAAGCTAAATAGAAATGATCCAAAGAACAAAAAGACTAATACTTCATCTTTTTCTTTAAAATCTTCAGCGAACAAATTTGATAAAATGTTCGGTTTCAGATCAAAGAAACAGAATAAGAAGAAAGAAACAAAAACAGTTGATGTGAATATGGTTTGGATTCCAAAAGATCAAATCAACAAACCAAATACACAAAATAACCTTACCTTTAAAGGCAAAATTCAAGGTTCATCAACTGTAATAAACAAACTGATCCGTACTAACAAGAAAGGACCCATACAGATATGGGTACCTAAGATCAGGTAATTATCTTTTTACAGGATCGTCATGTGTGGGTCATTGATTCGGGAGCTTCTAGACACATGACTGGGTACAAGCACTTATTGCACGATTTTACTGTACATCCTGGCGGATCGGTAGGTTTTGGTAACGACTCTAAAGGTCACGTTCGAGGCTACGGAACGTTGAAGAATGACTCGATGCAAATAGAAAAGATCTTGTATGTTGAAGGATTAGGGCATAACCTTTTCAGTATTAGTCAGTTTTGTGACAAGGACTGTAAGGTAATCTTTGACAAGAAGTTTTGTTATGTTGTGGATGAGAACTGGTCAGAGATTTTCAGAGCAAAACGATGCGGCGATCTATATATGATGGATTTTTCGACTCTGGTTGCTTCTAATCAAGTTTGTCTTGTTTCAAAAGCCTCTCAAGATGAATGTTGGTTGTGGCATAGGAGACTCTCACATCAAAATTTTCGAAGCATCAACAAGCTCAGAATAGATGGATTAGTTTCCGGGCTTCCTGAACTGAAGATTGACAAAGTTTCTATCTGTCCGGCGTGCGAAATGGGAAAGATGAAACACGTCACGCACAAATCCAAAACTTTGTCTAACTGCAACAACGTCTTGGAATTAATTCATATGGATCTCTGTGGCCCTATGAGAACTCAATCAATGGGAGGAAAGAAATATATCTTGGTTATGATTGATGAGTATTCACGCTACACTTGGTTGAATTTTCTTCAACTCAAATCTGAAGCACCTGAGCAAATAATTAAGTTCATAAAAAGGATTCAAATTCTTCTACAACGTCCAGTTCAAAAGATAAAGAGCGACAATGGAACTGAATTCAAGAATGCAACTCTTCAATCGTTTCTTGAATCCGTTGGCATCTCTCATAATTTTTCTGCACCAATTACTCCACAACAAAATGGAGTAGTTGAAAGAAAAAATAGGACGCTTGTGGAAGCAGCTCGGACTATGCTTGCTTATTCGGGTCTTCCACCAAGTTTATGGGCTGAAGTAGTTTCAACCGCATGTTTCACTCAAAACAGGACAATTATTAATAAACGTCTTAATAAAACTGCATATGAAATAATCAATAATCGCAAACCTAACATCAAATTTTTGCGTGTTTTTGGATGCAGATGTTTTGTCCTAAAAGATAGGGAACACCTTGCAAAATTCCAAGTCAAGGCTGATGAAGGGATTTTTATTGGATATTCCTTGAATTTTAATCATATCGGATCTACAATAATCGTACAAAATCAGTCATCGAGAGCATCAACGTTACGTTTGACGAGAGTGTGACTTTGACTTCTGGACAACACAGTTCAGAACTTGGACAAAAATCTGAAGTTTCTACTCAAAAAGGAGTAGAACCTGTGGTGAAAATGTTTTCTAATTCTGTATTAAATAATAATAGAACTAAAGATTTAGATTTGTTATTTCATGATGCATTTATGGATTATTGTGCAGATATGGAACAACCCATCACATCTGTAAATGCATTTCCACAACAGACGAGTGTGAATGTCTCTGGTCCATCTGACAATGTCGGTGCTAGTACTTCTGGGACAACCAACGAAACTCCAAGTGTACCTACAACTATTCCAGTTTCTGAACCTGAAATTCAGCCTGAAGTTCCGGTTTCAGTAAACACATCATCGGAGATTCCTATACATGAAATACAACAACCAGAAGTTAATGTACCAGAACCAACACATGTATCTTCAGCTGAATCTACTGAAGAGATTCTTGTAGTTATGGATGAGAATGATTCATCGAACACTCGTGTAGAGATTTCAACTCTTCCCAGTACACATAAGTGGACAAAAGCACACCCCCAGCAGATATTATTGGTGATCTCAATGATGGAGTGAAGACACGATCTGCGACTACCAACGAATGTTTGTATGTCAACTTTCTAAGCACGTTAGAACCCAAGAAAGCATCTGAAGCTTTACAAGATCCAGATTGGATAAACGCCATGCAAGAGGAGTTAAATGAGTTTAAGCGTAACGAAGTTTGGCATTTGGTGAAGCGTCCTAAAGACAAGACCATTGTTGGAACAAAATGGGTCTTTAGGAACCAGAAAGACGAAGCAGGAATTATAGTCAGAAACAAAGCAAGACTGGTTGCAAAAGGGTATAATCAACAAGAAGGAATAGATTATGATGAAACCTATGCACCAGTAGCAAGAATTGAAGCCATCATAATTTTTCTTGCATACGCCGCACATAAAAGCATGAAGGTATTTCAAATGGACGTCAAGTCTGCGTTTCTGAACGGAATACTTCATGAAGAGGTTTATGTAAGTCAACCTGAGGGTTTTGTAGATCCAAAATATCCCAACCATGTCTATGTTTTGGATAAAGCACTCTACGGTTTGAAACAAGCTTCGAGGGCATGGTATGAGACTCTGACTATTCATCTGCTTAAAAATGGATACACCAAAGGTACAATAGATACAACTCTTTTTCTCAAAAGAGAAGGTAAAGATTTAATGTTAGTACAAATATATGTTGACGACATTATATTTGGATCTACAAATCCCGATATGTGTAAAGATTTTGAAGAGGTGATGAAAAGCCGCTTTCAAATGAGTATGATGGGAGAGTTAAAAAAATTTCTTGGTCTCCAAGTGACACAGTCAAAAGAAGGCATTTTCATTAATCAATCAAAATATATAAATGATATGCTTAAGAAATTTGACTTAAATTCCTCTTCCACCATGAAAACTCCCATGGCTACCGGTAAGCTTTTGAACGCTGATTCATCTGGTATATCAGTTGATCAAAAGTTATACCGAGGCATGATTGGATCTTTACTGTATCTAACGGCAAGTAGATCGGATATTTTGTTTGCAACATCTTTTTGTGCATGTTTCCAAGCAAACCCGAAGGAATCTCACATTGTGGCTGTAAAGCGAATCTTTAGATATCTCAAAGGCACAAAAAATTTGGGTCTTTGGTATCCTAAGGATTCTGGGTTTGAACTAACTGCTTACACAGATGCAGATCATGCGGGAAATATGATGGACAGGAAAAGCACATCTGGTGCTTGTCAATTATTGGGAGATAAACTTGTAAACTGGTCATCAAAGAAGCAAACTTGTGTATTAACATCTACGGCTGAAGCAGAGTATGTGGCCGCCGCCAGTTGCAGTTCACAAGTAATTTGGATGAAAACTCAGCTAAAGGATTATGGATATATCTTCAACAAGATCCCCATTTATTGTGATTCAAAAAGCGCAATTGCAATAACTGAAAATCTTGTTCAGCATTCCAAAACGAAACACATAGATGTCAGGTACCATTTTATCAAAGACCATGTTGAGAAGGGAACGATAGAAATGCACTTTGTACCAACAGAACTAGAACTTGCTGATCTTTTCACAAAACCTTTAGATGAAAAGAGGCTCAATTTTCTAATCAGCAAACTAGGAATGTTGAATCCTTAAGACATTGAGGGGGAGTTCGTGTTCTTGTTTACTTAAATCTATGATCATATCCTAACACACTAGGACCCAAGTCCCGTTGGGTACCAAAATCTGCTTAATCTGTTTTGCAGGTTTATCATGTGTTGTACTGACTTTTAAATTCATACTACATACATGACTGAAAACAGAAGAGAAGCGGTGGATTTTTTTTGAAGAATATTTGTACCATTAAGGGGGAGACAAAGAACATTGGCTTTTGAACATATCAGTTCAAAACCCGTGCTTCAACGACTATGGCTTCTGAACAATTCAGTTCAGGACCCGTACTTCAAAGACTAAGACTTCTAAACAAATCAGTTTAGAACTCACACTTCTCAGGTAATATCCTTAAATGTTATATCCTTTTACTTCAAGGAACAAGTGATGAAAGGTAACATTGGATTATATTTTGTTTCTACCACTTTGAAAACTTGAATCTTTACAAATTTAATTCAATGAGATAAAATTTTCAATTTTCATTCAATGAATTAAATGTGTGCTAAAAGATGATTTTTTCAAGAATCTTTGTATTATCTGAGTTAGATTTGCTTCAACTTTCACCTCTGAAATAAATCGAAAGGTAAGCAAAACATGAATGAAATTATGCGGAATGCTCAAAGTTATGTGAATCTGGATATATATATAGAATATAATGCTCAAAAAGCCTATATGTCAGAATGATGGATGGAAACGAAAATATAGGGGAAGCACTATGTTTTAGAACCAAGTGATTGAGATATTATTCATATTTTGTGATGGAAATATGAACTTATATAGAATATCATTTAGTTTGAAAGTTTGTACCTGTGGCCTTTCTGGTTTGGGAGAGTAAGTCCTAAGGGGTGCTCGACACCTAGTCCCTAAGATCAACTGGTCTGGGATCGGCTGACCCAAATCCTGCAATAGAACCAGATAGAAAGCCATGTTCTACTGGTACAAATGGGTTTAAGATATATCGATATGGCCTTTCTGGTTTGGGAAATTAAGTTCTAAGGGGTGCTCGACACCTAACACCTAAGGCCAACTGGTCTGGGATCTGCTAACCCAAATCCTGCTATAGAACCAGATAGAAAGTCATGTTTAACGATGTATCTTATTCTTACTAAGCTATTTTATTAAAAGATGCCAATGTGCACAAATCAAAAGATGCCAATGTGCACAAAATCAAAAGATGCCAATGAGCACAAACGAAAAGATGCCAATGAGCACACATCTCTTGAAACTTGGGAAAATACAAAGTCGCGATAAACCAGTAAATTTGTGAAAATTATGATTTTGGACAAATAGTGTGAGTAGAGCAAAGTATTCTTATATGTTTTAGAATTGCATAAGCTTTATGCTAATCATATTTCGCATGCCAGCACACCAAATAGATTTGATAAAGGGGTTGACACTGAACGTTTACAACTTGATATACAATGATGACTTGTTCTTCAATCCAAACACATGCATTTGATTTCAGTTGATTGAAAAATTTGTTAAATTTCATTAAGCTGAATTTCTTTTGTAAAGCTTTCAAATGATCAGATGTTAGTAGTCATAAAATAAAATTCAATGAATTTTACTTTCCTTGTTAAATGCATTTGTTGCTACAATGTCAAATACTGAGCGTTATTGAAATATATGCATATTTTCAGAGGAACAAAACAAGTTACTTCAGAATTCATATTTTGAGGGGGAGTTAGATTTTTACACAAAGTGATAAGTCTAACAGTTTGGACTCATGTTCTATAAGTACCAAGTTTTCATCTGTCTGTACAGATTCCTCTGAAGAAAAGACAGCAATTTATGCAATTGTTTAGGGGGAGCAATTCGGCATAAGTCTGTAAGTTAAAAAAATTGTATTTGAGAGCTTACAAAGTTTCATCTGATGTGAGATTTGTGGAACAGTTGTTAAATTTTCTGAAAAAGTTGTAATTTTTCAGGCATTTATTTGAAGAATTCGATCTCTCAAAGATTCGAATTCAAAGAATTCGAACACTTAAGGATTCGAATTCAAAGAATTCGAACTCCTAAGGATTCGAATTCAATGAATTCGAACTCTTAAGAATTCGAATTCAAAGAATTCGCACTCCTAAGGATTCGAATTCAAAGAATTCGAACTCCTAAGGATTCGAATTCAATGAATTCGAACTCCTAAGGATTCGAATTCAATGAATTCGAACTCCTAAGGATTCGAATTCAAAGAATTCGAACTCCTAAGGATTCGAATTCAAAGAATTCGAACTCCTAAGGATTCGAATTCAAAGAATTCGAACTCCTAAGGATTCGAATTCAAAGAATTCGAATTCTTAAGGATTCTAATTCAAAGAATTCGAACTCTTAAGAATTCGACCTCTTAAGAATTCGACCTCTTAAGAATTCAACATCATCTTTTTCTACTGTTTGCCAAGTGGGGTACTCTAAATCGTGTCAAGTGTCCAATTTTTTTAAGTATAAATAGAGTTCAAATGTTCATTTTCCCACTTTTTCACTTCTGGCATTCAATTCGAATTCTCTGAAGAAGACACTATTCATCATCTTCAATTTCAATCTTCATCTGTTCATATCTTCTTCATCAGGTAACCATTTCGTTTGATTTTAGTATCATTAGATTCGGTTTTTGCATGCCCATCTTTCCATCTAAGTTTTTTCATCAATTTCATTCATCTGTTAGGCTAAAATGTGAAAAATCAGTTCGATTTTCAACTTGTGTTCTTCGTGTTCTTGATGTTCTTCATGCTTAACTAAGATTTCGAACCCTCCTTTAGAATAGAAATTTTTTAGGGTTTCGAATCTTATGTTTCATTAAAAAGAATCGAATTCGATTTAAACTGATATGTGTTTAAAAAGGTTCATGTTAGGGTTTCGAACCATTAAGGATTCGAATTCATTGGTTTCGAATCATTAAGGATTCGAATTCCTTGGTTTCGAACCATTAAGGATTCGAATTCCTTGGTTTCGAACCCTTCTGGATTCGAATTGCATGATTTCGAACCATTCTAGATTCGAATTCATATGTTCCAATCAGTCTTAAAAGATAAGTGATGAATTCGAATGCTCCTTGATTCGAATTCCTTGAACTCGGATCATCTTTAATTCGAATTCATATGCAGATGAATGATTCGAATTCTATACTTGGGTATTTTTTTTTAAAAAAAATTTCAAGTTTTTTTTTTCAAAGAGTAATCTTGTCAGAACTGATATCTTCTTTATCAGATGGTTAATCAGGAAGAACAAAGTCACATTCAAGGCTTTGGTGATTATATTCCGAGTCTACCCGAACCGACACACGATGTACCTTTACCGTCAACACGATCAGTACATCAATCCCAACCCGGAATTCATCCAGATCATTCTATCATTCATCCGGTCAACTATATTGCGATCATTCCCAACAATCATCACATTTATTTTGATCACATCAACATTCATCCGGTGATAAAGGAAGTGCTCAGGAATCATCCGCTAGCATACGCCTTAACGAATACTGTCGTTGTGCCTATGTTATATTTACAGCAAGCATGGAAGACAATAACCACAACTATGGAAGATGGAAGACCAATTTTTGTATTCCAAATAGACAACTTCATCACAAAGCTTGATTTCCAAAGACTAAGACTGATTCTGAGGCTACCTGAACCTGATTCACGAGAAGGAAAGACTGAGTTTGATCCTTTTCCATCTGAAGAAGAAACGTTTGAAGGAATACGAGCTATGGGATACACTGGAAACTTAACTCGGGTGAAGGAATTTTATAAGGCGAACTTACCACCGTTATACTATATAATCTTCTCCATTATTAATCGATGCTTATCTGCTAAACATGCCGGAACAGACAGTGCCAGTGTCGGATTTCTGAAGCTATTTCATGCAGTAGTGTATGATCTTCATGTAGATTATGCAGCTATCTTCTGGCATGAACTGAATGAGAAGATAGATCTTCGCCGACAAAACAAGGGAAAGCCTTACATTCCATATATGAGGTTTCTTCAGATTATCATTCATAGCATGCTTCGTTCTAACAGAGAAATTCCAAGACGAGCAAATCATCCTTCTGTGCCCGAGAAAGCTATGCAGTATCTTCAGTTTCGTAAAACTGAATTTGATTATGAGATGCCGTTACCTGAAGGATTTCTTCGATACGCGGATCAGGACGCTGAGTGCATTATCGAGTATAGAGAGTCTATGGTCCAGCCAGAACCGGAGGGACCTACCCCAGACTCAACCCCTAGGCGAGAGGAGTTGGTGAGTGTTCAGGATGCACGGGCTACTGAACGGGGAGAGTCGAGGGAAAACACCGAGAGGGGAACTGGTGGGGATCATACATCTGTACTTGAAGATACAGGGTCATCGTCCGAGGACACTCATACAGATGACCTTGTACAACACGATTCTGAGGGAGAAATTCCTAAACACATTGGGGATCCTCCTTTAGTTGAGTACTCTAGTGATAGTACAGAGTCTGAGAATGCGTCTGATCCAGCGGAGGAACATCGTGATGATGATGAAGATGACAACAATGATAATGATGATAATCAAGGGAATGCTGGAAATATTGGTGCTGATGCTACTACTGAAGAAAACTGGTTTGGTAACATTTTTGATATCTTTGAATTTCCACAAATGAATATGTCAGATAATGTTAATGTGGAAAGCTTAAACTTTGATGACATGCCTTTAATGACGACTCCAGTTAGTGAAGGAACGGAAGGTATAAGGAGAACCGAGGAAGTATCAGTTGAAAATATATGTGAGTCTGTGAGAGAAACTGAAGAAAAGAATATGGAGAGTGTGAGAGACATCCAAACTGTCTATTCTAGAAGGGCAGCCACATCCACCACCAGATCTCATTTGTTGGGATCAGGTGTTGAACAAGTCGTTACTCGCCCAGTAACGCAATTGCACACCTCTGCCAGCTATTCAGCTTCTTCTTCACAAGAAACTGTCTCATTTTCTCACGGGGTTTTAGCACAAACACTATCTGGATCTCGTTCGGAGATTCCGGATATTGAAACAGAGCGACTTCCTCCCCAGTCCTCGACCTTCTTTCCTGCACAAAGTTCGAGTCTAGTGCCTGTTACTAACATATTTGATTCTTTGAATAGGACACTTTCAGGAACATCTGATGCGCGTCTTGGTGACCCATCCGGAACACTCAGAGTAGATTCTTTTACAGGACTACAAGGACAGAGTGGAAATCCTACCAGTGCTAACACTATGCCAACACTGAGCGTAGGTCACACAGTTGCAACAACTGTTGTGTCAACGGCGAACCTAAGTGGTGCCGGTGTTACTTTACCCGTCTTTGTGACAAGGGAAACATTCGATGGCGCCCTAAAGGCTATTGAAACTATGTTCATTCGTGAGTTACAAAGTGTAAAGAATCAGCTGAAGGGAAAAGAACCGATGACTTATGGGCCAGTTGTACGTCCTCGTCCAGAAATCTACTTGGCTCCACCTCGAGTACCTCAACCTTCTCCTATGCAACAACTACCAGTGGATCAAAGTGTTGATGAATTGAGAGACTTATTCTATGCCAAGCTAATGTCCATAAGTCCTGAAGATCAGTAAAGTAAAACCTTGTTATCTCTACTTCAGAACTTCCAATCTACTCCAAATCCATCTCCACCTCCACCTACACCTTCAGTTACACCTACGCAGTTTCAAGAATTATCCACGGAGTTATCTACATTCAAGACTGAAGTTGTAAAGTCGTTAAGTGATATGAAGCAGTCAATTGTCGAGTTAAAAGCTTTGATGGAACAGTCGTGTAAGACTCAGGCTCAAGGTACTAAGAGAAGGCATGATCAGGATCCCGATGATCATGATCATGAGGGGGAGATGAGTAAGAAGAGAAGAGCTGAGTCAGAAAGCTCTCAAGGTCAGAAGAAAAATCCGATTGTTGCTGAAATTTCAGAGATGTTTGAATCAGGTGCTATGGGTGATCAAAGCGGAAAACAAATTGTATTATATGTTGATCCGAATATAGAATCAACGGTTGAAAAGCCTGAGGTAAATGAGGAAGAGATAAGAGAAGTGGTTGATAGATTCGTACAATCTGTGGAGTTGATTGAAATTAGTTCTGATGATGAAGAAGCTGATGAAAGTGCAAGAGCTTATGATCGGTATTGGAAAGTTAAGGAGGAAGAAGAACCACTTTTGGTATTTACTTATGAACCAGAAGATCAAGGTGTTGGATTTAATGAAGAAGAGGTTGATATTTTGTCAGAGATATATGGGCCACAAACTCCTGAAGAAATAATCTTTAGCCCTGTACACTCACCCGAACATATCTCAACCACTTTGATGTCAGAACAACCTTCTGTTACACCTATAACCATTAACCTTAACCAATCTACTTCAGCTCAAACCACTATACCAGCATCTGAACCACATCATTCTCATGATCCATTACCTAAAGAGCCAAAATCCGAAGAGACTGATCCTCAATCCACTACATCTTTAGTACCTCCTATCATTCCTAGTCATGATGAAGCTGGTCCTTCTAATCCAGCTGATCAACCTGGTCCTTCATCCTCGCGGAGCAGAAAATTGACTGAACTTGAACAACGACAAATAACTTTGTATTTGAGAACACCTTTCCTAGAAGAAGAAGAAAGAAGACTGTTTGTGCACAGAATCAGAACTTTGAATCCCCACGCCGTGTTGGGTATTACAGATCAAACAGCCAAATACAAGTTCGAGTATATGTACTTTCTAAGAGACAAGTGTCAAAAGAAAAAAGACGTGAGGAGCAAGAAATTGATTGTGACTATAAAGGAGGTAACTGCCAGATTATACTACAAATTGTGGTATCCAGAGTTTCTTGTTCAAAGGCAAGATTGCAGAGATTATAGATTTACTGAAGCAGATTTTTGTCACCTAACGATAGAAGATTTTGAGTTCATGTATCATCATTTCCGAGATCTTCATATCAGAAGGGAAAATGTGTTTCTTGCTTTGAATGCCATTAAGAGATTTCTGAGAAGACACGTTTTGTTCACACAGTGTCATGATTTGCAGATGGGTGTGGAAAGCTATCAACCAAGAATAAATCTGTTAAGACCAAATCAAGAATTGACTGGATTGATGAGGATGCCTTTATATTGTGTGATTGCAGATCCAGAGTTTGGTGTTGTGTTCAGTAATGGTGCAAACAAGATATTCATTCGGTTTAATGAGTTGGAAAAATATTCTGATGGTACGCTTAAAATTGTAAGACTTCAGTTAGTCGAAAAGCTCAAGAGACATGATGCTGAAAAGAAAGATTAATTGGATGTCTTCAAGACCTAGAAGAGTCTTATCCAGAGCCATTGAAGAGATTGATGAAAGATTGAACTTCAGAATGGTTATGAGAAGAATTGAAACCTATCTTGGTTTCCGAAGAAGAAGAAGACCCTTCCTGCCTTGATAGCTAAGGGGGAGATTGTTAGAGCACTATTTGTAGCTATCAAGTCAGTATTATATCTTTGTACTGTTTCTCCTTGGTAGAGGCATGGGCTTGTCATGTCCTACTATATAAAGGAGTTCCTTTGTTATTTTGCATTACCTCTTGATCATTTTGTCATTTACACTTTAGAGATCAATATATGGATGACAAGTTCTCTCTAGATTCTCTCTCTACATCATTCTTGATTACTTGCTAGATTTGGGATTTCACAATTAGATACTTCGTGAGAAGTAGAATTATGCACACACGATAATCAGAGAAAAAATATCGATTAAAGTCAGAAAAATTTTCAAAAACTAAAATTTGAATAACAAATTATAAAATTTGTCGTTCAAAAATTAATTCCGAACAATTAATGCGGAATACTGGACTTTAAATCGGCAAACATGCAAAAAATAAGAAAAATATATCAGTTTCGACCAAATGAATAGTAAATGTCTTACAACACTTGTAAGACAATACCAAATGAATAGTAACTGTCTTAAAACACTTGTAAGACAATACCAAATGAATAGTAACTGTCTTACAGCTTCTTTTCCAAATCATTGATTTTATTTAAAAATTCTGTATTTTGATTTGAAAGATTTGTCAAAGATAATTCATTTTCATTTTTCCTTGCTTCTAATTCTTTGATTTGTTTGTTTAATTCAGATATTTGAGAATCAGAAGATTTCTTATCCTTTTCAAACTGTTCTTGAAAAACTTTTGCCTTTTGTTCATCACTAACTTTTGAGTGGAACTCAAGTTCTTCAACCTTTCTTTCCAAAGCTTTGGTTTTTTCTCGTGTACGAACAGGTAATTGCATAAGGCAATACATCTCGTCTTCGGAATCAAAATAAGGCATTGTTACCTGAAAAGATTAAAAATGATCATTATTAGATACTTCGTGATAAGTAGAATTATGCACACACGATAATCAGAGAAAAAAAAATCGATTAAAGTCAGAAAAATTTTCAAAAACTAAAATTTGAATAACAAATTATAAAATTTGTCGTTCAAAAATTAATTCCGAACAATTAATATGGAATACTGGACTTTAAATCGGCAAACCTGCAAAAAATAAGAAAAATATATCAGTTTCGACCAAATGAATAGTAAATGTCTTACAACACTTGTAAGACAATACCAAATGAATAGTAACTGTCTTACAACACTTGTAAGACAATACCAAATGAATAGTAACTGTCTTACAGCTTCTTTTCCAAATCATTGATTTTATTTAAAAATTCTGTATTTTGATTTGAAAGATTTGTCAAAGATAATTCATTTTCATTTTTCCTTGCTTCTAATTCTTTGATTTGTTTGTTTAATTCAGATATTTGAGAATCAGAAGATTTCTTATCCTTTTCAAACTTTTCTTGAAAAACTTTTGCCTTTTGTTCATAGTGAAACTTTTGAGTGGAACTCAAGTTCTTCAACCTTTCTTTCCAAAGCTTTGATTTTTTCTCGTGTACGAACAGGTAATTGCATAAGGCAATACATCTCGTCTTCGGAATCAAAATAAGGCATTGTTACCTGAAGAGATTAAAAATGATCATTATTAGATACTTCGTGAGAAGTAGAATTATGCACACACGATAATCAGATAAAAAAATCGATTAAAGTCAGAAAAATTTTCAAAAACTAAAATTTGAATAACAAATTATAAAATTTATCGTTCAAAAATTAATTCCGAACAATTAATGCGGAATACTGGACTTTAAATCGGCAAACCTGCAAAAAATAAGAAAAATATATCAGTTTCGACCAAATGAATAGTAAATGTCTTACAACACTTGTAAGACAATACCAAATGAATAGTAACTGTCTTACAACACTTGTAAGACAATACCAAATGAATAGTAACTGTCTTACAGCTTCTTTTCCAAATCATTGATTTTATTTAAAAATTATGTATTTTGATTTGAAAGATATGTCAAAGATAATTCATTTCCATTTTTCCTTGCTTCTAATTCTTTGATTTGTTTGTTTAATTCAGATATTTGAGAATCAGAAGATTTCTTATCCTTTTCAAACTTTTCTTGAAAAACTTTTGCCTTTTGTTCATCACTAACTTTTGAGTGGAACTCAAGTTTTTCAACCTTTCTTTCCAAAGCTTTGATTTTGTCTCGTGTACGAACAGGTAATTGCATAAGGCAATACATCTCGTCTTCGGAATCAAAATAAGGCATTGTTACCTGAAAAGATTAAAAATGATCATTATTAGATACTTCGTGAAAAGTAGAATTATGCACACACGATAATCAGAGAAAAAATATCGATTAAAGTCAGAAAAAATTTCAAAAACTAAAATTTGAATAACAAATTATAAAATTTGTCGTTCAAAAATTAATTCCGAACAATTAATGCGGAATACTGGACTTTAAATCGGCAAACCTGCAAAAAATAAGAAAAATATATCAGTTTCGACCAAATGAATAGTAAATGTCTTACAACACTTGTAAGACAATACCAAATGAATAGTAATTGTCTTACAACACTTGTAAGACAATACCAAATGAATAGTAACTGTCTTACAGCTTCTTTTCCAAATCATTGATTTTATTTAAAAATTCTGTATTTTGATTTGAAAGATTTGTCAAAGATAATTCATTTTCATTTTTCCTTGCTTCTAATTCTTTGATTTGTATGTTTAATTCAGATATTTGAGAATCAGAAGATTTCTTATCCTTTTCAAACTTTTCTTGAAAAAGTTTTGCCTTTTGTTCATCACTAACTTTTGAGTGGAACTCAAGTTCTTCAACCTTTCTTTCCAAAGCTTTGATTTTTTCTCGTGTACGAACAGGTAATTGCATAAGGCAATACATCTCGTCTTCGGAATCAAAATAAGGCATTGTTACCTGAAAAGATTAAAAATGATCATTATTAGATACTTCGTGAGAAGTAGAATTATGCACACACGATAATCAGAGAAAAAATATCGATTAAAGTCAGAAAAGTTTTCAAAAACTAAAATTTGAATAACAAATTATAAAATTTGTCGTTCAAAAATTAATTCCGAACAATTAATGCGGAATACTGGACTTTAAATCGGCAAACCTGCAAAAAATAAGAAAAATATATCAGTTTCGACCAAATGAATAGTAAATGTCTTACAACACTTGTAATACAATACCAAATGAATAGTAAATGTCTTACAACACTTGTAAGACAATACCAAATGAATAGTAACTGTCTTACAGCTTCTTTTCCAAATCATTGATTTTATTTAAAAATTCTGTATTTTGATTTGAAAGATTTGTCAAAGATAATTCATTTTCATTTTTCCTTGCTTCTAATTCTTTGATTTGTTTGTTTAATTCAGATATTTGAGAATCAGAAGATTTCTTATCCTTTTCAAACTTTTCTTGATAAACTTTTGCCTTTTGTTCATCACTAACTTTTGAGTGGAACTCAAGTTCTTCAACCTTTCTTTCCAAAGCTTTGATTTTTTCTCGTGTACGAACAGGTAATTGCATAAGGCAATACATCTCGTCTTCGGAATCAAAATAAGGCATTGTTACCTGAAAAGATTAAAAATGATCATTATTAGATACTTCGTGAGAAGTAGAATTATGCACACACGATAATCAGAGAAAAAATATCGATTAAAGTCAGAAAATTTTTCAAAAACTAAAATTTGAATAACAAATAATAAAATTTGTCGTTCAAAAATTAATTCCGAACAATTAATGCGGAATACTGGACTTTAAATCGGCAAACCTGCAAAAAATAAGAAAAATATATCAGTTTCGACCAAATGAATAGTAAATGTCTTACAACACTTGTAAGACAATACCAAATGAATAGTAACTGTCTTACAACACTTGCAAGACAATACCAAATGAATAGTAACTGTCTTACAGCTTCTTTTCCAAATCATTGATTTTATTTAAAAATTCTGTATTTTGATTTGAAAGATCTGTCACAGATAATTCATTTTCATTTTTCCTTGCTTCTAATTCTTTGATTTGTTTGTTTAATTCAGATATTTGAGAATCAGAAGATTTCTTATCCTTTTCAAACTTTTCTTGAAAAACTTTTGCCTTTTGTTCATCACTAACTTTTGAGTGGAACTCAAGTTCTTCAACCTTTCTTTCCAAAGCTTTGATTTTTTCTCGTGTACGAACAGGTAATTGCATAAGGCAATACATCTCGTCTTCGGAATCAAAATAAGGCATTGTTACCTGAAAAGATTAAAAATGATCATTATTAGATACTTCGTGAGAAGTAGAATTATGCACACACGATAATCAGAGAAAAAATATCGATTAAAGTCAGAAAAAATTTCAAAAACTAAAATTTGAATAACAAATTATAAAATTTGTCGTTCAAAAATTAATTTCGAACAATTAATGCGGAATACTGGACTTTAAATCGGCAAACCTGCAAAAAATAAGAAAAATATATCAGTTTCGACCAAATGAATAGTAAATGTCTTACAACACTTGTAAGACAATACCAAATGAATAGTAACTGTCTTACAACACTTGCAAGACAATACCAAATGAATAGTAACTGTCTTACAGCTTCTTTTCCAAATCATTGATTTTATTTAAAAATTATGTATTTTGATTTGAAAGATATGTCAAAGATAATTCATTTTCATTTTTCCTTGCTTCTAATTCTTTGATTTGTTTGTTTAATTCATATATTTGAGAATCAGAAGATTTTTTATCCTTTTCAAACTTTTCTTGAAAAACTTTTGCCTTTTGTTCATCACTAACTTTTGAGTGGAACTCAAGTTCTTCAACCTTTCTTTCCAAAGCTTTGATTTTTTCTCGTGTACGAACAGGTAATTGCATAAGGCAATACATCTCGTCTTCGGAATCAAAATAAGGCATTGTTACCTGAAAAGATTAAAAATGATCATTATTAGATACTTCGTGAGAAGTAGAATTATGCACACACGATAATCAGAGAAAAAATATCGATTAAAGTCAGAAAAATTTTCAAAAACTAAAATTTGAATAACAAATTATAAAATTTGTCGTTCAAAAATTAATTCCGAACAATTAATGCGGAATACTGGACTTTAAATCGGCAAAACTGCAAAAAATAAGAAAAATATATCAGTTTCGACCAAATGAATAGTAAATGTCTTACAACACTTGTAAGACAATACCAAATCAATAGTAACTGTCTTACAACACTTGCAAGACAATACCAAATGAATAGTAACTGTCTTACAGCTTCTTTTCCAAATCATTGATTTTATTTAAAAATTCTGTATTTTGATTTGAAAGATTTGTCAAAGATAATTCATTTTCATTTTTCCTTGCTTCTAATTCTTTGATTTATTTGTTTAATTCAGATATTTGAGAATCAGAAGATTTCTTATCCTTTTCAAACTTTTCTTGAAAAACTTTTGCCTTTTGTTCATCACTAACTTTTGAGTGGAACTCAAGTTCTTCAACCTTTCTTTCCAAAGCTTTGATTTTTTCTCGTGTACGAACAGGTAATTGCATAAGGCAATACATCTCGTCTTCGGAATCAAAATAAGGCATTGTTACCTGAAAAGATTAAAAATGATCATTATTAGATACTTCGTGAGAAGTAGAATTATGCACACACGATAATCAGAGAAAAAATATCGATTAAAGTCAGAAAATTTTTCAAAAACTAAAATTTGAATAACAAATTATAAAATTTGTCGTTCAAAAATTAATTCCGAACAATTAATGCGGAATACTGGACTTTAAATCGGCAAACCTGCAAAAAATAAGAAAAATATATCAGTTTCGACCAAATGAATAGTAAATGTCTTACAACACTTGTAAGACAATACCAAATGAATAGTAACTGTCTTACAACACTTGTAAGACAATACCAAATGAATAGTACCTGTCTTACAGCTTCTTTTCCAAATCATTGATTTTATTTAAAAATTCTGTATTTTGATTTGAAAGATTTGTCAAAGATAATTCATTTTCATTTTTCCTTGCTTCTAATTCTTTGATTTGTTTGTTTAATTCAGATATTTGAGAATCAGAAGATTTCTTATCCTTTTCAAACTTTTCTTGAAAAAGTTTTGCCTTTTGTTCATCACTAACTTTTGAGTGGAACTCAAGTTCTTCAACCTTTCTTTCCAAAGCTTTGATTTTTTCTCGTGTACGAACAGGTAATTGCATAAGGCAATACATCTCGTCTTCGGAATCAAAATAAGGCATTGTTACCTGAAGAGATTAAAAATGATCATTATTAGATACTTCGTGAGAAGTAGAATTATGCACACACGATAATCAGAGAAAAAATATCGATTAAAGTCAGAAAAATTTTCAAAAACTAAAATTTGAATAACAAATTATAAAATTTGTCGTTCAAAAATTAATTCCGAACAATTAATGCGGAATACTGGACTTTAAATCGGCAAACCTGCAAAAAATAAGAAAAATATATCAGTTTCGACCAAATGAATAGTAAATGTCTTACAACACTTGTAAGGCAATACCAAATGAATAGTAACTGTCTTACAACACTTGTAAGACAATACCAAATGAATAGTAGCTGTCTTACAGCTTCTTTTCCAAATCATTGATTTTATTTAAAAATTCTGTATTTTGATTTGAAAGATTTGTCAAAGATAATTCATTTTCATTTTTCCTTGCTTCTAATTCTTTGATTTGTTTGTTTAATTCAGATATTTGAGAATCAGAAGATTTCTTATCCTTTTCAAACTTTTCTTGAAAAACTTTTGCCTTTTGTTCATCACTAACTTTTGAGTGGAACTCAAGTTCTTCAACCTTTCTTTCCAAAGCTTTGATTTTTTCTCGTGTACGAACAGGTAATTGCATAAGGCAATACATCTCGTCTTCGGAATCAAAATAAGGCATTGTTACCTGAAAAGATTAAAAATGATCATTATTAGATACTTCGTGAGAAGTAGAATTATGCACACACGATAATCAGAGAAAAAATATCGATTAAAGTCAGAAAAATTTTCAAAAACTAAAATTTGAATAACAAATTATAAAATTTGTCGTTCAAAAATTAATTCCGAACAATTAATGCGGAATACTGGACTTTAAATCGGCAAACCTGCAAAAAATAAGAAAAATATATCAGTTTCGACCAAATGAATAGTAAATGTCTTACAACACTTGTAAGACAATACCAAATGAATAGTAACTGTCTTACAACACTTGCAAGACAATACCAAATGAATAGTAACTGTCTTACAGCTTCTTTTCCAAATCATTGATTTTATTTAAAAATTCTGTATTTTGATTTGAAAGATTTGTCAAAGATAATTCATTTTCATTTTTCCTTGCTTCTAATTTTTTGATTTGTTTGTTTAATTCAGATATTTGAGAATCAGAAAATTTTCTTATCCTTTTCAAACTTTTCTTGAAAAACTTTTGCCTTTTGTTCATCACTAACTTTTGAGTGGAACTCAAGTTCTTCAACCTTTCTTTCCAAAGCTTTGATTTTTTCTCGTGTACGAACAGGTAATTGCATAAGGCAATACATCTCGTCTTCGGAATCAAAATAAGGCATTGTTACCTGAAAAGATTAAAAATGATCATTATTAGATACTTCGTGAGAATTAGAATTATGCACACACGATAATCAGAGAAAAAATATCGATTAAAGTCAGAAAAATTTTCAAAAACTAAAATTTGAATAACAAATTATAAAACTTGTCGTTCAAAAATTAATTCCGAACAATTAATGCGGAATACTGGACTTTAAATCGGCAAACCTGCAAAAAATAAGAAAAATATATCAGTTTCGACCAAATGAATAGTAAATGTCTTACAACACTTGTAAGACAATACCAAATGAATAGTAACTGTCTTACAACACTTGCAAGACAATACCAAATGAATAGTAACTGTCTTACAGCTTCTTTTCCAAATCATTGATTTTATTTAAAAATTCTGTATTTTGATTTGAAAGATTTGTCAAAGATAATTCATTTTCATTTTTCCTTGCTTCTAATTCTTTGATTTGTTTGTTTAATTCATATATTTGAGAATCAGAAGATTTCTTATCCTATTCAAACTTTTCTTGAAAAACTTTTGCCTTTTGTTCATCACTAACTTTTGAGTGGAACTCAAGTTCTTCAATCTTTCTTTCCAAAGCTTTGATTTTTTCTCGTGTACGAACAGGTAATTGCATAAGGCAATACATCTCGTCTTCGGAATCAAAATAAGGCATTGTTACCTGAAAAGATTAAAAATGATCATTATTAGATACTTCGTGAGAAGTAGAATTATGCACACACGATAATCAGAGAAAAAATATCGATTAAAGTCAGAAAAATTTTCAAAAACTAAAATTTGAATAACAAATTATAAAATTTGTCGTTCAAAAATTAATTCCGAACAATTAATGCGGAATACTGGACTTTAAATCGGCAAACCTGCAAAAAATAAGAAAAATATATCAGTTTCGACCAAATGAATAGTAAATGTCTTACAACACTTGTAAGACAATACCAAATGAATAGTAACTGTCTTACAACACTTGCAAGACAATACCAAATGAATAGTAACTGTCTTACAGCTTCTTTTCCAAATCATTGATTTTATTTAAAAATTCTGTATTTTGATTTGAAAGATTTGTTAAAGATAATTCATTTTCATTTTTCCTTGCTTCTAATTCGTTGATTTGTTTGTTTAATTCAGATATTTGAGAATCAGAAGATTTCTTATCCTTTTCAAACTTTTCTTGAAAAACTTTTGCCTTTTGTTCATCACTAACTTTTGAGTGGAACTCAAGTTCTTCAACCTTTCTTTCCAAAGCTTTGATTTTTTCTCGTGTACGAACAGGTAATTGCATAAGGCAATACATCTCGTCTTCGGAATCAAAATAAGGCATTGTTACCTGAAAAGATTAAAAATGATCATTATTAGATACTTCGTGAGAAGTAGAATTATGCACACACGATAATCAGAGAAAAAATATCGATTAAAGTCAGAAAAATTTTCAAAAACTAAAATTTGAATAACAAATTATAAAATTTGTCGTTCAAAAATTAATTCCGAACAATTAATGCGGAATACTGGACTTTAAATCGGAAAACCTGCAAAAAATAAGAAAAATATATCAGTTTCGACCAAATGAATAGTAAATGTCTTACAACACTTGTAAGACAATACAAATTGAATAGTAACTGTCTTACAACACTTGCAAGACAATACCAAATGAATAGTAACTGTCTTACAGCTTCTTTTCCAAATCATTGATTTTATTTAAAAATTCGGTATTTTGATTTGAAAGATTTGTCAAAGATAATTCATTTTCATTTTTCCTTGCTTCTAATTCTTTGATTTGTTTGTTTAATTCAGATATTTGAGAATCAGAAGATTTCTTATCCTTTTCAAACTTTTCTTGAAAAAGTTTTGCCTTTTGTTCATCACTAACTTTTGAGTGGAACTCAAGTTCTTCAACCTTTCTTTCCAAAGCTTTGATTTTTTCTCGTGTACGAACAGGTAATTGCATAAGGCAATACATCTCGTCTTCGGAATCAAAATAAGGCATTGTTACCTGAAAAGATTAAAAATGATCATTATTAGATACTTCGTGAGAAGTAGAATTATGCACACACGATAATCAGAGAAAAAATATCGATTAAAGTCAGAAAAATTTTCAAAAACTAAAATTTGAATAACAAATTATAAAATTTGTCGTTCAAAAATTAATTCCGAACAATTAATGCGGAATACTGGACTTTAAATCGGCAAACCTGCAAAAAATAAGAAAAATATATCAGTTTCGACCAAATGAATAGTAAATGTCTTACAACACTTGTAAGACAATACCAAATGAATAGTAACTGTCTTACAACACTTGTAAGACAATACCAAATGAATAGTAACTGTCTTACAGCTTCTTTTCCAAATCATTGATTTTATTTAAAAATTCTGTATTTTGATTTGAAAGATTTGTTAAAGATAATTCATTTTCATTTTTCCTTGCTTCTAATTCGTTGATTTGTTTGTTTAATTCAGATATTTGAGAATCAGAAGATTTCTTATCCTTTTCAAACTTTTCTTGAAAAACTTTTGCCTTTTGTTCATCACTAACTTTTGAGTGGAACTCAAGTTCTTCAACCTTTCTTTCCAAAGCTTTGATTTTTTCTCGTGTACGAACAGGTAATTGCATAAGGCAATACATCTCGTCTTCGGAATCAAAATAAGGCATTGTTACCTGAAAAGATTAAAAATGATCATTATTAGATACTTCGTGAGAAGTAGAATTATGGACACACGATAATCAGAGAAAAAAATATCGATTAAAGTTAGAAAAATTTTCAAAAACTAAAATTTTAATAACAAATTATAAAATTTGTCGTTCAAAAATTAATTCCGAACAATTAATGCGGAATACTGGACTTTAAATCGGCAAACCTGCAAAAAAATAAGAAAAATATATCAGTTTCGACCAAATGAATAGTAAATGTCTTACAACACTTGTAAGACAATACCAAATGAATAGTAACTGTCTTACAACACTTGTAAGACAATACCAAATGAATAGTAACTGTCTTACAGCTTCTTTTCCAAATCATTGCTTTTATTTAAAAATTCTGTATTTTGATTTGAAAGATTTGTCAAAGATAATTCATTTTCATTTTTCCTTGCTTATAATTCTTTGATTTGTTTGTTTAATTCAGATATTTGAGAATCAGAAGATTTCTTATCCTTTTCAAACATTTTTCTTGAAAAACTTTTTCCTTTTGTTCATCACTAACTTTTGAGTGGAACTCAAGTTCTTCAACCTTTCTTTCCAAAGCTTTGATTTTTTCTCGTGTACGAACAGGTAATTGCATAAGGCAATACATCTCGTCTTCGGAATCAAAATAAGGCATTGTTACCTGAAAAGATTAAAAATGATCATTATTAGATACTTCGTGAGAAGTAGAATTATGCACACACGATAATCAGAGAAAAAATATCGATTAAAGTCAGAAAAATTTTCAAAAACTAAAATTTGAATAACAAATTATAAAATTTGTCGTTCAAAAATTAATTCCGAACAATTAATGCGGAATACTGGACTTTAAATCGGCAAACCTGCAAAAAATAAGAAAAATATATCAGTTTCGACCAAATGAATAGTAAATGTCTTACAACACTTGTAAGACAATACCAAATGAATAGTAACTGTCTTACAACACTTGCAAGACAATACCAAATGAATAGTAACTGTCTTACAGCTTCTTTTCCAAATCATTGATTTTATTTAAAAATTCTGTATTTTGATTTGAAAGATTTGTCAAAGATAATTCATTTTCATTTTTCCTTGCTTCTAATTCTTTGATTTGTTTGTTTAATTCAGATATTTGAGAATCAGAAGATTTCTTATCCTTTTCAAACTTTTCTTGAAAAACTTTTGCCTTTTGTTCATCACTAACTTTTGAGTGGAACTCAAGTTCTTCAACCTTTCTTTCCAAAGCTTTGATTTTTTCTCGTGTACGAACAGGTAATTGCATAAGGCAATACATCTCGTCTTCGGAATCAAAATAAGGCATTGTTACCTGAAAAGATTAAAAATGATCATTATTAGATACTTCGTGAGAAGTAGAATTATGCACACACGATAATCAGAGAAAAAATATCGATTAAAGTCAGAAAAATTTTCAAAAACTAAAATTTGAATAACAAATTATAAAATTTGTCGTTCAAAAATTAATTCCGAACAATTAATGCGGAATACTGGACTTTAAATCGGAAAACCTGCAAAAAATAAGAAAAATATATCAGTTTCGACCAAATGAATAGTAAATGTCTTACAACACTTGTAAGACAATACCAAATGAATAGTAACTGTCTTACAACACTTGCAAGACAATACCAAATGAATAGTAACTGTCTTACAGCTTCTTTTCCAAATCATTGATTTTATTTAAAAATTCTGTATTTTGATTTGAAAGATTTGTCAAAGATAATTCATTTTCATTTTTCCTTGCTTCTAATTCTTTGATTTGTTTGTTTAATTCAGATATTTGAGAATCAGAAGATTTCTTATCCTTTTCAAACTTTTCTTGAAAAACCTTTGCCTTTTGTTCATCACTAACTTTTGAGTGGAACTCAAGTTCTTCAACCTTTCTTTCCAAAGCTTTGATTTTTTCTCGTGTACGAACAGGTAATTGCATAAGGCAATACATCTCGTCTTCGGAATCAAAATAAGGCATTGTTACCTGAAAAGATTAAAAATGATCATTATTAGATACTTCGTGAGAAGTAGAATTATGCACACACGATAATCAGAGAAAAAATATCGATTAAAGTCAGAAAAATTTTCAAAAACTAAAATTTGAATAACAAATTATAAAATTTGTCGTTCAAAAATTAATTCCGAACAATTAATGCGGAATACTGGACTTTAAATCGGCAAACCTGCAAAAAATAAGAAAAATATATCAGTTTCGACCAAATGAATAGTAAATGTCTTACAACACTTGTAAGACAATACCAAATGAATAGTAACTGTCTTACAACACTTGCAAGACAATACCAAATGAATAGTAACTGTCTTACAGCTTCTTTTCCAAATCATTGATTTTATTTAAAAATTCTGTATTTTGATTTGAAAGATTTGTCAAAGATAATTCATTTTCATTTTTCCTTGCTTCTAATTCTTTGATTTGTTTGTTTAATTCAGATATTTGAGAATCAGAAGATTTCTTATCCTTTTCAAACTTTTCTTGAAAAACTTTTGCCTTTTGTTCATCACTAACTTTTGAGTGGAACTCAAGTTCTTCAACCTTTCTTTCCAAAGCTTTGATTTTTTCTCGTGTACGAACAGGTAATTGCATAAGGCAATACATCTCGTCTTCGGAATCAAAATAAGGCATTGTTACCTGAAAAGATTAAAAATGATCATTATTAGATACTTCGTGAGAAGTAGAATTATGCACACACGATAATCAGAGAAAAAATATCGATTAAAGTCAGAAAAATTTTCAAAAACTAAAATTTGAATAACAAATTATAAAATTTGTCGTTCAAAAATTAATTCCGAACAATTAATGCGGAATACTGGACTTTAAATCGGCAAACCTGCAAAAAATAAGAAAAATATATCAGTTTCGACCAAATGAATAGTAAATGTCTTACAACACTTGTAAGACAATACCAAATGAATAGTAACTGTCTTACAACACTTGCAAGACAATACCAAATGAATAGTAACTGTCTTACAGCTTCTTTTCCAAATCATTGATTTTATTTAAAAATTATGTATTTTGATTTGAAAGATTTGTCAAAGATAATTCATTTTCATTTTTCCTTGCTTCTAATTCTTTGATTTGTTTGTTTAATTCAGATATTTGAGAATCAGAAGATTTCTTATCCTTTTCAAACTTTTCTTGAAAAACTTTTGCCTTTTGTTCATCACTAACTTTTGAGTGGAACTCAAGTTCTTCAACCTTTCTTTCCAAAGCTTTGATTTTTTCTCGTGTACGAACAGGTAATTGCATAAGGCAATACATCTCGTCTTCGGAATCAAAATAAGGCATTGTTACCTGAAAAGATTAAAAATGATCATTATTAGATACTTCGTGAGAAGTAGAATTATGCACACACGATAATCAGAGAAAAAATATCGATTAAAGTCAGAAAAATTTTCAAAAACTAAAATTTGAATAACAAATTATAAAATTTGTCGTTCAAAAATTAATTCCGAACAATTAATGCGGAATACTGGACTTTAAATCGGCAAACCTGCAAAAAAATAAGAAAAATATATCAGTTTCGACCAAATGAATAGTAAATGTCTTACAACACTTGTAAGACAATACCAAATGAATAGTAACTGTCTTACAACACTTGTAAGACAATACCAAATGAATAGTAACTGTCTTACAGCTTCTTTTCCAAATCATTGATTTTATTTAAAAATTCTGTATTTTGATTTGAAAGATTTGTCAAAGATAATTCATTTTCATTTTTCCTTGCTTATAATTCTTTGATTTGTTTGTTTAATTCAGATATTTGAGAATCAGAAGATTTCTTATCCTTTTCAAACATTTTTCTTGAAAAACTTTTGCCTTTTGTTCATCACTAACTTTTGAGTGGAACTCAAGTTCTTCAACCTTTCTTTCCAAAGCTTTGATTTTTTCTCGTGTACGAACAGGTAATTGCATAAGGCAATACATCTCGTCTTCGGAATCAAAATAAGGCATTGTTACCTGAAAAGATTAAAAATGATCATTATTAGATAATTCGTGAGAAGTAGAATTATGCACACACGATAATCAGAGAAAAAATATCGATTAAAGTCAGAAAATTTTTCAAAAACTAAAATTTGAATAACAAATTATAAAATTTGTCGTTCAAAAATTAATTCCGAACAATTAATGCGGAATACTGGACTTTAAATCGGCAAACCTGCAAAAAATAAGAAAAATATATCAGTTTCGACCAAATGAATAGTAAATGTCTTACAACACTTGTAAGACAATACCAAATGAATAGTAACTGTCTTACAACACTTGTAAGACAATACCAAATGAATAGTAACTGTCTTACAGCTTTTTTTCCAAATCATTGATTTTATTTAAAAATTCTGTATTTTGATTTGAAAGATTTGTCAAAGATAATTCATTTTCATTTTTCCTTGCTTCTAATTCTTTGATTTGTTTGTTTAATTCAGATATTTGAGAATCAGAAGATTTCTTATCCTTTTCAAACTTTTCTTGAAAAACTTTTGCCTTTTGTTCATCACTAACTTTTGAGTGGAACTCAAGTTCTTCAACCTTTCTTTCCAAAGCTTTGATTTTTTCTCGTGTACGAACAGGTAATTGCATAAGGCAATACATCTCGTCTTCGGAATCAAAATAAGGCATTGTTACCTGAAAAGATTAAAAATGATCATTATTAGATACTTCGTGAGAAGTAGAATTATGCACACACGATAATCAGAGAAAAAATATCGATTAAAGTCAGAAAAATTTTCAAAAACTAAAATTTGAATAACAAATTATAAAATTTGTCGTTCAAAAATTAATTCCGAACAATTAATGCGGAATACTGGACTTTAAATCGGCAAACCTGCAAAAAAATAAGAAAAATATATCAGTTTCGACCAAATGAATAGTAAATGTCTTACAACACTTGTAAGACAATACCAAATGAATAGTAACTGTCTTACAACACTTGTAAGACAATACCAAATGAATAGTAACTGGCTTACAGCTTCTTTTCTAAATCATTGATTTTATTTAAAAAATCTGTATTTTGATTTGAAAGATTTGTTAAAGATAATTCATTTTCATTTTTCCTTGCTTCTAATTCTTTGATTTGTTTGTTTAATTCAGATATTTGATAATCAGAAGATTTCTTATCCTTTTCAAACATTTTTCTTGAAAAACTTTTGCCTTTTGTTCATCACTAACTTTTGAGTGGAACTCAAGTTCTTCAACCTTTCTTTCCAAAGCTTTGATTTTTTCTCGTGTACGAACAGGTAATTGCATAAGGCAATACATCTCGTCTTCGGAATCGAAATAAGGCATTGTTACCTGAAAAGATTAAAAATGATCATTATTAGATAATTCGTGAGAAGTAGAATTATGCACACACGATAATCAGAGAAAAAATATCGATTAAAGTCAGAAAAATTTTCAAAAACTAAAATTTGAATAACAAATTATAAAATTTGTCGTTCAAAAATTAATTCCGAACAATTAATGCGGAATACTGGACTTTAAATCGGCAAACCTGCAAAAAATAAGAAAAATATATCAGTTTCGACCAAATGAATAGTAAATGTCTTACAACACTTGTAAGACAATACCAAATGAATAGTAACTGTCTTACAACACTTGTAAGACAATACCAAATGAATAGTAACTGTCTTACAGCTTTTTTTCCAAATCATTGATTTTATTTAAAAATTCTGTATTTTGATTTGAAAGATTTGTCAAAGATAATTCATTTTCATTTTTCCTTGCTTCTAATTCTTTGATTTGTTTGTTTAATTCAGATATTTGAGAATCAGAAGATTTCTTATCCTTTTCAAACTTTTCTTGAAAAACTTTTGCCTTTTGTTCATCACTAACTTTTGAGTGGAACTCAAGTTCTTCAACCTTTCTTTCCAAAGCTTTGATTTTTTCTCGTGTACGAACAGGTAATTGCATAAGGCAATACATCTCGTCTTCGGAATCAAAATAAGGCATTGTTACCTGAAAAGATTAAAAA
The DNA here is from genome assembly GCA_033807775.1 of Saussurea involucrata. Classification (NCBI taxonomy): domain Eukaryota; kingdom Viridiplantae; phylum Streptophyta; class Magnoliopsida; order Asterales; family Asteraceae; genus Saussurea; species Saussurea involucrata. The sequence goes on along the minus strand of CM066320.1, from coordinate 62,320,017 downwards.
TGATCATTATGAGATACTTCGTGAGAAGTAGAATTATGCACACACGATAATCAGAGAAAAAATATCGATTAAAGTCAGAAAAATTTTCAAAAACTAAAATTTGAATAACAAATTATAAAATTTGTCGTTCAAAAATTAATTCCGAACAATTAATGCGGAATACTGGACTTTAAATCGGCAAACCTGCAAAAAATAAGAAAAATATATCAGTTTCGACCAAATGAATAGTAAATGTCTTACAACACTTGTAAGACAATACCAAATGAATAGTAACTGTCTTACAACAATTGCAAGACAATACCAAATGAATAGTAACTGTCTTACAGCTTCTTTTCCAAATCATTGATTTTATTTAAAAATTATGTATTTTGATTTGAAAGATTTGTCAAAGATAATTCATTTTCATTTTCCCTTGCTTCTAATTCTTTGATTTGTTTGTTTAATTCAGATATTTGAGAATCAGAAGATTTCTTATCCTTTTCAAACTTTTCTTGAAAAACTTTTGCCTTTTGTTCATCACTAACTTTTGAGTGGAACTCAAGTTCTTCAACCTTTCTTTCCAAAGCTTTGATTTTTTCTCGTGTACGAACAGGTAATTGCATAAGGCAATACATCTCGTCTTCGGAATCAAAATAAGGCATTGTTACCTGAAAAGATTAAAAATGATCATTATTAGATACTTCGTGAGAAGTAGAATTATGCACACACGATAATCAGAGAAAAAATATCGATTAAAGTCAGAAAAATTTTCAAAAACTAAAATTTGAATAACAAATTATAAAATTTGTCGTTCAAAAATTAATTCCGAACAATTAATGCGGAATACTGGACTTTAAATCGGCAAACCTGCAAAAAAATAAGAAAAATATATTAGTTTCGACCAAATGAATAGTAAATGTCTTACAACACTTGTAAGACAATACCAAATGAATAGTAACTGTCTTACAACACTTGCAAGACAATACCAAATGAATAGTAACTGTCTTACAGCTTCTTTTCCAAATCAATGATTTTATTTAAAAATTCTGTATTTTGATTTGAAAGATTTGTCAAAGATAATTCATTTTCATTTTTCCTTGCTTCTAATTCTTTGATTTGTTTGTTTAATTCAGATATTTGAGAATCAGAAGATTTCTTATCCTTTTCAAACTTTTCTTGAAAAACTTTTGCCTTTTGTTCATCACTAACTTTTGAGTGGAACTCAAGTTCTTCAACCTTTCTTTCCAAAGCTTTGATTTTTTCTCGTGTACGAACAGGTAATTGCATAAGGCAATACATCTCGTCTTCGGAATCAAAATAAGGCATTGTTACCTGAAAAGATTAAAAATGATCATTATGAGATACTTCGTGAGAAGTAGAATTATGCACACACGATAATCAGAGAAAAAATATCGATTAAAGTCAGAAAATTTTTCAAAAACTAAAATTTGAATAACAAATTATAAAATTTGTCGTTCAAAAATTAATTCCGAACAATTAATGCGGAATACTGGACTTTAAATCGGCAAACCTGCAAAAAATAAGAAAAATATATCAGTTTCGACCAAATGAATAGTAAATGTCTTACAACACTTGTAAGACAATACCAAATGAATAGTAACTGTCTTACAACACTTGCAAGACAATACCAAATGAATAGTAACTGTCTTACAGCTTCTTTTCCAAATCATTGATTTTATTTAAAAATTCTGTATTTTGATTTGAAAGATTTGTTAAAGATAATTCATTTTCATTTTTCCTTGCTTCTAATTCGTTGATTTGTTTGTTTAATTCAGATATTTGAGAATCAGAAGATTTCTTATCCTTTTCAAACTTTTCTTGAAAAACTTTTGCCTTTTGTTCATCACTAACTTTTGAGTGGAACTCAAGTTCTTCAACCTTTCTTTCCAAAGCTTTGATTTTTTCTCGTGTACGAACAGGTAATTGCATAAGGCAATACATCTCGTCTTCGGAATCAAAATAAGGCATTGTTACCTGAAAAGATTAAAAATGATCATTATTAGATACTTCGTGAGAAGTAGAATTATGCACACACGATAATCAGAGAAAAAATATCGATTAAAGTCAGAAAAATTTTCAAAAACTAAAATTTGAATAACAAATTATAAAATTTGTCGTTCAAAAATTAATTCCGAACAATTAATGCGGAATACTGGACTTTAAATCGGAAAACCTGCAAAAAATAAGAAAAATATATCAGTTTCGACCAAATGAATAGTAAATGTCTTACAACACTTGTAAGACAATACCAAATGAATAGTAACTGTCTTACAACACTTGCAAGACAATACCAAATGAATAGTAACTGTCTTACAGCTTCTTTTCCAAATCATTGATTTTATTTAAAAATTCTGTATTTTGATTTGAAAGATTTGTCAAAGATAATTCATTTTCATTTTTCCTTGCTTCTAATTCTTTGATTTGTTTGTTTAATTCATATATTTGAGAATCAGAAGATTTCTTATCCTTTTCAAACTTTTCTTGAAAAACTTTTGCCTTTTGTTCATCACTAACTTTTGAGTGGAACTCAAGTTCTTCAACCTTTCTTTCCAAAGCTTTGATTTTTTCTCGTGTACGAACAGGTAATTGCATAAGGCAATACATCTCGTCTTCGGAATCAAAATAAGGCATTGTTACCTGAAAAGATTAAAAATGATCATTATTAGATACTTCGTGAGAAGTAGAATTATGCACACACGATAATCAGAGAAAAAATATCGATTAAAGTCAGAAAAATTTTCAAAAACTAAAATTTGAATAACAAATTATAAAATTTGCCGTTCAAAAATTAATTCCGAACAATTAATGCGGAATACTGGACTTTAAATCGGCAAACCTGCAAAAAAATAAGAAAAATATATCAGTTTCGACCAAATGAATAGTAAATGTCTTACAACACTTGTAAGACAATACCAAATGAATAGTAACTGTCTTACAACACTTGTAAGACAATACCAAATGAATAGTAACTGTCTTACAGCTTCTTTTCCAAATCATTGATTTTATTTAAAAATTCTGTATTTTGATTTGAAAGATTTGTCAAAGATAATTCATTTTCATTTTTCCTTGCTTCTAATTCTTTGATTTGTTTGTTTAATTCAGATATTTGAGAATCAGAAGATTTCTTATCCTTTTCAAACTTTTCTTGAAAAACTTTTGCCTTTTGTTCATCACTAACTTTTGAGTGGAACTCAAGTTCTTCAACCTTTCTTTCCAAAGCTTTGATTTTTTCTCGTGTACGAACAGGTAATTGCATAAGGCAATACATCTCGTCTTCGGAATCAAAATAAGGCATTGTTACCTGAAAAGATTAAAAGTGATCATTATTAGATACTTCGAGAGAAGTAGAATTATGCACACACGATAATCAGAGAAAAAATATCGATTAAAGTCAGAAAAAATTTCAAAAACTAAAATTTGAATAACAAATTATAAAATTTGTCGTTCAAAAATTAATTCCGAACAATTAATGCCGAATACTGGACTTTAAATCGGCAAACCTGCAAAAAATAAGAAAAATATATCAGTTTCGACCAAATGAATAGTAACTGTCTTACAACACTTGTAAGACAATACCAAATGAATAGTAACTGTCTTACAACACTTGTAAGACAATACCAAATGAATAGTAACTGTCTTACAGCTTCTTTTCCAAATCATTGATTTTATTTAAAAATTCTATATTTTGATTTGAAAGATTTGTCAAAGATAATTCATTTTCATTTTTCCTTGCTTCTAATTCTTTGATTTGTTTGTTTAATTCAGATATTTGAGAATCAGAAGATTTCTTATCCTTTTCAAACTTTTCTAGAAAAACTTTTGCCTTTTGTTCATCACTAACTTTTGAGTGGAACTCAAGTTCTTCAACCTTTCTTTCCAAAGCTTTAATTTTTTCTCGTGTACGAACGGGTAATTGCATAAGGCAATACATCTCGTCTTCGGAATCAAAATAAGGCATTGTTACCTGAAAAGATTAAAAATGATCATTATTAGATACTTCGTGAGAAGTAGAATTATGCACACACGATAATCAGAGAAAAAATATCGATTAAAGTCAGAAAAATTTTCAAAAACTAAAATTTGAATAACAAATTATAAAATTTGTCGTTCAAAAATTAATTCCGAACAATTAATGCGGAATACTGGACTTTAAATCGGCAAACCTGCAAAAAATAAGAAAAATATATCAGTTTCGACCAAATGAATAGTAAATGTCTTACAACACTTGTAAGACAATACCAAATGAATAGTAACTGTCTTACAACACTTGTAAGACAATACCAAATGAATAGTAACTGTCTTACAGCTTTTTTTCCAAATCATTGATTTTATTTAAAAATTCTGTATTTTGATTTGAAAGATTTGTCAAAGATAATTCATTTTCATTTTTCCTTGCTTCTAATTCTTTGATTTGTTTGTTTAATTCAGATATTTGAGAATCAGAAGATTTCTTATCCTTTTCAAACTTTTCTTGAAAAACTTTTGCCTTTTGTTCATCACTAACTTTTGAGTGGAACTCAAGTTCTTCAACCTTTCTTTCCAAAGCTTTGATTTTTTCTCGTGTACGAACAGGTAATTGCATAAGGCAATACATCTCGTCTTCAGAATCAAAATAAGGCATTGTTACCTGAAAAGATTAAAAATGATCATTATTAGATACTTCGTGAGAAGTAGAATTATGCACACACGATAATCAGAGAAAAAATATCGATTAAAGTCAGAAAATTTTTCAAAAACTAAAATTTGAATAACAAATTATAAAATTTGTCGTTCAAAAATTAATTCCGAACAATTAATGCGGAATACTGGACTTTAAATCGGCAAACCTGCAAAAAATAAGAAAAATATATCAGTTTCGACCAAATGAATAGTAAATGTCTTACAACACTTGTAAGACAATACCAAATGAATAGTAACTGTCTTACAACACTTGCAAGACAATACCAAATGAATAGTAACTGTCTTACAGCTTCTTTTCCAAATCATTGATTTTATTTAAAAATTATGTATTTTGATTTGAAAGATTTGTCAAAGATAATTCATTTTCATTTTTCCTTGCTTCTAATTCTTTGATTTGTTTGTTTAATTCAGATATTTGAGAATCAGAAGATTTCTTATCCTTTTCAAACTTTTCTTGAAAAACTTTTGCCTTTTGTTCATCACTAACTTTTGAGTGGAACTCAAGTTCTTCAACCTTTCTTTCCAAAGCTTTGATTTTTTCTCGTGTACGAACAGGTAATTGCATAAGGCAATACATCTCGTCTTCGGAATCAAAATAAGGCATTGTTACCTGAAAAGATTAAAAATGATCATTATGAGATACTTCGTGAGAAGTAGAATTATGCACACACGATAATCAGAGAAAAAATATCGATTAAAGTCAGAAAAATTTTCAAAAACTAAAATTTGAATAACAAATTATAAAATTTGTCGTTCAAAAATTAATTCCGAACAATTAATGCGGAATACTGGACTTTAAATCGGCAAACCTGCAAAAAATAAGAAAAATATATCAGTTTCGACCAAATGAATAGTAAATGTCTTACAACACTTGTAAGACAATACCAAATGAATAGTAACTGTCTTACAACAATTGCAAGACAATACCAAATGAATAGTAACTGTCTTACAGCTTCTTTTCCAAATCATTGATTTTATTTAAAAATTCTGTATTTTGATTTGAAAGATTTGTCAAAGATAATTCATTTTCATTTTTCCTTGCTTCTAATTCTTTGATTTGTTTGTTTAATTCAGATATTTGAGAATCAGAAGATTTCTTATCCTTTTCAAACTTTTCTTGAAAAACTTTTGCCTTTTGTTCATCACTAACTTTTGAGTGGAACTCAAGTTCTTCAACCTTTCTTTCCAAAGCTTTGATTTTTTCTCGTGTACGAACAGGTAATTGCATAAGGCAATACATCTCGTCTTCGGAATCAAAATAAGGCATTGTTACCTGAAAAGATTAAAAATGATCATTATTAGATACTTCGTGAGAAGTAGAATTATGCACACACGATAATCAGAGAAAAAATATCGATTAAAGTCAGAAAAATTTTCAAAAACTAAAATTTGAATAACAAATTATAAAATTTGTCGTTCAAAAATTAATTCCGAACAATTAATGCGGAATACTGGACTTTAAATCGGCAAACCTGCAAAAAATAAGAAAAATATATCAGTTTCGACCAAATGAATAGTAAATGTCTTACAACACTTGTAAGACAATACCAAATGAATAGTAACTGTCTTACAACACTTGCAAGACAATACCAAATGAATAGTAACTGTCTTACAGCTTCTTTTCCAAATCATTGATTTTATTTAAAAATTATGTATTTTGATTTGAAAGATTTGTCAAAGATAATTCATTTTCATTTTTCCTTGCTTCTAATTCTTTGATTTGTTTGTTTAATTCAGATATTTGAGAATCAGAAGATTTCTTATCCTTTTCAAACTTTTCTTGAAAAACTTTTGCCTTTTGTTCATCACTAACTTTTGAGTGGAACTCAAGTTCTTCAACCTTTCTTTCCAAAGCTTTGATTTTTTCTCGTGTACGAACAGGTAATTGCATAAGGCAATACATCTCGTCTTCGGAATCAAAATAAGGCATTGTTACCTGAAAAGATTAAAAATGATCATTATGAGATACTTCGTGAGAAGTAGAATTATGCACACACGATAATCAGAGAAAAAATATCGATTAAAGTCAGAAAAATTTTCAAAAACTAAAATTTGAATAACAAATTATAAAATTTGTCGTTCAAAAATTAATTCCGAACAATTAATGCGGAATACTGGACTTTAAATCGGCAAACCTGCAAAAAATAAGAAAAATATATCAGTTTCGACCAAATGAATAGTAAATGTCTTACAACACTTGTAAGACAATACCAAATGAATAGTAACTGTCTTACAACAATTGCAAGACAATACCAAATGAATAGTAACTGTCTTACAGCTTCTTTTCCAAATCATTGATTTTATTTAAAAATTCTGTATTTTGATTTGAAAGATTTGTCAAAGATAATTCATTTTCATTTTTCCTTGCTTCTAATTCTTTGATTTGTTTGTTTAATTCAGATATTTGAGAATCAGAAGATTTCTTATCCTTTTCAAACTTTTCTTGAAAAACTTTTGCCTTTTGTTCATCACTAACTTTTGAGTGGAACTCAAGTTCTTCAACCTTTCTTTCCAAAGCTTTGATTTTTTCTCGTGTACGAACAGGTAATTGCATAAGGCAATACATCTCGTCTTCGGAATCAAAATAAGGCATTGTTACCTGAAAAGATTAAAAATGATCATTATTAGATACTTCGTGAGAAGTAGAATTATGCACACACGATAATCAGAGAAAAAATATCGATTAAAGTCAGAAAAATTTTCAAAAACTAAAATTTGAATAACAAATTATAAAATTTGTCGTTCAAAAATTAATTCCGAACAATTAATGCGGAATACTGGACTTTAAATCGGCAAACCTGCAAAAAAATAAGAAAAATATATTAGTTTCGACCAAATGAATAGTAAATGTCTTACAACACTTGTAAGACAATACCAAATGAATAGTAACTGTCTTACAACACTTGCAAGACAATACCAAATGAATAGTAACTGTCTTACAGCTTCTTTTCCAAATCATTGATTTTATTTAAAAATTCTGTATTTTGATTTGAAAGATTTGTCAAAGATAATTCATTTTCATTTTTCCTTGCTTCTAATTCTTTGATTTGTTTGTTTAATTCAGATATTTGAGAATCAGAAGATTTCTTATCCTTTTCAAACTTTTCTTGAAAAACTTTTGCCTTTTGTTCATCACTAACTTTTGAGTGGAACTCAAGTTCTTCAACCTTTCTTTCCAAAGCTTTGATTTTTTCTCGTGTACGAACAGGTAATTGCATAAGGCAATACATCTCGTCTTCGGAATCAAAATAAGGCATTGTTACCTGAAAAGATTAAAAATGATCATTATGAGATACTTCGTGAGAAGTAGAATTATGCACACACGATAATCAGAGAAAAAATATCGATTAAAGTCAGAAATTTTTTCAAAAACTAAAATTTGAATAACAAATTATAAAATTTGTCGTTCAAAAATTAATTCCGAACAATTAATGCGGAATACTGGACTTTAAATCGGCAAACCTGCAAAAAATAAGAAAAATATATCAGTTTCGACCAAATGAATAGTAAATGTCTTACAACACTTGTAAGACAATACCAAATGAATAGTAACTGTCTTACAACACTTGCAAGACAATACCAAATGAATAGTAACTGTCTTACAGCTTCTTTTCCAAATCATTGATTTTATTTAAAAATTCTGTATTTTGATTTGAAAGATTTGTTAAAGATAATTCATTTTCATTTTTCCTTGCTTCTAATTCGTTGATTTGTTTGTTTAATTCAGATATTTGAGAATCAGAAGATTTCTTATCCTTTTCAAACTTTTCTTGAAAAACTTTTGCCTTTTGTTCATCACTAACTTTTGAGTGGAACTCAAGTTCTTCAACCTTTCTTTCCAAAGCTTTGATTTTTTCTTGTGTACGAACAGGTAATTGCATAAGGCAATACATCTCGTCTTCGGAATCAAAATAAGGCATTGTTACCTGAAAAGATTAAAAATGATCATTATTAGATACTTCGTGAGAAGTAGAATTATGCACACACGATAATCAGAGAAAAAATATCGATTAAAGTCAGAAAAATTTTCAAAAACTAAAATTTGAATAACAAATTATAAAATTTGTCGTTCAAAAATTAATTCCGAACAATTAATGCGGAATACTGGACTTTAAATCGGAAAACCTGCAAAAAATAAGAAAAATATATCAGTTTCGACCAAATGAATAGTAAATGTCTTACAACACTTGTAAGACAATACCAAATGAATAGTAACTGTCTTACAACACTTGCAAGACAATACCAAATGAATAGTAACTGTCTTACAGCTTATTTTCCAAATCATTGATTTTATTTAAAAATTCTGTATTTTGATTTGAAAGATTTGTCAAAGATAATTCATTTTCATTTTTCCTTGCTTCTAATTCTTTGATTTGTTTGTTTAATTCATATATTTGAGAATCAGAAGATTTCTTATCCTTTTCAAACTTTTCTTGAAAAACTTTTGCCTTTTGTTCATCACTAACTTTTGAGTGGAACTCAAGTTCTTCAACCTTTCTTTCCAAAGCTTTGATTTTTTCTCGTGTACGAACAGGTAATTGCATAAGGCAATACATCTCGTCTTCGGAATCAAAATAAGGCATTGTTACCTGAAAAGATTAAAAATGATCATTATTAGATACTTCGTGAGAAGTAGAATTATGCACACACGATAATCAGAGAAAAAATATCGATTAAAGTCAGAAAAATTTTCAAAAACTAAAATTTGAATAACAAATTATAAAATTTGTCGTTCAAAAATTAATTCCGAACAATTAATGCGGAATACTGGACTTTAAATCGGCAAACCTGCAAAAAAATAAGAAAAATATATCAGTTTCGACCAAATGAATAGTAAATGTCTTACAACACTTGTAAGACAATACCAAATGAATAGTAACTGTCTTACAACACTTGTAAGACAATACCAAATGAATAGTAACTGTCTTACAGCTTCTTTTCCAAATCATTGATTTTATTTAAAAATTCTGTATTTTGATTTGAAAGATTTGTCAAAGATAATTCATTTTCATTTTTCCTTGCTTCTAATTCTTTGATTTGTTTGTTTAATTCAGATATTTGAGAATCAGAAGATTTCTTATCCTTTTCAAACTTTTCTTGAAAAACTTTTGCCTTTTGTTCATCACTAACTTTTGAGTGGAACTCAAGTTCTTCAACCTTTCTTTCCAAAGCTTTGATTTTTTCTCGTGTACGAACAGGTAATTGCATAAGGCAATACATCTCGTCTTCGGAATCAAAATAAGGCATTGTTACCTGAAAAGATTAAAAGTGATCATTATTAGATACTTCGAGAGAAGTAGAATTATGCACACACGATAATCAGAGAAAAAATATCGATTAAAGTCAGAAAAAATTTCAAAAACTAAAATTTGAATAACAAATTATAAAATTTGTCGTTCAAAAATTAATTCCGAACAATTAATGCGGAATACTGGACTTTAAATCGGCAAACCTGCAAAAAATAAGAAAAATATATCAGTTTCGACCAAATGAATAGTAAATGTCTTACAACACTTGTAAGACAATACCAAATGAATAGTAACTGTCTTACAACACTTGTAAGACAATACCAAATGAATAGTAACTGTCTTACAGCTTCTTTTCCAAATCATTGATTTTATTTAAAAATTCTATATTTTGATTTGAAAGATTTGTCAAAGATAATTCATTTTCATTTTTCCTTGCTTCTAATTCTTTGATTTGTTTGTTTAATTCAGATATTTGAGAATTAGAAGATTTCTTATCCTTTTCAAACTTTTCTAGAAAAACTTTTGCCTTTTGTTCATCACTAACTTTTGAGTGGAACTCAAGTTCTTCAACCTTTCTTTCCAAAGCTTTAATTTTTTCTAGTGTACGAACGGGTAATTGTATAAGGCAATACATCTCGTCTTCGGAATCAAAATAAGGCATTGTTACCTGAAAAGATTAAAAATGATCATTATTAGATACTTCGTGAGAAGTAGAATTATGCACACACGATAATCAGAGAAAAAATATCGATTAAAGTCAGAAAATTTTTCAAAAACTAAAATTTGAATAAAAAATTATAAAATTTGTCATTCAAAAGTTAATTCTGAACAATTAATGCGGAATACTGTACTCTAAATCGGCAAACCTGCAAAAAATAAGAAAAATATATCAGTTTCGACCAAATAAATAGTAAATGTCTTACAGCACTTGTAAGACAATACCAAATGAATAGTAACTGTCTTACAACACTTGTAAGACAATACCAAATGAATAGTAATTGTCTTACAGCTTCTTTTCCAAATCATTGATTTTATTTAAAAATTCTGTATTTTGATTTGAAAGATTTGTCAAAGATAATTCATTTTCATTTTTCCTTGCTTCTAATTCTTTGATTTGTTTGTTTAATTCAGATATTTGAGAATCAGAAGATTTCTTATCCTTTTCAAACTTTTCTTGAAAAACTTTTGCCTTTTGTTCATCACTAACTTTTGAGTGGAACTCAAGTTCTTCAACCTTTCTTTCCAAAGCTTTGATTTTTTCTCGTGTACGAACAGGTAATTGCATAAGGCAATACATCTCGTCTTCGGAATCAAAATAAGGCATTGTTACATGAAAAGATTAAAAATGATCATTATTAGATATACTTCGTGAGAAGTAGAATTATGCACACACGATAATCAGAGAAAAAATATCCATTAAAGTCAGAAAAATTTTCAAAAACTAAAATTTGAATAACAAATTATAAAATTTGTCGTTCAAAAATTAATTCCGAACAATTAATGCGGAATACTGGACTTTAAATCGGCAAACCTGCAAAAAAATAAGAAAAATATATCAGTTTCGACCAAATGAATAGTAAATGTCTTACAACACTTGTAAGACAATACCAAATGAATAGTAACTGTCTTACAACACTTGTAAGACAATACCAAATGAATAGTAACTGTCTTACAGCTTCTTTTCCAAATCATTGATTTTATTTAAAAATTCTGTATTTTGATTTGAAAGATTTGTCAAAGATAATTCATTTTCATTTTTCCTTGCTTCTAATTCTTTGATTTGTTTGTTTAATTCAGATATTTGAGAATCAGAAGATTTCTTATCCTTTTCAAACTTTTCTTGAAAAACTTCTGCCTTTTGTTCATCACTAACTTTTGAGTGGAACTCAAGTTCTTCAACCTTTCTTTCCAAAGCTTTGATTTTTTCTCGTGTACGAACAGGTAATTGCATAAGGCAATACATCTCGTCTTCGGAATCAAAATAAGGCATTGTTACCTGAAAAGATAAAAAATGATCATTATTAGATACTTCGTGAGAAGTAGAATTATGCACACACGATAATCAGAGAAAAAATATCGATTAAAGTCAAAAAAATTTTCAAAAACTAAAATTTGAATAACAAATTATAAAATTTGTCGTTCAAAAATTAATTCCGAACAATTAATGCGGAATACTGGACTTTAAATCGGCAAACCTGCAAAAAAATAAGAAAAATATATCAGTTTCGACCAAATAAATAGTAAATGTCTTACAACACTTGTAAGACAATACCAAATGAATAGTAACTGTCTTACAACACTTGTAAGACAATACCAAATGAATAGTAACTGTCTTACAGCTTCTTTTCCAAATCATTGATTTTATTTAAAAATTCTGTATTTTGATTTGAAAGATTTGTCAAAGATAATTCATTTTCATTTTTCCTTGCTTATAATTCTTTGATTTGTTTGTTTAATTCAGATATTTGAGAACCAGAAGATTTCTTATCCTTTTCAAACATTTTTCTTGAAAAACTTTTGCCTTTTGTTCATCACTAACTTTTGAGTGGAACTCAAGTTCTTCAACCTTTCTTTCCAAAGCTTTGATTTTTTCTCGTGTACGAACAGGTAATTGCATAAGGCAATACATCTCGTCTTCGGAATCAAAATAAGGCATTGTTACCTGAAAAGATTAAAAATGATCATTATTAGATAATTCGTGAGAAGTAGAATTATGCACACACGATAATCAGAGAAAAAAATATCTATTAAAGTCGGAAAAATTTTCAAAAACTAAAATTTGAATAACAAATTATAAAATTTGTCGTTCAAAAATTAATTCCGAACAATTAATGCGGAATACTGGACTTTAAATCGGCAAACCTGCAACAAATAAGAAAAATATATCAGTTTCGACCAAATGAATAGTAAATGTCTTACAACACTTGTAAGACAATACCAAATGAATAGTAACTATTCTACTGGTACAAATGGGTTTAAGATATATCGATGTGGCCTTTCTGGTTTGGGAAAGTAAGTTCCAAGGGGTGCTTGACACCTAGCACCTAAGACCAACTGGTCTGGGATTGGCTAACTCAAATCCTGCTATAGAACCAGATAGAAAGTCATGTTTAACGGTGTATATTATTCTTACTAAACTATATTTTTTTATCAAATCATTTTCTATTTTCTTCTCCCCTAAAGTTTTGTAAAGAAAAATCATATCAATCTTCAAAATCTTTAACTTTTCTCCCCCTTGATTTTCTTGGAAAAACTTTAGCGATGCTTTTTCTTCGAATGAGATCTATGCTTTTTCTCCTCCTTAATGAATAACCTTGCTCCCCCTCAAAATAAGAATTCTGGAGCAATTTGTTTTCTCCCCTTTACTTTGGACTTTGATAAAAATGCTAACTAATCAGCAACATTTTTCTTCTCTTCCACAACTAACTTGACAGAGTCTTCATGTTGATTTAGAACACGGAACAGATGATTGAGGTCTTCTTCACACATATCTTTATTCATTTGCAGACTTATAGCAAATGATGACCATTCTGAGTTTAGACTGTTCAGAAATTTGTAATTTATTTCTGACTTTGTTTTCTTCAGCCCATTTCTTCTCAAATCATTCAGAATAGTACAAAATGTGATAAACCAGGTCACAGAAGTCATCATCTCTTTCACTACTGCAAATGCCAACTATGTCAAAGAATTCAGAAAAAGTGTCGGCAAAATGCGCTTCAACACAGAGGCAGAGCTTGCAACTCTAATCGGCCTCTGTGATGATGTATGTGCGAAGTTGATAGCCGCAGGAGCAGAACTACCAAAGAAACCCAAAGCTTCCTGCAGAGCAGAGGGTACTTCAGATAAGAGTCAGGATGACTCTGATGATGACCATCCTGGTCCATCAGATCATCCTGAGGGGGAGAATATAAGGGAGAAAGCTACGACCAGAGGACTACAAGCTCCACCAATCGCAGCAGAACCAATCAGCCAAGCCCCTCCACAACAAACCAAAGATCAACAAACTCAACAGACCACAGAGACAACACCCATCTCTGTGGAATCAACCGCTAAAGAAACCCATGTACCAGAAGCTCAAAAGACCACAGAGGCAACACCCACCTCTGTGGAATTCCCTACAATGTTTGGAGTAGATATTCAACATCTGTCATCCTCCACAGAAGAAGATCTTCCCTCCCAAACTACAAAACCAAAAGAAAAACCCCAATCCATCCCAAGAAGAAAGTCCATTGCCCACAAACCAAAAAGAGCAAAGCCCTCTGCTTCTTCTGTTCTAAGGAATATGCACAAAACAATGACTGAACGAATGGCGCATAGAGAAGAAGAAAGGCACAGGTTCACATTAGCTTTCAAAATGGCAAGAAGATTTGATATCCAATCTTCACCAACAGAAACCAAGCTCACAGAAGAAGTCACCAAAGAACCTCCAACAGAGGTTACAGAGCAAATCAAGCCAACAGAACCAACACCACAAAAGTCCTCTCAAACACAAGTGTCAAAACCTACAGAGGCAACCCCCATCATTCCAACAGAAGTTGTTAAAAAGATGGAAAGTCTCAGAAGACAAGTACCACAACCTGGTCCAACACGAGAAGAAATGGAAGAAGTGGTATACAAATACCTCTATAAACAATCTTTTCAGACCAATCATCCAACAGATCATGTGACAGATCCAAAGATCAGAGAAGAATTTGACAACGTCTTCACCAGGACAAAGCCAAGAACCAAAGCAGACGTCTTCTCAATCCACAAGATCAAAAAGGTAATCTTCTGTAGATACTCCTTCACTAGAACCTATCCCAGGGTCAGGTAAAATATTTACAGAGTCAGGAGGGTAAACAATTCAGAAACCACCTTCGCTGATGCTGACCTAAGGAATCTGAATCCCTGTGATCTACCTGACCTTCTGCAATGGACGAAGGACAACTACAACACAGAGCCAAACACCAGAGCCTATCAAGTGTTGAGAAAAGCAATGAGGGAAAGGCTTCTGATCTACAGTCTGACAGACTTTCAGCTGGGAAAGGATCTTGGTCTCAAACATCTGAACCTACGACCACCAGAGGATCGCTGCCCACCTGACGCCGTACCCAACTCAATCATTATAGAACCAAGGTTCGGGTTAGTATTTCAAAACCCACAAGGCGAAGTCAAACTTTTTGTGACCATGGACTGTCAGAAGTACGCAACTAGTACTCTGAACAAGTTCAGAGCAAACCTTGTAAAATACAGAGATACCGAGCAAATGGATAGATACGCTGCAGATACCTTCATTAGAGAGATTGATGCTACAATACGCTTAAGAGAACTCTGAATCAGTTTCTACAAAGAGATAAGAGAAGTCGGAAGAGACAACATAAGCTTCAACGATTTCAAAGACGCCAAAATCTGATTCTCAAACAACCAATCTCTGCAAACCATGTTAAACTTTATCTTTCATTTTACTCAAATGTAAAATGCCTCTGGCATATATCTGAATGAAAGAACTTTCGAGGTATTGTTTAACCTCTGTCTTATCTAACTTAGCCTAAAAATACCTAAATGTCAAATTTTTATTTTTCACTACTTAGAGGGAGATTGTTAGCTTCAATCTTCCTAATCGTAGAAGTATTTAGAAGTAGTGAAAAATAGGCCAAGTGAAGAAAGCCTCTTACAGAGGCTCTGCCGAACTTACCGAGAGATCAAGGTCAAGAAGCTACAGAAGCTACAGAGACGTCCAACAGAAGCTCTGTCATACGCGCAAAGAAGACCAAAGACTCGGAATCTGGTAAAGACTGATCTACAAAGGACCATACCGCAGAACCTCTGTAACACTTTACAGAGCCTCTGCGGTCCTCATTAAAGACTTGGAAGATATTTATAATATCTTACTACTGTTCCTGGACCTGTTCATCAACTTGCATGGCAACGTACCCTGTCCAACTTCAATGTGTCAAACTCTGAGTGGACTCAATAGGGCTTAGTACATAATACACGTCTGCAGCATTTAATGCAATACTATACGTACAACTGTTCATGCCGTCCGATCAACAGTAGCTCATGCTTTATGGTCCCCTTGTAGTAGTATATAAGGAAGACTCATGTTGAGTTCTTCCTATATAAAAAATAATCAAGAGATAAAAACATCACAAGAACACATAGCTTATACACTTTGAGAGTCATATCTATTTTAAAGCTTTGCTTACTCACTGTTCTTAAATTTGTTCTTGATATATATATTCAGTAAACTTTGAGAATTATTTCCTGTTCACTGTTTATTTATATTGTGTTCTAAATCTATCAAACATTTCTGTTAGTTCTTCAAATACGCTTCCGCATCAAACTTAAACTTGAACTAATAGATCTGATAATCTTGTTTAAACAAAACGGGAACCAACAATTGGTATCAGAGCCTAGCTTGATTTTTAATATCAAGTGATCCTCGTTTGACAACATTATTGATAGATTTCATTCTGTTTTTAACCTACTCTTCATCATAATTAAAAAGGTTTCTGTTTTCCTATCACTCTTTGATTCATTCTGATAGAAACAATTTTTCCAGGTTAAAACACCAGTAAAGTAATTCTGGATATTAGTTATTACCCAGAAATCCTTCCAGATCTTCATACTCATAAATCTTTCATCATATTATCCTTTCTGAACCCCTGAAAAACTCTTACAATGACAAACACCAATAACTTTTTCACTGCTGGCTCATTAACCAAACCTCCTACTCTCCTTCGAGATGAGTATCCTCAATGGAAGATAAGAATGGTTCATTTCTTTGAGGGTACTGAAAAACTCTCAAACAATATCTTTACAATCCTCCTCCGGTCCCTATGATAACTATGCCACGTGTACCAGCTACTGCTGAATCTCCTGAAATCCCTGAACATCAAAAACCTAAGCCAAAAGGAGAATGGTCAAATGAAGATAAGGGAGAAGATGAAGTTGCAAAGAAAACAAAAAGAATATTGATCATGGCTATCCCCAACGAACTTTTTCAATCCTTAGATGCATGCGAAACAGCGCACGATCTTTGGAAAGAATTAGAAAGACAGTTGGAAGTGGGTGCTAAAACCCAGAAGAACCGAAGGGCACAATACATAAATGAATATCATGCCTTCAGAGCCTCTGCAACAGAATCTCTGCAAACAACATACGACCGGTTCAACTCCATCATAAACAAATGCAGAAAGTCTGGCATTCACAGAACCTCTGAAGAAAATAACGTCATGTTTCTAAAGAGCCTGAATGATGAGTGGCTTCAATTGTCTATGTCTTTACAAACAAACCAAGATCTAGACTCATGGACACTCTCTGATTTCTACCGCTTGTTATACACAGAACCGTTCAACCATTGTGAAAAGACACCTCAAGACTCCTTACGAATTGATCAACAAAAGGCGGCCAAACATCAAATTTTTCCATGTGTTCGGATGTAAATGCTTTGTTTTAAACGACAGAGATTCCAGAGGAAAGTTTGAGGTAAAAGCTGACGAAGGCAAATTCATTGGATACTCTGCCACTTCCAAAGCCTACAGAGCATTCCTTACAAGGTCTCGCAAAATCGTAGAAAGCATCAATGTTTCTTTTGATGATTCATTCCAAAAGACTTATGAGCAAATCAGTTCAGAACTCGGACTTAAAAGGGAAACCTGTGGCATCTCGCAAACGAAAGAAGACTTAAATCTTCTATTTTTAGAGATGTTCCACGACGACATTGATCCCTCTGTTGGAACAAACAGAGCTTCTGAAGAACCATCTTCCATCGGTCAAAATCCTACAGGTATGACTCTAACTGGTCCAAATAATGCCTCATCTTCTTCTATAAATACTACAGATGCAAATGCCGAGGTAGAGACTGCAGACGATGAAACAACGAGGAAAACAACCACAGAAGCTGCTGAAAATCAAACTTCACAATCCACAGAGGAACCAATTACAGAGGATATAGAGGACCAAGTCTATACGTCCTCAGAGGAACAAACCCCACCACCTCTCATACCAATCATTCCACAAGCTGTAGGATCAACTACAAAGGCACGCACTACTACAGAGGCTATACAAGAAGAAGAAGAAGAAGAAGAACAAGAAGCCTCTGAAGAAAGATTCGATGACATTGGTGACCACCTTCCACGCACAACTAAGTGGACAAAAAGCCATCCTCCAAGCCAAATAATTGGCGAACCTTCTGACACAGTAAAAACCAGATCTGCCACTGCTAATTTTTGTTTCTTTACAAATTTTATCAGTATGATAGAACCAAAGAAGATTTCTGAAGCCCTAGATGACCCAAACTGGGTAGACACCATGCAAGAAGAACTTTTGCAGTTTGAGCATAACAGAGTATGGACTTTAGTACATCTGCCACGAGGGAAACAAGCCATTGGGACTAAGTGGGTCTACAGAAATAAGAAGGATGAAGATGGAGTGGTCATCAGAAACAAAGCAAGATTAGTGGCCAAGGGATATAGACAAGAAGAAGGCATAGACTACGATGAGACTTTTGCCCCTGTCGCACGACTCGAAGCAATAAGAATATTTTTAGCCTTCGCAGCCCACAGAGGATTTAAAGTTTATCAGATGGACGTAAAATCAGCTTTTCTCAACGGTGAAATCCAAGAAGAGGTTTACGTAAATCAGCCACCAGGGTTTGAAAGCTCAAAGTTCCAAAGGCATGTATACTACCTTGAAAAGGCTCTGTACGGACTGAAACAGGCTCTAAGAGCATGGTACGAACGACTTTTTACCTTTCTTCTAGTCAATGGCTACGACAGAGGTACAACAGATACAACCTTATTCTATAAACGTAAATACAGTGAAATAATGCTAGTACAAATCTACGTGGACGACATAATTTTTGGGTCTACTAATACAGAAGAGTGCAAAAGTTTCGAAAAACTCATGCAGAGTGAGTTTGAGATGAGTATGATGGGAGAATTAACATTCTTCCTAGGACTCCAATTCAAACAATCACCAGAAGGAATTTTTATAAATCAGGCCAAATATGTCTCTGACATTCTTTCCAAATATAGCCTCTCTGATACCTCTGCAATGAAAACTCCAATGGCCACTGGAAATAAGTTATTCTTAGATCCAGATGGCATCTCTGTAGAATGCACTCTTTACAGAGGCACGATTGGATCTCTATTATACTTAACTGCAAGCAGACCTGATATTATGCATGCCACATGTCTTTGTGCACGTTATCAAGCTAATCCTAAGAAATCACATTATGATGCTGTAAAGAGAATCTTTAGATACCTAAAGGGGACCAAAAGTCTTGGGCTCTGGTATCCACAGAACTCTGGTTTTTGTCTTAAAGCCTATACAGATTCAGACTATGGAGGATGTATGCTCGACAGAAAGAGTACCTCTGGGAGTTGTCAATTCCTAGGTGGTAAACTAGTCAGTTGGACCTCCAAGAAGCAGAATTGTGTCTCAACATCTACGGCAGAAGCTGAATACGTTGCTGCTGCTAGCTGTTGTTCTCAGGTTCTGTGGATGAAGACTCAGCTAAAAGACTACGGCCACATCCTACTCAAGATACCCATCTCCTGTGATTCCAAAAGTGCCATTGCCATCTCTGCCAATCCAGTGCAACATTAAAAAACCAAGCATATCGATATAAGGTACCACTTCTTGAAACATCATGTTGAATACGGTACAATCGAGATGCATTTCGTGCCCATAGAATATCAACTCGCGGACTTATTCACCAAGCTTTAGATGAGAAAAGATTCAATTTCTTGGTGGGTAAATTAGGAATGATCAATATGACGTGAAAATCCTCTGTAAGTATAGCTTATCTTCTGTAAATATGTGTATAAATATATTGCTTTATTTTATTACCTTGATTGATTTCTTTCTGTATGTAAATTCTCAATCTTAAAATAGTTCTTGATATCACAGAGCTTCTGTGGGTCTGCTCAGATCCTCTGACGACCCCTACAGAACCTCTGGAAAACATGACCTATGTTCTATGCAAAACTCATCATTCTTTGATCCAAGCATAGGTCAAGGGGGAGCAAAAGGAAATTACTTGATCTACAGAGGTGATTAAATCAAGGGGGAGCAAAAAGGGACCCTGAAATAATCTACAGAGGTAAATCTTTCAAGGGGGAGCCAAAGAAGAATGTCGATGAATCTATATCAACAGAAGTCAGACATCACTGCCGAGAAAAGGAGAACCAAAAGGTATGTCTCTCGTACAAAAGATTTTTGAAAATAGTTTTCTAGGACACAAATTGTCAAATATGTCCTAAAAATACTGTGAATAACATGTCAAAAATCAAAAGATCAAAAAGTTTCATAAAATTCGAATTATGAGAAATTTAAGGTCATAGAGCTTCTGCTGAGCTCAACAGAGGTTCTGCAAGAAATATGCCCTGTGATCGCAAATTTAGCCTCTATCGATCTTTTGGAATGCTATCTCGGAAACCGAATACACAAACCATGACCTTCTCGAACAAAACTTTTTTCATAACAGTTTTCTCGGACACCAACTTTCAAATATGTCCGAAAAACATCTCTTAAAACATATCAAAAATTGGATGATCAAAAAGTTTAATAGAATTTTAGTTATGAGATTTTTTTCCCTCACAGAGCTTCTGCTGGCCCTGACAGAGCTTCTGCAAGTTCCAACAGAGCCACAAAACCTCAGAGTAAAAATTCTTCACTAAAATCCTATTGATCCTCTGCAATGCCTTTACAAATGTTTTGGTTAAAGAAGAACCTAGAGAGTCATGACAACAATGAGATATGAGGCATGAACTTCAAGTTTTTCAAAATCACAGAGCTTCTGTAAACCACAGAGATTCTGTCAATCCGCAACTTGGGCATTTCTGTAATAATAACGATTACTTTTACTGAGAGTGAAATTCATATGGCTAAGAACAACCCCACGCGCCTAGCATTAATGGGCCGCGCACGACGTCCTGTCATCCTCTGACATGGCCTACGTGTCTCTTTTTCATTGGGCATACATGGAACGTTTTCTATGGAAAGTTGAACCCGCCGTTCTAACTCGAGTACGGATTCCAAATATTTATCCATTGCCATATATTTTTACTCTTTCAAATTCTACCATTTTACACTCATATAAAACCCAAGCTTACCTTCTCATAAAACCTTTACAAACTCTCATTCTTCTCCGGCGAAACCCTGCAAAAACTTGCAAGAATCCTATTCTTCTTACAAAATGGCTTCATCTTCTCAAGTTATCTCCCCTGCACACTCTCTGGCGAACTCACCAGAACATTCACCTGCACATTCGGAACATTCAGAAAACCCCCATCTCGCCAACAATATTGAACAAGAAGATTCCGGCGACACAGCTGACTTTGCTCCGACCACACATCTTCAAAACTTTATAGCAAAGGATCATTTCGAAAAGGTACTGCCAATCAAATCAAACAATTGCTACTTGGTCCCCTCACCCACTGCTTTCGGCGAAGCCCATGCCCTTCTTCTAAACATCATGGAAAATCATGTCCTCTTCCCTTTACTTTCAAGAACCCCAAACAAAATACCTGTTCGGTATTTGAACCAGTTTTGGCAAAGTTGCCGATATGATAAAGACGATTCTCTTATCAAAGGGTACATCTCCAAGCCTGACAAATCTGAGCATTTGGAAATCAAGTTTAATAGAACGATGTTCTCACTTGAGTTCAACCTACCAACAAGGGGTCTTCTTGGACTGAAGAGATATGCAGAACAACCAACAGACGATGAGCTCTGTCGTTTTGTAGAAATGCTTGGGTACAACACCCAACTTAGGAAGAGAAATGACTTCTGCAGAGGCAGACTACCACCTTTATGGAACACCTTGTTTTCAATCCTCAACAGATGCCTTACAGGGAAGATAGGTAGCATTGACCAGAGCTCGCATCAGATCTTAACCATCATGTATGGGGTCTACTACGATCTCCCACTCGATTACTCGACCATCACGATCCAGGAGATAATTAATACGATCGACAGAAAGAACAACACCAGAAGGGTAAAAGAGAACGATCCTAAGTTTCTACCACCTCTGCAATTCCAAAGGATATTGGGAGTCCTGTTCGAACCTCTGTTGATGATACAAAACTGGCCAATGGAAGGGCCGACTCCCAAACAGTTCCAAATGAACAAAAACATCCCCACCGATCACATAGATGGCTACACCCACTGCAGACCTCTGTCAAAGAAGCTTCTTAAATATGCCACGAACAAAACCCTTAAGTTAGAGTATATACGCGATCATAGGACTCCAAAACCGAGCCCTGTGACACCCCCGCGTTTAGGTGTCCCCCTAGGAACAATGGTTGTAGAACCCCTCTCTACAGAAGCGAATAAGCAGAAACTAGCAAAACACTTGGCAATCCAACTTAGTTTTATGGCCAAACGTGACGAGCTCATATCAAAGAAGTCTTCTTCGAAAACCTCTGCCTCTACCCCAAAGACAAAGAGGCGGAAAACTGCAGAAGGCACCTCCACAAGCGCTGCAGAAGATCAACCTTCACCTCCTCATGCCATAGAAATTGGCTCCACTGCTCCTCCCTCTTCTCCAGAACAGAAGAAGAAAAGAAAATCGAAAACCACAGAGGAAGGGGCACCAAAACCAAAAAGGAGGAAGACCAAAAAGAAGCTTGATAAATTGGTTACCATTGCAGAAGAGGAAACTGCAGAAGAAGGAACTGCAGAAGAAGAGGTCACAGAAACCCGGGTCGAAGAAACTGCAGAAGAAGAAGTTGCAGAAGAGGGATATCAATCACCTTATCAATCCCCAGATCGATTCGCTCATCAAGGAAACTTAAACGATTTTCTTCGACACCCTGACTTTGCTAACACCCTAAATACAGCTGGGTGGAATGCACCACCACTTGACCACCACACCACAGAAGAACAAGACTTCTCTATCTCTGGCATTGACACCAATCTGCAAGAAGATGATCAAACCCCCAGAGATCAACCATCTAAAACCCCTAACATTCTACAGAATCCCTTCATCCAACAGGGACTGGACGTCCACAGAAGGAGTCCAAGCCAAGCTTCAGAAGAAGGAATAGAAGAAATCGACTTGTCAGATGTTGAAACTAGGGAAAGGCTTAGGCTACAAGCAGAAGCTCTGTGGAACAGAGATGAGGTTAAAAAAGCCTTAGATAGAATGGTAGAAAAAGAAAAAGGGACAGAAAAAGATGCCGTAGAAGTAGAAGGCACACATCCTCAAACCCCTCCCAGTGCAACCCACACTTCTAACACCGCAGGTCTAGCTGCAGAAGGTGTTATTGAACAAGAGCAGCACAGCTCGATCCAAACCCAACCCATCCAGCCAGAGGTCACTCTTTTGACTTCTGCGCCCACAAAAACCGGGGAATCCATTCCTAGGAAGTCTCCTCAGAGAGACTCACCTATAGTTCGTGATCAATCGCCCCAGATCACACTAGAACACCCAATAGAGGAATTTGTTTCCTCTGCCACACACAATATAGGGCCAAAACTTCTTTCAGAGAGAAGTAGTGAGCACAAAGACGAAGAGACTCTAGGCAAGTCTCCAAGTCAACAGAAGAACATTCCGATACCCACCTCTGGAGTGGATTTGGACACTGTTCTTCACAGAACTTCTGTAGAGATCGAAACTCAGGTTTCTTCTCGAAGATCAGATGGAAATCCTTCCACCCCCAACGTACAAACAAGGGTGAACGAAGGTGTCCCAGGAACAGGGACTCACTCTGGAGAAGGGGTTGTTCCTCCAGAGGTTACACCAAGGACACAAGTATCAAGGGACGAGTTCCAAACCCCTGTCACCTCTGTGAACCAAACCATCAAAGAGTTGCAAAGCTCTTTCACATCTTTTGCAGAGACAACATCAACGGCCTTGCTAAATCTGAACACCAAAATGGACAATCTGTCCACAGAGGTGAAATCCGCCATCACAGAGATGAAGTCTTCTGCTCAAACAACTGCCACAACTACAGCCACTTCTGCTACTAAAGATTTCAGAATAGCCGCAACATCTGCATTCAAAGAATCAGTCAAGCATGTTGGTCCCGAAAGGCTTAAACAAGTTTGTAGAAGGGGGGGTTGAATACAAACACACTATTTTACTTTTCTAAATTGTTTATTGATAAATCATTAACAATTTACAGCTTGTTGCGAAAACAAGATTAAGGATAAACCTAAATCTAAACAAGTTGGAACACTAAGGTTTTCTTGCACTAAGAAAGATAAGGAGATTACTAATAAAATCATATCTTGAGAGATTTGAACTTGTCCAGAGTTAGCAAGTTACTTCAAATGAAGTGAGTTCATCTCTTTATATACTGCATGCATTTAATGCAATCCAGTATATACTTTACACGTGTCATCAGCGGATTGGTTGCATGTCATTGACCTTTGATGACAACCTTAGTAGCCGCATGAATGAACAGTGTAGTATCAGAGTGGTTGTACGATTTCAGATTTTCGGAGGTTCTTTTCTGACATTTCGTACGGTGGCGTGCAAGGGAGGTTAAGACAAAAGTACTTTGTACGGAGGACTTCATGATCAGCTTTCGTTGATTCAGCGATTATCATTTACTATTCAGCAGATAATAAAGTTCAGCGATAGCTGAAGTCTTGTACTTGATACTTCACGTTGAGTGGACAAATCTGAGTCTTCGCTGATCCGCATCAGTTCATTAGGAGACTTGTCGCTGGTTCTTGAGCTTGATCTTCGACTTCAGCGTAGAACCTTTGTTGACGTGAATCTTGTCTTCAGGGATCATAAGTAAACAACTAACTTATCAGCGATCACCATAAGGACTGAACAGACTCAGCGATATGGTGAACAGTGTTCGCTGAATGTTTAATCTAAAAGTGCGAGAGTTCCTATCAGCAGTACTGTAAGATCTTAGTACTTATCAGCGATAGTGAAACTCTGATACATATTGTTTACTTACAATTTTCAGTAAGTATTTAAGATAGGGTCATTATCAAATCACTGAGGGTTTGGATCAACAATCTCCCCCTATTTGATTATGACATAGCAACAGAGAAAATTGCTATTTAATGAAAACACAAGGATAAAAAGAACTCATAAAATATTTGTCCCTTTTACTGTTTTCTGGGATCTTTTCAGTACTGATGGAGTAAAGTACATTCGCTGAAATCTTTCTTTAAATTTTTGAATCAGGTTACAATATGAATAAGAAAGATTACAAGTACAAGCGAAATAAATTACAAGTACTGAAGGATGACTGATACAATAGAGAAAAATGGTGATTGTTGTCAGCCTTCAAAGGGTTCTTCCTTAATGAGAAGTTCATCAAGGGTTGTCTTTTCAGTTGGAATCATCCAGTCAGGAACCTTTTCTCCTTTATTCTTTAGCTTCAGAGCAGCTTCAAAAATCAAGGGTTTTAGGTGTCGTGCCTGAATGTCTTTTCTGAAGTCGCACCAGTAGATGAGATCTTTGAGCTGTTCGATTGGAGTGATTGGAAGCTCAGCGATCCGTTGAAAGCATTTACGTCCGTCGTAGTCAAGAAAGAATATTCCATAAGGATTACTGATGACTTTACCAGGGACGAAAAGTTCACATGGTGGCAAAGAGATGTCAAGGGCAGATAGATCAGGATCAGGACCAAGTACTTCAGCGCGAGAGAAACCAATTCCAGTTTCATTTCGTATGACAGGACCTGAGTTTGAATCTTGACGTTTCTTCCTTGGAGAGCCCTTTTTTCTTTTCGGCTTTAAATCAGGAACAGGAGGAATATCCACACAAGAAGATATCAAATCGATCTGTCTGTTTATCAGCTTTTCGAAATGATCCTTGTACTTAGATTTTGATGGTTGGATAGCTAACCTCATCTCCAGCCATTCAGAGAGACCATACCTTTTTACAGTGTCAGCACGAAAGGTTTCAGATGAGTCATCTTCTCTGAACAGTTTGATGTCAACAATAGGTACTCCGATGGAGGTTCTTCCAGAGATGAATACCTTGTTGATCTTCGCTGGACGATATCTGAAGTGGATTTTCTCTTTACACCAGATCAGGGTGGTCTGAGAAACTTCAGCTTTCTTTTCCACGATCTTCTGGGCTTGTTCCCAAAGCTTTCGTTGGATTTGAATGGGAATACGCTTCAGCTTGGGGTCTTTGACAGATTCTTGAGTGAGCTTGATGGCGTATTCTCTGTCTTTATCTTCAGCTTCCTTCCTTTCAGCGATGAGGCGTTCAGCTCTGAGATGATCCTGGTATTCAGCTTTTGAAATTCTGAATTTAGGAGGAACTGAAGGTAGTTGATCGCGCCTTAGGATGATTCGCTGATCCTCGAATCGCTTTATCATTTCTTCTCTCCTCTTTTGAGGAACTGAGGGTCTGTTTCTGTGCGAGAGAGGTTGTTCTTCTGATTCATCAGTCTCAGAGATTAAATCTAAGACTGGGATTATGTCTTCAGCGGTAGCTGGAATTATTGGTGAAGTCGCAATAGAAGATCTTTCAGCGATATCCTCAAACAGGGGAGAGGACTAGCTGAAACGCAGCGATCTTACAAATAAGAACTGGGTAGAAGAACTTGGGTAGAAAAGATAGAAAAAAAATGTGGATGTGTATGGTGTTTGTGGAATGGATAACTGATTTTTCAGAGATGATCAGGGAAGGAAAAATAAGTTTAGTGTACCTGACAAATCGGCTTTGCAAGTAGGATCGCCAGATTATCATCTTCAGCGATGCCTTTGTCTTTGCTTTTCCCAGCGCCAGAGGCTGAGTGCTTTGTCTTTGTCTTCTCCCCTGAAGGTTCTTTTATTGAAATACCTTTAAGAGCTTTGGTTCGAGGAGCAGGTTTGACAACAAAGAAATCATCGTCATCTTCATCATCATCATCATCGTTCCTTGGAGAGGAGGATGGTTCAGCTTCAGGGATGTCGAAGTCTTCGTCTTCTTCTGCTTCAGATTCCTCAGCATCTTCTTCGAGTTTCTCCCCCTCAGATACAGAGGCGAGGTTCTCGGTTCCCTCAGGGTTTTCATCTCCCTGAGGTCCAGTAATCCAATCTTCATTACCCTCTCCCCTGATAGATTCATCATGGGAAAGGTCTTCAGCGCTCTTATTTTGATCTTCAGCGCTCTTATCCTGTTCAGCGCTCTTCTCCCCCTCTTTCTCATGATGGGCGGGGGAGGAATGGGTAGATTCAGCATTGGTGTTGTCTCTGTCTTCTGGGCCAGAGACTTTCACACAATCTTCAAGCTTAGCTATTCTGTCTTCTAGGCCAGAAATAGCAGGCGTGATTTTCTTCAGCTCTTGGCGATCCTCTGCGGTGAATGAGTCCAAAACAGGTGCAGGGGCCGGAGCAGGAGCTGGATTATTTGCCTTGTTCACCAGCGTCTCGATCATTGTCTTGACAGAACTAAGATCGGTCTTCACTGAGCCCAAGTCGGTCTTGACCACTGACATATCACCTTCGAGTGTACCAACCGATTTCTTCAGCGTTGTAACCTCGCTGGAAATGGTGGAAACTGATGATTTGAGGTTGGTGTAGTCAGTGTAGATGTCGGAGAGCACTTTGGCAAAGTCGGCGAGAGTTTTATCAAGGTCTTTGATGTCATCAGAGGAGGCCTTCTTGTCCACCACAGTAGTTAGCTTCGTCAGATTCTCTCCAGCGTTTGTTACAGCTGTAGAGTTATTTGATAGACCGGTGGTGAGATCCGCAAGTTTCATCTCCATAGACTTCAGAGACTGGTTGATGTCTCCCAAAAAAGGACCTGTAACATATAAGTACTTGTGAACAAAGGAAAGCTCAGAAGTTTCAGGTTTAGTTACAGTGTTTAAGGTGGGATCTGTACCTGCAGGAGCGTTGACGAACTCATCAAAGTTTCGAGTCCCTCCATAGTGTTCCATATCTCCCTCAAAAGTTCCGTGAGGGATGGAGATCTCTGCAGGTCCTTTCTTCGTCATTCGCTGAGAAGCTTCAACGGCTTCTTGAATGATGGCATCTCCAGTTTTGACTGGAGGAGTGTCCAAAGAAGTAGAGGGAGGAGCGAAGGATAAGAATTGGGGTTGGGTTTCAAGTTCAGCGTTGGATTCGCTGAGAAGTACTTCATCAGTCTTTTGAGAGACTGACGAAGGTTGGGTAGATTCCAAAGTTCTAACCTCAGCGTTTAAGGACGCTGAAGTAGGTTTAGAAGGGATGGCTTGAATTGGTGTGGCAGAGCGTACCACGGAACTTTCCTTCAGCTCTTCAGAATGAGCTGAGGAGTCTTCAGCATGGAGTTGCTGGGGTTGCTCCTTGGTTTTCTTGATCCTTTTGGAATCAAGAGGGGTAAGAGATTGTTTCCTTTTCTTAGAAGGAATGGATTTTGTGGCCTGGGAATCAGCGAGGGGTATAGTCGCTGAAGGAGCCACAGAAAGCGGAGAATTAAGTAGAGTGAGAAGGGTAGAGAGACGTACCTTGTTGGCGACAGGCTTGAAGTCGAGAACTTTAGGGCCAATCTGAGAGAGTTTCAGATCACCCTCTTCAGGATAGCTGTCCTTCAGGCCATATTGAAAGATGGCGCTGATGAATCGCGGGTAAGGAACCCATGCTGGTCGGTCAGTGGCAGAATCAACACGTTGAATGAGGTCTTCATAGATGATGGAGGCCCAGTCAATGTTGAGACCTTTCAGCAGTGCGTAACCCATGGCCTGCTGAGGTTGAGCGGCTTGACCAGAAGATCCGGATTTCGCTGTCATGTAGCTGATCAGGTGAGCGAAGATGAAGTTCATCTCGCTGGGCATCTTGGATTTCTTTATCAGCGTCAGCTTCTTCTCAGGTAGCTTGTCTCTTCCAGTCTCCCAGATGTAACCCATCGCATCAAGGAAGGCAATGATTTCTTCCCTGTCAGCGTGCTTCTTGTGGTCAGGAAATGGAATGAAAGGATTTTCTGAGGTAGCGTTAGGGAATTTCAGAGCTTTGCGGATTATTGCGGGGGTTATCTTGATGGTGCCATACTCAGTATCGCTGAGTATGCAGTCGATGGTTTTAGATGGATCTTTGGCTGAGGGTAGGTTGGTGTGTCTGGCAGAGTACCAGAATTGGGATAATAGACGCTGACTGGCAGGAGGTGTGATTGTCAGTGCTGTGTAGATGGGGCTATTCTTCAAAAAATTTACAGCGTCGTCTAGATGGGATACCTGCTTCCGAGGAGGAAACTCGAGAAGCGCTGAAAGGTTGTTTGCCTTTGTCCAGTCTAGTTGATCCAGCTCAAACTTAACCTGAGGAGCTTTGGTGATTTCCAGTTCCTCAGAATCAGTGGAGATGGACTCAGCGGTAACATTCAGCTTTGAAGTTGCCATTTCACTGTATTATCAGTTCAACCAAAGATGTTAACAAATAAGAAATATCTTAATGTGGAAAGAGAATTTCCATTAAGATTTTTCGAATTTTGTCCATTTCATTCAGACAAAAAAGTCTTAATGAAGATTAGGGTTTTTCTTGTTTTTAAAAAAAAAACGAATATAACACCTATAAGCCTTGTATTCCAGTTTAAAAAATGGATACGAAAGAAGAACAAGTTTAAGATTTTAGATTTAAAACTTGAAGAACAACCATGAAATGGTTGTGTTTATAAAACCATGAAAGAAAATGATTTTATTTTTGAGTTCTTTTGTTTGATCTTGTGTAAAACAATGATAAGATCGAAAACAAGTTATTTGCATTTGATAATAGAAAAGAACATATTAACCTTGAGTTTGATGAAGAAGATGATGAACAGTTCTTGAAGATTGAGAGCACAAAATGCAACAGTGTTCTTTTCTTGCGGAGAAAGATTGACTCGCATAAAAGACAAATATAAACTTTGAGAGTGTTTATATAGGAAGAGAGTAGAGAGAGAAAAACTTGAGCGGGAAAGTTTTTCATCATGACACGGACACGTGTTTGCATTTGATTGGATAGACAACGAAACGTGCAAACGTGTGTCAGAAAAAGAGCGTGCCTGGTGTTATCCGTTGCAATGACGTCACAACTGTCCTTTCACATTCTTTCGTTGTCTCTGAGGTTTTGAAAGAAAAACTCAGGGACTCTTTGGAAAATATGAAGCACTGAATAGAAATATCAGTGAGGGTTTTAAGAAATTTCAAAATATTATTCAGCGATGAAAGAATTTGAAATCTTGCATTTTCATGCGTTTTGTCAGAGAAAGCATACCTTGATATCAGTTTAACCCAATTTATTCAGAGAGAAGATGATGAAATGGATTGTACAAGTTTATTTTATCCAGAGCCTATACAAGAATGTATAAACGTATCGCTGATTAAATGTGAACCGCTGAAGATTTATCCTTCAAAGTTCAGCATTCCAAGCTCGCTGATGAGAAAGTTGAATCTTGTCTCATCAAGAGGTTTGGTAAACAAATCAGCTAACTGATAATCAGTTGGGATAAAATGAAGTTCTATATCACCATTCATCACATGATCTCTGATAAAATGATATCTGATTTCTATGTGTTTTGTCTTTGAGTGTAGCACTGGATTGTTTGCTATAGCGATGGCACTTGTGCTGTCGCAATAGATTGGAATTTTGGAGAGCTGAAGATCATAGTCTAGTAGTTGATTTCTCATCCACAAGACTTGAGAACAGCAGCTTCCAGCGGCTACATACTCAGCTTCAGCTGTGGAAGTGGACACCGAGTTTTGCTTCTTACTTGTCCAACTTACCAGCTTTCCACCCAAGAGCTGACATCCTCCTGTGGTGCTTTTCCTATCCATTTTGCAACCTGCAAAATCACTGTCTGAATAGGCGGTTAGATCGAATCCTGAATCTTTGGGATACCAAAGACCTAGATTCGCTGTACCCTTAAGATATCGAAAGATTCGCTTTACAGCTTTCATATGAGATATCTTAGGTTCAGCTTGATATCGTGCGCACAGACATGTTGCAAACATAATATCGGGTCGGCTAGCTGTAAGATACAGTAGTGAGCCGATCATCCCACGGTACAACGTGACATTGACAGGAACACCCTTTGTGTCCTTATCAAGTATCAGCGGTGGTGCCATAGGGGTTTTCATAGCTGAACTTTCGGTTAAGTCGAATTTTTTCAGCATATCTTTAACATACTTTCCCTGATTTATAAAAGTTCCTTTTTCAGTTTGCTTAATCTGAAGACCAAGGAAATTTGTTAGTTCACCCATCATACTCATTTTATACTCATCTTTCATTCTATCAGCGAAACGAGTACAAAGCTCAGGGTTAGTAGAACCAAATATAATGTCATCAACATATATTTGAACTAAAATGATATGACCCTTTATTTTTCTAAAAAACAAAGTTTTGTCAATCTTACCTCTCTCAAATTTTTCAAGGTGGAGATAAGTAGAAAGAGTGTCATACCATGCACGAGGAGCTTGCTTCAAGCCATAAAGTGCCTTATCCAGCTTATAAACATAACCTGGACGCTTAGGATCTGAGAATCCTGGAGGTTGTTCCACATAAACTTCTTCATTCAGCTTTCCATTTAGAAACGCTGACTTAACATCCATTTGATGTACAGTGAAGTTTTTGTGTACAGCATATGCTAAGAAAAGACGAATATATTCAAGTCTTGCTACAGGAGCAAAGGTTTCGTCATAATCTATACCTTCCTCTTGTCTGTATCCCTGAGCAACAAGACGAGCTTTGTTGCGAGTTACAGTACCATGTTCGTCCAACTTGTTTCGATAGACCCACTTAGTGCCTATCACTGTTTTGTCAGTTGGTCTCCGAACAAGTTTCCAAACTTTGTTTCTTTCGAATTCAGTCAGCTCTTCTTGCATAGCGCTGACCCAGTTTGGATCTCTGAGGGCATCATCTATTTTCTTTGGTTCAGTTAGAGAAATAAAGTTAACAAATAAACGAATATTACCTGCACTTCTACGAGTCTGAATACCAGCGTTGGGATCACCAAGAATTTGATCGATTGGGTGATTTACAGTCCATCGTTGAGCCGGAGCATGCGTCGCTGACTCAGTCTGAACTGGAGAAACTGAAGATGAGGCTTCAGCTACTTCTGGATAATCAACTAAGAGAGGAATGCTTGCATTTGTCACTTCATTCACTGATTGCTGAGAAATAGATGGAATTTCTGAGACATTTGGATCAACTGCGGGTATAGTATTTATAGGAACAGCTGAGACCCAAGATGTTTCAGCTTCACTATTCTGCATATTGGGAATGATAGTAGGACCATCATTTTCAGTTGTATGAGTATGAGTAGTGGGAACATCTTCTGAATCACCAAGATGAGAAAACATCCATTGATTCAGTTCTTCTGTATCAGCGTTCGGTTTAGAGTTCGCTGAACGGGATTCGTCAAACGTGACGTGAATAGTTTCTTCTACAGTTTGTCTTCTTCGGTTGAAGACTCTGAAGGCTTTGGAAACTGAGGAGTATCCAAGAAAGATTCCATCATCAGCCTTAGGATCAAACTTTCCAAGGGCATCTCTGTTGTTCAGTATGAAACACTGACAACCAAAGATGTGAAGAAAGCTGATTGAAGGCTTTCTCCCATGAAAAAGTTCATAGGCTGTCTTTTTGAATCTTTTGACTATCAGCGACCTGTTTTGCGTAAAACAAGCCGTGTTGACAGCTTCTGCCCAAAACTGAGTAGGCAGGTGAGAATCGCTGAGCATTGAACGTGCAGCTTCAATAATTGTTCTATTTCTTCTTTCAGCGACTCCGTTTTGTTGTGGTGTTCTCACTGACGAAAAGTTGTGAGAAATACCCTTGCTCTCAAGGAAGGAATCAAGAGAACTGTTTTTGAATTCAGTTCCATGATCACTCCTTATTGAGCGAACAGTCATATTGTTCAGAGTTTCCATCTTCCGAACAAAGGTGATGAGTTCTTCAGGGGTGTCACTCTTAGAACGGAGAAACATTACCCATGTATAACGAGAGAATTCATCAACTATGACCAGCGTATATTTCTTTCCAGCGATGGATTGTTTGTTAACGGGGCCAAACAAATCCATATGGAGTAGTTGAAGAGGAGATGACACTGAGGAAACTTGCTTGGACTTAAAGCTTGCCTTGGTCTGCTTCCCTTTTTCACACGCTGAACATAAGGATTCTTTGGCGTATGAATGTTGAGGTAGACCAGTGACTAACTATTTGGATGAAAGAGTATTCAGTGTCTTGAAGTTGAGATGTGAAAGCCTCTTGTGCCATAGCCAGTTGACATCAGAAGATGCCTTTGAGAAGAAACAGGAGTTCTCAGTGGTTGTTGAGTCCATGTTTATAACGTAAACATTTTCCAAACGATAACCGCTGAGAGCTATCTTCTCCTTTTTGTCAGAGACAAAGCAGGATTCCTTGGTGAAAATCACTTTGTTATCCATGTCGCAAAGCTGACTGATGCTTAGAAGATTATGCTTCAGCCCTTCAACATATGCGACTCTTCTGAAGGATGTTGTACCATTTGAAAGTACACCATACCCTCGGGTGTGTCCTTTTCCATTTCCACCGAAAGTCACAGAGGGACCCTTCTCTTCCTTGTATTCAGCGAGCAGGCTTTTCTTTCCAGTCATGTGTCTAGAGCATCCGCTATCGAGATACCAGATACCCTTCTTAACCTGCAATACAAAGGAAGATTAGTTTTGCTTGGGTACCCACTTCACCATGTATACGCGTTTGTCAGTGGAAGTGGTTGGAATGGGTTCATCAGTCTTCGCAGCATTTGAAGATTCAGCTTTGTCTTTCTTCACTTTGGTCAATTTCTTGACCTCAGCGGTAGGAGTCACCTTGACCTGACTTGCAACTGGTTTGGTCTTCTTTGGTGCTATCTTCACCTTAGCTATCTTATCAGCTTTGGTGGCTGTGGGACACTTACTTGCAATATGATCGGTAAGTCCACAGTGATAACATTTCCTATAACTAAAATTAGTTCT
Source organism: Saussurea involucrata (assembly GCA_033807775.1). Taxonomy (NCBI): domain Eukaryota; kingdom Viridiplantae; phylum Streptophyta; class Magnoliopsida; order Asterales; family Asteraceae; genus Saussurea; species Saussurea involucrata. Next base: position 62,286,251 of record CM066320.1, on the reverse strand, counting down.
AGGACCACTTGTGTGCTGAGCTTTTAATTTGGAATTAGAAGTGCCAGCACCAAGTACACTATTGGTTTTTGAAATAGGACGAACATTCAGTTCTTCAGATTTCTTACCAAGGATATCTACTCTGAGTCTAGGAGTAGGTCGCTGAACTGATCCAGAGGTCTGATTTCTAGAACCAGGTGAATGAATCACTAAGGCTTTGGAAGCATTCAGCTTAGGTACTAAAGTACCCTTCTGAGGATTTTGATAAATTACAATTCCTTTACCTTTATCTTTAGAGACAGAGGTAGGTTTTGAATAAACCATTTTCTCCTTACCTTTTGAGGAGGTAGGAGTTTCCTCAGGGATTGGTGTAATCGACGAGGAGTACTGAGATGAAGAAGTGTCAGCTACTGAGGATACGAACGTTCCAAATTTAAGCATTGAACGTTCAGTGGTTGGTATTGGAGTATCATATTTATAACCCAGACCACGTTTATCACTCAGAGGAATCTGAGCCTTAATTATCTCAGTGATCTTTGTTGAAGAATTACACCATCCTTCAACAGTAGCTTGTTCAGCTTTTAATGCAGCGATAGCTTCCGCTCGTTCAATTTTGACTAGCTGATTTAAATGGACTTGATCTTTAAAATCTTCTTCAAATTTAGAAAGCTTTTCTATTTGAAGGTGGCAATTTTTAAGCTTTTCAGCGAGATCAAGATTTTGGTTTTCAACCACAGCTTTGCCGTTCATGGCTTCGTATAAGCTTCTAGTCAGTAGTTCGATTTTACGGAGACTATCAGCTTCATCAATATTTACAATATTGGTAAAGAAGGAGGGTGATACCTGAATGGCAGATGTTGAAGTGGAGGGAATGTCTGAACTTTCTTCCTCTTCTTCAATCTTGGCCATGAGACATTGATTTGCTTCATCATCTTCAGAATCAGATGATGAGGCTTCTTCATCAGAAGCAGCCCAATCATAGTCATCCATTAGGCCTTTTCCCTTCTTCTTAAAGCTTTTCAGCTTTGCATACTTCTCCTTCAGCTTTAAGTATTTGTCGTCTTTATTCCTTGGAACAAAGGATTTCTTTGTAAAGGCTGAAGGTCTCATGATTTTCTTTGACCTGCACTCGTTAGCGAAATGACCTGTCTTTTCGCAGTTAAAACAAGTAGCAGTAGCCTTATCAACAAAAGCTGATGACTTAGGCTTGTCAGCTATAGAAAGAGTTTTGTTCTTTCTAAACATTTTCTTCTTGGCGAATCTCCTGAACCTTTTAGTTAGGAGAGCCAAGGATTCATCATCTGAAGAATCAGAATCTGATGATCTTTCAGAGTTACTTTCTAACTCAGTGCTAGTGACCACGGGTCGCTGAGTGGAAGGTTCCTCTGAGATTAAAGCAACAGGGGTGCTTTTGGAATCTTTTACAAGATTCTTCTTAAGATGGCTAGATTGCTCATGATTCAGCAATGTGCCATATAAGGTAGCAAGTGTCATTGATCTTAGATCTTTTGACAGCTTGAGACACATGGAATAATTGTCCCAGCTTTCAGGTAAACATTCTAAAAACTTTGTCAGAACTTCAAAGTTAGAATATTCCTTACCAACCGTTTTAAGATCTATAATTAAGCAATTAAAACGTTGATGTACTTCAGAGAGAGTTTCATTCTTACCAGAGATGAAACTTTCGTATTGTCTTACCAGGTTGATCTTTCTTGAATCCTGAACTTCAGACGTTCCTTCATACTGAACACATATTGTGTCCCACATGGCTTTTGAGGATTTCAGGTTCATGACGGAATGGTAGACTTCGTCAGGAAGGGCCATGGATAGTATGGATCTGGCTTTTGTATCTATAGCCACTTTCTTCTTGTCTTCATCGGTCCAATGATGGATTTCCTTTGGAATCAGCCTTTCTGGAATAGCAGCTCTAGTTGCAGTGGCTGGAACGGCAGGATCAATCGTTACAGGGATGTGTGGACCGTTTTCAAGATAGTAAGGTATAGTAGGGTCTACACCTTCTAAGAAGAGTGTCATCCTATTTTTCCATAAGTTGAAGTTGTCTCTGGAAAATCTAGGGGGTTTTGCAAGAGAACCATTGTCGATATAGTGAGTGTTTGTGTTTGAGTTGGCCATTTTCAGATAATAGCAAGGAAGAGAAATATCTTAGATTAGATCTTGTTTATGAGATTAAACAAATCTGCTCTGATACCACTTGTTGGTCCCGAAAGGCTTAAACAAGTTTGTAGAAGGGGGGGTTGAATACAAACACACTATTTTACTTTTCTAAATTGTTTATTGATAAATCATTAACAATTTACAGCTTGTTGCGGAAACAAGATTAAGGATAAACCTAAATCTAAACAAGTTGGAACACTAAGGTTTTCTTGCACTAAGAAAGATAAGGAGATTACTAATAAAATCCTATCTTGAGAGATTTGAACTTGTCCAGAGTTAGCAAGTTACTTCAAATAAAGTGAGTTCATCTCTTTATATACTGCAATCCAGTATATACTTTACACGTGTCATCAGCGGATTGGTTGCATGTCATTGACCTTTGATGACAACCTTAGTAGCCGCATGAATGAACAGTGTAGTATCAGAGTGGTTGTACGATTTCAGATTTTCGGAGGTTCTTTTCTGACATTTCGTACGGTGGCGTGCAAGGGAGGTTAAGACAAAAGTACTTTGTACGGAGGACTTCATGATCAGCTTTCGTTGATTCAGCGATTATCATTTACTATTCAGCAGATGATAAAGTTCAGCGATAGCTGAAGTCTTGTACTTGATACTTCACGTTGAGTGGACAAATCTGAGTCTTCGCTGATCCGCATCAGTTCATTAGGAGACTTGTCGCTGGTTCTTGAGCTTGATCTTCGACTTCAGCGTAGAACCTTTGTTGACGTGAATCTTGTCTTCAGGGATCATAAGTAAACAACTAACTTATCAGCGATCACCATAAGGACTGAACAGACTCAGCGATATGGTGAACAGTGTTCGCTGAATGTTTAATCTAAAAGTGCGAGAGTTCCTATCAGCAGTACTGTAAGATCTTAGTACTTATCAGCGATAGTGAAACTCTGATACATATTGTTTACTTACAATTTTCACTAAGTATTTAAGATAGGGTCATTATCAAATCACTGAGGGTTTGGATCAACAAAGCATTTCCTTGAACAAATGAACAAGCAATCCATCAAATCAAAGGGCATTACACCTACAGATCTACAGAATGCCCTCAAACACGTACAAGAAGAGGCAATGCGCAACACTACAATGATGCAGCCAAAAGATGACATGACCAGAGCACAGCTAACAGAGCTCGGGCAAAATGTGATAAACCAGGTCACAGAAGTCATCATCTCTTTCACTACTGCAAATGCCAACTACGTCAAAGAATTCAGAAAAAGTGTCGGCAGAATGCGCTTCAACACAGAGGCAGAGCTTGCAACTCTAATCAGCCTCTGTGATGATGTATGTGCGAAGTTGATAGCCACAGGAGCAGAACTACCAAAGAAACCCAAAGATTCCTGCAGAGCAGAGGGTACTACAGATAAGAGTCAGGATGACTCTGATGATGGCCATCCTGGTCCATCAGATCATCCTGAGGGGGAGAATATAAGGGAGAAAGCTACGACCAGAGGACTACAAGCTCCACCAATCGCAGCAGAACCAATCAGCCAAGCCCCTCCACAACAAACCAAAGATCAACAAACTCAACAGACCACAGAGAGAACACCCATCTCTGTGGAAACAACCACTGAAGAAACCCATGTACCAGAAGCTCAAAAGACCACAGAGGCAACACCCACCTCTGTGGAATTCCCTACAATGTTTGGAGTAGATGTTCAACATCTGTCATCCTCCACAGAAGAAGATCTTCCCTCCCAAACTACAAAACCAAAAGAAAAACCCCAATCCATCCCAAGAAGAAAGCCCATTGCCCACAAACCAAAAAGAGCAACGACCTCTGCTTCTTTTGTTCTAAGGAATATGCACAAAACAATGACTGAACGAATGGCGCAGAGAGAAGAAGAAAGGCACAGGTTCACATTAGCTTTCAAAATGGCAAGAAGATTTGATATCCAACCTTCACCAGCAGAAACCAAGCTCACAGAAGAAGTCACCAAAGAACCTCCAACAGAGGTTACAGAGCAAATCAAGCCAACAAAACCAACGCCACAAAAGTCCTCTCAAACACAAGTGTCAAAACCTACAGAGGCAACCCCCATCATTCCAACAGAAGTTGTTAAAAAGATGGAAAGTCTCAGAAGACAAGTACCACAACCTGGTCCAACACAAGAAGAAATGGAAGAAGTGGTATACAAATACCTCTATAAACAATCTTTTCAGACCAATCATCCAACAGATCATGTGACAGATCCAAAGATCAGAGAAGAATTTGACAACGTCTTCACCAGGACAAAGCCAAGAACCAAAGCAGACGTCTTCTCAATCCACAAGATCAAAAAGGTAATCTTCTGTAGATACTCCTTCACCAGAACCTATCCGAGGGTCAGGTACAATATTTACAGAGTCATGAGGGTAAACAATTCATAAACCACCTTCGCTGATGCTGACCTAAGGAATCTGAATCCCTATGATCTACCTGACCTTCTGCAATGGACGAAGGACAACTACAACACAGAGCCAAACACCAGAGCCTATCAAGTGTTGAGAAAAGCAATGAGGGAAAGGCTTCTGATCTACAGTCTGACAGACTTTCAGTTGGGAAAGGATCTTGGTCTCAAACATCTGAACCTACGACCACCAGAGGATCGCTGCCCACCTGACGCCGTGCCCTACTCAATCATTACAGAACCAAGGTTCGGGTTAGTATTTCAAAACCCACAAGGCGAAGTCAAACTTTTTGTGACTATGGAATGTCAGAAGTACGCAACTAGTACTCTGAACAAGTTTAGAGCAAACCTTGTAAATACAGAGATACCGAGCAAATGGACAGAGACGCTGCAGATACCTTCATCAGAGAGATTGATGCTACAATACGCTTAAGAGAACTCTGCATCAGTTTCTACAAAGAGATAAGAGAGGTCGGAATAGACAACAGAAGCTTCAACGATTTCAAAGACGCCAAAATCTGATTCTCAAACAACCAATCTCTGCAAACCATGTAAAAGTTTATCTTTCATTTTACTCAAATGTAAAATGCCTCTGGCATATCTCTGAATGAAAGAACTTTCGAGGTATTGTTTAACCTCTGTCTTATCTAACTTAGCCTAAAAATACTTAAATGTCAAATTTTTATTTTTCACTACTTAGGGGGAGATTGTTAGCTTCAATCTTCCTAATCGTAGAAGTATTTAGAAGTAGTGAAAAATAGGCCAAGTGAAGAAAGCCTCTTACAGAAGCTCTGTCATACGCGCAAAGAAGACCAAAGACTCGGAATCTGGTAAAGACTGATCTACAAAGGACCATACCGCAGAACCTCTGTAACACTTTACAGAGCCTCTGCGGTCCTCATTAAAGACTTGGAAGATATTTATAATATCTTACTACTGTTCCTGGACCTGTTCATCAACTTGCATGGCAACGTACCCTGTCCAACTTCAACGTGTCAAACTCTGAGTGGACTCAATAGGGCTTAGTACATAATACACGTCTGCGGCATTTAATGCAATACTATACGTACAACTGTTCATGCCATCCGATCAACAGTAGCTCATGCTTTATGGTCCCCTTGTAGTAGTATATAAGGAAGACTCATGTTGAGTTCTTCCTATATAAAAAATAATCAAGAGATAAAAACATCACAAGAACACAAAGCTTATACACTTTGAGAGTCATATCTGTTTTAAAGCTTTGCTTACTCACTGTTCTTAAATCTGTTCTTGATATATATATATATATTCAGTAAACTTAGAGATATTATTTCCTGTTCATTGTTTATTTATATTGTGTTCTAAATGTATCAAACATTTCTGTTAGTTCTTCAAATACGCTTCCGCATCAAACTTAAACGTGAACTAATAGATCTGATAATCTTGTTTAAACAAAACGGGAACCAACAGCTAACTCCTATATATACTACAACGAAAACACTAAAGATACAGTATATATAAGAAAGACTAATAGGTACTATACACGTGTCCTAATTAGTTAACTAAGTACAAAGGAAAGTATCTAGTTATGAGTTCTGAACAGGTTGTTCAGAACGTCTGAACATTCATCTGATTAAGCTTCTCAGAACTTATGACTCTTCTTCTCAGACTTCAATACTTAGCAAACTATCAGAGCATTCCTTCTGAGCCTTCTTGGTCAGAACTCTGACTCTTCTCTTCAGAACTTCTAAGCCTTCTTATCAGAATTCAACACTTGGTTTATTGACAAAACACAGATCTAACAATCTCCCCCTTTTTGTCAAATAAACTTATACTTTATATCACCAAGCTCTTTCAATGCAGGAACAATTTTCTGTAACAGCACATTTCTTTGAGTAAGTCTCTTGTCAATTCTATCAATAATTTCTTGAATAGTTTCAACTTGCTGAGTGATCACTTCTTGAGTCATATTAGCTTGCTTCACCTTCAGCACCTTTTTCTCCAAATTATGCTTGATGAATCTCAAAGTTCCAGAGCTATATTTTGCAGTCTCCTTTGCTCTGAAAAAGATCTTTTCACTCTTATTTTTCAAAAAGACTCCCAATTCTGGATGTCTGGACACACTTCCAGTTCTTAATACTTGCTTCTGATCATGATCTGTGATGGGTCTTGAAAGATAGACACCTGGCCTTTGTAGATACAGAGCTATTTGAAAATTTGTATAACAATGCCATCTTAGGATGTAAAACATAGCTTCAATCACTACACTCCTTGCCTTCCTTTCATTCTTATCTTTGCTTGATTCTTTGAAGCACAACATACTGTGTAGTCTGTAGAAATCCATTACTGATAGCTTTTTAAAGTCTGCATCAGTAAAATAGTACACCTTTCCATCTTCTCTTAATACTTCAAAGGATAAGTATTCTTGCTTTCTGAACTGCTTGATCTTTAGTTCTCTGATCTCAGTGATTAGAAAATCTGAATACACATCTTTCTTTGGTTTTCCAAGACATCTTGACTTCTCAGCCAACCAGATCTGAGTCTCTTTTGGTTTGTCATGATATACACTTAGAAAGTTTACTTCACTTGGATTAAAGAAGTTTGGCAGATCAAACTCCAGAAAATACCCATTCACATCTACAGATCTTTCATCTTCTTTTGGTTCTGACTGTTCAGGTTGATCAATACTTGTCATTTGATCATTCTGAGGAGTTGTCTCTTGAATTTCTTCTTCAATTTCTTCTGAAAATACCTCATTCACCTCATATTCTGCTGGAAACACAAAATCACTATGCAACATCATTTTAGGATTTTCTTCTGATAATAACCATTCACCATAACTTCTGACCTTACTTCTAAGATCTATCCTTCTTCTCACAGCTTTCACACATCTTTTCTTTAGATTTTCCCTTTCAGTTTTGGAAACTCTCATTTCAATTAGTAACCAACTCAAAGTTGTATTACTATACTTTACCAATTCCTTTAATCTGAACAGCTCAAGATTTCCTTGATTACTATATGCATACCCTTCAGATTCCATTCCTTTATTTATAAAACCCTTCACAATCACACCACTTCCTGGAATCTTCATTGGACAATTCAAATTGCACTTCTCTTTTCTTCCTTCAATTGCCAACTGGAAGTCATACATATACATATTTCTGACATAGATGCCCAGAAGTCTTCTACATTCAATCTCTATCCAGGCTTCTTCAGTACTGGCAAAGAACTTAACAAGAAAGATCTGATCTTCAAGAGTTAATATGTGGAAATCAAAACTTGATAAGAAAACCTTTACATCTTTTTCTTTCAATACTTCCAATTTTACATACTTCAGACCATCAAATTCTTCTGTCTAAAACATCAATACTTTCTCAATTCTTTTCTGAATGTGTAGCCTTGAATTAGGAATTCTGAATCTGTTTGAGGCTTCTGCATAGATCATCTGAAGTTTTCCATCCATGAAACCATCAATGTTAATTTCTAAAACAACATAGTCTCCTTCTGTGTGGTATAGATGCTCATATGTTTCCTCTGGAAAAATATCATAGTGAAATTGTCTTGCAAGTGGTACATCACTCATATCTAGAACAAAATCACACAAAGGCTCCTCTAAGATTGGCAAGTTAATCTTAAGAATCTCAATTGGCTTTCTGAATAGATATTCTGAAGGCATGAAGTATTCTTTAACTTTTTCATATTCTTCTTTAATATAAGCAATGTCATCCACATAGTTAAAATAGAAATCCTCTTGAAATTTCTGAGAATAACCAACAGTACTATCTTCCTCTCCCATCAGATCAATAGGTCTTACCATCTTCACATCCCTTTGAATTTTCTGAACATTGAGTGCTCTGACTAACTCACTGTGCATCCTTCTGATCAAAATCTCATTCAATCTCCTTTCTTCTGACTCAGATTCCACCAAACTAACTTTGACATATGGGACAATATCTGTACACGTGTTCACAACCACTGAACTCTCAACTGTTTCTTTTGATCTCAACACAGGTTCCTCAATAGCTTCAGTTTCATCAGAATTATCTTCCATTTCTGCATCTATGTTCAATTCCCCTGTTTTATCAGAATCATTACCATCCATATATTCCATCTCCATATCCTCTATATCTGAGCTTGTAATCTGAACAATCTGAGTATCCACTTTCTGAATATTTGCCTCTGTCTGAACCAACTACATATCTGCTATTTCAAAATCTTCTATACCAATATCATCATCAGAACTCAACCTTTGCTTTTTCTCCCCCTTTTGATGATCATGAAACTCATTATCATCAAACTTTTTTTTGAGGTTCTGAACATGAACATCTTCAGGTTCAGCTTCTGCTAGTGGAACAAGATCAAGTGGTTTAGAAGTTGAAGCCAAAGAAGTACTAAGTGCTTTGAATATAGATTTTTGCATACTCTGCATTTGGTTAAACAGATCTTTCTGAAACTCAAACATAATATCCTTGATCTCCTTTTTATGAGATTCCAAGGATACCTTTACATCATCTATCTTAGTCTCAACAGATTTCATCTTCCCCTCCAACATTGTTTTCAACTCCTTTACCTCATCATTCAGTCCATCCACCTTTTCCTCCAATTTTTTTACTTTTTCCCCCATCACCATGTTTTGTTTCTGAATCTTTACAAATTCAGAAGATTCTAACTGTGAACCTGAACCAACAGATGGTCCAGTTTTCATGTGTCCAGAGGACTCATGGCCTGTAGATAACACTAAGTCATCTTGTACAACAGATGCACATTTTAATGAATCTTTTGTAATATTCACCTCACCAGGACTTCCATCCAATCCTTGACATCCAAAATTAGTAGTGTCTATGAATGTTTGGTCAGGAATACGAAATTCCTGATTTGTGCAAGTGTTGAAAGGAATTTCAGGCTCAATATGGATAGGACTGTGATATCCAGACTCAATGTGATGAAGAATAGGTTGGGATTTATCACCTCCCTCCAAATGAGTTTGGGATGGTTCCCCTGATTTATGTGAAACAGTAGCAGGTTGAACTGCTTCTGAGTGGGTATAGATGGGTTGTTCAAGATCCACCACTAGGTCCATGGTGATTTTTTCAATATTGGACACCAAGAGTCGTGTCTCAATAGCATATGTTGTTACCTGGTTAAGATTGGCTAGTACAGAGGCATCTCTTTCTGTTTGAACCTCTGGTGACATTCTCTCATCCTCACCACTCTCATTCTGTTTTTCTTCACATATTCTAACCAAGCTCTCAGAATTTTGCCCCTCATTTCTCTCAGAATGTTCACCCATTTGAACATCCTCCCCCTCTCTAACATGACTAGACCCCTCACCTCTCCTCTCAGGTTGGTCCTCATGGGTAGGGATTTGAGGTACTTCAATTCCCATAGAGGTGCAATAAGATTTTAAAATCTCACTCTCCTTTGGAATGTAACTCCTAAGTGATATTGGCAAGAGTTTGTGACTAGGATAATTTTGAATATTAGTAGCAGAAGACATCTTACCCAAATGGAAAATAGGACCATGCTGCTCCTCTGATCTTCTTGGAATGGTTCTGTTTTCTTGCATTGCATACCAAATCACAAGTTGCCAATACCTTATGTAAGGTATATATGACAGAGGTGTATCCTTTGTTTTCTTTTGAATAGCCTTCTGATTTTTCTCAAATGTATTCTTCATGTCTTCCCAAAGTATAGCAGTATAGTCATAATGCCTATTCTTCACTAAACCTTGAAAAATTTGAAGAATCTGTTTTGAAGCTTGATCTGCAGAACTATTCTTCCCTGACAAACACTTATTCACCACATGAAAGAAACATGCCCAAATTGGTGGCAATTTGTTCCTTCTGAAACTACTAAGAGTCCTTAACCCCTCATTGTATCCTAACCTCATAAACTCCGCAATCAATTCTTCTGCTAAAGGTGGGTCTTCAAAGTCTGTCCTTTGTTGTACATCATCTTTTTCTGGTAAATTGAGCATTTCCCTTAGTGCAGGGATTGATAAAGTGATTGTTACTCCTCCAATTTCAGATACAAATTTATTCTCTTCTAACCTAAGATATTTCCACCATTGTTGAATATACTGAACAGGGACAGATTTGTGTCTTGTGAACCATTTCTTGTAGGGATGATTTTGAATAACTCCATTATTATCCTGTGTTCAGGCTTAAATCTATTTTCCTCAAACAATAATACACAATTATTTTCTGACAACTTCAACCATTCTCTTTCAGGAACAATTCTTTCCACTAAATTTGGTCTTCTTGACATTATTGACCCTGCAACACTCTGTTCATGTTCGACATTCATATTTCCCTCATCCGCATTCCCCTCAGATTCAGCCATTTCTTCATCTTTTGCATTTATTTCATCGTTTCCTACTGCTTCTTCTTCAATAGGTCTATTTTGAACTTCATCATTGTCCGAATCAGATTCCTCCATTAAAGACTTAGTACTATGCAGAGATATATGATCACTTCTTCGAAATCCAGACATGATTTAAGAAGAAAACAAATTCAAAGAACTCTGGAATGATTCGTATCTCACTTTTCGCTCTGAAATTTGAAAGAATTTGAACGAGGGAATTTAAGACCTATTTAAAATCCGCGAAGTTGAAAGGTTTGACGGAAAAACGAGGTCAAAGTTATAACGGAGTGTCACACCCTGCTAAAGCGGAAACACGGGATGTCACAGCTAAATGTTTCAAAAGCATAAGGTAGAAGACAACACACAATCATCATATCAAAAGAGTACAATTACAACGTGTTTTTAGAAATACATCTTGTCCAAAATAACAAAAGAACTTGACATGATGAAATGAAGTTGAATGTCGTTAATGTGGTGCCTTCTAGAATGCATCCTTACTTGTTGTTTCCTGAAAAGCATGTAAAGGAGAGTGTCAACTATAAAAATAGTTGGTGAGTTCATAGGTTTTGTATGCACTAAAAGTTTTTAATGCAAGTTGGTAAGTTCCGCACTTTCAAAGAAAGTAGTACAACACCCGGTTGTAGAGTTTGTCGTTTCGAAATTTCATGCTCATGGTATATACAATGTAGTGCCTCAGAGGTAGCAAGCTAAGCCATTACCCAAACCTCCTGACCTTGTATTAGTTTGCCCCGAGTCATCATGTTCTATCACTAACATGGCGTTGTAACAATTATGCACTTACTTTACCGTAAGTGGGTGGTTAACCAAATAACGTTATCCATAATTATCATGGCTCACACACGTGAGTTAAATAGGTAATGTAAAGAAAAGTTGGGGACTTTTGTATGATAGCGCAAACTTAGAAGCTTTCACATGTGCACACGTACCATAGAGAGCGTTTAAACATGCGTAGTATTTCAGTAATAAAACAGTTGAATTCGAATAAAGTTTGTAACATGCTTTCCACCCCAAAACGTATAAAACAGTAAAAAGAGGATATGAAGACTCACGGTGAATAGCGTAGATGTTCCCAAGAAATGCGTAATGTGATCCGTAAGGCGACCCTACTTCGATCCTACGAAGGTAAGAATACTAGTAAGATTCTAGGTTCTAGACTTTGGTCGCTTAATTATCCAATCAATCATAAAATGCCTTTGGTGAGATTTTGTATGTTGTTATAAGTTCTTTGATATCAATAGTTCATATTCAAAATGAAACGTTACATATGATAGTTCGAGATTACCGAAATGTTGTCGTGACAAATGACAAAAAGGGTCAATAATTTGGAGTCATATGTATAGTATATAAAGTTAGGAGTTAGGTTATATATGTTACATATATAAATACCACAATTCCATCATAAAATGATGAAAAGGGTTAATAATTAGGTGTTAGATTGTTAGAGTAAAAGTAAAATGCGTAAGTAAGTATAGATAGATATATTCCACAATTTCATCATGCAAATGATGAAACGGGTAAAGTTAGGATAAGTAAATATGTATACATAGTACATCTATATAAATATACCACAACTTCTTCACCAAAGGTGAGAAAAAGGGTCAAGAGATAGCATATAGCTATAATACAATATAGTTGTTAGTAGTCAGAATTAGTAGTCACTTTTGGTTACTGTTTGGATAACTTCCAGAGATCATTTGGTTCTGGTATTTTATGGCCAAGTACTTCCATGTGTTAGGAAACTTTTGCCATAAGTCCCATGATTTTTAGAGTAAAATAAGTGCATGAAAAAATATTTGACGTAAACAGTGACAGAAAACGTTGCTGATGCGCACTGTTTTTGTGTATACTGTTTGAAGGTCGATAACTCAGAGTTTTTCAAAGATTCCAGTTGGGTTTGATTCTTAACTCATAAAATAAAGTTCCAGAAAAGAAATCACTCCATTTGGAGTAATTGTGAGAGAGATATGGCCATGCAAAGTCAGTGGAAAAACCTGACAGCATGCTGTTGGAAATAGCTCCTTTATATAAATGCTATTTTTCTATTGGCTCTTTAAAGATCTTGTTCTTTTTGTTTACCCACGATTTTTGACACATAAAATGGTTATTTTCAGCTGAAAACTTGCTTTTTATTTACACAATCTACATGCAATGGGTTTAGACAAATCATCTTGTCAAAACATTTTTAAAACTTGTTGTTCTTGAGTTTTTGTGAAAACATTCAAGTAAAACATTCTTAGATCACTAATATTGGTTTGATGATGGATTCATCACACTTTTAATGACATGCAAAGTGTCATGCTGATGAATCTACAAACATTAGGATGCCAAGGAATGTATTTAGCAAGAATAGAGTGAAAAACTAGAGTATATGAAGGTGAAACTTGAAATATGCAAGATTGTTGTATGTAGAAGTATGAGTGTTGTTAAAAGAAGAGTTTTACCTTTGTTCTTGATGTTCTTGAGGGCTGGACTTTTGAGTTTGATGGAGAGAAAATAGAGAGAAAGAAGAAGAAACTCTTGGAGAGAGTTGGGAGGAAAAGAGAGAATGAATGAAGGGGGTAAAATGAAGAGGGAGAGGGGGTATATATGGAGTGAGAGAGGGGAGGGGGGGGGGTGGTGTGGCCGGTTTTGGGAGAGGAGAAAGGAGAGGGTGAAGTGTGGTTTTGTATAAAATGATTATGTTTAAAGTTGTATTTAATTTAATTTTAATTAAATATTTTAATTAGTTGAATTATTGAATTTAATTGGTAATATTAATAAAACTAGTTGAATTGTTAATATTTTTTTTTTGTAGGTTATATATATATATAAACTTATACATATATAAGTGTATAAAATGTTTTTAGTTGGCATTTTATGAGATGTATGGATAATTTCCTAATTTGAGGGATTTTAGACACCAATTCTAATTTTTCCCTACTGTGTCGGGTTTACTGCTAAAACTAGACAGTGTGACATAAAATAATTGTATCTGATATATTTAGTGCAGTTCTAACCTGAACGAAATTTTGACGGTTGTCACAGTCTCCCCCGGTTAAAAGAATTTCGTCCCGAAATTCAAGAACTTTCGTCTGTAACCGGTTGTTTAGCAAATAAGTGAGGATACTTATGTTTCATGTAATCATCTCGTTCCCATGTGTACTCAGGCCCACGCCTTGTGTTCCAGTGAACTTTCACTATTGGAATCTTGCTTCGCCTAAGACGTTTGACCTCTCGGTCAAGTATTTCGATTGGCTTTTTCTATGATGTGTAGTTTATCATTGATTTGGACTTCTTCCAAAGGCACGGTTATTTCCTCGTTGACTAGGCATTTCTTTAGGTTGGATACGTGAAAGGTGTTGTGAATAGCACTTAGTTTTGTTGGCAATTCCAGCCTGTATGCTACTGGTCCGATTCTTTCGGTGATCTTGAATGGTCCAATATATCGAGGGCTCAACTTTCCTCGTTTTCCAAATCGGACGGTTCCCTTCCAAGGGGATACTTTTAGAAAAACTCTATCTCCACTCTGAAACTCTAACGGTTTCCTACGGTTGTCCGCATAGCTCTTTTGACGATCTTGTGCTGCTTTAAGTCTATCCCTGATGATTGCGATTTTGTCGGTGGTTTCTTGTATGATGTCTGGGCTAGACAATTGTCTATCTCCAATCTCCAACCAACAAAGAGGTGATCGACATTTGCGTCCATACAGTGCTTCATATGGTGCACACTTGATACTGGTGTGATAGCTATTGTTGTAGGAAAACTCAACTAACGGTAAGTGGTTATCCCAACTTCCTCCGAAATCTAGTACACATGCTTGAAGCATGTCTTCCAACGTTTGAATGGTTCGCTCGCTTTGGCCGTCTGTTTGGGGATGATAGGCGGTACTTAAATTCAATTGCGTCCCTAATGCTCTTTGAAGTGACTGCCAAAACCGAGATGTGAAACGGCTATCTCTATCTGATATGATGGAAATCGGGACTCCATGTCGCGTAACAATTTCCTTGATGTAGATCTGAGCCAGTTTTTCCATCTTGTAATCTTCTCGAATTGGTAGGAAACGTGCATATTTCGTGAATCTATCTACTATAACCCAAATCGAGTCGTGCCCTCGGGCAGTTCTTGGCAATTTGGTTATAAAATCCATTGTTATTTGTTCCCATTTCCACTGGGGAATCTCTGGTTGTTGAAGCAAACCAGATGGTTTCTGATATACAGCTTTGACCTTTGAGCATGTTACACACTTTCCTACGTATTGGGTAATATCCTTCTTCATTCCTGGCCACCAATAATATTCCCTTAAATCCTTATACATCTTATCCGCACCAGGATGAATTGAATATCGTGACTTGTGGGCTTCATACAGGATTGTCTCCCGTACATTGCTAGCTTTTGGAATCCAAACTCTGTCCTTGAAATAACGTACTCCATCAACCTTAGTTTCAAATCTGCTTTCTATACCGTGAAGGGTTTCGTCCTTCAAGTTTTCCGTCCTCATGGCTTCGGTCTGAGCTTCAAGAATTTGAGTCTTTAAGCTTGTTTGCACAATCGCTCCCATTGCTCGTACACGTGAAGGTTTTGTCCTTTCCTTCCTACTCAGGGCATCAGCCACTACATTGGCCTTACCTGGATGATAACGAATATCACAATCGTAATCACTAAGTAGTTCTACCCATCTTCTTTGTCTCATGTTTAGCATTTTCTGGTCTAGAATATGCTAAAGACTTTTATGATCGGTAAAAATGGTGCATTTTGTGCCGTACAAATAATGTCTCCAAATCTTTAAAGCGAATACTACAGCTCCGAGCTCTAAATCGTGTGTGGTATAGTTCTTCTCATGGACTTTCAGTTGTCGCGAAGCGTATGCTATCACATTGTCTCTTTGCATCAACACACAACCTAATCCTTAATGTGACGCGTCACAATACACCACAAAGTTATCGGTTCCTTCCGGTAACGCCAGAATTGGTGCATTGCACAACTTTTTCTTCAATAGCTGAAACGCCTATTCTTGTGGTTCTCCCCAAATGAATTTACTATCCTTTTGGGTCAGTGTTGTGAGTGGTTTAGCAATCCTTGAGAATTTCTCGATAAATCATCTATAATAACCTGCCAAACCCAGAAATTGACGAATCTCTGTTGGGGTCTTTGGAGCTTCCCATTTCTTAACGGCTTCCACCTTAGCTGGATCTACGTGAATTCCTTTTTCTCCAATCACGTGACCAAGAAAGTGTACTTCTCTACTCCAAAATTCGCACTTAGAGAATTTGGCGTACAGTTTCTGTTCCTTAAGAAGTTCTAGAATTACCCTTAAGTGCTGCTCG
Organism: Saussurea involucrata; assembly: GCA_033807775.1. NCBI lineage: Eukaryota > Viridiplantae > Streptophyta > Magnoliopsida > Asterales > Asteraceae > Saussurea > Saussurea involucrata. Next base: position 62,270,029 of record CM066320.1, on the reverse strand, counting down.
TGATCTTCCTTACTTCGAGAGTAAATCAGAAAGTCATCTATAAACACGATCACAAACTTGTCAAGGTATGGTCTGCATACCCTGTTCATTAAATCCATGAATACAGCTGGTGCATTGGTTAAACCGAAAGGCATAACCAAAAACTCATAGTGTCCATAACGTGTCCTAAAAGCTGTCTTAGGAATGTCCTCCTCACGAACTCTTAACTGATGATAACCTGATCGAAGATCAATCTTAGAGAAATACGTTGCCCCTTGCAATTGGTCGAATAAATCGTCTATTCGAGGAAGAGGATATCGATTCTTGATCGTCAACTTGTTCAATTCCCTATAGTCGATGCACATTCGAAACGATCCATCCTTTTTCTTAACGAACAGGACTGGAGCTCCCCAAGGTGAAGAACTTGGCCTAATAAAGTCCTTGTCCAACAGTTCCTGGAGTTGGCTTGACAACTCTTGCATTTCGGCAGGTGCTAAGCGATAAGGTGCCTTAGCTACAGGTGCTGCTTCGGGTATAAGGTCAATTTGGAATTTAACTTGTCTAAACGGGGGCAGTCCAGGCAAATCATCGGGAAACACTTCTGGGTGATCCTTTACCACGGGAATGTCTTGAATTCGCCTTTCTTTGGACTTCTTCTCATCTATGAGTGCCAAAAATGCAACACATTTCTTCCTCAAATACTTCTGAACCTTAATACTTGATACTATCTCTAGGCTTCTTCCGATTTTGTTTCCTTGTATGACTAGGGTTTCTCCATCTTGCAAGGGTATTCTAACCGACTTATCAAAACAACAAATCTCCGCTCGATTCTTGGATAACCAATCCATGCCTATAACTATGTCAAAACTCCCCAATTCGATAGGAATAAGATCAACGCTAAACAATTTATCGGCTAGATTCAAAGTACAATCTAAAATTACATCCTTAGCCTCAAATTTATGACCATTAGCGACCTCAATAACATAAGCATCCGACATTCTCCTAGATTCCAAGTTAATTAGTGGTCTAAACTCCAATGAAATAAAACTTCTATCCGCTCCAGTGTCAAATAATACTGATGCATAGTGGTTGTTTATGAGAAACGTACCTGTCACCATATTAGGGTCGCGACGTGCTTCGTCAGCTCCAATGACAAACGCCCGTCCTCGAGCCTGTCCTCCTTGATTTCCCTGATTGGCTTGTCTCGCCTGATTCCCCTTGTTGTTATTGTTCGGTTTCCTTCCAAACTTCGGGCACGTATTCCGGTAGTGATCCGGACTTCCGCAATCAAAACATGCCCTTCTTCCTTCATTGGGTCCTTTTTCACTTTTACAGAACCTGGTGAAGTGACCTGGTCGTTTACAATTGTCACAAATGACGCAGGCTCCCTCATGATGATAGTTGCACTTGTTGCATTTAAGGAGTGAACCCTTGTATTACCCTGGGTCCTGTGTGCTTACTCTGAAGTTTCTTGTCACGCTCCTTTCCTTACTTGCACTACCAAAGGGTTTCTTTCCTGACTGATACTCCGGCTTCCTCTTATGGCTAGCACTACCAGATGACAGAGTTCCTGCTCTCACAACATCGTTCGTTAAGGTAGTTGCCATGGCTACAACCTCTTGGATTGTGGTCAGCTTTGCCGAGGTAACCATTCCTCGGATTCCCGGTGCTAATCCCCATAAGTATCGGTCAATTCTCTTACTCTCGGGAGTGACCATGTGAGGTACCAGTTTTGAAAGTTCGTGGAAACGAGCTGTGTATCGATCTATGTCAGCTCCGATCATAGTATGGTTCCAGAATTCAACCTCTAGCTTCTGGATTTCACTCTTAGGGCAGTACTCCTCAATGAGCAACTCTTTGAACTCCTCCCATGTGAGCTTGTATGCATCTTCCCTTCCACGGGTCTGGACCTGGATGTTCCACCAAGTTAGTGCCCTACCTTGGAGTTGACATGCAGCATATTCCACCTTGCGGTCCTCCGAGCATTTGCTAATATGGAGCACCGACTCCATGCTATCGATCCACGAAAGCAATCCTACGACACCTTCCTTTCCGTAGAACTCCTTGGGCTTACAGGACATGAAAGTCTTGTAGTTACATCCGGTACTGTTATTACCCGGATCTCCTCCACTACCTCCTTGATTTCTTGGGATCGTATTGATGCCGGCGGTTACTTGTGAGACGATGTTAGGTATGGCTTCTTGGATGCGTTGTGTGGTGATTTGTGCTATGTCGGGCATTTGGTTTTCGGGGGTATCTTCCGTGTGGCGTGTAGACCTTCTTGGAGGCATGATTCTAAAACACATTTTCAAAAATTGTTTTGGTTAAAGTTTGTACAAATGTTTGAATTCAAATTTTTCCAAAGGTTTAAGATTAACAATTTTTCATTCAAGTATTTGAACAATAAAGTAAAGTATAAAGTAAATAGACAGGTTGACTAAAAATTCCCCAAAAGGGTTTCCATTAAATGCCCAGTGTTTACAAAATTTCTGGTGTTTATTGTACACCGGTATCATATTGTTGAAACGGAAACATAATGCGAATTAAAATGACAAGAAATAAAAGATGATTTTTCCAAAAGATCCTTCCACACGTTCCGATCCATTCACACTACCCCAAGTATGCCCCGAGCACAAGCAAGAACATCAACAGCATCAACACCATTCCTACCACAAAGCTCGCCGCTTGAGACCTTGATGCCATTTCCCTAGCCATTCTCGCGCCGTCTCTAGCTTGGCTTGATACGATAGCTAGTTGGTGCGTTAGTTCTACTAGTTCCGTTAAGACTTGAGCTTGATGGGTTACTATAACTTGACACCCATGCAACTCGGTTGTCATGGCCCTGATGTGTTGATCCCTTGCCATAGCTAGTTCGGTCATGCGCCCAATTGGCACGCCGTGGACCACTCTCGATGGTTTCGGTGCCTCCGGACGAGGGGTTGATAGTGTGACTCTCCTTGGGATTGGCACACTCTTCCTTGCCGTTTGTCGAATGCGAAGTCCTCTGGATGATGGTTGCACAATCACCGGAGTGGGTCGGGGTAACACCGTGGTTGGTGATACTCTAGGTCCTTCGTAAGGGTATCGCTCGCTAGACACCTCCGTTTCCGAGTCCGTGCTGCTGTAATTCTCCTCTTCTTCTTGGTTGCTAGGCGGGTTGTCTAGTGGTCGTCCCGTGAAGTATCCCGATACATCGGCCGAGTACGACGCAGGAGTGTAAGACGGTGCTGACGATGACGACATAGTGAAACTGAAGCAAAAGTGTACTTAGTAACTAATCGCATGAGTGGCATGTCTACTCTATGAAATGTCTATACACTAAGCATGCTCCTAGAGAGTGCAAGTAAAAATCGACATACTCCTACTATAACCATTTCTAGTCTCGCATTAACCTTCCTTAATCGAACATAGGTGATCAGGCTATGTTTAATTAAAGTCTGTTAATGCCATTCTAGACTTAGTTATACTAGTAGTAGGTTTAGTTATTTTCATGTCAGTTTTGGACTTTTGGTTATAGTGGGGTTTTTCAAATGAAAGACCGATGTTCTCTATAACCTTTAGCTCTGATACCACTTCTGTCACACCCCGCTAAAGCGGAAACACGGGATGTCACAACTAAATGTTTCAAAAGCATAAGGTAGAAGACAACACACAATCATCATATCAAAAGAGTACAATTACAACGTGTTTTTAGAAATACATCTTGTCCAAAATAACAAAAGAACTTGACATGATGAAATCAAGTTGAATGTCGTTAATGTGGTGCCTTCTAGAATGCATCCTTACTTGTTGTTTCTTGAAAAGCATGTAAAGGAGAGTGTCAACTATAAAAATAGTTGGTGAGTTCATAGGTTTTGTATGCACTAAAAGTTTTTAATGCAAGTTGGTAAGTTCCGCACTTTCAAAGAAAGTAGTACAACACCCGGTTGTAGAGTTTGTCGTTTCGAAATTTCATGCTCATGGTATATACAATGTAGTGCCTCAGAGGTAGCAAGCTAAGCCATTACCCAAACCTCCTGACCTTGTATTAGTTTGCCCCGAGTCATCATGTTCTATCACTAACATGTCGTTGTAACAATTATGCACTTACTTTATTGTAAGTGGGTGGTCAACCAAATAACGTTATCCATAATTATCATGGCTCACACACGTGAGTTAAATAGGTAATGTAAAGAAAAGTTGGGGACTTTTGTATGATAGCGCAAACTTAGAAGCTTTCACATGTGCACACGTACCATAGAGAGCGTTTAAACATGCGTAGTATTTCAGTAATAAAACAGTTGAATTCGAATAAAGTTTGTAACATGCTTTCCACCCCAAAACGTATAAAACAGTAAAAAGGGGCTATGAAGACTCACGGTGAATAGCGTAGATGTTCCCAAGAAATGCGTAATGTGATCCGTATGGCGATCCTACTTCGATCCTACGAAGGTAAGAATACTAGTAAGATTCTAGGTTCTAGACTTTGGTCGCTTAATTATCCAATCAATCATAAAATGCCTTTGGTGAGATTTTGTATGTTGTTATAAGTTCTTTGATATCAATAGTTCATATTCAAAATGAAACGTTACATATGATAGTTCGAGATTACCGAAATGTTGTCGTGACAAATGACAAAAAGGGGCAATAATTTGGAGTCATATGTATAGTATATAAAGTTAGGAGTTAGGTTATATATGTTACATATATAAATACCACAATTCCATCATAAAATGATGAAAAGGGTTAATAATTAGGTGTTAGATTGTTAGAGTAAAAGTAAAATGCGTAAGTAAGTATAGATAGATATATTCCACAATTTCATCATGCAAATGATGAAACGGGTAAAGTTAGGATAAGTAAATATGTATACATAGTACATCTATATAAATATACCACAACTTCACCAAAGGTGAGAAAAAGGGTCAAGAGATAGCATATAGCTATAATACAATATAGTTGTTAGTAGTCAGAATTAGTAGTCACTTTTGGTTACTGTTTGGATAACTTCCAGAGATCATTTGGTTCTGGTATTTTATGGCCAAGTACTTCCATATGTTAGGAAACTTTTGCCATAAGTCCCATGATTTTTTGAGTAAAATAAGTGCATGAAAAAATATTTGACGTAAACAGTGACAGAAAACGTTGCTGATGCGCACTGTTTTTGTGTATACTGTTTGAAGGTTGAGCACTCAATGTTTTTCAAAGATTCCAGTTGGGTTTGATTCTTAACTCATAAAATAAAGTTCCAGAAAAGAAATCACTCCATTTGGAGTATTTTTGAGAGAGATATGTCCATGCAAAGTCAGTGGAAAAACCTGACAGCATGCTGTTGGAAATAGCTCCTTTATATAAATGCTATTTTTCTATTGGCTCTTTAAAGATCTTGTTCTTTTTGTTTACCCACGATTTTTGACACATAAAATGGTTATTTTCAGCTGAAAACTTGCTTTTTATTTACACAATCTACATGCAATGGGTTTAGACAAATCATCTTGTCAAAACATTTTTAAAACTTGTTGTTCTTGAGTTTTTGTGAAAACATTCAAGTAAAACATTCTTAGATCACTAATATTGGTTTGATGATGGATTCATCACACTTTTAATGACATGCAAAGTGTCATGATGATGAATCTACAAACATTAGGATGCCAAGGAATGTATTTAGCAAGAATAGAGTGAAAAACTAGAGTATATGAAGGTGAAACTTGAAATATGCAAGATTGTTGTATGTAGAAGTATGAGTGTTGTTAAAAGAAGAGTTTTACCTTTGTTCTTGATGTTCTTGAGGGCTGGACTTTTGATTTGATGGAGAGAAAATAGAGAGAAAGAAGAAGAAACTCTTGGAGAGGGTGAAGTGTGGTTTTGTATAAAATGATTATGTTTAAAGTTGTATTTAATTTAATTTTAATTAAATCTTTTAATTAGTTGAATTATTGAATTTAATTGGTAATATTAATAAAACTAGTTGAATTGTTAATATATATATATTTTTTGTAGGTTATATATATATATATATATATATATATATATAAACTTATACATATATAAGTGTATAAAATGTTTTTAGTTGGCATTTTATGAGATGTATGGATAATTTCCTAATTTGTGGGATTTTAGACACCAATTCTAATTTTTCCCTACTGTGTCGGGTTTACTGCTAAAACTAGACAGTGTGACATAAAATAACTGTATCTGATATATTTAGTGCAGTTCTAACCTGAATGACATTTTGACGGTTGTCATACGGAGTCAACACATTTGAAATGCCACAGAGGTTTTAAATGAAATGCGTGGCATAATCAACCAAATATGAAGCTGACACGTGTTATTGGATAGAATATTGACACAAGTCAAAGATCTGAATAACACGCTCAGATAATTTTCGTTCCTTTATCAGAGATCTGATTATTCTACTCAGAGTTCTGAGTCCATGATTCAGAAGAATTTGCCTTGTAACCAAACTATTTAAAATCAACTTCTGACAAATGTAAAAGCTTTAATTATTCAGAAGAGGTTTGAACAGATAGAAAATCATTTTAGCATCAGAATTCTGTTCAAATAGTGATGATTAGTGAAACTCATTTAAAATCTTATATCCGAATAAGAAAATTTTGAGATTCAGATATAGTTTGAACAAGTGAGAAAAAAAAAATTATCATTAAAAGCTTGTTCTTCTTAGAATGATCAGAGATAAGAAATGAAAACAAACCTTTTAATCATCATGAAATGATTTCCAAAAGATATTAATCCTCCCCTTGACTTTAGCATGTACTTAATAAAGATGAGATGAGATATAAAGAGTAATAGAAAAAAAATAATCCACAAAAATTGAAGTACTTGTATTTCTCAGAAATGAAATCTTGAAAGTTGGATTTCTGAAGTATTGATGCAGAAGTCTGAACTCAAGAGTCAGAATTCTGAGTACAAGACTCAGAGTTCTGAGTACAAGACTCAGAGTTCTGAGTACACTACTCAGAAAATCTTACTTAGCAGGATTTAACATTTCTGAAAATCAACTAACAAGTAAGATCAATTAGTCAGATTAAGCATTCCTATTTTACATATGAGAAATGAGAATCTTTTGTGATCAAGAGGCTTTGTGAACAAGTCAGCCAATTGATACTTTGTATGCACAAAGTGCATCTCTATTGTTCCCTTTTCCACATAGTCCTTTATAAAATGATACCTCACATCTATATGTTTAGTCTTTGAATGTTGAACAGGATTCTGAATAATGGCAATTGCACTTTCTGAGTCACAGTAGATAGGAATTTTGTTGAGCTGATACCCATAATCCATGAGTTGTGTTCTCATCCACAAAGTTTGAGAGCATGAAGCAGCAACAGCAACGTACTCTGCCTCAGCAGTTGAAGTGGATACACAATTCTGCTTCTTTGATGCCCAACTCACTATCTTATCCCCTAGAAAGTGACAAGCACCAGATGTACTCTTTCTGTCCATTCTACTTCCTGCATGATCAACATCAGTTTAAGCTGTTAGTTTAAAGTCAGTTTCCTTTGGATACCATAAACCAAGATCAGGTGTTCCTTTGAGATATCTGAGAATCCTTTTGACAACCAACATATGTGATTCTTTAGGATTGGATTGAAATCTTGCACAAAAACAGGTAGAAAACATGATGTCTGGCCTACTTGTAGTCAAATATAGTAATGATCCAATCATGCCTCTATAAAGTTTGTTATCTACTGAAACTACTTTGAGATCAGCATCTAACTTTATGTTTGTTGCCATAGGAGTTCTCATAGAAGCACAATCAGACATTTTGAACTTTTTCAGGATGTCCCTTACATATTTTCCTTGATTTATAAAAATTCCATTTGGTAATTGTTTGACTTGAAGTCCAAGGAAAAAATTAAGTTCACCCATCATGCTCATTTCAAATTCAGATTTCATGATTTTAGAAAAATCATCACACATTTTTGCACTTGTAGAGCCAAATATTATGTCATCAACATAAATTTGAACAAGAATCAAATCATCACCTTGTTTCTTTAAAAACAAAGTTGTGTCAATCTTACCTTTCTTGTAACCTGAACCTAACAAGTGTTGAGTAAGAGTGTCATACTAGGCTCTTGGTGCTTGTTTTAGACCATATAAAGATTTATCTAAAATATAGACATGGTCAGGAAATTCTAAATCAACAAAACCTTCAGGTTGATGTACATACACCTCTTCATTAAGTATACCATTCAGAAATGTTGATTTGACATCCATCTGATATACGTTGAAATTCTTGTGAGCAACATATGCCAAAAATATCCTGATGGCCTCTATTCTTGCCACTGGTGCAAATGTCTCATCATAATCAATTCCTTCCTGTTGACAGTATCCCTTAGCAACCAATCTTGCCTTGTTTCTGATGACAACACCTGACTCATCCTTTTTATTTCTGAATACCCATTTAGTTCCAATGATAGATTTACCTTTAGGCCGTGGAATGAGTCTCCAGACTTTGTTCCTTTCAAATTGAAGCAATTCCTCTTGCATTGCTGAAATCCAATCTGGATCCTCTGGGGCTTCATTTGCTTTCTTAGGTTCAATAATACTTAGGAAACCTGCAAACATTGCTTCATTTGCAGTAGCTGATCTGTTTTTTACTCCTGCTGATAGATCACCAATCACTTGATGAATGGGATGATTTTTAGTCCATTTGTTTGCACTAGGAAGCACATCAATCTCTGAATAATTGTTGTTTGTATCATTCTCATCAACGATAGCTTGTAATTCTGAACTGTCCCCTTGTTCTGATAAATTTGAGTTCAAATTCTGAGCAATGAAGTCAGAGTTCTGAGTGACTTGTTCAGAGTTCTGAATACGAGGTTCAGAAGTCTGAATACAAGGTTCAGAACTCTGAGTATCAGGGTCAGAATTTTCATTACTTGTATTTATCAGAGTTGGACAATCCTCAGATGGACCTTTATCAGAAATTATAGTTGTTTGAACTACTTCTGAAGTTCTTCTTTTCATTTCATTGATCATCTTAGGGTTTTCAAACTCTGCATAAGAATCAAAAGTCAGTTCAAGAAAAGCATCCTTAAACAGTGAATTGAGTTCTGAACAAATAGGATTAGAGTTTGTATCAGAAGTCATTTTTGTCCTGTTCTGCATGAGTTCTGAACTGTTTTGTTCAGAAGTCTTCATTCTGACTTCATCAAATGTTACATTGATGTATCATCCTCTTGGTTCTTCTGTTGTAGATTCTGAATGCTTTGGAAGTTAATGAATAACCAACAAAGTATCCTTCATCTGCCTCTTTATCAAACTTACCAAGATTTTCTCTGTCTTTAAGGACATAGCATCTGCAGCCAAAAAATATGAAAGAATTTGATTAATGGTTTTCTTTTGTTTATCAGTTCATAAGCAGTCTTGTTTAACCTTTTATTGATTAAAGTTTTGTTCTGTGTAAAGCAAGCAGTTGCAATTGCTTCAGCCCATAAGAAAGTTGGAAGATTTGAATAAGCCAGCATGGTTCTTGCAGCTTCAACTAGAGTCCTGTTTTTCCTTTCAACAACACCATTTTATTGAGGAGTTTTGATGGCAGAGAAATTGTGAGAAATCCCAGAACTTTCTAAAAACTTCTGAAGAGTCTCATTTCTGAACTCTGTTCCATTATCACTTCTGATTTTCTGGACTGAAAGCTGTAAGAGAACTTGAATCCTTTTGATAAAGTTTATCAATGTAGTAGCAGCTTCTGACTTAGCTCTTAGGAATTCAACCCATGTGTATCTGGAATATTCATCAACAATCACAAGCATATACTTCTTTCCTCCTATAGACTGAACTGAAATAGGACCACAAAGATCAGTATGAATCATTTCCAATGGTGCTTTGCAAGATGAGTCCATTTTTAATTTGTGAGAACTCTTTTTCATCTTGCCCATTTCACAAGCTGAGCATAATGATTCCTTTTCAAATTTAATCTTTGGTAATCCTTTAACCATATGTTTTGCAACAAGATTATTCAGATCTTTGAAGTTTAAATGAGAACATCTTCTGTGCCATAGCCAGCATTCATTTACAATTGAGTTTGATAAAAGACAAACAGGATTTAATGTTTGTATTTTTGAAAAATTAACCACAAATAAGTCCATGTGTCTTTTGGCCCAGAAGACTTTAAGATCATTCTCAGTTAAAATCATGCAACTTGTTATTTTGAACTTGATTTGACAAAGACTGTCTAAAAACTGACTTATGCTGAAAAGATTATGTTGTAAGCCTTCAACATAAAAAACTTTTTGAATTGTCAGATCTCCTTTTGTTAAATCCCCATAACCTTTAACTTGACCTTTGCTGTTATTTCCAAAGTTTACTGCTCCTCCAGCCTTTTCTGTGAAATTTGATAGAAAAGACTTCTGACCTGTCATGTGTCTTGAAGCTCCTGAATCTAAAAACCACACATGACAGCCCTGCAACAACAATCAGTTAGATTTAGGTACCCATTTTGGAATGGGTCCTTCTTTGTTAGCCTTTTTATCTGATTTAACAAAAGTATCTTTGACTTTCCATTCAAAGTCTTTCTTCAAACACCACTTTCCTTGAACTTTTATGAAGTCAGAACATTTTCTGTTCACAAAATTGTTCAGTTTCTTCTTAAAAGTTTTAAATTTAGATGTTGAAGAAGTTTCAGCCTTCTTTTCTTTCACATTAAACCTTTTTTCATTCTTTCCTGTGATTTTAATATGAGGCTTCACTTCTTTTATTATTTCTCTTTTATGAGTTTGAGGAACAGAAACATTTTTCTTTTCTGTATTCTGAATGTCATTTCTTACATAGGAAACATAAGTTATTGTGATTGGACATTTCTGAGAATATTGGAATGAATATAACAAATTCTGAAATTGCACCTTTACTTCGAAATAAACTAAGTAAAAGTTCTGAGAAGACCACTCAGAATTCTGAGTAAGTCAATCAGAATTCTGAACATGAAGAACTTCTGAAAAAATTCTAACTCTAAAGTTCTGACTATTGAAGTCAGAGTTCTGATTAAGCTTTGAAAAATTAGTTCTGAACCATCATTTGACTTCTGAATTCAATGACAAACTTCTGAATGGCCTTAATCATAAGTCTGAATATGCTTGATTACATCTGAAAGAGACTAAGTGTAAATCTGATCCCCCTTGATCAGAAATCTGAATAGCCACAACCACAACTCTCGTACATCTTTGAATAGTTTCTGAACTCGAAATCAGAATTCTGAGTATTGAAGTCAGATTTCTGAATACACACGATCAATTCTTCTGAGTTCTGATAGCACACGATCTGACTTCTGAATCTGTTACTGCCCACTTCGAGTCATGAACAACTTCCAGCAGATTTATGTTATAACACCAAACTGTGACAGCAACTTTCTGTTGGATTTCTCGATTGTGTTGCAAACTGACAGCAACTTTCTATTCGTTTAGAACCAAACAGCAACAAATTGACAGCTTCTTTATGTGGATAACAACATGAATAAGCTGTTTTGACAGCAATAAGCATTAATTTTCGGTTCAAATTTCTGTTTTGGACAGCTTCATTCAGCAACAAACTGCACCAAACAACTCCAAATAGCAGCAAACAGCCTTTACTTTTGTTTAACTAACAGCCCAAATCAGCTTTAACTTCTCAACAACGATTTTCTGTTTTAGTAAAGTTTGACAGCAACTTTCGGTTATGAACCGATCACACCAAACAGCAGCGACAACTCAGATTATGTTTTAACTTCATATCGACAAAGGCAAATATCAGCAAAGCTTGATATGTTCACGACATCAACCATAACTTTCTGTTTGAACAACCATGATTAACCTATTTTGGCTTAAAACTTTGCTATGAACTGATTTATGTTTTATAACTTCAACAACATCTTGCTTTTTGAACAATCACCATGATCAAACAATCAGCTCCAATATTTAACATCCACCTCAACTTTTTGAACAATCACCATGATTAACAACTTTTCTTCATTTTGACACTAAATCCTCCAATCAAATTAAATGCTCACCAATCGAATTTGATGTAGAACGATAAGCCGATCTCCATAATTATCTTCTTAGAACAAAGATTTCAAAGAATCAAGTTTCTGATTGATCAATTCAGAAAGTTGAATTTAAGCAATCAAAGATCTAAAAACTCTTTTTAGATCTGACTTTCACCATGAAATTCAGTACCAAATCTCTTGTAGACATTTCATCGAGCAATTTGAGTGCAGAAATTGATTAAGAAGTAGATCTAGAACATCATACCTCTTCTTTTGTCCAAGATCCATCAAGATCACAAACATCTTCCAGAGAACTAAAAAAAATCTTCAAGATGAAAGAAATCTCAGAAAATTTACCTCAAATTATAGCACACGATTAAGAACGATCTTGAATCACCAAATCTTGAAATTAGATCTTGAAATCTTGAATTGTTGCAAAAATGATCGTATCGAATTAAAATTGATTCGATGTGGCTCTGATACCAATTGTAAGTCCCATAGTTGAAGCAACAATCAAGAAAACTCCATAGAAAGTAGAATAGAGATAGACATGAAGAACAATTTAATCTGAATGATCTCTATTCATATGCTTTACAATACAATGGAGGGAGAATTGAAAGTATACGACTCTCTCAAAGTATACTGATCTCTCCAATAACTCTCAAAGTCTCAAATGACAATGTAAGCCCAAGACACTTATTTAGAGTGACTAAAATACAAGACATGGGCCCAAGCCCATTTAACTCCCATTAAACTCCCAAAGCCCAAAAGACTAATAAAGCTAATTACAATACATTTGACTTTCATTGACTTTACATGGACATCTTTGACTTTATAAAACTTTCCATATAAATGGGGCTTTCAAGACCCAACATGAACACAATATCGTACGACAGTTATGAGTTTATGAACACAGTATCGTACGACAGTTATGAATGTCGAACCCAAAAAACTTTCTAAGTCCTCTAAAACACTCAAACCACAACCAATTGACCTGAAACTTTGCAGATCACTTCGCGAACACTATCTGAACACTTCTTGTTCAGATTATACTATCAAAAATGCACAAAATCACTATCTTTCGATCCAAAACATAAAACTTCAAAAAACCACGAAAAGTCACCAAAAAATCGATCAAATGATGTTCCTTTGATCCAGTATCTTGCACAGACTTGTTAGAAACACTAAATCGATCACTTATGTACCAAAAAACACAATCAAATTTCGAATTTTGAAGATTTTTATAAGAAAAATCTCAAAAACTCAAGAACTTCAATTTTCTTAAAAATTTGACAAAAAATTCTTCAAATTGTGCATAATCCGATCTGATTAAGCTCTGATACCACTTGTGATCCCAGATTCAATCAGGTAACAAGGTAATAATCCAAGAACTCTTCATTAAAGATGATAAAGATACAATATTAGGAATGAGATCCCCTTTCTCTCTCTAAACTCTCTCTCTCTCTATGATGCCATCCCTCTATGTTGCCCACTCTCACGTATTCATTCCACAATGACAACTCGTCAATGACTCCCATCTAATTCTATTACAAACTCTCTATTTATACATCTTGACTTTCACCTCTAAATACCTTGACTTTGACCTTTAAGCCTCTACTTTGACTTTTACAATGCTTTGACCATTTACAATTAAACACTAAATCTTGAATACATTTTATGCACTAACAAAAACACATAACAACTCATATCTTACTCGGATTTGAATTATAATACATTCGTACTGTTAATATCATAATATATTTCATATTCAGAAAACGCTTAAACAGTACAACCTTACACATACACAGAAACTATCCAAGAATGCTTGTCTGATAACTAATCCAAAACCAAGTCCGGAAAATAGTCCGGAATCATATCCGGAAATCAAATCCGGAACATCTTTCCGGAAAACCATCCGGACACCTATCCGGAATCCGGTACAATCCGGAACCAAGTCCGATAAACACCCGGAATCCGAAAATAATTATGATAAACATACGGAATCCGGTAAGACATCCGGACAACCTATCTGGAATCCGGTACCTTCCGGATCCGATACATTCCGGACAACCATCCAGAATCATATCCAGAAATCAAATCCGGAAGATCTATCCAGAAAACCATTCGGACACCTATCCGGAATCCAGTACAATCCAGAACCAAGACCGATAAACACCCGGAATCTGGAAACAATTTCGATAAACATACGGAATCCGGTAAGACATCCGAACAACCTATCCGGAATCCAATACATTCCGGACAACCATTCAGAATCCGGACTCATTCCGGTATCCGGAACCAATCCATAACTTTTATCCGGAACCTCAACTTTCCGGGAATTTCAACTTCCGGACTATTCGTGCAGGACCTCGAATTTAATTCTTGAAACTCTCCTCAACCCAAATTCTCAGTTGATTTCATATCAATACATAATTATCACGACCTTTAGATAGTTTGCAACTAGATATCTTATTCAATTTCAACTATAATTATATGAAAGAAAGATGAACTCACCTGGTTGAGAGTTTGTACCCAGAGTTGAATTCCAGACTTCTCAATGGATTCATAAATCCGATCTTACACCCCATCGAACAGTACCTCATCAATTCCAGACTTCTCTTTTTCTTTCTCTCTCGAATTTCTCTGAAAACCGAATTCAGGAATCAGCAATTGAGATGTTAATCTCAATTCGACCGACTCCCCCCTTTAAATATCCAAAACTATCAACAAATAACAAAATCAACCCCCAAAGTTTCAATTTTCATAAATAACTTAAACTTTGGTCTATTACACTTTGAATTCTTCCATATCAAAATATAGCATAACTTTGATCATGGAAATTCGGGGTGTTACAAATCTCCCCAACATGAAAATGATTTCATCCTCGAAATCAAAGTTAGGTAGATAAGTGAGGATATCTATTATTCATATCTTCTTCAACTTCCCAAATCTTACAATACCTTTCCACGAGGATACCTTTAACATTATTTGCTCTCCAACTTGAGAGCAACATAAATTCTATCGGTCTCTTTTGATTATTAGTCAAAGCTCTGCTTGTCCAGCTCCTATCCCTTGACCGGAATCTAAAAATCGACATTGCCCAGTAAACTTATCTCTAAGACACGGTTACCAGGAGACAAACTAGTCCAGAATCGGGTTGGGTCACAATCATTATTGAAACTAACCTTTTGATTTAGACCAATAGTGGATCTGGTTGTCCACATTATCTGCCAGAGACACACATCGCACCATAGATTCTCATCTGGAGGGCTCAACGAGTTAACTGAGTGGCACGAATTAGTCGTGCTATACTTAAAACTCTTTCATATGCAAAAGCATCGTCAAGAACTAAATCTGTAACGTCCCAAAAATTACAAGCAAATTTAAAAATTTTAAATAACCAATTCATTTATAACAACTCATTAAATGAAACCCAACGTTTCGTTTGCTAACTCATAAACAATATCTTTATAATAAAAACCAGCGGAATAAACGTTTAATTAATAAAACCATAAAACAACCAGCTCTCCTCGCGCGCCAGTGTGTACTCGTCACGCCTTGAAGCCGCTCGGACCTGAAACCACAGTTTATTGGGAAAGGGTAAGCACGAAGCTTAGTGAATTCCAACACATGCGCAGATAGGAATTATATACACATCACCCCTATCCGCACATAAGCAACAACATCACAGTTACATAAAACGAGTAACGCCTACAAGTAATTATGTATCCAACACCTCAGTACCATCGAGGCCTCGGTCCCACCGAATTGTAATGTATCCAACACCTCAGTACCATCGAGGCCTCGGTCCCACCGAATTGTAACGTATCCAACACCTCAGTACCATCGAGGCCTCGGTCCCACCGAATTGTAATGTATCCAACACCTCAGTACCATCGAGGCCTCGGTCCCACCGAATTGTAATGTAACCAACACCTCAGTACCATCGAGGCCTCGGTCCCACCGAATTGTAATGTAACACATTTATACCAAGCATTCAAACCAATCAAATATTACACACCACAAACAACTAGTTCACACCACAAAGACAGTAGTACATACAAACTATTATGACATGCATACAACCCCTAACTACACAGTGAGAGAACTCACCTCGAATGCACGCCCAGCTTAATAACACAATTCAAGCTTGACAATTACGGTCACTTCCCATCACCTAAATGCATGTTAAAACGTGTCAATACAAGACCCGGACCCTATGACACGACACACGCTTAAACCGTCACTAAAACTATTTTCCGTTCTCACTAAACAGGTCTGTTCGGGACCTGTTTCGACCCCTTTAAACCCAGAAAATTCCCAATATTATTTCATGACCAGAAAGTACTCTGAGTTAGGGTTCCAAGGACATATTATACGCCTCCTAACGATTTTTCTACAATTTACTACGGATTTTACAAAAACAGATTCCGGAACAGCGAAATTCAGCACCTTTCAGTATAAAACGACAAATCGACCCATGCTACGTCCCGAACTGGGTTTTTGCACAAAACACAGAAAAGTTTCTAGACTCAAAAAGGGAACTTTTGACACCGGTTTCACCCCAAACCGAGTTACGAGAAGAAAGTTATGGTCTACGCAAAACAGTGGCTGATTCCAGAATTTTGCACATAAAATGACGAAACACCGAACTTGCGACCACTTTTTCGCCCATCTAGAGACCGAACCAGTTTTCCGCTAAAACACGGAAAACGTGCCCGACCCTGAACTTGAACCATGGGCGCCAGTTTCGGCTCAAACGGAGTTACGACGGAAAAGTTATAGTCTCGCGAAAACTGGACAGCACACTAAAATTTTCATAAAAAGATAACTTTATAAACGGTTCGCGGCTTAAACGATTCGGGATTTACGCTAAGAGTGACACCCACTGCCACCGCACTCCACCCACAGCCACTGCAGCGGCGGCGTGCGGCGGTGGTGGTCTCGCCGGAAAAACGAAAAGGAAAAGAAAAGAACGAGACTAACGAGAACCACGTACCTCACGACGGCGTCTCACCACCACAACCAAACCGCTCTCTCTCGATCACTCCGACGACAGAGGGTGGTGGCGGTCTCCGGCGACAGCAGTAGCGGCGGCGAGGGCTGCTGCTGTATCCTTTCTTCTCGACACTCTCTCCTTCTCGCGATTTCACTCTCTCTCTTCGTTTCTATCTTTCCGGCCGCACAACACAAACCAAACGAGAAGGGAGGGTCGTAGGGTTCTTGGGAGAGGTTTGCTTGCTTGATTCGCAAGGAAAGACAAAGAAAAGGAAAACGAGAATAGGGATACGGTCATGGGCCGTGAACCATGAACAAGTTCCAAAAAAATTGCACCTTTAGCCCCTCAACTACACCTCATCTCACAATCTATAACGAAAGACACGAAGGCTAACATTTTTGGTCCTTTTGACACCAAACCACTAACCAAAAACAATTAAAGGTGAACATTTTAAATTATTAAAATTAATTAATAAACGTACCGGGACACGGGCTTTACAACTCTCCCCCACTTGGATTAGACTTCGCCCCCGAAGTCTACGTCCGCAAACAGCTTCTAATAATTCTCTCGCATTTGATGATATCCCAAACTCAAACCACTTTCAAGCTCTAACCCTTCTAATGGTGCTCACCAATATACCCTACAGAATACCCGACTACGATCATTCCTACCCTTAACTGTCAATTAACTACCACAAATTCTAATAGACTCCAAAGATTTTCAATAAATTATATCAACAAAACATCGACCCCTGCCGAACATCGGTCCAACCGATTGCAATAACAAACATCGGCCACCCGCCGAACATCGGTCCAACCGATCACAATAACAAACATCGGCCACCCGCCGAACATCGGTCCAACCGATCACAATAACAAACATCGGCCACCCTCCGAACATCGGTCCAACCGATCACAATAACAAACATCGGCCGCCCGCCGAACATCGGTCCAACCGATCTCAGTAACTCAATTAAGCGTGGTATTATCCTAGACATTAACACAAATAGATATCCCCCACTACCAAATCACTAACACACACGTAGATCATTCCACCACAACCATTCATCACAAGTGATCATTTCAGGGTTACTACTACTATCACCATGATTATCTTACATCGGCTACAACTCTCCGATTATACTAAAGGTGTTTGGCCTCAAGCCCAAAAGTCGACGCCCTAATATACTACTTACTTCAAAAAGGTTACTTCGCATTTATTCTCTTAATTACAAAGGGCATCATTCCCTTAATCGATACTATTCGGCCTACATTACCAACACGCGTGGAATACCCAACCTTCCACCGTCTACTTAACCTCCACACTCGCTCTACGAAGCCTAGCTACACCGTATCAAGATACACCTTAACGTCTACCTCCCAGGTACGTCTCAAGGCCCAGCACACCGGAACTACCTCCCAGGTAAGTGCCCACAACCATATCCTCCTAGTACCTACTGGAAAGTCTAGATTAAAACACATGAATACCGGGGTCCCACCCCGAGATACCCAACCGACCATTACCAACGACTGACTAACGTGTCTAAGGATCCAAAGCAAACAGCCTACCAACAACATGCCTATTCATGATTGACTCACTCACCCAAACATGTAAACACTCAACGTGCAAAGAATGCCAAACGGTGCGACAAAAACAACTCATCAACTAGACTCCACATCGAGCCATTAAAACCGGGCAATTGGCCCATGACTAACTCCAAGTCAGAACCGAGCAAAATGCTCCACGCTTGCTAGACCCCTAGGTCGGAAAAATACGTTTAACAAAGTTTAAGCAAGCAATACTCTGAAATCAACCTTAGTCCCAGACTCAACACGGGTTAAACAAAAGAGTTTTCCAAAAGGACTCATACCCTGAAAATTCTCGAAATGACACATGACACTTAAAAGCACATTTCCCCAAATGGTTTACAAAATCATTTACAAAATATTTTCAACATCAGGATTTTCATCTCAAAAAGATCGTAAGCAATAAAACTACTATTACCAGATCGATAGTTACGCAAAACTGGACACGCTCGTCCCACATAGGAAAAATCACGTTGAAAATCGTTCCATTGCAGTTCGGTTTACTCACACAAAAGCAAAGCGTAATAAATAATTTCTTTAAAATGAACCGCCTCGATTCCAGTATGGATTAACTCATGACATGCACTTAAGGTAACCGCTGACCTTAGACAGGGTCCGACAAAGGTGTGCACATAATTCAAAATAAGTTTCATGACGTTTGATTCAAAAATTCCTCTTTTTAATCATAAATGACGTGGCACAGGGTTCGCCACAAATTTTTCGCGCGTCAGCTAGTCACACAAAACGATGACACGGTTTACAAATATATTGTTGTTAAAACACAATTGTCTCGTGTAAGTTGCAAACTTGAAGACAGAAACCAGTCCGCTTCTAATAATTGGAAATATCGACTAAAAACCTCGTAAAATCTCAAACTGGGGGCAGGCATGCAAGCTTGTAACACTTCCTCAAGTTTCGTACTTGGGGCATATAATGTCAAAACATTATAGTTTAAAAAATGTATTTATCGAAAATGCTCAAAATACTCGTTTCCTCCAAAGCAAAAGTTTTTAATTTCCCAAAAAAAATGAACGGTAATTCTAAATTAACCGAATGTCAAAAATCTACGCATTTATATTTCCAAAATATAACACATTGTAATCGTATGCATGATGTTTACAACATTAAAACACTCCTTGGATCAAATGGCCTTTCATTTCGACAAAAAAGAACTAAAGCATTTTCTTGCACGACTCATTCATCAAAATGCCGAGAACAAAGGTTACCCCAGTATGCATACCCCTAAGTCGATAAATCGCATTTTCATGAAAATGTCAATAAAACCTTTAGCTGACTAAAAAGCGCACTAAACAACTCCTTATGAAATGTTACCAAATTCCTCCATGCATCACTTATGTCACGCATGAATCAATCCACACACTGAACTATTTGCAAAATAAACACTTAGTAACACAAACTCTCGAACGAAAAGTTAAGCGACACTAGAATTCCAAACTCATTTTAGACAAATCACTAAAATAGCCTTTAAACAGACATCGTGGAATGTAACTTTCCGTCTCAACTCTAACACATGTGGAGGAGTTCCAATGTTAGAGTCTCAAGCCGTAGTCACTTACCCAACATCTTAACCACCACAAAACACGGATATTATCGTACCCGAAAGAACCGTTGGAAAATAATCAAATGAAACAATCTTTTACAAAGTTTTCAACTCCCGTGATAAAACGGTTTCAAGCATTTTCAAACTATAATTCGAAATCTTGTGTGTGTGCTAAACATTTCCCAAAGTTTCAAAACACAATCCATATAAGGATTGGAAACACAAGGATTAGTTAATGCAATCCTATTTTCAAAATAAACTCTGTGCACGACTCAGTCGACATTCAACGTCTCGACTCATGCTCCTCTCTACCTTTCCAATCCACTATCGTCCTCCGGACATTTAAGCCTCTTGGGGCAAGATGGAAAATTACGTCAAATAATCCCTACGATTTTTCCTCAAATCAAAGTCGGCTCTAAAAGCCTATGACTCTAGCACAATCTTCCATCTTGGCCCGAAATGATCTGCTTACAACAAATATCATCCTTATCGTCACTCCAAGTGACTAATACTATAATCGTCTTCCTATTCCAATGACTGCTAGTTTAGAACCTTCGACACTACCCCAACGATCATCCCATCAAAGCAAGTCAAGTACACACATGTACCAGTGGATCTACTATATTTGTCTCTCCTCGTGACGGCTATTCAGTGTTGATAATACAACGCGTTATTAGCACATAACAACGCACACTAACAACACTCACGCCCAACTCCTTGGATTCCTCGTGACTTCCCCGACTCGAGCATTGATCTTGTGCTTCCGGTAGTAGGAGCTCTACTACTACCTTCCACACCTATCATCGCTCGCTCCGAGTCGCATCCCGAGGGTCCAAGTAGTTTCTCGCCGAAACTGTACACATAAAATAATTTATCCACACATGCCAGTTCAAGAACATATCCTAAACAGGCAACTCATACAACTACTGTATATATAAAACCATCGGTCTCCCCGATCAGACAGCCACAAATGTATACTTAATAAACCATCGGTCACCCCGATCATACAACAACAATTACATATATAATTAACCATATGCATGCACCAGCATATATATACATCCACCCTTCCTAGCTCCCTAGGAATTTCCTCTTATCCCATTACCCTTGCTACTACCGAATCCCTACTAATTATAACGGGTGACCTCGCGAATACCCGATTATATGCAGTGCGAAACAAATAGACAGTCGAATACAAGACTCTATCTTAGAACGGTTGGACTCAAACAAGAGCTGCGCAATAGAACTAAATCGAATATTCTAAGGCTATAAATCTCTTACTGCATACAACCTAGAAGGCATCCACTTAGTAACCTATCATAATTAGCATAAATTCCTAATAGCAAGTAGTTCAACATACAACATAGTGTCCACAACAGGCAATCTAGCATGCATACTCTATGATCTAGAAAGCAATAAAACACTAAGTACTGTACCTTTTCCCTTGGCTCCGACTGACTGTACACACTGCGCCATCGATCACCGTTTCTCAAACGGGTTTTCCTTTCTTTTATTTTCCAAAAAGATTTAATAAAGAATTTGAAAATTTCCCAGCCGCAACTTGAGACCAAACACACCGAGGTGCGTTTGATTCACTCAAGCTGTGCTCTGATACCAAGTTGTAACGTCCCAAAAATTACAAGCAAATTTAAAATTTTTAAATAACCAATTCATTTATAACAACTCATTAAATGAAACCCAACGTTTCGTTTGCTAACTCATAAACAATATCTTTATAATAAAAACCAACGGAATAAACGTTTAATTAATAAAACCATAAAACAACCAGCTCTCCTCGCGCGTCAGTGTGTACTCGTCACGCCTTGAAGCCGCTCGGACCTGAAACCACAGTTTATTGGGAAAGGGTAAGCACGAAGCTTAGTGAATTCCAACACATGCGCAGATAGGAATTATATACACATCACCCCTATCCGCACATAAGCAACAACATCACAGTTACATAAAACGAGTAACGCCTACAAGTAATTATGTATCCAACACCTCAGTACCATCGAGGCCTCGGTCCCACCGAATTGTAATGTATCCAACACCTCAGTACCATCGAGGCCTCGGTCCCACCGAATTGTAATGTATCCAACACCTCAGTACCATCGAGGCCTCGGTCCCACCGAATTGTAATGTATCCAACACCTCAGTACCATCGAGGCCTCGGTCCCACCGAATTGTAATGTAACCAACACCTCAGTACCATCGAGGCCTCGGTCCCACCGAATTGTAATGTAACACATTTATACCAAGCATTCAAACCAATCAAATATTACACACCACAAACAACTAGTTCACACCACAAAGACAGTAGTACATACAAACTATTATGAGATGCATACAACCCCTAACTACACAGTGAGAGAACTCACCTCGAATGCGCGCCCAGCTTAATAACACAATTCAAGCTTCACAATTACGGCCACTTCCCAGCACCTAAATGCATGTTAAAACGTGTCAATACAAGACCCGGACCCTATGACACGACACACGCTTAAACCGTCACTAAAACTATTTTCCATTCTCACTAAACAGGTCTGTTCGGGACCTGTTTCGACCCCTTTAAACCCAGAAAATTCCCAATATTATTTCATGACCAGAAAGTACTCTGAGTTAGGGTTCCAAGGACATATTATACGCCTCCTAATGATTTTTCTACAATTTACTACGGATTTTACAAAAACAGATTCCGGAACAGCGAAATTCAACACCTTTCAGTATAAAACGACAAATCGACCCATGCTACGTCCCGAACTGGGTTTTTTCACAAAACACAGAAAAGTTTCTAGACTCAAAAAGGGAACTTTTGACACCGGTTTCACCCCAAACCGAGTTACGAGCAGAAAGTTATTGTCTACGCAAAACAGTGGCAGATTCCAGAATTTTGCACATAAAATGACGAAACACCGAACTTGCGACCACTTTTTCGCCCATCTAGAGACCGAACCAGTTTTCCGCTAAAACACGGAAAACGTGCCCGACCCTGAACTTGAACCATGGGCGCCAGTTTCGGCTCAAACGGAGTTACGACGGAAAAGTTATAGTCTCGCGAAAACTGGACAGCACACTAAAATTTTCATAAAAAGATAACTTTATAAACGGTTCGCGGCTTAAACGATTCGGGATTTACGCTAAGAGTGACACCCACTGCCACCGCACTCCACCCACAGCCACCGCAGCGGCGGCGTGCGGCGGTGGTGGTCTCGCCGGAAAAACGAAAAGGAAAAGAAAAGAACGAGACTAACGAGAACCACGTACCTCACGACGGCGTCTCACCACCACAACCAAACCGCTCTCTCTCGATCACTCCGACGACAGAGGGTGGTGGCGGTCTCCGGCGACAGCAGTAGCGGCGGCGAGGGCTGCTGCTGTATCCTTTCTTCTCGACACTCTCTCCTTCTCGCGATTTCACTCTCTCTCTTCGTTTCTATCTTTCCGGCCGCACAACACAAACCAAACGAGAAGGGAGGGTCGTAGGGTTCTTGGGAGAGGTTTGCTTGCTTGATTCGCAAGGAAAGACAAAGAAAAGGAAAACGAGAATAGGGATACGGTCATGGGCCGTGAACCATGAACAAGTTCAAAAAAAATTGCACCTTTAGCCTCTCAACTACACCTCATCTCACAATCTATAACGAAAGACACGAAGGCTAACATTTTTGGTCCTTTTGACACCAAACCACTAACCAAAAACAATTAAAGGTGAACATTTTAAATTATTAAAATTAATTAATAAACGTACCGGGACACGGGCTTTACAAAATCACCTCCAATTGCCATAACAATTAGAAAAAAGTACGCTTACATAACAATATATACATAATAATAGTAGCGAATTGAAATCATGAACATACTATACATAAGAATCCTCGTTACCATCATCACAGTTCTTAATTCCCGTATTTCTGTCAACTCTTAAGACCATCTTGTCTTAGTATTTCTACCCAATATCAAAAATCATATCTTAATCATCTCAGCTTAAGTCTAGGTATCTTACGATCATATCTAGTTCACTTAAACTAAAGTTCTGATACCAAACTGAAACACCCTGCAATTCTCAATAAATTTAAACCTTAAATTTATCAGAATTTACCATCACAAATCCAAAAGCACCACTCTGGCATTCCTTGACACTCATCCCTTTGAATCCCTTCCCGAGCAAAAATACCTGGTAAGAAAATTTAACTTGAACGATTAGGCTTACACATAGTGAGAACACCTAAATTTCAAATCAAACTCTTTAAAACCTTTAAACCCAGCATGGTACCAAAGTGATTACATTAACATGGTCCCAACTTTCTTACCATATACATAACATCCTTCGATAACAGGAATCGTATCTGATTCCATGAATATGACAACACTTAGTATATCATAGTATCACAATCGAGAGCCACTACGAATCACCACAGATTCTAGTTTACAGCTCATGTCTAAGAACTTACATTTAAAAGCCATGCCTTTTCTTGGAATGGAAGTAGAAATAGCAGCTATATCTTGCCTATTTCTAATCTACCAATAGAAAATGGAGACAACAACTTACTTCGTCTATATCACGTTTCCACGTCTCCAATTACGAATAGCAATTATACCTTGCATATTCCTCCTTTTCAAGGATACACGGGAATAGCAATTATACCTTGCTTATTCCTCATTTTCAAGGATACATGGGAATAGCAATTAAACCTTGCCTATTCCTCCTTGAAGTGGAAGTAGGAATTACCATTAAGGGCCGGCCTATCCTTTATCTTCCACTAGAAATCGGGAATTACGATTAGTGCCCCGCATATTCCACGATTTCACATCACAATATGAAATGGGAATTACCATTAGCGCCCGACCTATTCCTCATTTCAAATCAACGGGAATTACGATTAGCGCAACGCCTATTCCACGTTTATCACAACATAACACTAAATGGGAATTACCAATAGAGCCCGGCCTATTCCTCATTTATCAATCCACGGGAATTACGATTAGTGCCATGCCTATTCCACGTGTTCACATCATACTAGTGCATATGGATCCATTACACTTACTATCACGGGTGCACATCACTTCAAAACACATAACAACTCATATCTTACTCGGAGTTGAATTATAATAAATTCGTACTGTTAATATCAGAATATATTTCATATTCAGAAAACGCTTAAACAGTACAACCTTACACATACACAGAAAATATCCAAGAATGTTTGTCTGATAACTAATCCAAAACCAAGTCGGAAAACAGTCCGAAATCATATCCGGAAAACAAATCCGGAACATCTTTCCGGAAAACCATCCGGACACCTATCCGGAATCCGGTACAATCCGGAACCAAGTCCGATAAACACCCGGAATACGGAAATAATTCTGATAAACATACGGAATCCGGTAAGACATCCGGATAACCTATCCGGAATCCGGTACCTTCCGGATCCGGTACATTCCGGATCCGGTACATTCCGGACAACCATCCGGAATCCGGACTCATTCCGGTATCCGGAACCAATCCAGAACCTCAACTTTCCGGGAATATCAACTTCCAGACTATTCGTGTAGGACCTCGAATTTAATTCTTAAAAGTAACCTCAACCCAAATTCTCAGTTGATTTCATATCAATAAATAATTATCACGACCTTTAGATAGTTTGCAACCAGATATCTTATTCAGTTTCAACTGTAATTATATGAAAGAAAGATGAACTCACCTGGTTGAGAGTTTGTAACATCTCGATTTTTATAAAAGATGATGTTTTGGGTTTATTAAATAATTTGAGTATAATTATTTGATAAGTTATGAATTATATAGTGATGGATAAATTTTAGAGTTTAACCCCAAATAAGTTACGTTATTTATTTTACGAAGTTATAAGTTAAGGGGTAAGTTTTAATTTTAATTGAGAAGTTTAAGGGTAAATCTTGCCAAGTGTTGATAGTTGGAGGGCTGTTTGGTTAAGTGGTGTGTGATGTGTCATCACCACCGATCATTTGAAGGGAAAATACACCCAAAGTGAGACACATCCTCACTTTTATTCATTTGTGTCTAAATTGTGTGTGTGTGTGTTTGTTTTCACGAAAAGAGAGAGAGAAATCGAGAAAGAAAGAAGAAGAGGAAGGAAGCAGATATTCAGTTGGAAATTTAGTACAAACTGAAGAGAATCAAAGGTATACATCTTATATAAAATCCTTTTATTATGTAGCTAAAAGTTTTCTATGAATATAGAAATGGGTTTTGATATTTTTGGAATGTTATGAGAAATCTGAGTTCATGTTTATGCTCTATTGATAACCTTAAGCATATCTGCTAGTTTGTAGAATTTATCTTGGCTTAAAACATCGATTTCTGGGTTAATAACGTTTATCAGTGGATTAAGATAGTTATGAACATCAGTTGATTGAGATAGTTATGAACATCAGTTTGTTGCGATAGTTATGAATGTCGCAAGCTTTGGGTTGCGACAAGATGATAGTATCGAAACAGTTGGTTGCGATAAGTTGTTGTATCGCAACAGTAGGTTGCGATAAGTTGTTATATCGCTACTGTTGGTTGCGATAAGTTGAGGATGTCGCAACAGTGAGTTGCGACAAGTACCGTGTCGCAAGTAAAGGGTTCGACAAGAGTTATCGCATCTAGTGGGTTGTGATAAGTGTTTGGAAATTTAATTATTTTTGGATTCTTAGTCTTTAGTGGTCCTGTACAGTAGATTAATACTAGTACATTATGTGTATGAGTATTTCAGATCTCTGTGAAGTTGGTGACGGAAATTCCTTACAACTCTGAGAGAGTAAGAGTAGTGCGACTACTATCAGGTGAGTTCATTCTTACCTTACCTTTTTACAATGTTTTAAATTATGGTAAGGTGTATTTTATAAATGAACTATTTTGGATGGATTTTAGAAGAATGATTTTATTAAGTAAAATCTATTATCTTAAATTGATGGTTGTGCTTAAATTCATTAATGATATTGGAAAATGATTTATAGCAATAACTTGTACAAGTTGTAACTATTGGATTTATTGGGCAAGTGAGTTACAATAATATTTATATCGAGGACCGTGAGTGATAATATTTATGATTAGATTTATGTTATAAGAAAATGACATATTTAATGTGATTTGCTCATACTAAATGATATGAGAGATTTATAAAGGAGATTTGCTCATCCTAAATGATATGAGGAATCTATGTGGTATAAATAGGATTTGCTCATACTGATTGATATGAGGAATCAATATTAAGTAAATACTTGTACGAGTACAAATAGGTGATATGGATCCATAGGCACTAATGGTTATGAACACGTGGAATAGATGAGGATTATTCGTTATTCCGATGTGTGTGAGAAATCGTGGAATAAACGTAATTTCCGATTTCTAAGGAATAGAAGGGATTAGCATGTGTATATTGTAATCTCTATTTCCTTTCCAAGAAATGGGCATGTGTATATTGCGATTTATTGGATAAAAGCATTAATCTAGAATCATTGAAGATTCATAGTGTGGGCTCTAGAACATGAGAAATTACTGACTTAGTGTCAGGTCGTACTCATGGAACCGGGTTTAACCCGTTATAAAAGGATGGTTACGCGTGTGGTAAGAAAAAGGGTAAACCAGGTTTGTTATGCCTTGTTTACCTTAATTTGTACAAATATTATTTTGAAACCGAATGTTCTCACTAGGCATTAGCCTAATCGTTTCAAATGATGTTTTCTTACCAGGTACTAGCTTGGGAAAATAAAGGGATGTGGGACGAGAGCTTTTGGATTAGCAGAGAAGTTATTGAACACTGAGGTTTTGAATAGATTGCTTAAATAATCTAATTAATCTGATTATAGTGACATAATTAGATTAATAGGTTATTTGAAGAATTCTATGTTTGTAAATATGACCTCATAGATATTTCTCTGCTCAGATATAAAGTTGGAAGTTTATATTTCAATCTTGTTATAAATTAAGGTTTAAATTAGCCCTGAATTTTAGGGTGTTACAATATGGTATCAGAGCAATAGTTTAAGTGAACTAGGTATGCTAAGGAGATACCTAGACTTAAGCTGAGAGGAATTAAGTTATGATATGTGAGAAATGGGTAGAAGTACTAAGACGGGATAGTCTTAGATACGACAGAAATACGTGAAATTAGTACTGTAACGATGGTAACGAGGATTCTCATGTATAGTATGTTTGCAATTTCAATTAGCTACTGTCATTATGGATATATTGTTACATAAGCATACTTGTTTCTAAATTGTTATAGTGACTAATGATCGGTAAAGTACGTTTCGTATGGTTAGTTATGTGTAACCATTTCTTATGGTTATTTCTTTGTGTTATATCGGAATCATGAAAGTCCTGGAACTGGCGGAACTCATTGTTATAGGGCATTAAATGATTGGGGGTTGGAGGGACAACCTGGAACGGGCGGAACTCATGAAAGTCCGCCAAGGCCACCTCTAATAGGTGGATTGGAAAGTCAAACGCATAGAACAAGTACTGGTACTTCTAATCCGGAAATGCCGGAATCGACGATGGAGTTTCGTATGATGGAGAACATGACAAGAATGATGAATACAGCGATGGAAAAACAAGCTGAAATGTTTATGAAAGCACTGAACGATCGAAGTACGGAGTTACGTCGAATGGGGACTGATACTGGGGTAATAAATCCAGTTCGTAACCCTGGGTTGGAGGCAGAAAGGAAGGTTGAAAGAATCTGCTCATATAAAACTTTCCTAAGCTGTAAACCGCCAGAGTTTACCGAAGTGGATAATCCAGTAGCTTGCATGAATTGGTTACGAGAAATGGAACAAGTTTTTAGAGCTTGTGAATGTGACGAGAAGTCGGAGGTCAGATTTGTGTCTCAAATGTTAAAAGGTAATGCACTGACTTGGTGAAATGTAGTGACGGGCTACAATCTCTGCTCCAGTCTTAACTACCATGACTTGGGAGTCATTTAAGAAGAAGATTCTGGAAGAATATTGTAATGAAAACGAGATGGATAGGATCGAAGAAGAGTGCCGGACTCTTAAGAAAGGTAATATGTCGGTTAGGAAGTATACTGAAGTTTTTATGGAAAAGCTGAACTTGGTGGGGCATGTGGCTCCGACCGAGAAAGAAAAGATAAAAGCTTACTTGAAGGGTTTGCCAGCGGATATGATGTCTCGTGTACGAAATGCTAAAGCTACTACATTGAGGGAAACAATTGAGGAAGCTAAGGTGATGGAAGAAGTCTACGCCAAAGACAAAGAAGAAAAGACGCAAGTGGGAGAGAAACGAAAATGGGAGGGCCGATCAGAGTCTTCTCAGAAATCAAAGGCAACTGGTAAAAGTGCTCATTATGAATCTCGTCGTGAGCCGAATTGGTGTCCGAAGTGTAGGAGTAAACACTATGGGCCGTGTCGGGTGACAACGTCGGAATGTTTCAAATGTGGTAAAAATGGGCATATTATGATCAATTGTCCTGTACAAGGATTTACATGTCACAAGTGTAAACAACAAGGTCACTTGCGTCGGGATTGCCCAAAGCTGAAAAAGAGTGGAGATCAAAGCAAGAAACCAAATGTTCCAAAGCCAATTGGTCGGGCATTCCAAATGACAGTTGATTAGGCTAAAGAATCAAAAGACGTCGTCTCGGGTACATTCCTCGTTAATTCCCTTCCTGTGCGTATTTTATTTGACTGTGGTGCAAATTTTTCGTTTGTGTCGAAGTCGTTCTTTCATAAGTTAACTATGCCTGTCACTACTTTGGAAGATGCCTTAGTTGTTGAGGTAGCTAACGGGGGTCAAGTCTTGGTTCGTGAAAGACTTGAGGGTTGCCTTATTTCAATAGGGGAAACAAAATTTCCGATCGACTTGTTGTTGATGGAAATTGGAGGATTCGATGTGATAGTGGGTATGGATTGGCTGACAGTCAACCAGGCAGAGATACTTTGTGCAAACAAATTAATCAGGATTCTGATGGCTGATAAAGACGATGTACTCATCTTTGGGGGAAAACAAAAAGGGGAAGTTCCGTTAATTTCTGTTGCAAAAGCACGTAAATGTTTAATGAAAGGATGTTCATCCTATCTAGCATATGTTTTAGATGTAAAGTCAGAAAAGAAACAAGTGGAAGATATTAAGGTGGTACGTGAATTCCTGGATGTATTTCCCGATGATCTTTCAGGTCTACCGACTGAAAGGCAGGTAGAGTTTCGTATTGATCTTATCCCTGGATCGGCACCAATAGCGCGTGCACCGTATCGCTTGGCGCCGGCCGAAATGAAAGAGATGATGAATTAACTTCAGGAGTTATTGGACAAGGGTTTTGTTCGACCGAGTTCTTCACCTTGGGGAGCTACGGTTTTATTTGTTAAGAAGAAAGATGGTACCATGAGAATGTGCATTGATTACCGAGAATTGAATAAGGTAACTATTAAAAACAAGTATCCGCTTCCAAGGATTGATGACCTATTCGATCAACTCCAAGGTGCGGGATGCTTTTCCAAGATTGATTTAAGGTCAGGATACCATCAAGTTCGAGTAAGAGATGACGATATCCCGAAGACAGCGTTCAGAACGAGGTACGTGTATTATGAATTTCTTGTAATGCCATTTGGGTTGACAAATGCTCCAGCTGTGTTCATGGATCTGATGAACAGAGTATGTCGACCATTCTTGGACAAGTTTGTCATTGTATTCATTGATGACATACTTGTCTATTCAAAGACTGAAGTAGATCATGAACATCATCTTCGTGAAGTTTTAGAAGTGTTGAGAAGAGAGAAATTATACGCGAAGTTCTCAAAATGTGAATTCTGGTTAAAGGAGGTACAATTTCTAGGACAAGTGATAACTTCCGAAGGAGTCAAAGTAGATCCAGCGAAGATAGAAGTTATGACAAATTGGGAGACACCAAGAAGTGCGTCTGAAATAAGAAGTTTCTTAGGTCTCGCGGGTTACTACCGGAGATTTATTAAAGACTTCTCAAAGATTGCTTCGGCTTTGACTTTACTGACTCGAAAGAACGTGAAATTTGTTTGGACTGAAAAACAGGAATCGGCTTTCAAAACTTTATGTCAAAAGTTATGTGAAGCTCCTATTCTTGCTTTACCAGAAGGAACGGAAGATTTTGTTGTATACAGCGATGCGTCAAAGATGGGTCTAGGGTGTGTGTTGATGCAACGAGGCAAGGTGATTGCTTATGCATCAAGACAACTTAAAGAGCACGAGAAGAATTACCCTACTCATGATTTAGAATTAGCGGCAGTTGTTTTTGTATTAAAGTTGTGGCGACATTATTTGTATGGGACGAAGTACACTCTTTATACTGATCACAAGAGTTTGAAACATGTCTTTGATCAAAAAGAGTTGAACATGAGACAACGGCGCTGGTTAGAGTTACTTAAAGATTATGATTGCGAATTGCATTACCATCCCAGTAAAGCAAATGTCGTAGGTGATGCTTTAAGTAGAAAAGAATATAGTGGGTGTTTAAAAGCGACCAACGCCAGAATTGATGTAACATCAAGTCTAATCGAAAGGATAAAAGAAGCACAAGTGAAAGCCTTACTGGAAGAGAATCTGAAAGATGAAGTCATGAGTAAGCAACATGTTCAACTGACTGAAGATAGCCGTGGAATTAAATTGTTCCAAGGTCGGGTTTGGGTGCCGAAAGTAGGAGGAAATCGAGAATTAATTCTCGAAGATGCTCATAAATCTAAGTATTCTATACACCCTGGAATTACAAAGACGTATAGAGATTTGAAATTGCACTATTGGTGGCCAGCTATGAAAGTAGATTTGGCACAAATAGTAGAAAAGTGTAGAACATGTTCGTTAGTAAAAGCGGAACATCAAAAGCCTTACGGAAGTTTCCAATCTTTGGAGATTCCGGAATGGAAGTGGGAAAAGATTACCATGGATTTTGTGACGAAGTTACCGAGAACGCAAAAGGGTAACGACACAATATGGGTAATCGTGGATCGATTGACTAAGAGTGCTCATTTTCTTGCTATGAAAGAAGCATCACCAATAGATAAATTGGCGAAGCTGTATATTGATGAAGTGGTGTCAAGGCATGGTATACCGGTGTCTATAGTATCAGATCGTGATAGTCGGTTTACCTCAAGGTTTTGGCAATAATTACAAGAAGAATTGGGTACGAAACTTAATTTGAGCACTACTTATCATCCGCAAACTGACGGGCAAAGCGAAAGAACCATTCAAACTTTGGAAGATATGCTCAGGTCATGTGTATTAGATTTTGGAGGTAACTGGGATACGCATCTACCGTTAGTAGAATTTGCGTATAACAATAGTTATCATTCCAGTATTGGAAGAGCACCATTCGAGGCTTTGTATGGTAGGAAATGTAGAACTCCGGTGTGTTGGTTAGAAGCCGGAGAAAAGCAGTTTGCTGGTCCGGAACTGGTACAACAAACGGCGGATAAAGTGAAAGAAATTCGGAAGCATATGAAAGCAGCTCAAGATCGACAAAAGAGTTATGTTGATCCGAAAAGAAGACCAAAATAATTCCAAGTTGGGGAGCGTGTGATGCTTAAAGTATCCCCATGGAAAGGTGTGATAAGGTTTGGTAAACGTGGGAAGTTGAGTCCTCGTTTTCTAGGACCTTTCACCATCACTAAGAGAATTGGATTGCAAGCATATCAGTTGGATCTTCCACCTGAATTGGAAGGAATCCACAATACATTTCATGTTTGCTACCTTCGGAAATGTTTAGCCGAAGAGGACGATGTGATTTCACTTACTGATGTAAGAGTGGATGAAAAGAGCCGCTGTATGGAAGAACCAGAGGCAATTTTGGAAAGATCAGTTAGGAAGTAGTTATGTTGAAGGTACAATGGAAACATCATCGAGGTGCTAATGTAACTTTAGAGTCGGAGGAGGATATGAAGGTTAGATATCCTCATTTGTTTACCTAGCTTTGATTTCGAGGACGAAATCATTTTCAAGTTGGGGAGTATTGTAAAATCTCGATTTTTATTAAAGATGATGTTTTGGGTTTATTAAATAATTTGAGTATAATTATTTGATAAGTTATGAATTATATAGTGATGGATTAATTTTAGAGTTTAACCCCAAATAAGTTACATTATTTATTTTACGAAGTTATAAGTTAAGGGGTGAGCTTTAATTTTAATTAAGAAGTTTAAGGGTAAATCTTGCCAAGTGTTGATAGTTGGAGGGCTGTTTGGTTAAGTGGTGTGTGATGTGTCATCACCACCGATCATTTGAAGGGAAAAGACACCCAAAGTGAGACACATCCTCACTTTTATTCATTTTTGTCTAAATTGTATTTGTGTGTGTGTGGTTGTTTTCACGAAAAGAGAGAAAAGAGAGAGAGAAATCGAGAAAGAAAGAATAAGAGGAAGAAAGCAGATATTCAGTTGGAAATTTAGTACAAACTAAAGAGAATCAAAGGTATTCATCTTATATAAAATCCTCTTATTATGTAGCTAAATGTTTTCTATGAATATAGAAATGGGTTTTGATATTTTTGGAAAGTTATGAGAAATCTGAGTTCATGTTTATGCTCTACTGATAACCTTAAGCATATCTGCTAGTTTGTAGAATTTATCTTAGCTTAAAACATCGATTTTTGGGTTAATAATGTTTATCAGTGGATTGAGATAGTTATGAACATCAGTTGATTGAGATAGTTATGAACATCAGTTTGTTGCGATAGTTATGAATTTCGCAAGCTTTGGGTTGCGACAAGATGATAGTATCGCAACAGTTGGTTGCGATAAGTTGTTGTATCGCAACAGTAGGTTGCGATAAGTTGTTATATCGCAACTGTTGGTTGCGATAAGTTGAGGATGTCGCAACAGTGAGTTGCGACAAGTACTGTGTCGCAAGTAAAGGGTTGCGACAAGAGTTATCGCAGCTAGTGGGTTGCGATAAGTGTTTGGAAATTTAATTATTTTAGGATTCTTAGTCTTTAAGGGTCCTGTACAGTAGATTAATACTAGTACATTATGTATATGAGTATTTCAGATCTCTGTGATGTTGGTGACGAAAATTCCTTACAACTTTGAGAAAATAAGAGTAGTGCGACTACTATCAGGTGAGTTCATTCTTACCTTACCATTTTACAATGTTTTAAATTATGATAAGGTGTATTTTATAAATGAATTGTTTTGAATGGATTTTGGAAGAATGATTTTATAAAGTAAAATCTATTATCTTAAATTGATGGTTGTGCTTAAATTCATTAATGATATTGGAAAATGATTTATAGCAATAACCTGTACAAGTTGTAACTATTGGATTTATTGGGCAAGTGAGTTACAATAATATTTATATCGAGGACCGTGAGTGATAATATTGATGATTAGATTTATGTTATAAGAAAAAGACATATTTAATGTGATTTGCTCATACTAAATGATATGAGAGATTTATAAAGGAGATTTGCTCATCCTAAATGATATGAGGAATCTATGTGGTATAAATAGGATTTGCTCATACTGATTGCTATAAGGAATCTATGTTAAGTAAATACCTGTACGAGTACAAATAGGTGATATGGATCCATATGCACTAATGGTTATGAACACGTGGAATAGATGAGGATTATTCGTTATTCCGATGTGTGTGAGAAATCGTGGAATAAACGTAATTTCCGATTTCTAAGGAAAAGAAGGGATTGGCATGTGTATATTGTAATCTCTATTTCCTTTCCAAGAAATGGACATGTGTATATTGCGATTTATTGGATAAGAGCATTAATCTAGAATCAGTGAAGATTCGTAGTGTGGGCTCTAGAACATGAGAAATGACTGACTTAGTGTCAGGTCGTAGTCATGGAACCGGGTTTAACCCGTTATCAAAGGATGGTTACGCGTGTGGTAAGAAAAAGGGTAAACCAGGTATCTTATGCCTTATTTACATTGATTTGTACAAATATTATTTTGAAACCGAATGTTCTCACTAGGCGTTAGCCTAATCGTTTCAAATGATGTTTTCTTACCAGGTACTAGCTTGGGAAAATAAAGGGACGTGGGACGAGAGCTTTTGGATTAGCAGAGAAGTTATTGAACACTGAGGTTTTGAATAGATTGCTTAAATAATCTAGTTAATCTGATTACAGTGACATAATTAGATTAATAGGTTATTTGAAGAATTCTATGTTTGTAAATATGACCTCATAGATATTTCTCTACTCAGATATAAAGTTGGAAGTTTATATTTCAATCTTATTATAAATTAAGGTTTAAATTAGCCCTGAATTTTAGGGTGTTACAGAGTTTGTACCCAGAGTTAAAATCCAGACTTCTCAATCGATTCATAAATCCAATCTTACACCCCATCGAACAGCACCTCATCAATTCCAGACTTCTCAATCGATTCATAAATCCAATCTTACACCCCATCGAACAGCACCTCATCAATTCCAGAATTCTCTTTTTCTTTCTCTCTCGAATTTCTCTGGAAACCGACTTCAGGAATCAGCAATTGAGATGTTATACTCAATTCGACCGACTCCCCCTTTAAATATCCAAAACTATCAACAAATAACAAAATCAATCCCCAAAGTTTCAATTTTCACAAATAACTTTAACTTTGGTCAATTACACTTTGAATCCTTCCATATCAAAATATAACATAACTTTGATCATGGAAATTCGGGGTATTACAATACCTTCACATTATGAAGAACAAAATTCAGGATATGAATTGGGTGAAAACGGAGAAGGAGGTCGTAAAGATTGTCAAGATAGAATCTAAGAAGTTGCTGAATATATGGTATCCTAAGTTCATAGTGTACAGAACTGGTGAAAAAGAATCGTCTTTCACCGAAGTAGATTTCAAGTTCCTTACCAGTAAAGACTTTTTCAGATTGTATGACATTCTGTCCAGAACTCCTAACAAAGATAAAATTTGGTCTGAGGCTTATCAGTCGGTGAAGCGTTTCATGAAGAATTTGGTAAGTTTTCTTACTTGGCTGATTTTCAGATGGGGTTGGAAGCCGGCCAGATCATAGTTAACGTTTTGAAACAAAATCAGAGACTTTATGATATCCAAGGTATTCAAGCTTACAAGATCCTTGAAAAGCCTGAGTTCGGAATAGTGTACTTCAGTGAAAAGAAGAAGGAGAAGAAGAAGTTCCTACGTTTCATTGAAGCAAACAAATACAATGATGGAACCTTCAAACCGATAAAGATTCAACTGAAAGGGAAACTCAGACTTGATGAGCAGAAGTTGGTGCCCTTGCTACCTAAAGAGAAGTTGTTAATCAACAGAGCGTTGGAAGCAATTGAAAACAGACTGGAGCACATAAATGCTTTGAGAAGATATGAGATCATCTTTGGTATAAGAAAGAAGTATATTCCTCCTGAGCAATTTGAATAACTTTCTTTCAACTATTGATACAAAGGGGGAGATTGTTAAGGTATTCTTTATGTGTTGTATCAAAGTTGAAGGGCTATTAGTGAAAATATGGTGCTAGGTATAAATAGCCTACTTTAAGTCTTTTCAAGTTAACATTTTCATATCTCATTTGATACACTTGTAAATCCTCTCTATGTATTTTTGACACTCAATCAATATAGAGATGACATTTGGAGATCTTTCTTGATTCTTTGGTTTTGGGCTAACATCTACCCTAAAAGTGGTATAGTAGGTGAGCGGGTTAGCGAAAAAGAGATACATTTAATATCTCAAGAAAACTTTGACCAACAGATTGTTACTCATGTGGTCGTGTCTCTTCTTCAAAATGAAGGAAGGCACAACAATTAAAGCGCATACGACTGAAGGCAACAGATGCGCTTCTTGCAAAAGATGAAGAAACACTTGCTATGATCAGTATTCACTTCCCGAGAAATATCCCCAATTCACTAACAGTTTCATTTATGAAAGAGAATCTCTTTCTTTGTCTGATGGAAAACAGGAATGATTTTGGAAGATCAAAGAATTCAGATGCGAGTCGATAACAATCACAGGGAGAATAATTACAGTCAAGGCCTATTTGCTGACAGAGGCCGAGACGATATGTAGTCTTCAAGAGGAAGAAATAGTGGGCGCTTTCCGTCTCGCCGACCCGACTCTCGAAGGAAATCAAAGACGTGTGGCAACTGTAATTATTGCTACAAGTCAGGTCATTGGGTGAAGGAATGTCCGAGTCTTAAAAACAAAGACAATGCGGACACCTCAGCTGTTGCATCCGAAGAGGAGCAAGATGGCTTCTCTACCACAGTTACCACCGTAAGGTGAAAGGCGATGAGTGTTAGATACCGGTGCATCTTGCCACATGACACCATTTCGGGACTGTTTCTCTACCTTCGAAAAAGTTGAAGGTAACGGTATTTATATGGGAAATAGTACTTCGTGTGTCACTCATGGTATCTGTACTGTGCGGATCAAGATGTTCTATGGGTGTATTCGGACATTGAATAATGTCAAATTTGTTCCATCCATGACTCGTTCCTTGATATCTGTTGGACAACTGTCCAAATTGGGTTGCAACATTCGTATTGAAGATGGGAGTTTGCGCATCTCTAGAGGGAGTATTATCGTAGTGAAAGGTGAACGGGTAGAAAATAATATTTTCCATTTGATTGGCGAGAATATTTCTTCTGAATCGTGTATGGCTGATATTTCTCAGGATCTCGATGTTGCTCGCTTATGGCATCTTCGTTTGGGCCACACATCCGAGAAGAACTTGGAGATTTTGCGCAAACGAAAACTCATTAAAGTCTATGTTCCTGCTAGCCTAGAGTTTTGTTCGGGATGTGTCAAAGGAAATCAGACACGTGTTCTTTTGGTGTTGGAAAACACAACCACCTAAAGAATCATTGTTTATGTTCATACAGACATATGGGGACTATCCGGTACTCCGTCCCTCAGTGGAGGTAAATACTTTGTTTCGTTTATTGATGATTTCTCACATAAGCTCTGGGTGTATATGTTAAAGTTAAAGTTAGATGTCTTTGATACGTTCAAGACTTAGTTGACACGAGTAGAGGTTAAGACTGGCAAGAAGTTGAAAGTACTTACATCTGACAACGGTGGAGAATTCCCTAGTGGTAACTTCAAGAACTTTTGTTCGCGTAAAGGCATCCACTGTCACTACACCACACCGGGCGATCCTCGATTTAATGGGGTTTCCGGGCGGATGAATAGGACTTTCCTTGAAAAGGTCTGATGTATGTTGTCAACATCGGGATTCGCCAGATCTTTATGGGCCGAAGCACTATACACCGCGGTGCACATTGTTAACATGTTACCTTGTTCGGCCATCGAGGGAAAGATTCTGGAAGAGGTTTGGAGATGTAAAAGAAACATCTGTTTGAAATACATACGTGTATTTAATTGTTCTGTTTACGTTCATGTTTATGGCCAGGAAAAGTTGGATCCTAAAGACACCAAAGGATTCTTGCTCGGCTATACAGATGGTATCAAGGGTTACCGAATCTGGAACCCCTTGACTCGTAAGGTGATTCATTCTCGACATGTAACGTTTCATGAATCGGTCTTGTTGAAGTCACAAGATCCTCAATCCTCTCAAAATCCGGATGTCACTACTAATGTTGTTCCTACTGCCGATGATATGGAGACAGCAGCCAGTCATATTATTCCTAGTTCATCCATTCCTGATATTGTTCTAGAATCACCTGATAATGTTGAAGAAGTTATTCCGCCAGTGACTTCTACTAGTGATTCTAAAGAAGAGATTCTGAATGATGGTGGAGACCAGGGCGATACAATTCTAGCTATTGTACTTACCAGGCATAGTCAAAGGACTATTCGTCCGCCTAATAGGTATGGAGATTGGGAATTTGCTAACATGAGTTTTACAGATCAACTGGAGTTTGCTTTGCATGTAGAGCAAGAAGAGCCGCTTGATGTAAAGGAGACGTTAGCCTCAACCTACAGTTCGAAATGGCTTGGAGCCATGCAAGAAGAGATGGAAGTTCTCTCGAAGAACGACACTTGGGACTTATGTTCATTGCCGAAGGTCAGCCGTGTTATTGGTTACAAGTCGGTTTTTAAAGTCAAATATGACAATCGGTACAAGGCTCGTCTCGTTGCTAAAGGCTTTGCACAACGGAAAGGTATCGACTATGACGATATTTTTGCTCCCGTTGTTAGACATACATTTATTCGTGTTCTTTTAGCGATCATGGATATTCATGATTTAGAGCTTAATAATAGCTAGATATGAAGACCACCTTCCTACAAAGAGACTTGGAGGAAACTATCTATATGAAGCAACCTGATGGTTTCGTGTCCGGCAGCAAACCAGAATACGTATGTAAGCTCAAGAAGTCCCTCTATGGACTTAAACAGTCGTCTCGTCAATGGTATAAGAAGTTTGATTTTTTTATTCTCGCTCTGGGATTTGCACGTAGGGAAAAAGATGCTTGTGTCTATCATAAACAAAGCGATGGTGTTTTCACTTACTTACTTCTTTATGTAGATGAAATGCTTATTGCCTGCAAGGACCGGTCAGAGATCGAATGTCTGAAAGATAAGTTGAAGTCAGAATTCGAAATGAAGGATCTTGGTGCGGAGCAGAAGATTTTGAGCATGGGAATTGTGCGGAACAGAAAGTCCTGGACACTCAGGTTGACACAACGAGCATATACTCAGAAAATTCTGAAGCGGTTCAATCTTGATGGTACCAAAACGTCTAGTACTCCGCTACCAAAGCACATCAATATTACAAGTGAAGATTGTTCGAAGGTTGATAAGGAGAAGGCCAAAATGTCAAAGGTTCCATATGCTAGTGCGGTAGGGAGTCTCATGTATGCCATGGTGTGTACCCATCTCGATCTCACACACTGTGTCGGAGTGGTGAGTCGATTTCTCGCGAATCTGGGTTGATCACATTGGGTAGTCGTTAAAACGACATTCCGATATTTGAAGGGAGCTTAGAAACATGGTCTTATATTTGGTTTGCACAATGACTGTGAATTTTTTGGATATTGGGATTCTGACTATGTAGGTGATCGAGTAGGTTGGAGATCCACATTCGGTTATGTATTTAACTTGGGTGGAATAGTCGTCTGTTGGAGATCACGGTTACAGTCCATTGTTGCATTGTCAACCACAAAAGTTGAACTTGTTGTGGCGGTTGAGTCTGCAAAGGAAGCAGTCTATTTGAAAGAATTGATAAATGACTTAGGCTTCGAGCAACCTTTTGTACGCATTTTCTGTGATAATCAGAGTGTCATTCATTTGGCAACTAATTTGGCTTTCAGCTCCTGGACAAAGCATATAAATGTGCGTGATGCATCTATTGTAAGGTTACATGAAGCAAAGGCCGTCTATTTGAAGAAAGTCCTGACAGACGAACATGTCGCTGATATGTTCACTAAGTCGCTACCGCCAGCTAAGTTTGAGCTTTGCTAAAACTTAATCCAGTTATGTTTGTGTTACTGTCGTTGGACACTTTGCTAGAGAGAGAGAGAGAGAGAGAGAGAGAGGATATTACCACAGGTGACAAAATGACATATTTGAAAGAATTACTTTGTTAGTGCTTAGAGCTTTGCTTATGCTCTACCTTGTTTAGTGGACTGTGCATTTAAGATTATTTGTTTTCTTGTGACTTTGACGGGTGATCGCCATGTCGAAACTCGTCACGGTTGAAATGCATTTTGCTACCTCATGCCAATTTACTTTGATATCTACCTACTTTGATATTTTTGAAAACAAAATGAGGGTTAGACCAAATGGGTCTAGTGAGTTAATCCCGGTCCTTTCCAAAATCATTATAAAACCTTTTATGTAAATCCTTTGTATCAAAATAGTTTAGATAAACCTTTGGTAATCCTTTTGTAAAATATAAACATACCACACGTATTTAAATACCAATCCAGACTCGTGCATCGTGTACATCTCATTCACCTTATTCCTCCACAAATGGCCATATTAGTTGGTAGCAAGCCAACTAATAAATCAACAACCGGTCCGCTCACCGGAACCCGGCTACCTGTCGGTCCGCACATCGGAACCCGACTACTCACCGGTCCGCACACCGGAACCCGGCTACACACCGGTCCGCACACCGGAACCCGGCAACAAGTGCACTCGTGTAGTGCAAAGCTTATATAAATACAATATATATCTCATTACATCATATTGTCATTTATATACACATAATCATATTCCTACCACATAATCATCTCATATATATCTATACTACATATATAAGCATATACACCAATTGTCTTAAACACAACCCTTCATGTATGATGTACAAGACTTTAAAGCAATAAACTCAAAAAACTCTCAAGTACAACAAGTAATGCATTGAATACAACTAAAATTACTTTTTGTTTTACATATACAAAAATCGGTCCATACCAGGAAACCCATACCCTTCCAGCCCTTCCAAGAAACCCATACCTGCCATACCCTTCTTCCTTACCGTCCTTCAACCTCCTCACCATACAAATAGTACAGCCATACATCCGATAAATCGCTCACGCAATGGAAGATTTGCACGCAATCGTCGCATATAAATCAAACCTGGCTCCATCGATTTCTTCTATCACTGCACGCAAGGAAGATTTCTTCAACAAACATCACTTCTCCTTCTCTTGTTCGATTTTGATTTGAGGTAAAAAAAACCTAACTCTTAGATTTTGATTTTGATTTTGATTTGGGTTCACAATTTGGTATCATATGATGTCAACATTGTGAAAGAGAAAACCCTAACTGTAATATATCACAATTTCATTTTGATTTTGACAGAGTGATATTGTAAACAAAAGCACCCATTCGAAAGCTATGTATGTAATATATTTCAATTCATTAAAACAGCCATCTTAGGGATTATCGCAGAACAAAAAATGAAGATTCTTTGTATCCATACAACTTTGTTTTATGATAATTAACTCCATTGTTTATTTAAGTGTTTATTGTATCTTATGATTTCAACAATGGTATATATGTTTTCGATTTTGTTCTCTACACTATACGACTTGGGTTCACAATGTATTTAAGTGTTCTTTCTGGTCAAATGAACTCTCTTTTAAAAATTACAAGTTTGAGGATCATGAGGTGTATCTGTGTGATAATTTGCTACCCATTCACATAAGTGGTTTGCAAGATCGTAAGCCACCGGATTGTAGCTGGCATACTCATAATCCTGTTTAAAGAAAAAAAAATTACATTTACAACAAACTCATTTGAATATGTTCTCCATCAGAAAAGAAAAACGAAAGCATAAAGTAATCATAGGAAATTAGCATCATTTTGGATGATTGTTGACTAAATTCTTTGTGATGACTATTGATAGTTTCCATTTCCAACCTGGATATTTAATTTTTTCAACTTTTAAGGCTCTGTTTGGTTCACAAGATTAGATAAGCTTTAAAGAATGATGGATACCCATCCTTTTATATATATATATATATATACATATAAAAGAAAGAGAAGGTGAATTAAGAAAAACATCTTGGAGACATGCTGTTATTATTTTTGTGCACTGAGATGAAGTGGACAACACTACATAATCAAGACAAGTAAACTGTTGCAAATTTTGGTAAACATATCTATGTAACGGTTATGTGTTTCCACGTTTCCAATCTTTTTGTTGTTTCCATTTGAACATCCATGTTATTTGGTATCGACCCATTTGTCTAACATAAATAGTTAGTTTGAGAATGTACTGAGTCTATATGTATTTATTTTTTTTATAGAATTTCACTGTAACCCTGCGATTCGTCCATCGTTTGAGAACATTATGCAGACTGCCAGAGAAATTTCCCGGTTAAAGCCGATATCGAGCCATCTGGCAGAGTTAACTCAACGGATGAGTTCAAACCTGTCTCCCACACGTTTTGAACTTGAACCTATTGTATATTTGCACGAAGCTGTTTTGCCCATTTGACAATCGACCTGCACACTTGAGGGATATCATTATCCATGTAAAATAAAATTTCACACCTTGCTCAGCTCGCTCGGTGCATTGCACGGGTACACTGCTAGTATATTTATACACATATATGTATTCCAGTTCAAAACGTTTTAAATCAAAACTCACCTTGAATGCTTAAAATACGCTTCCAAGCCTTTCTCCGAGCTATCCGATCCTTTATCCAAAATTCTCAGAATCTGAAACCATTTACATACAAATATCTTCTCACCAACTTATATATGAAACTTACCAGCAGGTTATGGACTCTAGATATATCTACATAACTCTTATCCTCAAAATTGACCAAACAGCCAAGTTATCCAGAAACCACAAAGTATCCGGACAACTTTCCGGACAACAAGACTAATCCGGACAACACGAGGAATCCGGACACCACAGACTAATCCGGACAACAAAGGAATCCGGATGCCATCCGGACTCCAAATCATCCGGAAACCATCAATCCAATCGTTCGGACTCTATCAACAACTTACCCGGACACCACCCAAGAATCTACCCGGACACATTCAACAGGACTACCGGACACATTCTTACTGTGTCCGGACACCTCTGTCGGTTTCATCCTTTTTGCCCAGAAATCGACAGAATTAATACCAGAAGAGTTTATGATGTTTCTACTCCGATAGAATCCTTCCAAAAGCAATTACCAACATAAAATACAAAGGAACATACCTTAATTCATCTTCCAAACATACCAAGTTGAACCCTTTAGCACCAAACCCTTCTTTTCTCTTCTTGCTTTCTCTCAACACACACACACACAAATTTTACTGATTTTCTGCTTGTGATAATATCTGAATTCAGAAGGGATAACATCTAACTTAATTTACTACTTTGGTCCTTGAACTTCTCAATAATAACCAAAACACCTATAAACCTTTAATTTAACCAAACTCACCCTAAACCTTAAACTTTAAAGTTAAATAAACTTAACGGCATTAGATTTTTAACTAACGGATTTACTCGGGTATTACATTATCTCCCCCTTAAAAGAATTTCGTCCCGGAATTCGGTTAAGCAATAAGGTATGAATATCTATTACTACTACTTCAAACTTAATCAAAGCCATAGTAACTAACTGAATAGCCACCCCACACCCACCTTTATCTCTAACACAAATAAGCAACAAAAGCACGGAACTATCAATAACCATGTTGCACCGAAGTCAGATAACACCTTAGCACGTATAGAGTTTATAGAAATATACCCGTAACCTCATCAGGACTTTCTTCCACCTCTTGTTCCGTCATCTGAAAAACTCGACCATTTGCTTTCGGTACCTCAGGCCCTTGTTCCTCTCCCGGTCTAACACTCGTTGGTCTTACCGTCATACTACCATGTTGTGCTTTCCATTGCGGACAATCTGCCTGAATATGATCCGGGGAATTGCAAACGAAACATAATCGAGTTACCCGACAGTCTCTAACTATGTGACCAGTCTTTCCACATTTGTAACAACTTTGGGAATCCACATAACAGTTTCCTTGATGCACACGGTTGCATTTTGGACATGGTCTTTCAACTGGTCTGAAAGGTGAATAACTATCAAACCTCAGGGATTCATATTCTTCCGAATCGTACATCGTTTCTTCCAGTTTTCTTTTCCCAGTACTCTTATCACCAACGTCTCTCCGGTTATCCTGTTCCACATTTTCCGCGGCATCCACTGCGGCTGAGAAGGTATCGGGTCCTCTTGCAGTCACTAACTTTCTAATTTCTGCATTTAACCCAAAAATAAACCTTTCCATCTTTAGAGCCTCCGTGGCAACATAGTACTCC
Source organism: Saussurea involucrata (assembly GCA_033807775.1). NCBI lineage: Eukaryota > Viridiplantae > Streptophyta > Magnoliopsida > Asterales > Asteraceae > Saussurea > Saussurea involucrata. Next base: position 62,225,283 of record CM066320.1, on the reverse strand, counting down.
GCAAAGCGAGACTTCTCCAGAAAGAGAGCTGTGTAATCCCTAACTGATAAACTTCGTTGGTGTAGGTTCATGAACTCCTCTTCCAATTGTCTAACTGCTGCTTGAGAACAAAACTGTCCTTTGAATGCTGTTGTGAATTCGTCCCAAGTAAAAGTAGAGTATACATCCGACCTTGTGGAATCAATGTGAGCTTCCCACCAGTACAGAGCTTCTGCCTTCAACATCGCCGTTCCGTATAATACTCTATCCTTATCCGCACACTTTCTGGTCTTGAATATGGCTTCTATTTCTTTTAACCATCTCATCGCCTTCACTGGGTCTCTATCTCCTGAGTAAGTTGGAGGTCTACAGTTTAAGAACATCTTGTAATCACGCCTTCTTGACACTGGTATGACCGTAGGTGTAATGGGCATTTCGTCTTCCAAACCAGGATCTGGTGTTTCAGTATGACGAGCTTGGTCGAACATAGCCTGGATATTTGCTTGAAGTCTTCCCATCTCCGCCATTAAATCGTTTCTTGTAATAAACTCCGTACCTTGCCCCTGAACTCTACCTCCGGTTCTGCCCCCAGTTCTACTCTCCGTTCTACCTCCGGATCTACCTCCCCCTCGCTCTCCTCTTCTTCCCCCCGTTCCTATTGGTGGATTCGTACTATTTGGATTTCCTCCTCCTCTTCTATTCGTATTTCGAGTACCGCTTGCCATTCTATAGATTCAAACAAGATTAATATACACATAAGCACATACCCCATATAATAAGGTATCCCAGTCCAAGCATGCACCTGTAAGATCACAATTACACTGGCCAGGTGTAATCTGAAATTACCTTACATGATGTTCCTTCTACCTTTTATACTTAGCATCCCAAGGTTCTAATGTATCAAGGACATCCTACTTCACATGCAGTTTAAGTCTAGGTACGGGTACAAATACCTAAATCCATTAAACTAGGGCTCTGATACCATTTGTAACAACCCAATTCCCATAACATACATCATAATACATAACATGCATACATATCATTGATTTACAACAAAAGTTACAGAATAAACCAAGTACGGTCTCATTAGTCTTGACATTACAAAATATATGAAATCTTCCTAATCAACATCCATCAAAAGCTTCCTACACTTCATCCTCTCCTGCCGATCCTTAACCTGGAAAACATATTTTTGAAAACAAAATGAGGGTTAGACCAAACGGGTCTAGTGAGTTAATCCCGGTCCTTTCCAAAATCATTATAAAACCTTTTATGTAAATCCTTTGTATCAAAATAGTTTAGATAAACCTTTGGTAATCCTTTCGTAAAATATAAACATACCACACGTATTTAAATACCAATCCAGACTCGTGCATCGTGTACATCTCATTCACCTTATTCCTCCACAAATGGCCATATTAGTTGGTAGCAAGCCAACTAATAAATCAACAACCGGTCCGCTCACCGGAACCCGGCTACCTGTCGGTCCGCACATCGGAACCCGACTACTCACCGGTCCGCACACCGGAACCCGGCTACACACCGGTCCGCACACCGGAACCCGGCAACAAGTGCACTCGTGTAGTGCAAGGCTTATATAATACAATATATATCTCATTACATCATATTGTCATTTATATACACATAATCATATTCCTACCACATAATCATCTCATATATATATATATATATATATATATATATATATATATATATATATTATACACATATATGTATTCCAGTTCAAAACGTTTTAAATCAAAACTCACCTTGAATTCTTAAAATACGCTTCCAAGCCTTTCTCCGAGCTATCCGATCCTTTATCCAAAATTCTCAGAATCTGAAACCATTTACATACAAATATCTTCTCACCAACTTATATATGAAACTTACTAGCAGGCTATGGACTCTAGATATATCTACATAACTCTTATCCTTAAAATTGACCAAACAACCAAGTTATCCAGAAACCACAAAGTATCCGGACAACTTTCCGGACAACAAGACTAATCCGGACAACACGAGGAATCCGGACACCACAGACTAATCCGGACAACAAAGGAATCCGGATGCCATCCGGACTCCAAATCATCCGGAAACCATCAATCCAATCGTCCGGACTCTATCAACAACTTACCCGGACACCACCCAAGAATCTACCCGGACACATTCAACAGGACTACCGGACACATTCTTACTGTGTCAGAATGTGTCCGGACACCTCTGTCGGTTTCATCATTTTTGCCCAGAAATCGACAGAATTAATACCAGAAGGGTTTATGATGTTTCTACTCCGATAGAATCCTTCCAAAAGCAATTACCAACATAAAATACAAAGGAACATACCTTAATTCATCTTCCAAACATACTAAGTTGAACCCTTTAGCACCAAACCCTTCTTTTCTCTTCTTGCTTTCTCTCAACACACACACACACAAATTTTACTGATTTTCTGCTTGTGATAATATCTAAATTCAGAAGGGATAATATCTAACTTAATTTACTACTTTGGTCCTTGAACTTCTCAATAATAACCAAAACACCTATAAACCTTTAATTTAACCAAACTCACCCTAAACCTTAAACTTTAAAGTTAAATAAACTTAACAACATTAGATTTTTAACTAACGGATTTACCCGGGTATTACAATAAACCCCCAACTTAGCCTCCAAGTTTGGCAACTTAGCCTCCAAGCTTGCCAACCAAGACCCATGTTCTCATCTCCAAACTTGGTCTCCAAGTTGTTCTTGCTCCATACTCCTCCTCTACCTTATAAATACCCTACTTAACCCCTTCATTTGAAGACACACGCGTATCACGGTTTTGGTGATTCACTTGTTGGAACACCCACAAATACTCTCCCTAGTATATTTTGATATACATAGTGTGTGTGAGTTCGAGTGTTTTTTATATTCGGTGGTGTTCGTGAAGCTTCGTTTGTCGATCATGGATCTCAAGATCTTTGTTAAGCACTTGTAGTCTTCCTTGGTGGTAATAATATTCTGCCTCTCTCTTTGGTGGACGTACGTTATCACAACGGTAGTGGAACCAAGTTAAATCCCGGTGTTATTTGTTGTGATCTTGCTCTCTCTCTCTCACTCCCTCCCTCTCTCTCTGTATATATACCATGTGGGTTTAATTTTCTACGTTAGAGAATTATTGTGCAACATCTAGATTATTGTTATCCGCATTTGATGTTGGGTTTATTGTGTACTTGGATTTCTACTCGTTTTAGGACATTAGAAATCATTTGTGAGCTTCTCGTATTTTTTGCACGATAATTTTTTTCTAACAAGTATGTGACACCCTATTGCCTTCAAAGAGCTTTAGCTGCATTTCTTTGCTTTGAATCTTTCTTGTACATGCCCGTTAAGCCATGATTGATATTTGAAAAATAACACATAGTACTATCTTTATTATTATCTAAATACAAACTTTCAAGATTTTACATGTTAATTCTTAAGAGCCTGCGTATCTCTAGGAGGTTGGATTACAATACTACCTGCTATGGTGAAGAACTCAATAATTACTCCATCTTATCGTTAACACGTTTTGATTTTTTTGTACTAGGGGACCTATGTCAGACCAGTTACGTTTTTTTTTGTGGTAAGTAGCTTATATTTGCATTTAGACAGGTGCATTTTCAAGATAATTGCATAACAATAAATATTTTGGTTAAATTTTCAAACAGTACAGTCTTGATCATGGTTCTGATAATGGGAGACATAGTTTATTTTTTATCATCAATAACTGAGTTCTTAGTGGGTCATCGGCATTATTCTTCCATATCACTTCATTCACTTGCTATCGTAATGGGGATATACCTAACTTCCCTTCACATTCTTTTGGTGAACTCTATATGATTTGTAAACTTATTTGCTTTAGTCCATCAACGGTGTCTTGATGATGTGTTGCTTTGTATTGATTGGCTGCTATCTTCAATTGATACAATATAAATGATTATGTTAATGGGGTCTTGCTCAATATATTTGTTATCTTATGCAGTTTGTGTTCATTATTGTGATTGTGACGTTAAATTTGGAGACACACTTTATGAAATTGATTTGCCAAACCTTTTTCTGCATGAAGTTTGAGTTGACATGTGGGTGCTTATATCATATCCTTGAGGGGTGGGGGCTAAATGAATCTTATTTTTAAGTTTCACAAGAGTTTGCGTCAACTAGGTGTCCTACGTTAACACGACAAATGAAAATCTTCTTTAAGCAGGATGTACTATGTTAATAGGATATGTTGTCCATACCTATTTGTCCGAAAGATCAAATTTTTAATTGGAGAGAAATTAATTGCTAGCACGTTGTTTTGCAGAAAACAACTTGGATGGTCTCGAACAAAAAATAAAGACAACTTGCCAAAGGTTTACCAAAGGACATTTTAAGTTTTAAGTATTGAAACTTGTGGCATTTAGCTTATAAGCCCCTTATATAATACATCTATGTAAAATTGTTAATGGTCCTCAGATATTTAGTTGGACTGTTGATGAAAATATTTAGCCGTATCTCGACAATGCAGTCTTGTTTTTTTCCGGTAGAACCTCTGTTAGTGGGACCATGAGTTTTGAACATTTCTTCGACCTGCCTTTTGAATTTATATATATATATAGGGTTGGGTTCACGTGAGACCAACCTGCTTTCGTGAGACCATAAAATAACACTAAAACTTCACAACGATTAATTGTGAAGGTAAGCAAAACAACGAACCTTCACAGCAAAAACATTGTGAAGGTTTACCTTCACAATACCTTCACAGTCTTTTGCTGTGAAGGTTTAGTGTTATTTTTTTGGTCTCACGGGTCTCACGAAAATGGCTTGGTCTCACATGATCTCAAGTCTATATATATATATATATATATATATATATATATATATATATATATATATATATATAGGGTTGGGTTCACGTGAGACCAATATGCTTTCGTGAGACCGTGAGACCACAAAATTAACACTAAACCTTCACAGTGATTCACTGTGAAGGTTAGAAAAACAGCGAACCTTCACAGAATAAACACTGTGAAGGTTTACCATCACAGTACCTTCACAGTCTTTTGCTGTGAAGGTTTAGTGTTAATTTTTTGGTCTCACGGTCTCACGGAAATATCATGGTCTCACATGATCTCAAGTTATATAGGATTGGGTTCACGTGAGACCAACCTGTTTTCGCGAGACCGTGAGACCACAAAATTAACACTAAGCCTTCACAGTGATTCATTGTGAAAGAAATAAAAACAGCGAACCTTCACAACAAAAACACTGTGAAGGTTTACTATCATAGTACCTTCACAGTCTTTTGCTGTGAATGTTTAGTGTTAATTTTGTGGTCTCACGGTCTCACAAAAATAGACCGGTCTCACATGATCTCAAGTCTATATATATATATATATATATATATATATATATATATATATATTATTTATTTAATATGGGCGTCATTCAAGGGAGAAGTAATTTGTTTGTGATAACCGTGAGATCCATTCTCAACCACAAATCAAACCATAAATTTGGAAATTAATAATTTTGGTTATTTTGACTTAAAATTTTAAGAAAAGGGTATTTTAGGTACTCTAAAAATCTTCTCTCTCATCCCACCCTCATCTATCCTCTTTCGGAATTCTCCTCTCTCTCTTCTCTTCATTATTCCGCCAAACTCCATGCATAGACATGGGTATCACACTATGACACCCTTCAAAAAACAACAAAAATAAATGATGTGATACACAACTAAAACAACAGACATTGTGATACATTGTGTAAACAACAAAAAAACATTGTGACACACTTTGTAACACAACAAAGATACACTGTGATACACTTCGCAAAAACAACAAAGATACACCGTGATACACTTCATAAAACAACAAAGATACCCTGTGATACCAAGTGCAATGCACTGTAATAACAATCCATCATTCTTATACTCTTGTTGTATTGACCTTCTTGTGAAGCAAGTCAAGCAACATGGAACAAATTACAGCCTATGATTCAAAGAAAATATTATACTTACATGTTTGAGCATTTTTCACACTTTCCACTGTGATACCATTGTGATACCCCCATCATCTCCAAAACAGCACCGCTCTCCAAATCCACCCCGACAAAAATCACCAGAGACAACCACCAACAGATTCTCGTTCGCCTTCCTTTGGCGTCTATCGATTCACTAGAAACCCAATCGAAGAAAAAGCTTCTGAGGTCTCGTCGAAGATTTATACTTACGGTGAAACTTATTATGCTACATACAGATCTTAAGAGGGGTGACATCGGAACCAGGATCGTAATTGATGAAGATGAAGAAGTTATCCGGGAAGTAAAGAAGCATCCGCCGACCAAAAGGGTACCAAAAACACATCCGACGACGACATCTCCCATCAAACGCACCACCGCCACATCACTTTCCGGTATGTTCTTCGGCTTAAACATCCGAATCGCAACGATTCTCGTAGCAGTTTTCAACTGAGAGTTAGAGACGGCTAGAATATTGGGGAATAAGAGAGAGAATTTTTTAGGGTTTTAGAAATCATCTAATTGTGGGAGAAGAAAGAGAGACGTGTGAGAGAAGGAGAGAGAGAGAGAGAGAGAGAGAGAGGAATAGAGAGAAAGTATTGTGTAATATTTAATTATTTAATGAGTTGTCAATTCCTTTTTTACGAAATTACCCTTTATAATTATTAAGAAATTAATTATTGCCTAATGAAATGAGTGGCTCATATTGGATCTCACGGTTACCACAAACTAACTAGTTCTCATTTGATTACGCCCCATATAATATATATATATCATTTAGAGTTTTAGTCTTTTAAATATTTTGTATCTCAAGAAAACTTTGACCAACAGATTGTTACTCATGTGGTCGTGTCTCTTCTTCAAAATGAAGGAAGGCACAACAATTAAAGCGCATACGACTGAAGGCAACAGATGCGTTTCTTGCAAAAGATGAAGAAACACTTGCTATGATCAGTATTCACTTCCAGAGAAATATCCCCAATTCACTAACAGTTTCATTTATGAAAGAGAATCTCTTTCTTTGTCTGATGGAAAACAGGAATGATTTTGGATGATCAGAGAATTCAGATGCGAGTCGGTAACAATCACAGGGAGAATAATTACAGTCAAGGCCTATTTGCTGACAGAGGCCGAGACGATATGTAGTCTTCAAGAGGAAGAAATAGTGGGTGCTTTCCGTCTTGCCGACCTGACTCTCGAAGGAAATCAAAGACGTGTGGCAACTGTAATTATTGCTACAAGTCAGGTCATTGGGTGAAGGAATGTCCGAGTCTTAAAAACAAATACAATGCGGACACCTCAGCTGTTGCATCCGAAGAGGAGCAAGATGGCTTCTCTACCACAGTTACCACCGTAAGGTGAAAGGCGATGAGTGTTAGATACCGGTGCATCTTGCCACATGACACCATTTCGGGACTGTTTCTCTACCTTCGAAAAAGTTAAAGGTAACGGTATTTATATGGGAAATAGTACTTCGTGTGTCACTCATGGTATCTGTACTGTGCGGATCAAGATGTTCTATGGGTGTATTCGGACATTGAATAATGTCAAATTTGTTCCATCCATGACTCGTTCCTTGATATCTGTTGGACAACTGTCCAAATTGGGTTGCAACATTCGTATTGAAGATGGGAGTTTGCGCATCTCTAGAGGGAGTATTATCGTAGTGAAAGGTGAACGGGCAGAAAATAATATTTTCCATTTGATTGGCGAGAATATTTCTTCTGAATCGTGTATGACTGATATTTCTCAGGATCTCGATGTTGCTCGCTTATGGCATCTTCGTTTGGGCCACACATCCGAGAAGAACTTGGAGATTTTGCGCAAACGAAAACTCATTAAAGTCTATGTTCCTGCTAGCCTAGAGTTTTGTTCGGGATGTGTCAAAGGAAATCAGACACGTGTTCTTTTGGTGTTGGAAAACACAACCACCTAAAGAATCATTGTTTATGTTCATACAGACGTATGGGGACTATCCGGTACTCCGTCCCTCAGTGGAGGTAAATACTTTGTTTCGTTTATTGATGATTTCTCACATAAGCTCTGGGTGTATATGTTAAAGTTAAAGTTAGATGTCTTTGATACGTTCAAGACTTAGTTGACACGAGTAGAGGTTAAGACTGGCAAGAAGTTGAAAGTACTTACATCTGACAACGGTGGAGAATTCCCTAGTGGTAACTTCAAGAACTTTTGTTCGCGTAAAGGCATCCACTGTCACTACACCACACCGGGCGATCCTCAATTTAATGGGGTTTTCGGGCGGATGAATAGGACTTTCCTTGAAAAGGTCTGATGTATGTTGTCAACATCGGGATTCGCCAGATCTTTCTGGGCCGAAGCACTACACACCGCGGTGCACATTGTTAACATGTTACCTTGTTCGGCCATCGAGGGAAAGATTCTGGAAGAGGTTTGGAGATGTAAAAGAAACATTTGTTTGAAATACATACGTGTATTTAATTGTTCTGTTTACGTTCATGTTTATGGCCAGGAAAAGTTGGATCCTAAAGACACCAAAGGATTCTTGCTCGGCTATACAGATGGTATCAAGGGTTAACGAATCTGGAACCCCTTGACTCGTAAGGTGATTCATTCTCGACATGTAACGTTTCATGAATCGGTCTTGTTGAAGTCACAAGATCCTCAATCCTCTCAAAATCCGGAAGTCACTACTAATGTTGTTCCTACTGCCGATGATGTGGAGACAGTAGCCAGTCCTATTATTCCTAGTTCATCCATTCCTGATATTGTTCTAGAATCACCTGATAATGTTGAAGAAGTTATTCCGCCAGTGACTTCTACTAGTGATTCTGAAGAAGAGATTCTGAATGATAGTGGAGACCAGGGCGATACAATTCTAGCTATTGTACTTACCAGGCATAGTCAAAGGACTATTCGTCCGCCTAATAGGTATGGAGATTGGGAATTTGCTAACATGAGTTTTACAGATCAACTGGAGTTTGCTTTGCATGTAGAGCAAGAAAAGCCGCTTGATGTAAAGGAGGCGTTAGCCTCAACCCACAGTTCGAAATGGCTTGGAGCCATGCAAGAAGAGATGGAAGTTCTCTCGAAGAACAGCACTTGGGACTTATGTTCATTGCCGAATGTCAGCCGTGTTATTGGTTACAAGTCGGTTTTTAAAGTCAAATATGACAATCGGTACAAGGCTCGTCTCGTTGCTAAAGTCTTTGCACAACGGAAAGGTATCGACTATGACGATATTTTTGCTCCCGTTGTTAGACATACATTTATTCGTGTTCTTTTAGCGATCATGGATATTCATGATTTAGAGCTTAATAATAGCTAGATATGAAGACCACCTTCCTACAAAGAGACTTGGAGGAAACTATCTATATGAAGCAACCTGATGGTTTCGTGTCCGGCAGCAAACCAGAATACGTATGTAAGCTCAAGAAGTCCCTCTATGGACTTAAACAGTCGTCTCGTCAATGGTATAAGAAGTTTGATTTTTTTATTCTCACTCTGGGATTTGCACGTAGGGAAAAAGATGCTTGTGTCTATCATAAACAAAGCGATGGTGTTTTCACTTACTTACTTCTTTATGTAGATGACATGCTTATTGCCTGCAAGGACCGGTCAGAGATCGAATGTCTGAAAGATAAGTTGAAGTCAGAATTCGAAATGAAGGATCTTGGTGCGGAGCAGAAGATTTTGAGCATGGAAATTGTGCGGAACAGAAAGTCCTGGACACTCAGGTTGACACAACGAGCATATACTCATAAAATTCTGAAGCGGTTCAATCTTGATGGTACCAAAACGTCTAGCACTCCGCTACCAAAGCACATCAATATTACAAGTGAAGATTGTTCGAAGGTTGATAAGGAGAAGGCCAAAATGCAAAGGTTCCATATGCTAGTGCGGTAGGGAGTCTCATGTATGCCATGGTGTGTACCCATCTTGATCTCACACACTGTGTCGGAGTGGTGAGTCTATTTCTCGCGAATCCGGGTTGATCACATTGGGTAGTCGTTAAAACGGCATTCCGATATTTGAAGGGAGCTAAGAAACATGGTCTTATATTTGGTTTGCACAATGACTGTGAATTTTTTGGATATTGGGATTCTGACTATGTAGGTGATCGAGTAGGTTGGAGATCCACATTCGGTTATGTATTTAACTTGGGTGGAATAGCCGTCTGTTGGAGATCACGGTTACAGTCCATTGTTGCATTGTCAACCACAGAAGTTGAACTTGTTGTGGCGGTTGAGTCTGCAAAGGAAGCAGTCTATTTGAAAGAATTGATAAATGACTTAGGCTACGAGCAACCTTTTGTATGCATTTTATGTGATAATCAGAGTGTCATTCATTTGGCAACTAATTTGGCTTTCAGCTCCTGGACAAAGCATATAAATGTGCGTGATGCATATCTTGTAAGGTTACATGAAGCAAAGGCCGTCTATTTGAAGAAAGTCCTGACAGACGAACATGTCGCTGATATGTTCACTAAGTCGCTACCGCCAGCTAAGTTTGAGCTTTGCTCAAACTTAATCCAGTTATGTTTGTGTTACTGTCGTTAGACACTTTGCTAGAGAGAGAGAGAGAGAGAGGATATTACCACAGGTGACAAAATGACATATTTGAAAGAATTACTTTGTTAGTGCTTAGAGCTTTGCTTATGCTCTACCTTGTTTAGTGGACTGTGCATTTAAGATTATTTGTTTTCTTGTGACTTTGACGGGTGATCGCTATGTCGAAACTCGTCACGGTTGAAATGCATTTTGCTACCTCATGCCAATTTACTTTGATATCTACCTGCTATGATCAACCGTTGGGATGACTCGTATTCGTTGGATTGGGATTCGTTTTGCTATCGAAGATCATGTGCATCATGGTGGAGTGTTATAATATTTGATTATTTCTTTTATGCTACACATGATAAATGTAACAACCAAATTCCCATAACATACATCATAATACATAACATGCATACATATCATTGATTTACAACAAAAGTTACAGAATAAACCAAGTACGGTCTCATTAGTCTTGACATTACAAAATATATGAAAGCTTCCTAATCAACATCCATCAAAATCTTCCTACACTTCATCCTCTCCTGCCGATCCTTAACCTGGAAAACATATTTTTGAAAACAAAATGAGGGTTAGACCAAACGGGTCTAGTGAGTTAATCCCGGTCCTTTCCAAAATCATTATAAAACCTTTTATGTAAATCCTTTGTATCAAAATAGTTTAGACAAACCTTTGGTAATCCTTTCGTAAAATATAAACATACCACACGTATTTAAATACCAATCCAGACTCGTGCATCGTGTACATCTCATTCACCTTATTCCTCCACAAATGGCCATATTAGTTGGTAGCAAGCCAACTAATAAATCAACAACCGGTTCGCTCACCGGAACCCGGCTACCTGTCGGTCCGCACACCAGAACCCGACTACTCACCGGTCCGCACACCGGAACCCGGCTACACACCGGTCCGCACACCGGAACCCGGCAACAAGTGCACTCGTGTAGTGCAAAGCTTATATAAATACAATATATATCTCATTACATCATATTGTCATTTATATACACATAATCATATTCCTACCACATAATCATCTCATATATATATATATTTATACACATATATGTATTCCAGTTCAAAACGTTTTAAATCAAAACTCACCTTGAATGCTTAAAATACGCTTCCAAGCCTTTCTCCGAGCTATCCGATCCTTTATCCAAAATTCTCAGAATCTGAAACCATTTACATACAAATATCTTCTCACCAACTTATATATGAAACTTACTAGCAGGCTATGGACTCTAGATATATCTACATAACTCTTATCCTCAAAATTGACCAAACAACCAAGTTATCCAGAAACCACAAAGTATCCGGACAACTTTCCGGACAACAAGACTAATCCGGACAACACGAGGAATCCGGACACCATAGACTAATCCGGACAACAAAGGAATCTGGATGCCATCCGGACTCCAAATCATCCGGAAACCATCAATCCAATCGTCCGGACTCTATCAACAACTTACCCGGACACCACCCAAGAATCTACCCGGACACATTCAACAGGACTACCGGACACATTCTTACTGTGTCCGGACACCTCTGTCGGTTTCATCCTTTTTACCCAGAAATCGACAGAATTAATACCAGAAGGGTTTATGATGTTTCTACTCCGATAGAATCCTTCCAAAAGCAATTACCAACATAAAATACAAAGGAACATACCTTAATTCATCTTCCAAACATACCAAGTTGAACCCTTTAGCACCAAACCCTTCTTTTCTCTTCTTGCTTTCTCTCAACACACACACACACACAAATTTTACTGATTTTCTGCTTGTGATAATATCTAAATTCAGAAGGGATAATATCTAACTTAATTTACTACTTTGGTCCTTGAACTTCTCAATAATAACCAAAAACACCTATAAACCTTTAATTTAACCAAACTCACCCTAAACCTTAAACTTTAAAGTTAAATAAACTTAACGGCATTAGATTTTTAACTAACGGATTTACCCGGGTATTACAATAAACCCCCAACTTAGCCTCCAAGTTTGGCAACTTATCCTCCAAGCTTGCCAACCAAGACCCATGTTCTCATCTCCAAACTTGGTCTCCAAGTTGTTCTTGCTCCATACTCCTCCTCTACCTTATAAATACCCTACTTAACCCCTTCATTTGAAGACACACGCGTATCACGGTTTTTGTGATTCACTTGTTGGAACACCCACAAATACTCTCCCTAGTATATTTTGATATACATAGTGTGTGTGAGTTCGAGTGTTTTTGATATTCGGTGGTGTTCGTGAAGCTTCGTTTGTTGATCATGGATCTCAAGAATTTTGTTAAGCACTTGAAGTCTTCCTTGGTGGTAATAATATTCTGCCTCTCTCTTTGGTGGACGTACGTTATCACAACGGTAGTGGAACCACGTTAAATCCCGGTGTTATTTGTTGTGATCTTGCTCTCTCTCTCTCTCTCTCATTCCCTCTCTCTCTCTGTGGGTTTAATTTTCTACGTTAGAGAATTATTGTGCAACATCTAGATTATTGTTATCCGCATTTGGTGTTGGGTTTATTGTGCACTTGGATTTCTACTCGTTTTAGGACATTAGAAATCATTTGTTAGCTTCTCGTATTTTTTGCATGATAAATTTTTTCTAACAAGTATGTGACACCCTATTGCCTTCAAAGAGCTTTAGCTGCATTTCTTTGCTTTGAATCTTTCTTGTACATGCCCGTTAAGCCATGATTGATATTTGGAAAATAACACATAGTACTATCTTTATTATTATCTAAATACAAACTTTCAAGATTTTACATGTTAATTCTTAAGAGCCTGCGTATCTCTAGGAGGTTGGATTACAATACTACCTGCTATGGTGAAGAACTCAATAATTACTTCATCTTATCGTTAACACGTTTTGATTTTTTGTACTAGGGGACCTATGTCAGACCAGTTACGTTTTTTTTTGTTGTAAGTAGCTTATATTTGCATTTAGACATGTGCATTTTCAAGATAATTGCATAACAATAAATATTTTGGTTAAATTTTCAAACACTACAGTCTTGATCATGGTTCTGATAATGGGAGACATAGTTTATTTTTTATCATCAATAACTGAGTTCTTAGTGGGTCATCGGTATTATTCTTCCATATCACTTCATTCACTTGCTATCGTAATGGGGATATACCTAACTTCCCTTCACATTTTTTTGGTGAACTTTATATGATTTGTAAACTTATTTGCTTTAGTCCATCAACGGTGTCTTGATGATGTGTTGCTTTGTATTGATTGGCTGCTATCTTCAGTTGATACAATATAAATGATTATGTTAATGGGGTCTTGCTCAATATCTTTGTTATCTTATGCAGTTTGTGTTCATTATTGTGATTGTGACGTTAAATTTGGAGACACACTTTATGAAATTGATTTGCCAAACCTTTTTCTGCATGAAGTTTGAGTTGACATGTGGGTGCTTATATCATATCCTTGAGGGGTGGGGGCTAAATGAATCTTAGTTTTAAGTTTCACAAGAGTTTGCGTCAACTAGGTGTCCTACGTTAACACGACAAATGAAAATCTTCTTTAAGCAGGATGTACTATGTTAATAGGATATGTTGTCCATACCTATTTGTCCGAAAGATCAAATTTTTAATTGGAGAGAAATTAATTGCTAGCACGTTGTTTTGCAGAAAACAACTTGGATGGTCTCGAACAAAAAATAAAGACAACTTGCCAAAGGTTTACCAAAGGACATTTCAAGTTTTAAGTATTGAAACTTGTGGCATTTAGCTTATAAGCCCCTTATATAATACATCTATGTAAAATTGTTAATGGTCCTCAGATATTTAGTTGGACTGTTGATGAAAATATTTAGCCGTATCTCGACAATGCAGTCTTGTTTTTTTCCGGTAGAACCTCTGTTAGTGGTACCATGAGTATTGAACATTTCTTCGACCTGCCTTTTGAATTTATATATATATATATATATATATATATATATATATATATATTTATACAGGGTTGGGTTCACGTGAGACCAACCTGCTTTCGTGAAACCATAAAATAACACTAAAACTTCACAACGATTAATTGTGAAGGTAAGCAAAACAACGAACCTTCACAGCAAAAACATTGTGAAGGTTTACCTTCACAATACCTTCACAGTCTTTTGCTGTGAAGGTTTAGTGTTAATTTTTTGGTCTCACGGTCTCACGGAAATATCATTGTCTCACATGATCTCAAGTTATATAGGATTGGGTTCACGTGAGACCAACCTGTTTTCGCGAGACCGTGAGACCACAAAATTAACACTACGCCTTCACAGTGATTCATTGTGAAAGAAATAAAAACAGCGAACCTTCACAGCAAAAACACTGTGAAGGTTTACTATCACAGTACCTTCACAGTCTTTTGCTGTGAATGTTTAGTGTTATTTTTGTGGTCTCACGGTCTCACGAAAATATACCGGTCTCACATGATCTCAAGTCTATATATATATATATATATATATATATATATATATATATATTATTTATTTAATATGGGCGTCATTCAAGGGAGAAGTAATTTGTTTGTGATAACCGTGAGATCTATTCTCAACCACAAATCAAACCATAAATTTGGAAATTAATAATTTTGGTTATTTTGACTTAAAATTTTAAGAAAAGGGTATTTTAGGTACTCTAAAAATCTTCTCTCTCCTCCCACCCTCATCTATCCTCTTTCTAAATTCTCCTCTCTATCTTCTCTTCATTATTCCGCCAAACTCCATGCATAGACATGGGTATCACACTATGACACCCTTCATAAAACAACAAAAATAAATGATGTGATACACAACTAAAACAACAGACATTGTAATACATTGTGTAAACAACAAAAAATCATTGTGACACACTTCGTAACACAACAAAGATACACTGTGATACACTTTGCAAAAACAACAAAGATACACCGTGATACACTTCATAAAACAACAAAGATACCCTGTGATACCAAGTGCAATGCACTGTAATAACAATCCATCATTCTTATACTCTTGTTGTATTGACCTTCTTGTGAAGCAAGTCAAGCAACATGGAACAAATTACAGCCTATGATTCAAAGAAAATATTATACTTACATGTTTGAACCTTTTTCACACTTTCCACTGTGATACCATTGTGATACCCCCATCATCTCCAAAACAGCACCGCTCTCCAAATCCACCCCGACAAAAATCACCAGAGACAACCACCAACAAATTCTCGTTCGCCTTCCTTTGGCGTCTATCGATTCACTAGAAACCCAATCGAAGAAAAAGCTTCTGAGGTCTCGTCGAAGATTTATACTTACAGTGAAACTTATTATGCTACATACAGATCTTAAGAGGGGTGACATCGGAACCGGGATCGTAATTGATGAAGATGAAGAAGTTATCCGGAAAGTAAAGAAGCATCCGCCGACCAAAAGGGTACCAAAAACACATCCGACGACGACATCTCCCATCAAACGCACCACCGCCACATCACTTTCCGGTATGTTCTTCGGCTTAAACATCCGAATCGCAACGATTCTCGTAGCAGTTTTCAACTGAGAGTTAGAGACGGCTAGAATATTGGGGAATAAGAGAGAGAATTTTTTAGGGTTTTAGAAATCATCTAATTGTGGCAGAAGAAAGAGAGACGTGTGAGAGAAGGAGAGAGATAGAGAGAGAGGAATAGAGAGAAAGTATGGTGTAATATTTAATTATTTAATGAGTTGTCAATTCCTTTTTTACGAAATTACCCTTTATAATTATTAAGAAATTAATTATTGCCTAATGAAATGAGTGGCTCATATTGGATCTCACGGTTACCACAAACTAACTAGTTCTCATTTGATTACGTCCCATAATATATATATATATATATATATATATATATATATATATATATATATATATATATCATTTAGAGTTTTAGTCTTTTAAATATTTTATTAAGTTAGGCCCAATTTTCTTACAAGCCTAAATACAAACTTGAAAGCCCTAGAATCAGATACGGACACAACACAACGCCCGACTTCACCATCGACCATCGTTCTCTTTCGTCTTCTTTAATTCTCAACATCGTTAACTTGAAAGACCTAGAATCATAATCTCAAAATTGATTGTTCGTCTTCTTCAATCTTTCCCTGTTCGAGTGTTCGTCTTCTTCAATCTTCAAAATCCAGTAAGTAATTTCTTTCTAATTGGCTAGAGTAAGAAACATCAGGCTCCAGTATCTCTATATGTGTTGTAAACCTAAAAAAATCTCAATACGATGACACTCAGATTCCTAAAATTTTAGCACATCCTATACAATTTGACTTTAAGTTTACCGATATTCCACTTCAATCATCAAATATGACACTCCCTAGTTTTTAATCGTATATTCAATTAACTGATAATTGATTGACTATTTTAGTGATTCACTGTTGAACCAATTTATTGATTGTAAATAATGGTGTTGGTCTATTTGGCACGCTACTCAATTTGTTTTAGTGATTCACTGTTAGTGAGGATGTGAATTTACAATGTGAAGTTGTGAACTGTTCGATTTATTTTAGATTTATTTTACAATGTGAATTGTTACCATGTGAATTTATTTTAGTGATTTATTTTACAATGTGAATTGTTACCATGTGCCCATAAAAGGCCCAAACTGCCTAAACTGGTCAAACCAAACCACCTAAACCGAGGTCTAGTTTGATATAGGTCTGGGCACTTAATGTCAAACCGTCCGGTTAGAAAATTTACCAAACCGCCACTTGTGGTTTGGTTTGTGGTTTAAGGGGTTAAACCGTCCAAACCGGACCATGAACACCCCTAATGGAAGGAATGCAGAAGGGATCTCATTGGCCCAATCTGGAGCGAAGTATAAAAAATCGTACTTTTATGCCTTGAGTTGAATTTTTTGGGTTTAGAGACAAAATAGAATTGTTTTTTTGAAGTAGCTATTACCATTTGTATTTAGTAGGCTTATTTTTGGCACTATACAGTAATCGTTATGTAAAGCCCGCACTCCGGTATGCCTTTTTCTTTATTATTTTTATTAATTTCTTTTTAAAATCTTCTCCCTAGCTTGGTGTTCGTTAGCAGAATTAGACGAAATGGGACAAAAAGTTAACGGGTCAACTCGTTTTGGGTTTTATGCAAGGAAAGGAAGTTGAGGGGCCATTTGGGTCAATGCACCAAACTTATGCATGGGACCAGCCATATGACCGATCCCCTTCCCTCACCCCTTTCGTTTTCCACTTAAGTAACTCCCAAAAGCCTTTTCCCCATTCCCCCTTGTTGTGTGTTCGGCCAAGAAGAAAGCTAGAGAGAGAGCAATCGAAGAGAGAGAGAGAAAGAAAGAAATTGAGAGGGAAAGAGAGAGAGGTCGCCGGCGAGAGGAGAGGGAGGGAGAGCACGACGACAACCACCCTTCGCCGCTGTCACTACCGCCGGAGGAGTGTAGAAAACGCCGCCGCTTCGCCGTAAGGTAAACCCTCGTTCCTTTTCCTTTTTCTTTTCATTTTCCGGCGAAGCCACCACCGCCGCACGCCGCCGCTGCGGTAGCCGTGGGTGGACGGCTGTGGTGGTGTGTGTGAGTGGGTGCACGATTAGGGTGATCGAGAGAGAGAACCCTAAGACCGCTGTGGTCTTGGCCCGAAACCGCCTAGTCGTTTTATAAAACCATCTTATGATTTCATGTGAAGTTAGTAATCTGCCACCGTATTGCGTAAGCCGTAACTCTTTACTCGTGGCACGAATTAGGGTGAAATCGGTTCCAAAAGTTCCCATTTTGAGTCTAGTAACTTTTCTCTGTTTTGTGCAAAATCCAGTTCGGAACGTAGCTTAGGCCAAATCGTCGTTTTGTACTGAAAGGTTCTGTTTTCGCTGTTCTGCGAACCGTTTTTGTAAAATCCGTATTAAACTGTAGAAAAATCGTTAGGATGAGTATAATATATCCTTGGAACCCTAACTCAGAGCACTTTCTGGTGATGTAATGTGATTGGGGATTTTCTGTGTTTGGGGAGGTCGGAACAGGTCCCGAACAGACCTGTTTGGTTAGACAGAAAAGTAGTTTTAGCGACAGTTGTTCGTGCGTCATGTTTTAGGGTTCGGACCTCGTGTTAATGCGTTTTAACATTTGTTTAGGTATTGGAAAGTGATCCCGGATTGGTGGAGCTGGAACTGTTGTTCGTGAGCTAGGCGCGCTTACGAAGTGAGTACTCTCACCGCGTAGTTAGGAATTTCATGTGTAACGTTATTGTGTGTTACGTGCTTATTACGTGTTTACGTGAACTAGTTGGGATGTGATAAATAGTTGTGATTGTTTAATTAATATGTGAATGGTATGTGTTTTGTGTACACCTCGGTGGGACTGAGGGGCTCGGTGGGACTGAGCTAGTACAATTATATTAACTTTACTCGGGGGGACCGAGGGCTCGGTGGGACTGAGCTAGTACAATTATATTATCTTTACTCGGTGGGACCGAGGGCTCGGTGGGACTGAGCTTGCATCAATATATTTTTGTGTACTCGGTGGGACCGAAGTTCGTATTTATACATTAATTATTATTTGGTTTATATTCGTGGTGATAGTGATGTTACCTACTTGCGAGTAGGAGCGATATACGTGGGGTTGCTACCTGCGTGTGTGGTAGGACTCACTAAGCGTTTAGCTTACCCTTTCCCAATATGTTGTGATTTCAGGTGCGAGCGGCAGTCGGGCTTGACGGTACACACAAAGCGCGGGCGCCGAGAATTGTTGGAATTTACACTTTTAAACTTTTAGATTTTATTTATAATATTTCCGCTGCATAAATTCTTTTGACTGTTTGAGTTGACGATATTAACTTTAATTGAGTTACGGTTTATTAAAAATGTGGTTGTTTTATAATGGAATATATGTTTTAGAAAATTTAAATTTCCTTGTAATTTTTGGGACGTTACAAGTTGGTATCAGAGCACAACTTGAGTGAATCAAACACATCTCGGTGTGTTTGGTCTCAAGTTGCGGCTATGAAGTTTTAAACTCTTTTACTAAAATCGTTGAGAATAAAGGAAAAAGGAAAATCCGTTTGGGAAACGGTGATCGGGGGCGCAGTGTGTACAGTCAGCCGACGCTATATGGGAAGGTACAATGCTTAGTGTATTTATTGCTTTCTAGGCATAGGGTATGCATGCTAGATTGCCTATGTTGTTTACACTGTACTGTATGATGACTACTTGCTAGTAGGAATCAATGCTAGTTATAGTAGGTTGTTAAGTGAAGACCCTATAGGTTGTATGCAGTAAGAATCATATAGCCTTAGAATATTTGATTTAGTTCTATTGCGCAGCTCTTGTTTGAGTCCAACCGTTCTAGGATAGAATCTTGTATTCGAATGTCTATTTGATTCACGCTGCATGCGACTGGGTATTCGCGAGGCAACTCGTTATGGCTAACAGGGATTTCGTTGTAGCAAGGGTAGTGGGATGAGATGAAATTCCTAGTGAGCTGAGAATAGCGTTTACATATGAGTACGTATGCAAAATTGCTTTCTAGAACATAGGAGTATGTATGCTAGATTGCTTGGTGCTTAATACACTGTATTGTATGGTTGTTGCTTGCTATTAGGGACTTATGCTAACTTTGATAGGTTGTTAAGCGAATGCACTATAGGTTGTATGCGGTAGGAACCGAATAGCCTTAGAATGTTGGATTTAGTTCTATTGCGTAGCTCTTGTTTGAGTCCAACCGTTGTAGGATAAAATCTTATATTCGAATGTCTATCTGGTTTCACTGTATACGACTGTGCGTTTACGAGGCGACTCGTCAGGGTTAGTGGGGGTCCCGTTCTAGCAAGGGTAGTGGGTTGTTACGACTTTTCTAGGGAGCTAGGAAAAGTGTTTACATATGCCGGAGTGGACATATGTGTTTGTTTGTGGTAAGCAACTACTTGGACGTCCCGGGACAGGACTCGAAACGAGTAAGGATAGGTGTGAAGGGTAGTAGCAGAGCTCCTACTATCTGAAGCACATGATCCATACTCGAGTCGGGAGAGTCACGAGGGAGCCAAGGAGTGGATCGTAAGTGTAGTAGGGGTGTTTTAAGTGTGGCCAACCCGGTCACCTTAGCCGGGATTGTAAGGTACCGCTAGTGGTCTGTTTCAACTGTAATCAGACGGGCCATGTAAAGGCCAACTGTCCTAGAGCAGGGGTAGCTATTGGGGGTGGAGCACAGAGGGCGCCTGGGAATGCCCCGTTACGTATCACCGATGGTCGAGCAGGTCAGCCGGGGGCGGGAGCGGCTCGAGGTAGAGTTCACCAGTTGACGGTGGATGAGGCGCATGCGACGCCTAAAGTGGTTACAGGTACGTTCCTAGATTAACTCGGTGCCTGCGGTTGTGATGTTTGATAGCGGGGCTACTCACTCTTTTGTGTCTCGCACTTTTAGCGAGGGTTTGGGCCGAGTGGTAGGACGTTTGAGTCATCCTTTTGTTGTTGAGGTGGCTGATGATAGGACCTTGACGGTCACAGACGTGTTTCGTGGGTGCACTTTAGAGATCCCAGGAGTGCGGTTTCCCATTGACCTGATCCCGATCGCTATGCGGGAGCTTTGTGTGATTGTGGGCATGGATTGGATGGATAAGTTCGATGCGGAGATTGTTTGTCGTCACAAACAAGTGCGAGTTCGAACCCCAAGCGGGGGAGAACTGTTAGTGCAGGGAGATTCGTTTAGACGGACTACGGCCATATGTTCGGCTGCGAGAGCTCGGAGGTACCTTCGGCATAGTGGTCAGGGATATTTGGCATACGTGATAGACACGCGTGTTGAGAAAGCGAAGGAGTCTGCGGAAGACGTGCCAGTGGTACGGGAGTTCACCGACGTATTTCCCGAGGATTTGCCGGGGATACCTCCCGAACGACAGGTAGAGTTTCGGATCGATCTGATCCCGGGTGCTGCTCCGGTGGCCAAGGCACCCTATCGCCTGGCTCCACCAGAAATGAAAGAGCTGTACGCCCAGTTGCAGGAACTTCTCGAGAAGGAGTTCATTAGACCGAGCTGTTCGCAGTGGGGAGCACCTATCTTATTCGTGAAGAAAAGGACGGGTCGCAGCGGATGTGCATAGACTACCGGGAGTTGAATAAGCTTACGGTAAAGAATCGTTATCCTTTACCAAGGATTGACGATTTGTTCGACCACCTTTAGGGGGCCTCGTGGTTCTCCAAGATTGATTTACGGTCGGGGTACCACCAGATGCGGGTCAGGAGTGAGGACACGGAGAAGACGACCTTCCGTACGCGGTACGGTCATTACGAGTTCGTGGTGATGCCTTTTGGGCTCACCAATGCACCGGCAACATTCATGGACCTCATGAACCGAGTGTGTAGTCCGATGTTGGACCGATCGGTGATTGTGTTCATCGACGATATTCTGGTGTATTCAAAGTCCAAGGAGGAGCACGAGGTGCATCTTCGAGAAGTGTTGGAAGTATTGAGGCGAGAGAAGTTATATGCTAAGTTTTCCAAGTGTGAGTTCTGGTTGCGCGAGGTCCAGTTCCTAGGACATGTCGTGAATCAGGGTGGTATTATGGTCGACCCAGCTAAGATTTCAGCAGTGATGCGGTGGGAGGTGCCGAAGACTCCTACTGAGGTGCGAAGCTTTCTAGGATTGGCAGGGTATTACCGAAGGTTTATTCAGGATTTCTCCAAGATCGCGATGCCTATGACGCGATTGACGAAGAAATCTGCGGCGTTCAGTTGGGGTGAGGAACAACAGAAGGCGTTCGAGGAGCTACGCAGGCGTTTGTGCGAGGCTCCTGTGTTAACCTTGCCCGAGGGCATGGAGGATTTGGTAGTATACTGTGACGCTTCACACCAAGGTTTGGGTGTCGTGCTTGTGCAACGCGGCAAGGTCATAGCCTACGCTTCGAGGCAGCTGAAGCCTCATGAAGCGAATTACCCGACTCATGACCTGGAGTTGGGAGCGGTAGTGTTTGCCCTTAAAATTTGGAGGCACTATCTCTATGGTGTCAAGTGTACGATCTACACTGACCATAAGAGCCTCAAGTACTTGATGGATCAGCAGAACCTTAATATGCGTCAGCGAAGGTGGCTCGATGTGGTCAAGGATTATGACTGCGAGATACTTTACCACCCGGGTAAAGCGAACGTAGTCGCGGACGCACTCAGCCGACATCCGGTCGGTAAGCCATTGAGGGGTTTATGTCAGCGATTGACAGTGGTTACACCTATTCTGGAGTCGATAAGGAGCGCTCAGGAGGTGGCTGTCTTGGAGGAAAATGCAAAACGGGAAAGGGTGTCGGGGGAAATCCCGAATTTTGTTCGTGATAGTTGGGGATTGTTAACTCGACACGGTAGGGTTTGGATCCCATTCTTCGGTGGGAACCGGCAGGTACTAATGGATGAGGCACATAAGTCCAAGTTCTCGATTCACCCGGGAGCTACAAAGATGTACAGAGACTTGCGTGAAGGTTATTGGTGGCCCGACATGAAGCGGGATGTTGCTAGATGTGTTGAGGTATGTATGACCTGTCGGAAGGTCAAAGCGGAACATCAACGACCACATGGGAAATTGCAGCCGTTGGAGGTCCCGATTTGGAAATGGGAAAAGATTACTATGGACTTCATAACGAAACTCCCAAGGACTCCCCGTGGGAACGATGCCATTTGGGTGATCGTTAACCGTCTGACCAAGAGTGCTAACTTGTTGGCCATCAGGGAAAGCTCCTCGGCGGAAAAGCTTGCGGAGATGTTTGTACGTGAGATCGTGGCCAGGCACGGGGTGCCAGTTTTGATTGTCTCTGACAGGGACACTCGTTTTACCTCCCGGTGTTGGGAGAAGTTCCAGTCCGAGATAGGTACACGGTTACACTTTAGCACGGCTTTTCATCCGCAGACGGACGGACAGAGCGAGCGAACCATTCAGACCCTCGAAGATATGCTTCAAGCTTGTGTTATCGATTTTGGAGGTAGCTGGGATCAGCACCTTCCTCTAGCAGAATTTTCCTACAACAACAGCTACCACTCTAGTATTGGCATGCCGCCATACGAGTTGTTGTACGGTAGGAAGTGCAGGACGCCCGTTTGTTGGGGCGAGGTTGGTCATCGGGTGTTAGGGAGCACTGACATTGTGTTGAAAACGACCGAGATGATTCAGGTGGTTCGAGATCGATTAGTTACTGCTCAGAGTCGACAAAAGAGCTACGCCGACAAAAGGCGGTCAGACTTGGAGTTCAGGTGGGCGATTATGTGTTGTTGAAGGTTTCACCCTGGAAAGGGGTGATCCGGTTTCGCAAGCGAGGAAAGCTAGGGCCTCGTCATATTGGGCCTTACCGGATTATCGCCCGTGTAGGGAAAGTAGCTTACCGTTTAGAGCTACCTGATGAACTGAGCTTAATTCACAACACCTTCCATGTTTCCCAATTGCGGAAGTGTGTAGTGGACGAGTCTGCAGTGATCCCCCTTGAAGACATTCAGATCGACGATCGGCTTAATTACGTGGGAAAGCCGGTTGCCATTTCTGACAGGAGGACGAGAACCTCGCGTAACAGGGTCATTGGACTGGTGAAAGTTCAGTGGCAACACCGGAAGGGTTCAGAGTGGACGTGGGAGCCCGAAGCGGAGATGCGCGAGAATTATCCCGAGCTATTCATCGGTCAAGACTTCGAGGGCGAAGTCTAATTTCAAGCGGGGGAGAGTTGTACAGCCCGCACTCCGGTATGCCTTTTTCTTTATTATTTTTATTAATTTCTTTTTAAAATCTTCTCCCTAGCTTGGTGTTCGTTAGCAGAATTAGACGAAATGGGACAAAAAGTTAACGGGTCAACTCGTTTTGGGTTTTATGCAAGGAAAGGAAGTTGAGGGGCCATTTGGGTCAATGCACCAAACTTATGCATGGGACCAGCCATATGACCGATCCCCTTCCCTCACCCCTTTCGTTTTCCACTTAAGTAACTCCCAAAAGCCTTTTCCCCATTCCCCCTTGTTGTGTGTTCGGCCAAGAAGAAAGCTAGAGAGAGAGCAATCGAAGAGAGAGAGAGAAAGAAAGAAATTGAGAGGGAAAGAGAGAGAGGTCGCCGGCGAGAGGAGAGGGAGGGAGAGCACGACGGCAACCACCCTTCGCCGCTGTCACTACCGCCGGAGGAGTGTAGAAAACGCCGCCGCTTCGCCGTAAGGTAAACCCTCGTTCCTTTTCCTTTTTCTTTTCATTTTCCGGCGAAGCCACCACCGCCGCACGCCGCCGCTGCGGTAGCCGTGGGTGGACGGCTGTGGTGGTGTGTGTGAGTGGGTGCACGATTAGGGTGATCGAGAGAGAGAACCCTAAGACCGCTGTGGTCTTGGCCCGAAACCGCCTAGTCGTTTTGCAAAACCATCTTATGATTTCATGTGAAGTTAGTAATCTGCCACCGTATTGCGTAAGCCGTAACTCTTTACTCGTGGAACGAATTGGGGTGAAATCGGTGCCAAAAGTTCCCATTTTGAGTCTAGTAACTTTTCTATGTTTTGTGCAAAATCCAGTTCGGAACGTAGCTTAGGCCAAATCGTCGTTTTGTACTGAAAGGTTCTGTTTTCGCTGTTCTGCGAACCGTTTTTGTAAAATCCGTATTAAACTGTAGAAAAATCGTTAGGAGGAGTATAATATATCCTTTGAACCCTAACTCAGAGCACTTTCTGGTGATGTAATGTGATTGGGGATTTTCTGTGTTTGGGGAGGTCGGAACAGGTCCCGAACAGACCTGTTTGGTTAGACAGAAAAGTAGTTTTAGCGACAGTTGTTCGTGCGTCATGTTTTAGGGTTCGGACCTCGTGTTAATGCGTTTTAACATTTGTTTAGGTATTGGGAAGTGATCCCGGATTGGTGGAGCTGGAACTGTTGTTCGTGAGCTAGGTGCGCTTACGAAGTGAGTTCTCTCACCGCGTAGTTAGGAATTTCATGTGTAACGTTATTGTGTGTTACGTGTTTATTACGTGTTTACGTGAACTAGTTGGGATGTGATAAATAGTTGTGATTGTTTAATTAATATGTGAATGGTATGTGTTTTGTGTACACC
Organism: Saussurea involucrata; assembly: GCA_033807775.1. Classification (NCBI taxonomy): domain Eukaryota; kingdom Viridiplantae; phylum Streptophyta; class Magnoliopsida; order Asterales; family Asteraceae; genus Saussurea; species Saussurea involucrata. The sequence continues at coordinate 62,199,729 of CM066320.1, read as the reverse complement.
TCGGTGGGACTGAGGGGCTCGGTGGGACCGAGGGCTCGGTGGGACTGAGCTAGTACAATTATATTAACTTTACTCGGTGGGACCGAGGGCTCGGTGGGACTGAGCTAGTACAATTATATTATCTTTACTCGGTGGGACCGAGGGCTCGGTGGGACTGAGCTTGCATCAATATATTTTTGTGTACTCGGTGGGACCGAGGTTCGTATTTATACATTAATTATTATTTGGTTTATATTCGTGGTGATAGTGATGTTACCTACTTGCGAGTAGGAGCGATATACGTGGGGTTGCTACCTGCGTGTGTGGTAGGACTCACTAAGCGTTTAGCTTACCCTTTCCCAATATGTTGTGATTTCAGGTGCGAGCGGCAGTCGGGCTTGACGGTACACACAAAGCGCGGGCGCCGAGAATTGTTGGAATTTACACTTTTAAACTTTTAGATTTTATTTATAATATTTCCGCTGCATAAATTCTTTTGACTGTTTGAGTTGACGATATTAACTTTAATTGAGTTACGGTTTATTAAAAATGTGGTTGTTTTATAATGGAATATATGTTTTAGAAAATTTAAATTTCCTTGTAATTTTTGGGACGTTACACGTTATTGCATAAGTAAAATTGTATATTCAAGTTATATGTTATAAACTTGTGTCTCTGTCTCTGTCCATGCTCATGAACGTTACGATATAAAACTGAGGGTTTAAGTTCTCGTTTCAAAATCAAAATGAATACCGCTGCATTCTGCAAGTACTTAAAACAATACCATGAATAATCTTGTGTCTCACTCCATGCCCATAAGTTTCTAATTTTCTTTTTGTTGTCCCATAATCAATCGACAAATTCAAGTATATTGAGAGATCGAGATACAAACGTCATCCTCATATTAGATTTTAATCAAGTTAGTACAAAGGGAAGACTCTCTCTTTCTCTCACATTTTAGCTCTCACATTGTGCCTTATCTTTACAAATGGGCCTCTAACCTCTATTTATAGAGACACTCACACAAGTCATAAGCATAGCAAGCTTTACACAAGCTTTAGAAAACTTTCACATAATTAGGACTTTTTCGGTCCTAACTGTAATACCCCAGGTAAGTTCGTTAGTTATAGTCACGGTTCGTTAAAATTTAAGAAACTTTATAATTAATGTTTAGGGTGGATTTGGGTGAATTTATAAGTTTAGGGTGTGTTAGTCATTATTGAGTAGGTTAGGGTCTAAATGGTAAGTATAGTTTGATAATATCTCTTTTAGGAAATCAGATATTTCATTTTTCAGCAAAAGATCAGTGTGTGTAGTGTGTGTGTTTTGAGAGCAAAAGAAGGAAAAAGAAGATAAAAAGCTAGGGATTCAACTAGGTACTTTTGGAAGTGAAATTGAGGTATGTTGCTTTGTATTTGGTGTTTGTAATTGTGTTTAGATAGTTTCTATCGGAGTAGAATAATCGATTACACTTCCAGTAGTAATTTCTGTTGAATCTGGGTCGAAATTGAAGAAACCGACAGAGGTGTCCGGACACAGTATGAAGGTGTCCGGGTAGTTTTGTTAGTGTTGTCCGGGTAATGTTCTAAAGGTGTCCGGACGCGTCTTTTGTCCGGGTAAGTTCCTTTTTCCTATGTTTTCCGGATAGAATTGGATACCGGATAGTATCCGGATTACTTTGGTGTCCGGAAGACGTCCGGATTGTATAGGTTGTCCGGAAAAGTCATGTTGTCCGGAAAAGTAGTGTTGTCCGGATAACTTGTGGTATCCGGATACTTTAGCTGTTTTGATCATTTTGAGATTTTAGACACTTTTAACTATAGCGGAACCCCCGTGTTAAGTCGCCGTAGGGGAACAATTGAGGATAAGAATTTGATAGGTTATTTAGGATTCTCAGCCTGTTAGAGAGTCTTAGATGTTCTATTTGGTGAAGAGTGATTGTATTTGAATTGTTTCAGATACTGTGAATTCGAAGTGAAAGACTGAATCTGTGGAAAAGGCTTGAATGCATTTTTGTTAAGCTAACAAGTGAGTTTTACTTTAAAAACGTTTTTAACTGGAATACATATACGTATGGTTTGGGAATGTGATAATTGGTGATTATGTGTATATATGCGATATATGTGAATTATAATATATTGAGGTATTATATTTACATGAGTATTATAATGTGTTATAATACGTTGGCCGGGCTTAGGACCGGTGTGTTTGGCTATAGAATCTGTATAGCGTTGTTTGGCTGTAGATGTTGTACATCGTTGTAAATTATTAGTTGGCTGGCAACCAACTAATATGGCCAGGAGGAATGAGAAGGGAAGGTACACGATGTGTGAGTTCAAATTGATATATTTGATTGTGTTGTGTGATTTATATGTATAGAGTTTATATAAATGATTTCAAACTAACAGGGATTTATCTCACTTAGACCATTAGGTCTAACCCTCATTTTGTTTTAAAATATGTATTCCAGGTGGCGGATCGGGTAAGAGCAAGTAATTAGAGTAATCAAGGGATGGCTTTTGTGAAGGAATATATGATGAAGATTTTGGCATGTTTAGCAGTTGTATCATAATTATTAAATGTTGTGTTTGTATTTAGTATGAAGTTTGTAGTAGAATGGCTTCTTCTGATTGTAAAAGACTACGGGACCGTACTTGTAATATGATGTTTCGTTTGTTATATCAATGTTATGTTACATTATGTTATTTGTTGTGTATATGGGATTTGGGTTGTTACACTAACATTCTCCCCCTAAAGTTTTGTAAAGCAGATCATATCAATCTACAAAAGCTTTAGCTCCTCTCCCCCTTGATTTTCTTGGAAAAACTTTAGTGATGTTTTTTCTTCGAATGAAGTCTAGGCTCCCCCTTGAAAGAAGCTCTTACTCTTCTTATTTTCAAAAATGAAAAACCAGATTCGATGTGCGCCATAACCTTGACTGGATGCACGAGCACATCTTCAAAAAGTAGAAACTCAAGCTCGTTCCGATAAGCTCACAAGAAAGATAACGAGCGAGTTTTGAGGGACAAACCGAGTGCAATCACAGTGTATAACAAAAAATCCGTCAATGAACCGCGGGTCGAGTAGGAATTCGGCTTAAGAGCTTGGTTCGGATTTGCTCGAAACGTCATGTAGCACCCACGCTTTATGATCAAGTCCAAGAAAAAAGTCCCCCTCCCGAGACTTCGCACGGGGGTTCCGCTAGAAGTTGTAATCTGGCTTCTTTTGTGCGACAACTTCATGTGAACAGTAGTAGTCGTATGACACCTATACGACTTGATTATTTGAATAGTAAATGTCGGATGGGTCTTGTACGACTAACTCAGGTGAACAGTAACTATCGGATGGGTCTTGTACGACTAGCGCCAATGAACAGTAGAAGTCGTATGCCTCTTGTACGACTAGCGCTAATGAACAGTAGAAGTCGTATGCCACTTGTACGACTAGCGCTAATGAACAGTAGAAGTCGTATGCCACTTGTACGACTAGCGCACATGAACATTAGAAGTCGTATGCTTCTTGTACGACTAGACCCAATGAACAGTAACTGTCGGACACGCCTTGTACGACAGTTATGAGTTTTAGTATCGTACGACAGTTATGTGTTTATGAATATAATATCGTACGACAGTTATGAATATATGAATGTCTATGTTGTACGACAGTTATGAACATCATTGTTTTGAGTTTCCGACGAACACTTTTAACAGCCCCAACACCTCGATATCTTGCTGAATTTCACCCCAAATGACTGCAAACAGATCGTTACTTTATACCAAATAGATCTGTAAGCATCTAACATCAAATCTCCGGTAAAAATAGCAAATTCTGGCCAAAATCGCTTTTCCGGCGAGGAACGCACTGTTCATTTTTTAAAATCTTAATTCGCACATTTCTTCACCAATTTCGGATCTGATTGTTGCATTCTCTTCATAATCAATAGAGAAAATGATCTGAATGGCTAAAATCAATCCATGCACTTCAAAATCTTCTAGATCTTAAGATTTTCCGAAAAACTCAAAAACATTCAAAATCACCAATTTGGTCACGTTGATCGATTCTGAATATAGGAATTGATCTGGAATCGAACAACGAACTTTTTAATTACAAGTTGTAAGAAATAGACATTATAAATGCACAAGTCAGTTGTGAAAAGCTAACAACAACCAATTTGAGTTTGAAAACTCCATCCATCGATTCAATTTCAAAATCTTTAATATTAACCTTCAATTTATATCTATACTCCTTTATGAATTGGCTAAAACAGTTAATTTCAACACTTTCACTTTCTAAACAGCAGTTATTTTCTAACCCACTACTTCTTCTCCCCACTCCTTCTCCAATCCACGATTCTGCTCTTGCTCACACGACCTCCCCCTCCCCTCTCCTTCTCACCTCTCTGCCACGATAAAATCTCGACTCCTTCTCAATCCGGATGAAATGCTGAATGATTCTTCTTTTGTCCGTTGTTGCGCCCCTGCTCCCCCATCGATCGCCTTGCTCTATCAAAACCCTGTTAAATCGTCGATGCACCCCTCTCGATTCATCGAAGTATTTACTATTTACTTATTTTGCAACATCTGCAATAATCCCCTCTGTCTCCCTACTATCGGAGGTACGTATCATGGGTTTTGATTTTGGTTTTGCTGAGAGTGAAAATTCTTTGCTTTGGGTCTAGAGAGGAAACAATGAGGACCAGAGAAATGTCGATTCAGTTGATACATAAGTTCAAAACAATGACAATAATGAACACACGAAGAAACTTGCTTAAACTTCTCATTAAGGACATCAAAAATGGGTACAGAGGCTTTATGACTGCAATCTCTCCTAGCATTAGTCTTCCTTTTACAGAGTGACCTATCTAGGCAAGATGTATTTTTGAAAAAACATCTCTCAAGAGGAGCCTTCTGTTGTACCCGTCTTATGTGGTTACCTTCAACTAGTTTCACTGCCACAGAAGAAGAAAATGACTGATTATTTTGAATCCATTTCCAGAGAGGGTGTTCCTGGTTTCTTTTTATATTTTAACTCCGGACGTTTTCCCGTTATCCGATCTCCGGCCCCTCACAAGAAATGACAGGTTTTGGTTTTGGTTTTGGTTATGGTTATTGATTTTATTTTCGGTGGCATTGGGTTTGGTTTGGGTTACCGATTTTGATTTTGATTTTCTCAAGGGTTTGTTTTTGTTTTCCATCTTGGTTGTTGATTTCTCCAGCGTTTGGTTTCTCCATTGCTTCCAGGTTTGATTTCCTCTCTCCCCCATTTCTCCATTGATTCAAGGTAATTTATTACATTTTCTCTGATTTTGTTTGCTTTCTATCGATTTATATGGAGCAAACACACAGTGTACCCACATTAGGGTTCTTATAGATTTTTCTACCCTAATCATGTTTCTTAAAGTTTAGTTTATTTAAAATCAAGGTTTTGAAAAGCATATCAAATCAAATGTATTCAATAAGTTTATTTAAAATCAAGGTTATGTATTCCTTTTTCTCCTTGTTTGGTTTTTGTAACGGGAATCTATTACTTCAGATAAAAGATGATGCTAAACATGGGTTTTATGTTGAGAATGACTGGCTATGAGGATGTTACTCAAATTCTGATCAAGGTAAGCAGTAAGATGATATCTTGGATCCAACTGTGTTAATTATTTTCCCTCGTTTTGCCTTACGAGTGTATTCTTGTTTCTTTAACATATATGTAAGCTGCTTGTTAATGCAGGGACTCTCAAATAAAAAGGTTGGAGCAACAAGCATAAATTCTAAAAGTTCAAGATCTCATATTGTGCTTACATGTGTCATCGAGTCTTGGTGCAAGGTATTATAAATTTCCAAGTTTGTAACTATTTTTCTATGTTGTTTTCTTTGTTGAATACACTCAATACAACCAAGACTTTCTCTATATGTATTCAGTTTGTTTGAAAAACGAAAACATGTATCATCGTATCCATACTTGTGTTAAGGCGAAAAAGCATATCAAATCAAATGTATTCAATTAGTTTATTTAAAATCAAGGTTATGTATTCCTTTTTCTCCTTGTTTGGTTTTTGTAACGAGAATCTATTACTTCAGATATAAGATGATGCTAAACATGGGTTTTATGTTGAGAATGACTGACTATGAGGATGTTACTCAAATTCTGATCAAGGGAAGCAGTAAGATGATATCTTGGATCCAACTGTGTAAATTATTTTCCCTCGTTTTGCCTTACGAGTGTATTCTTGTTTCTTTAACATATATGTAAGCTGCTTGTTAATGCAGGGACTCTCAAATAAAAAGGTTGGAGCAACAAGCATAAATTCTAAAAGATCAAGATCTCATATTGTGCTTACATACCAAAGACATTGTAGCCCAGTGGTTCAGTAACATCCTGGGGGGTAAGTGGTTGGTAGCCCTTACTACCCGGGTTCGAACCCCGTGGTGATCATGCAGAGGTATCCCCGAATCAAGGGGCTGCTCGTGGGCCTATTGTTTGGGCCGAATCGTGGCCGGGTCGAAGGGGGATTAGTCTGGACTAAGTCCAGGATACCCCCGAATTGCAATTGTCGTTCAAAAAAAATAAATTTGTGCTTACATATGTCATCGAGTCTTGGTGCAAGGTATTATGAATTTCCAAGTTTGTAACTATTTTTCTATGTTGTTTTCTTTGTTGAATACGCTCAATACAACCAAGACTTTCTCTATATGTATTCAGTTTGTTTGAAAAACGAAAACATGCATCATCGTATCCATACATGTGTTAAGGCGAAGGCTCGTGTGAGAAGTTGAGGTTAACCTGAGAAGCGTGAGAAGTGGATATGATCCGTTAATCACTTTTAATCAAATGCCCTCCCTTTCAGGATTCGTTCCTACTGGTAATTACTGCCATCTATGTTTTTACAGTTTTAGTTTTACGTTCTTTTGAGTCCTTTTACGTTTTCCGTTTGAAATCTTGTAGGTTTGAAGCCATTGAACAACGGGTTTAGTTTCAAGAACAATTGCTAGTTTGTGACCAATGACCATGTACCGAGCTTGATGTAGCCATGATCAACCAACTTGAACCATTTACACCCGCACCAAACACCACCATATCGAAAAACATACCCCAATCGGCTAACGTTTTGCCTCGTTGTCAACAACCCCATTGCAAACTCATCAAATCTCTGACAGGTTGGCATAATAGTCGCAGTCATGCGGCTTTGACAGTAACAACATTCATTCATCAACTTCTGCACTCTTTTGCTTGTTAATGTTGTTTTACAAGTTGGCCGTTTTCAGTCTCGTGTCTCTATATATGTGGGATATATTGGGTTATGGTTTGGTTTAGTTTTTATTTATGTTAGTGGACTTTAACAAGTTTCATTGAGTGATTTTTATGATTAGGTGATTTCTACAAACACTACAATCTACATTCGTTAGGCACGAGCTCCAAACTCTTTGAGAACTAACCATGAAGCAAGGTATGCGTTGTGTTCAGCTGTTGAAGTTTGGCTTGAAGGAATATGAATCTGAAATCGAAAGTGTTTTTATGTGCTTACATACAAAGATATTACAATTGCGGATGCATTAGTATGCCAGATTGAAGCACAAAGGAGGTCACATGAGCAGTTTAAGGTGTATATAAGCTTTCTATATTAGGGGATAAGTTTTATTTTGATAAGAATGTATTTATGTGTAGGGACATGGTTGGTATTAACAGGAAACTAACAAGTGATTGGCGATGCATGCATGCCTTCTTGCTTGTAAGTAAACTATCAAATTACTATGGTTTTAGTTTTTATTTTTTATGAAAAATCTCTTTTGCAGGTGAGGATACTAAATTCCGATGTTCATGTTTTTTTCCTCAAACATTACTACAAATATGATTATGATTTATGCATTTTTCATTCAAACAAATGTCTTGTAAAAAATTCAATTCCGTTTTTGAAACATTTTTATATTTCTATATGCTGTCAATTTTCATCTTGTATAATAAATTTAATGTTAGAATATGGTACATTGCAGAGTTGGATTATATGGTCTAGGCTGAGACCTAAACTACATACACCTTTCACTCTTCACCATTTCTTTGTTTTTCTTTTTCCTCATTGAACTATTTTGATTATAAACGAAATGCTTCTCATGCCTGGTCTATTCAATATCTAAATTTAGTGTAAGAGGGTAATGTGTTCCTTCAAATAGAAATGTTAGCAACAACAAGGAAGCATACAGTTTCCACGTTTCCCAAATAGAAAGGCAAAGTTGCTTAAGGTTAAGCACAATCAATGGTTATAATTTCATAATCTCTCATTATTTATTTTTTGTGCAGGTGAAGCCACTACAAAACAAATGACTTTTACTGAGTGACAAGTTTTACCATGGTAAATTTCCATCGGTGAGAAAATATACATTCTTCGGTAGAATCCGATGTTTGTCGAGAAAATACCCATGGATCACCCAGAAAATCCCTGGGTAATCTGTCACTGATTTGCATTACCCACAAAAAGTTTACTCACTAGCTTCTGTGACGGTTTTGTAACGAAATAGTGACAGATTTCTCAGGAAAAAGTTTGTAGGCAAAAGTCTTTAGTGTAGTAGTGAGCTCCTAATCCCAAAGTTGCAGTGTTTTTTTGTCAACTTGCATCACCAACGAAATGAACGTGTCTAATTTCGTACTTGTAATACGAGTGATCCTTTTGATGTGTTTTATGTGCAAAAAAGAGCAAAAGTATGACAAGTTAATTGAAAAAGTTAATCACATTATAATATTAGTGCAAACTCGATTCTTATAGGATAGATGATCGTGTGAGAAGAAAAGTTAAGGTGATAAGGTAAGAAAGGAGTTGGCCTCTTCATCACTTTTAATTTTAAAATCACTCATGAATCGAGCTTGATATGAGGATTGATCCGGTGCACCTCATCCTAATGCATCTGAGGGTGGAGACCCCTTCTCACCATAACTTTCATTTTCATTGGAACCTAACTCATTCTTATGGATTACAGAAGAAATGAACATAGTTCTAATACTTTTAGGATGCTAACCAAGAAGTAGTTAAGGCTACACAATTACATTCATTATCTAATTCTTGTTTTATAATAGAATCTTGCATTCTGCCGCATTGTGCGGGCACACAACTAGATTTTTTTCGAGCAGGTGTACCTTTAAAGGACTTTTTCGGTTGATTTCGAAAGGCTTTTTCGCTTTTTGGTTGATTTCCTTATAGTTTCTTATATCCCGGATCACCACTCAAAGTTTAAAATTTGTACCTTTCATATATAATCCAGAATAGCTGAACTGCACAGGGGCATATGTTTTTGGAGGGCATATGTTTTTGGATTGCTACTTTGGTGCTGCTATCATGTTGGATCATCGAAACAGAAGCAAAGAAGATTGCAAAAAAAGAAGCTAAGGCTTTATGATCCATATTCTAATTGGAGTAAGTGATCCTTGTTCCATGAGATGGCTACAAGTGTTTTTTATGATTATAAAATGAAACAGAAGTTGAGAAGGATTCAACAAAAATAGAACCCACTTCAATGTTCTAATTTATGATTATAAAATGAAACAGAAGGGCTTAAAGTTTTTAAGTAAAATATGTTACTTTTGTATCCTATAAATAAAATAATTATTTGAATGGTAGCTATATATGAAGTTTATGATAATTATGATTGTTAGGATCTTAAAGGTACACGTGAACACAATTATTATTCAAGGACATATGAATGCATTGTATTTATTTAAGGGAATATGAATGCATTGTATGTTTTAGTATAAACATTATGCTTCAGTTCTCATTAATAAACGTTGAGCCCTATAGTCCTACGGTTCTCCTTTCCAAATCGTTGGCCAATAATTAAGCATATTAATTTTGAATTTATGTATAAGGTGATCTACAATTTAAAATCATAAAAATAAAATCAAGATTGACAAAAATAAAACAAAATAGGAAGCAAGATTGCGGATTTAAATATTTTGTTTCTCCCGCTGCATCGCGCGGGTACAATGACTAGTACTATTCAATTTGCGATATAAAACCACATAGATTAATAAAATTAACAACGAGAAGGATGAAAATAGAAGAAAGAGTAAATTACATGAATGGTCCCTATGGTATGGTAATATTTTGGATATGGTCCCGAATTCGCATTAATTACACTGGACGTCCCTATGGTATGCATAAGCGCACGCAGAAGGTCCATCCGTCTAACGAAATCTGTTAACCTAGTTAACTCAAGGGGTATTTTTGTTATTTTATCCTCTCTTTTGTCTTTTTCCTAATAAAAAATAAATTAATAAAGACACATGTAACCCCCTAACCCAATTACAACAATCCCCATCCCCCCAACCACTTTCTCTTCCTCTCCTCCGACAATCCTCACCGTTCTTCCCCATGTGAATACATGAAAACATTAATCCAGCAACAAATTATCCTAACATGAAAGTGGGTCCTAGTGCAACATCCCTGACAGTGGTTGTGGTGCAGAGGTGGGTGAGAATGAACGGGAGGTGGCTTTTTTTGAGGGAGCTTGAAGAGGTGGGATTTAGTAGGCAGATTTGAACAAAGAAATCTGTTAGTGTTCAAATTCTATGTTGTATTCAAGTTGAGGGACTCATTTTGTAACTTTTCAATCTAAGTATAAATAGCTTAGATATGCTTACATTTTAGAACAACACTTACAATTCCAATATCATTCCTCTGTAAACTATCTCTACTTTATAACTCATACTTTTGAAGATCAATGAGAAATGGATTGATTGCATTCTAGTTCTTGATCATATTACTTGTATCTGGGATCACAAGTGGTATCAGAGCAAGCAGATTCTGCGATTTGTGAAGAAATCTTGAAGAAATTTGGGCATTTTTGGAAACTTTCGGACTTCACATCATTTTGTGAATTTGGGAGTGTTTTGGCTGAAGAATCTATCACAAACATGTTCGAATTAGTGTTCTGAATCAATTCGTGCAAAGAAAATGGATTAGTTTACGTGATTTGAAGGAATTCAATGAATTCTCGAAGGTTTTTCAGAGTTTACTGTTTTAGATCGTAAATGGCATTTCTTGTGTTTTCTTGGTGATTCTTCCTGAACAAAAAGTGTTTAGATTCTCTGTGCGAACCTACCTACGAAGTTTCAAGTCATTCGGATTTGATATGAGCGAGTTAGGGTACTTAGAAAATTTTGGTATTCGACATTCAAAACTGTCGTACGAAAGTGTGTTCATATATTCATAACTGTCGTACATAGCTATCACTCATAACTGTCGTACAATATTTGACCGACTTCACATTTTAGTCGGATAAAACGTGTCCGACATTTACTGTTCATTGGACTTAGTCGCACAAGGCGTGTCCGACAGTTACTGTTCATAAGCACAAGTCGTACAAGTTTCATACGACAGTTGGTCAAATTCGTACACAGTATGTTCAACTACTACTGTTCACTGGAAGTTATCGCACAAAAGATGCCATATTACGACTTCTAGTCGCACAAAATCTGAATTGATTTTAGTCCATTTAAAGAGTAAAAAAAAATTCTTCGAGCAAATCTGAATTGATTTTAGCCCATATACCTCGTGCTAAGTTTAGGGAGGGGGGCATTTTTCTTGGACTTGAGCATAAAGCGTGTGTGATTCATTCCGCTTTCTTCTTCGAGCAAATCCGAACCAAGCTCTTAAGACGAATTCCTACTCAACCCGCGGTTCATTGACGAATTCTTTGTTATAAACTGGGATTGCACTTGGTTTGTCACTCAATACTCGCTTGTTATCTTTCTTGTGAGCTTATCGGAACGAGCTTGAGTTTCTACTTTTTGAAGATGTGTTTGTGCATCTAGTCGAGGTTATGGCACACATCGAATCCGGTTTTTGTTGAAAATAAGAAGAGTAAGAGCTTCTTTCAAGGGGGAGCCTAGACTTCATTCGAAGAAAAAGCATCACTAAAAGTTTTTCCAAGAAAGTCAAGGGGGAGAGAAGCTAAACTATTCAAGATTGATGATTTTGCTTTACAAAACTTTAGGGGGAGAAAGTTAGGACCGAAAATGTCCAAATTATATGAAAGTTTTGTAAAGTGTTTATGTTTGTAATAGGCTTGGGCTTTGTACTTAGTGGGACTTGGGCTTGACTATATAATGTACATTAGAGCTCATTTGTAAGTGTGGCACAATGTAGAGAGCTTACTTGTGAGAGAGAGAGAGTGCCATCCTCCATGTATTCAAAGCTTAAATCTAATATGAGGATGACTTCCGTATCTCGATCTCTCTCAATATACTTGAATTGTTGTTGATATATGGGATCACAAGTTAGTTCTACTCTCTGAGCATACACAATTTGAAAGTGAAAAGGTCAATTTCATAAATGAAACCTGTTGGTTCCTGTTTTCCTAACAATGATCTTAACTTTCAGTTAGTTCAGATGTAGATATGGTGCGGAAGCGTATTTAAGAACTGAAAGATAATGTAAGGTAGAAGAACACACAATATCAAATAAACAGTATGTAAGAACAGATGAATATCTCCAAGATTACTGTATTTGATATATATAAAGTAACACCAAGAACTTCAAAGGATTAACAAGAAATCTGCAGTTAATGATGTGTGTGAGAAGTGCAAAGCTTAATGATATATGTGTATTTTCGTGGTATTAAGCTTAATAGAAGGGTTCACATGAACCTTCTATTTATACTACTTCTAAAGGGGCCAATAAGGACTGAAGGTACAAAGACACTATTCTGGAACAGTAGCTGGAAGGTACAAAACAATATTCTGGAACTGTTGTAGATACAACGTTCATTAAATGCTCCGTATTCAGCTTTAGGCGGAAACCTATCAGAGTTTGACACGTAGAGTTGTCAGGTCACGCCTTTGTACGATTGATCTTTAGAACCTTCGAATGGTAGGTATTGTAAGAAGCATGTCCGTCCTTGTTAAGATCTTTTGGGTAGATCTTCTTTTTGCCACAGAAGCTCTGTCAAGTATGACAGAGGTTCTGTGTTCTTGTCCGCTTAGAGGTGTCTTATGTTGCTTCTTTACTTTGGTCTTCTTGGTTAACCTGGCAGAGCCTCTGTCGAAGTCTTCTGTCTTCTCGGTTACTCGGCTACTCGGCAGAGCCTCTGTCGAACACTTCTATACTTGGCCTGTTTTTCACTACTTTCATAAACAGAAAGATTGGAGCTAACAATCTCCCCCTAAGTAGTGAAAAATGAAAATTTTAAAAGTACATGGATTTTTAGGCTAAGTATATACTAGGAACACTTTTCTTTTCACATTTGATTATGCCAGAGGCATTTACATAAGATTGTATTAAAAAGAAAATATTATAGATGATCTGTTTGACTGACTCAGACGTTGGCATCCTTGAAGTCATTGAAACTTCTGCGGTCGAGTCCTTCTTGTATGAGTTCGTGATAGAAGCTGATACATAGAGTTCGGAAGTTGATTGTTGCATTGATAACTTCTATCAGTTTTTCGGCAAGACTTTGATTCATGAGCTTTGATCCTATGTGCTCCACTAGTATTGCTTTAAACTCTGTCAAAGTACTTGTTGCGTACTTCTGACAGTCCATCTCTACGAACAACTTTGATTTACCAGAAGGATCTAGAAATACTAACCCGACCCTTGGATTTGTGATGATTGAGTTTGGTGTAGCAGAGGGAGGGCAGTAGTCTTCTAGTGGTTGAATGGTTAGGCTTTTCACTCCAAGATCTCGAGTCAATTGGAAATCTACCATACTGTATAGCAGAAGCTTTTCGCGTATGGCCTTTCTTATTACCCTGTAGGCTCTGCGAACTTCGTCGGTTGTGAAGTTGTCTTTCGTCCATTCCAGAAGATCAAGTAGATCATAAGGATTGAGATTTCTAAGATCTGCATCTGCAAATTGATTCTATGATCTGTCCTCTCTTTTGACCTTGTAGATGTTGTAAGAGAGTTTAGGCCAGGTTCTGGTTCTAGAGAACTTACAATATAGGACTTTGATGATCTTGGATGTTGAAAAGACTTTGTGTTTAGGCTTGGGTTTTGTTCTGGTGAAGAGGTTTTCGAGGTCAGCCCGGAAGTCAGGGTCTTGAATGGTTGGTTCTGATTGATCCGTTATGCCCATTCTGCTGTGTAAGTACCTGTATACCAGTTCTTCCATTTGTGGTGGTGGTGGTTGAGGTAAGGTTCTTCGCAGAGTTTCTAATTGATTCTTGACTTCTGCCACTCGATCTTCTGAAGGTTTTGTCTTTGGATCCAAAACAGGAATATTTGACAGAGGTTTAGTGCCGAAAGCCCAGTCTTCTTCTTCAGGCTTTGGTGTCTTATACGCATCGAAGGAGCTCTTCATCAGTTTTTCTGTTGAAGGTTGATGCTTGGGCTTTTTGTTCTGCGGTTCTTCTGTTATAATCCCTTTTCCCTTGTCTTTTGCCTTCGGTTGTTCTGCTTGTTGAGATGGGGTTGCCTCTGTAGGATTTGACGCTTGAGTCTCAGAGGGCTTTGTTGTTGATGTTTCTGTTGGTTTGGGGATTGCCTCTGTTGGTTCTGACACTTTAGTTTCAGAGGGCTTGATCGGTGATTTGGGTTTGGGTTCTGTTGGGGAAGTTTCAGGTGTTTTTCTCAGGTATTTTCTTTTGTGAGCAATGGTTTTTATTTTTGGGTTGGTTTTGGGTGTTGGGGAAGGTAGTTCGTCTTCGGAGGATGTCAGAAGGTGTACTTCTTCTTGGATTTGGACATCTTTTCCAAAAACAGAAGGAGATTCCACAGAGGTGGGTGTTGCCTCTGTGGTCTTCTGTTTTTGAACATGGGTTGTTTCTGGTATTTGGGTTTCTTCAGGAATGGATTCCACAGAGATGGTTGTTGTCTCTGTGGTTTGGTTTCTGCTTTGGGTTTCAGGTGTTTGGGTTTTAGCAGGGGTTTCTTTAGAGATTATTTCCACAGAGATGGGTTTTGCCTCTGTGGACTTTTGTTGTGGAGTTTCTTGGGTTTGAGTTGGGGGAACTTGGGAGATGGGTTCTGCGGATACTGGTGGTTCTGGTAGACCTCTGCTTGCAGCTACTTCCCTTTGTTTCTCCCCTTGATTCTCCCCCTCAGGATGATCTGATGAATCGTCAGAACCATCATCAGAGTCATCCTGACCCTTATCGGTTGTGCCCTCTGCCCTGCATGTTGTATCTGGTTTCTTTGGTGGTATAGCCCCTACAGCAATCATCTTTGCGCATAAGTCATCACAGAGGCCGAGCAGTGTTTCAACCTCTACTTCTGTGTTGAAGCACATTTTGCCGACACTAGCTTGAAACTCTTTGACATAGTGTGTGTTGGCAACGGTGAAAGCTTTGATGAATTCGGTCATCTGATCAAGTATTCCTTGGCCGAGTTCTGTCACTTGAGCTCTGGTCATGTAGTCAGAAGGCTTCATGGACTGAGTATTTTTGGTTGTTTGTTCTTGAACATCGTCTAAGGCTTTCTTCAGGTCTTCGGGTATAAGAGCCTTTGATTTTGAGGATTGCTCTTTTAGTTGCAGAAGAAAGTGCTTGACAGAGTATTTGAATGCAGTGGTGGCGGCTTTTCTGAATTCAGCAGCTGCAGAGGTAGCAGTTGTAGTTGCAGTGGACTTCATCTGGGATAAGGCGTTTTGCACCTCTGTGGACAAGGTGTCCATTTTGGTGTTCAGATCAAGGATTGCCCTGGATGATGTTTCTGCAAAAGATTTGAAAGAGCTTTGCAACTCTTTCATTGTTTGGTTCACAGAGGTGACAAGGGTTTGGAATTCATCCCTTGATACATGTGAACTCGTTGTAACCTCTGGGGGAACACATTCGTCCCCAGAGTTAGTCTCTGTTCCTGAGACACCTTCTTTCGTCCCTGTTTTGATGTTGAGGACGGAAGGATTTCCTTCTGATCTTCGAGCAGAAGCATCTAGTGCTTCAGACTCTACAGAATTTCTGAGAATGACATTGTCTAGATCCACTCCAGAGGTGGGTACTAGATTATCCTTCTGTTGACTCGGAGACTTGTCTAGAGTCTCTCCGTCTTTGTGCACTCTAATCTCCTCTGAAGAGATGTTTGTCTCTAGTTGTGTGCATGTGGCAGAGGAAACAAATTCCTCTGCAAGGATTTCTGTTGTGATCCGGGGCAATAGATCACTTACTACGGATGAATCCTTTAGAGAGGATTCCTCTGGAATGGTTTCCCCGGTTGTTAATGGTACAGAAGATGAAAGAATTTCCTCTGTCCGGATGGTTTGGGTTGGGGTCGAGCTGTGCTGCTCTATTTCAATATTTCCCTCTGCCACTAGACTGGCGGCAATAGAAGTGTGGGTTACACTGGGAGTTGGTTTTGGTTGTGTGCCTCTATTAATCCAGGCATCTTTTCTTGCTTCTGCTTCTGTGAAGCATCCAACCACTTGTTCTCCATCTATGGCCTCAACCTCTGTTGCTACCTTATGGGTTGAGACTTCTACCCTAGTCTCTCGTTCTTCTGCTACCTCTTCTTCCCTTGGACCTAGGGAGTCGTACATAGGATGAGATCCAAATAATTGTTGTACGTGGGGGTGCATAACCTTTGTACCGTCAGAGGCAGAGATTACTTGCTCTGGGCCTCTTCTGTGGATATCAAGGCCAGGTTGAAGGAAGGGGTTCTGCAGTACCTCTAGGGTCTCAGTCGGATTGTCCCTTGGAGTTTGATCATCATCATTAAGATCAGAATCAACTCCAGAGATTGTGAAATCTGGATTTTCTGTGGCTTCTGTGGTTTCATGTGACATAGCTTTTGCGGTCCATCCTGCAGTGTCAAGGGTGTTGGCAAATTCAGGACGTTGGAGGAAGTCAGAGAAATCCCCGTGATGTGCGTAGTTGAGGGGATTGGGGGATTGCAGAGGTGATTGTTGGGCTTGTTCTTCTGTGACTTCTTCTATCACCTGTTCCTCTACGTTTTCAGCTACTCCTTCCTCGTCAATTGTTTGCATAGGAGACAGAGGTTTCCCAGTTTTCTTCTTGCTCTTTTTCCTCCTGGGTTTAGGTGCCCCTTCCTCTGAGGCTTTGGATTTTCTCTTTTTGTGCTTTGGAGGAGAGGGAGGTGCAGATGATCCAACCTCTGTTGCATGAGGAGGAGACTCTTGGGGTCCTGCAGAGGTGCCTTCTGCTTTCCTTCTGTGCTCTTTCTTCTTGGGTGTGATGGCAGAGGTTTTGGATTTGGAGACAGATGAGAGAATAAATTTCCGTTTTGCATGAAAATTTGTTTGAATTACGTTATGCTTGGCAAATGCTACTGCCCATTCTTCTTCTGTCATTCTCTCTACTACTTGGGTTCCTATGGGGGCTCCTAGAAGCGGGGGTGTCACAGGACTCGGTTTTGGAGTCCTATGATCGTGTATGTATCTAGATCTAAGGGATCTATGTGTAGCATATCCCAGCATTTTTGATGACAGAGGCCTGCAGTATTTGTATCCATCCTTGTGCTCTGTCGGTGTGTTCTTTTTCATAGGATATGTTTTGGGCGTGGGACCTTCCATTGGCCATTGTTCACATAAGAGCAGAGGTTCGAGCATGACACCCAAAAATCGTTGATACTGCAGAGGAGGAAGAGTTGGTTTGGCCTTTTGGGAGAGGTTCTTTCGCTCAATGGTGTTGACCATTTCTTGCATCATGAGCTTGGCGTAGTCCAGAGGCAGATCATAATATACTCCGTACATTATGACCAGGATTTGGTGCGAAGTTTGGTCTGGACTGCCCACTTTCCCAGTTAGGCATCTGTTTAGAATTGAGAAGAGGGTATTCCACAGAGGAGGAAGTCGATTTCTTCTGAACTCGTTCCTTTTTCTTAGGGTTGTGTTATACCCCAACATTTCTACGAACCTACAGAGCTCTTCATCTGTGGGATCCTCTGCATACCTTTTTAGGTCTAATTGGCCTCTAGTTGGTAGATTGAACTCAAGTGAGAACATTGTTTTGTTGAACTTGAGTTCAATGTGCTCTGTTTTGTCAGGTTTGGATATGTATCCTTTGATCTGTCGATCCTCTGGGTCAAATCTGCAGCTTTGCCAGAACTGGTAGAGATATCTGGCAGGGATTTTCTGCACTGTTGTGGATAAGAGGGGGTATAGGTAATGGTTTTCAAGAATATCGAGGAGAATGGCATTTGATTCCCCAAATGCGGTTCTTGAGGGAACCAAATGGTAATTGTTAGGTTTTGAAGGAAGAATACTTTCAAAGTGTTCATTTGCTATGAAGTTTTGGAGATGGGTGGTCGGAGCAAATTCTGTTGTGTCGCCGGGGTTATCTTTCTCAAGGTCTGCGGCTATTTTTGGATTTTGGGAATGCTCAGATTGAGCAGGTGAGTTTTCTTGAACAGGGGAGTCTTCAGAAATGTTGGAGGATGATGCCATTGTTGTTTATCTTGAAGAAAATAATGAAAAATAGGTAGGTTGCAGGTTTTGCAAGGTTCGTCGGAGAAGAAGATGAGAGTTCGTAAAGGTTTTATGAGGAGTGGTAACTTGGGTTTTATAGTGAATGGAAACGGTTAGAATTCTGAAGAGGTAAATATATGGAAGTGAATAAAATATGGAATCCGTACTTGAGTGTGAACGGCGGGTTCAACTTTCCATGAGAACGTGTGCCGTGTACGTCTAATGAAAATGTGACACGTCAGCAGTGTCAGAGCCCGACTTGACGTCGTGCGCGGCCCATTAATGCTTGGCGCGTGTGTTTCTTTTCCTCCACATAATTTTCACTCGCAGTAAAAGAGCCGTTACTGTTGCAGAAATTACCCAAGTTTGAAAATGACAGAAGCTCTGTAGGGATGGAGCTCTGTAGTTTGAAAACTCTCTTTGTATCCTCTGTCGCTTGCACCTTTATAAAAAACGTTTGAAAAGCATTGGAGAGGATCGATAGATTTATAGAGTAGAAATTTCTTTCACAGAGGTTATGAAGCTCTCTCAGAGCCAACAGAAGCTCTATGAGAGGAAATTTCTCATAACTAAAAATCTATTAAACTTTTTGATCATCCAAAGTTTTTACTGTTTTATAAACTGTTTTTAGGACATATTTGAAATTTTTTGTCCTAGAAAACTATTCTGGAAAATTTTTGTGCTTGATGCTCCTTTTTTAGTGTCTAGATTGGTTTACAGAGACTTTTTGATGGAATGAGCTCTTCGTCCCAAAAGGCCTTCTTCTGTAATCTTTTGTTCAAGTAAATCCTTACAGAGAACATTTGTGTTTGATCGGTAGAGTTTTTGTATGAGATTTGTAGTTTTATATAGGATTCTGTATACAGAGGCTCTGTTGAGCTCAGCAGAAGCTCAATTACACTAAAAATCTCATAACAGAAGTCTCGTTAATCTTTTTGATCAAAACTTGTTTGGTATATTTTAAACAATGTTTCTAGGACATATTTAGAAATTTTTGTCCTAGAAAATTGTTCTCAAAAAGGATTTGTTTCGAGATACTTATCTTTTGGCTCTTTCTGTCTCGGCATTTTACCTGATTTTTGTGAATCGTGAGTGATCACTTCTCTTCTTTGGCTCCCACTTGAATGATCAACTTCTGTAGATCATTTCAAGGTCTCCTTCTGCTCCCCCTTGATCTATGCTTGGGTCAAAATTTGATAAGTAATGCTTAAGGCATAGATCAATATTTTCAGAGGTTCTGTAAGGACTGTCAGAGGTTCTGAGCAATCTTATAGAAGCTCTGTTGAGTATAGAACATTTGGTGATTGAGAATTTACATACAGAAATAAAATAAAATAAATAAAACAACAGAAACATGTATATACATATTTACAGAAGATTAAATTATACTTACAGAGGTTTTAACTCATGTTTATCATTCCCAACTTACCCACCAAGAAAAGAAATATTTTCTCATCTAGTGCCTTGGTGAATAAGTCTGTAAGCTGGTACTCTGTAGATACGAAGTGCATTTCGATTGTCCCATATTCAACATGGTGTTTCAGAAAGTGGTAACGGATATCGATATGCTTTGTTTTTTAGTGCTGTACTGGATTGGCAGAGATGGCTATGACGCTGTTTGAGTCACAGAAGATGGGAATCTTGAATATGATGTGGCCATAGTCCTTAAGCTGAGTTTTCATCCACAGAACCTGAGAGCAACAACTAGCAGCAACAACGTATTCGGCTTCTGCTGTAGATGTGGATACACAGTTCTGCTTCTTAGAGGTCCAGCTGACTAGTTTACCACCTAGGAATTGACAACTCCCAGAGGTACTCTTTCTGTCGAGCTTGCATCCTCCATAATCTGAATCTGTATAAGCTTTAAGACCAAAACCAGAGTTCTTCGGATACCAGAGGCCAAGATTTTTGGTCCCTTTGAGGTATCTGAAGATCCTCTTTACAGCATTATAATGGGATTCCTTCGGGTTAGCTTGATATCTTGCACAGAGACATGTGGCATGCATTATGTCAGGTCTACTTGCAGTTAAGTATAACAGAGACCCAATCATTCCTCTGTAGAGCGTGCATTCTATAGGTATGCCATTTGGATCTGAGTCTAACTTATTTCCTGTGGCCATTGCAGTTCTCATTACAGAGGCATCAGAGATACTGTATTTTGAAAGTATGTCAGAGACATATCTAGCTTGATTTATGAAAATTCCCTCTGATGATTGTTTTACTTGGAGTCCGAGGAAGAAAGTTAATTCTCCCATCATACTCATTTCAAACTCACTTTGCATGAGTTTTTCAAACTTTTTGCACTCTTCTGAATTTGTAGACCCAAAAATTATGTCGTCCACATATATTTGTAAAAGCATAATTTCATCACTTTTTCGTTTATAAAACAAAGTGGTATCCGTCGTACCTCTGTCGTAACCATTATCGAGAAGAAAAGTAGAAACTCTTTCGTACCATGCTCTTGGAGCCTGTTTCAGTCCATACAGATCTTTGTCGAGGTAGTACACGTATTTTGGGTACTTAGAGCTTTCAAACCCTGGTGGTTGTTGGACGTATACTTCTTCTTGGATTTCGCCATTTAGAAAAGCAGATTTTACGTCCATTTGAAATACTTTAAAACCTTTGTGGGCTGCAAAGGCTAAGAAGATTCTTATGGCTTCGAGCCGTGCTACAGGGGCAAAAGTTTCATCGTAATCTATGCCTTCTTCTTGGCGATATCCCTTGGCCACCAATCTTGCTTTGTTTCTTATGACCACTCCTTCTTCATCCTTCTTATTTCTGAAGACCCATTTAGTTCCTATGGCTTGTTTCCTCGTGGCAGAGGAACTAAAGTCCAGACTTTGTTTCGTTCAAACTGTAGGAGCTCTTCTTGCATAGCATCTACCCAGTTTGGGTCGTCAAGGGCTTCAGAGATCCTTTTTGGCTCGATCACACTAATAAAGTTTGTAAAGAAACAAAAGTTAGCCGTGGCAGATCTTGTTTTTACCTTTTCAGAAGGTTCGCCAATTATAAGACTTGGAGGATGGCTCTTTGTCCACTTTGTTGTTCTTGGGAGATGGTCATCGATTTCATCATGTTGATCTTCAGAGGTTTCTATTTTTTGTTCTGGTGTAGCCTCTGTCATATATTTTGCTTTCATGGTTGATCCTACAGATTGTGGAATGATTGGAATGAGTGGCGGTGTTTGTTCCTCTTCAGAAGTATAGACCGAGTCTTCTTGTTCCTCTGTTATTGGTTCCTCTGTGATTTCTGGAGTTGGTTCTTCAGTAGCTTCTGTGGTTGTTTTCCTTGTTGTATCATCTTCTGTTGGCTCCCCCTCGGCATTTGCATCTGTATGATTTATAGAGGAAGATGAGTTGTTTAAGGGACCAGTTAGAGAGATACCTATTTCGTTCTGGCTTGCAGAAGATGGTTCTCCAGAGGCTCTGATGGCTCCAGCAGAGGGATCAATGTCGTCATGGAACATCTCTTGAAATAGATGATTTAAGTCTTCTTCTCGTGTTTTTGAGATGCCAGAGGATTCCCCTTTTAGACCGAGTTCTGAACTGATTTGTTCAGAAGTCTTCTGGAAGGTGTCGTCAAAAGAAACATTTATGCTTTCTACGATCGTTCGAGACCGCAGAAGATAAACTCTGTAGGCTTTGGAAGTTGCAGAGTATCCTATGAACTTGCCTTCATCTGCCTTTACTTCAAACTTTCCTCTTGCTTCTCTATCATTTAAGACGAAGCACTTGCATACAAATACATGGAAGAATTTGATGTTTGGTCGTCTTTTGTTGATCAAATGATATGGTGTTTTGATGTGTCTCTTTACGATGGTTGATCGATTTTGGGTATAGCAAGCGGTTGATACTGCTTCTGCCCAAAATGTCATTGGTAATCCACATGCGATTAGCATAGTTCTGGCGGCTTCCACAAGCGTGCGATTCTTTCGTTCGACCACACCATTCTGTTGCGGGGTGCGTGCAGCAGAGAAGTTCTGTGAAATTCTTTCTTCTGTAAGATAGGCTTCAATGACAAAGTTTTTGAATTCTGTGCCATTGTCGCTTCTCAGTTTCTGAATCCTGCACTCATACAGAACTTGGATTCTTTTCATTAAATTTATCAGAATGTTTAGAACATTTGATTTCTTTCTGACAAATTCAACCCATGTAAATTTTGAGTATTCGTCGATCAAAACAAGTATATATTTCTTGCCACCTAGGCTATGTGTAGCGATTGGACCGCAGAGGTCGACATGAAGCATGTACAGAGGCTTAGTGCAAGATATATCAGTTTTGCCTTTATGGGAAGCTCTTTTGAGTTTTCCCATTTCGCAGGCAGAGCACAAGTGAACTTTATTAAACTTAACATTTGGCAGACCTTTGACTAGATCAAGTTTTACAAGCTTATCAAGAGTGTGAAAGTTTAAATGGTAGAACCTGTTGTGCCATAACCAGGCTTCTTCGCTTTTGCATGCAACAAGGCATATTTTGTCTTTCTTGTTCTTTGCATTGAAGTTCATGAGATATAGATCTCCTCTTCTTTCGGCTCGCAGAAATTCAAGTCATGTGTCCTCGCTCTGTAGAGAGCAAAAGGTTCTTTTGAACATTACGTCGAATCCCGTATCGCAGAGTTGACTAACACTGAGAAGATTGTGTTTAAGGCCAACAACATGTGCAACTTTGCATACGGATATAATTTCCTTCTTTATGACTCTGTATCCTTTGATGTACCCCTTTTTAATGTCTCCAAAGGTCACAGATCCACCATCGTTCTTTTCTTTGTATGTCGGTAGAAGACCTCTGTCGCCAGTCATGTGTCTCGACCATTCGGAGTCTAGATACCAGATTGGCACATACTGCTTCTGCAAGACAATTAGAGAGTTTTAGGTACCCATATCCACATGGGTCCAGCTCTGTCAGGGGTCTTTGTTTTAGCTTCTGTTGAAGAAGCATTTTGTTTCTTCTTACCCTTGATTTTATTTTTTGTTTTGGGTACAGAGAGAAGACAATGTGGACTTTTGAAATGTTGGTTTATTTTAAACATAAGATCAAAGCAATGACAGTATTGAATGTGCGAAGATATTTGCTTGAACTTTTCATTAAATACATTAAATGGGGGCACAGAGGCATTACAATTTATCCTAACATTAGACTTTCTATTACAAGAAGGTTCATGTAGGCTAGATCGTTGTTTACAAATTCCTTTGTTGAGTGCGGCCTTCTGTGTTCCCCTTTTGTGGTGAACTTCTGTAGATTTCACTGTCACAGAAGAAAAAGATTTGTTAATTTTAGTCCATTTACCCTTCTATTGCCATGTTAGTTTTTCTTTAACAGGTTTTAAGGGTTTTAAAATCTTTGAACTTGTTGGTATTTGAGTGGACATTAACTTCTGTTGTTTGAAATTTTCAAGTTCAAGAGAGGTTTTGGATTGTATGCACATATTCAGAAAGTCTGGACATATAGGAATTCTAGTGATTTTCTCTTTGGGAGGAATAGTTCTGTTAAGGACTTTAGAGGTTTGTTTAAAAACCTCTGTGTCACTAGGTCCGATCTCTGACTTAGAGTCAGTCTCTAATTCGCCAGAGGATGAATCGTCCTCATATACAGAGGTTGAGTCACTTAGTTCTCTTTCGACAGAGGCAGGACTTTCAGAACATGTGTCATACTCAGTTTCTTCCTTTTCTAAGGAAATATCTTCTAAGTTAACAGAAGTATCTGTTAACTTTTCTTCAGAGAGATCTTGATCGCGTGAAGATGTACAGAGGTTTTCTTCAGAGATATCAAGTATTTCTTCTGTAATTTTTTGGCTTGAACTCAGGCTCTGTAATTTCTGGAACAGTAGCTGGAAGGTACAAAACACTATTCTGGAACTGTTGTAGATACAACGTTCATTAAATGCTCCGTATTCAGCTTTAGGCGGAAACCTATCAGAGTTTGACACGTAGAGTTGTCAGGTCACGCCTTTGTACGATTGATCTTTAGAACCTTCGAATGGTAGGTATTGTAAGAAGCATGTCCGTCCTTGTTAAGATCTTTTGCGTAGATCTTATTTTTGCCACAGAAGCTCTGTCAAGTATGACAGAGGTTCTGTGTTCTTGTCCGCTTAGAGGTGTCTTCTGTTGCTTCTTTACTTTGGTCTTCTTGGTTAACCTGGCATAGCCTCTGTCGAAGACTTCTGTCTTCTCGGTTACTCGGCTACTCGACAGAGCCTCTGTCGAACACTTCTATACTTGGCCAATTTTTCACTACTTTCATAAACAGAAAGATTGGAGCTAACAATCTCCCCCTAAGTAGTGAAAATGAAAATTTTAAAAGTACATGGATTTTTAGGCTAAGTATATACTAAGAACACTTTTCTTTTCACATTTGATTATGCCAGAGGCATTTACAAAAGACTGTATTAAAAAGAAAATATTACAGAGGATCTGTTTGACTGACTCAGACGTTGGCATCCTTGAAGTCATTGAAACTTCTGCGGTCGAATCCTTTTTGTATGAGTTCGTGATAGAAGCTGATACATAGAGTTCGGAAGTTGATTGTTGCATTTATAACTTCTATCAGTTTGTCGGCAAGACTTTGATTCATGAGCTTTGATCCTATGTGCTCCACTAGTATTGCTTTAAACTCTGTCAAAGTACTTGTTGCGCACTTCTGACAGTCCATCTCTACGAACAACTTTGATTTACCAGAAGGATCTAGAAATACTAACCCGACCCTTGGATTTGTGATGATTGAGTTTGGTGTAGCAGAGGGAGGGCAGTAGTCTTCTGGTGGTTGAACGGTTAGGCTTTTCACTCCAAGATCTCGAGCCAATTGGAAATCTACCATACTGTATAGCAGAAGCTTTTCGCGTATAGCCTTTCTTATTACCCTGTAGGCTCTGCGAACTTCGTCGGTTGTGAAGTTGTCTTTCGTCCATTCCAGAAGATCAGGTAGATCATAAGGATTGAGATTTCTAAGATCTGCATCTGCAAATTGATTCTCTGATCTGTCCTCTCTTTTGACCTTGTAGATGTTGTAAGAGAGTTTAGGCCAGGTTCTGGTTCTAGAGAACTTACAATATAGGACTTTGATGATCTTGGATGTTGAAAAGACTTCGTGTTTAGGCTTGGGTTTTGTTCTAGTGAAGAGGTTTTCGAGGTCAGCCCGGAAGTCAGGGTCTTGAATGGTTGGTTCTGATTGATCCATTATGCCCATTCTGCTGTGTAAGTACCTGTATACCACTTCTTCCATTTGTGGTGGTGGTGGTTGAGCTAAGGTTCTTCGCAGAGTTTCTAATTGATTCTTGACTTCTGCCACTCGATCTTCTGAAGGTTTTGTCTTTGGATCCAAAACAGGAATATTTGACAGAGGTTTAGTGCCGAAAGCCCAGTCTTCTTCTTCAGGCTTTGGTGTCTTATACGCATCGAAAGAGCTCTTCATCAGTTTTTCTGTTGAAGGTTGATGCTTAGGCTTTTTCTTCTGCGGTTCTTCTGTTATAATCCCTTTTCCCTTGTCTTTTGCCTTCGGTTGTTCTGCTTGTTGAGATGGGGTTGCCTCTGTAGGATTTGACACTTGAGTCTCAGAGGGCTTTGTTGTTGATGTTTCTGTTGGTTTGGGGATTGCCTCTGTTGGTTCTGACACTTGAGTTTCAGAGGGCTTGATCGGTGATTTGGGTTTGGGTTCTGTTGGGGAAGTTTCAGGTGTTTTGCTCAGGTATTTTCTTTTGTGAGCAATGGTTTTTATTTTTGGGTTGGTTTTGGGTGTTGGGGAAGGTAGTTCGTCTTCGGAGGATGTCAGAAGGTGTACTTCTTCTTGGATTTGGACATCTTTTCCAAATACAGAAGGAGATTCCACAGAGGTGGGTGTTGCCTCTGTGGTCTTCTGTTTTTTAACATGGGTTGTTTCTGGTATTTGGGTTTCTTCAGGAATGGATTCCACAGAGATGGTTGTTGTCTCTGTGGTTTGGTTTATGCTTTGGGTTTCAGGTGTTTGGGTTTTAGCAGGGGTTTCTTCAGAGATTATTTCCACAGAGGTGGGTTTTGCCTCTGTGGACTTTTGTTGTTGAGTTTCTTGGGTTTGAGTTGGGGGAACTTGGGAGATGGGTTCTGCGGATACTGGTGGTTCTGGTAGACCTCTGCTTGCAGCTACTCCCCTTTGTTTCTCCCCTTGATTCTCCCCCTCAGGATGATCTGCTGAATCGTCAGAATCATCATCAGAGTCATCCTGACCCTTATCGGTTGTACCCTCTGCCCTGCATGTTGTATCTGGTTTCTTTGGTGGAACAGCCCCTGCAGCAATCATCTTTGCGCACAAGTCATCACAGAGGCCGAGCAGTGTTTCAACCTCTACTTCTGTGTTGAAGCACATTTTGCCGACACTAGCTTGAAACTCTTTGACATTGTGTGCGTTGGCAACGGTGAAAGCTTTGATGAATTCGGTCATCTGATCAAGTATTCCTTGGCCGAGATCTGTCACTTGAGCTCTGGTCATGTAGTCAGAAGGCTTCATGGCCTGAGTATTTTTGGTTGTTTGTTCTTGAACATCGTCTAAGGCTTTCTTCAGGTCTTCGGGGGTAAGAGCCTTAGATTTTGAATGCAGTGGTGGCGGCTTTTCTGAATTCAGCAGCTGCAGAGGTAGCAGTTGTAGTTGCAGTGGACTTCATCTGGGATAAGGCGTTTTGCACCTCTGTGGACAAGGTGTCCATTTTGGTGTTCAGATCAAGGATTGCCCTGGATGATGTTTCTGCAAAAGATTTGAAAGAGCTTTGCAACTCTTTCATTGTTTGGTTCACAGAGGTGACAAGGGTTTGGAATTCATCCCTTGATACATGTGAACTGAAAGTACAGGATCTACTCTTACAATCAATATAGAAAGCAGTAATTGAGAAGTTGTATGATCAAGCCCAATTGTATTCAATGATGAACAGGATTACAAATCTAAGAGAGAGAGAATCTCAAAGATTACAAAGAATGAATACAAAGATATACGTGAAAATCAATCAGTTAGCAACGTAGAGCTAACTATTATTTATACTGCAACGGACATGTTAAAGATACAGTACAAATAAGAAAGACTAATAAGAACATAACACGTGTCCTAATTAGTTTACTAAATACTAAGTAAAGTATGTAGTCATAAGTTCTGAACAGGTAGTTCAGAACTTCTGAACATTCTTCTGATAACGCTTCTCAGAGCTTCTGACTCTTTCTCTCAGAACTCTGACTCTTCTTCTCAGATCTCTGACTCCTCTTCTCATAACATCTAAGTCTTCTTATCAGATCTTCAATACTTGGTTTATTGACAAAACTTCAGATCTAACAATCTCCCCCTTTTTGTCAAATAAACTTGAATTTAGCATCATCCAGGTCTTTCAGAGCAGGAACGATTTTCTGAAGTAGCACATTTCTCAGATTAAGCCTCTTATCAATTTTGACAATGATTTCTTGAATAATTTCAACTTGCTGATTGATTACTTCTTGAATTATATTTTCTTCCTTCACTTTCAGCATCTTTTTCTCCAAATTATGCTTTATGATTCTTAAAGTTCCAGAACAGTATTTTGCAGTTTCCTTTGCTCTGAAGAAGATCTTTCCACTTTTGTTTTTCAAAAATACTCCCAAATCTGGATATTTGTGAACACTTCCAGTCTTTAGCACCTTTTTATGTTCATGATCTGTGTTGATATTTGCCAGATAAACACATGGCTTTTGTAAGTACAAAGCTATTTGGAAATCTTTATAACAGTGCCACCTTAAGATGTAGAACATGGCCTCAATCATCACACTTCTTGCCTTCCTTTCATTTTTGTCTTTGCTTGACTCTTTGAAGCATAGAAAGATGTGTAATCTGTAGAAGTCAACCACTGATAGTTTCTCAAAATCTGCATCAGTAAAGTAATAAACCTTGCCATCTTCTCTCAGAACTTCAAAGGATAAGTACTCCATCTTTCTGAATTTCTTAACCTTCAATTCTCTGATTCCAGTGATTAGAAAATCTGAGTAAACAGCTTGCTTTGTTTTACCAAGACATCTTTATTTTTCAGCCAACCAGATCTGAGTCTCCTTAGGTCTATCATAATACACATCCAAGAATTGTACTTCTTTTGGTTTGAAGAACTCAGGCAAATCAAATTCAAGAAAGTATCCATTTAGATCAATGGATATTTCATCTTCTTTGGGTTTAGACTGTTCAGCTTGATCAAAACTAGTTATCTGCACATTCTGAGGTGTTGTGTTCTGGACTTCTTCAACTTCATCTGACAGAATTTCATTCACTTCATACTCAGCAGGAAACACAAAATCATTATGTAGAATCTTTTTGGGATTCACCTCAGATAGCAACCATTCACTACAGTTTTTGATTTTTCTTCTAAGATCCAACCTCCTCTTCACAGAGTTCATACATCTCTTCTTTAAACTCTCTCTTTCAGTTTCCACACTTATTTCCATTTTAATCAATAACCAATTCAGAGTTGCATCACTGTACTTCACCAACTCTTTTAATCTGAACATTTCAAGCCTTTCGTGAACTGTATATGTGAACCCTTCTGTCTCCATTCCTTCATTCACAAATCCCTTCAAATATAGACCAATTTCTGTTTTCTTTGTGGGAGAACTCAGATTACATTTCTCTTTTCTTTCTTCAATAGCTAATTGGAAGTCATACAAGTGTATATTTCTGACATAGATACCCAGAAGTCTTCTGCATTCAATTTCCATCAAGGCTTCTTCAGTGCTGGCAAATAACTTGACTAGAAAGATCTGATCATCAAGAGTCAATCTGTGAAAATCAAAAGTAGACATGGAAACCTTTGTATTTCTTTCTTTCAGTACTTCCATTCTAACAAACATTAAACCATTGAATTCTTCTTGTTGAAACATCAGAACTTTCTCAATTCTTTTCTGAATATGCAGTTTTGAGTCAGGAACTCTGAACCTGTTAGAAGCTTCTGAGTAGACCATCTGAGCTCTGTCATCCATAAAACCATCAATATTACCTTCCAAAATCTCATACTCTCATTCTGTGTAGTAAAGATTATCATACATTTCCTCAGGAAAAATATCATCATGAAATTGTCTGGCTAATGGCACATCACTTAACTCTAGGATGAAATCACATACAAGTTCTTCTAGTCTTTGCAAGTTAATCTTTGGGATCTCAATTGGTTTTCTGAATATATACTCAGAAGGCATAAAGTAGTCTTTCACTTTCACATACTCTTCTTCTGTATTTAACTCATCACAAAAGTTAAATATAAAATCATCTTCAAAATCCTGAGTATAATTCACAGTTCTGTCTTCTTCTCCCATTAGATCAATAGGTCTTACCATTTTTATTCCTTGCTGAACTTTTTGAACATTCAAAGCTCTGACTAAATTATTATGCATCCTTCTGATTAACTCTTCACTTAACCTCCTTTCTTCTAATTCAGAATCCGTCATATTTTCTTTGTTATACACCACAATATCTGTACACATGTTGACCACTTCACTTTCCACTGTCTTTTCGGATCTCAATACAGATTCCTCAATAGCTTAAGTTTCATCTGAGTTTCCTTCCATCTCTGTGTCTAAGTTCAATTCCTCTGTTTTATCTGAATCACCACCATCTGTACTTTCCAACTCCATTTCCTCTGTATCTGAACTATCAATCTGAACTATCTGAGTTATTGCCTTTAACTTTTCTTGTGTCTGATCTTCTGAACTTTTTGTACTGGCTAAATGCATATATGCTATCTCAAAATCCTCTATGCCAATGTCATCATCAGAACTTAACCTCTGTCTTTTCTCCCCCTTTTGATGATCATGAGGTTCATTATCATCAAACTTTCTTTTCAAGTTCTCATTAAAAATAACTCCAGGTTCAGCTTCTGCAATAGGAACAGGATCAAGAGGCTTTGAAGTAGAAGCTAATGAGACACTCAGTGCTTTCAGTATAGATTCCTGCATACCTTGCATTTGTTTTAACATATCTTTTTGAAAACCAGACATTATATCCATGATCTCCTTTTTCTGAGAATCCAAGGATTTCTTTACATCATCTACTTTGGTTTCAACAGAAATTAACTTTTTCTCCAACACAACTTTCAAATCTGACATCTCATCATTCAAATCCTCCACCTTCTTCTCCAAATTTTCTACTTTTTCCCCCATCTCCTTGTTTTGTTTCTGAATCTTTTCAAATTCAGAAGTTTCTAACAGTGAACCTGAACCAACAGATGGTCCAGTTTTCATGTGCCCAGAGGGCTCATGGCCTGTAGATAACACAAAGTCATCTTGTACAACAGATGCACGTTTGAATGAGGCTTTTGTAATGTTCACCTCACCAGGACTTCCATCCAATCCTCGACACCCAACATTAGGTATGTCTATGAATGTTGTTTCAGGAATACGAAATTCCTGATTTGTGCAAGTGTCAGAAGGAATTTCAGGCTCAATGTGAATAGGACTGTGATATTCAGACTCAATGTGTTGAAAAATAGATTGGGATTTATCACCTCCCTCCAAATGAGTTTGGGATGGTTCCCCGGATTTGTGTGAAACGGTAGCATGTTGAAATGCTTCTGAGTGGATATGGATGGGTTGTTCAAGATCCACCACTAGGTCCATGGTGTTTGTTTCAATATTGGACACCAAGAGATGTGAACCAATAGCATTTGTGGTTACCTGGTCAAGATTAGCTGGTTCAGAGGCATCTCTTTCTGTTTGAACCTCTGTTGATAATCTCTCATCCTCACCACTCTCATTCTGTTTTTCCTCACCAAATCTAACCAAGCTCTCAGAATTTTCCCCCTCAAGTCTCTCAGAATGTTCACCCATCTGAACATCCTCCCCCTCTCTAATTCGACTAGACCCCTCACCTCTCTTCTCAGGTTGGTCCTCTTGGGTAGGGATTTGAGGTAATTCAATTCCTATAGAGGTGCAATAAGCTTTTAAAATCTCACTCTCCCTTGGAATATAATTCCTAAGTGATTTTGGCAACAATTTATGATTGGGATAGTTTTCAAGTCTTGTTACTGAGGTCATCTTACCCAAATAAAATGTGAGACCATGCTCTTCATTTGTTTTTCTTGAAATTGTTCTGTTTTCCTGCATGGCATACCAAATAACAATTTGCCAGTACCTTATATAAGGAATATATGTCAGTGGAGCATCCTTTGTTTTCCTCTGAATTGCTTTCTGATTCTTCTCAAATGTATTCTTCATGTCTTCCCAAAGTATTAAAGTATAGTCATAATGCCTATTCTTCACTAAGCCCTGAAAGATCTGAAGAATTTGTTTAGAACCTTGATCAGCAGAACTATTCTTTCCTGACAAACATTTATTTACCACATGAAAGAAACAAGCCCAAATAGGTGGTAATTTGTTTCTTCTGAACAAACTGAGAGTCCTCAATCCTTCATTGTATCCCAACTTCATAAACTCTGCTATTAATTCCTCTGTTATGGGTGAGTCCTCAAAATCTGTCCTTCTTTGTACATCATCTTTCTCTGGTAGATTCAGCATTTCTCTTAGTGCAGAGATAGATAAGGCAAATGTCACTCCTCCAATTTCAGACACAAACCTATTATCTTCTAACCTAAGATGTTTCCACCATTGTTGTATGTACTGAACAGGCACATTTTTACTTCGTGTACACCATTTTCTGTACGGATGGTGTTTGAATAACTCCATGATAATTCTGTGTTCAGGCTTAAAACGGCTTTCCTCAAATAATATAACACAGTTATTTTCAGATAATTTCAGCCATTCACTCTCAGGAACAACTCTTTCCACTAAAATAGGTCTATCTGACATAATAGAACTTGCAGCACTCTGTTCATGTTCAATATTAAAGTTTACCTCATCCTCATTTCCTTCAGATTCATCCATTTGTTCATCTTCTCCATCATTTCTTATTGCCCCTTCCTCTACAGCTCTATTTTGTACTTCATCATTATCCGAATCAGATGAATCCATTATCGATTTTGTAGAATGTAGCGAAATTTGACCACTCCTTCGTATTCCAGACATGATTTAAGAAGAAAACAAACTCAAAGAACTCTGGATTTGATTCGTATCTCACTTTTCGCTCTGGAATTTGAAAAGATTTGAAATAGGGATTTTAAGACCTATTTAAAATCCGCGAAGTTGAAAGGTTTAACGAAAAAGCGAAATCAATGTTATAACGGAGTCAACACATTTGAAATGCCACAGAGGATTTAAATGAAATGCGTGGCATAATCAAACAAATATGAAGCTGACACGTGTTAGTGGATAGAATTTTGACTCAAGTCAAAGATCTGAATAACACGCTAAGATGTTTTGACTTTTCTTTATCAGATATCTGATTGTTCTTCTCAGAGTTCTGATTCCATAACTCAGAAGAATTTTGCCTTGTAACCAAAATGTCATTTAAAATCAACTTCTGACAAATATAAAACATTTTGATTATTCAGAAGAGGTTTGAAATAAATCATTTAAAATCTTATATCTGAATATGAATTTTTTTTTAATTCAGATATAGTTTGAACAACAACAAAAAAATATTTATCATTAAAAGCTTGTTCTTCTTAGAATGATCAGAGATAAGAAATGAAAAACAAACCTTTTTAAGCATCACAAAATGATTTCCAAAAGAATTTTGATGCTCCCCCTAGACTTGAGCATGCATTTGACTATTAATGATACATAAAGATGAGATAAAAAGATAATAGAAGAAGCATAATCCACACAGTTGAAGTATTTGTATTTCTCAAAAATAAGTTTTTGAAGTTAGATTGCTGAAGTATCGACTCAGAATTTTTGACCTTAAGACTCAGAATTTTTGATCTCAAGACTCAGAAGTTCTGAACTTAAGACTCAGAGTTCTGAGTACGCTACTCAGACAGTTTTACTTCGAAAAATTTAGCATTTTTAAGAAAAACAAATATTTTCAATTAGTCAAATTAAGCATTCCTATTTTACATATGAGAAAAGAAAATCTTTTGTGATCAAGAGGCTTTGTGAACAAGTCAGCCAATTGATACTTTGTATGCACAAAGTGCATCTCTATAGTTCCTTTTTTCACATAGTCCTTTATAAAATGATACCTCACATCTATATGCTTAGTCTTTGAATGTTGAATAGGGTTCTGAGTAATGGCAATTGCACTTTCTGAGTCACAATAGATGGGAATCTTGTTAAGCTGATATCCGTAGTCCATGAGTTGTGTTCTCATCCATAATGTTTGAGAGCATGAAGCAGCAGCAGCAACATACTCTTCTTCAGCAGTTGAAGTGGACACACAATTTTGCTTCTTTGATGCCCAACTCACTATTTTATCTCCCAAAAAGTGACAAGCACTAGATGTATTCTTTCTGTCCAACCTACTTCCTGCATGATCAGCATCAGTGAAAGCAGTCAATTTGAAGTCAGTTTCTTTTGGATACCATAAACCTAGATCAGGTGTTCCTTTTAGATATCTTAAAATCCTTTTGACAGCCAACATATGTGATTCTTTTGGGTTAGATTGAAATCTAGCACAGAAACAAGTAGAAAACATGATATCTGGTCTACTTGCAGTCAAATAAAGTAATGATACAATCATGCCTCTATAGAGTTTGATATTTGTTGAAACACCTTTGAGATCAGCATCTAACTTTATGTTAGTTGCCATAGGTGTTCTCATAGAAGCACAATCAGACATTTTGAACTTTTTCAGAATGTCTCTGACATATTTTCCTTGATTTATAAAAATACCTTTTGGTAATTGTTTGACTTGAAGACCAAGGAAAAAATTCAGCTCACCCATCATGCTCATTTCAAATTCAGATGACATGATTTTTGAAAAATTATCACATAATTCTGGACTGGTAGAACCAAATATTATGTCATCAACATAAATCTGAATCAGAATTAAATCATCACCGTGTTTCTTTAAAAACAAAGTTGTGTCAATTTTACCTTTCTTGAACCCTGAACCTAACAAGTGTTTAGTAAGAGTGTCATACCAGGCTCGTGGTGCTTGTTTTAGACCATATAAAGCTTTGTCTAAAATATAAACATGATCAGGGAATTCTGGATCAACAAAACCTTCAGGTTGATGAACATACACCTCTTCATTAAGTTTGCCATTTAGAAAGGCTGATTTGACATCCATTTGATACACCTTGAAGTTTTTATGTGCAGCATAGGCCAAAAATATTCTGATTGCCTCTATTCTTGCCACTGGTGCAAATGTCTCATCATAATCAATTCCCTCTTGTTGACAGTATCCCTTAGCAACCAATCTTGCCTTGTTTCTGATTACAACACCTGATTCATCCTTTTTGTTTCTGAACACCAATTTAGTTCCAATAATAGATTTACCTTCAGGCTTTGGAATGAGTCTCCAAACTTTATTTCTTTCAAATTGAAGCAATTCCTCTTGCATTGCTGAAATCCAGTCTGGATCCTCTAGGGCTTCATTAGCTTTCTTTGGTTCAATCACACTCAAGAAACCAGCAAACATTGCTTCATTTGCTGTAGCTGATCTGGTTTTTACTCCTGCTGATGGATCACCTATTACTTGATGAATAGGATGATTTTTAGTCCATTTATTTGCACTAGGAAGTACATCAATCTCTGAATAATTGTTGTTTGCATCATTCTCATCAATGATTGCTTGTAATTCTGAACTGTCCCCTTGTTCTGATGTATGAGTAGGAGTTACATCCAAGTTTGGGTTCTGATCAATGAAGTCAGAATTTTGAGTGACTTGTTCAGAGTTCTGAGTACAAGAATCAGAATTCTGATTACAAGGTTCAGAATTTTCACCACTTGTATTTATTAGATTTGGACATTCCTCTGATGGACCTTTGTCAGAAATTACAGTTGATTGAACTATTTCTGGAGTCTTAATTTTCATCTCTTTGACCATCTGTGGGTTTTCATATTCTGCATAAGAATCAGAAATTAGTTCAATAAAAGCATCCTTAAACAGTAAATTGAGTTCTGAACAAATAGAATTAGAATTTGTGTCAGAAGTCATATTTGTCTTGTTCAGCATGAGTTCTGAACTGTCTTGTTCAGAAGTCCTATTTCTGGCTTCATCAAAAGTTACATTTATGCTCTCCATCATCCTCTTGGTTCTTCTATTGTAGATTCTGAATGCTTTGGAAGTTAAAGAATAACCCACAAAGTATCCTTCATCTGCCTTTTTATCGAATTTGGCAAGATTTTCTCTGTCTCTAAGAACATAGCACCTGCAACCAAAAACATGAAAGAATTTGATTAATGGTTTTCTTTTATTTATCAGTTCATAAGCAGTCTTATTTAATCTCTTATTGATTAAAATTCTATTATGTGTAAAACAAGCAGTTGCAATTGCTTCAGCCCATAGGAAAGTAGGAAGATTTGCATAAGCCAGCATTGTTCTCGCAGCTTCAACTAGAGTTCTATTTTTCCTTTCAACAACACCATTTTGTTGAGGAGTTCTGACAGCAGAAAAATTGTGAGAGATCCCAGAACTTTCTAAAAAATTCTGAAGAGTCTCATTTCTGAACTCTGTTCCATTATCACTTCTGATTTTCTGAACTGGAAGTTGTAAGAGAACTTGAATCCTTTTGATAAAATTTATCAATGTAGTAGCAGCTTCTGACTTAGCTCTTAGGAACTCAACCCATGTGTATCTGGAGAATTCATCAACAATCACAAGCATATATTTCTTTCCTCCCATAGATTGAACTGAAATTGGACCACAAAGATCAGTATGAATCATTTCTAATGGTGCTTTGCAAGATGAGTCCATTTTTAATTTGTGAGAACTCTTTTTCATCTTGCCCATTTCACAA
Organism: Saussurea involucrata; assembly: GCA_033807775.1. Classification (NCBI taxonomy): domain Eukaryota; kingdom Viridiplantae; phylum Streptophyta; class Magnoliopsida; order Asterales; family Asteraceae; genus Saussurea; species Saussurea involucrata. Next base: position 62,163,661 of record CM066320.1, on the reverse strand, counting down.
GCTGAGCATAATGATTCTTTTTCAAATTTAAGCTTTGGTAAGCCTTTAACCAAATGTTTTGCAACGAGATTGTTAAGATCTTTGAAATTTAGATGAGAACATCTTCTGTGCTAAAGCCAACATTCATTTGCAGTTGTTTTTGATAAAAGACAAACTGTATTTAATGTTTTCAATTTTGAAAAATTAACTACAAATAAGTCCATATGTCTTTTGGCCCAGAAGACTTTAACATCATTTTCAGTTAAAATCATGCAACCTGTTATTTGAAACTTGATTTGACAAAGACTGTCTAAAAACTGACTTATGCTGAAAAGATTATGCTGTAATCCTTCAACATAGAAAACTCTTTGAATAGTCAGATCCCCTTTAGTTAAATCCCCATAACCTTTGACTTGTCCTTTGCTGTTATTTCCAAAGTTTACTGCTCCTCCAGCCTTTTCTGTGAAGTTTGTTAGAAAAGACTTCTGACCTGTCATGTGTCTTGAAGCTCCTGAATCTAAAAACCACACATGACAGCTCTGCAAAAGGATCAGTTAGTTTTAGGTACCCATTTTGGAATGGGTCCATCTTTGTTAGTTTTGTCATTGGATTTAACATTAGTACCTTTTACTTTCCACTCAAAATCTTTCTTCAAACACCACTTTCCTTGAACTTTTATGAAGTCAGAACATTTTCTGCTTTCAAACTTATTCACTTTCTTTTTGAAAGTTGTATCTTTTGATTTTGCAACATTTTCAACTTTCTTTTCTTTTATCTTTTCTTTCTTCTCAGTCTGAGGAACAAAAAATTTCTTCTTTTCTGTATTCTGATGAACAGAAATAGTTTTCTTTTCTGAATTCTGAATATCTTTTCTTATGTATGAAACAGAAGTTATTTTGACTTGACATTTATGAGAATATTGGAATGAATCATTTTTACATCTAACACAAACAAGATTTTTCTTTGCAAGTGACAATAAATCTGAAACATAGATCATTTCATTTTTATTGATACTGTTCAGAGTACAATTGCCCTTATTACAAGAATTTCTAACTTTGAGTTCAGAAGTAGATTTCATTCTAAGCTTCTCAAGATCCCTTTTCAGATCATTCAACTTTGCAAGATCATCTTTCCTTTTGCTTTCTTCTTTTTCTGAAAAATTCAAGTCCTTTTTGTTAGAAGAATTAGATGATTCACCTTTTTCATATGTACTTGATTCATTAAAGAATTTATCATTTTCTCTTGGAGTATTAATTTTAAAAAGATCATACTCGGTCTTCAGTTTTTCAAGCTCTGTTATTTTCTGAGTAAAAATATTCTTTTCTTTCAAAGCTTATTCAAGTTTAATATCCACCTCACAGAAATCATTTTCAAGTTCATCATAGGCTTTCCTTAAGTCCTCAAGTTCTTGACTCACAAGATTAAATCTCTTTTCAATTTGTAAAAATTCATCTGATTTTGTTTCAGAAAATCCAGTTGAATCAGACTTCTGACTACCTGAGTCAGAGTTCTGATTTACAGACTCAGATGTCTGATCCTTAGACTCAGAGTTCTGACTACAAAGTTCAGAATCCTGACTAGAAGTTTCAGACTTCTGATTGACTGTTTCAGAATTTTTATTTGTGTCAAATATGCTCTCAATGTCATGATATGAAAAACTTGGTTGTTTATTTTTGTAGCTGACATTTAAAGAATCATACTTGAATTTAATATCATTGTATTTTGGCTTCTCATCTGCTGGTTTAGAAACTTCTTTCTTAACCTTTTCTTCTGAAACAACTGACTTTTCTGTTTTAGACTCAGAAATTTTCTCATCTGACTTTTTAGAGTTTGGTCTTTGCAAATTGTCAGAACTTGTTATAGAACTAGCAGGTCTTATGAAAACTTCAACAATTTCTGGGATTTTTGGCTTAGAAACTTGAAGTTTTTCATACAAGTTGATTGGAGCTCTTTTTAAAGTGACATTTTCTTCCAATCCCAATCCCTTCTTTGGGTTGTAAAATCTTGTATCTTTAACATTGCTTAATAAAAGATTTAATGTTTGCTGAGTCTGACCCCTTTTCAAATTCAGATCTTCCAATTCTTTGATTTTGGTGTATAAATTCTTTCTTTCTTCAAATAGCATATCAAATTTTATTTGTAAATCACCTTTTTCATCCTTTATTTTTGAAAACTCAACTTTTAGTTCAGAAAGCTTTTTCAACAATTCAGAATTTTCATCTTTAACTTTTTGTTTCTCAGCCTCAGATTCTTCATATTGTTCTTTTATTACCTCTTTTTCAATTCTGAATTTGTTAACCAAATTTCTTTCTCCTTTTATCTGTTTTCTTAGATTAGCAAATTCAGTTTTCATTTCACCAATCTGTGTCATTAACTCTATTTCAAATGAAGAATGTACCTCAGCAGATGACTCAGAATCAGCATCTTCATAATCAGAATCATCCTCATTCCTCATTTTTGCCATATAGCTTTGCATCTGTGGAAAGTTGATATGATCATCTTCATCAGAGGTGTAGTACAACCAATTCTCCTGTTCAACCAATAAAGCAATTTTATCATCTCTCTTCTTTGCAAGCTGAGCCTTCTTGGTGTAGTACTCATAGTCTTTCACAATTTTAACTCTGCAATCCTTAGCATAGTGGCCAGATTTTCCACACTTGAAACACAGATTCTTTTCTTTTCTTTCATCCTTCTCTTCTTTGTTTTCTTCACTTCTCTCTACTCTCTTTTCAAATTTATTTTCTTCTCTGTCTTCTTTCTTCTTATAATCTGAACTCCCAACTCTCTTATAATTTCCTTGAAATCTACCCTTCCCATACCTTTTGTTGAAAGTATTTGTCAACAAGGCTAGTTTCTCAGCCATTATCTTGATATCTTCATCATCTTCTGATCCTTCTTCCTTGTCAGATTCTTCCAGATTAGGTATCTCTGATAGATATGCAGTCTTTTTGGGTGCTTTGATTGCTTTGGACTTTGATAAGAACGCTAATTGATCAGCAACATTTTTCTTCTCTTCCACAACTAACTTGACAGAGTCTTCATGTTGATTAAGAACACAGAACAGATCATTTAAGTCTTCTTCACACATATCCTTGTTCATTTGCAGACTTATGGCAAATGATGACCATTCTGAATTTAGATTGTTCAGAAATTTGTAATTTATTTCTGACTTCGTTTTCTTCAGTCCATTTCTTCTCAAGTCATTTAGAATAGTACAAAATTTACTGTATGTCTGTGTCAAACTTTCTGACTCTTTTGCTTTGAACCTCTCATAAGCATTTATGCTTTGATTTAACTTTGCCTGAATAGATCTCACAGTTCCTAACATCTGCCTTTCCAATTCGTCCCACATTTCTTTAGCTGATGATCCACTGTCAATCCTGTTAAGAACCTCATTTGGGACAGCCAAATTCATCAAAGTAATTGCTCTTTTGTCAATAGCATGCCTATTCTTCTGTTCAGCTGTGTATTGGGAATAACTCTTTTTCACCCTGGTCGCTGGAATTTCTAGAGTTGTCTCTGTAGCAGGGGTTGCAGCAACATCGATGTACACTTCAATTGGACCTTCTCGAATAGAGACCATAAGATTTTCATCAATGTTGTCTAGGAATTGGATCATACGAATTTTCCATTGCTGATACTCTTCTGGTATAAGAACAGGCGGTTTGGTTTCAGATCCCATGGCTAGATATTCTTTAGAAGACATGATTGTAAGAAAATTCAACAGAAAGACAAATTCGAGTTTCTTGATCGAAATGTAACAGGTAATTCAAGAATTGCCAAGAATTCAAGAACTAGCCCTAGCAGCGGAATCGAATTTTGAATGAATCAAGAAATCTTCAAGAAATTGATCAATCGATCTTCGCGATAACAATCTTGAACGAATTTGTTTGTTGATTGGCTCTGATACCAATTGAAAGTACAGGATCTAATCTTACAATCAATATAGAAAGCAGTAATTGAGAAGTTGTATGATCAAGCCCAATTGTATTCAATGATGAACAGGATTACAAATCTAAGAGAGAGAGAATCTCAAAGATTACAAAGAATGAATACAAAGATATACGTGAAAATCAATCAGTTAGCAACGTAGAGCTAACTACTATTTATACTGCAACAGACATGTTAAAGCTACAGTACAAATAAGAAAGACTAATAAGAACATAACACGTGTCCTAATTAGTTTACTAAATACTAAGTAAAGTATGTAGTCATAAGTTCTGAACAGGTAGTTCAGAACTTCTGAACATTCTTCTGATAACGCTTCTCAGAGCTTCTGACTCTTTCTCTCAGAACTCTGACTCTTCTTCTCAGATCTCTGACTCCTCTTCTCAGAACATCTAAGTCTTCTTATCAGATCTTCAACACTTGGTTTATTGACAAAACTTCAGATCTAACATGAACTCGTTGTAACCTCTAGGGGAACACATTCGTCCCCAGAGTGAGTCTCTGTTCCTGAGACACCTTCTTTCGTCCCTGTTTTGATGTTGAGGACGGAAGGATTTCCTTCTGATCTTCGAGCAGAAGCATCTAGTGCTTCAGACTCTACAGAATTTCTGAGAATGACATTGTCTAGATCCACTCCAGAGGTGGGTACTAGATTATCCTTCTGTTGACTCGGAGACTTGTCTAGAGTCTCTCCGTCTTTGTGCACTCTAATCTCCTCTGAAGAGATGTTTGTCTCTAGTTGTGTGCGTGTGGCAGAGGAAACAAATTCCTCTGCAAGGATTTCTGTTGTGATCTGGGGCAATAGATCACTTACTACGGATGAATCCTTTAGAGAGGATTCCCCTGGAATGGTTTCCCCGGTTGTTAATGGTACAGAAGATGAAAGAATTTCCTCAGTCCGGATGGTTTGGGTTGGGGTCGAGCTGTGCTGCTCTATTTCAATATTGCCCTCTGCCACTAGACTGGCGGCAATAGAAGTGTGGGTTGCACTGGGAGTTGGTTTTGGTTGTGTGCCTCTATTAATCCAGGCATCTTTTCTTGCTTCTGCTTCTATAAAGCATCCAACCACTTTTTCTCCATCTATGGTCTCAACCTCTGTTGCTACCTTATGGGTTGAGACTTCTACCCTAGTCTCTCCTTCTTCTGTTACCTCTTCTTCCCTTGGACCTAGGGAGTCGTACATAGGATGAGATCCAAATAATTGTTGTACGTGGGGGTGCATAACCTTTGTACCGTCAGAGGCAGAGATTACTTGCTCTGGGCTTCTTCTGTGCATATCAAGGCCAGGTTGAAGGAAGGGGTTCTGCAGTACCTCTGGGGTCTCAGTCGGATTGTCCCTTGGAGTTTGATCATCATCATTAAGATCAAAATCAACTCCAGAGATTGTGAAATCTGGATTTTCTGTGGATTCTGTGGTTTCATGTGACAGAGCTTCTGCGGTCCATCCTGCAGTGTCAAGGGTGTTGGCAAATTCAGGACGTTGGAGGAAGTCAGAGAAATCCCCGTGATGTGCGTAGTTGAGGGGATTGGGGGGCTTGTTCTTCTGTGACTTCTTCTATCACTTGTTCCTCTACGTTTTCAGCTACTCCTTCTTCTGCAATTGTTTGCATAGGAGACAGAGGTTTCCCAGTTTTCTTCTTGCTCTTTTTCCTCCTGGGTTTAGGTGCCCCTTCCTCTGAGGCTTTGGATTTTCTCTTTTTGTGCTATAGAGGAGAGGGAGGTGCAGATGATCCAACCTCTGTTGCATGAGGAGGAGACTCTTGGGGTCCTGCAGAGGTGCCTTCTGCTTTCCTTCTGTGCTCTTTCTTCTTGGGTGTGATGGCAGAGGTTTTGGATTTGGAGACAGAGGAGAGAATAGACTGCCGTTTTGCATGAAAATTTGTTTGAATTACGTTATGCTTGGCAAATGCTACTGCCCATTCTTCTTCTGTCATTCTCTCTACTACTTTGGTTCCTATAGGGGCTCCTAGAAGCGGGGGTGTCACAGGACTCGGTTTTCGAGTCCTATGATCGCGTATGTATCTAGATCTAAGGGATCTATCTGTAGCATATCCCAGCATTTTTTATGACAGAGGCCTGCAGTATTTGTATCCATTCTTGTGCTCTGTCGGTGTGTTCTTTTTCATATGATATGTTTTGGACGTGGGACCTTCCATTGGCCATTGTTCACATAAGAGCAGAGGTTCGAGCATGACACCTAAAAATCGTTGATACTGCAGAGGAGGAAGAGTTGGTTTGGCCTTTTGGGAAAGGTTCTTTCGCTCAATGGTGTTGACCATTTCTTGCATCATGAGCTTGGCGTAGTCCAGAGGCAGATCATAATATACTCCTTACATTTTGACTAGGATTTGGTGCGAAGTTTGGTCTGGACTGCCCACTTTCCCAGTTAGGCATCTGTTTAGAATTGAGAAGAGGGTATTCCACAGAGGAGGAAGTCGATTTCTTCTGAACTCGTTCCTTTTTCTTAGGGTTGTGTTATACCCCAACATTTCTACGAACCTACAGAGCTCTTCATCTGTGGGATCCTCTGCATACCTTTTTAGGTCTAATTGGCCTCTAGTTGGTAGATTGAACTCAAGTGAGAACATTGTTATGTTGAACTTGAGTTCAATGTGCTCTGTTTTGTCAGGTTTGGAGATGTATCCTTTGATCTGTCGATCCTCTGGGTCAAATCTGCAGCTTTGCCAGAACTGGTAGAGATATCTGGCAGGGATTTTCTGCACTGTTGTGGATAAGAGGGGGTATAGGTAATGGTTTTCAAGAATATCGAGGAGAATGGCATTTGATTCCCCAAATGCGGTTCTTGAGGGAACCAAATGGTAATTGTTAGGTTTTGAAGGAAGAATACTTTCAAAGTGTTCATTTGCTATGAAGTTTTGGAGATGGGTGGTCGGAGCAAATTCTGTTGTGTCACCGGGGTTATTTTTCTCAAGGTCTGCGGCTATTTTTGGATTTTGGGAATGCTCAGATTGAGCAGGTGAGTTTTCTTGAACAGGGGAGTCTTCAGAAATGTTGGAGGATGATGCCATTGTTGTTTATCTTGAAGAAAAGAATGAAAAATAGGTAGGTTGCAGGTTTTGCAAGGTTCGCCGGAGAAGAAGATGACAGTTCGTAAAGGTTTTATGAGGAGTGGTAACTTGGGTTTTATACTGAATGGAAACGGTTAGAATTCTGAAGAGGTAAATATATGGAAGTGAATAAAATTTGGAATCCGTACTTGAGTGTGAACGGCGGGTTCAACTTTCTAGGAGAACGTGTGTCGTGTACGTCCAATGAAAATGTGACACGTCAGCAGTGTCAGAGCACGGCTTGACGTCGTGTGCGGCCCATTAATGCTTGGCGCGTGTGTTTCTTTTCCTCCACATAATTTTCACTCGCAGTAAAAGAGCCGTTACTGTTGCAGAAATTACCCAAGTTTGAAAATGACAGAAGCTCTGTAGGGATGGAGCTCTGTAGTTTGAAAACTCTCTTTGTATCCTCTGTCGCTTGCACCTTTATAAAAAACGTTTGAAAAGCATTGGAGAGGATCGATAGATTTATAGAGTAGAAATTTCTTTCACAGAGGATATGAAGCTCTCTCAGAGCCAGCAGAAGCTCTATGAGAGGAAATTTCTCATAATTAAAAATCTATTAAACTTTTTGATCATCCAAAGTTTTTACTGTTTTATAAATTGATTTTAGGACATATTTGAAAATTTTTGTCCTAGAAAACTATTCTGGAAAATTTTTGTGCTTGATGCTCCTTTTTGAGGGTCTAGATTGGTTTACAGAGACTTTTTGATGGAATGAGCTCTTCATTCCAAAAGACCTTCTTCTGTAATCTTTTGTTCAAGTAAATACTTACAGAGAACATTTGAGTTTGATCGGTAGAGATTTTGTATGAGATTTGTAGTTTTATATAGGATTATGTATACAGAGGCTCTGTTGAGCTCAATAGAAGCTCTATTACACCATAAATCTCATAACAGAAGTCTCGTTAATCTTTTTGATCAAAACTTGTTTGGTATATTTTAAACAATGTTTCTAGGACATATTTAGAAATTTTTGTCCTAGAAAATTGTTCTCAAAAAGGATTTGTTTCGAGATACTTATCTTTTGGCTCTTTCTGTCTCGGCATTTTACCTGATTTTTGTGAATCGTGAGTGATCACTTCTCTTCTTTGGCTCCCACTTGAATGATAAACTTCTGTAGATCATTTCAAGGTCTCCTTCTGCTCCCCCTTGATCTATGCTTGGGTCAAAATTTGATAAGTAATGCTTAAGGCATAGATCAATATTTTCAGAGGTTCTGTAAGGACTGTCAGAGGTTCTGAGCAATCTTATAGAAGCTCTGTTGAGTATTGAACATTTGGTGATTGAGAATTTACATACAGAAATAAAATAAAATAAAAAAAACAACAGAAACATGTATATACATATTTACAGAAGATTAAATTATACTTATTGAGGTTTTAACTCATGTTTATCATTCCCAACTTACCCACCAAGAAAAGAAATCTTTTCTCATCTAGTGCCTTGGTGAATAAGTCTACAAGCAGGTACTCTGTAGATACGAAGTGCATTTCGATTGTCCCATATTCAACATGGTGTTTCAGAAAGTGGTAACGGATATCGATATGCTTTGTTTTTTAGTGCTGTACTGGATTGGCAGAGATGGCTATGACGCTGTTTGAGTCACAGAAGATGGGAATCTTGAATATGATGTGGCCATAGTCCTTAAGCTGAGTTTTCATCCACAGAACCTGGGAGCAACAACTAGCAGCAGCAACGTATTCGGCTTCTGCTGTAGATGTGGATACACAGTTCTGCTTCTTAGAGGTCCAGCTGACTAGTTTACCACCTAGGAATTGACAACTCCCAGAGGTACTCTTTCTGTCGAGCTTGCATCCTCCATAATCTGAATCTGTATAAGCTTTAAGACCAAAACCAGAGTTCTTCGGATACCAAAGGCCAAGATTTTTGGTCCCTTTGAGGTATCTGAAGATCCTCTTTACAGCATTATAATGGGATTCCTTCGGGTTAGCTTGATATCTTGCACAGAGACATGTGGCATGCATTATGTCAGGTCCACTTGCAGTTAAGTATAACAGAGACCCAATCATTCCTCTGTAGAGCGTGCATTCTATAGGTATGCCATTTGGATCTGAGTCTAACTTATTTCCTGTGGCCATTGCAGTTCTCATTACAGAGGCATCAGAGATACTGTATTTTGAAAGTATGTCAGAGACATATTTAGCTTGATTTATGAAAATTCCCTCTGATGATTGTTTTACTTAGAGTCCGAGGAAGAAAGTTAATTCTCCCATCATACTTATTTCAAACTCACTTTGCATGAGTTTTTCAAACTTTTTGCACTCTTCTGAATTTGTAGACCCAAAAATTATGTCGTCCACATATATTTGTAAAAGCATAATTTCATCACTTTTTCGTTTATAAAACAAAGTGGTATCCGTCGTACCTCTGTCGTAACCATTATCGAGAAGAAAAGTAGAAACTCTTTCGTATCATGCTCTTGGAGCCTGTTTCAGTCCATACAGATCTTTGTCGAGGTAGTACACGTATTTTGGGTACTTAGAGCTTTCAAACCCTGGTGGTTGTTGGACGTATACTTCTTCTTGGATTTTGCCATTTCGAAAAGCAGATTTTACGTCCATTTGAAATACTTTAAAACCTTTGTGGGCTGCAAAGGCTAAGAAGATTCGTATGGCTTCGAGCCGTGCTACAGGGGCAAAAGTTTCATTGTAATCTATGCCTTCTTCTTGGCGATATCCATTGGCCACCAATCTTGCTTTGTTTCTTATGACCACTCCTTCTTCATCCTTCTTATTTCTGAAGACCCCTTTAGTTCCTATGGCTTGTTTTCCTCGTGGCAGAAGAACTTAAGTCCAGACTTTGTTTCGTTCAAACTGTAGGAGCTCTTCTTGCATAGCATCTACCCAGTTTGGGTCGTCAAGGGCTTCAGAGATCCTTTTTGGCTCGATCACACTAATAAAGTTTGTAAAGAAACAAAAGTTAGCAGTGGCAGATCTTGTTTTTACCTTTTCAGAAGGTTCGCCAATTATAAGACTTAGAGGATGGCTCTTTGTCCACTTTGTTGTTCTTGGGAGATGGTCATCGATTTCATTAAGTTGATCTTCAGAGGTTTCTATTTTTTGTTCTGGTGTAGCCTCTGTCATATTGTGGAATGATTGGAATGAGTGGCGGTGTTTGTTCCTCTTCAGAAGTATAGACCGAGTCTTCTTGTTCCTCTGTTATTGGTTCCTCTGTGATTTCTGGAGTTGGTTCTTCAGTAGCTTTTGTGGTTGTTTTCCTTGTTGTATCATCTTCTGTTGGCTCCCCCTCGGCATTTGCATATGTATGATTTATAGAGGAAGATGAGTTGTTTAAGGGACCAGTTAGAGAGATACCTATTTCGTTCTGGCTTGCAGAAGATGGTTCTCCAGAGGCTCTGATGGCTCCAGCAGAGGGATCAATGTCGTCATGGAACATCTCTTGAAATAGATGATTTAAGTCTTCTTCTCGTGTTTTTGAGATGCCAGAGGATTCCCCTTTTAGACCGAGTTCTGAACTTATTTGTTCAGAAGTCTTCTGGAAGGTGTCGTCAAAAGAAACATTTATGCTTTCTACGATCGTTCGAGACCGCAGAAGATAAACTCTGTAGGCTTTGGAAGTTGCAGAGTATCCTATGAACTTGCCTTCCTCTGCCTTTACTTCAAAATTTCCTCTTGCTTCTCTATCATTTAAGACGAAGCACTTGCATCCAAATACATGGAAGAATTTGATGTTTGGTCGTCTTTTGTTGATCAAATGATATGGTGTTTTGATGTGTCTCTTTACGATGGTTGATCGATTTTGGGTATAGCAAGCGGTTGATACTGCTTCTGCCCAAAATGTCATTGGTAATCCTCATGCGGTTAGCATAGTTCTGGCGGCTTCCACAAGCGTGCGATTCTTTCGTTCGACCACACCATTCTGTTGTGGGGTGCGTGCAGCAGAGAAGTTCTGTGAAATTCTTTCTTCTGTAAGATAGGCTTCAATGACAAAGTTTTTGAATTCTGTGCCATTGTCGCTTCTCAGTTTCTGAATCCTGCACTCATACAGAACTTGGATTCTTTTCATTAAATTTATCAGAATGTTTAGAACATTTGATTTCTTTCTGACAAATTTAACCCATGTAAATTTTGAGTATTCGTCGATCAAAACAAGTATATATTTCTTGCCACCTAGGCTCTGTGTAGCGATTGGACCGCAGAGGTCGACATGAAGCATGTACGGAGGCTTAGTGCAAGATATATCAGTTTTGCCTTTATGGGAAGCTCTTTTGAGTTTTCCCATTTCGCAGGCAGAGCACAAGTGATCTTTATTAAACTTAACATTTGGCAGACCTTTGACTAGATCAAGTTTTACAAGCTTATGAAGAGTGTGAAAGTTTAAATGGTAGAACCTGTTGTGCCATAACCAGGCTTCTTCGCTTTTGCATGCAACAAGGCAGATTTTGTCTCTCTTGTTCTTTGCATTGAAGTTCATGAGATATAGATCTCCTCTTCTTTCGGCTCGCAGAAATTCAAGTCATGTGTCCTCGCTCTGTAGAGAGCAAAAGGTTCTTTTGAACATTACGTCGAATCCCGTATCGCAGAGTTGACTAACACTGAGAAGATTGTGTTTAAGGCCATCAACATGTGCAACTTTGCATACGGTTATATTTTCCTTCTTTATGACTCTGTAGCCTTTGATGTACCCCTTTTTAATGTCTCCAAAGGTCACAGATCCACCATCGTTCTTTTCTTTGTATGTTGATAGAAGACCTCTGTCGCCAGTCATGTGCCTCGACCATTCGGAGTCTAGATACCAGATTGGCACATACTGCTTCTGCAAGACAATTAGAGAGTTTTAGGTACCCATATCCACATGGGTCCAGCTCTGTCAGGGGTCTTTGTTTTAGCTTCTGTTGAAGAAGCATTTTGTTTCTTCTTACCCTTGATTTTATTTTTTGTTTTGGGTACAGAGAGAAGACAATGTGGACTTTTGAAATGTTGGTTTATTTTAAACATAAGATCAAAGCAATGACAGTATTGAATGTGCGAAGAGATTTGCTTGAACTTTTCATTAAATACATTAAATGGGGGCACAGAGGCATTACAATTTATCCTAACATTAGACTTTCTATTACAAGAAGGTTCATGTAGGCTAGATCGTTGTTTACAAATTCCTTTGTTGAGTGCGGCCTTTTGTGTTCCCCTTCTGTGGTGAACTTCTGTAGATTTCACTGTCACAGAAGAAAAAGATTTGTTAATTTTAGTCCATTTACCCTTCTGTTTCCATGTTAGTTTTTCTTTAACAGGTTTTAAGGGTTTTAAAATCTTTGAACTTGTTGGAATTTGAGTGGACATTAACTTCTGTTGTTTGAAATTTTCAATCTCAAGAGAGGTTTTGGATTGTATGCACATATTCAGAAAGTCTGGACAGATAGGAATTCCAGTGATTTTCTCTTTGGGAGGAATAGTTCTGTTAAGGACTTCAGAGGTTTGTTTAAAAACCTCTGTGTCACTAGGTCCGATCTCTGACTTAGAGTCAGTCTCTAATTCGCCAGAGGATGAATCGTCCTCATATACAGAGGTTGAGTCACTTAGTTCTCTTTCGACAGAGGCAGGACTTTCAGAACATGTGTCATACTCATTTTCTTCCTTTTCTAAGGAACTATCTTCTAAGTTAACAGAAGTATCTGTTAAGTTTTCTTCAGAGAGATCTTGATCGCTGGAAGATGTACAGAGGTTTTCTTCAGAGATATCAAGTTTTTCTTCTGTAATTTTTGGCTTGAACTCAGGTGCCTCTGCTGATAGTTTCTTTTTAGAATTCATCATGCAGACAAATGCAACTTGAGTTTGAGTCTCGGGTTTACCAAACATGAAGATTCCTATCTGATCTTGAGTTTTCAGATACCTCTTAGGTTTGGATTCTCTTTTGACAGAGATTGAAGGTGACAAATCTGTGTTTTCAAACCACACATTTGTCATCTTCAGAGGTTTCCTCTTGTGAGGTTCCCCAGAGGCTTTAGGAACATAACGTTGTTTTCTTCAGAGGTTCTGTGGATGCCGAACTTTTTGCACTTGTTTATTAGAGAGTTGAACCCATCATACGTAGTTTACAGAGATTCGGTTGGCAGAGCTTTAAAGGCATAGTATTCATTTATGTATTGAGCTCTGCGGATCTTCTGGGTTTTGACTCCTCCTTCTAGTTGTTTTTCCAGTTCTTTCCATAGATCATATGCAGATTCACATGCATCCATGGACTGGAAAAGGTCATTTGGGATGGCCATGATCAGAATTCTCTTAGTTTTCTGAGCAACTTCGTATTTAGCCCAATCAGAATCAGACCAGTTTTCTTGGGTCTTTGGTTTCGTGTGTTCTGGAATTTCAGGTGTGTCGTCTGTGCTAGGAACACGAGGTACAGTTATCATGGGAATGAAAGGAGGGTTACGTATATAATAAACCAATTCTTTGTCAGTACCCTCAAAGAAGTGAATCATTCGAATCTTCCATTGAGGGTATTCTTCTCTAAGAAGAGTGGGAGGTTTGGTTAAGGAACCAGCAGAGAGGAAGTTGTTTGTATTTGTCATTTTTAGAGAGATAAATTATCCAGAAAAGGGTTTTGACAGCAGATTTTCAGAGTATGAAGTGGATGCTTCGTATGAAGCTTTTAAGCTTAAAAGCTTTAAGTTGAGCACTAAATGGTGTTTTTAACCAGAATAACAGATTCTATAAGTTTACCAAAGTTCGAATTAATCCAAAATGGCAGAAAAACAGAAACTGTTTGAATAATATGAAAAATAGGTTAAAAATCCAAGTTTCTACCAAAGATCATAGTTTTAGAGTGGATCCCTTGATATTAAAAATCAAGGTTTGCTCTGATACCAATTGTTGGTTCCGGTTTTCTTAACAATGATCTTAACTTTCAGTTAGTTCAGATTTAGATATGGTGCGGAAGCGTATTTAAGAACTGAAAGATAATGTAAGGTAGAAGAACACACAATATCAAATAAACAGTATGTAAGAACAGATGAATATCTCCAAGATTACTGTATTTGATATATATAAAGAAACACCAAGAACTTCAAAGGATTAACAAGAAATCTGCAGTTAATGATGTGTGTGAGAAGTGCAAAGCTTAATGATATATGTGTATTTTCATGGTATTAAGCTTAATAGAAGAGTTCACATGAACCTTCTATTTATACTACTTCTAAAGGGGACAATAAGGACTGAAGGTACAAAGACACTGTTCTGAAACAGTAGCTGGAAGGTACAAAACACTATTCTAGAACTGTTGTAGATACAACGTTCATTAAATGCTCCGTATTCAGCTTTAGGCGGAAACCTATCAGAGTTTGACACGTGGAGTTGTCAGGTCACACCTTTATACGATTGATCTTTAGAACCTTCGAATGGTAGGTATTGTAAGAAGCATGTCCGTCCTTGTTAAGATCTTTTGCGTAGATCTTCTTTTTGCCACAGAAGCTCTGTCAAGTATGACAAAGGCTCTGTGGTCTTCTGTTGCTTCTTTACTTTGGTCTTCTTGGTTAACCCGGCAGAGCCTCTGTCGAAGACTTCTGTCTTCTCGGTTACTCGGCTACTCGGCAGAGCCTCTGTCGAACACTTCTATACTTGGCCTATTTTTCACTACTTTCATAAACAGAAAGATTGGAGCTAACAAAACCAATTGTTTCGAGAAAAAGATTTGTGAACTCTCTCAAAATATCATGATATTAGAAACTGAATTAGAAAAGGAAAGAAATTCTTTCAATGATAAAAGAAATATATCTAATATTGAGAATGTTTCAAATCTTGAACGCGAACAATTTAAAAATGAAAAAGTTGCATTTGAAATTGAAAGACAGTCATTTGAAGAGAAAATAATTGAGCTTTCTCAAGAAGTGACTGAATTAGAAAAGGAATTGGCAAAAGAACGAAGAGAATATGCTTTTAAAACATGGTCTACATCTGATTTTAAAATCAATTTTGAAGTTCACAATGTAGATTCTGATTCTGATTGTGATTTTGTGCCTAATGATCATATTTTCCAAACCAAGTCAAAGCAAATGGAAACTGACAAAGGAAAAGTTTGTTCATTTGATTTCTCAAAGAAGCTTCCGGACCATACAGATTTTATTTTTACAAATGAAAAACCTTCAAGTATTTTTTTGTAAAGGTGAGTGTTCAAACACTAAGAAACCACCTTTAGAGAAAAGAAAGAAGAGTAAAAAGTCAAAGAAAACTAAAGTTCAAAGTTCTAAAGGTTCTAATTCTGAATGTTCTGTTGTTTCAGATAATCTTGTGAATGGAAAGGAGAAAGCGCAAGAATGGAGGGTAAAGCAAACAAAGTCCGAATCGACCAAACAGAATGTTAAAAACAGTAGTTTTACAAAGAATAAACAATTTGGTGCGAGTAACAAACAATCTTTTGTAAAATCTTACAAGAGTTACTCTAAAGACCAGTTGTTGAGTTTTAAAAATGGTGAATGTTTTTGTTCTGTTTGTGGTTGTGACAGTGTGTTTGCTATGCCTGGCTCTTGTTGTTGGGACAATTCTTATTTTGTTCCAAATATTCCTAGAAAGTCGAATTTGCGGAAAAAGAAGAAGTCACCAAATTCTAAAACAATGACTTCGCAAACTAACCAAAAAGGACCCAATTTTAAGTGGGTACCTAAAAATGTTTAAATCTGGTTGATGCGGAAAAATAAGTTATCAGTTTATACTCTTTGTGTAGTTTGATGTGTGTGTTTATGTGTTTAGGGGGAGCAATAAAGTAATTTGAGCATTTGTTAAGGGGGAGCATAAACACAATGATAATGTGTTTGATCAACAAGTCTACAGTCCTTGAAGAAAAGGTAAGTGTTCTACCTCAAATGATTTATGCAAACCCTACTTGATGGAAAATGATTTTGTCAAATCTTATGCATCTTTGTAGGGGGGGCAAAATGATTTTAAAATAACACTGTGAGAATTCGATTTAAAAGCTGAACATCTTTTAATTTGAAAAGTTCTATTTTTGAAAATGTTCAACTCCTGGATGTTGTCGTACAAGCTTTGTCCGACTACAAAGTTTAGTCGTACACGCTTTGACCGACAACTTATCCAAGTCGTATAAGCTGTGTTCGACTACAATGTTAGTCGTACAAGCTTCATCCGACAGTTACTGTGCATAATGCAAAGTCGTACAATTCTTGTCCGACTTCTTTGAATCCTTTGTCGTACACTTCTTCGTCCGACTAAGATGAACTACTCGTACATTCTTTCGTACGACTAGTTGACTCGTGGCCGGTCAACCGTTTGGACCAACCATCTTGTGCCACGTGTCACTCAAACTTGAGATGTATATAGAGCGGTTTTTTTTAAACATTTCATTTTGTCTGACTTTCTTCGAAACCCCATATTCACTCTCGAACTGATTTTCATGTTTGTGTGGATTGTTGTTGTTCTTTGTTCATTCGCACTCGTATTCGATTGAGGTCAGTGTTTTCATCATTCGTGTTATGATTCATCCTTTCATTGTTAGTAATTTCGATTTTCAGAGTAGTTCAAAAAAAGGTTTTTAGAAAACCTTTCGCATTCTGAGTCTAAATCATTCATTGTGTTAGATTTTGCGTGAAAAGATGTTAGGATAGGATTTCTGATAGGTAATCGCACCTAGGATACTTGCTTTATAAGCCTTATTTTTCGAAATTCTTAGATCTTGGTTTGGAACTTCAAGTTAGTTCGAAGTGTTCAAAACTATCGTACAACACTTGTGTTGGGTTTTGTTCAAAATAAGATTTCAAAAATCATAATATTTGCAACGGAAGCTTAAAAACTTTGAACAACATTAAAAACATTTTAACACCCACCAAGGATCCATTTGCATGACCATGAAAGATTAAATAAAACATAGAGAGTTTTAGAATATTACAACCTTTGTAGTCCTTTGGTTCCTCATGGGAGGTTGGATGTTGGTGATGAATGTAGAACCCAAAAGAGTTCTCCTCTAGCGGTATCCACCACAAGCAAGAACACCAATGTATGCTAGTACCCTTCTTCAAACAAGATGAAAAAAAAAAAAAACTTCCTCACCACTCTACAATAGAGTTTTGAAGAAAAGGAGAAAAACACACACACTAGGTGTGTGTTTTCGGCCGAGAGCAAGAGAGAGAAGGGAGAGAGAGAGCAAAAACTTATTTCATCTATTTTTCCAATGTGATACACCATTTTTCAAGTAAGTCTCTTCCTTTTGTCCAAAAGCACAATCCAAGTAAGCCATTCCTATTGTACCACAAAATGGTCCAATGAAATTAGAGGCTTCCATGCATATTTGCACTTAGGACGCCTCTAGTTTAAATTTAGTTAAAATCATTATTTTAACTATTTAAACTTATTCTATATAGTTCCTCCTTTTAACTTCTAGTTAAATATGAACTCATCTTATTTTAATAAATAAGAATCTTTCATTTGCATCTAATATTATAAATTATATTCAATAATATACTTAATAATATTTATCAAGAATCAAATTCTTATAAATATTAATTCGGTGTCTACTTGTTGTTTGGTGTGACCCTATAGGATCATATATTACCAGTAATATTATTTTATAATCATTCTTGAGCATATAGAACCAACAATCTTCCACTTGCTCAAGATTGCATTATAGAATGATATAGACAGTGGTGGACGTCTAGCAACATCTCACTGCCCCCAGCAATGTATGAATGTAAGTGCCATTCAACAACATCCAATTCCCACAAGCTCATAGCTTCGATTGATGTATAAGGTGTGGTATCAGTTATCCTTTTGTTTGGACATCATGTTGAACATGAGACATGGATCACTATCATTCTCATCTATTGTTCAACTTTTGGTAAGGCGCCTTAGATGTCTCACTCTTAACATATTTAGAGAAACAACTCCCATCTTGAATACATACGCCTCTCATGCAGTTCATGCCATGCCCAATAATGGCCTTTATAGCTGCCTTTTTCAAGAACAACGGTTAACCATATCAAAACATAACACTCCCTACATTTGAGTCCTAAATATGCATCTCAGGTCGAAGGATACAAAGATACTACCTTTATTCAAGACTCACTTATGACGACGATCCATGAGGTGGTCTTGAAGCGGGTCAGGTCCAATACTTGCTCCCTAACAAGTACCTATGAACTTGGTTGCAACACTTTGCCACTTTTACTCTTAAAATTCAACCAATCCAATTCATATTAGTCTTACTTCATAGTTGCTCCCACAATTATGATCGACTATGGACATTTTGAATAACTAATTTATTCAAGGATTTAAAACATGCTAATATAGAACACAACGAGTATGAAAAGATCATATCCTATATATCTAACTAAATACTATACTTGTTGCTTAACCTGTTCCAATATCCAAATACTAAATTCAAATCAAATCCCATTACTAGAATAACGAAGTCCTATAGCTCAAACATGACCCTTCAAGTTTAGCTTGCATAAGGAGCTTCATGAATGGGTTCATCCAGAAACTTGATTTGTGTAAATTCTGTGACCACTAACATCTCCATTTTTAACTTTATTCCATAGTTAAATGTTTGGAGTAGATGCTTGGTACTCTGATGTGAGATAGGGTCCTTTAGCTTGCGTAATGGCACCCACATTCTCACAAAGGATTTCTAGAAGATCCTGAATGGTAGGCATCTACCTAGCTTTTCAATGAACTCTTTCATCCAAACATCTTTCTTTTGCGGCTTCTAAAGCAGCAATGTATTCTTATTTTGTAGTGTATTATGCAACTTTTACCTTCACTTGGAACCTTTTCAAGTGAACTACTTCTTCATTTGTAATGAAGACATCCCCTTTTGTGGTCGAGAACCTTCTCGATCTCTGTGGAAGATATCATTAGTGTAACATTTTACTATGATCTTCTTCCAACCCTCAGTTAAGGAACACTTTCTTTGTTTCTCGTAAGTACCTTAAAATGTTCTTTATAGTCATCCAATGACCTTTCGGGTATCTTCTTCTAATGCTCTAAAGCATTATGATACAATGGATCTAGTGCATGTCATTGCATATATGATGAATCCAATTGCCGAAGCATATGGAACACCAATCATTTTATCTAGCTCAGCCTTTGTGCTATAACATTGAGACATGTTCAAAATGATGCGTTATCATACTTGCAAGAAACTACCTTTAGAGCCTTGCATCTTGAACCTTTCAAGATCATGTCTACTTATGCACTTTGACTTAAACTTATAAGTCGTCTTGATCCAATCTTAAAAGATCTCTATTTCAAGAATAAAATTTGCCTTTTCTAAGTCTTTTATTAAGGAAATACTGCCCGAGCAAAAAAAAAATGATGTTTTCCTAAGTCGGAAAGTTACTTTCCAAATTCTAGTATGTCTTGCACATACAACATTAGGAATTTTACTGCGCTCCCACTAGTTTTAGTAAATGCATGAGTCATCTTATATTTTGATGAAAATTAAACTTTTATTTTTCTTGTCAAAATGAACACATCTGCTTTGTGATACTTGTACTGATCCATGAATGGATTGTATCTCAGTGTTCATGACTCTAAGCCACTCACCAGATTCAGAATCTGACATAGCACTTTAGTAGTTGATGGGTTTACTAGAACCCATTCATACATCATTCTTCATTAGTTATAAGAAATCCATATTTCTCGGATTTCTGAATGATTCCACTAGATTTGCGAACACTTGGTGTTTTTACTAAGTTTCTGATCAATCAAATTGCTCATTTTTAACAACCTTCGTTTGATAACTAGTGCCAACCAATAAGTGCATTAGGTTATAAGGTTCTTGATTCCCTTCAAGTTCTTTAACTCTCCCATTTGCCTTGCCCACTAAAAACTTGCTTTTCTAGAAACTTTGCATTGGAACAATAAACAATTTTATTCTTTGTGGGATTGTAGAATTGGTATCTTAAACAATTTATCGTATATTCTACAATATTTGCACTTAGTAGATTTTGGGTCGAGTTTACTTGAAGCTTATTGTCTTACATGAGCTTCATAAACTCACACCTTCAACTAAGACTAAGGGTGAATAACTTTCATACGAAATCTTATAAGGTGTCTTCTTGTCTACCGATTGGTTGGTGTCATAAAGTACGGTTTACTTTAACTAGGGCAGAATTCCGAATTGATATATGAATAGTACTCCTACTCATAGAGCGAACCATATTTAATAAGGTTCGGTTCATCCTTTCGGATGTACACAATTTCTATGATGATCCAAGAGTTCTTGGTTTAGTTACTATCCTCTTATATGGGAAAAGACTTAATGGTCCTATTGAGTTGTTTTCTTGATCTTCACTTTGAAACAACTTTGAATCACATCAAATGCTTCATTCTTATGTTCCATAAACTTCAACGTTTGAAATCGTCAGTGAAGGTATTATCTATCACCATATCTAGACTTGGTTTTGAAAAGCCACATACATCAACATGTATCAATTCTAACAAAACCTTTTCCTCCTTTTCTATAACTAGAGAAAGGAGCTATATATTCAACTTATCAAAGATCGCATATATCAAATGAAACATTATTATTTGACTTCAAAATACCACACTTTTGAAGTTGAGATATGCGTTTAATTTCTTACTTGATAAAGTTGACTATTTTAGATTTGATTCAAATCACATTTGAGTCTTATGGTGTTTATATATATAGAACTATGTTTTAGAAGGCGTTTGAGATTCACTTTATTATCCAATTAAGAGGACTAGTTATCGAAATAGAATAATTCATTTTGAATATGAATATAATCGTTTCCAAAACGGTTAAGTGAATTTCATTCAATCAATAAACATGTGATTGAAAAACAATAATTTAGTCAAACTAAATTTAAACATTGTTCGAAACAAACTTGTTTAACAATACAAGCCATATGGTTTCATAATAAAATCTCTTATAAGCTTGGTACGCAATCTTGCTTCCTTGCTTATATGGATCACAATTTTGTTTGTCTTTCAGTCATTTACCTTTCTTGATTATCTGTAACATATTACAAGAGTGAGTTCTACACTTAGTATCAAATACACAAGTGTAAGATAGAAAGGTAAAAGTTCTATCTTAAATATTGATACCTGAAGGACTTTCCTTCGTTAGAAAACATTTATTTCTCAGAAGGACAATCTCCTCTTTTATGACCAATGTTGCCTCATCTATCACATGTAATTGTAACCATGGAAAGATTCCTTTCAGCAGTTTCTAGCATTGTATGCAATTCTGGGACTGAAATCTTCTCGAGGTCTATATTCAGATTCTCGACAAAAACATCAAATGCTTTGGTCAGAGTTTTGAGGATCACATTTACGGCTCTCCCATTGGAATAAGGATAGCCAAGTCTATCCAAATAGTCAAGGTGCGTCCTCATTTTGTGAATATAAGAGCTCACAACTTGGCCTTCCTCCATCTTTGTCCTGTGAAGTACCCCAACAGAATTGAAGCGTTCACAAACCATATATATTTGGTAACATTCCCATAATCGGTTTACCATGTCAAATGCCCTCAGTGGAAACGTTTCCATTCTTTCTAGTAAGGATGGAACCACGGTTTCAAGCATAAGACGTGATACGTCGATTGAATCATCATTATGTTTCAATCAAGTATCGTTAGCTTCTATGGAGGTAAGAGGAGGTTCTTGAGGAATAGGTACGAGGAGTACGTATGATTTGTTTTCACGTCTGAGAACGCGTCTCAGTGTTTTGAAAACAAATTGGGAAGTTCTGAGTGGTTAACTTTTCTTCCAAAAGAAAAGGTCTTAGGGATGTGTTAATTGTTGTGTTTGCATTTTGGGCCATCTACAAAATTTAACAAAGTTAATATAGTATTTTCAATATTAATTTTTAGCAAATTAATTACCCTTTAGTTTTCTAAAAACATTAATTTGCATAAAATCTAGGATCCAACGTTGTAAAACAAATGAAACGGTTAGGTGACCTTTATCCCGTCCATTTAATCCAACAAGGTAGATAACGTTTATCGATTACATCGAATGTAATTCCTATCGTTATGGGATCCTTAACAACTTGTTTGTTAATTTGCACGTTTGATCCCATCTATGCCTTGGGTTTCTAATGCTTAGGTGACCTTTATCACAAAAGATTCCAATCAAGTCATCCTACTTGAACAACATGTGAAACTCACATCCATGCGGTTAGGTGACCTTTTTCCCACAAGGACATAAGAATCACCTCATCCATCTCAAGACAATCCAAGTGGTTAGGTGACCTTTATCCCACAAGGGTGTCATAGTGACGTATTGAGTGTTTCTCAAATGGACGGCATAGACTTGCATTTTAAAAGGGATTTTAGATGTATTATAATTCTAGTTTTATAAACAACATATTGTATCATGTATATTGCATACATCCAATATCACATGGTACTTATTATTTAAAATCATATTTTTCTTTTATTGGTTCTTTTAGTTCAAAATAAAATCTCCATTTTATTAACTATTTCGTTGCGGTCAATTTTAAACTAATATCCTATATTAAAGTTTGAGTTTGAGCGCATTAGAACCAATTTTAGTCTTTTTAATAAAACAACCTTTTATTATTTAGACATGGAGTTTGGATGAGTTTTAAAATCACAATTTTAACTCATTTTACTACTTCAAAAATTTTAAATTTTCCTCTAAAATAAATGTTCTCTCTCTTTTAATTCAAAAAATCACAAGACCACATGCAACTCCTATTGGACCACAAAAGGGTCCAATGAGGTTTGAGTCTCTCATGCAATATTTTCTTTTAACCCTCCAAGTATAAAAATAGTTAAAACACAATTTTTACTATTTTAAACTTTATTGCTTAAATCCCTCCTATTTTATCATTTTACAATAAAATGATATTTTGAAAAACCAAACTCCAAAAGATGATTTATTTTTATGTTCAAAATATTATCTAGCATGCAAAATCGTATTTCAACCACACATGATAATATCAACATATAAAAAAAATGTAGAAAGTGTATAAACCAAGCCAAAAATCTAGTGACAATTCTTGTGAACCAAACAAGAATGTCAAGTCCATTCCTAAGGTACAAGATGACCAAAAAAAATTGAGGTCTTCAAGTTCCCACTTGCAAGAACATCCAAATGCATGCAAAACTTCTAGGAACTCCATAGCTTCTTGAAAGTCTTCAAAAGGTCTTCATTCTTCAAACTTGTTACATTTTATATAAATAAATCTAATCTAACATAAATCTATTTATATATAAAAATTAACAAAAAGAAGAATGCCTATTTACTATTACATACTTTATGAATAAATAAATATTACAACCATAAAATAAAAAGGGGTCTTTGGCTTGTTTATACACTTTATATACATTTATAAAATTATAAACAAACACTTTGTTTTTCTAAGGCAACTTTTATGACCAAAAATGCATGTAAATTTTGGTCACATAAGATAACAATTATATATAAAAATTGCCAAAGATGCCATGTATGAACTTCTTCATACATAATGAAAAATCACCCATGGCTTCCAAAAACCAGGCATTTTTCATATAAACAAAAAATCTAAACATGCATGCAAAAGAGGCTCTGATACCACTTGTTGGGTTTTGTTCAAAATAAGATTTCAAAAATCATAATATTTGCAACGAAAGCTTAAAAACTTTGAACAACATTAAAAACATTTTAACACCCACCAAGGATCCATTTGCATGAACATGAAAGATTAAATAAAACATAGAGAGTTTTAGAATATTACAACTTTTGTAGTCCTTTGGTTCCTCATGGGAAGTTGGATGTTGGTGATGAATGTAGAACCCAAAAGAGAGCTCCTCTAGCGGTATCCACCACAAGCAAGAACACCAATGTATGCTAGTACCCTTCTTGAAACAAGATGCAAAAAAAAAACTTCCTCACCACTCTACAATAGAGTTTTGAAGAAAAGGAGAAAAACACACACTAGGTGTGTGTTTTCGGCCGAGAGCAAGAGAGAGAAGGGAGAGAGAGAGCAAAAACTTATTTCATCTATTTTTACAATGTGATACACCATTTTTCATGTAAGTCTCTTCCTTTTGTCCAAAAGCACAATCCAAGTAAGCCATTCCTATTGGACCACAAAATGGTCCAATGAAATTAGAGGTTTCCATGCATATTTGCACTTAGGACCCCTCTAGTTTAAATTTAGTTAAAATCATTATTTTAACTATTTAAACTTATTCTATATAGTCCCTCCTTTTAACTTCTAGTTAAATATGAACTCATCTTATTTTAATAAATAAGAATCTTTCATTTGCATCTAATATTATAAATTATATTCAATAATATAATTAATAATATTTATCAAGAATTAATAATATTTATCAAGAATCAAATTCTTATAAATATTAATTCGGTGTCTACTTGTTGTTCGGTGTGACCCTATAGGATCATATATTACCGGTAATATTATTTTACAATCATTCTTGAGCATATAGAACCAACAACTTGTTCTTTAAAATATCATAATTGTCGTATAAAACAGAAACTCATAATTGTCGTACAAAGCTTTGTCCGACAACTTTTGGTCGTACAAGCCTTATCTGACAACTTGTGTCATACGAGTTGATGTGTTGTCAGACAGTAACCCACACTTAGGAATTTTTGGAAAATCTTGGTGACTTGCAACTCATATCCCAATGGTCAAATTCTTTCAAACATAGATCATGGCACACATGCAAGAGTAGGGTGATGGAAATTCTTCTGATGAGAATACTGTGATTCTATCACATCGTTCATCACATCCTTCGGTGAACGCGCGTAATCTAGATGATGAACTGATTCTTCTACTAGATAAATTGGATCTCAAGCCCAACAACTACACTTTTGATTCAAATGTTCGCATGGATTATCATCTAATTGTGGAAATACTCAAAGGTCACCCGCTTCGAACTGCTCTTGAAAAGACACAACAAGTACCGGAGATCTACTTGCAACGAGCGTGGCATACCATTCAGTTTGTACCAAGATCAGAGAATAACCAGTTCTTTCATCTGAAAGTTGATCACTTTGATGCCAAACTTACTTTGAAAAGGTTACTGACTGTTCTAGATCTTCCGTACTCTCCTAATTTTGAAGAAATGGTATCTGAAGAGGATGTGTGCCGGGATACTATGCTCATGGGATATAATGATCCAAATCTTGGAGTTCTAACATGTGCATCGAAATTCAAGAGGAACTATCTACCGCCAATCTATTACACTCTATTCAGTGTTGTTAATAGATGCATGACTTCTAAACACACGGGTGTTGACACTGCCAGTATCTCAGTTCTATGAATGATCCATGCAATTGTATTCGATCGCAATATTGATTTTGCTGTGCTTATATAGAATGATTTGATAGAGGTTGTCACCGACAAGTCAAAGCCATCAAAAGCCAGATCGTTTGTACCGTTTCAAAGATATCTTCAGATCATTATTACTTACATTATGGAGGCCAACCAAGAGATACCGAGACGTGATGGATCTGTCCTTGGTCCAAAAAATTACAAGAAGTATCTCCGAATTCCTAAAGGTCTAGATTTTCCAACTGTAATGATTTTACCTGAAGCACTTCTCGCGTACGCTGACCAAGAGTCACCATTCTTGAGTGAGTATAGAGAAGAGAATGCACTTATGGCCCGGCCAGAGCCGGTAGGGCCTACCCAAAGTGCCAACCAACTAGGTGAGAGTGGTGAGGGTCTAGTAGTTAGTACGAGAGTTTAGGATACTGGGGTACCTGAACAGGGTGTGTTGAGCGGTAAAAATGATGTAAGGGGAAAAGGAGATGGTGGTGCTCTTGGTCAGGCGTCACAGATTTTTGATGACGATGAAGAGATTCTTGGTTCACAAGATACTGAGGAAGACACAGATGATATTAATGCTGACATTGATGATCCAGCAAATCTTGTTTATACTGCAAGTTCAAGTTCTGATGATGATAATGCGGATGATGAACGAGAGGATGACAGTTCAGACGATGATGATAACAATGATGATCAAAATATGGATAATCTTGACTTTGTGGTTGACAAAGTCGTTACTGATTCTGGTGCTCGGGGAGATATAAGGGGAAATGAGGGAGCATTAGTTGAAACAAAAAATGATGTGAGGATGTGTGAAATGGAAAGAAAGAAAGATGGTGAGAGTGAGAAAGAATCTGAAAAAGTTTTAACTACAGATTCTCCCCACACCGTGTCTAGCCGGGTAGCCACATCTACTTTCAGTGCGCGTCCGTCGCCATAAGACATTGAAGAAGCCGTAGTGGACCCAGCTACGCAATGTACAACCTCCTTAAGCCACTCATCAACTTCTCAACAAGTTGGTGTTTCATTTTCACACATGGGATTAACACATACACTATCGGCAACACAATCGGTGTTCGCTGGTATTGAAACAGATAGGCAACTGCCCCAGCCATCGACTTCGCTTGTAGGCACATCGAGTCTAGGACCTTTTCGATATACTTCATTTCCTAGGACACAAAGGCCGCTAGTCACATCATTAATGGTGACACAAACTGTTGGAGTTCTTCGTGACCCAACCGGAATGCCCCGAGTGCAGCCGCCATTCGTTGGTACTGTGCAAGGATCGGGCGGAAGTCCTGTCAACGTTAACACCATGCCAGCGTTGATCACAGGCCATTCAGTATCTGTGGATGCAATGTCAACCAGTAACCTAAGTGGTCTGGGTGTTAGTTCCTGTGCTCCGAATTTACGTGCTCTGATGGGTCCTCCTCCCCATAACTATGTATTTGTGAAACTGCTCGAAGTAGCCATTCAGTCTCTCAACAACAGTCACAAAGCTCAAATAGCAGAATTGAAGGATGTTATTGTGCAATTGTCTGCCGATGTTCATAAAGTGCTTAAAGTGATATTTGTAGCCGAATCTTCTTCCACACCATCTGAAACTCAACCAGAATCTCAACCTAACCCAAAGGTATATCCAACTTTACCTTTACATGAACTCAAATCCCAAATGCTTACCAGGTTACTAGAACAAGGAGATAACAACACACAAGAGGAAGTGGATCTAATTGGTCTACTTAGAAGGCAAATCGAACAACAATCTACCTTACCATCCCAAGCCGATTTTTAGAATCTACAACAGTCAATGACAGATTTGACAGGTGCTATTTCTTTTGGTTTCAAATCTTTTTCTGATAGAATCAAGGCGTTAGGGGATACTTGTAAAGGTCAGGCCAACTCAGATAAACAAAAGCATGATGATCAATATCCCGATCATGATCACCATGAGGGGGAGATGAGTAAGAGACAACGAGTTGGTGAAGCTAGTGGTTCGGGTACTCAAATGCCTGAAAATGTGGAAACTAACGTTAAAACGGGTACTGGTAATGTTGGTGGTACTCAAGTGAATGAGAGTGAGGATTTGGGATTTCTGAATGTTGTTAGTCCTATGGTTGAAAAGCCTGATGGATGTGACAACAGGACGTTTGAGGAACGAATGGCAGATGATTTTATTCAAGATGTTATATATGTTGATTCTGAAGATGACCCGGAGATAACAATTGTAAAGATCAAAGAAGAATTGGATGATGTGTTTGATGGGGTAAATGTGCAACCGGGTTCATATTCTGAAAATGAAAATGAGAATATAGGCATGCACTCAGGAGATTTGAGATCATATTTGGAATCATAAAAAGGTACATTCCACCAGAGTTGCTCAGAAGATGAAGTTTATTTGGCTCACTTGAATACAAAGGGGGAGAATGTTAGTGTTCAACTTCTATGTTGTATTCAAGTTGAGGGACTCATTTTGTAACTTTTCAATCTAAGTATAAATAGCTTAGATATGCTTACATTTTAGAACAATACTTACAATTCCAATATCATTCCTCTTAAAACTCTCTCTACTTTGTAACTCATACTTTTGAAGATCAATGAGAGATGGATTGATTGCATTCTAGTTCTTGATCATATTACTTGTACCTGGGATCACAAAATCCCAAGAACCAACAATTATAATCTGGAGAAATATGTTGATAATCTTTGTTGTGTTTCGGGGTGATCTAATGCTTATATATATGGTAAGTTTATATGTATATATATATATGTGTGTATATATTGTTTTATATATATGGTAAGTTTATATATATATATATATATATATATATGGTAAGTTTATATGTATATATATTTGTGTGTGTGTATATTATTTTATATATATGGTAAGTTTATATATATATATATAGGGAAAGGTTCAATAGAGAAGTGCAAATATTTAGAGAAGTAGAGAAGTAAAAAAACACGGGTCCGTTCATATATGAACGTTCATATATAAACAGTCATATATGAACGTTCATATATGAACGTTCATATAACAGTCATATATGAACATTCATATATGAACGTTCATATATAAACAGTCATATATGAACGTTCATAAATGAACGTTCATATAACAGTCATATCTGAACGTTCATATGAACGTTCATATATGACTGTTTATATATGAACGTTCATATATGAACAGACCCGTGTTTTTTTACTTCTCTACTTCTCTAAATATTTGCACTTCTCTATTGAACCTAAGGCTATATATATATATATATATATATATATATGTGTGTGTGTGTGTGTATGGTTTTATATTGTATAATATATTATGTATGTGTGTGTGTATGGTTTTATATTGTATAATATATTATGTTGAGGAGCTGCATGAAATGGTAAGTTATATATATATATATATATATATATATATATATATATATATATATATATATATATGTGTGTGTGTGTGTGTGTGTGTGTATATATATATATATATATATATGGTTTTATATTGTATAATATATTATGTTTTTTGAAGTTGGAAATGTATGATGTATTGATGTTTAATATGGACGGCAATGGAATGCTGTAGGGTTTTGCAGGTAATGAAGCAAACAGGAGGCTTTAGAATAAGAACAATGGAAGCATCAAGGGGGTGTGGTCATGGATCTCATCAATGGCTCCCCTGAACGATTTTAGAATGGTGATAGGAAAAGATGGAGAACACGATATGGAGATGGAGATGATGACTTAGGGGTTCTTGGTGGCAATGTTGAGGTAGATGATGACGTTAAGTTGACAACTCCGGCGAGACCACCGATGTGGGTTCGGAAAACTCTTTATTTTCTGTGGTGGTGGCAGTGGGTTGGAGGGAGTTCTTCCAGATGATGAAAGAATGAAGGATGGAGAGGGTTGGAGGGGGCGTCGTGAGGAAGAAGAAGGGGGGTAGTGGGGGTAGGGGGTGTGGTATTTTTTAATTTATTTAGTTTTTTAGTTTCTTATTAGGATAAAGACAAAAACAAGCGTAAAAAGACAAAACTACCCCTTGGGTTAACTGGGTTAACAGATTCCGTTAGAAGGAGGGACCTTCTGCGTGCGCTTACGCATACCACAGGGACGTCCGGTGTAATTAATGCGAATTAGGGACTATATCCAAAATATGGCCATAACACAGGGACCAGGAATGTAATTTACTCTAAAAGAAAAAAAAACGATTTGTCATTTTGAATTCTAAGTTTCACGTTCAAAATGCTTCGCACTGTACGGGTGTGTAACTAATCAAATAACAAAAAATTTAAACTTCCACACTCTCTTTCTACTTAATTTCGCCCACCACACTTTCCTGCACCATTTCTCTCTCGACTGCATCTTCTTGTTTCAGTGAACAAAACTCCATGAAAAAATGATTATTAAACTTCATTTTCTCTTCATCTTCTTCCTATTCTTCTCCATCACCGCTTCTTCATCTCCGCCATTAAACTTCACCATTTACGGCATCGCCGACGTCAATCACACCTCCATTATCCTCACTCAAAACCTCCATAACTGCACTCCAAATTCACATCATTCAAGCATCGGACGAGTATTCTACGAAACCCCAATTTGATTTCTCGATTCCACCTTCAATTCCACCGTCTCTTTCTCCACCCGTTTCTCCTTCACCATCATCCCTCCTCCTCCTCCCTGTCATTTTGGCCACCGATTTTCATCTTGAAAAATCGGTGAGCACATAGCCGAAGCCTCTCATTTTCGGTCAACTATCTCACCAATTTCAAGTTGAAAATCAGTTAGATCCCTCCTTGTGAAAGTTGACAGATGAAGATAATTTATTATGTGACAATATCTAATGTCAGGAAAAAGTGACTATTTGTCGTTTTATCCAGTTTCAGATAATGTCTCAATCAAGCATGTTTGTTCTTCCTAGTACTGAGAAAAAGTGTGAAAGTGACTTATCAACCTTTCAGAGTCAACTCCTATTCTTGAATCTCCATATGACAAGTGTCCCAATCATTTAATGCTTCAAGCACTATATAAAGAGAACAGGGCTCTCCATGCAAAGTTACGCGTTCCTGAAGAATTTCTCAATGCAACAAGGTTTTCTCTCCTTTGAACTTTATAGCTTTCAATCTTTGTGCATTAGAAGTTGTTTTGTTTTCCAGTTTACTTTGTGAAGATTGTTAGAATAGTTTATTTGTTCTTTCCGTAACAATCTAAGTTTTTCTATGTGTAATTCTTGATTTGAAAAATCAATAAATGAATTAAATTAAGTGAAAATTTGTGTATTGTATTCACCCCCCCCCCCCCCCCCTTCTACAATACTTGTTTAAGCCATATGGGACTAACAAGTGGTATCAGAGCAGAAAGTGTATCTCAATAAACTTGATCTGCAATGGCTGCCTCTTCTTCAAACAATGAAGTTTCTTCTCAGAACAATTTCTCTGAAAATGGCTCTATAGACAAACCTCCCAAGTTTAACCCCAACAACTTTTCTCTATGGAAAAGCCAGATGATGCTTTTCATGGAAGGAGTGGATAGTAGATATCCAACCATTCTCAGTGAGGGACCCATAGTCCCTAAAGTCTGGGCTCGTTATGAAACGTAAAAATCTGGTAAGGCAGTTGTTGACAAAGATGATTCCTATGATGAAGAAAAATCTGCTGCTACTGGTCGTTACATTCTTAAAAATCCAAAAAATACACTGATGAAGAAAAACGTATTGTCTCCCTTGACTCTAAAGTTAGAGAAATCATTGCACTTTCTCTTCCTGATGAGGTCTATCACTCTTTAGTTAATTTCTCTACAGCTAAAGAAATGTAGACTACTTTGTGTGTTCTGTACGAAGGTACAAAGAAAGTCAAGAAAAGCAAGAAAATTGCTCTGATTAGAAAGTATGATCTTTTTACTCGTGAAAAGGGAGAATCTCGTTCCAGTTACTGTAATCGTTTTAACATTCTCCTGAATGATTTAAAGCTGTTAGGCAGAGTATATGAAAATGAGGAAGTCTTGTGCAAATTTATGGACTGTCTTCCTGACTTTTGGGAAAACATATGTACTTGCATCAAGACAACCAAGGATCTTGAATGCATGAATCTTACTGTTCTCTATGGAACTTTATTTAATTATGAACAACCCAAAATCCAAAGGAAGTCTATCATAAAGGAGATAAAAGGCTCTTTTGTAGCCCTTGTCAGTGATACTTCCAAAAAAGCTCAGTGTGTGCCCAGAATCACCTACCCTTCATCTGAATCTGACATTGATAGTCAAAATGACTCTGCTCACCAAACGGAGGCATATCTAAGTGATGCTGATGATGAAGGTGAGGAAACCTCTGTCGAACAGATAATTGATGAAATGGCTATGGGGTCTGGATTCAAAAACAAACCTCGTTTTTCTGGCAAATCTAGAACTTTCAGAAAACCCTCTTCTTTCACAAAAGGTTCCTCAACCGACAAGTCAAATGAGGAATGTTTCAATTGTGGTAAGAAAGGCCACTTTGCTTCTGAATGTAGAAGCAAACTCATTGAAAGAACTAGACCCACTTCCTCTGACAAACTTTATTCCAAAAATAACAAGTTCAAGAACAACTTTTCAAAACAGACTTTTTCTAGAAAAGATGGTCAACCTTCCTCTCTTGAACATTTAGAACGTACTGTGAAATATAAAGCCAAATACAAGGGAGAAAAAAGAAAGAAATGAGGGACTTCACAGAAAGGGAAAAGGACTTCACAGAAAGGGAAAATGACTTCTTGCTGAAGTCCATGACTGGGCTGATGAACCAACTTCTGAGAGTGACAAGGACTCTCCCAACATGTGTTTCATGGCTAAATCCGATGATGTGGAAGATCCTGAGAAGGCAATTACTTTAACTGCTCTGTTGTCAACTGGGTGCTCATCATCTTACTCTCAGGTACATCCTTTCAACTCCATGTCTGAATCTGAAAAGATTGATGCTTATGAGTCTTTGACAAATGATTTTTATAATGCAAAAGATGCAAAGAAAAATAAATCAGCTCAAGTTAAAAGTCTCTCTTCTCAACTTCAAATCTGCCTTTCCCAACTTGAACAGTTTGATAAGATCAAAGATGAATTAGAGGACTTGAAAACCATAAACCACATCATAGCTAAAGAGAAAAATAAACTCTTTAAGAGACTGAAAAGAGAGCATGAAGCTGTAAGAAAATGGACCAGCTCTTCTAAGAACCTTGAGAAAAAAATTCAAGATCAAATCTCTTGTGAGGATAAAACTGGACTAGGTTTCAGAAAGATGGACATTGAGCTTTCTTCTCAAACTCTTGCTTCCACATCTTGTGTTTCTCCAAACCTTTATGAGTCCTCTGAGTCCAGCTCTATTGGGCCTGTGTATATGAACTCTGTTGATTTATCTGAAGCCTTAAAATTTGGAATGTTCATAAAAGCCAAAGATCCAATCTCTTTTCCAAACAATGAGACTCAGGACTCCAATGATTCTCCGAAACCCATTCATGATCTTTTGAAACTTTTGACACTAGATGAAGCTTCTTCCTCTGAAGCCATAGGTCCTAAAGAGCCCAAAAAGAATAAAACTAGCCTCTCTTTAAAAAGAAAGTTGTCAGCTCTGTCAAAAGGTCCTTTTAAAATGTTATCTTCGGACCTTACTCCAAGAAATGCGCAACCACTTAGTCTGGAAAAGGGGTCTTAGATTTTCCTCCCCTCATGTCCACTTTTGGTCCAAAAGCTATTCAAATTGATGTCAAAGGAAAAGGCAAAGAAAAGATTCAAAAATCGAAAAAGGTGTTTATTTATAGAAAATGCTACAACTGTGGATACACCTTTCATCTTGCTAAAGACTGTCCCAAAGATAGAATTGACCGAACAAAGGCTAAGGACTCTTCTTCTTCTAACCCAAAAGGACCCACCACCAAATGGGTACCAATAAACTAATATGTGTGTGACTGCATGTCCAGAGCATCATCATATTTGGTATCTGGATAATGGGTGCTCACGTCATATGACTGGAAACAAATCTCTTCTTATGAACTATGTGTCTGAAAAGGGTCCATCAATAACTTTTGGAGACAATTCTAGAGGTTACACAAAAGGTTATGGTACACTCACAAATGGGTCTGTCACATTCAACAAAGTAGCACTTGTTGAAGGGTTGATGCACAATCTTCTAAGTATAAGCCAATTGTGTGATCTGGGCTACAAAGTTATCTTTGAACTTTGTATATGTACAATTGTTGATAAAGACATGAAGGTGGTACTCTCTGGAAAAAGGAAGGAAAATGTTTATGTCATTGACATGGGTCAAAGTCATGGTGCATCAAATGTCTGCTTTGTGTCTGATGATACAACCAAGAGAAACTGGTTATGGCACAAACGTCTATCTCATCTAAATTTTAAGACTCTGCACATTCTCTCCAACAAAGAGTTAGTAACTGGTTTGCCGAAGCTGAACTTTGTGAACGAAAAGCTATGTGATGCATGTGAGAAAGGAAAACTCACCAAAACTTCCTTCAAGACAAAGCAGTTCTCCTCCATCACTCTTCCTCTACAAATGTTGCACATGGATCTATGTGGACCAGTCAGCACTCCTAGCCTAGGTGGAAAAAGGTACATTCTTGTAATTGTTGATGAATTTACCAGATATACTTGGGTATGTTTTCTCTGGTACAAAAGTGACACAACTGATGAGATCATCAACTTCATCAAGAAGAATGAAGTTCTGAATGGTTAGCTTGTACATTCCGTGAGAAGTGACAATGACACTGAATTCAAAAACAGTGCACTAGAAGACTTCTTCAATGAAAAAGGAATTTCTTAAAATTTGTCCGCTGTCAGAACTCCTCAACAAAATGGGGTAGTTGAAAGAAAGAATCGGACTCTATGTGAATATGCAAGATCGATGCTATGTGAATCAAATCTTCCCGCCTACTTTTGGGCTGAAGCTGTTAATACTGCTTGCTTTATCCAAAACATATCAGTGATCACCAAAAGACATGGGAAAACTTCTTGTGAAGTTTTCCATAGCCGAAAACCAAATATAGGATTTCTTCATGTCTTTAGCTGTGTGTGCTTTATTCTGAATGATCGTGAAAACCTTGGGAAATTTGATCCTAAGGCTGATAAAGGCATCTTTGTGGGATACTCCTTGTCCTCAAAAGCATACCGTGTTTACAATCTCAGAAGAAAATGCATTGATGAATCTATTCATGTAAAGTTAGATGACCTCAGATCATCATCTCTTTCAAATGATGATTATGAGTGTTGACTGATTTGGTGTATCCTTTAAAATACAACGTTTTTATAATTAAACCTTGACGCAAGTATACATCTTGGCCTGTTATCGTCTTAAAACAAGTAATAATGGTACAAAGTACCGAATATCGATCCCACAGGGAAGCGTGGAAAAGTTTCTCTTTAAAAGTCCAGTTTGTAAAAGCGAGTTTCAGATGGCGAATTCGAAAACAATATTTGTTTGGAGGTTTGATTAACAACTAATGACAGAAATCAGTTATAAAGAGAAGCACAGGGTATAAAGATCCGTTGGGATGAAATAAATAATTAGATAATAATATGAGACGGCATTCCTTGGTTATCTCAAAAGTCCACTATTTTATGATACAGCGTACCGGGTGTCAATTGATCAATTGTGATCCACCATAAAATATAACCTTGATTTAAATAACTTTGGACAATCATGTCATACGATACACCTCTTTATTTTATTATCAGTCTCAGTCCCAACTTCACTTTATACCCCGAACTAGGACGCTTAGCCCATCATTGTTCGGTTTCTAATTATAAAGGATGTATGAACTTGAAAAGAAAATACTGGAGATGGACAATGCATATAACAATTCACAACAATTCTGTAAAGTAAACGTAAACTGTTATGCCAGTAACAACTTCAGAAAATAAAGCGAATATTAAAATTGCCGGTAATGTAAATGACAATAATTAAAGTGCAGTAAAATAAAGAGCAGTAAAAGTAAGTTGCGTAAAGTAAATTGCAGAAAATGTAAATTGCGATAATTAAAGTGCGGAAAATTAAACTGCGGTAAGTAAATTAACAGTAAAGTAAAAACAAGAATTATCGACTGAGAAATTAACGACGACTTGAGATTGCATGGGAAATCTTGTTTCAAATGTAAAATTTAAAACACAAGGAATCTTTAAGTGAACCACCACCGGTTACGGTTGAAATAAATTTCAACCGTCAAGCTATGGATTTGGTTACTCAAAAAGCCCGAAGATTAATTAACGATTAATTAAAACGATTTGCTTGTAACAATTAACTGGAAAACACTTGATTTCTAGTGAAAAGTTAGAGTGACGAGAAAATGGATTTCTATTTGGAAACTCAACAATAACGTCAAACACAATTAACCATGAACCAATTGGAATTGGGGATCCGAAATTATTAGTCGGACTTCCAGTTAATAAAGCTAACGAAATTGAATTATAACCAAGTGTAGAAACCGTGAGTTTGAGATTGTAACTAAGAAAACCGTAAGTTTTAAAAGAGAAGGAAAACTGATGGCAATAATTAAGTAACAAAACGTAAGTAGTGAGAAAGTAGGAGATCGATGGTAACTTTTAAACTAAAACCATAAGCAAAGTAAAGAGAAGGAGGTCAATTGTAACAAGTAGCAAAAACCGTGAACGAAAGAAATTAGTAACGAGTTTTAAAGGGTAACGTGAAGTAAGAAGTAACAGAAGTAAACAAGTAACCACGAGAAATCAAGGTAACCGAAATGTAACGATATTATAACGAAACTAACCTATGGCCGAACCCGAGTGGTTCGAACCATGAGCAAGAGCTACGGTTGTGAGAACTGTGAGCTCAATGCTCACTACAACTACTACTAACTACTAAATTATACTAAAGATAGGTGTTTTTCTAAGTATCTAGCACTCCATATATATAGGAGGAAATATTACTTGAGCACCAAGATAAATATCCATGGGTTACTATCCATAGATCAAGATCCATGGGCCGAAAACACAAGCCAAAAACAATACCAATTGTCTTAAGCCCAAGAGGTAACTAGATCAAGCCCAAGAATTTAGGAGTCCAAAAATAATGAGCATCTCGGCCCATGAAGCTTCGGCCGGCCCAATCAATATGCAATCCACAAAAATTACAATTCCGGTCTTCAAAAATTGGAGACTTCGTTTTCGTCCAAAAATTTGCTACCCGCATTCTTCTTTCATGTAGAGCTCCAAATGACCGTCTTTTTACAACCTAAAATACATAAAGTATAAAGTTAGATTTTTGGTGTGATTTTTCGTCTGATTTTACTAAATTAATACCAAAGAGTATTAATCTCTTATTTACTCGAATAGTTACTATAATTGATAAAAATGACTCAATGGGATACTAAAAATAGCTCAAAATTTGGAATTAAACGTCTAAAATAGGGTTAAATAAATAATTCTATCAATGAGCTCAATAGATGGATTTCATCATGCATTGGTGATGCTCCCATAGCAGCTCCCACCGATTCCTCATCTATTCCTTTCACTCACTCTAATCCTTCTAATTCTCTCCAACAAGTTAGGTTACCTTCCACCTCACCAAATCCCTCTCCCACCGAAATTGACCCAAACATCCCCTCTTCTACCGATATTCCAGATTCCACTCCTCTAATCACCCAAGATCCTCCATCTTTTCCATCCTCAAGCCATCCTCCTACTCTACCTCCTGCTACCAAATGGACCAAGGATCATCCCATTGATTAAATTATCGGTGATCAACAAGCTGGAGTCCAAACTAGAAGAGGAATCAATATATCAAAATATAAAGGAGAATGTAGGAGAGAGAGTTAAGGATAAACTTCCATGACTATTTATCTATTTTTATAGAATTTTGTTTTATTTTTTAAAAAGAGCCATACATTAAATGTTCTCATTAATTAATAAAACTTTTCATTTTTCATTTTATAATTTTATAAGATAGAAAACATTATGAATCAAATACTTCTTTTAGTAGGCTAACAATATATAGACTTCCATGACTATTTATCTATTTTTATAGAATTTTGATTTATTTTTTAAAAAGAGCCATACATTAAATGTTCTCATTAATTAATAAAACTTTTCATTTGTCATTTTAGAATTTTATAAGATAGAAAACATTATAAATCAAATACTTCTTTAAGTAGGCTAACAATGCTTATAAATCAAAAATATTTTTAATATTGTTTTTTTTTTATTTCTTTACATTTTTATGGATAAGCTAACAATACTTATAAATCAAGTCTTATTTAATAAAATGTATTTTTTATTTATTTAACTTTTTGTTTTAAATTGTTTTATTTTCTTAATAAGCTAACAAAACTTTCTAATACTTATTTTAATAGGTTATATTTTTTTTATCTTTTATTAGACTAACAATGCTTATAAATCAAAAATAATTTTAATATTGTATTTTTTATTTATTTACATTTTTAAGGATAACATAAAAATGCTTATAATCAAAACTTATTTAATAAAATACATTTTTTATTTATTTAATTTTTGTTTCCTTATAAGTTAACAATGATTATAAATCAAAAAATTTAAATTATTTTATTTTTTAGTAAGATCTATGTCAATACTTATTTTAAATTGTTTTATTTTCTTTTAGTAAACTAACAGTATTTATAAATCAATACTTATTTTAATAAATTATATTTTTATCTATATATTCTTTTATTTTGTTAGTAAGATAACAACTGATTATAAATCAATAAATTTTTTTGATAAATTATAATTATTATTTTATAACAATGGTTATTTTATTATAATTATTGAGTTTATTGATTTATTTTTCCTTCGTAAGCTTACTAGATCTAATATTATGTGAACTTGTTTTTATTAATATAGATAACAATTATTATAAATCTAATACTTATTTTAATAGAGTATATATTTTTTATTTTTTATTTTTTCATTTAGTAAGTTAAAAATGTTTTTAAATCAATTTTTTTAATATGTATATTTATATTTGTTTTGGATAAGTTAACAATACTTATAAATCAAAACTTATTTAATAAAGTATATTTTTTATTTCTTTAATTTTTTGTTTTTCTTAGTAAACTAACAATGATTATAAATAAAAACTTTTAAATTATTTTATTTTCTTAGTAAGATACCAATGTTTGTATTTTTCCATTTAGTAAGCTAACAATACTTATTTTAATAAATTATGTTTTTGTTTTTTTTTTTTGTTTTTTAGTTACATAACAACTGCTTATAAATCAATTTTTTTTGGTAAAGTGTATTAATCTTTATAATAATATTTGTATTCACCGCGCAAGACGCGGTGCTGTTACCTAGTTGGAAATATATGCCTCTATGTGAACTTTCTATCTTTAATAGAACCAAAGAAAATTGAGGAAGCATTAGCTGATCCATGTTGGATCACTGCCATGCAAGAAGAACTTTCTCAATTCACAAGAAATAGGGTTTGGAGATTGGTTCCTAGACCTTCAAAGAAAACTATTATTGGAACTAAGTGGTTTTTCAGGAACAAAAATGGATGAAAAAGGTACAGTAATCAGAAACAAGGCCATACTGCTTGCTCAAGGATACAGACGGGAAGAAGGAATTGATTATGATGAAACTTTTGCTCATGTTGCTAGACTTGAGGAAATAAGGATCTTTCTGGCTCATGTTGCTTACCAAAACTTCAGAGTCTTCCAGATGGATGTTAAAAGTGCCTTCCTCAATGGTGAATTGGCAGAAGAAGTCTATGTGAAACAGCCACCTGGATTTGAAGACCCCACACATCCTGACTATGTGTACCGGTTGGACAAAGCTCTCTATAGTCTCAAGCAGACCCCTCGTCCCTGGTTTGATACTCTTGTTGACTTTCTCTTGAAGAATGAGTACTCCAGAGGTAAAATTGACAACACCTTGTTCATCAAGCATACTTCAAGTAATCTTATACTTGTTCAAATCTATGTGGATGACATCATCTTTGGTGCCACTGATGAATCACTTTGTGATGAGTTTGCTTCTCTCGTGATGAGTCAATATCATATGAGCATGATGGGAGAGCTCACATTTTTCTTAGGCCTTCACGTTAAACAAACTTCAGAAGGGATCTTTATAAATCAAAGCAAATATATTCGTGACCTTCTGAAGAAATTTAACTTTGATAATTGCTCTCCCATGAAAACTCTTATGGCACCACCCTTGAAAATTCATGCTGATCCAGATGGTAAATCTGTTGATGTGATGAATTATCGAGGTATGATAGGGTCCCTTCTTTATCTTACTGCTAGTAGACCCGACATTATGTTTGCTACCTGTCTTTGTGCGCGTTATCAGGCCAATCCAAAAGAATCTCATTTGGTAGCTGTAAAACGCATTTTCAGGCACCTGAAAGGTACCTTGCATCTAGGTCTTTGGTATCCCAAAGACTAAGGTTTTGATCTAATAGGGTATTCAGATTCTGACTATGCAGGTTCTAAAGTTGATAGAAAGAGCACCACAGGTAGTTGTCAACTTCTTGGTGGCAAGCTGGTCAGTTGGTCTAGTAAGAAACAGAACTCTGTTTCAACCTCAACTGCAGAAGCTGAATATGTTGTTGCTAGAAGTTGTTGTGCTCAAATCTTGTGGATGAAGAATCAACGAAGGGACTACAATCAAATCTACTCACAAGTACCTATTCTATGTGACATCTCTGGTGCAATCGCCATTGCAAATAATCCAGTTCTTCACACAAGATCAAAACATATAGACATCAGATATCACTTCATCAGGGATCACATCTCCAAATGTGACATTGAGCTGCATTTCATTCCTACTGATCTTCAGCCTGCTGATCTGTTCACCAAGCCCCTTGATAAGAACAGACTCAACTTTCTGATTGGAGAACTTGGCATGTTGTACTTAGACATTTAAAAAAATGTTTATTTTATTTTCACTCAGCGGAATCTCTCACCGGAATTTTGGTGAAATCATCTCTCTGAAAGTTGCCAATCCTACTGATCCAGTCGGAGAGTTCATACCTCCGAAACTCTCTTGTCCTCGTATCGGTAAGATCAAATCTCCGATACCCCTCACCGACCTCCTTTCACCAAAACCCTTACAAACATCGGTGGCACCTAAGCTCACCGAAACCCGAGTCTCTTCGATCTCCTAACTCTCCAAACACTCGATTATCGGTGAGACTCTAAATCTCACCGAAACCCTACCGATCACCAATCCTCTTAAAACCACATCCACACCGAATTTCTCACCAATGATCCACTAATCGGTGAGACTTCCTCAACGATCCTCACCGTTTACCCTTCACCGATTTCCTCACCAAAAGCCTTACTTCACGTATCGGTGGACCAATCACACCGAAATCCATCTCTTGCAATTATCAGTAAGACCGTACCTGTGATACTCCTCTCCTACCCTATGTCACAAATGCTTCACAAATCGGTGAAACCCTCTCACCGATCCCCTCACTGATTCACTGTTCCACCGATATCTTTGTTTGATTTTATCCCATCACAGAAATCGATGATTACATCATCCCTACCCCTATGTGTCAGTCAACTTTGACCCCTCTCCTTCCTCTCTTATGTAACCACATCTCAGCCGATTCCCTTCCCTCTTGCCATCATTACCCTTTTTAAATAACATATTAAATTCAAACATGAGGACATAACCGTTGCCGCCCTTTCCTAGCCTTTCAAATTCCACCATTATATATAAACCCCTCATATTCTTCCTTATCTCTTTTCGCAACCTGAAACCACTCAAACACTCTCTCAAGAAGAAACCTGCAAATTCCCTCCCCCTTCATCAATGGCATCATCCACTTCTTGCAAACTCCCAAAGAACCCCAAGGTCTCCAAAGATGTTCCCACGTGCTTTGAAGATCTTAAATTCAATCCTTGCAATCATGTTGCAAGATTCGATGATGATCCCGCTCATCCAGAGTTTACCACTGTCTCCAAGTTCTTGACACGATCCCCTCTTCTCCATGCTTTCACATGCAACCCCAAGATGAGCAAGTTTCTTATTGGTAAGTTTTGGCTTACCTGTGTCTATGATCCCTCAAATGCTTCCATCAATGCCTTCATTCTCACTGACGATAATGATGAAGACCATGATCTCACATTTGGTGTGGATGATGTCCGTAATGCTCTACGAAATCCTTCCTTCCCTGAATATGAAGACATGATCGTTGGGAATGAACATGAAGAGGTGGTACGTGCAACTCCTCCTCTAAAACCTCAAACGGTCCAGGTACTCTTCTAAGAAATAAAATGGGTGGCATATGGAATTTTTTCTTCACACGTGTTATCTATTGTCTTTCCAAAAAGACAAGTGGACAAGACCAGTCTACATCCTATATCACTTCTCTAGCCCATGCTCTTATTTTCCAACGCAAAATTGATTTTGCCTAGTATTTTTTTACTGAGTTAACCAGTGTTATTTCCTATCCCAAACGATGCCATGTTGCCTATCCTCGATTCATCTCCATGATTATACATCACAAAATGACTGTTGCTCTTGATGCTGATCGGAATTCAGAATCTCCAAAGTTCACCTATGATTGGTCTGCTTCCATGGTTGGGAAAATTGTTCTTGATGTGCCCTCTCTTGCATCCGACTTTCCGTTACACCAAGGTATGGTTACTTTCGCTCACTCTCCCAATCTGCACTGGGGTGACGTCGAAATCCCTGGGTTTGTACACCCAGAGATTCCGGAGGATCCTCCAGCCGTAGTGGCCCCTATCCCCT
The DNA here is from genome assembly GCA_033807775.1 of Saussurea involucrata. Taxonomy (NCBI): domain Eukaryota; kingdom Viridiplantae; phylum Streptophyta; class Magnoliopsida; order Asterales; family Asteraceae; genus Saussurea; species Saussurea involucrata. The sequence goes on along the minus strand of CM066320.1, from coordinate 62,121,714 downwards.
CTACCCGAGTGAAATCAGGAGGCTCTAAGAAGAAATATTCAAAGGCCACCGATACCTCTGTATCTTCTTCACAAAATATGCCTTCAAAATCTCCTTCGGAGGCTACCCAAGTCCCCATACCTTCTCACAAACGGAGACACTCAAAATCCCCTCTTAGGTCTCCTCTAAAGGGGTATAGGAAACCTTCGGCCAAGCGCACACACCAGTCACCGATTCTTAAAAATTGGTGGCTGTTGAAATTGTCCCATTGGGGCTACAGGAATCAGTTATCCCCCGAACCACCTCCTCCGATGTCTCTCAAAAGACTTCAGTTGTACATCTGGAGAACCAACAACTTTCCTCATCACCTATCTCTTTAGGTGGTGTACATGACTTTGAGGTCTCTCCCCTCAAAGGCTCCGACTTCTCACTACACGGCCTATCACCCGACCAGTTTATGGTCGATGATGCACAACCACGTGAAGGTTCGGCCGATCCAACGGTGGTTCCGGAGGCCTTGGACTTTCTAGATTTCTTGTTACAGGGTACAACCCCTCATGAACAGTGTTCTAATACACCACTGATCATCATCACCAAAAGGATGCCATCGCCACCAAACGTTCCCCCTGCACCGAAACCATCCTCACCAAAGGCACCATCTCAACCAATAAGCTCCTCACCGAAAGCTCCCTCTCCACCGAAATCATCCCCTCTGAAGGCATCCTCACCGAAAAAACCAACCCTCACCACCGAACCTCCCACTCCCCGATACAACAATCACCGACAACTTCCAACCGAACCCATTCATCCTCTGAAGATAGCTCATCCTCATCTCCCTCTCCCACACGAACACTTTTCCATGATCCCTTGTCTGATCAACCATCTTCTTCACCGATAACCGACTCAAGAACACTTCCACACACTCCATTATCACCAACCACTCCCCGATTCCACATCCCTGATATCCATATTGGTACCTCTTCCACTTCCACCTTCAGGTTTCCCTCTGATCTTCTTGCCGATGTTCAGAAAAGTGCTCGCCACTGTCGGATAGTGGGAACTCAGTTTGAGGCATTCAAGCAAGCCTCTTTAACCTTCATATCCCAAACAGCTGATAGGGTTCGCAACTTGGAAGAACAGGCCCGACATCCTTCTTTGGAATCAACTCTTCAGGCACTGCTCCAGCCTCTCACCAATTCTTTGGGTACTGTCAGCAGAAAATTAGAGGATTTGACAACCTCCAATTCCAGTTTGGCTTTATCTTTGGGAGCCTTGAAACCTTCCACCGATGCAAGGGACACTGAAATTCAACGTCTTCATGATAGGGACTCTAAGCAACAATCCCTTAACTCTGATATTCTGAACTCCCTCAACTCTCTCCATAGCAAGATGGATGACTTCAACAACAAACTTGACTGGGATTTGGATCTGGGAGATTATTCCTTCGATAATGTGATCGTGACTTGCTACATCAGATCCATCGGAGGATGGATAGGGTCTCCGATCATATGGGTGTCTTCTCTCCGCCCGGTGCTGAGGGGGAGAAAAGTACAAATAAGGCTCCTAGAAAACCTTCTATCAGATAAGCTTCCAGCACCGGGCCTCCTTCTGACACTCCATCAATAAAATTCTCCACATAATCGAATGCCACCGAAATACTTGTTGAACCCTTAAAATCGGTGGAACCTCCTACTCAAGCCTAAAAATCGGTGGCCACTCCTCAGACAATTTCGGTGGCTGCTACTCAGGTCATTTCGGTGGAACCTGAAAATCCATCGGTGGAGGGAACCGATGGACCAGCTCAGGGGGAAAAATCTAGTCCGGCCAATGGCCCTAAATACAAAAGAAAGGGCAAAAATTTTGTTGAGGCCGAAGCCTCAGAAGAGAAGAAAAAGAAAGAAATCGCCAAGTATGTGGATCCCAGATTAGTGCATGCAATAAGAAATAAACAGTAATAATCAACAATCAGTATGATTTCCATTCGCCATCCATATAACTTTAATAAACCTTTTGAGAGAGTTTACAAAGTATTTTGCAATTCAGTTATGACGATTAACCTAAAACTAAGGTTAAGATAACTATTTATATCCAGGCCTAAACTAATCAGGCCCATGGGCCATTACAAGATTAAAGCCCAAATACAATTTACATAAAGTTCCCTTGAACTTCCATTCAATCTGATTTATTCCCAACAATCTCCCCCTTTGAATCGAAGTTCAATCTCGTGCCAGTTCTCGACGTATCTCTTTCGGAGTGCGAACAGAATCTCGAAGCTTCGGATTGCTTTACGAAACTCTATGCGGTCTTCAACAAGTTCCAAGGCTTCTCGGGCCTTTGTTTCGTTTTGATTTGCAGCAAACGAAATCCGGAGTTCTTTTTCCTTGTAGATTATGTCTCTAAGCGCATCTCTGACCTTTAGCAAAGTTCCGTCTCAGAATCTTTCAACTTGACTGAATCGGAGAAACTTCTTCTCGTTCTTTTCGTTGAGATATACGATTCCGAATTCTGGTTGTAGTAGAAGCGAGTTGACACGATACATTTTCAGCTCTGGAGCTTTCTGATCAGGTTTCAACAAGTTGATCTTCTTTGTTCGGTGCTCGACTCCCATCTGAAAATCCGTAATGTATGACATCATCACCTTGTGTTTCAGAAATCGCTTTACAGCTTCAAGTGCTTTGGTGATGTGGAGCGGTCGGATCTTTGAGTAAGGCAAGAAAGTCATTCAGTCGAAGATTCTTGAAGTCGGCCTCGGAGAATTTCCATTCGTTCCTATCTTCTCGGAGAATTTCCATTCGTTCCTATCTTCTCTTTGGATGTTCACAACATCGGTGATCTTGTGCTTTGTTCTGACCTAACTGACTGGTAGACACCTTTTCATAGCCTCTAAGTATTGTTTCTTGTACGCGTCGTCGAACTTGGATAATCCTAGGCAGAATGTCGGATCAAGCACACGCAGTTTGTGTACGAACAACCACTTCAGGGAATCCTCTAGGACGGGACAGAGGACAATGATTTTCTCCCATCAGACAGGTTGTGGTGGAGGTTGAGGTTGACCAAAAGCGGTTTGTTGTTGAGGAGATGTCAGATGTGTTGTTTTAGAAGTCTCGGGAATCTGATTAGTATAAACTGGGGTACTCTGAAGGTTTTGCAGCAGGAACTGATCGTAATCTATTTCATCGTCGGCATCGGTAGGGAAGATCAGGTTTACTTCGAAGTTTATCGCACTGGTGGCTTTTTGATACCATGAATTTTCGGTCTCCGGGTCGATCTCAGAATTAGGATCTATCAGATCAATTGCGGGCCTTTCCAGTGCAGAATATACGATCAATGCTTGGGATTCTCCCTCGGGCTTTTCAACCGATTGGGTCTTCATCATCTGAGACGTCCATATCGATGACCATCTCTGCTAGACTCAGTTGGGCTTCAGGTTGGTCTTCGGATTGTACCACAGCTGATGGTTCCGGTTGAACCATTGGAGTTGTTTTGGTGGCGATTGGTTCGGACTCTGATAGTCGTTGTCGTTTGTTCTCTCCCTCACGGTGATCAGGATCATCCTGGTCATCGTGTCATCGTTTGAGTCCGCCAGCTTGAATCTTGCAGGTATTCTCGAGAGAGGCGACCCTGTCGGACAGAGTTGTAAGGGCGTTCTGAACGTCCTTCAGAGTCGTGTCAAGTTGATCCAATCGGGTTGTTACGGATGACGGCTGAGCAGATGCTTGTGATCGGAGTATGGAGATTAGATATGCTTCAGTTGAGGAGTCAGTATCGGTGTGTTGGAGCAATTGGGCGAGGAGCATGGTCTTCAGATCATCCACCGAGTAAGTTTGCTGAGCAGGTGCCGATGGAGGTGTCGGTCTGGTTTCGGTTTCGACCACTTTTTCCTTCCCTTTGATTAGGATTTTGACCTTATCCAGCTCCGTTCTGAACTCCTTCTCCAATGTTTCGCGGACAGCCTTTAAGGCACCGTCCAGATACTTCCTTGACACAATGTCAGGTAAATCACCATCGGGATCACTTAGATTACCCGTTGAGGTCACGACTGTTGAATCAACAGAAGTGCCACTTATATTCATAGTTGGCGTGACGTTGGCTATGGTAGGATTTCCATCCGATCCTCGTATTCCGCTCAAGGGCAGACATACTATGGATGTTCCGATCGGGTCACTAAGAGCACCGATATTAGCTGTCTCAATCTGTGTCCTAGCCAAAGAAGATGTGATAATATCAAATGGCTCTAGACTCAATGGCACATATAAAGAAGTCGAGAACTGGGGCAGTTGTTCTCTATTTTCAATACCGAGACTCTCCGAGTGAGAGAACGATAGACTTTGTGTTATATCCTCGTGAGTAAATGAAACCACTAGCTGTTGATAACTAGTTGAGTGGCTAGGAGGGATGTGCAATTGTGTCGCTAGGTGCACGACGGCTTCTTCAATACCTCGTCCCAACATATGAGACGAGATAGCGGATGTGGCTACCCGGATAACACTTGGCTGGATTCGCTAAGAAGCCTCGTTATCTTTACGGCTTAATCTTTCCTGGTTCGCTTTCGAACACAGTTCCCTCCGTCTCACACGGTCCAACTCATCACTTAATACTCCCTAGGGTCTCCTTGTATCTCTCATAACAGGTTGAGAAGTAGTGGTAGGTGAGTCAAGTGGGATTCCTTCGGTAAAGTCTGGGTTTGGTCCGATACGGGGAGGGATAAGTGTTGCCCGTATGGTACGATCCGTATCAGATTCCGTGGATTCAGATTCCACGTTTTCAACGTGTCGGTTTGGTGAAGGTGGGTCAGATAAATAAGGCTCGGTGTCATGATGGAGCATCGGTCGAGATGATGTATCGGCTTCGCCTGTCGTTCGGGTGAGAGGGATTAGGGGTTGGTGGCTTGTTCCGGCTTGGGAAGTTCTAGGATGCGTATCCACTGCACCACTCACTCCAGTTCCCCTCCCATAAATTCTCAACACACCCCACCTGAGAGCCCCTGCTGCCCAAGCCCTTCCTCCTCTTGTCCTAGGACCCTCACGTCCCTAAGTTCTAAGTCCTTGGGGAGGTCCTTCCGGCGCTGGCTGGACCATGGGATTCCCTAACGCTTCCCTATATGCTACTACACTCGGTGCAGTCGGATCCGCGTGAGCCAGTAGGGCTTCAGGTATGGGCATGGCTATGGCATTGAACGGGTTACGAATCACCATATATTGCAAGTGGTGAGGAGGACATACCCGATGGTTAAGTCGTCGCGGTATCGCCGTATTCGCGTCCATATGATGTCGCACAGCTAGTGAAAGGAAACGAGGGTATGGGAGGAACTTATTTTGCTTGGAACCTCCGATATGACTAATTGCTTGGACCAGTTCGCGCCAGATAATCATCGCGAAGTCCATGTGGCGGTTGTAGCACACGGCATGGAATAGGCGTAGAAAGTCGCCAGTGCACTGGTTGATACCTTTCCATCTGGATGAGAGACACCTGTTCAGAATCGTGAACAGTGTGTACCAGATGGGGGCCAGGTACTTTCTGTTGAAAGCAGAAGGTCGATCGATAGCGCGGTTGTAACCGAGGGCGCGTACTTGAGCACACAGGGTTTGGTCATTGACCGCGGGGTCATAGCCTTGGTGTCCGCCGGCATTGGCTTCTGGCAGTGACAAGAGACGACGGAAGGACTCAGGTGTGAGCGTAAAGTTTTGGTTGTCGATTCTTGCCGTGATGGTCTGAGTGTTGGCAGTTGTGATGACTTGAGCAGAGAGCCACACTTGGTATACGTAGAGCACTGGGACGTCAGTTGTAGCAGTGAGGGCCTCACGGAGAGGGTGACGCATTAAGATATCCACAATCACATGGTGTTATGGTTGTGGGCGGAACTGAGCGGGGTCCAGGTGATGATTGTTGGGCTCTATCTCAGTGCCATGTCAGGGTCGACCAAGGCGTTATCAACTGCCTCATCAATAAATTCCTCTTGAGGAATTTGCTCTTCCGGATTTTGTTGCTGTTGTTGATCCGCCATGGAATATCTGTAAAAGAACCAGAGTTAGTAAGCAGGACGGATAAACAAATTCCGGTGCGTACCTTTGCAGTAAATGGCTCAATCTAAGACAGAGTGAGGACTGGCAGTAAGAAAACAGGTACTGGATAGACAAAATAGGGGTGTCCGGGCAAGGCAAGGATATACATAACTTACCGGACAAACCCAAGTATCCGGACAATGGTATCCGGATAGCACAAGTTACCGGATGGGAAGAATGTTCCCAGACAAGATGGACATACCGGACAAAATGGTTTCCGGATGACAGAGGATTCCGGTCAAATGTGAGTCCGGACACATCAACAATCCGGTAGTTGAACTTACCGGAAACCCTGTGGTTCCCGGACAACTAGGGTTTTCCAGATGTTGGATGAGTCCGGATAAAATATCTCAGACATGAACGTTTCCGGACAAACTAACATAAGAATGAATGTCCCCGGACAAGACGAAAGTTTCCGGACGAGATTTAAAATCATCAATCAACCAAAATAGAGTCCCAAACACGTATCAAAATATGCACGTAGTATCGATGTAAGTAGATAAGCACACTAGGGCGACTAAACATTCTGTACTACGTCTATTTAACCCAAAATCGAAGAAACCCAAAAGGGGTGTTCGGATGCAGTGAAATCGACCAAATCAGTGGGTGATTTGTGGTGTGATGTGTAAGAGACTTGATTCCAAATGATAAAAATGAGAATGAGATACACATACCTGATTTGGGAGCGTGATACGAGTGAAAATTGAGGTTTGAGAGAGAGGCCAGACGAGAGAGAGAAAACGAGAGGTTTAGGGTTTTTGGAGTGGTTTCACAATTTTCCGGATAAATAGAAGAATGTTACCGAATTTCTTTTATATGGACCAAGTTATCCGGATGGTCTACCCGGATACCCATCCGGTACGGAAAGCTATCCGGATAAATGGGTATCCGGAAACGTGTTCGGACACTTGGAGAGTTCTAAAAAAAATTCCTTTCCCTCACATTTCAACAAAAAATATTCCTTAGGATTTTGACAGAACTTTCTCTCGCTCCCCCTCAAACTTAGCATGGGGAAAAACTCGCTCCCCCTCGAATAGTGCAATGGAGAGTCCGACACATAAAAACTTTTAGGCATTTAAAGAAAACGTTGTGTCGCTCCCCCTCAAATGATGAACAAAAGTGAATAACACACGGGAGTGTCCACACACACACAAAAAAAAACTGTTTATCAGATAAAAAATTGTGTGTGACGCTCCCCCTCTACAGTAGAGTAGACTTACCTGATACTGGTGTGCTCCCTCTGAACACATGAACCCTCGTGAAAGCACAGGTAGAAACAGATAAAAAAACAGACGACAGTATGAAAGAAAGGAAACACACGTAGAAAGAAAGGAAACAAACGAAATCTACCTAATAAATACAGAGACTTAATCTAATGGTGTAACCGAAACAAGTAGAATACAAGTGCGTGAAAATGTGTGCTCAATCATCGGGAGTGTGAACACCGGATGATGAGTAGACAGTTTTGCGTAGATGTATGGAACTTGTAAGAGGCACACAATCGGATTAAGTCTTCAGATTTAGCATACCTTACTTGGACACTAGAGTATTAAAACGGTTTTCGTCCAAGGGTTTTGTAAACAGGTCTGCCAACTAATGCTCAGTATTTACAAAGTAGAGTTCGATCGTACCTCTTTCAACGTGATCCTTAATGAAGTGATACCGAACGTCGATGTGCTTGGTCTTAGTGTGTTGGACCGGGTTGCTAGATATGGCAATGGCGCTCTTAGAGTCGCAGTAGATGGGCACCTTGACATACGTAAAGCCGTAGTCCTAAAGTTGTGTCCGCATCCATATTACTTGAGAACAACAGCTCGCGGCGGCCACGTACTCTGCCTCAGCAGTGGAAGTTGAAACGCACTCCTGCTTCTTGGACGCCCAGCTCACCAGACTATCTCCCAAAAACTGCACATGCCCCCATGTGCTCTTCCGATCCATCATGCTGCCCGCGTGGTCCGCATCAGAATAAGCGGATAGCTCAAAACCTGTCTCTTTCGGGTACCACAAGCCAAGATCAGCAGTACCACATAAATAACGAAAAATTCGTTTTACAGCAATTAAGTGAGACTCTTTTGGTTTTGATTGAAATCGGGCACATAGAAAAGTTGAGAACATGATATCCGGTCTACTTGCGGTTAGATACATCACAGAACCGATCATTCCCCGATACAATTTAGTGTTCACATCCTTTCCGTTAAGATTGGCGTGAAGCTTTGTACCGGTTGCCATGGGAGTTTTCATTGGTGAGGAATGTTCCATCTGGTATTTCCTAAGAATATCCCGGATGTACATAGCCTGGTTTATGAATATCCCGGTCGACAGTTGTTTAACTTGAAAACCAAGGAAGAAATTCATCTCACAAAGCATACTCATTTTAAAAAGTTGTCCCATAAGTTTGGCAAAGTTCTTTGCATATTGAGAATTAGTAGAACCGAAAATGATGTCATCGATATACACTTGTACTAAGACAATATGACCTTTTTCATTCTTGATGAACAGAGTTGAGTCTATCTTACCTCGAGTGAATTCAGATTTAAGCAAGATTTTTCGGACAGAGTGTTGTACCAGGCTCGCAGAGCTTGCTTTAGACCATAAAGCGCCTTGTCTAGAACGTAGACATGATTAGGCTTCGAATCGTCCACGAATCCTTCTGGTTGCGAGATGTACACTTCTTCCTTGATATCGCTGTAGAGGAAAGCGCTCTTCACATCCATTTGGAAGACCGTGAAGTTTTTGTGCGCGGTGTATGCGAGGAACATGCGTATGGATTCGATTCTTGCCACCGGAGCATAGGTCTCATCATAGTCGATCCCTTCTTGCTGACGGTACCCCTTGGCCACGAAACGTGCCTTGTTGCGTACAACGATGCCATCCTCGTCCTTCTTATTCTTGAAGATCCACTTGGTGTCGATCACCGTCTTGTGAGATGGATGTGGGACCAGTCGCCATACCTTTAGAGCCTCGAATTGGTTGAGCTCTTCTTGCATAGCGATGATCCATTTCGGATCTTCAAGTGCTTCATGTACATTCGTCGGCTCGATCTTGCTTAAGAAGCCGGAGAATAGACAAAAGTTGGCGGAAGCACCTCGCGTGCGAACAGGAGTAGAGGGATCACCGATGATTTGGTGTAGGGGATGAGCTTTCATCTATCTGGTAGTGTGCGGAAGCGGCTGTTGGGTAGAGTGAGAAGCGTCCGGATCCACATACGAACCAGATAGAAGGTCTTGTACTGCTTCAAGAGTTGCAGGCTGGTTTCTCAAAGGAGACGGGGGAGGATTCATCGATGGTTGAACAACTTCTGGTTCCGAGGAGTTCAGAGGTTGATCGTTGATTATAGCAGAAGACGAATCATTAGGAGCGATCTCCGGGTTTGTGATTGGTTCCTCCGGGGGGACAGTAGTATCAGTTAAAGTCGATGATGACGTTTGAGTTGTCTCCACAGAGATGGACGGCGTGATTGTAGAATGCGGCGGACCGGATAGATTCGCCGAATCCTCATTACGAGCAGCTTCAATTCGAGGTTGTGCTGAGACAGGAGTAGAAGCGTTAAAAATGTCATCATAAAAATACTTAAACAATAAATCTAAATCAGAAGAATTAGCATTCGATGAAGATGCATGATTTGGATTTACTGTCGCATGTGCAGATCCCGAACTTGGAGGTCCGGAAGCTAGCACGCCAGTTAAACCGGGTTCTGAACCGATTTGTTCAGAATCCAAATCTGCGGCTTCGTCGAATGTCACGTTTACACTTTCAATAACGGTTTTAGTCCGTTTGTTGTAAACGCGATATGCCATAGCCTGCATGGAATATCCTATAAATACTCCCTCATCCGCCTTTGGGCTGAATTTGCCGAGATCGTCCTTGTCGTTTAAGACGTAGCACGTGCATCCGAAAGCATGGAAGTACTTGATGTTCGGAATGCGTTTGTTGATGATCTCGTATGGCGTCTTGTTGAACCGATTGTTGATGATGGAGCGATTTTGCATATAGCAAGCAGTTGACACCGCTTCGGCCCAAAGAAATAGCGGCAGTTTGGATTGGGAAAGCATAGTACGAGCCGCTTCGACGAGGGTACGGTTGCGCCTTTCCACCACTCCGTTTTGCTGAGGAGTGCGTGCGGCCGAGAAGGTTTGCGAAATACCAACTGAGGTCAAGTAGCCGTTCACCGTTTGGTTCTTGAATTCCGTCCCGTTGTCGGTCCTGATGGTCTGAACTGCACTTTGAAGATTCAGCTGGATGGCCTTCAAGTGATTTATGATCAGCTCTGGAGTTTTGTCTTTCGTATAGCAAGTAGTTGACACCGCTTTGACCCATGTATAGCGTGAGAAGTCATCCACCATCACCAGGACGTACTTGCGTTTGTTGATGCTTTGAACACGCATCGGTCCACACAAATCCATATGGATAAGCTCGAGGGACCTGGACGTGCTCGGAGCTACTTTCGGCTGATGTGACGCCCGTTTCATCTTTCCCATCTCACATGCCCCGCAGAGACGATCCTTCACGAATTGAAGATCGGGCATGCCTTTCACGTGTCCGCCCAACACCAATTTATTGATACTTTTGAAGTTCAGGTGCGAAAGTCTTCGATGCCAAATCCAAGCTTGTTCGGAATTAGCCTTAGACATGAGGCAGACGGTGTTATCGGGCTTGAGGGCTGAGAGGTCGATAGTGTAGAGGTTGATCTTGCGCTTTCCAACCAGTAGTTCGACTCATTCGTCATTGAGAATTCTACATCATTTGGCTTTGAACCGGACCTCGAGATCTTTGTCGCAGAATTGGCCGATGCTGAATAGATTGTGTCCCAATCCCGCGACGTGTGATACCTTCTTGATTGTGATCTTGTCTTGGACAATGTCGCCGTAGCCCACAATCGGCGCCTTGTCGTTGTTCCCAAATCTCACGTCTCCACCATATTCTTCCTTGTAGTTCGTGAGAAGCTCCCTCCTTCCGGTCATGTGCTTGGAGCATCCAGAGTCGAAGTACCACACATGACCGTCCTGCAAAAACAAGTTTAACGGACTTTAGGTACCCATATTTTCATGGGTCCTGGAGGGTTAGGTTTGGCACCTCTCAGAGGAACTTGCTTGGACACAGATTTCCCCTTAGGTGTAGGATTTACACCGTTTGAAGGAACTGGTTTTGGAACAGGTTGCCTCCTAGGTGTAGATTTTACAACTTTCGGAGGAACTGGTTTTGTAGCAGGTTGCCCCTTGGGTGCCGGTTTAACCTCAGTAGGAGAAACCTGTTTCGGAACAGGTTTTCTCTCCTGCTGTGGTTTGACCTCTGATTGGGAACCTCGTTGTTTATGGTGTTTCTTTTTAGTTTTACGGGATTTGCTTTTGGGTGTATGATTATATATATGATATGACCCAAACTAATCATTATTATTTATATCATCAAAGTCATTCCAACCACATTTAGAACAACACAAACAATCATGCGATAACTGAACCAATTGCTGAACGGAATAAAGTTTAATTGGAAAAGAAACATCACGTTTAACAAAATCATTCCTATGATTCCAAGCACAATCGTTTTTGTTCATTCTAGGGTAAAAAACAGTATTAAAAGACTTTGATGATGCATCCTCGACAGGTTCCTTAGCTAGCCACTTTGGTTTTTCTTGTTTAGCGCAACCATTTTTATTTGTAACAACAGGGACAGTATGGTCAGTGACTTTTGAAGAAACAGGATTTTTGATAGGCAGTCGCTCGGTCTTTTGCCTTGGTTGTGATTCTTTTTGAGAAACCGGTTTTGATTTTGAAAGCCTAATTACAGTTGGGGTCTTTGTGTTTGAACATGCACCCTTTAGAAAATTGACCGGTCGATTGACTACTGGAGACAAAAAATCAGTATGACTCGGAAGAGGTTGGTCGAAGGGGAACGATTCAAACTCTTCATCAGAATTACCTTCGGAGTTCATATATTCAGAAAAAATGATTTCCAAACATATCCAGAGTTCAAATTCCTTAACACACTCTCGTCTTGAGAATCTTTATCGTCTTGATTTAAAAAGGTTTTGCTTATGAAGGCTTTACACGAAGACGTGTCCGATGAGTTTGAGGAAGAATCGGGTGAAATCTGCTTTTCAGATTGGAGTTGGTCAATCTGCTCTTGGAGCTGACCATTTCTCGTATACTCCTTCACCGCATATGTTGCCGAAGCAGCCAGTTTTGATGTGAGCATATTGATTTCACACCGAAGGATTTCCTGTCCTTCATCAGATACAGATTCGGTTTTCACCGATTTAAGATTTTCAAGATCCTGAATTAGCGCTTGCTTTTCATTTTGAAAAATCTCCCTTTCTTTCTCGAGTGACTCCTCCAACTCGACTATCTTCGCTTCCAAGATGAGAGGGGGAACATAGAGTTTAAACTCATCCGTCTCAGTCTTGGTTTCAGTTGCTTGGATCTCATCCTTTTTGGAGGAATCCTTGGGCGTTGCAACCTTGTAACAGTCGAAGTAGTCATTCGAGAGATACTTCTTATTTTTCTGATAGGAATAATTTAAAGGCTCATAACAAAACGGAAGTTGCATTTTAGACGTGTTTGTGCGCTTGTATTCCTCAGTTTCCTCTTCCTTTTCCTCTTCCTTTTCAGGTTCAAGAGGACCAGTCCATTTTATTGCATATTCCGGATATGTTTTATCTATTCCAAAACAACCAAAATCATACAATATAGGTCTTTTGGCTATACCCTTTTTCAGGTAGTACGGGTTATCGTATTCGATTCCCCGGTCCTTGTTGAAATATGTGAACTCTTTGGGTTTATTCATATGGATGGTCTGATCAGTTTGACCTCGTTTGTGGAGTTTTGTTTCAAGATCAAGTATTTTTGCTACAAACTCCTTGTGTTGAATTTGAAGAGCAGAACATTGATAAACGGTTTCTGCTTTCTCATTCATACACTGATCAAACTGTGACTGAAGTTCAGATATTTTGGCCCTTAAGTCCTTAGGGCTATGGTAAGATTTTTACATTTTTCTTTTAAAATAGCATTTTCGGACTTATATTTCTCAGTTATTTGCATTTGAACATCCAACTTTTCAGATAGTGATCTAATATCAAGTAGTTGTTCATCAATGATGGCCTTGTAGGAATCTATCCGTTCAGCAAGAGGTTTCATTCGATCAGAAAGTTCTAAATAGATAGGTTCACATACCTTACACATCTTTGTGTTATCTTCTTTAGCATGGGAGTGATAGCCCATGAACGCATCAGCTCCATCAGACTCGTTTTTATCATCAGAACGACCCAACCAGTAGTCGTTTTCAACCAGTAAAGCTTCTCCAGCTTCCTTCTGTTCTATCAATGCAAGCTTCGCCTTGTAATAGTGGGAATTCTTTACAATAGGCCTCCGACAATCTTTCGCAAAGTGACCAAGCTTCCCGTAGTTATAACAAGTCACGGGTTCATCTTTCTTCTTGCGGTCATCTTTCTCCGTCTTCTCTTTCTTGTCAGACTGGTCGGACTCATCAGCTTTCTTCTTTCCTTCATATATGTCTTGATAATCATGACGCTTGTTGGATGAGGTGGAGTAGCGCTGATTATTGGACGTCGGCTTCTTATAGAACTTCTGTTGAAAGGATCTGGAGATCAAAGACATAGCATTCTTCAAAGCAATAAGTTCAGGATCAGAATCATTTCCTTCATCTTCCTCGGGTTCGGGCTCAGAGTCACTTGGCTCTTGAGCGCGTTTGGAACGACGGCCAGAAGATTTGCCTCGTTTTGAAGACATAGGAGCTAAAGGATCAGCAGATGGCTTTGATGCGGTCTTCTTCTCGCTCAGAAGTTCATTCACTTCATCTTCGTCTTGAAGGAGCGTCTCATAGAGTTCATTGATGCCAATTTTCTCTATCAAGTTGTTATGCTTGACATGAGAAGCAAATACCTTCCATTCTGGCAACAGGTTGTTGAGGAACTTGAGCGCGTTTTCCGTGTTGGAGCGAGTGATTTGATTCTTGTTAAGCTCGTTAAAAAGGAGGCAAAAACGTTCATAGATCTGGGTGAGAGACTCGCTGGTGCGCTGCTTAAACCCATTGAACTTGGTTATGGCGCTGTTGATTTTCAGTTGATTGCCGACATTGCTCCCGCGCATCATTTTTGCCACTTGATCCCACATGCCCTTTGTTGTGTCTTTGTAGCTACCGATGGCAGTGTAGATTGTGTTGGGTAGAGCCTGAACAAGATACCTCTTAGCATGTTTTTCTCCCTCAAGCATGCCTCTTTCGTCGTCAGTCATATCGGCGAGATTCTTTTTCTCGTAACGAGGTAGATCACCTGCTGCTGCTGGTGGAATGGTCTTCATGGGTGGAGGAATTGACCCGTTTTCTAAAGCTCGCCAGATAAACTCGAAGTTGTCTTTGGATTCAATGAAGATCATAAATCTGTCTCGCCACTGGCTGTACTCACCTTGGTAGAGGCAAGGTGGTTTGGAATCGGTGCCGATAGCAAGAGCGTCGCGTGAAGACATCTTCAGTTGCACTTGAGTGATCGTCAGACGAAATGTACGATTCAAAGTGATAACCTAACGCAAGGCACTACGAGTGATAGACTAACGCAGGTTCTACGACTGTGGTGTACTAGGAACATGTAAGAATTCAACAGGAATAAACTTACCGGATAGGAATCCGGATAAGATGTCTGATCTGGAAGTGTCCGGATCAGATTAAGTGAAAAACAGTTCAAAAACAGAAGTATCCGGATAAAGCAAAAGAGTCTGGATAAGCTATAGTTTCCGGATGATAAAGTGTTATCGGAAAACAATAGTTTCTGGATGAAATTAAAGAACACGAAACTTACCGGATAAACGAGGTGTCTGGATAAAGTGCTTACCGGAAGAAGTTGGTTACCGGAAGAAACTCTTTCCGGATGCAGGAATGTCCGGGAAGATTGGTTACCGGAAACTTTGGGTTTCCGAAACTAATATACCCGGAAAGATTAGAGTTTAAATGACTTACCCGGAAAGATTGGACGTAGCCGGAAAGATGGAATACGAACGTCCGGAAACTGCTGCAAGTATCTGGAAAGAGCGGCTGTTATCCGGAAACAGCGGCTGGCCTTTTTCAAATTGATTGGGGATCGACTAGGGTTGCTCAAAAATGTTCCTGGAAGATTAGGAACACTACCAAACGTAAAAATAACACTACCCAAATCGATTTCAAAGCAAAAACAACAAGTTTTGATGATTAAAAATTCGATTTTGACCAAGAGCGCACTCAAAACTTTTGCACTTTAATTTGCTTAAAACACACTCAAATGATCGAAATAGAGTAAGAAAATTTGCAGAATCACTAATAACAATGATACTAACAATACCCAATAAACGAAATCGATCAATTTTACCAGAATCAAAAAGTTGATATCCAATCAAGAACACAACCGTGAAAAAGAGAAAACTTACCAGAATTCGAATAGAACACTTTGAATCGATGTAGTCCGTCTGCTCTAATACCAATTGATAGTCTCAGATCCGTGCAACGAACAATATCAAATCAATATGTAAGAACAGGTCGGTATGATTTCAACTGGTCATCCCTATTAGCTTTCAATATTGAGAGTGTTTACAATGAATATAGGAAAGCAATAATGAATAACTTGGCCTAAACAATGGCTAAAACAAAACATTATATATGATGGGCCCGTGGTTAAC
This sequence comes from Saussurea involucrata, assembly GCA_033807775.1. Taxonomy (NCBI): domain Eukaryota; kingdom Viridiplantae; phylum Streptophyta; class Magnoliopsida; order Asterales; family Asteraceae; genus Saussurea; species Saussurea involucrata. Next base: position 62,106,017 of record CM066320.1, on the reverse strand, counting down.
AAGCCCATGGCCCGTTCACTAACTAGGCTCAAAATAAACAATTACAAATAGCCCCTTGAACTTCTATACAACCAAATATTGCCCTAACAATACGTATGTTCCTTGCATACGTCGCGCACAAAAACTTTACGGTCTTCCAAATGGATGTGAAGACCGCATTCCTCTACGGCGATATCAAGGAAGAAGTATACATGTCGCAATCGGAAGGATTCGTGGACGATTCGAAGCCTGATCATGTCTACGTTCTAGACAAGGCGCTTTACGGTCTAAAGCAAGCTCCACGATCCTGGTACAACACTCTGTCCGAGTTCTTGTTAAAATCAGACTTCACGTGAGGTAATATCGATTCCACTCTATTTATCAAGAACGAAAAGGGTCATATTGTCTTAGTTCAAGTGTATGTCGATGACATAATTTTCGGTTCTACCAATCCTTAGTATGCAAAGAACTTTGCGAAACTTATGGGACAATTTTTTAAAATGAGTATGCTTTGTGAGATGAATTTTTTCCTTGGTCTTCAAGTTAAACAACTGTCGACCGGGATATTCATAAACCAGGCCAAGTATATCCGGGATATTCTTAGGAAATTCCAGATGGAACAGTCCTCACCAATGAAAACTCCCATGGCACCCGGTACAAAGCTTCACGCCGATCCTCACGAAAAGGATGTGAACACTAAATTGTATCGGGGAATGATCGGATCTTTGATGTATTTAACTGCTAGTAGACCGGGCATAATATTTTCAACTTTTCTATGCACCCGGTTTCAATCAAAACCAAAAGAGTCTCATTTAATTGCTGTAAAACGAATTTTCGTTATTTACGTGGTACTGCTGATCTTGGCTTATGGTACCCGAATGAGATAGGTTTTGAGTTGTCCGCTTATTCTGATGCGGACCATGCGGGCAGCATGATGGACCGGAAGAGCACATCGGGGCATGTGCAGTTTTTGGAAGATAGTCTGGTGAGTTGGGCATCCAAGAAGCAGCAGTGCGTTTCCACGTTGACTGCCGAAGCAGAATACGTGGCCGCCGCAAGCTGCTGTTCTCAAGTAATCTGGATGCGGACGCAACTCAAGGACTACGGCTCTAGGTATGTCAAGGTACCCATTTACTGCGACTCGAAGAGCGCCATTGCCATTTCCAGCAACCCGGTCCAACATACCAAGACAAAGCACATCGACGTTCGGTATCACTTCATCAAGGATCACGTTGAAAGAGGTACAGTCGAACTCTACTTTTTAAATATTGAGCATCAGTTAGCAGACCTGTTTACAAAACCCTTGGACGAAAAACGTTTTAATACTCTGGTGTCCAAGCTAGGTATGCTAAATCTGAAGACTTGATCTGTGTGTGTACCCGATACAAGTTCCATACATCTACGAGTAATTGTCTACTCATCATCCGGTGTTTACACTCCTGATGATTGAGCATACACTTTCTCGCACTTGTATTCTACTTGTATCAGTTACACAGTTAGATCGAGTATCTGTATTTATTAGGTAGATTTCGTTTGTTTCCTTTATTTCTACGTGTGTTTCCTTTCTCTTTCATATTGTCGTCTATTTTATTTGCTTTTATCTGTGCTTTCACGAGTGTTCATGTGTTCAGGGGGAGCACAAACCGGTATCAGGTAAGTTTACTCTATTGTTGAGGGGGAGCGTCACACACAATTTTTTTAACTGATGCAAAGTTTTTTTGTGTGTGTGGATACTCCTGTGTGCATTCCACACTACGCGCACATTCTGAGGGGGAGCATCTAACCAGATGTTCATCATTTGAGGGGGAGCGACACAGCATTTTTCTTTAAATGTATAAAAAAAAAATTGTGTCGGCCTCTCCACTACACAACTTTGCATTATCTGAGGGGGAGCAAAGCCTTCCTCATGCTCAGTTTGAGGGGGAGCGAGAGAAGGTTCTTTCAATAATTCGAACTGTCCCAATTTCTTGAAAATTTGAAAGACCAGGGTAATCTTTTTGTGGGAAAGGACCAAATTTTTTAAGAAAAGTCAAAGTGTCCGGACAAGTCTCCGGATACCCATTTATCCGGATAGCTTTCCGGACCGGATGGGTATCCGTGTAGACCATCCAGTATCTTGGGTTAATATAAAAGCCTTCCGGATACCCTTCTTTTCATTTATCCGGAAACATCGTTCAAAACCCCTAAACCTCTCGTACCTTCTCTCTCGTTCGGTCTCACTCAAAATCCACGAATCTCGCTCATTTTATTGCCCCAAATCAGGTAATATTCTCTATAATCCTTATACATCGCATACATTCCTGTTTCATCCATGTCAGACCACAAATAGACCTCAGATTTAGTCTATTACGTGTATCCGAAAATCCCTTTTCGGTCTATTCGATTTCGGGTCCAATCAGTATAGTACATGTCGATTTAGACAACCTTGAATGTTTATCTGCTTAAATCGACACTACTTACATGCTTTAACAACTGTTTGGGACTGTATTTTGTTCGTTTGATGATTTTGGATGTCGTCCGGACACTCTCTTAGAGTCCGGAAACTACGATGGTTATGTTGATTTGTCCGGAAACTTGCATGAAATAGATATTTTACCCGGTCACACTCAACATCCGGAAACGTAGTTGTCAGGAAACCTCAGGGTTTCTGGTAAGTTCAACTACCGGATAGTTGAGGTGTCCGGTACCCTATTTGTCCGCTAACTATTCTTATCTGGAAACCATTTTGTCCGGTACCCTCATTTTTGTCCGGAAACTATCTTGCAATCCGGAAACTGTTGCTATCCGGACACCTTTTGTCCGGATACAATGGTTTGTCCGGAAAGTCTTGTTTTTCATGAAAGTGTCCGGACACCCCTGTGTTTGTCAGCCCAGTACCTGTTTTCTCACTGCTTGTCCTCAATCTGTCTCAGATTGAGCCACTTACTGCAAAGGTGCGCGTCGACACATGTTCGTCCGTCTTGCATACTAACTTTGCTTCTGTTTCAGATATTACATGGCGGATCCAGAACAACGTCAAAATCCTGAAGAGCAAATTCCTCCTCGAGAGTAATTTATCGACGAAGCAGCTGATAATACTTTGGTCGACCCTGACCATGGCATTGAATTGGAAGCCAACAACCACCAGCTGGACGTCGCTGAGTTCAGACCGCTAGAACAACATCGGGTGATCATGGACATCCTCTTCGGTCACCCTCTCCGTGAGGCCCTCACTGCCACAGCCGACGTCCCGTTACTTTATGTGTATCAAGTGTGGCTTTCTGCCCAAGTTATTACGGCGGCCAATTCACAGACCATCACGGCGCAAATAGACAACCATCCTTTCTCGCTCACACCTGACACATTCTGTCGCCTACTTTCACTTCCAGAAGCAAATGCCGGCGGACATCAACACTACGACCCCGCGGTCAATGATCAGACTCTATGTGCTCAAGTACGCGCACTCGGTTACAATCGCGCTCTCGATCGACCTTCTGTGTTCAACCGCAAATATCTGGCGCCTATCTGGTACATGTTGTTCACCATACTGAACAGGTGTCTCTCATCCAGATGGAAGGGAATAGACCAGTGAACCGGCGAATTCCTTCGTCTATTCCATGCCGTGTGCTACAACAGACACGTCGACTTCGCAATGATAATCTGGCGTGAACTGGTGCAAGCTATTCGTCAAATAGGTGGCTCCAAGCAAAAGAAGTTCCTCCCTTACCCTCGATTCCTCTCACTTGTTGTGCGCCAACACATGGACGCGAATCCAGCAATACCGCGACGCCTTAACCATCCGGTATGCCTCCCTTTCCATTTACAATATATGGTGATTCGAAACCCGTCCAACGCCATAGCCATGCCTTTACCTGAAGCCCTATTGGCACACGCGGATCCCGTTGCACCGAGTGTAGTTGCTTATAGGCGAGAGTTAGGGAAACCCATGGTCCAGCCAGCGCCGGAGGGACCTCCCCAGGGACATAGAACCGAGGGACGTGAGGGTCCTAGGACCAGAGGATGAAGGGCCCAAGCAGCTGGGGCTCCCGGGCGGGGTGTGTTGACATTACCTGCGAGGGGAACCGGAGCGGGCGATGCAGTGGATACGCGTACCAGTACTTCCCAAGCCGAAACATCATCTCGCCCCATGCTCCATCATGACTCCGAGCCCTATTTATCTGTCCCACCTTCACCTACCCGACATGTTGAAAACATGGAATCCGACTCCACCAAATACGATACGGATCGTACCATACGAGCAACACTTATCCCTACCCGTATCGGACCAAAACCAGACTTTACCGAAGGCATCCCATCCGACTCACCGACACCACCTCTGATCCCTACTACCCAGCCTGACACGGTAGTTACAAGGAGACCTGAGGGAGAATTAGTTGAAGAGTTAGAACATGTGAGAAGGAGGGAATTACGGTCGAAAGCGAACCAAGAAATATTAAGCCGTAAAGATAAAGAGGCTTCTGAGCGACCCCAAACCAGTGTCATTCGGGTTGCCACATCTGCTATCCCGTCTCATCCGTTGGGACGGGGTATTGAAGAAGCTGCCGTGGACCCAGCGGCGCAATTGCACAACCTCCTCGGCCACTCACCCGTCTCTCAAAAGACGGGTGTTTCAACTTCTCACGGGGATAAAGCACAACTTCTACTGGTCTCTCAATCGGAGAGTACTGGTATTGAAACAAGAGACCAGCCTCTCCCGGTCTCAACTTCTTTGGATGCACTATTGAGTCTAGAGCCACTTGCTAATATTACTTCTTCGGCTAGGACACAAGATGAGGAAACGAACATCGGTGCTCTTGGTGACCCGATCGGAACCTCCGTAGTGACTCCGTTTTTAAGCGGAACGCGAGGATCAGAGGGAAATCCTACCACAGCTACCAAATTGCCAACTGTGAATGTAGGTGGCTCTTCCTCTAAGGTAGATGTCTCAACGGGTAATCTAAGTGATCCCGGCGTTATTTCCACCGACTCTGTGTCAAAGGGATATCTGGACGGCGCCCTAAAGGCCGTCCGCGAGGCTATGGAACAGCGCTTTACCAATAAACTCGACAAACTGAAGACTCTGATCAAAGGTAAAGAGAAGGTCGTCGAAGCTGAAACCGCACCTACACCTCCACCAGCTCCCGTTCAGCCTATGTATTTGGTGGACACCTTAAAGACGATGCTTCTAGCTCAACTGCTCCAACAATCCCAAACCGACGTCTCTATCGAGGCAGACCTGATCTCCGTTCTGAAATCACAGGTCACTGCTCCTTCGTCATCAATTACTACTAGATTGGACCAGCTTGACACGACTCTCAAGGACGTTCAACAAGCGCTCAAAACGCTTTCCGAGAGAGTCGCCTCCGTCGAAGATACTTGTAAGAGTCAAGCTGGTGGACTCAAGAAAAGGCACGATGACAAGGATGATCCTGATCACCGTGAGGGGGAGAACAAGAGACAAGGTTTAACTGAGTCCGCCCCAATCATACTTGAAGCTACTGTGGTTCAACAGGAACCCTCAACTGCGGCAACTACAACCGAAGCTGCACCCGAAGACGGGTTGCCTTTAGCCGAGATGGTAATTGATATGGACATCTCCGATGACAAAGACCCGACGGTTGAAAAGCCTGAGGGAACAACTCAGAAATTGGTCACAGACGACTCATCAGATAGCCCGATACTGGATTTGATTGATCCAGACTGCGAGATCAACCCGGAGACCGAAGATGCATGGTATGAAAAAGCCGCCAGTGCCGCAAATCTCCAGGTAAACCTGATCTTCCCTACTGATGAAGACGACAACGTAGACTACGACCAGTTTCTGCTCCAAAATTTGTATGGCACTCCCGTTCACTCAGCTCAAGCCGCCGAAACTTCTGCAAGACCCGAATCTACAAATGCGGATATTCCGACATCTCCTCAACAACAACCGACAGCTTCTGATCTTCCTCCTCCTAACAGCAACAAATCCGTTGGGAGAAGATCACAATATTAATTCCTCACCTGGAGGAATCCCTGAAAAGGTTGTTTGTTCACAAGTTACGCAACATCGAGCCTACCTTTTGCCTTGGTATCTACAGTTCCAACCCAGAATACCAACGCCGGTACATAAGCGCAATGAAGCGGTGTCTGCCAGTTAGCCAAGTCCGAACCAAGCATAAGATCACGGAAGCGCTGAATATCCAACCAGGCAGAATTCTGAAAGTTATGTTTCCCATATTCACCGTCCGACGAGAAGACGGAAATGAATGGCGATTCTCTGAAGCCGACTTCCAGCATCTCTGACCGTTCGACTTGTATGCTATACTGAAAGACCTCTGAACCAGAACTATCCGACCGCTTCAAGTAACCAAAGTGCTCGAAGTTGTTCGTAGATTCCTTGTCCGTACCATCATGATGTCTTATCTCACGGACTTCCAAATGGCGATCGAGAACAGAGCGAAAAAGGTAAACCTGTTAAATCCAAATCTGAAAGCGCCCGAGTTGAAGATGTATCTCGAGAACGCACTACTTCTGGAACCAGAATTTGGGATTGTCTACATCAACGAACAGAAAGAAAAGAGATTTTTGCGCTTCAGTCAGGTTGACAGATTCTGCGACGGCACACACTTCAAAGTTCAAGATGCTCTTCGAAAAATCATCTCTTTCGAATCATAAAATCAAAGGCTCTCGTATGTTCCCAATCCGAATGAAACTACTGCTCGAAAAGCCTTAGAAATGGTTGAAGTTCGCATCGACTATTGCCGTGCTATCCGAATGTTTGAGATACACTTTGCGCTCCAAAAAATATATGTCGCGAACTGGCGCCAACTCGAACTTCGATTCAAAGGGGGAGATTTTTAGGGTCAATTTATGTTGAATAGAAGTTCAAGGGGCTGGATTGTATTTGTTTAATTTGAGCCTTGTTAGTGAACGGGCCGTGGGCTTTTAACCACGGGCCCGCCATATATAATGTTTTGTTTTAGCCATTGTTTAGGCTAGTTGTTCATTTTTAACTTTCCAAAGCTTATTGTAATTCTCTCTCAAAATTGAAAGTAAAGTGGATGACCAGTTGAAATCATATCGTGTGTTATTATCTATTGATTTCTTACTGTTCGTTGCACGGATCTGGAACTCACAATCATTGTTTGGCTTGGAAAGATAAACACATGGTCTATGCACATACAGAGCAACTTGGAAATCAATATATGCATACCATCTCAGAATGTAAAACATCGCTTCTCTCACTGTTGCCAATGCTCCTCTTTCTCTCTTATACTTGCTATAGTCTTTATTCTCCAGAAGACAATACAATCTGTAGAAATCAGATACTGAGATCTTATCAAAGTCAGCTTCAGTGAAGTAGTATACTTTTCCATCCTCTCTCAGAACCTCAAATCCATAGTATTCATTTTTCATGAACTTTTTGACACATAATTCTCTTATTCCAGTGATCATAAAATCAGAATATACATACTGCTTTGATTTTCCTATGCATCTTGACAATTCAGAACGAAACCTTTGAGAGAACTCTGGCTTATCATGATACACACTCAGAAAATGCACATCTATTGGTTGAAAGAAGTTTGGCAAATCATATTCCAGAAATAAACCATTTAAGTCAACTAGCACTTCTTCTTCATTGACACCAGACATTTCAACTTGTTCAGCATCTTTCATCTGAACATCTTCTTGTGTAGATGATGCTTCTGGAATAATTTCTTCAACCTCATCAGAATAGACACCATTGACTTGGTATTCTGAAGGAAGCACAAAATTAATGTGTAAAAGTTTCTTTATATTTTCTTCTGATAACATACACTCACTGCTTTCTTTGATTCTTGTTCTGAGATCCAATCTTTCTTTTATGTGTCTTGTACATTTGTCCCTCAATATTGCTTTCTCACCTTCAGCAATTACCTCCATCTCTTCCAACAACCATTGTAGAGTAGCATCACTGTACTTTACAAGATCATTCAGTCTGAAGAACATTCGTTTACCAGAAGCTATGTAAAAGAAGCCTCCATTTCCCATTCCTTCGTTTACAAACCCACGAACACAGCTTTCATGTTTTGGCATTCTGTTTGGACAACTCATATTGTACTTATCTTTTCCTGATTCAATGGCCAGCTGGAAATCATATACATGCATATTTCTGACATAGATCCCCAATATCCTTTTGCATTCAATTTCCACCCATGTTTCTTCAGTACTTGCAAAGAACTTCACAAGAAAGATTTAATCATCTAGAAATAATCTGTGAAAGTCAAAGCTAGTTAGATTCACTTTCAAGTTTCCTTCCTTCAGAACTTCCATACTTACATACTTCAGACCATCAAACTCTTCAGTTTGAAATTCTAACACCTTCTCAATCCTTTTCTGAACAAGTAACCTTTCATCTGGTTTTCTCAATCTGTTTGATGCTTCAACATACACCATCTGTACTTTCTCATCCATAAATCCATCAATGAAGTTTTCAATATTAACATACTCATCTTCTTTGCAATAAATATGTTCATAATTTTCTTCTGGACAGATGTCATGAAAATAATTCCTAGCAAGTGGAGTATCACTTTGTTCAATAATGAAATCACATAAGGGTTCCTCCAGATTGGCAATCAAGTCTTGGAATGAAAATTGGTCTTCTATACACATATTCCAGAGGCATGAAGTAATTTTCAACTCTATCATACTCTCCATCAAAAACTGTCAACTCATCCAGAAAATGAAATATAAACTCATTTTGAAACTTAACTGAATATCCAACTGAGTAGTCTTCTTCACTCATCATATCAATTGGTCTTACCATTCTGATACATCTGTGAACATTCTGAGTATTAAGCGCATTTACCAGTACACTGTGCATTCTCCTTAACAGAATATCATTCATCCTCCTTTCTTCAAACTCAACAATAAGATCACCTCCAGTGTAAGGAATAATATCTCAACATGTAACCACTCTATCCATTTCAGAACTTTCTGCTAATTCCACTTTAGAGATATCCACCATAGAAGTATCTGCCATAACCATTTCAGAACCAGTAACCATCTCTTCTTCAGAACAAGTGACTTTCAGAACATTATCAGCATCCATATCAGAAGACTTTTCAAGTACCACATCTTCTGATTCCATAACATCCTCAGAACTTAGACTTTCAGAACTTGTAGTTGGAACAACTATTAACTCAGTACTTTGCTTCTGCTTTTTCTCCCCCTTTTGATGATGATGAGGTTCATTATCATCAAACTTCCTCTTCAAAGACTGAGTTGATTCAGATTATTGCATTGCTACAGATAAAGGCATGATTGCTAGAGGCTTTGATAATACAGCAAGCTGTGAACTGAATGCTTGAAGCAGAGAAGACTTCATGGCATCCATACTTTTAAGTATTTCATTTTCAAACTTTGAAAACTTATATGTGATCTCCTTTTGATGAGATTCCACAGACTTCTTGACATCCTCCACTTTCTTTTCAACAGATTTATCTTTTGTTTCCAACATGCTTCTGAGATTTTTTACTTCATCTTTCAAAGAAGTAACTGTATTTTCCAAATTCTGAACTTTTTCTCCCAACTCCTGATTTTGTTTCTGAATCTTTTCAAATTCAGAGGATTCTAACGGTAATCCTGGAACAATTGATGAACCAGTTTTTATATGTTCTGAGAACACATGGCTTGTAGGTGTCACAGATTCACCATGTACAACAGATGCACTATGTAAATAGGCTTTTAAGATGTTCACCTCCCCAGGGCTTCCATCCAATCCTTGACATCCAATATTAGGTATGTCTATGGATGTTGAAACAGGAAAACGAATTCCCTGTGATGTGCTTGTGTGAAATGAAAAATCAGGCCCAAATAGGATATTACTGTGCAATCCTGACTCAGTGTGATGAATAATATGTTGGGATTTATCACCAAACTCCAAATGAGTAGGCAATGGTTCCCCTGTTAGGGTAGAATTTATGTTGATTTTAAGTTCAAGGGTTTGAATTGTAATTGTTTAAAGTTAGTCCATAGTGAACGGGTCGTGGGCTTGTTACCACGGGCCCAGCGTATTTAAAGTGCAATTAGCTTAGAAAATTAGCTAGTTGTCTCATTTAGCTTTTCTGCTTTACACTATAATTCTCTCTAATTCAATAGCTAAGTGGGCAGCCTTTGTGAATCATATCAACTGTTCTTATCTGCTTATTCACAAACATAATCGTTGCACGGATCTGGATTCTACAATTGGTATCAGAGCAGACAGACGGATTCGATTCAAAGTCTAATTCATTGATTTTTGGTTAGTTTGACTTTTCCACGTCTGACTTTTCTTGATTTTCAAATCTGTGATTCTGCGTAAATTGTTCAATTTTGCTTGTTGGGTTGTGTTAGCATCATAATTATAAGTAATTCTGCAAATTTTCACACCCTAATTCGTTCGTTTGGTTGGTCAATTTAGCAATTTAAGATCAAAAGTTTTGGTAGTGTTCTTGACAAAGATTCGATTTTTAACCATCAAAACTTGTTGTTTTTGCATTGAAATCGATTGGATTAGTGTTATTTTTGTGTTTTGCATTGTTACTAATCTTCCAGAATCGATTTTGGGCAACCCTAATCGAAAAGTCGATCGATTTAAGCAAACAGCCACAGAGTCCGGATAAACCAGCCGCGGTTTCCGGACAAGTTGATAGTGTCCGGACGTTTGGGTGAAATCCATCCGGACAACTCCAATTCCATCCGGACTCCTCATTTTTCCGGGTAAGTTCTGCAATCCGGGTAAGTCACTATTCCTTATACTATCCGGGTAACATTTGTATCCGGAAACCCAGTGTTTCCGGACATATCTTATCCGGACAATCCATTGTACCCGGAAACTTCATTGTTATCCGGAAACTTAGTACATCCGGATTCCTTCACCTATCCGGACTATATCATCCGGATTCCTGGTTTTTCCGGATTCTCTATCCGGAAACCACCCGGACACTTAGCGGGACCCCCGTGCTAAGTATTCGTGAATCTGTGCCATCCGGATTCTTTGTTTTACCCGGACACTTTGTGATTTATTGAACTGTTCTTAATTCATCTGATTCGAACACTTCCTGATCAGACCCTTACTTGGATTCCTATCCAGTAAGATCACTCTTAGTTCATACCAGTCATAGAACCTGCGTTAGGATTCCACTCTTAGTGCCTTGCGTTAGGTTTACACATTGAATCAATCTACACGTATGACGATCACTCCAGTGCAACTGAAGATGTCTCCTGCTGAAGAAGACATGAAAAGGCCGTGTCAGGTATGTGAACCTATCTTTTTAGAACTTTATGACCGAGTGAAACCTCTTGCTGAACGGGTAGGTTCCTTTAAGGCCACTTCTAAAGAACAACTGCTTGAGATTAGGTCTCTAACCGAAAAGCTAGATGTTCAAAAGAAAATAACTGAAAAATATAAGTCTGAAAATGCTATTTTAAAGGAGAAATGCAAAAATCTTTCTTTAACACCTAAAGACTTACGGGCCAAATTATCTGAACTTCAGTCACAGTTTGATCAGTGCTTGAATGAAAAAGCAGAAATTGTTTATCAATGCTCTGCTCTTCAAATTCAGCACAAGGAGTTTGTAAATAAAATCACTGATCTTGAAACAGAACTCCACAAAATGGGTCAAACTGATCAAACCAGCTTTCTAAATAAACCTAAAGAGTTCACGTACTTTAATAAAGAGTGGGGAATCGGTTATGATAACCCACGTTATTTGAAAAAAGGAAGATGACATACACCCACTTTGTATGATTTTGCTTGTTTTGGGTTAGATAAAAAGTATCCTGAATATGGAATTCAATGGACTGGTCCTCTTGAACCTGAAAAGGAAGAGGAAACCGAGGAATATAAGCGCACAAACAAACGAGGAATACAACTTCCATTTTGTTATGAGCCTTTAAATTATTCTTATAAGAAAAATCTAAAGAAGTACCTCTCGAATGACTACTTTGACCCCTACAAGGTTGCTAAGCCCAAGGATTCCTCCCAAAAGGATGAGGACCAAGCACCAGCAACCAAGAATGAGACGTACGAGTTTAAACTCTATGTTCCCCCTCTCATCTTGGAAGCAAAAATTGTCGAGTTGGAGGAGTCGTTTGAGAAAGAAAGGTCTATTTTTCAAAACGAACAGAAAGTGCTCATCTCTGAGATTGAGAAACTCAAATCTGAGAAAACCGACGGTGTGTCAAGTGAGGAAAAGGAAAAATTTCAGTGGGAAATCAATTCGCTCTCATCAAAACTGTCTGAAATGACAAGAGAAACGATGAAAGAGCACCTGAGAAATGGTCAACTCCAAGAACAGATTGACCTTCTCCAGGCTCAAAAGCAGATTTCACCTGATCTTTCCTCCAACTCATCTGACACATCCTCGTGTAAAGCTTTCATAGGAAATATCTCGTCTCAAGAAAGTCAAGTTTCTCAAGATGAATGTGTTACAAGGAATTTAAACTCTGATTTTTCAAACGCTTCTGCACCAAATTCCTCAAAGCACACTACAGAAAGCACAAAGTGTTCCTCGCCTTCCTCGACCGATCCAAGTCCTGAAATTCCGGAGATAGATTTTTTAGAATACATGAACTCCGAAGGTAATTCTGATAGAGAGTTTGATTCGTTCCCTTTCGACAAACCTCTTCCAAGTCATTCTGACTTTTTGTCTCTAGTGGTTAATCGTCCGGTCAATTTTCAAAAGGGCGACTGTTCTCAATCCAAGACTCCGGCTGTGATCAAGATTCTTAAAAATGCTTCAAGTTCTCAAAAACAATCACAGCCGAAGCAAAAGACCGAACGACTGACCACTAAGATTCCTGTTTACTCAAAAGTCACTGACCGTACTGTCCCTGTTGTTTCGGATAAAACCGGTCGCGCTAAACAAATAAAACCAAAGTGGCCAGCCAAGGAATCTGTCAAGGATGATGCATCAAAGTCGTTCAATACCGTCTTTCATCCTAGGATGAACAAAAACAATTGTGCCTGGAATCATAGGAATAATTTTGTTAATAGAGATTGTTGATCACATTTTTTAGCAACAATAGAAGAAATATAAAGTCCATATTTAAATATAGAGATAAGATATACATGAAGAACAATCATAAAGAAACTTATCTCATATTCATTGATGATTAAATATGGAGAGGAGAAATGTTGAAGAACACCACACTAAACATGAAACGACTCTCATAAGAAACTAGTCTATGTGTGTTTTTGTGTGCTTTCCATATTTCTCACTACTTGAAATAAGACTATGGACACCTCTTATATAGGGACATTTACACATTAGATATTTAAGATATCTAAAATCTAGACAATATCTAAAATATCTATATAAAATATCTAAGAAAATATCTATAAGAAAATATCTATAAGAAAATATCTAAACATTAAAATATCTTTATAAAACATTCATTTAATTAGGAGCTAATTAAAGCTAACAATCTCCCCCTAATGTTTTATAAATAAAGCATCATCTTATAGTCTCCCCTTTGCTTTCTTTAGAACCTTTGATGTTCCGTTCTTCAAGTCTTCAAAGCATCATGTGCTCCCCCTCAAATGTAGGCTCATCCACCGAGCTTTAAACGTGAATAACAGGGGATGGAGTGACATTTAAAATGTGACAAATGTAGCTTGACACCATGAAGAACCGTTGAGAGAACATCGTTCTTGAAAGCGGAAAGAGCATGAGTGAAATGCGATGCTTTCGGTGCAGCAAGAGTCCATTGACTTTGACACAGATTCTGACCATTAAGCACACTGATTCAGACCAAAATCAAAACATGAAAAAGTTTCACCTGTGTCTTAGGAATTCAACGCAACTGGACTCATGCGAATCTGAGCACCGAGTAGGAAGTTATGCGCGTGTTTCTGAAATAGTGCAAAGCTGATAGCACTTTCCAGCGACAGCTGATAGCTTTCAACGGCTGACCTTCAGCGATGGCTGACCTCAGCGATGGCTTACTTCAGCGATGGCCTTCAGTGACAGCTCAGCGATGGTTCAGCGATGTTTCAGCGATGGCTCAGCGATGGCTCAGCAATGGCTCAGCAATGTTTCAGCGATGGCTCAGCGATGGCTCTTTTCAGCGATGGTTTTCAGCTCTCAGCTCCAGCTTTCAGCGACAGCACTTAGGTTTCAGCCTTCAGCTTTCAACGACAGCTTTCATCAGCTTTCAGCGATGGCTTTCTTCAGCTTTCAGCGATGGAGGATCATGCTCCCCCTAAACATGTGAGCAGCTTGTTAAAGCACAGGTATAGACAAACCTCACGTCTTCTTAATATTGTTCCTTGTAGATCGTGAGCAGCTCCCTCCTTGCGGTCATGTGTGTGGAGCATCCAGTGTCTAAGGACCACACATGACCGTCCTGCAAAACAAATTTAGCGGACCTTCGGTACCCAGATTTGCCTGGGTCCGGGAGGGTTAGGTTTTGCACCGTTTGGGGAAGCTTGCTTTGTCCCAACTTTCCCTTTAGGTATAGGAATTACACCGTTAGAGGGAACTGGTTTTGACACTTGTTTCCTCTTCGGTGCAGAATTTACACCTTTAGGAGGAACAGATTTTGTAGCAGCTTTCCACCTGGGTGCCGGTTTAACCTCAGTAGGAGCAACCCAAACCAATCATTATTAGCAATGTCATCAAAATCATTCCAACCACAACTAGAACAACACAAACGATCATGTGATAATTGAATCAATTGCTGAATGGAATAAATTTTCATCGGAAAATTAACATCTCTGTTGGTTCCCGTTTTGTTTAAACAAGATTATCAGATCTATTAGTTCAAGTTTGAGTTTGATGCGGAAGCTTATTTGAATAACTAACAGATATGTTTGATAGATTTAGAACACAATATAAATAAACAGTGAACAGGAAATAATATCTCAATGTTTACTGAATATATATATTAAGACCAAATTTAAGAACAGTGAGTAAGCAAAGCTTTAAAACAGATATGACTCTCAAAGTGTTTAAGCTATGTGTTCTTGTGATGTTTTTCTCTCAAAGTGTTCGATTGATCGATCGATGGATTGATAGATTAATAGGAAGAACTCAACATGAGTCTTCCTTATATACTACTCTAAGGGGACCATAAAGCATATGCTACTATTCACAAAGGACGGTATGAATAGTTGGACGGATGGCATGAACAGTTGGACGTGCTGTATTGCATTTAATGCAGAAGACGTCTATTATGTACTAAGCCCTATTGAATCCAACCAGAGTTTGACACGTTGCAGTTGGACAGGGCATGCTACCATGCAAGTTGATGAACAGGTCCTGTAACAGTAGCAAGATATTATAAATATCTTTCAAGTCTTTGTTGAAGACCGCAGAGGCTCTGTGAAGTCCCACAGAGGTTCTGCGGTTTGGTCCTTAGAAGAGCAGTCTTCACCGGATTCCGAGTCTTTGGTCTTCTTTGCGCGTATGACAGAGCTTCTGTAGGGCGCCTCTTTAGCTTCTGTAGCTTCTTGACCTTGATCCCTCGGTAAGTTCGGCAGAGCCTCTGTAAGAGGCTTTCTTCACTTAGCCAAAGGTTATAGACAAGAAGAAGGCATAGATTATGATGAGACTTTTGCTCCTGTAGCACGGCTCGAAGCAATAAGAATATTCTTAGCCTTCGCAGCCCACAGAGGTTTTAAAGTCTATCAGATGGACGTAAAATCAGCTTTTCTCAACGGTGAAATCCAAGAAGAGGTTTACGTAAATCAGCCACCAGGGTTTGAAAGCTCAAAGTTCCCAAGGCATGTATACTACCTTGAAAAGGCTCTGTACGGACTGAAACAGGCTCCAAGAGCATGGTACGAACGACTTTCTACCTTTATTCTAGTAAATGGCTACAACAGAGGTACAACAGATACTACCTTATTCTATAAACGTAAAAACAGTGAAATAATGCTTGTACAAATCTAAGTGGACGACATAATTTTTGGGTCTTCTAATACAGAAGAGTGCAAAATTTTTGAAAAACTCATGCAGAGTGAGTTTGAAATGAGTATGATGGGAGAACTAACATTCTTCCTCGGACTCCAAGTCAAACAAACATCAGAGGGAATTTTTATAAATCAGGCCAAATATGTCTCTGACATTCTTTTCATGTGTAGCCTCTCTGATACCTCTGCAATGAAAACTCCAATGGCCACTGGAAATAAGTTATCCTTAGATCCAGATGGCATCTCTGTAGAATGTACTCTCTACAGAGGCATGATTGGATCTCTGTTATACTTAACTGCAAGCAGACCTGACATTATGCATGCCACATGTCTTTGTGCACGTTAGCAAGCTAATCCAAAGAAATCACACTATGATGCTGTGAAAAGAATCTTTAGATATCTAAAGGGGACCAAAAATCTCGGTCTCTGGTATCCACAGAACTCTGGTTTTAGTCTTAAAGCTTATACAGATTCAGACTATGGAGGATGCATGCTCGACAGAAAGAGTACCTCTGGGAGTTGTCAATTCCTAGGTGGTAAACTAGTCAGTTGGACCTCCAAAAAGCAAAATTGTGTCTCAACATCCACTGCAGAAGCTGAATACGTTGCTGCTGCTAGCTGTTGTTCTCAGGTTCTATGGATGAAGACTCAGCTAAAAGACTACGGCCATAACCTATTCAAAATACCTATCTTCTGTGATTCCAAGAGTGCCATTACTATCTCTGCCAATCCTGTGCAACACTCAAAAACCAAGCATATCGATATAAAGTACCATTTCTTGAAACATCATGTTAAATACGGTACAATCGAAATGCATTTCGTGCCCACAGAATACCAACTCGCGGACTTATTCACCAAAGCTTTAGACGAGAAAAGATTCAATTTCTTGGTGGGTAAGTTAGGAATGATCAATATGACGTAAAAATCCTCTGTAAGTATAGCTTTATCTTCTGTAAATATGTATATATTTCTAATTATTTTTGCTTTAATTAATTTATTTCTGTATGTAAGTTCTCAATCTTAAATAGTTCTTAAAATCACAGAGCTTCTGTAAGTCTACTCAGAACCTCCGACAACCCTTACAGAACCTCTGGAAAAAATGACCTATGTTCTATACAAAACTTATCATTCTTTGATCCAAGCATAGGTCAAGGGGGAGCAAAAGGAAAATTCATGATCTACAGAGGTGATTAGATCAAGGGGGAGCAAAAAGGGATCCTGAAATGATCTACAGAGGTAAAACTTTCAAGGGAAAGCCAAAGAAGAATGTCAATGAATCTATATCAACAGAAGTCAGACATCACTGCCGAGAAAAGAAGAACCAAAAGGTATGTCTCTCGCACAAAAGGTTTTTGAAAACAGTTTTCTAGGACACAAATTGTCAAATATGTCCTAAATATACTGTGGATAACATTTCAAAAATCAAAAGATCAAAAAGTTTCATAAAATGTGAATTATGAGAAATTTAAGGTCATAGAGCTTCTGCTGAGCTCAACAGAAGCTCTGCCAGAAATATGCTCTGAGATCGCAACTTTAACCTCTATCGATCTTTTGAAATGTTATCTCGAAAACCAAACAGACTCACCATGACCTTCTCGAACAAAACTTTTTCCACAACAATTTTTTCGGACACCAACTTTCAAATATGTCCGAAAAATATCTCTTAAAACAGATCAAAAATTGGATGATCAGAAAAGTTAATAGAATTTTCGTTATGAGATATTTCCCTCATAGAGCTTCTGCTGACCCTCATAGAGCTTCTGCAAGTTCCAACAGAGCCACAAAACCTCTGCGAGTAAAAACTCTTAACTAAAAATCCTATTTGATCCTCTCCAATGCCTTTACAAAACGTTTTGGTTAAAAATGAACCCCACAGAAGTCATGATAACAATGAGATATATGAGAAAGGGATACACATCAAAGATTTTCAAATTCACAGAACCTCTGTAAACTACAGAAATTCTGTCAATCTGTTACTTGGGCATTTCTGTAGTAATAACGGTTACTTTTACTGAGAGTGAATTACAGGTGGCTAAGAATAACCCCACGCGCCTAGCATTAATGGGCCGCGCACGACGTCCTGTCATCCTCTGACATGGCCTACGTGTCCCATTTTCATTGGGCGTACATGGAACGTTTTCTGTGGAAAGTTGAACCCGCCGTTCTAACTTGAGTTCGGATTCCAAATTTTAATCCATTACCATATATTTTACTCTTTTGAATTCTACCGTTTTACCCTCCTATAAAAACCAAGCTCACCCTCTCATAAACTTTTTACAAACTCTCATTCTTCTCCGGCGAAACCTGCAAATTTCTTATTCTCAGTACCAAATGGCTTCATCTACTCAAGTTATCTCCCCTGCACACTCTCTAGCGACCTCACCAGAACATTCACCTGCTCATTCTGAACATTCAGAAAACCCCAACCCTGCCCAAAACATTGAACTAGAAGATTCCGGCGATTCAGCAGACTTTGCTCCAACCACACATCTTCAAAACTTCATAGCAAAGGATCATTTCGAAAAAGTACTACCAATCAAATCCAACAATTGCTATTTAGTCCCCTCACCCACTGCTTTCGGCGAAGCCCATGCCATTCTTCTAAACATAATGGAAAATCATTGTAAGTTCAGGATACACTCTTACAATCAAATATGAACAATTAAGATCATATTCACAGCAACTGGTCATATGATTTATTAACAATCTGTGAATTACAAGATATTACAATGAATTTCTCTAAATGGATTCACCAAAGATTATATCAAAGATTAGTTAGCAAACTGTTGCTAACACTATATATACTGTAGAGAAAAGCTAAAGCTACAGTACATATGAGAAACAGACTAATAGAACAATTACACGTGTCCTAATTAGTAACTGAATATAACAGAGAATATCCCAAGATATGAATTCTGAACATACTTCTAAATAAGCGCTTCAGAACATTTGTCTTCATAGTCAGAAGTTCTGAGTCTCCTACTCAGAACTCTGAACCTTCTAGTCAGAATCCAACACTTACAATCTTTTTGAGATTTCTCACTCAGAACTTCTGAGTCTTCTACTCAGAACTTCTGAGTCTTCTGAGTCTTCTTTAGTCTTCTTACTCAGAACTCAACACTTGTGTTTTTGACAAAACTCTAGACCTAACAATCTCCCCCTTTTTGTCAAACACACTTGTACTTTTCATCATCAAATTCTTAGAGCAGGAACAATCTTCAGAAGGAGCTCTTCTGAATGCTTTGACAACTTTTGCTCAGAATTCTGAATAATCTGAGTTAACAACTTCTGGTCAGTCTTTAATCAGCAGCAGCAACGATTTCCAAATTGATTTCTGTTATATATTTGCTTTTTCTTTGCTCCCCCTTGAAATGACAATTCTCATCTTCATTTCAGCTTTCATAAGATTTCTTTATAAGAAACAACCGATCAGTTTTCTTTTCCTCTTCTCCTTCTTAAAATAACATTTCTCTCTTTTGTTATTTCTGTACAAAAACCATATCAATCTTCAAAATCTTTAGCTTTTCTCCCCCTAAAGTTTTGGAAAGCAAAATCATCTTCAAAATCTTTAGCTTTTCTCCCCCTTGATTTTCAAAACTTTAGCGATGCTTTTTCTTCGAATGAAGTCTATGCTTTTTCTCCTCCTTAATGAATAACCTTGCTCCCCCTCAAAATAAGAATTATAGAGCAATTTGTTTTCTCCCCCTGAAAGTATGCATATATTTCATTAAAATTATTCATTTCAAATAAAGTGCTTTAATGAAAACATTTATACAAGGAAAATAAGATTCACTGAATTACACTTGATAACTACTAACATTTGATCATTTGAAAATTTTACAAAAGAAATCCAACTTAATGAAATTTATCAGATTTTTCAATCAAATGAAATCAAATGCATGTGTTTGGATTCAAATACAAGTCATCATTGCATATCAAGTTAAAAATGTTCAGTTTCAATCCCTTTTTTAAATCTATTTGGTGTGCTTAGCATGCGAAATATGATTAGCTTCAAGAATATGCAATTCTAAAACATATAAGAATACTTTGCTCTACTCACACTATTTGTCCAAAATCAGGATTTTCACAAATTTACAGGTTTATTGCGACTTTGTATTTTCCCAAAGTTTCAAGAGATGTGTGCTCATTGGCATCTTTTAATTTTGTGCTCATTGACATCTTTTAATCAAAAAATTTAGTAAGAATAAGATACATCGTTAAACATGACTTTCTATCTGGTTCTATAGCAGGATTTGGGTCAGCATATCCCAGACCAGTTGGTCTTAGGTGCTAGGTGACAAGCACCCCTTGGAACTTAATTTCCCAAACCAGAAAGGCCACATCTATATATCTTAAACCCATTTGTACCAGTAGAACATGGCTTTCTATCTGGTTCTATTGCAGGATTTGGGTCAGCCGATCCCAGACCAGTTGATCTTAGGTACTAGGTGTCGAGCACCCCTTAGGACTTACTCTCCCAAACCAGAAAGGCCACAGATACAAACTTTCAAACTAAATAATTTTATATATGTATATTGCATCTCAATCACTTGGTTCTAAAACGTAGTACTTCCCCCATATTTTCGTTTCCATCCATCATTCTGACATTTATGCTTTTTGAGCATTATATTCTATATAAGTATAGATTTCATAACATTGAGCATTCGGCATAATTTCATTCATGTTTTGCTTACCTTTCGATTTAATTCAGAAGTGAAAGTTGAAACAAATATAGCTCAGATAATACAAAATACTTGTAAAATCACTCTTTGACACACATTTATTCATTAAATGAAAATTAAAAAAAATCATATCATTGAATTAAATTTGTTAAGATTCAAACATTCAAAGCAATAGAAATAAACGTAATGCAATGTTACCTTTCACCACTTGTTCCTTGAAACATAAAAATATGACAGTTAAGGATATCACCTGAGAAATATGAGTTCTAAACTGATTTGTTTAGAAGTCTTAGTCTCTGAAGTACGGGTCCTGAACTGAATTATTCAGAAGCCATAGTCATTTAAGTACGGGTTTTGAACTGATATGTTCAAAAACCTAAAACGTTGAATCACGGGTTTTGAACTTTATCTTGAAACAATCAGATCAAATTTTGAGTCAATACTTCCTCTGAAATCAAGATAATCCTGCAAAATCAAGAGATTTTGGTAATCATCTACGATGATTCCTCATTAGATATAAAAAATCCAAATTCTGAGTAGTTGAGTCAGAATTCTGATTAGAAGAGTCAGAATTCTGAGTCACTTGCTCAAAATTCTAAGTTTCAGAGTCAGAATTCTGATTAGTTGAGTCAGAATTCTGAGTAGTAGAGTCAGAAGTCTGAGTAACTTGTTCAAAATTCTAAGTATAAGAGTCAGAATTCTGATTAGTTGAGTCAGAATTCTGAGTAGTAGAGTCAGAACTTCTGAGTAAGAGAGTCAGAATTCTGATAAAACTATCCAAAGAAAATTCCTTAGAAAAATGTTTGGATTTTGTGATTTTTTTTTTAACATTCTGAACTTCAAACCACCATAACTTGCTCAAAAATCAGAATTTTTCAACCAAAATCAGGGTTGCTCAAAATGTGATTCTGAGCACATTCTCTGGAAATGTTTTCTACTAAAAACACTCACATCTATGAGTTCGATAACCTCATAGCAAACAGAACTTTTTCAAAAAAAATCTTCAAAATCAACAAATTGATCTATATGAATCAGAAATCCATAATTACATTCAGATCGAGTTTTGGACTGAATTATCCAAAATTCAACATTCTCAATTTAAGCACAACATCTGTTTTCAGTCATGTGTCAATATATGATCATTCAGCTTTACACATGAATAACCTGCAAAACAGATTAAGTTGACTTTGGTGCCCATATGAACTTGGGTCTAGGTCTGTTAGGTGCAGTGGCATATGCAGATATTCTATAAGAACCATACCAATGCTGAATAAAATTCTTGTTCACAAAATCATTAGTCCCACAATATGAACAACAAAGTTTCTTTTGTGCAACTCTGACTAATTGATTTACAGAATAAATCACATCAGGTTTAACAAAAGATTTTCTTTGAAATGTATTGTTCTTTTTAACATTTGAATTAGGAAATTTTGATTTTGACACTTCTTTCTTGGAAGTTGTTCCTTTAACTCTCCATTCCATTTTTATCTTTTTAAAAGAACAATTATAAGATTTATCAATAGCAGAATCATAAAACAGATTAGAAGAACGAATCTGATCTTTTGAACTATGATTTGATTTGTCAACAAATTTCGTTTCAAATTCCCTAAACTTTTTAACATACAAATCAAACCTTGACTGCAAATCAGATTTGGACTTCCTCCCTATCATGATTTTAGTTGATAAATCAGATAATTTCTTAATAAGCCTCCTTATCTCCAGATGAAAAACTTTCTTTTCCTTCTCAAACTCATCTTTTAAGCATTTTTCTTTAAAGCCATTTACCTTCTTTTTTTCAGTCTCTTTCCTTCCATCTTCTAACTCTTTCTCCAACTCATTTATTTTTACAGAAAACTCATTTAACATTCCTGTTTTCTTTTTCTCAAAACCATTCTTTTCTTTTTGAAAAACATTTTTCTTTCATTCAAACTCTTTTCTTTCTTTTGCAAAAATTTTCTCCAAATCAGAAATTTTCAAAGATAATTCAACAGACTTTGTTTCATAACCTTTCCTCTCAGTTTGAAAGTCTCTTCTCTCTTTCTCAAATTTCACTCTTTCAAGTATAAGAACTTGTTCAAAATCATAGATCTGTTTCAAGAGTTGACAATTTTTCATTTCACATGATTTGATTCTATTTTCAGACTCTGTCAACATCTTTCTTCTAAAATTGCCTTTCTCTTTCAAATCAACATTCTCTTTTTCTAACAACTTTATGTTTTCTTGAACCTTTTCAAAATCCTTTAGAAAATCAGATTTCTCTTTTTGCAAAATCTTTATAACTTTTGCATTTTCGTCTTGTTTTGCTTGAAGATTAGCAATCTTGCTTTCAAAATGAACAATCTCAGTTTTTGGTTCAGAAATTGTTTCTTTTACTTTTACAGGACGTAATTTTTGTAAATTGTCTGAACTGGTTATAGAAATTGCAGGTCTCACAAAAACTTCAATAATCTCAGGCATGATGAAATGACAAATTCGAATATCAACTATGAATTATGATCAAAAATGAGAATCACCACAAATCTAGAACATGCAAGAATTAATCAAATCTGTCATATGCATTTCATCAAACAGTTAGAGTACAAGAATTAATGAAATCTTCTTTTCAACAAAAATTTGAATACTAATCAACATGCAGCAGATATAATCACTTTGATCAAGAAACCAATCAAGAATTTCGAAAACATACCTGTGATCTCTGTTTAATTTCGAGAATTAATCAGCATAGAGAGAAAATCTTTGAATGACTTGATTGTAAGATATCGATTCAACAGAGAGACAAATTCAAATTTCTTGAATCAATGATAGAAACGAATTCAAGAATTGTTAGGAATTCAAGAATTGTTAGCAGCAGCGGAATCAATTGTCGAATTGATCAAGAAACTTCAAGAACGCGATCAAACACACTCTTGGACGAATTTGTTTGTTGATTGGATCTGATACCAATTGTAAGTTCAGGATACACTCTTACAATCAAATATGAACAATTAAGATCGTATTCACAGCAACTGGTCATATGATTTATTAACAATCTGTGAATTACAAGATATTACAATGAATTTCTCTAAATGGATTCACCAAAGATTATATCAAAGATTAGTTAGCAAACTGTTGCTAACACTATATATACTGTAGAGAAAAGCTAAAGCTACAGTACATATGAGAAACAGACTAATAGAACAATTACACGTGTCCTAATTAGTAACTGAATATAACAGAGAATATCCCAAGATATGAATTCTGAACATACTTCTGAATAAGCGCTTCAGAACATTTGTCTTCATAGTCAGAAGTTCTGAGTCTCCTACTCAGAACTCTGAACCTTCTAGTCAGAATCCAACACTTAGAATCTTTTTGAGATTTCTCACTCAGAACTTTTGAGTCTTCTACTCAGAACTTCTGAGTCTTCTGAGTCTTCTTTAGTCTTCTTACTCAGAACTCAACACTTGTGTTTTTGACAAAACTCTAGACCTAACAATCATATCCTCTTCCCTTTACTCTCAAGAACCCCAAAGAAAATTCCAGTAAGATATCTGAACCAGTTTTCGCAAAGTTGCCGATTTGATAAAGATGATTCTCTTATCAAAGGATACATTTCAAAACCTGACAAATCTGAGCATCTGGAAATCAAGTTCAATAGAACAATGTTCTCACTTGAATTCAACCTACCAACAAGGGGTCTTCTTGGATTAAAGAAGTACGCAGAGCAACCAACAGACGACGAGATCTGTCGTTTCCTAGAAATGCTTGGGTACAACACACAACTGAGGAAGAGAAATGACTTCCGCAGAGGCAGATTACCACCTCTGTGGAACACCTTGTTCTCAATTCTTAACAGATGCCTGACAGGGAAGATAGGCAGTATTGACCAGAGCTCACATCAGATTTTAACCATCATGTATGGGGTTTACTATGATCTCCCACTGGATTACGCGACCATAATGATGCAAGAGATCATTAACACCGTCGACAGAAAGAACAACACAAGAAGGGTCAAAGAGAACGATCCTAAGTTTCTACCACCTCTGCAATTCCAAAGAATATTGGGAGTCATGTTCGAACCTCTGTTGCTAATACAGAAATGGCCAATGGAAGGGCCAATTCCCAAACAGTTTCCAATGAGCAAAAATATTCCCACTGATCATGGAGATGGCTACACACACTGCAGACCTTTGTCAAGGAAACTTCTGAAGTATGCCTCGAATAAAACCCTTAAGAAAGAGTATATACGCGATCATAGAACTCCTAAACCGAGTCCTATGACACCCCCGCGTTTAGGTGTCCCCCTAGGAACAATGATTGCAGAACCCTTTTCCACTCAAGAAGAAAAAGATAACAAATTAGCAAAACACATGGCTATTCAACTCAGCTTCATAGCCAAACGTGCAGAGCTCATGGGAAAGAAGTCCTCTTCAAAATCAAAAAGGAGGAAAACTGCAGAAGGCACCTCTACAAGCGCTGCAGAAGATCAACCTTCACCTCCTCATGCCACAGAAATTGGCTCCTGTGCTCCTCCCTCTTCTCCAAAACAGAAGAAGAAAAGAAAATCAAAAACCACAGAGGAAGGGGCACCAAAACCAAAGAGGAGGAAATCCAAAAAAAGCATGGTAAACCACTTGAAAAATTGGTTACCATAGAAGAGGAAGCAATCGCAGAAGAAAGAACTGCAGAAGAAGAAGATGCAGAAGAAGAAATGACAGAAGAGGGATATCAATCGCCCCAACAATCCCCATATCGATTTGCTCACCAAGGAAACATTAACGATTTCCTACAGAACTCCGACATTGCCAACACTTTAAATACAGCAGGGTGGACGGCACAACCTCTCGACCACCATTCCCCAGAAGAACAATACTTCTCTATTTCTGGCATTGACACACATCTGCAAGAAGATGATCAAACACCTAGAGATCAATCAGCTGAGACACCTATTATTCTACAGAACCCCTTCATTCAGCAAGGATTGGACGTTCACAGAAGGAGTCCAAGCCCAGCTTCAGAAGAAATAGGACAAACAGAAGCTCAGTGGAATAGAGATGAAGTAATAGAGATAAGAATGGAGGTCTCAGAGGTAGATTCAGACGAAGAAGAAGTTGTCTGGATACGGAAAGGTCTCTATCATCCACACGTCATGAGGTTATACGGCTCTCATCAAATGTATGATTTCTTAGGCACAGAGCAAGGAACTTCAACAGAAGATAGAGAAGAAGCTCCAAGCCATCGGAAAAGATAGACAATGATGTAGTGCTTGGATGCTTAACAGTAGAGGAAACAAGAAAAGATGCCTGGATTAATAGAGGCACACAACCAAAACCAACTCCCAGTGCAACCCACACATCTAACTCCGCAGGTCTAGCTGCAAAGGGAGTTATTGAAATAAAGCAGCACAGCTCGATCCAAACCTAACCCAACCAGCCAGAAGTCACTCTTTCGACTTCTGCGCCTACAAAAATCGGGGAATCCATTCCTAGGGAGTCTCCTCAAAGAGACTCACCTATAGTTCGTGATCAATCGCCCCAGATCACACTAGAACACCCTACAGAGGAAGTCATTTCCTCTGCCACGCACGAAATAGGGCCAACCCTTCTTTCAGAGAGAAGTAGTGAGCACAACGACGAAGAGACTCTAGACAAGTATCCGAGTCAACAGAAGGATAATCTAGTACCCACCTCTGGAGTGGATCTAGACAATGTCGTTCACAGAACTTCTGTAGAGTTTGAAGCACTAGATGCTTCTGCTCGAAGATCAGATGGAAATCCTTCCACCCCCAACGTACAAACAAGGGTGAACGAAGGTGTCCCAGGAGCAGGGACTCACTCTGGAGATGAATGTGTTCCTCCAAAGGTTACACCAGGGACACAAGTATCAAGGGATGAGTTCCAAACCCTTGTCACCTCTGTGAACCAAACCATGAAAGAGTTGCAAAGCTCTTTCAAATCTTTTGCAGAGAAAACATCAACGGCCATGCTGAATCTGAACACCAAAATGGACAATCTGTCCACAGAGGTGAAAACAGCCATCACAGAGATGAAATCTTTTTCGCAAACAACTGCAACAACTACAGCCACTTCTGCTGCTAAAGATTTTGGAATTACCGCAACTTCTGCATTCAAGGAATCAGTCAAACATTTCCTTGAACAAATGAACAAGCAATCCAACAAATCACAGAGCATCACACCCGCAGATCTACAGAAGGCTCTGCAAAATGTTCAAGCAAAAGCAATCCGCAACACAATACTGATGCAGCCTAAAGACTACATGACCAGAGCACAGCTAACAGAGCTCGGCCATAATGTCATAAACCAGGTCACAGAAGTTATTGTCTCCTTCACTGCTGCAAATGCCAACTACGTCAAAGTGTTCAGAAAAAGTGTCGGCAGAATGCGCTTCAACACAGAAGCAGAGCTTGCAACTCTTTTCGGCCTCTGTGATGATGTATGTGCGAAGTTGATGGTCGCAGGAGCAGAACTACCAAAGAAACCCAAAGCTTCCTGCAGAGCAGAGGGTACTTCTGATAAAAGTCGGGATGATTCTGATGATGACCATCCTGGTCCATCAGATAATCCTGAGGGGGAGAATATAAGATAGAAAGCTACGACCAGAGGAATACAAACTCCGCCAATCGCAGCAGAACCAATCAGTCAAGCCCATCCAGAACAAACCCAAGATCAAAAACAAAATCAACAGACCACAGAGACAACACCCATCTCTGTGGAATCATCTCCTGAAGAAACCAATATTCCAGAAGCTGATCAGCATACCATAGAGGCAACAACCACCCCTGTGATAATCAACTTGGAAAAGAGTCCTTCAACAAAATCAACAGAAAAACCCCAAACCATACCAAGAAGAAAGTCGATTGCCACCAAACCAATAAGAGCAACGACCTCTGCTTCTGATATTCTGAGAAAGATGCACAATACAATGACTGATCGAATGTCGCAGAGAGAAGAAGAAAGGCACAGGTTCACATTAGCTTTCAAAATGGCAAGAAGATTCGATGTCCAATCTTCACCAACAGAAATAGAGCTCACAGAAGAAGTCACCAAAGAACCTCCAACAGAGGTTACAGAGCACATCAAGCCAACAGAACCATCGCCACAAAAGTCCTCTGTTGGTTCCCGTTTTGCTTAAACAAGATTATCAGATCTATTAGTTCAGGTTTAATGTTTGATGCGGAAGCGTATTTAAAGAACTAACAGATAAGTTTGATAGATTTAGAACAGAATATAAATAAACAGTGAACAAACTATTATATCTCAAAGTTTACTGAATATATATTAAGAACAGTTTATGAACCGTGAGTAAGAAAAAGCTTTAAAACAGATATGACTCTTAAGGTGAATAAGCTTTTATGTTCTTAAGGTTTTTATGTGTTGTATCTTGTGTAAGGAAGAACTCAACATGAGTCTTCCTTATATACTACTCTAAAGGGGACCATAAAGCATATGCTACTATTCAAGAGGTACGTATGAATAGTTGAGAGGATGTCGTGAACAGTTGCAAGGATGGTATGAACAGTCAGACGTGCTGTATTGCATTTAATGCAGCAGACGTCTAATATGTACTAAGCCCTACTGAGTCCAATCAGAGTTTGACACGTCGACGTTGGACAGGGCATGCTACCATGAAAGTTGATGTACGGGTCCTGTAACAGTAGCAAGATATTATAAATATCTTCAAGTCTCAGTGAGCACCACAGAGGCTCTGTAATGAGTTACAGAGGTTCTGCGGTCTGGTCCTCTGTGGAGCAGTCTTCACCGGATTCTGAGTCTTTGGTCTTCTTTGCGCGTATGACAAAGCTTCTGTAGGAAGCCTCTGCTGCTTCTGTAGCTTCTTGACCTTGATTTCTCGGTAATGTCGGCAGAGCCTCTGTAAGAGGCTTTCTTCACTTAGCCTATTTTTCACAACTTCTAAATACTTCTATGATTAAGAAGATTGAAGCTAACAATCTCCCCCTAAGTAGTGAAAAATAAAAATTTGAACTTGAGTTAAGTTAGGCTAAGTTAGATAAGACAGAGGTTAAACAATACCTCGAAATTTCTTTCATTTAGAAATATGCCAGAGGCATTTTACATTTGAGTACAATGAAAGATAAACTTTAACTTTGTTTGCAGAGATTGGAGGTCTGAGAATCAGATTTTGGCATCTTTGAAATCGTTGTAGCTTCTGTTGTCTCTTCCGACTTTTCTGATCTCTTTGTAGAATCTGATGCAGAGTTCTCTTAGGCGGATTGTTGCGTCAATCTCTCTTATGATAGTATCTGCAGCATCTTTATCCATTTTCTTTGAACCTCTGTATTTCACAAGGCTTGCTCTGAACTTGTTCAGAGTACTTGTTGCGTACTTCTGACAGTCCATGCATACAAATAGTTTAGTTTCGCCTTGAGGGTTTTGAAATACTAACCCAAACCGTGGTTCTGTGATGATTGAGTTAGGTACGGCGTCCGGTGGACAGCGATCCTCTGGTGGTCGTAAATCCAGATGCTTGAGACCAAGATCCTTTCCCAGCTGGAAATCTATCATGCTGTAGAGCAGAAGTTTTTCCCTCATCGCTTTTCTCAACACTTGATAGGCTCTGGTGTTTGCCTCTGTGTTGTAGTTGTCCTTTGTCCATTGCAGAAGGTCAGGTAGATCATAAGGATTGATATTTCTTAAATCAGCATCAGCGAAGGTAGTTTCTGAATTGTCTTCTCTTCTGACTTTGTAAAGATTGTACCTGACCCTTGGATAGGTTCTTGTGAAGGAGAATTTGCAGAAGATTACCTTTTTGATCTTGTGGATTGAGAAGACATCTGCTTTGGTTCTTGGCTTTGTCCTTGTGAAGATGTTCTCAAATTCTTCTCTGATCCTTGGATCTGTTACATGATCTGTTGGATAATTGGTCTGAAAGGATTGTTTATAGAGGTATTTGTATACCACTTCTTCCATTTCTTCATATGTTGGACCTGGTTGTGGTACTTGTCTTCTGAGACTCTCCATTTGTTGAACAACTTCTGCGGCTCTACCAGTTAGAGGAATGTCTGACAGAGGCTTCAATCCATGTGCCCAGTCAACTTCTTCAGGCTTTGGGGTTTGAAAGGCATCAAACGCACTCTTCATTAGTTTCTCTGTTGGCTTTGGCAATGTTTTCTTCTTAGGCTCTTATGTCAGTATTCCTTTGCCCTTATCTTTGGCTTTAGGCGGGGCAGAAACTGTTGCTTCTGTAAGTTTGGAGGTTGGCACTTCTGTTGGCTTGATGGGGGTTGCCTCTGTGAGTTTTGACATTTGTGATTTAGAGGACTTTTGTGGCGATGGTTCTGTTGGCTTGAGTTGCTCTGTAACCTCTGTTGGAGGTTGTTTGTTGACTTCTTCTATGAGCTCAGTTTCTGTTGATGAAGTATTGACATCGAATCTTCTTGCCCTTTTGTAAGCTAAAGTGAACCTGTGCCTTTCTTCTTCTCTCTGCGCCATACGATCACTCATTGTTGTGTGCATCTTTTTCAGAACGTCAGAAGCAGAGGTCGTTGCTCTTTTTGGTTTGGTGGCAATCGACTTTCTTCTCTGTATGGTTTGGGGTGTTTCCACAGAGGTGGGTGTTTTCTCTGTGGTTTGTTCATCTGTTTCTTCCAAAATGATTACCTCAGGGGCGGTTGTTGCCTTTGTGGTTTGCTTATCTGCTTCTGGAGTTTTGGTTTCGTCAGGAGATGATTCCACAGAGATGGGTGTTGTCTCTGTGGTCTTTTGGGTTTGTTGTTGGGTTTGTTCTGGAGGGGCTTGATTGATTGGTTCTGCTGCGATTGGTGGACTTTGTATTCCTCTGCTCGTAGCCTTCTGTCTTAGATTCTCCCCCTCAGGATTATCTGATGGACCAGGTTGGTCATCATCAGAATCATCCTGACTTTTACCAGAAGTGCCCTCTGCTCTGCAAGAAGTGTTGGGCTTCTTTGGTAATTCAGCTCCTGCTGCCATCAACTTTTCACAGACATCATCGCAGAGGCCAATCAATGTCGCAAGCTCTGCTTCTGTTTTGAAACGCATTCTGCCGACACTCTTTCTGAAATCCTTGACATAGTTGGCATTTGCAGTTGTGAAGGAGACAATGACTTCTGTGACCTGGTTAATGACGTTCTATCCGAGCTCTGTAAGCTGTGTTCTGGTCATATAGTCTTTTGGTTGCATCATTGTCGTGTTGCGTATTGCCACTGCTTGGACTTGTGATAGGGCATTCTGTAAGTCTGCAGGAGTAATGCCCTCTGCTCTGTTGGATTGCGTATTCATTTGTTCAAGGAAATTTTTGACAGAGTCCCTGAAAGCAGAAGTTGCAGTTGTTCCGAATTCCTGAGCTGCAGAGGTGGCTGTTGCTTTGGCAGTAGTTTCGACAGAAGACTTCATCTCTGATATGGCGGTTTTTACCTCTGTGGACAGATTGTCCATTTTGGTGTTCAGATTCAGGATAGCCGTAGATGTTGTCTCTGCAAAAGATTTGAAAGAGCTTTGCAACTCTTTCATGGTTTGGTTCACAGAGGTGACAAGGGTTTGGAACTCATCCCTTGATACTTGTGTTCCTTGTGTAACCTCTGGAGGAACACATTCGTCTCCAGAGTGAGTCCCTGTTCCTGGGACACCTTCGTTCACCCTTGTTTGTACGATGGGGGTGGAAGGATTTCCTTCTGATCCTCGAGAAGAAACCAGAGTTTCGATCTCTACAGAAGTTCTGTGAAGAACAGTGTCCAAATCCACTCCAGAGGTGGTTATTGGAATGTCCTTCTGTTGACTGGGAGACTTGTCTAGAGTCTCTTCGTCTCTGTGCTCACTACTTCTCTCTGAAAGAAGTTTTGGTCCTAATGTGTGCGTGGCAGAGGAAACGAATTCCTCTGTAGGGTTTTCTAGGGTGATCTGGGGCGACTGATCATGAACAATAGGTGAGTCTCTTTGAGGAGACTCCCTAGGAATGGATTCCCCGGTTTCTGTGGGCACAGAGGTTGAAAGAGTAACCTCTGGCTGGATGGGTTGGGTTAGGATCGAGTTGTGCTGCTCTTTTTCAATAACTCCTTCTGCAGCTAGACCTGCGGAGTTAGAAATGTGGGTTGCACTGGGAGTTGGTTTTGGTTGTGTGCCTCTATTTATCCAAGCATCTTTTCTTGCTTCTTCCTCTGTTAAGCATCCAAGCACTACATCATTGTCTATCATTTCATCCCCTGTAGCTATCCTACGGCTTGGTGCTTCTTCCCTAGGTTCTGTTGAAGTTCCTTGCTCTGGTCGTAAGAAGTCATACATTTGATGAGACCCGAATAATCTCATGACATGTGGATGATAAAGACCTTTACGTATCCAGACAGCTTCTTCTTCATCTGAATCTGTCTCTAAGATCTCTATTCCTGTCTCTGTTGTTGCTAATCCCTCTTTTTGTACAACTTCGGCCCCTTTTTCTTTTTCTTCTTCCATCATATTCTCAGAAGCCTCTGTAATTTCACCTCTGTTCCACTCAGCTTCTGTTTGTTCTATTTCTTCTGAAGCTGGGTTTGGACTTCTTCTGTGGACGTCCAATCTTTGAATGAAAGGGTTTTGTAAAATGACAGGGGTGTTGGCTGGTTGATTTTTGGGTGTTGTGTCATCTTCTTGCAGATGTGTGTCAATGCCAGAAATGAAGAAATCTTGTTCTTTTGGAGAGTGGTGGTCGAGAGGTTGTGCCGTCCACCCTGTTGTATTTAGGGTGTTGGCAATGTCAGGGTTCTGTAAGAAGTCGTTCAGGTCTCCTTGGTGAGCAAATCTATCTGGAGATTGATAGGGTGATTGATACTCTTCTGTAGCCATTCCTTTTTCTGCAACTTCTTCTTCAGTTCTTTCTTCTGCATTTTCTTCTTCTGCAGTTTCCTCTTCTGCAATGGTAACCAACTTTTCAAGTGATTTACCATGCTTCTTTTTGGTTTTCCTTCTCTTAGGTTTTGGTGCCCCTTCCTCTGTTGATTTCGATCTTCTTTTCTTCTTCATTTTTGGGGAAGAGGGAGGAGCAGAGGAGCCAATTTCTGTGGCATGAGGAGGTGAAGGTTGATCTTCTGCAGCGCTTGTTGAGGTGCCTTCTTCAGTTTTTCTCTTCTTGGCTTTTGGAGTATATGCAGAGGTTCTTGATGAAGACTTCTTTCCCATAAGTTCTGCACGTTTGGCTATAAAGCTGAGTTGAATAGCCATGTGCTTTGCTAACTTCTGATCCTTTTCTTCTTGAGTAGAAAGAGGTTTTGCTATCATTGTTCCTAGGGGGACACCTAAACGCGGGGGTATCATAGGACTCGGTTTAGGAGTTCTATGATCGCGTATATACTCTTTCTTAAGGGATTTATTCGATGCGTAGCGCAGAAGCTTCTTTGACAGAGGTCTGCAGTGTGAGTAGCCATCGGTATGATCAGTGGGGGTATTCTTGTTCATCGGCAACTGTTTGGGAGTTGGTCCTTCCATTGGCCAGTTTTGGATTAGCAGTAGAGGTTCGAACAGTACTCCCAATATTCTTTGGAATTGCAGAGGTGGTAGAAAGTTTGGATCGTTTTCTTTGAGCCTTCTTGTGTTGTTCTTTCTGTCGATGGTGTTAATGATCTCTTGCATCATTATAGTCGCATAATCTAGTGGAAGATCATAGTAAACCCCATACATGATGCTCAAGATTTGATGTGAGCTTTGGTCAATACTCCCTATTTTCCCTGTCAGGCACCTGTTAAGAATAGAGAACAAAGTGTTCCACAGAGGTGGCAATCTTCCTCTGCGGAAGTCATTTCTGTTCCGTAGTTGGGTGTTGTACCCAAGCATTTCTACGAAGCGACAGAGCTCTTCGTCTGTTGGTTGCTCTGCATAACTCTTCAATCCCAGAAGACCCCTTGTTGGTAGGTTGAATTCAAGTGAGAACATTGTTCTGTTGAACTTGATTTCAAGATGCTCAGATTTATCAGGTCTTGAAATGTACCCTTTGATAAGAGAATCGTCTTTATCAAATCGGCAGCTTTGCCAAAATTGGTTCAAATAACGGACTGGAATTTTGTTTGGGGTTCTTGAGAGTAGAGGGAAGAGGATGTGATTTTCCATTATGTTCAGAAGAATAGCATGGGCTTCGCCGAAAGCAGTGGGTGAGGGGACCAAATAGCAGTTGTTGGATTTGATAGGAAGTATGGTTTCGAAGTGATCTTTTGCTATGAAATTTTGCAGGTGTGTCGTCGGAGCAAATTCTGCTGAGTCCCCGGAATCTTGTTGTTCAATAGCTCTTGTAAGGTTGGGGTTTTCTGAATGTTCAGAATGGGCAGGGGAGTGTTCCGGTGAGTTTGTCGGAGAGAGTTCTTGGGAGATAGCTTTAGAAGATGAAGCCATTTGGGTTTAAGAACAAGGTTTTTGCAAGCTTTTGCAGGGTTTCGCCGGAGAAGAAGATAAGAGTTTGTAAAAGGTTTTATGAGAGGGTAAGCTTGGTTTTTATAGGAGGGTAAAACGGTAGTATTTGAAAGAGTAAAATATATGGCAATGGATTAAAATTTGGAATCCGTACTCGAGTTTGAGCGGCGGGTTCAACTTTCCAAATAAAAACGTTCCATGTACGCCCAATGAAAATGGGACACGTAGGCCTTGTCAGAATATGACATGACGTCGTGCGCGGCCCATTAATGCTAGGCGTGTGAGGTTGTTTTTAGCCACATGAGTTTCACTCGCAGTAAAAGTAACCGTTATTACTTCAGAAATGCCCAGATAACAAAATGGCAGAACTTGTGTTTTACAGAAGCTCTGTGATTTTGAAAATCTTGAGTTTTAACCTCTTCTCATATATCTCATTGTTGTCATTGACTCTGAAGGTTCTTCTTTGAACGAAAACGTTTGTATCGACATTGGAGAGGATCTATAGGATTTTGTCAAGAAATTTTACTCACAGAGGTTTTGTGGCTCTGATGGAACTTACAGAAGCTCTGTGAGAGCCAGCAGAAGCTCTATGAGAGAAAAAATCTTATAACTTGAATTCTATTAACTTTCTGATCATCCAATTTTTGATCTGTGTTAAGAGATGTTTTTCGCACATTATTCAAAGTTTGTGTCCGAGAAAACTATTTTGATAAACGTTTTGTTCGAGAAGGTCATGGTGTGTGTTGTCGGTTTTCGAGATAACATTCCAAAAGATCGACAGAGGGTTAATTTGTGATCACAGAGCATATTTCCTACAGAACCTCTGTTGAGCTCAGCAGAAGCTCTATGACCTTAAATTTCTCCTATTTCGAATTTTGTTAAACTTTTTGAACTTTTGATTTTTGAAATGTTATTCATAGTATATTTAGGACATATTTGACAATTCTTGTCCTAGAAAACGGTTTTCAAAAACCTTTTGTGCGAGAGACATACCTTTTGATTCTTCTGTTCTCGGCAGTTTTGTCTTACTTCTGTCGATGGAGAAATATCGACAATCTTCTTTGGATTTTCTTTGAAAGATTTACCTCTGTAGATCATTTCAGGGTCCCTTTTGCTCCCCTTTGATCTATTCACTTCTGTAGATCAAGAATTTTCCTTTTGCTCCCCCTTGATCTATTCACTTCTGTAGATCAAGAATTTTCCTTTTGCTCCCCCTTGATCTATGCTTGGTTCAAAGAATGGTAAGATTTGTATTGAGCATAGATCATGTTTACCAGAGGTTCTGTAAGGGTTATCAGAAGATCTGAGCGGACCCACAGAAGCTCTGTAACTAAGAATTATTTTTGCATACAACAAAAATACATACAGAAATAATAGATATTTATACTTATTTACAGAAGATAAAGCTATACCTACAGAGGATTTTCACACCATGTTAATCATTCCTAACTTACCCGCCAAGAAGTTGAATCTTTTCTCGTCTAAAGCTTTGGTGAATAAGTCAGCGAGTTGATATTCTGTGGGCACGAAATGCATTTCGATTATACCGTATTCAACATGATGTTTCAAGAAATGATACCTTATATCGATATGCTTGGTTTTTGAGTGTTGCACAGGGTTGGCAGAGATAGCAATGGCACTTTTGGAATCACAGAAGATGGGTATTTTGAACAGGATGTGGCCGTAGTCTTTTAGCTGAGTCTTCATCCATAGAACCTGAGAACAACAGCTAGCAGCAGCAACGTATTCAGCTTCTGCAGTGGATGTGGAGACACAATTCTGCTTCTTGGAGGTCCAACTGACTAGTTTACCACCTAGGAATTGACAACTCCCAGAGGTACTCTTTCTGTCGAGCATGCATCCTCCATAGTCTGAATCTGTATAAGCTTTAAGACTAAAACCAAAGTTCTGTGGATACCAGAGACCAAGATTGTTGGTCCCCTTCAGGTATCTAAAGATTCTCTTTACAGCATCATAATGTGATTTCTTTGGATTAGCTTGATAACGTGCACAAAGACATGTGGCATGCATAATGTCAGGTCTGCTTGCTGTTAAGTATAACAGAGATCCAATCATGCCTCTGTAGAGAGTACATTCTACAGAAATACCATTTGGATCTAAGAATAACTTATTTCCAGTGGCCATTGGAGTCTTCATTGCAGAGGTATCAGAGAGATTATATTTTAAAAGTATGTCAGAGACATATTTGGCTTGATTTATAAAAATTCCCTCTGAAGATTGTTTGACTTGAAGTCCGAGGAAGAATGTTAATTCTCCCATCATACTCATTTCAAACTCACTCTGCATGACTTTTTCAAAATTTTTGCACTCTTCTGAATTTGTAGACCCAAAAATTATGTCATCTACGTATATTTGTACAAGCATTATCTCACTATTTTTGCGTTTATAGAATAAGGTAGTATCTGTTGTACCTCTGTTGTAGCCATTGACTAGAAGGAAGGTAGAAAGTCGTTCGCACCATGCTCTTGGAGCCTGTTTTAGTCCGTATAGAGCCTTTTCAAGGTAGTATACATGCCTTGGGAACTTTGAGCTTTCAAAACCTGGTGGCTGATTTACGTAAACCTCTTCTTGGATTTCACCGTTTAGAAAAGCTGATTTTACGTCCATCTGATAGACTTTAAAACCTCTGTGGGCTGCGAAGGCTAAGAATATTCTTATTGCTTCGAGCCGTGCGACAGGGGCAAAAGTCTCATCGTAGTCTATGCCTTCTTCTTGTCTATATCCTTTTGCTACTAATCTTGCTTTGTTTCTTACGACCACTCCTTCTTCATCCTTCTTGTTTTTGTAGACCCATTTAGTCCCAATGGCCTGTTTCCCTCTTGGTAAAGGTACTAAAGTCCATACTCTGTTACGCTCAAATTGCAGAAGTTCTTCTTGCATGGCGTCTACCCAGTTTGGGTCATCTAGGGCTTCAGAAATATTCTTTGGTTCTATCACACTAATAAAATTTGTAAAGAAACAAAAATTAGCAGTGGCAGACCTTGTTTTTACTGAGTCAGAAGGTTCTCCAATTATTTGGCTTGGAGGATGGCTTTTTGTCCACTGAGTTGTGCGTGGAAGATGATCATCAATGTCATCAAAACTTTCTTCAGAGGCTTCTTGTGTTTCTTCTTGTGTAGCCTCTGTAATTCTTCGTGCCTTGGTAGTTGATTCTACCGTTTGTGGAATGATTGGTATGAGTGGTGGTGGAGTTTGTTCCTCTGAGGACGTATAGTCTTGGTCCTCGATCTCCTCTGTAATTGGTTCTTCTGTGGTTTGTGCAGCTTCTGTGGTCGTTTTTCTTAATGTTTCATCTTCTGCACTTTCTTCTGCTTCGGCAATTGCATCTGTAGTATTTATAGAAGAAGATGAAGCATTATTTGGACCAGTTAGAGTCATACCTGTAGGATTTTGTCCGATAGAGGATGGTTCTTCAGAAACTCTGATGGTTCCGACAGAAGGATCAATGTCATTGTGGAACATCTCCAAAAATAGAATATCCAAATCTTCTTTTGTTCTTGAGATGTCAGAGGATTTCCCTTTAATTTTGAGTTCTGAACTTATTTGCTCATAAGTCATTTGGAATGAATCATCAAAAGAAACATTGATGCTTTCTACAATCTTGTGAGACTTTGTAAGGAATGTTCTGTAGGCTTTGGAAGTGGCAGAGTATCCAATGAATTTTCCTTCATCAGCTTTTACATCAAACTTTCCTCTTGAATCTCTGTCGTTTAAGACAAAGCATTTGCATCCGAATACATGGAAAAATTTGATGTTTGGCCGCCTTTTGTTAAGCAATTCGTAAGGCGTCTTGAGGTGTCTTTTCACAACGGTTGAACGATTCTGAGTATAACACGCAGTAGAAATTGCTTCTGCCCAAAAGTTCATTGATAATCCGCATGCTGACAGCATAGTTCTTGCGGCTTCCACAAGTGTTCGATTCTTTCTTTCGACAACACCGTTTTGTTGTGGAGTGCGAGCTGCAGAGAAGTTCTGTGATATTCCTTCTGTTGAAAGATAGGCTTCAATGACAGAGTTTTTAAATTCTGTGCCATTGTCACTTCTCAACTTCTGTATTCTGCAATCATAAAGAACTTGGATTCTTTTCATTAGATTTATCAATACATTTGGAACATCTGATTTCTTTCTAACAAATTCAACCCATGTGAAACGTGAATACTCATCAATTAGGACAAGTATGTATTTCTTGCCACCTAGGCTCTGTATGGCAATGGGACCGCAGAGGTCGACATGAAGCATGTACAGAGGCCTAGTGCAAGACACGTCAGTTTTGCCTTTGTGGGAAGCCCTTCTGTGTTTTCCCATTTCACAGGCCGAACACAAATGATCCTTATTGAATTTAACATTTGGTAAACCTTTAACTAGATTGAGTTTTACTAGTTTATCCAAGGTGTGAAAGTTTAAGTGACAGAACCTGTTGTGCCATAACCACGCTTCTTCACTTTTGCAGGCTACTAGGCAAACTTTGTCCTTGGATTTTGAAGTAAAATTCATTAGGTATAGATCACCTCTTCTTTCAGCTCGCAGAAGTTCCATTCATGTGTTTTCACTCTGTAGAGAGCAGAAAGTTCTTTTGAATAACACATCGAATCCTGTATCACAGAGTTGACTTACGCTTAGTAGGTTGTGTTTGAGGCCATTCACATATGCAACTTTGTATACAGAGACATTTTCTTTCTGTATGACTCCATAGCCTTTGATGTGTCCCTTCATGTTGTCTCCAAAAGTTACAGATCCACCATCGTGTGTTTCTTTATATGTGGATAGTAATCTTCTGTTGCCAGTCATGTGCCTTGAGCATCCGGAGTCAAGATACCAAATTGGCACATGTTGCTTCTGTAAGACAATCACAGAGATTTAGGTACCCATATCCACATGGGTCCAATATTGTTAGAATTTTTTAAATTTGCCTTAGCATTCTTGAAATACATTTTATCTTTTGTAGAAGAATCAGATTGTTTCTCTTGTGGTTCTGACTTTCAAATTTCAGTGGTGAGAAAGCAATCTGGACTTGAGAAGTGTTTATTCAATCTAAACATAAGATCAAAACAATGACAGTATTGAATATGAGATGTGATTTGTTTGAACTTTTCATTGAATTCTTTGAACTGAGCCACAGAGACATTACACTCTTTCTTTACATTAGATTTCCTATTACAAGAAGATCTATGAATACTAGAATGTTGTTTGCAAAAGTCTTGTTTAGTTCCTGCCTTCTGTGACTCTCTTCTGTGGTGAACATCTTTCTTCACTGTCACAGAGGAAAAATATTTGTTAGCTTCAGGCCATTTTCCCTTTTGTTGCCAAGTGGGATTCTCTTTGATTTTCCTTGAAGGTTTTGAAAATTTTAAGCTTTTTGGATTTTCAGAGGCCTTTTTCAGATTTTCAAGCTCTGTAGAGGTTTTGACTTGTATACACATTTTGAGAAAATCTGGATGGATAGGTATCTCTGTGATTTTCTCTTTTGGAGAAATTGTTCTGTTAAGAACTTCAGAGGAGAATTTGACATCCTCTGTGTCACAGTGAATTATCCCTGATTTGAAATCAGTCTCTGAGTCGTCAGAGGATGAATCGTCCTCATATGCAGAGGTTGAGTCATTTCTTTCGACAGAGGCTGGATTTTCTGAGCATGTATCATACGAGCTTTCTTCCTCTGTAGAAAAACTTTCGTGGATGGCAGAGGTTTCTGATGAGATCTCTTCAGTGAGTTTTTGATCTATAGAAGATGTACAGAAATTTTCTAAAATATTTGATTTCAAAACTTCCAAAATTTCTTTTTCAATAGATTCTTCAAGTTTTTCTTCTGAAAAGATGGGTTTAAACTCAGGAGCTTCTGCTGACAATTTCTTTTCGACATTTATCATACAGACAAAAGCGACCTGTGTTTGAGTCTCTGGTTTACCAAACTTAAAGATACCAATCTGATCTTGTGTTTTCAGATATTTCTTTGGTTTGATTTCTCTATTGACAGAGGTTGAAGATGATGAATCTGTGTTTTCAAACCACACATTGATCATCTTTGTATGTTTCCTCAAGTGAGGTTCTGCAGAGAGTTTAACCCTTTTACTTACAGAGAGTAAGTTTGGAAAGTTTGGTTTGTTAGTTTTTCCCAAAACAAATAGAGAGGACAGAGGTTTTAGTCGTTTATTTTCAACTCCTAAGGTAATATCATTGTACCCTATACCTCGTCTTGCTATTTGAGAGTTTACCTTTTCATACACCTTCTGTGCATCTTTATAGTTTTTAATTAAAACTTCTCTTCTTAAAAGATCTTGCCAAAGTACCTCTCTTTCCTTTTGAAAGTATTCTTTGAGAGCTCTTATGTCTGTAGTTTCACTTCTTGAAACTGAAAGTTCTTTTGTTTTGATTTTTAAAGCATAGGTTAAATCAGAAATTTGCCTTTTTAAAGGATCTATATTTTTGCTCCAATATTTTTCGATTTTTCCTTTTTCTTCAAAGATTTTGGCTTTTTCTTGAGTGAGAAGCCTTACTTCTCTCTCATTAAAGGTCAGCTTTTTCTGAATGCTTTCAATTATATCTTTCAGTTCAATGTTAAGTTTAAATAAATCATCATCTACAGAATTAGTACTTGAGGTAGAGTTTGAAATGGATACCTCATTGTCAGTGCCGGAGTCAACTTCTGCCATGCCACAGAACAGGGCATTTGTGGGAAATTCATCATCAGAAGTAGAGTCTGATTCGAAGTCTTCTTTGTTTGCCTCAGAATGCCCTTTGTTCGCCATTAGAGATTTTTTTGCGTAATACTCGGCCTTCTTTTTGTAAAAAGCTGAGTCCTTCTGTGGGCGATTTGGTCTGCTTCTGCATTCTTTTGCGAAATGACCTGGCTTGCCGCAGTTGAAACAACCTTGGGAGATGTTTCCAGTTCGGTCGTCAGACTTCTGTAGGTCTCCACCTTTCTCTGTTCGGCATTCGTTTGCGTAATGACCGGGTTTACCACATTTGTAGCATTCTTGTGTGTGGCCTACCTTGTCATCTGATCTCTGTTGATCATTTCCTCTGTAGCTTCTGTCGCTCGACCTCTGTAGGTCACCATTTCTGTAGTCTGACCTCTGTCGGTCATTTGATTTTTCTCTTCTTTCATCATCTCTTCTACCAGAAATCCTTTGGCTATTTCTAAACTCTCTTGTCAATAGAGCCATTGATTTAGCTAATGACGCAAGAGTTATCTCTTCCTCTATTAGCTCGTCTTCTTCGCTATCAACCATTACCATCTTCTTTTTCTCCTTCTTTTTCTCCTCTGTATTTCTCTCATTTCTTGGTCTGTCTGCAGCCTCTGAAGATTTACTAACCAATGCGTATGGCACAATGGTTAGTGTTTTAGCTTGAGCTATTTGAGGCTCTTGTGCAGCAAGTGTTCCATAGAGATCAGAGAGTGTCCAGGAGTCTAGATCTTGATTTGTTTGTAAAGACATAGACAACTGAAGCCACTCATCGTTCAGGCTCTTTAGAAACATGACGTTATTTTCTTCCGTGGTTCTGTGAATACCAGACTTTTTGCATTTGTTTATGAGAGAGTTGAACCGGTCGTATGTTGTTTGCAGAGATTATGTTGCAGAGGCTCTGAAAGCATGATATTCATTTATGTATTGTGCCCTTCGGTTCTTCTGTGTTTTAGCACCCCCTTCCAACTGTCTTTCTAATTCTTTCCAGAGATCGTGCGCTGTTTCGCATGCATCTAAGGATTGAAAAAGTTCGTTGGGAATTGCCATGATCAATATTCTCTTTGTTTTCTGTGCAACTTCATCTTCTGCCTTATCTTCATTTGACCATTCTTCTCTTGGTTTAGGTTTTTGATGTTCAGGGATTTCAGCAGATTCAGAAGTAGCTGGTACACGTGGCATAGTTATCATCGGAACTGGAGGAGGATTGTAAAGATATTGTTTGAGAGTTTTTTTCAGTACCCTCAAAGAAATGAACCATTCTTATCTTCCATTGAGGATACTCATCTCTAAGAAGAGTAGGAGGTTTGGTTAGTGAGCCAGCAGTGAAAAAGTTATTTGTATTTGTCATTTTGAGGAAAGGATAATCTGATGGAGGATTTCTAAGTATGAAAATCTGGAAGGTTTTCTGGGTACGACTAATATCTAGAAGTATGGTGATGAAGAGAGAAAATAATCTATCAAAATAAAAGTTGTAAAACGAGGATCACTCGATATTGAAAATCAAGCTTTGCTCTGATACCAATTGTTGGTTCCCGTTTTGCTTAAACAAGATTATCAGATCTATTAGTTCAGGCTTAATGTTTGATGCGGAAGCGTATTTAAAGAACTAACAGATAAGTTTGATAGATTTAGAACAGAATATAAATAAACAGTGAACAAACTATTATATCTCAAAGTTTACTGAATATATATTAAGAACAGGTTTATGAACCGTGAGTAAGAAAAAGCTTTAAAACAGATATGACTCTTAAGGTGAATAAGCTTTTGTGTTCTTAATGTTTTTCTGTGTTGTATCTTGTGTAAGGAAGAACTCAACATGAGTCTTCCTTATATACTACTCTAAAGGGGACCATAAAGCATATGCTACTATTCAAGAGGTACGTATGAATAGTTGAGAGGATGTCGTGAACAGTTGCAAGGATGGTATGAACAGTCAGACGTGCTGTATTGCATTTAATGCAGCAGACGTCTAATATGTACTAAGCCCTACTGAGTCCAATCAGAGTTTGACACGTCGACGTTGGACAGGGCATGCTACCATGCAAGTTGATGTACGGGTCCTGTAACAGTAGCAAGATATTATAAATATCTTCAAGACTCAGTGAGGGCCCCAGAGGCTCTGTAATGAGTTACAGAGGTTCTGCGGTCTGGTCCTCTGTGGAGCAGTCTTCACCGGATTCCGAGTCTTTGGTCTTCTTTGCGCGTATGACAGAGCTTCTGTAGGAAGCCTCTGCTGCTTCTGTAGCTTCTTGACCTTGATTTCTCGGTAATGTCGGCAGAGCCTCTGTAAGAGGCTTTCTTCACTTAGCCTATTTTTCACTACTTCTAAATACTTCTATGATTAAGAAGATTGAAGCTAACATCCTCTAAATCACAAGTGTCAAAACCTACAGAGGCAACCATCAAGCCAACAGAAGCACCAACCTCCAAACCTACAGAAGAAACAGGTTCTGTACCTCCAAAAGCCAAAGACAAGGGCAAAGCAATACTGATAGAAGAGCCAAAGAAAAAGAAATCATTGCCCAAGCCTACAGAGAAATTGATGAAGAGCGCCTTTGATGCCTTCCAAACTCCAAAGCCTGAAGAAGTTGATTGGGCATATGGATTAAAGCCCCTATCAGACATTCCACTTACTGGCAGAGCTGCAGAAGTTGTTCAACAGATGGAGAGTCTCAGAAGACAAGTACCACAACCTGGTCCAACACATGAAGAGATGGAAGAAGTGGTATACAAATACCTCTATAAACAAACCTTTCAGACCAATCATCCAACAGATCATGTGACAGATTCAAGGATCAGAGAAGAATTTGAGAACATCTTCACAAGAACAAAGCCAAGAACCAAAGCAGATGTCTTCTCAATCCACAAGATCAAAAAGGTAATCTTCTGCAAGTTCTCCTTTACAAGAACCTATCCAAGGGTCAGGTACAATCTTTACAAAGTCAGAAGAGAAGA
The DNA here is from genome assembly GCA_033807775.1 of Saussurea involucrata. Lineage (NCBI taxonomy): Eukaryota > Viridiplantae > Streptophyta > Magnoliopsida > Asterales > Asteraceae > Saussurea > Saussurea involucrata. The sequence continues at coordinate 62,062,453 of CM066320.1, read as the reverse complement.
CAATTCAGAAACCACCTTCGTTGATGCTGACCTAAGAAATATCAATCCTTATGATCTACCTAACCTTCTGCAATGGACAAAGGACAACTACAACACAGAGGCAAACACCAGAGCCTATCAAGTGTTAAGAAAAGCAATGGGGGAAAAGCTTCTGATCTTCAGTATGATAGATTTTCAACTGGGAAAGGATCTTGGTCTCAAACATCTAAATTTACGACCACCAGAAGATCGCTGCCCACCCGACGCCGTGCCCAACTCTATCATTACAGAACCAAGATTCGGGTTAGTATTTCAAAACCCACAAGGCGAAATCAAACTATTTGTGTGCATGGATTGTCAGAAGTACGCAACTAGTACTCTGAACAAGTTCAGAGCAAGCCTTGTAAAATACAGAGGTACAGAGAAAATGGATAGAGATGCTGCAGATACTTTCATCCGAGAGATTGATGCCACAATTCGCCTAAGAGAACTCTGCATCAGTTTCTACAAAGAGATCAGAAGAATCGGAAGAGACAACAGAAGCTTCAACGATTTCAAAGATGCCAAAATCTGATTCTCAAACCTCAAATCTCTGCAAACCAAGTCAAAAGTTTATCTTTCATTGTCCTCAAATGTAAAATGCCTCTGGCATATTTCTGAATTAAAGAACTTTCGAGGTATTGTTTAACCTCTGTCTTATCTAACTTAGCCTAACTAAACTCAAGTTAAATTTTTTATTTTTCACTACTTAGGGGGAGATTGTTAGCTTCAATCTTCCTAATCATAGAAGTATTTAGAAGTAGTGAAAAATAGGCTAAGTGAAGAAAGCCTCTTATAGAGGCTCTGCCGAACTTACCGAGAGATCAAGGTCAAGAAGCTACAGAAGCTAAAGAGGCGCCCTACAGAAGCTCTGTCATACGCGCAAAGAAGACCAAAGACTCGGAATCCGGTGAAGACTGCTCTTCTAAGGACCAAACCGCAGAACCTCTGTGGGACTTCACAGAGCCTCTGCGGTCTTCAACAAAGACTTGAAAGATATTTATAATATCTTGCTACTGTTACAGGACATGTTCATCAACTTGCATGGTAGCATGCCCTGTCCAACTACAACGTGTCAAACTCTGGTTGGATTCAATAGGGCTTAGTACATAATAGACGTCTGCTGCATTAAATGCAATACAGCACGTCCAACTGTTCATGCCATCCGTCCAACTATTCATACCTTCCTTTGTGAATAGTAGCATATGCTTTATGGTCCCCTTAGAGTAGTATATAAGGAAGACTCATGTTGAGTTCTTCCTATTAATCTATCAATCCATCGATCGATCAATCGAACACTTTGAGAGAAAAACATCACAAGAACACACAGCTTAAACACTTTGAGAGTCATATCTGTTTTAAAGCTTTGCTTACTCACTGATATTCAGTAAACATTGAGATATTATTTCATGTTCACTGTTTATTTTTATTGTGTTCTAAATCTATCAAACATATCTGTTAGTTATTCAAATACGCTTCCGCATCAAACTCAAACTTGAACTAATAGATCTGATAATCTTGTTTAAACAAAACGGGAACCAACAGAGATGTTAATTTTCCGATGAAAATTTATTCCATTCAGCAATTGATTCAATTATCACACGATCGTTTGTGTTGTTCTAGTTGTGGTTGGAATGATTTTGATGACATTGCTAATAATGATTGGTTTGGGTCATATCAAAGGTTTAATCATACACCCAAACGCATACCCCGTAATAACCAGCAAAGACACTATCAAAAACGGGGTTACCAATCAGCGGTTAAACCACAGCGGGAGACCAAACCTGCTCCTAGATGGGTTGCTCCTACTGAGGTTAAACCGGCACCCAGGTGGAAAGCTGCTACAAAATATGTTCCTCCTAAAGGTGTAAATTCTGCACCGAAGAGGAAACAAGTGTCAAAACCAGTTCCCTCTAACGGTGTAATTCCTATACCTAAAGGGAAAGTTGGGACAAAGCAAGCTTCTCCAAACGGTGCCAAACCTAACCCTCCCGGACCCAGGCAAATCTGGGTACCGAAGGTCCGCTAAATTTGTTTTGCAGGACGGTCATGTGTGGTCCTTAGACACTGGATGCTCCACACACATGACCGCAAGGAGGGGGATGCTCACGATCTACAAGGAACAATATTAAGAAGACGTGAGGTTTGTCTATACCTGTGCTTTAACAAGCTGCTCACGTGTTTAGGGGGAGCATGATCCTCTATTAGGTATGTTACTCTACTGTTGAGGGGGAGCGTCACACACATTTTTTTCCTTAAATATGTTAAAAAGTTTTTGTGTGTGTGGATACTCCCGTGTGCATTTCACACTACGCGCACATTCTGAGGGGGAGCATCCAACTGGATGTTCATCAGTTGAAGGGGAGCGACACAGTGTTTTTCTTTCAATGCCTAAAAGTTTTTATGTGTGTCGGACTCTCCATTGCACTATCCGAGGGGGAGCAAATTCTTCCTCATGCTCCGTTGGAGGGGGAGCGACAGAAGGTTCGTTTCTGAAATCCATATAGCTTTATTTTTGCAAAATGTCAAGAATCAGGGAAATTCTTGAAAATCCAGAAGTATCTGGACAGGTTTCCGGACCGGGTGCTTATCCGGATTGGAAAGGAACCCGGGTACCATATCCGGACTCTTGGCCTCTCTTAAATGTCATCCGGATTCTCTTTTGTCCGGATTGCTTATTTTATCCGGAAACTTTCATCATCTCCGGTATGCTCTTTTGTCCGGACATCTTTTGTCCGGATACCTGTGTTGTCCGGAATGTCTTGCAATTTCATTATTATGTCTGGACGCCCCTACTATTTTCAGTCATGTACCTGTTTCATCACTACCTGTCCTCAATCTATATCAGATTGAGCCACTTAATGCAAAGGTACGCACCAGAACTTGTTTATCCGCCTCAGTTTCTAACTTTGGGTCTTTTTACAGCTATTCCATGGCGGATCAACAACCTCAATCTGAGGGGAAGAGTCACACTGTTTTTCTTACAAAGTCTAAATATTTTTTCTTGTGATTGATACCACTCTCACTCCGAGGGGGAGCAAGTCAATCCCCATGTATGTTTTGAGGGGGAGCATGATAATATCCGTGCTATAAATATGCCTGAATCCCTACCTGTGATAGCATATAGACGAGAGTTAGGGAATCCCATGGTCCAGCCAGAGCTGGAGGGACCTTCCCCGGGACATAGAACACGTGAGAAGGAGGGTGTTAAGGTCGAACGCGAACCAAGAAAGATTGAGCCGTAAAGATAACGAGGCTCCTGAGCGAAATCAGCCACGCGATATCCGGGTAGCCACATCTCCTATCCCGTCTCATTTGTTGGGACGGGGTATTGAAGAAGACTCCGTAGACCCAGCGGAGCAATTGCACGACCCCCTCATCCACTCATCCGTCTCACAACAGACGGATGTTTCAATATTACACGGGGACCAAGCACAACTTCCACCGGCCTCTCATTCGGAGAGTGTTGGTGTTGAAATAAGAGACCAGCAGCCCCCGGTCTCGCCTTCATTTCGTGCACCATCGAGTCTAGAGCCACTTGAAATAGATCAATCTTTGGCTAGGACACTTGAAGAGGTACAACACCAAGTCGAGGCTCTTAGTGACCCGACCGAAACGTCTATAGTGTCTCCGACTGACGGAACACGAGGATTGGACGGAAATCCTACTACAGTTAATATCACGCCAGCTGTGAACATAGGTGGCTCTGCCTCTAAGGTAGATGCCTCAACGGGTACTCTAAGTGAGCCTGGCGTTATCTCACCCGATTTTGTGTCAAAAGGGTCTCTGGACAGCACCCTTGAGGCTGTCCGACATGTTATGGAGCAACAAATGCAGGAACATGTAGCCGCTGAACTTGCCAAAGCGATGCGTGCTTTCAAATGAAAGGGCCACCTCGTCGACACTGAAATCGCCTCTGTGCCTCCACCGCCTCAACCGGTGGACACCCTGAAGACGATGCTCTTAGACCAACTGCTCCAGGAATCCGACACAGCCGCATCTGCCGAAGCAGACCTGATCTCAGTTCTTCGATCCCAGGTCACTGCTCCATCTTCATCTATCACCTCACGCCTTGACGCCATTGACTCGACCCTCAACGACTACAACAAAGCGCTCGCCACGCTGTCTGAGAGGGTCCGCTCACTAGAAGACACTTGTAAGAGTCAAGCCGGCGGTCTCAAACGCAAGCATGATGACCAGGATGATCCTGATCACCGTGAGGGGGAGAAGCGTCTACGCCAAACCGAGACCATCCCGATCGTGACTGCCGAAACTACAACAGTGGTTCAACAGGAACCCCCAACTGCGGCAACTTCAACAGCAACACCTGAAGCCGAGTTACCATTAGCACAGATGGTCATCGACATGGATATTTCAGATGACGAAGCCCCAACGGTTGAAAATCCCGAGGGTACAACACAGGAATTGGGCGCACAAGAACCATCAGACATGCCAATGCTCACCATGATTGATCCAGCATGGGAAACCAACCCGGAAACCGAAGACGCATGGTACGAAAAAGTTGCCAGAGCGGTAAACTTCGAGGTAAACTTGGTGTTTCCCACTGATGAAGACGACAACGTTGATTACGACCAGTTTCTGCTTCAGAATTTCTATGGTACGCCTCCCGTTCACTCGACTCAACCCGCTACGACTTCAGATCAACCCGAAAGCTCAAATGCAGAAATCCTGACATCTCCTCAGCAAACGACAGCTCCTGATCTTCCTCCCCCTCCTCAGCAACAAAACCATTGGGAGAAGATCAAGGTCCTCATTCCTCATCTGGAGGAATCTCTGAAGAAGCTGTTTGTTCACCGAATTCGCCCAATCGAGCCGACCTTCTGTCTTGGCATCTACAGTCCTGATCCAGCACGCCAACTCCGATACGTAGAAGCCATGAAGCGGTGTCTCCCGAGAGACCAGGTACGAACTAGGCATAAAATTTCAGAGGTGCTAAAGATTCAGTCAAACAAAATTATGAAGATCGTCTTTCCCGTATTCACTGTTCGACGTGAAGACGGAAAAGAATGGATTTTTTCTGAAGCTGACTTTAAGCATCTCCATCCGTTCGACCTCCTAGTTATTCTGAGAGACCTTCGCACCAAAACCATCCGACCGCTTGCTGTAACAAAGGCGCTCGAAGCGGTTCGTCGATTCCTCGTCCGTTCTATTATGATCTCTTATCTTACGGACTTTCAAATGGCAATCGAGAACCGAGCGAAGAAGGTAAATCTGCTCAAACCGAATCTGAAAGCTCCTGAACTGTCTATGTATCCCGAGAATGCAATGCTGCTTCAACCGGAATTTGGGATCGTCTTCCTCAACACTCAGAAAGAAAAGAAGTTTATGAGGTTCAGTCAGGTAGATCGATTTTGCGACGGCACACTGCTCAAAGTTCAAGATGCTCTTCGGAAGATCATCAAGCACGAATCCGAAAATCCAAAGGTATCCTATGTACCCAATCTGAATGAAAGAACTGCTCAGACTGCTTTGGATATGGTTGAAGAACGTCTCGACTACCACCGCGCCATCAGATTCTTTGAGGTTCACTTCGCGTTGCGCAAACGATACGTATTCAACTGGCAAGAGATAGAGCGCGAACTCGAACTTCAAATCAAAGGGGGAGATTGTTAGGGTAGAATTTATGTTGATTTTAAGTTCAAGGGTTTGAATTGTAATTGTTTAAAGTTAGTCCATAGTGAACGGGCCGTGGGCTTGTTACCACGGGCCCAGCGTATTTAAAGTGCAATTAGCTTAGAAAATTAGATAGTTGTCTCATTTAGCTTTTCTGCTTTACACTATAATTCTCTCTAATTCAATAGCTAAGTGGGCAGCCTTTGTGAATCATATCAACTGTTCTTATTTGCTTATTCACAAACATAATCGTTGCACGGATCTGGATTCTACATCCCATGTTTGAAATGAAACAGTAGCATGTTGAAATGCTTCTGAGTGGATGGGATTGGATAATTCAAGTTCTACCATGGGCTCAATGGTATTTTCTTCAATATTGGTCACCAAGGGTTGTGAACCAATAGCAGATGTGGATGCCCAGATTAGATCAGCTGGTTCAGAATTATCTCTATTTTCTAATTCTAGTGACATTCTCTCATCCTCACCTCTCTCTGTTTGTTTTTCAGGCTCACTTCTAACCAAGCTCTCAGAATTTTGCCTCTCAATTCTCTCAGAATGTTCTCCCACCTGAACATTCTCCCCCTCTCTTACTGCATTTGACCCCTCACCTCCCTCTCAGGGTTTTCCTCATGGGTGGAGACCTGAGGTTGTTCAAGTCTTATTGAGGTGCAATAAGCTTTTAAAATCTCACTCTCCCTTGGTATGTAAGACCTAAGTTCCCTTGTTAATGGTTTGTGATTAGGAAAATTCACAAGTTTAAGGGATGATGTCATTTTACCCATGTAGAATTTTGGCCCATGTTCTTCATCAGCTCTCCTTGGAATTTGATTATCTTGCCTCATTGCATACCAAATCTGTTGGTCACAGATTCACGTTGCATCACAATAATGGTAAAGAAATAGACAGCGGAAGCATATTAAATAAAGCCATTAAAGTGAGTGATTGTGTAAACGATATTGTAACAGCGATAATCAAATATAGAACAGGATAATGATAACAAGATCAAGTATGAAACGCTGCTTGTATATTGATAATAGATAACACCAAGAACAAGATCAATGGTGTATCCTGAAATCTCACAGGGAACAATATCGTACGGAGGTAGTGCTATGGAATTCTACAGTGTGTGCTTTAACAATTGTGGAAAACTATTCTTCCAAAAGCTTACAATTGTTGTTCCACTACCTCTCTATTTATAGCCCTGATAAAGTGTAGACAGTGTACTATCGTACCCTGGAATGACACGTGGAAAGTGTGTCTCCTTTCTTTAGGGCATACGTGGAAAGTATGGACACGTGTCTGACACTTAGGATTTCTACGAGACTTAGGCTTCACAGAGGTCTTCACTTCAACAGAGTTCATAGACCAGAACTCTGTTGGTCTTCGGGTATGAACAGTTCTTCTGTTGATCTTCTGCCAAAGCTCTGTTGAGCTCTGTTGGTTCCACCAGAACTCTGTTGAGTTCTGTTGGTCTTCTTGTTGAGATTCTTCTAAGACTTCTGCTCGATCTCTGTTGGTCTTCTGACTTGATAATATTTTCAATACTTTTGCATAACAGATACTTGGGGCTAACAATCTCCCCCTAAGTATTGAAAATAAAAATTTGGAAATACAGAGATGTAAAACAAAAAAAATAGAGAACATTTCCCTCTGTTGAAACCTTGCACTATTCTTTTAAGATATTACAATACAGAGTAAAAGAATAAGTACGTTTAGGCATAATTATCTCCCCTTAGGATTCTGTCGAATCTTCTGATCAGCTCATGGAAGTCCAGCATAAGATCTATTTGTTCGATGCAGAGCTTCAGTTGCTCTTCTGGATACTTTTCTCTTGGGAGATTCTGAATTATGTTCTTGAGATACATCAGCGATTCACTCGAATACTTGTGGGCTTCAGATATTCTGATGGCCTTCTTGATCTTCTTCTGTCGACAGATGAAGACTGGAGGATTTTCAACTACGGTTCCAGTTCTGTAGTGGCCATAACCCTCAAGGTTTTTGTTTGGTGGTGCAATCGCTAGTCTCTCAACTTCGAACTCTATGCCTAGCTGAAAATCAATCTGAGTTCTGAGATTAACGTGCTCTTGCATAGCGAATCGAACCTTTGGTAGTGCAGTTCTTGCTGGTTTGTATCTTTCGGAGAAGTTTAAGCAATAGGCGTGAAGCATGATCAGATCGTATGGATTCAGAAGGACAAGATCATTGGCATTGAAGAATTCATTTCTGCCTTCTGTTGATTCAACAGTGTACTCATGGTATACGACTCTGTCATGTTGGAACTTCTTATGCTTGATGTCCAAGATTCTGCGGATACCGAAGTTTATGTCAATGGCTCTGTTCAGATTTGATTTGGTTTGGATGAACTTTAGCCTTGATTCAGAAATGGTGTTTATTCTGATTGGATTGAGGTACGGGTTGATGGGTTTGTCATTGACAGGGATGATGTCTCTGTCAGCATAGAGATAACCAAAGAATTCTTCTAAGGATGGTTTCTTGGTATGTTGGTTTGATGGTTCAGGGTTCTGTTCTGGTACCATTGGGTTCTGATCTTCATGAGTTTCTGTCATGAGGATATCAACATGTCGTCCGGGCTCTTGTAGAACTTGGGGTTTGACTTGAGGTTGGGCTTGGCTTATTTGTTCTTCAGAAGAGATTGGGATTGATCTCTCTGGTTCAGTTCTTGGAGATGTAGGAGGGGTATCAAGACAGATGATTTTTGGTGGTTCTTGCGTTGACTCTTCTATTGGTTTGATGACTCTGTCTTTGAACATGTAGTCGAATTCCACCATAGTCATTTCTGGAATGTTTTCTTCTGTTATCCCTTTATCTCCTCTTTCTGCCTCTGCCTCTGTCGTCTCTGTCGCTTTGCCTTTCCCTTTTCCCTTTTCCCTTTTCAGCCTCTTTCTCTTTTTCTTTCTCTTTTTCCTTCTCTTTTTCCTTCTCCCCCTTTTGTTGATTTGCGGACTCACCCATTTGGCTATCTGAATGAGCTTCTTTAGCATCTTCAAAATCATCATCATCATCAGATAGTGCAATTCCAGAAGCGGGTGAGGACGGAGCAACAAACTTTGGAGTAGATTTGGCTCTTTTGCTCGAGGGTTCTCCTTCTGGTGCTGCTTCTGCAGGTCGTTTGAGTGTGGCAGTCTGTAAGATGGCATCTGTGAATTTTGTGACTGCCTTTTTCATTGCGTCTTCAACTTCTGTTGCGGCAGTTCTGATCTCATCTACTTGACTCTCAAAGTTGACTTTGTGAATGTCAAGAGATGCCTGTACGTGTTTCTCTGTCGCCTGTGCCTTCATCACAAACTTGGATGAAATTGTCATCATCCGGCTGAGAACAGATCTGCGGAAGTCACCCATCTGGCCAACTGTCATGGGTAAGTCGTTTGGGTTGGGGCTTGAGATGTTGAGTGGAGTAGCAGATGATGTTGTTGCGTCTTTGATGGCTTTCTTAACAGAGTTGTCAATTAACTCTGTCAAGGTTCTGACGTTCGATTCTGATAAGAGGACAGAAGGTATCGGAAGGTTCTGTTCATGGATTCCTTGTGATTCTCTGCCAGTATTTTCTTCAGATCAGCAAGTTCTGTCGAAGTCTTTGTCATTTCCTCTGTTCTGTCTCTTTTCAGATCTTCTATCTCTGTTGTCAGTTTAGTAAATGCTTCTGATCTGGCGCGTTCAGCCTCTGCTCTGAGGTTTTCAGCCTCGGCATATTTCAGAGTTACCTCTGCATGTTTATTAGAGGACTTCCACCCGATCCTTGATGATCCTTTTGAGGGGATACATCTACAGGTGTTCTGATCAGAGGTTCCTCCTCCAGCTCAGATTCTAAGGAAGGAAATCTGATGTGATGAGAAGAGTTTGGATCAAGCAAAGTCTTCCCTTGTTCTACTATGGTCTCCCATTGTCCCTGAGTCGGACAGATGCTAAGTGAGATTACAAAGATCTCTGGTCTATTTTGTGTCATGTCTATATGAGCCACAGAGGCATCATTGTGTGGAGGTGACCTATTGATGTTCTGGGGCGAATGAACATCACTACCAAAGATAGCTTCCCCGGGTATGTGCGTACCAGAGGCATGAAGAGTCGCCTCTGTCGGTTCTTGCAGGTTAGGGTTCGAGGTGTGCACCTCTGTTTCAATAATCCTTTGGTCTTGATCACCAGGATTAGATTGTGTGGAAGCACGGGGATGTTGGTTATGGATACGCTCATCTGTGTTCTCTTGAACATCTTTTTCTAAGCTCTCATCTCCCTCTGCTCTTAGGGGTATAGAACTCTCGGGATTCTTTCTGTCATCCTCTTTCTCACTACTACCAGAGGAAATAACTTCCACCTCTGATGTTTCTGTTACTCCCTCATGAATAGTCTCCATATTGGATGCTCTGTTCTCTACTTCTTCCTCCATCACTCTAGAGGAAGACTCCACTTCGGGTACTCTTCTCTCTGGTCTGTTAACTTCCTCTGCTATTTCCTCACTTAAACTCTCCAATGAAGGCTCAGATCCTAAGTATGCTGGGGTTCTCACCTTAGGTTCTTGAGGTTGAGCAGCACTCTCATAGTTTTGGACAGAGATGTGTTGAGGATCGATTAGGGCAAGCATTGTACCTGGAATTCTACGGATAAACGGGTATTCACCTGAAGTCGTGGGTTGGAACTTGGACATAACCCAAACAGGTGTAGATTTTCCCTGATGAGTCAATTCCAGTCTGTCGAATGCTCTTCTAATTACCAGACTGATGAATCGAGGAAACTTGATGAATTTTAGGAATTTGTGGGTTCCAACGACGACTCCTCTTGCTATGGATGAGGTCTTTGTGTTGACAGCGTTAAGAAGGTCGTTGTAAAGAATGCTGGCGTAGTCAAAATTTCTGTTAAAGAACAATCCATACATGATCTGTAGGATTTCTGTGCTGGCTTGGTCTTGACTCCCAGATTTGCTAGTGAGGGTTCTGTTCAAGGTGGAGAACATGAAGTTCCACATTGTTGGTAGATTCTGTCTTCTGAACTCACCTATTCTGTTCAGTTCTTTGTTGTATCCCAAGAACTTCATGAATTCAAGAAGAACAGCAACATTGGGGGGGTTTTCATAGGCTTCTATTCCAAGTTGTCTTTTGGTCTTCATCCTGAAGATTCTTCTGAAAGTGCTTGCACGGATTCTGATTGTTCCTGCTCCACCATTTCTCGAGTTGACATTCCCAACAATCCCATCTTGTTCTTCTATGTACTGGCACGTGGTCCACCATTGTTGGACGTAGATTGCATGAAGATGATTATCAAACGCTGTCAGGGCTCTAAAGATTTCGGAGTTTCTGAAAAACTCTATGAAGATGTGATATAGGGGTAAATAGAGTCCTGGGTTTGGGTCGAATCGATAGTTGTTGTCAGCTAACTCGTATGGGAGGATAATGATTTCATCGACGGGTCCTATTCGGCTTGAATCAGCAGAGTTTTGAGGTTCTGCCATTGTTGCAGATTAGGGTTTTTTCTTAAAGAACTTGAAGGTTTTGAACTTTTGAGAGGGAAAGATGAAGGGTTTTTGAATTGATCAGAAAGCGTAAGAAAAGAAATGGGTCAGGGTAATGGATATTTATACACTAAACATGTGGTTGGGTAATCGTCGTAGGTACTGTAGGCACTCGAGTTTCAGATAGTGGAACGGCCTCTACAGTAGAACGTGGAAACAGCTAGTGGTTTGTCTTTCAATCAGAGAATGCCACGTAAGATTTGGTTCTGACCGCTTTTGGGCAAGCAAATCGTCACGGTTAGAGATGTGCGGGTGACAAGTAGTTGACGCTTAAAGAATGACCCGCATCTCTGATGACGTGCTTCTGATGACGTGGCAGAAAACCGACAGAGCTCTGGTGGAGCTCAGCACAGTTTTGCCTCTATTGAAATGACTTATTCATTTCTTTCCAAGTATCCCAAGATGTTTCACCTTTACCCAAAAATCATTTAGAGTTCTGTATCTGATGTGAAAGTGGTCAAAGAACGTCAACAGAACTATCTCAGAAGGTTCACAGAGTTCTGGTGAAAATCAACAGGGCTCTGGTGAAATATCAGAGTTCTGGTAAGTTCTTGACATTATCAAAAAGTTTTCATCAGAACAGGTTTTCCCTTCAAAAAGATTTTTCTTTTAGGTTCAAGGAGCAAAGTCATTTTAGATTTGAAAAACAGATTTTGACTTGCTCCCCCTAAAATCATGCACGTTTTCCTTTATAAGCTCCCCCTTGAAAGATGAGCTTATGTGAAAGATTTGTCTATTCAGCCCCGAAAAAAAAAACTGTACAAACAAAAAAATATGTACAAACAGATTCACTGAGCTTGTTGAAAAAAAAATATGCCTGACAGAGTTCTGGTGAACATCAGAGACTCTGTTGAACTATCCTACCCAACCATTTGACAGAGCTCTGGTAGGATCGTCAGAGGCTCTGTTGAGTTATAAACAGAGTTAAGAGGACATGTTCAGCATACCCAGTTTGCTGATTAAGAAGTTAAATCTCCTTTCATCAAGGGCTTTTGTAAAAAGATCAGCTAATTGGAAGTCGGTTGAAACGAAGTACATTTCAATCGTCCCTTTTTCAACATGGTCTTTTATGAAGTGATACCTTATGTCGATATGCTTGGTTTTGGAATGCTGAACTGGGTTAGCTGTGATTGCTATGGCACTCTTGGAGTCACACAGAATTGGAATTTTATTGTACTCCAAGCCATAATCTTTTAGTTGAGTTTTCATCCAGAGCACTTGAGAGCAACAACTAGCAGCAGCAACATACTCTGCTTTTGCTATAGAGGTTGAAATGCAGTTCTGTTTCTTGGATGTCCAACTCACCAATTTTTCACCAAGTAATTGGCAGCTACCAGAAGTACTTTTTCTGTCATTCTTGCATCCTCCATAATCTGAATCTGTATATGCTACAAGCTCGAAACCAGAATTAAGAGGATACTAGAGACCCAAGAATTGAGTCCCTTTCAGATATTTAAATATACGCTTGACAGCATAAAAGTGTGATACTTTAGGATTTGCTTGAAATCTGGCACAGAGACACGTTGCAAACATTATATCAGGTCTGCTAGCAGTTAAGTACAGAAGTGACCCTATCATGCCTCTGTAGTTCTTGACATCTACAGGTTCACCATTAAGGTCAGAGTCAAGTTTGACTCCAGTGGCAATAGGAGTTTTCATTAGTTTTGAATTATTGAACTTGTATTTTTTCAAAATGTCAGAGATGTATTTGGACTGACTTATGAAAGTCCCTCTGATGGATTGTTTTACTTGTAAACCAAGAAAGAAAGAACGTTCTCCCATCATGCTCATTTTGAATTCACTTTTCATCAATTCCTCAAACTTATCACAGTACTCTTTCCGTGTAGACCCAAAAATAATGTCATCAACATATATTTGTACCAGAAGTATATCATTCTTATACCTCCTAAAGAATTGAGTTTTATCGACAGTACCTTTCTCGAAGTGATTAGTCAACAGAAAGTTTGACAGAGTTTCATACCAGGCTCTGGGAGCTTGCTTAAGGTCGTACAGAGCTTTGTCTAGCTTGTAAACATGGTCTGGACACTCTGAACATTCAAAACCTGGTGGTTGCTGAACATATACTTCTTCTTGTAATCTGACATTCAGAAAAGCTGATTTGACGTCCATCTGGTAGACCTTGAAACCCTTGTGAGCAGCATAGGCTAGGAAGATTCTGATGGCTTCTAGCCTAGCCAAAGGTGCAAAGGTCTCGTCATAGTTAATGCCTTCTTCTTGGTTGTATCCCTTAGCAACCAATCGGGCTTTGTTTCTGATGATAATCCCATCTTCATCCTTTTTGTTTCTAAACACCCACTTGGTTCCGATGGCAGCTTTGCCTTTTGGAAGTGGAACCAAGGACCAAACTTTGTTTCGTTCAAACTCCATAAGCTCCTCTTGCATAGCTTCGATCCAGTTTGGGTCTTCAAGGGCTTCAGTGATCTTCTTCGGCTCAATCATGCTTAGAAAATTTACAAAGAAGGCTTCATTGATTGTGGCCGATCTTGTCTTTACACCATCTTCAGCAGCACCAATTATAAGATGATGAGGGTGATCCTTTGTCCATCTTGTCATGGGAGCATGGACAACGGGTGGGGTTTGTGCTTCTGATGGGAAAAGACGATCTTCAGCATCAGAGCTCTGTGGATTGGCACCAGGGCTCTATGGCACATAACTCGGGAGAGTGGCCTCATTGCTCTGTGAGTTGCCAACAGGGCTCTGTGAAGGTGAGCTTTCGAATAGGGAATCTCTCCCAATATTAGTTAACAGGGGTGATGATGGTTCTTGCTCAGGTTCTCTTTATGGTTCCTCATTTCTCTGAATGACACATGTAGACAGAGAAGTAGATGGTGAAGTATTGGAGGGACCAGTAAGAGTTGTACCTGTCAGATTCTGTTCTGTTGAATTCTGAGCGTGATCGTCTCTGTTGATGTTGACAGAGGAATCATCATCATCGAAGAAATCATCGAACACGAGATTAATATCTTCTTCCCTTGTTTTTGAAGAACTTGGCTTCTTCTGCTCTGTTTGTGTCCACTCTGTTGATTTGCGATCAGAGGCACTTGATGTACTTTCATCAAAGGACACGTTTACACTTTCTTGAATGACACGAGTTCTGGTGTTGTAGACTTTGTAGGCTTTAGAGGTCAAGGAATAACCAATAAAGATTCCTTCGTCCGCCTTCTTATCGAATTTACTCAGTTGTTCTCTGTCATTCAAGACGTAGCACTTGCAACCAAAAATGTGAAAATATTTCACGTTTGGCCTTCTGTTGTTGATGAGTTCATAGGGAGTCTTCTTAAATCTCTTCACTATTACAGCTCTGTTTTGGGTAAAACAGGTTGTTGAGACTGCCTCTGCCCAGAAGTTGATAGGAAGGACAGAACCGGCCAACATGGTTCTAGCGGCTTCTACCAGAGTTCTGTTCTTTCTCTCCACCACACCATTCTGTTGTGGAGTTCTGGCAGCTGAGAAGTTTTGGGATATTCCTTCTTTTGAAAGATAAGCATCTATTCTTGCGTTCTTAAACTCTGTCCCATTATCACTTCTTAACTTTTGAACTTTTAGTCCTAACAGAACCTGTATCCTTCTCAACAAACTTATCAGAATTTCTAGGATATCAGATTTTACTCTGATGAACTCAATCCAAGTATATCTAGAATATTCATCAATAAGCACAAGTATATACTTCTTGCCCGACAGACTTTGCACAGAGATTGGACCACAGAGATCCATATGAAGCATATGCAAAGGTCTGGGACAATTGTGATCGCTCTTAGTTCTGTGTGAAGATCTTTTCATCTTACCCAATTCACAGGCAGAACAGAGATGGTCTTTGTCAAATTTTAGCGAAGGCAGTCCTTTCACTAAGTTCAATTTCATGAGCTTGTCAAGATTTGAAAATTTTACATGGGCAAATCTTTTATGCCAGAGCCAGGCATCTTCATTTTTCAAAGACACTAAACAGAGTTTCTCTGTTGTAGAGTTTTGATTTGGATTAAAGTTCATTTTGTACAGATTGCCTTTTTTGTCGGCTCTTAAAAGTTCTTGACCAGACTCGGAAAGCAACAAGGAACAGTACTTCTTCCTAAAATTGACATCGAATCCATGATCACAGAGTTGACTTATACTGAGAAGATTATGATTTAATCCTTCAACATAAGCAACCTCAGAAACTGAAACACCACCATTAACTAAAGTACCATATCCTATAATCTGTCCACCATTGTCTCCTCCAAAGGTTACTGCACTTCCCTTCTTGTTCTTAAATGAAGTCAGCAGCTCCTTATTGCCCGTCATGTGCTTGGAACATCCGGAATCTAGGTACCAGATCTGCACATAAGGCTTCTGCAAGACAGATTAGTTTCTTTTAGGTACCCATTGCAAGATGGGTCCTTTCTTCTTAGGCTTTGAGGTGTTAACAGTCTTTCCTACTGGCTTTACATTCTTTGATGTTGTGCCAGAGGTCATTCTCTGTGTATTCTGAATAGTCTTAGGATTTTTCCTTTGTGGTGACTGATTCAGAACACAATGGGGACCATTCATGTGATTTTGCAGTTTTAACAACAGTTGAATGCAATTGCAGTTGACAGAACATGAAGATAACTGATGCACATTGTTGTTTTTGTTCAAAAACTGTTGTTTGAATGGTACTTGATTCTGAAAAACCTTAGGACTGACATGGGGTTTTGACACCCCGCGAAATCTAACCGCAAGTGTACGGTGTCGAATCAAGTAATAACGTACGGAAGTACGAGTATCGAACCAAGGGAACTAGGAACTAAATATCACAATTACTATAATTGCTATTAACTGGACTGTTAAATTTGGAGATTGGTTTTATAAACTAAATAATTGCATAAAATAAAATCAAACAAACACAAGACAAACAGAACAGTTTTAAAGACTTCGATAGAGAGAAAAGTTGAGGGTTGGAAATCCTCAGGTTTTACACATGCACCCAATCAACTCGAACAGTTACCAGTTAATCCCCTAAATGAATCCCAAATCTTTTAAGATCACTGTCGTTTTCTTTCGAATAACAACGGATTTTATTTTGAAAAGGATTAGTTCAATCTCTCGATCTCACTTCTGGATTCCAAAACACATTAAGCACTCGATTTAAGTTAAATTGGCTAGATTTTATCTCTCGATGTCAACCTAACGGTTTAAATGGGACTAAAGCTTACTTGATATATCTCTATCACCGTTTTGAGCTTTAGGCATGCAATTCTTAATTCTATATAGTAGTTAATTCTCACGAACTTAATTACTACTCAACAAATCATTTGTAAACTGGCCAAATTCACAAACGCATTAAGAACAAAATCACATGCTTCAATTAATAAGGAAAAACTGATAAAGGTTCAAATCAATTCGTTACATGCTTACAAACCGAATTCATTCCAACCCCCAACACGAACCGGTTAGTTCATGTCGATGGTGGATTCAAACATAAGAGAAAAAGGTGCAAAAGTATATGTAAACATGATCGAAAGTGAAAGATGAAATCGTGATAACAAGTAATGAAAACTCCCTCTTCTCGTGTTCGTCTCTACGTTCCGCGCTGAATGTATCCGTGATCGGCTCTCTACCATGGCTCCGAGGACTCCGAAAAGTCGCCCAAAATCGCCACCGAGTTGTTCCCGATCGTCTGTCGTATGAGTGATATCGAAAAAGTGACCTAAAACCCGAAATATTAAGCTGAATTCGACCAAACAGTGGGATACGCGACTTCTGGCGCGACTTGCAAGTCGCGCAGAAGGTCGCGCGCTATTCTGATGTCTTTCTGGGTCGGGTTTGGTTCGCGGATCGGGTCCTGGTTCGTTCGCGGGTCTTGTTATTGGCTTTTGGGCTTCCGTTAGGCTTCGTTTTGACTCGTTTTGGGCTATTTTTAGCTTCTATTTCCGAGGAATGCCGCTTTTTATAAAACCTGTGTAAATCACTAGATAAACCGTGAAATATACGCCTTTTTACTTGAGTCCAAGCCAATCTCATTGGTTTGAGAACCGAAAATAACGCCAAAAAGTGGCGTTATCAACAACCCTAAACCGAGCGTTGCTTGTCCCCAAGCAAATTAGCGATTAAAACATAATAAAAGCATATATCTGTGAAAGAATAATAACTGCACAATTCCCAATCGGTACCAAGTGATGCATGGGTGATTTCCCATACCCGTGAATATCTATCTCAATCTCGCCTGATCCTTATTTTGTTTGACCTATGACCTTCCATTGGGAGTTGAACTCGTGACTGTTCCGATTACGTTCGGGTTAGACTAGGTCCAAACATACTAGGGAAAACATTTCGCCTCGACCCTACCTTACGGGATACTCTCTTTGCACTCGAACCTAGGTTATCGCTCGTGTTGTCATGTTTTGGAGGTTATGTACAAGAATACGCAAAATTGCATGACAACTCTATTGAAAGACGCACAAATGTCTAAAAATGGATCTCAGAAAGGGATCAAGTAGCAAGACAGGGAATATCGGTAAAGGTAGGCATAGACCGTAATCATATTTTCCAAAAGATCATCCAGGTCTTTACAAAGGTTGTAATGGGGCTAAGGTTAAGGCTATGAAACGAAGGGTAAATTGGTTTAAAAATCCTTGGCGTGTCAATCAATTGCAGTTCCGAACTCTATAGCTTTTCGCTCTATTATTTGGCCCTTTTCTTCACTATTGGAATCGCTTTGACTCTCTTATTTTCTGCTATAGCTGATATCTAAATAACTGTATTATAAATATTTTTTTTTTGGGACTTCATTGGTCCTCTTGTCTACTTCTCGAGTTACTTTGACTCGTTTTATTCTCATTGCTGGCCGGAATTCTTCTTTTATGCTCTCACTCTATTGGCTCATTACTGCTTCTGATTGACACACTTTCGGATTGGGTTGGCTAAGGTTTATGGCTAACGGGTAATTGATGGGTTTAGAAATAAATAGGATGAGTGTTTGGCTGCAAGATGGCTATGGATACACAAAGGGGTGAAAGGGGACGATAGCTAAAAATGGTTTAAAATAAAACACATAATGCCTGGAATCATATCTTAAGGTCCACACGATATAGTCTATTGTACCCTTACCTAATATCCCGATGTTCGTCTTTGCTACTCAATGCAATAATGTAGCGAGATCATTCTACATTCACGACAAGGAATTCGAAAAGTGTATAAGAATTATGTGTATAAATCCCTCGAAATGAAAGACGTCTTTTAGGCTCAAAACTCACAATCGGGTGGTCTCCACTAATGTCACTAGTCATGTCTTTTCTCGGTCCTTCCCTAACGGTCACGTCACTATCATAAAGTTCTTCCCACAATGGTTGGTCTCAATCATTCAAAAATAAAAAAAATTAGCTATTGTGATCTAGACACTCAGAAATGTAGGAAATCTATGTGCATAACTTGGGCCCGATTGAGCAACCCCAAACCTTACTCACACATTGTCCCCAATGTGCAAGCAAAGTCGTAGGTGATGCGACTCAATCATTGTGCAGTTATTTACAGGTATAAAGAAGACGGGTAAAACATTGACATAGCAAGCAAAAAGAAGTCCCAAAATTTATGAACTGGGCACCCCAAACCTAGGCCGTGGCCTAGGTTTGCCAAATAAAAGCCAACCCCAAACCTCGGTAAAACCGAGGTTTGCACAGGGTCTAATGTGAGTGTGTAGATGGTTCAACAATGAGGCACCCCAAACCTAAGTGAAACTTAGGTTTGTTGCATCTCGTGCAATTGAAATAGAATAACACATCAAACACCACTCGTTTAGCAGAGAAGGATTTAGAACATACCTGTTTTGCCTGGCCGGAGGATTCTTGATTGGTTGAGCATCGATCAGAGAAGATAGGGAGAACATGCAAGACAAGGGAAAGACACAAAACAAAAACAGGAAACACACAAAGCAAGAAAGGGAACAAAAACTGCACGAAAAACGAAGAACGGGGCACATGGGACTCACGCGGTTTAGCCCGCGACTTGTAAGTCGCGTGGAAAACCGCGTAACCCTCTGTTTCAGAAAGCCAACAGAGGGCCCCGCGACTTTCTGCGCGGTATGCAACCCGCGTGACAAGTCGCGTATGTCCCTGTTTCAGTTATTTTTGACTTTTTCGATTCTTCGAAAAAAAAAATTTGGCTTTTTC
This sequence comes from Saussurea involucrata, assembly GCA_033807775.1. Lineage (NCBI taxonomy): Eukaryota > Viridiplantae > Streptophyta > Magnoliopsida > Asterales > Asteraceae > Saussurea > Saussurea involucrata. The sequence continues at coordinate 62,043,139 of CM066320.1, read as the reverse complement.
ATTGTTTAAACACACTCAAAAATAAGAAAAGGAAACTAACCTTGGTGGGTTGCCTCCCACCCAGCGCCTTATTTAAAGTCGTGGCACGACTATGTGGTTTCAACTTGGCTTAGTGTCCGCGGGATTGTACCGTCCACACTTACGGTTCTTCGCGGACTTCTCTGCTTCTTCCTCTCTTTCACCACTTCTTCTCTCCAGCAGCTTGAATCTCACGTTCTCACCGCCAACTCGGAACGTGATCTCACCCTCTTCCATATCAATTAACGCCCGACTCGTGGCCAGAAAGGATCGTCCCAAGATCATCGGGACCTCTTCGTCCTCATCTATGTCTATTACTACGAAGTCGACAGGAAAGTAAAACTTACCTACTTTGATGAGCACGTCCTCAATTACCCCGTATGGGTACCTTATCGATCGCTCAGCCAGCTTCAATGTCATATATGTTGGGCTTACCTCACCCAGGCCAAGTTTCCTGAAAATTGATAGGGGCATCAGATTAATACTAGCCCCTAAATCACATAAAACTTTATTAAAAATAAAACTGCCAATTTGAATAGGAATTGAGAAACTCCCTGGATCTGTACGCTTTTGGGGCAGCTTATTCTGGAAAATTGCGCTGCACTCTTCAGTGAGTGCAACGGTGGCCTGGTGATCAAGTGCCCTCTTTTTGGAGAGGATCTCTTTCATGAACTTTGCGTAAGAGGGCATTTGTGTAAGCGCATCTGCAAACGGGATATTAATGGTTAGCTTTTTAAAGACATCAAGAAATTTAGAAAAATGAACCTGGTCCTTATTTGCTTTCAGCCTGCTTGGGTAGGGTACTCTCGGGATTTCCGGCTTGACCGGTGGTGTTTCTTCTTTCTTCTTCTCTTCACTCTTCTCGCTCTCTTCAACCACGACCTCTTTTTCTTCATTCGAACTCTCTCTATCGGGCTCGTTCTCTTCAGATGACGGTTCTCTATTCAGTCCCTTTCCACTTCTTAGATAAATGGCGTTACAGTTCTCTTGGTTCCTCTTTTCAGCCATACTCGGGAATCCTCCGGGAGGTCGGGTTTGTAGGGCTTTAGAAATCTGCCCTACTTGCCTCTCGAGAATCTTGATTGCAGCCGTATTTTGCTCAGTAGCGGCTTTTACCGTATTTACTGTGCTCGCTAGCTCTCCGACCGTGTTGTCCATTTTTGACATGAACTTCATCATCATGTCTTCGAGGCCCGGCTTCTTCTCCCCGGATGGTCCTTCGTTTCTTTGCTGAAACCCTGGAGGACGATAAGCACTATTAGTATGAGAAAAATTAGACGAGTTCGGGAAATTACCTGACTGTGGTTGACCCGGCTGATTCCATGAAAGATTGGGATGCTTCTTCCACCCCTCGTTATAAGTGTTCGAGAAAGGATCGTTTCTCGAGTGGTTCCGGTTTGCCACAAAATGAACCTGATCAGGTTCTTGAAGATTTCCCCCATTCAGCCTATTTGTGATGACAGCCAGTTGAGCTTTCAGTTCATTAAGCTCGTTACTTTCTTGGACACTTGCTACTTATCTTACAGCTGATCGTGGAGTAGAGAAACTGTGCTCGGCCAAGTTCTCGATCAGCTCACATGCTTCCTCATAAGACCTATCCATCAATGCTCCATCCGCCGCAGCTGTGATATCATTTTTAAACTGCGGGTGGAGACCACTAAAGAACGTCTGGATGATGACCCAGCCGTGTAACCCATGATGAGGGAACTTCTTTAGCATGTCTTTATACCGCTCCCAAGCTTCATACAGTGTTTCTTGATCCCATTGCGCGAAATGGGTGATTTCAGCCATGAGTTGAGCAGTTCTGCTTGGTGGGAAAAACTTTTGAAGAAATGCAGCTTTCAACTGCGCCCAGGTGGTGATCGAATCTGGTTGGATACTTTCCGTCCAAGTCTCGGCTCGGCCTTTGAGAGAGAAGCTGAACAGCCTCAGCTTGATTGCATCCTCTTCCACCCCATTGATTTTGAACGTATTGCAGATTCGTTCAAATGCACGAAGATGTGCATGGGGGTCTTCAGTTGGCGCTCCTCCGAACTGATTCTGTTGCACCATGACGATGGTACTCGGCTTGATCTCAAAATAATTAGCCGCAGTTCTGGGTGGCTGAATGCCTATGCGTGCCGCCGCCACATTCGGATCGGCAAACGACCGCATAGGGCGTCTCGCAGGAGGTGGTGGTGGGTTGTTGCGAGGCGGATCATTACGTGGAGGTCTCTCGTCGTCAGACATCTTAACTTTCAGACTTCGTCTAGCTTTTGCTTCTTTACATAGACAACGGGCGGTTCGTTCAATTTCCGGATCAAATTTCTCGAGCTCTTCCCCTCGGGTCTTCCTTGGCATAAACCATTTAGTACCTGAAATGAAAAGTGAACAAAATCAGCAACCCAAAAATTGAACGTGACAAAATGAAATAACAAGAAAAGAAAATGTTCAATCTAATAGCGCGTATAGCTGGTAGTGCTATTAGTTGCAACTAGTTCCCCGGCAACTGCGCCAAAAACTTGACACGGGGTTTTGACACCCCGCGAAATCTAACCGCAAGTGTACGGTGTCGAATCAAGTAATAACGTACGGAAGTACGAGTATCGAACCAAGGGAACTAGGAACTAAATATCACAATTACTATAATTGCTATTAACTGGACTGTTAAATTTGGAGATTGATTTTATAAACTAAATAATTGCAGAAAATAAAATCAAACAAACACAAGACAAACAGAACAGTTTTAAAGACTTCGATAGAGAGAAAAGTTGAGGGTTGGAAATCCTCAGGTTTTACACATGCACCTAATCAACTCGAACAGTTACCAGTTAATCCCCTAAATGAATCCCAAATCTTTTAAGATCACCGTCGTTTTCTTTCGAATAACAACGGATTTTATTTTGAAAAGGATTAGTTCAATCTCTCGATCTCACTTCTGGATTCCAAAACACATTAAGCACTCGATTTAAGTTAAATTGGCTAGATTTTATCTCTCGATGTCAACCTAACGGTTTAAATGGGACTAAAGCTTACTTGATATATCTCTATCACCGTTTTGAGCTTTAGACATGCAATTCTTAATTCTATATAGTAGTTAATTCTCACGAACTTAATTACTACTCAACAAATCATTTGTAAACTGGCCAAATTCACAAACGCATTAAGAACAAAATCACATGCTTCAATTAATAAGGAAAAACTGATAAAGGTTCAAATCAATTCGTTACATGCTTACTAACCGAATTCATTCCAACCCCCAACACGAACCGGTTAGTTCATGTCGGTGGTGGATTCAAACATAAGAGAAAAAGGTGCAAAAGTATATGTAAACATGATCGAAAGTGAAAGATGAAATCGTGATAACAAGTAATGAAAACTCCCTCTTCTCGTGTTCGTCTCTACGTTCCGCGCTGAATGTATCCGTGATCGGCTCTCTACCATGGCTCCGAGGACTCCGAAAAGTCGCCCAAAATCGCCCCCGAGTTGTTCCCGATCGTCTGTCGTATGAGTGATATCGAAAAAGTGACCTAAAACCCGAAATATAAAGCTGAATTCGACCAAACAGTGGGATACGCGACTTCTGGCGTGACTTGCAATTCGCGCAGAAGGTCGCGCGCTATTCTGATGTCTTTCTAGGTCGGGTTTGGTTCGCGGATCGGGTCCTGGTTCGTTCACGGGTTTTGGGCTTGGCTTTTGGGCTTCCGTTAGGCTTCGTTTTGACTCGTTTTGGGCTCTTTTTAGCTTCTATTTCCGAGGAATGCCGCTTTTTAAAAAACCTGTGTAAATCACTAGATAAACCGTAAAATATACGCCTTTTTACTTGAGTCCAAGCCAATCTCATTGGTTTGAGAACCGAAAATAACGCCAAAAAGTGGCGTTATCAAGGACCATACATTTTGTCCTGTTTTTGCTTGAAAGAGTTGTTTTTCTTTGGAACAGACTCACTTTGCCAAAAAGAGTTTCTTCTTTGATTTACACCAGAATAGGGAATAGGTCTGTCATTAACTATCCATTTGCCCTTCTGTTCTGGAGTAAATTTCACAGGCTTAAAAGCTAAGGGAACAGAGGTATTGTTGTTTACAGGAACATTTCTTTCATTCTCTCTTTTCTTCACTTCTATTGTGTTAGAAGTAAGAACCCTAAAGATTTTGTTATCAAACTCAGTCATTGGTATAAATCTAGCTTGTTTCTTAAAGAATGCGACATCCTTTTTCAGATCAAAACATCCTGCGGGTATCTGCTTTGGTTTATGCAAAACTTTCTTTTGAGCACAGAAAATTTGCTCATCTACCTCAGAGTCAGAGTCACTGTCAGAGTCTAGAAAGTCTATGGTGGCTCTGTTGAGGGTGTTAGACTCTGGGGTTATCACTGAGATATTGGTTTTGACAGACTTAAACTTTCTCAACTTTGGTTTCAATGCATCAGAAACAGCATTTTCCTCAAGAACTTTCATGAGATCTTCTTCAAAAGATGTTCTAATTGTTTCTGAAGTGGGAGAGAAGACTGGTGCTTCAGGGTTGAGCTCGCTCTGTGATTTTTCAATAGAGGACTCTTCCACGGAAGTAACAGACTTATGTTCCTTGAAAGAATTGAAGTTGAAAATCTCTGTTGGATCCAAACTATTAACAGAGTTAGGAAGTATGATTCTAGCTCTTCCTTGATTGAGAATAAACTTTGAAGATGGTTTAATAACCTTTTCATGATTCAAGGAGTCGTAGCTAACATTCCTAAAGTCTAGCCTTCTGGTTCTTTTGTAAACATCTGAGGTTTTGATTCTTTTGAAAGCAGCAGTACCAGAGATCACATCCTCTTGGATTTTCCCAACACAAAAAGCAGAGGACAGAAATGTCTTCTTCTTTTCGTTATAGGGAGCAAGGTCAGAGAAACCGAGACCTTGCGTATCCATCTGTGAGTTTATCTTAATGTGCACATCTTGTGCATCCTGGTACTTTTTGATTTGAATTTCTTTTCTCTGTAGGGATTGATGTAAAACCTCCCTTTCTTTTTGAAAAAGGTCCTTTAAGGCAACAGAGTTAAGTCTTTCATTTTCTGACTTTTTCACCTCTTCAGTCTTTTGTTTCAAAACATTTTCAAACTTTTTAATCTTTTCAGAAAAAATGCTTTCCTTCTTCTGTTGTAAGATCTCTAGCTCAGATTTCTCTTTGAATATTTCTTCTTTTTCCTGTTCCAAGCGAGTTTTCTCTCTCTTGTAAAATGACAGATCCTTCTGAGCTAGCTTTCTTAACTCTTTTTTCCTCAGAAAGCTTTTGTTTTAAGAGTTGAAACTCCTCTGTTAGCAAAGACACATGCATTTCCAACTCAGAGTCAGACTTGGATTCAGATGAACATACCTTGGCACTGGATCTGGTAGTCTCCAGTGCTCTGTTGTCTGGCTCTGTTACGGTTAGAGCAAATGCATGAGCTATATCTTCCTCTTCAGATCTTTCTATCCTTTCTCCGGTCATCCAATCAACTTCTCCCAAACTTTCATCATCCACAGCAACATTGGCTTGCACTGGTTCATCGTCAGAAGATGAATCAGAAATCCAATTCTCCATCTCAGCAACGTAGATTCTTTCTCTGTAATTGTACTTGTATTTGTTCTTGTAGTAGTCCTGGTCTTTTACCAGTTTGCCTCTACAATTAGCAGAGAAATGGCCAGGTTTGCCACATCTAAAGCAACGTCCATCATTTTGATTGATGGGTTGGGCAGCATCAGCCTTCTGTGGAACTGGAGCATTGTACTTCTGTTGTGGTTGCGGTTGTGATCTCTGTTCTGTTGGATCTCTGTTCTGGTGGTTCTGTTGTGGAGTTGCAACATAACCTCTTCTGTCATCTTTTCCTTCTCTCTCGTATCTACCTCTTCTGTCAAATTCTCTGTTGCCAAATCTCTTGTTAAATTGTTGAGTTATTAACGCAAGAGATTTAGCAAAAGCATTTATATCGTTATCCTCTGATGAGCTTTCTTCATCATCACTTTCCGCTACCAAACTTTTCTTACCCTTCTTCTTCTCTTTCTTCTTGTCTCTGTTGGAACTTTATCTGTTGGATTTTCCTTCAGTGGTGTTCTTTGACTCTGAAACTAAAGCAATAGGACCTGCAATGGTGGATTTGCCCTTTTGTTTGACAACATCCTTCTCTTGTGCAGCGAGAGTGCCATACACATCAGTGAGAGACCATGCATCTAGATCCTGGTTAGCTTGTAAAGACATGGACAGATTTAACCATTCATCATTCAAACTTTTCAAAAACATAACATTGTTGTCTTCCTTCGACCTAACAACCCCACACTTTTTACATTTGTTGATTAGAACATTGAATCTGTTGTAGGTTTGTTGTAAGGTTTCCTCTGGAAGTGCCTTGAAATCATTGTATTCATTTATACATTGGGTCCTTCTGTTCTTTTGGGTCTTAATTCCACCCTCAAGTAGATTTAGAAGTTGATCCCAGATTTCTTTAGCTGTAACACATGAATCTAGTTCTTGAAATATCTCGTTTGGAATGGCCATAATCAGAAGTCTAACTGCTTTAACGTCATTTTCCATTTGAAGTTTCTCTTCATCGGTAAACCCGGTGGTTTTAGGTTTAAGATAAGCAGGAATCTCAGCAGTAGTTTCTTGCGGGTACACGTAGAACCAAAACCATAGGTTGGCAAGGTCCATTCGTGACAGAACGCATTAAATCCTTGTCCATTCCATCAAGGAAGTTAACCATCCTAATCTTCCATTGAGAATATTCATCTCTCAGAAGAGTAGGAGGCTTGGTCAGAGAACCAGCAGTATAAATGGCATTGATGCTGTTTGCCATTTTTCAGAAAAACAGAGTAAAGCGGTTTCAAACGGTTTTGAAAGAGTATAAGTTGAAAGTAAGTGAACAGTAACCAATGGAACAGTAATGAACAGTAGAGAAGATCTTTAAACTAGACTGGAAAGCTTTAAATGATATTAAAAGAACTCTGAAAAACTTGTTTTAATCTTTAACCAGTAAGAACAGAGTATACTAGGAAGCTTTGAAACACACACACAATCAACAACATTGAATCAACCTTGGTAGATTGGATGCGTTGATTTGAGAAAATCAAGCAAGCTCTGATACCAACTGTTGGTCCCATTTAGGACAAGCAAACAATAGAAGAACAATTCATATATAAATAGAGATAAGATGAACAATAAGAACAATCATAAAGAAACTCATCTCATATTCATTGATGAATTATATGGAGGAGAAATGTTGAAGAACACCACACTTTACAAATAGATGACTCTCATAAGAATAAGTCAGTGTGTGTTTTTTGTGTGTAACTTCTAAAACCATCTCTCAAATGATAAATGAAACCCTAAACTTCTTTTTAAAGGGTCCATTTACAATAAAAAGCTCAAGCCCATAAAGCTAACTAAAAAGCTAACTAAAAAGCCCATACACTTTTTCTTTATAAAACATTTAATTAAATTAGGAGCTAATTTAATCTAACGAAATCACCATTTGCTAGTACCTCTGATAAGGTATATATGTCAAAGGATTCTCTCTTGTTTCTCCCCTTAATGCCTTCTGGTGTCTTTCAACAGTGTTCTTCATTTATTCTCATAAGATTGAAGCATAGTCATAATGCATGTTCTTCACTAACCCATGAAAAATCTGCATGATTTGTCTTGAACCTTGATATGTGGAACTGTGCTTCCCAGATAAACATTTGTTAACAATTGTGAAGAAGCATGCCCATATTGGTGGTAGTTTATTTCTTATGAAAGAGCTAAGATTCCTCAATTCATCATTGTATCCCAATCTTCTGAATTCGGCTATCATTTCCTCTGTTAAAGGTGAATCCTCAAAATTTGACCTTCCCTCCAAATCATCTTTCTCTAGCAACCTCAACATTATTCTTAAGAAACTAACAGTCAAAGTTAAATAAACTCCCCCTACATTTGTCACAAATTTATTCCCTTGTAATTCCAAATTCTTCCACCACTGTTGAATATACTGAATCGGTACAGTCTTTTTCAGAGTAAACCACTTTTTGAAAGGATGATACTTCAACAACTCTATTACAATCCTATGTTCTTCCTTGAAATTCGTTTCATCAAGCACTAAGACACAATTGTTAACAAAGCTAAATATTCATCCTCTGGTACTGACCTTTCTATTGAAATGTGTCTAGAAGACATTGCAGACCTTACAGCACTCTGTTGGTGTTCAATATTTGCATTTCCCTCCTCTGCATTGCCCTCAGACTCAGCCATTTGTTCATTCTCTGCATTTCCTCCATCACTTCCTCCTAAAAGATTTCCTCCTATAGCCTCTTCTTCTGCGGCTATATTATCAGGCATTCTAACTTCATCGTCTGAACCCGAAGATGATTCCATTAAGGTTTTCGTTGAATGTAATGAATGAACAACATTCCTTCTTGATCCAGACATGATGACAATATGGAAATTTGAATGAAACAAAGTCGAAGAACTCAGGAATTTTGCGTATCTCACTTTTCACTCTTAGGATTTGAATGAATTTGAAAGAGGGATTCTAAGTTCTATTTAAAATCCGCGAAGCTGAAAGGATTCAAACGGTGAAAAGTTGCTTTATGTCAGAGTTATAACGATTTCAAACACTGTGAAATACCACAAAAGATATTAATTGAAACGTGGTATAATCAAATGAATAAGATGCTGACACGTGTTATTTGATAGAAATCAACACAAGTTAAAATTCTGAATAACACGTTCAGAATTCTGAGAATGCATACTCAGAAGTTCTGAGTACACAGTTCAGAATAAATTCCCTTGTAATCAAAATTCATTTAAATCTCAACTTCTGATAATATAAATCTTTTAATCACCCAGAAGTAGTTTGAATAGATAGAAAATTATTTTTATCATCAAAAGTCTGTCCTTCTTGAGATGATTTGAGATTTCTGAAAATCATTTAAAATCTAACACTTGACCTTGAAAACCTTTTTAAGGATTCAGAAGTAGTTTGAACAAATGCAAACATTTTATCATTAAAAGCTTGTCCTTTTTATAATGATTTGAGATAAGAAAAAAATACAAACCTTGTAAGTACCTCAGAATGATTTCTGAAAGATATAAATGCTCCCCTTGACTTAAGCATATACTCAAACACATATTAGACATAAAGGAATGTGAAAATAATAAAACAGAAAGAACTTAACAGTAAATTGAAAATACTTGTAATTCTCAGAAATAAGTTCTGAAAGGTATGATCAGAAGATCTGAATAACCTATTCAGAAAAAAATATTAAGTCAGATTTCTGAAGTATTGACTCAGAAGTTCTGAACTCAAGACTCAGAACATCTGAGTAAGAGAGTCAGAATTCTGAGTACACTACTCAGAAAATCTTACTTAGAAAAAAAATTATTTCTGAAAATTAACAAACATGCTCAATTAGTCAAATTAAGCATTCCAATTTTGCATATAAGTAAAGTGAACCTTTTGTGATCAAGAGGCTTTGTGAACAAGTCAACCAATTGATACTTTGTGTGCACAAAATGCATTTCTATAGTTCTCATTTTCCACATAATCTCTAATAAAATGATACCTTACATCAATACGTTTGGTCTTTGAGTGTTGAATAGGATTTTGAGTGATGGCAATGGCACTTTTTGATTCACAATAAATGGGAATCTTGTTGAGTTGATAGCCATAATCCATGAGTTGTGTTTTCATCCACGGAGTTTGAGAACAGCAAGCAGCAGCAGCTACATATTCTGCCTCAGCAGTTGATGTGGATACACAATTTTGCTTCTTTGAAGCCCAACTCACTATCTTATCTCCCAAAAAGTGAGAAGCACCAGAAGTACTTTTCCTGTCCAATCTGCTTCCTGCATGATCAGCATCAGTAAAGGCAGTTAACTTGAAATCAGTCTCTTTTGGATACCAAAGGCCCAAATCAGGTAAACCTTTGAGATATCTTAAGATTCTTTTAACAGCCAGCAAATTAGATTCTTTTGGATTTGACTGAAATCTGGCACAGAAACAAGTACCAAACATGATATCTGGTCTACTTGCAGTCAGATAAAGTAAAGAACCAATCATGCCCCTATAAACCATGTTATCTACTGAAACTCCAGAGAGATCAGCATCTAGCTTGACATTAGTAGCCATAGGTGTTCTCATAGCAGCCCATTCAGACATCTTAAACTTTTTCAGAATATCTTTTACATATTTTCCTTGATTTATAAAAATTCCATTTGATAATTGTTTTACTTGAATACCAAGGAAAAAGTTCAATTCTTCCATCATGCTCATTTCAAATTTAGATTTCATGATATCTGAGAATTCATCACATAAATCTGCATTTGTAGAACCAAATATTATATCATCTACATATATCTGAATCAGAATTAAATCATCACCTTCTTTCTTTAAAAATAAGGTAGTATCAATTTTACCTTTCTTGAAGCCATTTTCTAATAAGTATTGAGTTAGAGTGTCATACCAGGCTCTTGGTGCTTGTTTCAGACCATACAATGCTTTATCTAAAACATACACATGATCTGGAAACTCAGAATCAACAAACCCTTCTGGTTAATACACATAAACTTCTTCATTTAGTATACCATTCAAAAATGCTGATTTGACATCCATTTGGTATACTTTGAAGTTCTTATGTGCAGCATATGCCAAGAATATTCTGATTGCTTCTATTCTTGCCACTGTGCAAATGTCTCATCATAGTCAATTCCTTCTTGTTGTGAATATCCTTTAGCAACCAATCTAGCCTTATTTCTGACTACAACACCTGACTCATCTTTCTTGTTTCTGAACACCCATTTTGTTCCAATAATTGATTTTCCTTCAGGCCTTGGAATGAGTCTCCAGACTTTGTTTCTTTCAAACTGTAACAATTCATCTTGCATTGCTAAAATCCAGTCTGGATTCTCTAGGGCTTCAGTGGCTTTCTTAGGTTCAATCATACTAAGAAATCCTGCAAACATTGTTTCATTTGTTGTTGATGATCTTGTCTGCACTCCAACTGATGGATCTCCTATCACTTGATGAATAGGATGGTCTTTTGTCTATTTGTTTGAACTTGGAAGCACATCAATATCTGATTGATCGTTGTTTGTATCATTCTCATCTGTAACAACATGTAATTCTGAACTATCCCTTTGAGGTGTAGTCTCTAAGTCCACATTCTGAGTAGAAGGGTCAGAATTCTGAATAACTTGTTCAGAGTTCTGAGTACCTTGTTCAGAATTCTGAGTACCATGTCCAGAATTCTGAGTACCTTGATCAGAATTCTGAGTACTCTGTTCAGAATTCTGAGTACCATCACTTGTATTTACCAAAATTGGACATTCCTCAGATGGACCAGAGTCAGAAATTACAGTTGTTTGAACCTCTGAAGTTCCCTTTTTCATTTCTTGAACCATTTTAGGATTTTCAAAATCTGCATAAGATTCAGAAGTTAGTTCCAGAAATGCATCCTTAAACAATATATTGAGTTCTGAACAATTAGGATTAGAATTTGATTCAGAAGTCATTATTCTTGTCTTATCCTGATTGAGTCCTGGACTGTTTTGTTCAGAAGTCTTTAATCTTGACTCATCAAATGTAACATTGATGCTTTCCATAATCCTCTTGGTTCTTCTGTTGTAGATTCTGAATGCTTTGGAAGTTAGTGAATAACCAACAAAGTATCCTTCATCTGCCTTTTTGTCAAATTTACCAAGATTTTCTCTATCCTTGAGAACATAGCATCTGCATCCAAAAATATGAAAGAATTTAATCAGTGGTTTTCTTTTATTGATCAGTTCATAAGCAGTTTTATCTAGTCTTTTATTAATCAAAGTCCTGTTCTGAGTAAAACAAGCAGTGGCAATTGCTTCAGCCCATAGGAAGGTTGGAAGATTTGAATAAGCCAACATGGTTCTTGCAGCTTCAACTAGAGTCCTGTTCTTTCTTTCAACAACACCATTTTGTTGAGGAGTTCTGACAGCAGAAAAATTATGAGAAATCTCAGAGCTTTGTAAAAATTTCTGAAGAGTCTCATTTCTGAATTCAGTTCCATTGTCACTCCTGATCTTCTGAACTGGACGTTGTAAGAACACTTGAATTCTTTTGATGAAATTAATCAATGTTTCAGCAGCCTCAGATTTTTCTCTTAAGAATCCAACCCATGTGTATCTTGAATACTCATCAACAATGACAAGTATATACTTCTTTACTCCCATTGATTGAACTGAAATAGGACCACACAAGTCTGTATGTAGCATCTCTAATGGTGACATGCATGAGGAGTCCATTTTCAAATTGTGAGAACTCTTCTTCATCTTGCCCATTTCACATGCTGAACATAATGAGTCCTTCTCAAACTTAATTTTAGGCAGCCCTTTAACCAGATGTTTCCCAACTAGATTTTTTAACTCCTTAAAATTCAAATGAGAACATCTTCTGTGCCATAGCCAACATTCATTTGCAGTTGCATTTGATAGTAGACATACTGGAGTTAAAGCTTGAATCTTTGAAAAGTTAACCACAAATAAATCCATATGTCTTTTGGCCCAGAACACCTTTATCTTATCCTCACTTAGAATTAAGCACCCTGTTATACTGAACTTAATCTCACAAAGACTATCCAAAAACTGACTTATGCTGAACAGATTATGTTGTAAACCTTCCACATAAAATACTTTCTGAATGGTTAGATCCCCCTTTGTTAAATCTCCATAACCTTTAACTTGTCCTTTACTATTATTGCCAAAATTAACTGCTCCACCAGCTTTTTCTGTGAAATTTAACAGTGAGGACTTGTGACCTGTCATGTGTCTTGATGCTCCAGAATCTAAAAACCACACATGACAGCCCTGAAAAAACAGTTTAGTTAGATTTAGGTACCCATATCTGAATGGGTCCTGTTTTGTTAGCTTCATTCACAGATTTAACAAAAGTTCCTTTTACTTTCCATTCATAATCTTCTTTTAAGCACCACTTTCCTTGTACTTTTATGAAATCAGAACATTTTCTGTTTACAAAATTATTTCTTCTCTCTTTGAAAACTTTTGGTTGAGATTTAGAAACATTTTCAGTTTTCTTTCCTTTGGACATGGATTTAAACATATTTTCAGTCCTATTCTCTTTTGTTTTGAATTGAGAAATATTTTCAATCTTCTTCTCTTTTGACTTGGATTGAGAAACCTTTTCAGTCATCTTTTCTGAATTCTGATTTACTTTAGTTTTATAAGATGTTTTAGAATTTTGACTTTTCTGAGAGAATTGAAATGAATGACTGCCACATTGAACACATTTCAGATGACTTCTTGCATGAAACAACAAATCTGAATGAAAAGAATTTTCAGTTTTATTCATACTATTCAGATTACATTTGCATTTAATACAAGAACTATTGACATTAGGTTCAGAAGTAGTATTCAATCCAATCTTCTTAGAAATCTTTTTCAGATCATCTTTCCTTTTGCTTTCTTCTTTTTCTGAAACATTTGATTTTACAGAATTAGTAGATGATTCAGATGATTCACCATGTTCATAAGTACTTGACTCATTAAAGAATTCCTTATTCTGTTTTAAGGCATTAATCTTAAAAAGATCATACTCAGATTTTAACTTCTCAAGCTTTGTTATTTTCTGAACATAAGTTTTGTTTTCTTTTAAAACTTCTTCAAGTTTAAAATCAACATCACAAAAGTCATTTTCAAGTTCATCAAAACTTCTCCTTAACTCTTCAAGTTCTTGATTGACAAGTTTAAACCTTTTCTCAAGTTCTGAGAAACTTTCTGAATTAGTCTCAGAATTTTCAGTTGACTCAGAGTTCTGACTAACAGAATCAGAATTCTGACTAACCGACTCAGAATTCTGACAAACAGACTCAGAATTCTGACTAGAGGACTCAGAATTCTGACTAACTGTTTCAGAATTCTCCTTGTTTTTAGAAACCTTGCTTGCTTCAAATATATTCTCAATGTCAGTATAGGAGAAACTTGGTTGTTTATCTTTGTAACTAACATTCAGAGAATCATACTTGAATTTAGCATCATTATATCTTGGTTTCTCTTCTGTTGGTTTTGAAATTTCTTTCTTAACCTTGTCTTCTGAAACTTCTGATTTCTCAGCTTTTGGTTCAGAAATTATTTCCTTTGCTTTTTCAGAACTTGATTTTTGTAAACTGTCAGAACTTGTTATTGAACTTCCAGGTCTTACAAAAATTTCAACTATATCTGGGATTTCTGGTTTAGGTCCTTTTAGTTCCTCAAAATCATAAAGATTTATTGGAGCCTTTTTCAAGATTGCATTTTCCTCCAAACCTAATCCCATTTTTGGATTGTAAAACCTTGTGTCTTTTACATTACTTGTGAGAAGACTTAAAGTTTGTTGAGTTTGACCTCTTTTCAGATTAAGATCTTCTAACTCTTTGATTTTGGTATATAAATTATTTCTTTCATCAAGCAACATATCAAATTTAATTTACAAATCAACTTTTTCATCTTTTACTTCTGAACGTTCATCTTTTAACTCAGAAATCTTTTTCAAAAGATCAGAATTCTCTTTTCTGACTTCTTGTTTCTGAACCTCAGTTTCTTCAAATCTTAGTTTAAACATTTCCTTTTCTGTTCTAAATCTGTTAACTATAATTCTTTCACCTTTGATCTGTTTTCTAAGGTTAACAAATTCAGAATTCATATTACCAATTTGAGTCATTAAATCAATTTCAAGAGCAGAATGTACCTCAGCAGAAGATTCAAAACCTGCATCATCATAGTCAGAATCTTCTTCATCACCCATTTTGGCCATATAACTCTGCATTTGTGAGAAGTGAATGCAGTCCTCTTCCTCAGATGAGTAGTACAACCAATTTTCTTGTTCTGCTAAGAGTGCAATTCCACTGTCTTTGGTTTTGGCCAATTGAGCTTTCTTTGCATAGTACTCATAATCTTTGACTACTTTTACTCTGCAATCTCTGGCAAAATGACCAGGTTTTCCACATTTAAAGCATAAATCCTTCTCTTTCCTCTCTTCCTTCTCTTCCCTTTTCTCATACTTACTCTCTTCTTTATCATCTCTCTTTTTATATCTATCTTCTGAGCTCCCCTGACCTTCTCTTCTGAACTTACCCTCAACAAATTTCTTCTTTCCATACCTCTTATTGAAGGTATTTGTCAACAAAGCCAATTTCTCAGCTATCAACTTGATGTCATTATCCTCCTCAGATCATTCTTCCTTCTCAGATTCCTCCTCTAACTTTGGAATTTCAGATAGAAACACATACTTCTTTGTTGTTTTGTTGATCTTGGATTGTCTTTCTGAAAGCAAAGCTAATTGATCAGAAACATTATTCTTTTCTTCAACAACTTGCTTAACAGAATCTTCATGTTGGTTTAAGACACAGAACAAGTCATTCAGATCTTCTTCACACATATCCTTATTCATCTGAAGACTTATTGCAAAAGATGACCATTCTGTATTGAGACAATTCAGAAATTTGTAGTTGATTTTTGACTTAGTCTTCTTCAGCCCATTCCTCCTAAGATCATTTAAGATTGTGCAAAACTTGTTGTAGGTTTGAGTTAAACTCTCACTTTCCTTAGCCTTGAATCTTTCATATGCATTTATGCATTGATTCAGTTTTGCCTGAATTGATTTGGTTGTGCCAAGCATCTGCTTCTCCAGTTCATCCCACATTTCTTTTACAGATGTTCCACTATCAATTCGATTTAAAATATCATTAGGAATAGCCAAGGTTAACAGAGTAACTGCTCTTTTGTCGATTGCATGTCTTTTCTTTTGTGCTTCTGTGTACTGTGAGAAACTCTTCCTTACTCTGGTAGTAGGAATCTCTGGTGTAGTAGTAGTTGCAAGTGTAGCAGCAACATCAACGAATACTTCAATTGGACCTTCTCGGATTGAGATCATCAAATTCTCATCAATATTATCAAAGAATTGAATAATTCGGATCTTCCATTGTTGATACTCTTCTGGAATTAGAACTGGTGGCTTCGTCTCAAATCCCATTGAGAGAAATTCTTTAGAAGACATGATTGTAAGATGAATTGAATCGATTCAACAGAAAGACAAATTCGAATTTCTTGAACAAAAACAGAACTAATTCAAGAATTACAAAGAATTCAAGAATTATGAGTAGCAGCGGAAATCAATTATCAAATTGATCAAGAAATCTTCAAGAACACGATCAAGAAACCTCCAAGAACGCGATCTTGACCTAATTTGTTTGTTGATTGGCTCTGATACCAATTGTAGAAACCAGGATTCAATCTTACAATGAATTAACCAATAAGAACACAATCAAACAGTATAGAAATAGAGAATTGGATCCAAAAGATTTGTATTCATTCAAGAACAGATTTACAGATCTAGAGAGAGAGTCTCTCAAAGATTACAAAGTGAATACGAAAGCTATTCAAAGGTATGCGAAAGTTAGTTAGCTTACAGTTGTTAACTCCTATATATACTGTAAAGAAAAGCTAAAGCTACAGTACATATACATGACAAACCAATAGAACAATTACACGTGTTCTAATGAATAACAGAATATAACTGAAAATGTCTAAGACATAAGTTCTGAACAACATGTTCAGAACTTCTGAACATCCTTCTAATTAAGTACTTCAGAACATACATTTGAGCACTTGACATTTTCATCTTCATATTCAGAACTTCTGAATCTCCTACTTAGAACTATGAGCCTTCTGTTCAGACTTCACACTTAGTAATCTTTGCAAGACTTCTCAATCAGAACTTCTGATTCTCCTACTCAGAACTCTGAGTCTTCAGTTTAGATATCAACACTTAGGATTTTTGACAAACTTCAGTTGACAAACTTCAGTCCTAATAAGACGTAGCAGGATTCGTCGATGGTTGAGCAACTTCCGGTTCCTGGGAATTCAGAGGTTGATCCTTGTGAGTTGTTGAGGACGAATCTTCAGGAGCGATCTTTGGGATTGGTATAGGTTCCTCCGAGGGATTAGCCGTATCAGTCGTTGTGTCTGTCGAACTTTGAGGGGATTCCAGTGTAATGGCTGGAGTGCTCGTCGAAGGCGGCAGACCGGAGAGATTCGCCAAGTTCACGATTTGAGCAACTTCATTCCTAGGTTGCACAAACACATGAGGGTTAGGCATGTTAAAGAATTCATCATAAAAGTGCTGAAACAGTAAATCTAAATCAGAAAGATGTGATTTTGACGTTGATGCATGATTTGGATTTACTGGTGTTAGCTCCAATATTCTAAAAAATTAGAAGTATTGAAAAATGGCTAAGTACAGAAGAACTTCCACAGAAGCTCTGCTGAGTGCAACAGAAGCTCTGTCGGGCATCTCAGAAGAATCAAAGGAAATTTGATCAAGAGTAATCAAAGACCGAAGAAACTACAGAAGGACGCTTTCAGAAGACCAAGACCGCAGAACCTCTGTTACCAATAACAGAGCCTCTGCGGACAACAGCAAAAGACAAGGAACCCAGTGAAGACTACTCACAAAGGACCAAAGAAGGATCTACAGAAGAATGCTCACCAAGGAACCAACCACAGAACCTCTGTCACCCTTGACAGAGCCTCTGCGGTTCAGACTGAAGACTTGGAAGATATTTATAATATCTTGCCACTGTTGAAGAAATATCTTGCTACTGTTCCTGGCCTGTTCATCAACTTGCATGGTAGCTTGCCCTATCCAACTTCAACATGTGTCAAACTCTGAGTGGACTCAATAGGGCTTAGTACAACATAGACGTCTGCGCCATTAAATGAAATACAACACATTCAACTGTTCATACCATCCGATCAACAAAAGCTTATGCTTTATGGTCCCCTTGTAGTAGTATAAAAGGAAGACTCATGTTGAGTTCTTCCGAATAACAAGAAAATACACAACTGTTTTTACAAAAAGGCACACAAGAAGCTTATGCACATCGAGAGTCATATCTGTTTAAAGCTTTGCATACTCAACTGTTCTTAAATCTATTCTTGCCTTATATATAAAACAATAGTAATCTTCAAGATATCTTCTTTATACTGTTTCTTTATATTGTGTGTTCTAAATCTATCAAACATATCTGTTAGTTCTTCAATACGCTTCCGCATCAAACATAAACTCGAACTAATAGATCTGATAATCTTGTATAAGCAAAACGGGAACCAACAATTGGTATCAGAGCCGAGCTTTTTTTAATATCAAGTGATCCTCGTTTTTACAAGATTTGTGAAAGAAATTATCTGTTTTTAACCTGTTTTTCATTCCTTCAATCAGATTCTGTTTTACTGCCATTTTCAATCTATTCGATCTGGTAACATCATAGAAACTGTTTCTTTCGTTAAAACCTTCATTTAAAAATGTCTAGAATGAAATTTTGTGGTGATGCTGATTCAATTTTTTATTCAAAACTCAGCACAAATTTTCGCAAAATAATTCCTTCTCTTGAAAAAGAACTAGATGAAAAGAACAAAAGCATTTTTATTATCTTTGATAAAATTGCTAAACTTGAAGAATCTGTTAAAATCTTGAACTAGAAAAGAACTTATCTATGTCAGGTGAAGAAAAGAAAAGACTTGAACTAAAATGTTTAAATTTCTCTAAACTAATTTCCAATTTTGAAAAGATTTTGGCAAATGAAAGAGGAAATTATGAAGAGAAGAAAACTGTTCTTGAAACAAAGTCGATGGAGCTTACATGTAAAATCTCATAATTGCAGAATATCCTTGAAAAAGAAAGAAAAGAATCTGATTCTGAAAGAAAAGAATCTGAACAGTTAAAGGTTCAAAGATTTCAAGATTTAAGTCAAAAAAATGACTTTGAAAAAGAGAGAAGGATTTTTAAAACAGAAATATCCAAACTAACAAAAAGACTCTCTAATTTAACAACTGAAATCATGTTGGAGAAAAGATGCAAATCTAATCTCCAAAAGATGCTTGAGGAAAATTTAAGGAAAAATAATATTTTTGCTAAACGGATCAAGAAATTTATTTTTAAAGGATCTTTTAAGCCAAATATGTTTTCAAAACATCAGACCTCAACATCGAAATTTTTGCATGATCATAGGTTGGACAAATTAGTTAATCAAACTTGTAAAAAGGTGAAAAAGGTTTGGATAATGAAAGGCTCTATACCTGTTCAAAATGCTCAAAAAGACAAAAAGTCTTTCATTTCTGGTATGTATGACAAATGCATAAAGGCGTTTCATACAATAGGACCCATACGAATATGGGTACCCAAAACCTCTGTAAGTATAACATAGATACTGTATACTTTGTAATTTTTTATTATTATTTTTGTATGTAAATTCTTAAATCTTCAATAGTTCTTAAGATCACAGAACTTCTGTAAAGTCTGCTCAGAACCTCTGACGACCTCTACAGAACCTCTGATGATCTTGACCTATGTTCTGTGCACAACTTATCTTATTCTGAACCAAGCATATGTCAAGAGGGAGCAGAAGAAGACACTTGATCTACAGAGGTTGTTAGACCAAGGGGGAGCGAAAAAGGAGACCTTGCTGAATCTACAGAGATTCATAAGTCAAGGGGGAGCTAAGAATGCGACAGAAGAGATTACATTCGTCGATCAAAAAGAAAAATAGGTTGGTATCTCGCACTCACACAATGCTACAGAAGTCATAAGCCGCAGAGTTCTTTCAACCATATAACCTCTGTAGATCACTCAAATCATTCAAATGACTTCTGCTGCACAAAATCTTTGAGATTTACAATTTTCTAGGACACCAACTTTCAAATATGTCCTAAATACATTGTTAAAACTTATCAAAAACTTGGATGATGAAAAATGTTTATAAATTTTTAGTTATTAGAAATCTCCTGTCACAGAGCCTCTGCTGGCCCTGGCAGAGGTCCAAAAACCTCTGTAGGATAATTTCTCTCTACTAAAGATTTATTGATCCTCTCCGTGTTTTTCAAACGATTTTTCATCAAAGATACAATATACAGAGATAAAAGTTTTCCAAAATCACAGAACTTCTGTACCCACAGAGCCTCTGTAAAGATTTCCACTTGGGAATTTCTGTATCTGTAATGGTAACTTTTCTGTGGTGAAAATGTAAACCCACGCACTTTTCATTTAATATGGCCGCCCACGACGTCTCGTCGTCACTGACTCTGATGACGTGTCAAGCTTTCATTGACGTACATATCACGTCGTCCTGGAAACTTGCATCACGCCGAATGAACTCGAGTGCGGACCTCAAATTTTATTAACTTTCTCACATTTTCACCGTTCCGAATTCTATCCGTTACCACAGTATAAAACCTAAGTTAAAAATCACTTTCAAAACTTTACTATTCTCTCATCTTCTCCGGCGAACTTGCTTATTTCATTCTGAAAACCTAGAACTTTCAAACCTACAAATGGCTTCCAGTTCCAAAGCTACTCACGTTTCACCGACGAACTCTCCGCCACTCTCTCCAGTACATTCTGAGCACTCCCACAACTCACATACCGCCGCCGATGCCAACAGACATGACTCCGGCGACGAGGCATCCTTTGTACCTACTACCCACCTGCAACAATTTTTCTCAAACGACCATTTCGAGCAAACCCTTCCCATTAAATCAAACAATTGTTATCTTGTTCCTTCTCCTACGGCATTTGGCAAAGAACATGCCATCCTCCTAAACCGTTGAACAAATACCTGTACGTTACCTACATCAGTTTTGGCAATCTTGCCGTTATGACGCTGACATCGATTTGATCAGAGGCTACATTTCTAAACCTGACCAAAGTAAGAGCCTTGAACTGATGTTCAACCGCACCATGTTCTCATTAGAATTTGGCCTTCCAACAAGAGGACTCATGGGAATCAAAAAGTATGCCCCCCAACCAACAAATGAAGAACTTGTCGACTTTCTGCACATGTTAGGGTACAACCAACAGTTGAAAAAGAGGAACGATTTCCGCAGAGCAAGACTACCCCCTCTGTGGAATACCTTATTCTCCATCCTAAATCGTTGCCTTGCGGGCAAAATCGGGAGCATCGATCAAAGCTCACCTCAAATTCTCTCAATCATGTATGGTGTGTACTATTATCTACCCCTAGATTATGCCACCATAATGATGCAAGAGATCATCAACACCATCGATCGCAAAATCGCCTCCCAGAAAGCCAAAATGTCTGATCACAACTGGTTGCCCCCTCTGCAGTTCCAGCGAATCCTCAGTGTACTTTTCGAACCCTTACTCCTTATCCAAAAATGGCCAATGGACGGTCCCAAACCTAAGCAATTTCCTATGTCAAAGAACACTCCTACAGAACATGAGGACGGCTACCCGCACAGCAGGCCACTATCAAAGGTAATGTTAGGTTATGCTAGTGATGAAGAACTAGTTAGTGAATACACACGCGTTTACAGAACTCCTGAACCCAGTTCTGTAACACCCCCGCGTATAGGAATGCCCATAGGAGTTAGTGTAATAGAGAGACTTACAGAGGAAGAATGGAAGATAAAGTTGGCTAAACACAAGGCCAACCAGAAGAACTTCAGAAATATAAGGAAAGACCTCTATCCTTCAAAAAGGAAGTCTTCTGAGGGATCTAAAGAGAAGAAGAAGAAAAAGGGAAAGAAATCGAAGAACCCTACAGAGGAACCACTTGCCTCTGCTTCTGCTATCCAACAACCCCCTGCAGAACCATCTTCTCCACCCTTTGCCCCTCCCTCTTCCAAAAGAAAAAGAAAGTCAAAATCTACAGAGGAGGGGGCACCAAAACCGAAGAAAAGGAAATCAAAGAAGAAGAAACCATCTTCCCCTTTGCAATCAATTACAGAGGAAATAAAAAAGGATCAAGTTCCACCTCTGCAAACCCTAATCTTCAGAGGTTCTTGATTCACTTCTGCCAAGACAAGAGACTGCAGAAGAAGAGGTCCAAATAGGTAAATTTACAGAAAATAGGTTAGAGGATAGGGTAGAAACGTCTGGAGGAAAAGAAAATGAAAAAGAAAAAGATGTCGAAGTTGCAGAAGGCATACATCCCTCACCCCCTCACAGTGCAACCCACACATCTAACTCCGCAAGTCTAGCTGCAGAAGGAGTTATTGAAAAAGAGCCGCACAACTCAATCCCTACCCAAACCAAACAGCCAGAAGTCACTCTTTCGACTTCTGCGCCCACAGAAACAGGGGAATCCATTCCTAGGGAGTCTCCTCAAAGAGACTCACCTATAGTTCGTGATCCATCGCCCCAGATCACACTAGAAAACCCTACAGAGGAATTCGTTTCCTCTGCCACGCACAATATAGGGCCAAAACTTCTTTCAGAGAGAAGTAGAGAGCACCAAGACAAAGAGACTCTAGACAAGTCTCCAAGTCAACAGAAGAATATTCTGATACCCACCTCTGGAGTGGATTTGGACACTGTTCTTCACAGAACTTTTGTAGAGACTGAAACTCTTGTTTCTTCTCAAAGATCAGATGGAAATCCTTCCACCCCCAACGTACAAACAAGGGTGAAAGAAGGTGTCCCAGGAACAGGGACTCACTCTGGAGAAGGGGTTGTTCCTCCAGAGGTTACCCAAGAGGAACATGTTACGAAGGATGAGTTCCAAGTCTTTGTAACCTTTGTAACTCAAACATTGAATACGTTGCAAAGCTCATTCACGACGTTTACAGATTCGACTTCAGGCGCGCTTACAGGATTAAGTACCAAAGTGGATACCTTATCCACAGAGGTTAAAACAGCCCTTGCAGAAATGAAGTCAACTACAGAAACTTCTGCTGCTGCTGACATCGCCTCTGCCACTAACATTGCCAAAACAACAGCTACAGAGTTCGAGAAAAGTGCGACCAAAGCCTTCAAGACTTCGATCGCAATCTACCTTGAAACAATGAAGAAACATGCAGCAAGGCAAGCAGCTCAAGAAACCTGCAGAACAGAAGTTGCTGCTAAAAGAAGGCAGGATGATCCCGATGATGGAGCATCTGGTCATCCTGTGGGGGAGAGAACAAAGGAAACAACAGAGGCTGCTGCTGCAAAAACTACAAAGAAAACTGCAGAACCTTCTACGACAGAAACCCAGAAGGGAACACAACAGAGGCAAAACACCTCTATCTCAGCAGATGATGCACCAACCACAAAACCTAAGGTAATCACTCTTGCATCCTCTTCCTCAAAACAAACTCCACCCTCACCCAACGAATCAACACCAACCTCACAACCAATCCCGCGCAAAACTAGAGTCAAATCCATAGCTCGAAAACCCCAAAGACCAAAACGCACTGCAGAGTTCATTCTTCGCAGAATGGAATTTGTATCTGCTTTTCAATCAGCAAAGCGTTTTGACATCCCACCTCCAAGACCCGAAAACTCTTCACCAACAGAGTCCTCACAACCCGAAGTATCAAAACCTTCAGAGGCAACAACCAAAACATCAGAGCATCCAACCCCAAAACCCACAGAACCTCCAACTGTCAAATCTACAAAGGTTCCACCCACACAAATCCAAAACCCAACCTCTGAAACCTCAAAACCAAAAGATAAAGGAAAGGGAATAATGACAGAAGAAGAACCAAAGAAGAGGATGCCAGTTGCTACATAGAAGTTGATGAAAGGTGCCTTTAATGCCTTCGTCACTCCTAAACCCGAAGAGGAAGACTGGGCATTCAACTTGAATCCTCTGTCAGAAAATCCAACCCTGGATCCCACAACTAAGGTAACAGAAGGTAAAGTAGCAGACATCACTCGACAAATGGATGAGCTAAGGAGACCAATTCCAAGAACTACTCCAACCATTGAACAAATGAAAGAGCAAGTTTACAGTTATCTCTACAGACAACACTTCCAGAGCGATTTGCCAGCTCATGTCCAAGATCAGAAGCTCAGAAAGGAATTCGATGCCATCTTCACCTCTACAAAGTCAAAACCGGTCAACCAAGTTTACTCCATTCACAAAATAAAGAAGGTAATCTATTGTAAATACTCTAAAATGAGAACTTATCCTCATACGATGTATACAATCTGGAAAGTCAAAAGGTCTGACAGATCAGAGAATCAATTCTCTGATGCTGATATCCGAAACCTCAATCCCTATGACTTACCTGACCTTCTACAATGGACGAAAGACAACTTCAATGACGACTGCCACCAAAGGTTTTATCGAGTTCTCAGAAAGCCGATGCGTGAAAAGCTCCTAATCTACAACATGCTCGACTTTCAACTAGCCATCGATCTAGGCATAACTACTCTAAGTATCAGACCACCAGAGGATTTCTGCCCACCCAATGCAATACCCAATTCTATCATCAAAACTCCAAGGTACGGGTTAGTATTCAAGAATCCTGCTGATCAGCTTAAACTGTTTGTGACAATGGACTGTCAGAAGTACACAACCCATACTCTGAACATGTTCAGAAAAATACTAGAGGAGAACAAAGCAACAGAGCTTATGGACGAAGAATCTGCTCTGATGATGATCAAAGAGATTGATGCTACACTAGGCTTAAGAAATCTCTGCCTCAAATTCTATGAAGAACTCAAGGAAGTAGGAAAAGACAACAGAAAGTTCGACGACTTCCCAAATGCAAAAATCTGAGTCTATTCAAAGAACCTCTGTCAACTTTATTTCTGTTCATTTAATGTACTCAAATGTAAATGCCTCAGGCATAAATTCCAAATGAAAGAAATAATCTTCTGAGGTATTGTTTAACCTCTTTTTTATTACTTAAGATAAAATGCATAAATTCAATCTTTTAGTTTTCAATACTTAGGGGGAGATTGTTAGCTCCAATATTCTGAAAAATTAGAAGTATTGAAAAATGGCTAAGTACAGAAGAACTTCCACAGAAGCTCTGCTGAGTGCAACAGAAGCTCTGCCGGGCATCTCAGAAGAATCAAATGAAGTTTGATCAAGAGTAATCAAAGACCGAAGAAACTACAGAAGGACGCTTTCAGAAGACCAAGACCGCAGAACCTCTGTTACCAATAACAGAGCCTCTGCGGACAACAACAAAAGACAAGGAACCCAGTGAAGACTACTCACAAAGGACCAAAGAAGGATCTAAAGAAGAATGCTCACCAAGGAACCAACCACAGAACCTCTGTCACCCTTGACAGAGCCTCTGCGGTTCAGACTGAAGACTTAGAAGATATTTATAATATCTTGCCACTGTTGAAGAAATATCTTGCTACTGTTCCTGACCTGTTCATCAACTTACATGGTAGCTTGCCCTGTCCAACTTCAACATGTGTCAAACTCTGAGTGGACTCAATAGGGCTTAGTACAACATAGACGTCAGCGCCATTAAATGAAATACAACACGTTCAACTGTTCATACCATCCGATCAACAAAAGCTTATGCTTTATGGTCCCCTTGTAGTAGTATAAAAGGAAGACCCATGTTGAGTTCTTCCGAATAACAAGAAAATACACAACTGTTTTTACAAAAAGGCACACAAGAACACATAGCTTATGCACATCGAGAGTCATATCTGCTTAAAGCTTTGCATACTCAACTGTTCTTAAATCTATTCTTGCCTTATATATAAAACAACAGTAATCTTCAAGATATCATCTTTATACTGTTTCTTTATATTGTGTGTTCTAATCTATCAAACATATCTGTCAGTTCTTCAATACGCTTCCGCATCAAACATAAACTCGAACTAATAGATCTGATAATCTTGTATAAGCAAAACGGGAACCAACAACTGGGTTTGTGCAGATCCCGAACGTGAAAGTTCAGAAGCTAACACGCCAGTTAAAGCGGGTTCTGAACTGATTTGTTCAGAAGCCAAATCTGCGGCTTCGTCAAAGGTCACATTTACGCTTTCGACGACGGATTTGGTCCGTTTGTTGTAAACGCGATAACCCTTAGCCTTCATCTACCTTCGGACTGAACTTCCCGAGGTCATCCTTGTCGTTTAAGACATAGCACGTGCACCCGAATGCGTGTAAATACTTGATATTCGGGATGCGGTTGGTGATGATCTCGTACGGAGTTTTGTTGAACCGCTTGTTGATGATGGAGCAGTTTTGCGTGTAACAGGCAGTTACAACCGCTTCAGCACAGAGAAAAAGTGGCAGTTTTGATTGTGACAGCATCGTGCGAGCAGCCTCGACTAGGGTACGGTTCCGCTGTTCTACCACTCTGTTTTGCTGAGGAGTCCTCGTGGCTGAAAAGTTCTGCAAAATACCAACGGATGTCAAGTATTCGTTCACCGTTTGGTTCTTGAACTCCGTCCCGTTGTCCGTCCTGATTGTCTGAACTTGCTGTCGGAGGTTCAGTTGAATGGTCTTCAGATGGGTGATTATAAGTTCCAGGGTTTCGTCTTTGGAATGCAGGAACTTCACCCATGTGTAGCGTGAAAAGTCATCGACCATCACCAGGATGTATTTCTTCTTGTTGATACTCTAAACACGCATCGGTCCGCACAAATCCATATGGATGACTTCGAGGGACCGGGACGTGCTCGGAGCGGCCTTCGGTTTGTGAGTCGCTTGCTTCATTTTTCCCATCTCGCATGCCCCACGGAGTTTGTCCTTTTCGAATTTGAGCTCGGGCATGACTTTCACGTGTCCGCCTAGCACCAACTTGTTGATGTTCTTGAAGTTGAGGTGCAAGAGTCGCCGATGCCATGTCACGCTTTTTTAGAGTTGGCCTTCATTAGGTAGACGGAATCACCGGTCTTTAGGGCAGAGAGGTCAATGGTGTAGAGGTTGGTCTTTCGAGTACCAACAAGTAGCTCCTTTCCGTCTTTAGTGCAAACGCTACACCGTTTAGCTTTGAAGTTGACCTCGAGATCTTTATCGTAGAACTGGACGATGCTGAACAGATTGTGTCCCAATCCCGCGACGTATGATACTTTCTTGATCGTGATCTTATCTTGCACGATATCGCCGTAGCCCATAATCGACGCCTTGTCATCGTTCCCAAACCTCACGTCTCCGCAATATTTCTCTGTGAAGTTCGTGAGTAGCTCCCTCCTTCCGGTCATGTGCTTGGAGCATCCTGAGTCTAAATACCACACATGACCGTCCTGCAAAAACGAAATTAAGGATTCTTAGGTACCCATTTGAAAGGGTTAGGTTTAACACCTGATTGGGGAACCCGTTTTGAAATGGGTTTCCTTTTGGGTTTACGAGATTTGCGTTTAGGATTTGAATTATAAACGTGATAAGACCCAAATCAATCAGATGCATAACGGTTATCATCGAAATCATTCAATCCACAGTTAGAACAACACAAACAATCATGGGATAATTGAATAAAATGTTGAATTGAATAAAGTCTAATTGGAAAATTAACACTTTGTTCAACAAAATTGTTCGAATGATTCAAACCACAATCATTAATGTTATTCCTAGAATTAAAAGCATAATTAAATGACTTCGATTCCGACTTGTTCTTGATAGATCCTTTGGCTACCCACTCTTGTTTGACTTGTTTGGCCCGACCAATTTTATCTAAAAAGTCATTAACGGCATAGTCAGCAGAGTTTGAGTAGACAGGAATTTTATCATTTGATCGACCGGTCTTTTGCCGAGGCTGTGAACGGTTTTGTGAATGAGAATCATTTTTAGAAACTCTGTTCACATCCGGGGTCTTGAGTTTTGAAGAACTCTCGCCTTTAAGAAAATTGACCGGGCGATTTACCGCTTTAGACAGAAAGTCGGTGTGATTCGGAAGAGGTTTGTCAAACTCAAACTTTGGAAACTCTTCATCTGAACTTGCATCGGAATTCATGTATGTAGAAAAATCAATATCATGGACCGATAGACTAGGATTGGTCGAGGGAGGAGAGGAACACTTTGTGTCTGTGTTTTTAGAAGAATCAAGTGCGGAAGCTTTTTGAAATTCAGAGTTCATATCCTTTTTAACACAGTCAGCTTGACACTCTTTACCTTTTCGTGAAGAAGTTTTTCCAATAAAAGCTTTACACGAAGATGTATCGGACGAGTCCGAGGAAGGTTCGGGTGAAATCATCTTTTCGTTTTGGATTTGGTCAAGTTTCTCTTAAAGTTGAAACTTGCTCACTTGCTCTTGCATCACTTCTGTTTCCAAAGCAGTCAGTTTTGATGTGAGCCGATTGATTTCATTCTGAAGGATTTCCTGTCGCTCACCCGACACAGATTCGGTTTTGGAGGTTTTGAGTTTCTCAAGCTCAGTTAGAAGCACTTGCCTTTCCTTTTGAAAATCTGTCCTTTCCTTTTCGAGTGTCTCCTCTAACTCGACTATTTTTTATTCCAAAATGAGAAGTGGAACATAGAGTTTAAACTCGTTCGTCTCAGTTTTGGGTTCAGGTGTCGCGGCCTCATCCTTTTTGGAGGAATCCTTGGGCTCAACAACCTTATAGCCGTCAAAGTAGTCATTCGAAAGATACTTAGACTTATTTTTCTTGTAGGAATAATTAAGAGGATCATACGCAAAAGGTAATTGCATCTTTGTGGTGTGTGCGCATTTGTATTCCTTAATTTCCTCTTCCTTTTCCTTTTTAAGAGGACCAGTCCAATTGATTTTGTATTGAGGATACTGTTTGTCGAGACCAAGAAAACTAAAGTGATAAATAGTAGGTCTCATTGTCAAAATCTTTTTCAGGTAATGTGGGTTATCATATCCAATTCCCCATTCCTTGTTAAAATACGTGAATTCCTTTGGTTTGTTCATGTGAATTGTCTGATCAGTTTGACCTCTTTTGTGAAGTTTAGTTTCAAGATCAGTTATTTTCTAAACAAACTCTTTGTGTTGGATTTGAAGAGAGGAGCATTGATAGATAATCTCTGCTTTCTCATTCTCACACCGATCAAGCTCTAGATTCAGTTCAGATATCTTGGCCCTTAAGTCCTTTGGTGCTAATGAAAGATTGGTGCATTTTTCTTTTAGGTTAGCATTATTGGACTTGTATTTTTCAGTAATTCGCTTTTGAACATCTAGCTTTTCTTTTAACGAATTAATTTCAAGCATTTGTTCATTAGTGGATGCCTTATAAGATTATATTCTTTGAACAAGAGGTTGCATCTGTTCGATTAAGTTTTGATGAATAGGGTCACATACCTGACAAAGATTTGCCTTTTCTGTTGGAGGAGAATGACTGCCCATGAAAGCATCAACATCTTCATAATCGCTTTCAGTGTCGGATTGATTTAACCAGTGATCGTCTTCGACTAACAGTGCCTTTCCTGCCGCTTTCTGTTCTGCCAACAGAAGTTTTGCCTTGTAGTAGTGTACGTTTTTCTCAACTGGCTTTCTACAGTCCTTGGCAAAATGACCTAGTTTGCCGCAGTTATAGCACGTGACAGGTTCATCCTTCTTCTTTGACTCGGACTTGAGATCATTCTTCTCATTCTTCTCCTTGTGATCAGGTTGCTTGTGCTCATCAGTCTTCCTTTTTCCTTCATATTTGTCCTTATAATCATGGCGCTTGTTGGGAGTAGTGGAGTAGCGCTGATTATTGGACGAAGGTTTCTTGTAGTACTTGTTTCTCTGAAACGACTTGGTGATTAGGGTCATTGCTTTCTTTATCTGAGTCAGCTCAGGGTCAAAGTCGCTTTCTTCTGTTTCTTCTTCAGACTCTGGTTCAGACTCACTAGACTCTTGGATTCTCTTGGAGTGACGGCTGGAAGACTTGTCGCTTTTTGACGATACAAGAGCGAGTGGATCGGCATGATACTTGGAAGAGGTTTTCTGACTGCTCATAATCTCCATGACTTCATCCTCGTCCTGCATGAGCATCTCGTAGAGTTCATGGATTGGAACGTTCTCAATC
The DNA here is from genome assembly GCA_033807775.1 of Saussurea involucrata. Lineage (NCBI taxonomy): Eukaryota > Viridiplantae > Streptophyta > Magnoliopsida > Asterales > Asteraceae > Saussurea > Saussurea involucrata. The sequence continues at coordinate 62,013,457 of CM066320.1, read as the reverse complement.
AAGTTGTTGTGTTTGATGTGAGAAGCGAACACTTTCCATTCAGGCTGGAGATTATTCAGGAACTTGAGGGCATTCTCCGTGTTAGATCGAGTGATCTTGTTCTTGTGGAGCTCGTTCAACAGAAGGCAAAATCGTTCATATGCCTGAGTGATAGATTCGCCCTTGCGCTGCTTGAAAACGTCGAATTTGGTGATGCAGTTGTTGACCTTCAGTTGGTTTCCCACTTTACTCCCGCTCATCATCTTCTCTAATTGATCCCACATGCCTTTAGAAGTATGCTTGTAGCCGTCGATGGCCGTGTAGATCTGGTTCGGTAGACTCTGGATCAGATATCTCTTGGCATGTTTTTCACCATCAAATCTGCTCTTTTCCTCGTCGGTCATCTCCAAGTATTTCTTCGGCTTAGGTAGAGTTGCCTCACATGTTGCTTGTGCTGGTACGGTAACCATTGGAGTTTCTTGTGGGCCTTTAGAGAGAGCTTTCCAGATGTATTCGAAGTTGTCTTTAGCTTCGATGAAGATGAGGAATCTATCTCGCCATTGACTGTATTCGCCCTGATAGAGAGTCGGTGGCTTGGCGTCGGTACCGATTGCTAGCGCGCCACGAGACATCTTTGATGTGTGCACTAAGGTGATCGTCAGACAGTAGGTTTGATTCAAAGTTAAATCCTAACGCAAGGCACTACGAGTGAAAGTCCTAGCGCAGGTTCTAAGAGTGACTTAAAGTGAACTGGTAAAAAATTAAGCTAAACAGAACTTACCGGATAGGAATCCGGATATCAGAAGTGTCCGGATCTGGTAGTGACCGGATCCGGGTGTGTGAAGTGTCTGGATAGCAAAGTAACCGGATAAAACTGAAGTTACCGGATAAGACAAAGTTACCGGATAAAACATACTTACCGGATAGTGAATAGTGTCCGGGAGAAATAAGTTACCGAATATATAAAGAAAAACATACCGGAAACTAGGAGTGTCCGAATGCGTCTGGGAAATGAGACTTACCGGGTAAAATGCGTCCGGAAAGATGGAGTGTCCGAACAGAGAGTATCCGGGAACAGGTACAACCAAGAAGTAGGTTTTACCGGATAGAATCGTCCGGATACAAATGTAGTCCGGAAACTAGAAACGATCCGGGTGAAATCTTCCGGATTGTAGAGTGAAAAAGAAAACTTACCCGGAAACGAAGAGAATGTCCGGTAACTGCGGATGTGTTCAACAAACTGACTCGGATGCGATTAGGGTTGCCCAATATTGTTCCTAAAATATTAAAAAACTACCAAAAACACAAAAACAACAAACCCTAATCGATTTAGAGAAAACTAACAAGATTTTTGATGAATTTTTTTGATTTTTAACACAAACAGAGACAAAAACTTGTAGATGAGATTTTGCTCAAAAACTCTTCAAACGATCGAATTAGACTGTGGAAACTTGCAGAAACGCTAATGAAACAATGCTAATCGAATGGAATAACCGAGAACAGTTAGTTTTGTCAGAATCAAAAGATGATAATTATGAAACTAAGAACACAGTCAACAGAACCAAAAAGAATTTTACCAGAAACCTTTGAATGCTTTAAATCGATCGTCTGTATGCTCTGATACCAATTATGGATCCCAGATTAGTGCATACAATAAGAAATCAACAGTAATAATCAACAATCAGTATGATTTCCATTCGTCATCCATATAACTTTAATAAACCTTTTGAGAGAGTTTAGAAAGTATTTTGCAATTCAATTATGACGATTAACCTAAGACTAAGGTTAAGATAACTATTTATATCTAGGCCTAAACTAATCAGGCCCATGGCCCATTACAAGATTAAAGCCCAAATACAATTTACATAAAGTTCCCTTGAACTTCCATTCAATCTGATTTATTCCCAACAAAGTATGGAGCTCGCCCCACCGATGCTGAATCTTTGAGACTTAAACCTCCTTCCCAAGGAGTTGTCTTCGATTTGGGGCTCTCTCCTCAAGAAATTGAGGAAGCACTCCAGGCTAAAAAACTTTTGGATGCTGACAAAGCTTTATCTTTGAAAGTTTCTAAGGAAGAAGCCGTCAAAGCCAAAACTCCAGATCCTATAGAAGCTCAAAAATCTGAATTGGGCTCTCTTGAAGACTCGGTGAAGAAGGCTGAGGAGTTAAAGGAGAGAGAAATCAACTGGTACAAGAAGTCTATGTCCTATCGAATTGATCGATCAACACTTTCTTGTGTAAAAATTGCAACCTCCAAAATCACTCCTTCTGATGTTCGGCTCATTATAGAAAGAGAGGATGGATCATCAAGAAGCATCAAAGATTATCACCTGAAGCAATTTGGCCTCTCCGAATGGCTTGAATTGTCAAAGCTTCTAGTAAGGTGTTCAAATCCAAAGAAAGAAATATTCATCAACTATATCAGTGGGTTGATGAATCGGATGAAAGAAATCAAGAAGAAGCACCAGATTGTTCTCTCCTCCGAAGAAGCTGCACACGTCCGAACATTGAAAGCAGAAGTGAAACTTCCAGCCACCAAAACCAAAACGGTAAAGGACACAGTCTTCAAAGATATGGCTGCCAAAGGGAAGGTCCTATATGTTGATAATCTGAACTTAACTATCCCAACTTCGGTAGCATATCCTTCCACCACCTTGGCTCTTTCACCGATTGCACGTATTTTCTTCAATGATGGATTCGGTCACCGACGCTTCTTCCGATTTTCTCAGATCCATCTCGCAGATATCTTCTTTTGGAAGGCATCTCCAACCTCATGCCTAATCTGCCCGAAGCTCAATCATTTTATCAAGACATTGTCACCGAAATCAAGCGCCGAAAAAGAAGAGACTCCAAGTGACATGTTTGATATTTTTCCTAAGTACTTGTAATTTTCTTTCCAGATGCATCGAATTGCATAATAAATACAAGTACTTTCCTTTCATAACTTAGACTCTATTTGAATTTCATTGTTGCATATAATTTTTCTTTTTCTGTAAATGTTGGATATACTTAACAAATCCATAAAAGATAAAATAGACCAAAAAGAACAAAAAGAATGGTCTATGTGAAAAGAACCCAAAACGAGTAAAATGGGTCAAAATGCATTTCAAGTTCAAGTACTCTTAAAAATTCTAAGTATGAAGCTCAAATTCAAATAGGGGGAGATTGTTGGGTCACTAAATATTTGAAATTGACCCATTGATTTTATCCTTAAAATCTTACTTAGAATATTTTATTTTGGTTCTTTATAATAACTTAGCCAAGTCATCAAAAGTTCGGTGAAGTCGAAGATCAACCAAAATCAAGTCAGAAGAAGTATCCCATTGTGGAAATGAAGATACAATTCTCAACCAACAACTAAGTTATTTGGCCACCGATTTTCATCTTGAAAAATCGGTGAGTACATGGCCGAAGCCTCTCATTTTCGGTCAACTATCTCACCAATTTCAAGTTGAAAATCGGTGAGATCTCTCCTTGCCCTTCAAGTTTACCTACTACGGTACCGGAATGAATACGATCTCCATCGGACATACGTAACGCTTTAGCTAGTACACGAAAGTGGATACCATGATTCTTCTGTCTATCAATAACTGGCAGATGAAGATCATTTATTATGGGACAATATCTAATGTTAGGAAAAAATGACTATTTGTCATTTTATCCAGTTTCAGATAATGTCTCAATCAAGCATGCTTGTTCTTCCTAGTACTGAGAAAAAGTGTGAAAGTGACTTATCAACTTTTTAGAGTCAACTCCTATTCTTGAATCTCCAGATGACAAGTGTCCCAAACATTTAATGCTTCAAGCACTATATAAAGAGAAGAGGGCTCTCCATGCAAAGTTACGCGTTCCTGAAGAATTTCTTAGTGCAACAAGGCTTTCTCTCCTTTGAACTTTATAGCTTTCAATCTTTGTGCATTAGAAGTTGTTTTGTTTTCCAGTTTACTTTGTGAAGTTTGTTAGAATAGTTTATCTGTTCTTTTCGCAACGATCTAAGTTTTTCTATGTGTAATTCTTGATTTGAAAAATCAATAAAAGAATTAAATTAAGTGAAAATTCGTGTATTGTATTCAAACCCCCCCCCCCCTTTCTACAATACTTGTTTAAGCCATCTGGGACTAACACTTTGTGAAACTATGAGTGATGTGATTAGATAAATATAAAAGTGTTAACTCTAAAGTTAAAAATGTAAAAACACAAAAGATAAAAAAAAATTAAAAAAAAATATTTTTTTTGAAAAAAATACACGTCTTACAAAAAGCGCGTGCCGCGGCGCCTTAAGGCGTTATAGCGTGAGTCACGCCTTACAGAATCGTTATGGGTCATTTCGTAACGACATAGACGCGTCTTGCATCATATCACGCCATGACGCGCCTTTTTGAACATTGGTTGAGACTAACATGTATCACTTCGAATTTCAGGGAGAATACTTTATTGAGGGTTGAAGTCCTGTTTGTATTTCGATGGTGTCAGAATACACACAATTGTCTTTCTTGACAAGATCAGTGAAGTTTGATAAGGAGATAAAATATAACAATAAACCAATTCGACACCAAATAATATTTCTAATCCTTGTTTAATCTTCAACTAATGTTGAGTCTAGCTAATTTAACCATCTAGTTATTGCTTGTTTAGCAACATAAAACATCCTTGTTAATTCACAAAATCCTGAAAGAGGAAAACAAGGATTCACAAGCACATTTTTTTGTACAAATATGAGTTTCTCACAGAGTTGGTTAATATCAATTTGACAGATTTGAGTTTTTGTACAATTTAGAACAGATTTGGTTTACACCAATCTGACAGATTTAAGTTTTTGCACATGTTAGGAAAATTTTGGTGTTGTCACAGATTTAAAGTTTTTTTTTTGTGGAAGGGTATCCTAGGCTATGCCTAGACTAATCCCTTGGCAATTGTTAATACAAGACATTAACCCTGATTAAACTCAGTGGTCATAATTTGTTGTGTACGTCTGGATTCGAACCCTGAACAGATGGATATTACACCACATCCCCAGGGCCTTAACCACTACGCCACAACCATGAAATAAAGGAGAGAGGAGTAGAAGCCGTAGAATGGGGTGGGGTGGGGTGGCGGAGTAGGAGAAGCCGTAGAATGAGGGAGGGAGGAGGAGAAGTCATAGAGGATTGGAGAGGAAGAGCAATTATCGGCGGATATGAAGGTGGGATGGAGACGGTTGTTTGGCTGGAAAAATGGACCGGGAGTGGGGGTAAGGGGAATTCATCGATGTTTTCTTGGAAGGGTTTTGTGGATGAAGCCCATGTAACGTGAGTTTTTATTCAAAACTATTAAAAACGTTTTTTCTTTAAATGATAGATAGAAAAAAGCTAAAAAGACAACCTTAACTTAATGGAGCAAACAATTAGTGGAGTTAGGGAATGGACCTAATCCGAAACTAAAGTAAAACCATGATGACCATGGACGTAATTAAGTCGTTTGGGGGACCCAATTCAGAATTTTCAATAAACCACAAGGACCAAATTTGTAATTTTCTCTAGAATGAATATCTGTTTGTTGGGAAGGGAGAAGTGCAATATATGGCTTCTATTGGTTTAGAGGGTGTTTGGGATTGCTTATTTTAAACAACTTATGTTTTTTTTTTGTAAAAGTGTTTATCAACTTATATGGTGTTAAACCAAAGTTTTATAAAAAGTGTTTGGATTAGCTTATAACGATACCAAAACGTAATAAGCTGATAACTTGTTTTTTAGGGGGTGTTTGGAATTGCTTATACATGTAAAATAACCAAAAAAACTGATAAGTTGTACCAAATAAGTTAATAAGTTTGAAGGGAGTGACTTATCAGAAACTTCTCATTTGGATGCCAAACCAGTATAAACATTTTTTCTATCCAAACACTAAAAACTTCTTATTATCAGTACCATACCGAAATAACTTAATAAACACTTTAAATAAGCAATCCCAAACACCCCTTAATATTTAAGACATGGGTGGTCAATCCAAATTAACTTAGTTCAATATTTTCTATAAAACAAGCAACATCGCACGGTTCTAGATAGGGGTGTTTGCGGTCCGGTTTGGGCGGTTTAACCCCTCAAACCACAAACCAAACCGTAAGTGGCAGTTTATGAAATTTTAGCGGTTTGACATTAAGTGCGCACACCGGTCAAACCGTACCGCGGTTTAGGCTGTTTGGGCCTTTTATGAGTTTTAAAGTTTAAAGTTAAAAAAACATATATAACTTTAAAGTCGTGACTCGTGAAGACGTGAACGAGAACAACGAACAATGAAGTTGGTCAATGTTAGTGTTAGTGATAGTGATTTAGGACTTTCAATTATCAAAATAGATTTATGTTTGGGCTATTAGGATAAGACAAAGTTGAGGCTAAGTTTTAAAAGTTGGGCTAGAGTTTTATATTAAAGTAAATGCATAATATATATATATGTACATGTATTTGGCGGTCGGTTTGGTCTAAACCGCCCAAAAAAACCTCCGAACCGTAGACCAGACCGGACCATCCAGTTTGGTAATTTTTCAAACCAAGTCGGACCGCCAGACCGCTTAAACCGCCAAAAACGGTCAGGTTTAACCAATGTTCTAAATGGCGTGAGGCGTGGCGGCGAGGCCAAGCCTCAAGCCTTAGGAGCCACGACGAGGCCATGTCGTTTATCAAGGCGTGACTTATGCCGACAAATCTCTATATCATATATAATATTATATATAAAAATATATGTTTTTGTACTATTAATCGATGTGTCAATTATAATAAACAAGTTAAATTATGTTATATATTAAAAACTAGTAAATAAGACATAAAAAACGTAAAGAAAAATCAAATATCGCGATACAAAAGACCGCAAATTAGGTCATATCGTGCCACAGGCATAACGTAGCGTAAGACACAAGCCTTGAGCCATGACGCGCTATGGCGGCTGTCGCGACGAGCCTTTTAGAACAATGGGTTTAACTAGGTTCGACCGGTTTAAGCTTAGTTCTAGAACACTAGTTAAATCAAAATATCTTTCATTTACATGCAATTTTCCCTATTTTTTATGTCAAAACTCGACAAGAGCCTTAAAGACAATAATAGAGGGACTGTCATAGCAATAGTTTTAAGCCATGAGGGTACAAATTGTAATATTTTACCAAGTTAACCTAAGAATCGACAATGTGTTTCTCGAACAGAATTTGAGCTTTCAACCTCAATCCGATTAGGGTTTTGGGAAAGCGAAGAGAACTCTTTCTCTCTTCCCCATCTGTACGCATAGTTTGTGTAAACCTTGTAAACTCTTCGTCTCTCTACTCTACAAGCAGGTTAAGATCTTTTGATTCGTCGCTCTTTCCTAATTTATCAGTAATTGTTAAACCTTATTCTTGATCTATGCAGTTAAGCCGGTTTCTGTCGGTTGGTTTAATCTTTTCTTAGTTTTACATCTTTTGTGTTGCTCATGGTACATGAAATTTGTTTTCTATGCACTTTGTTTCATACCTGCAACGTATATAATCACGGGATTCATCATTCTAAGCCAATTTGTTTTGAGCTCGAACCTATTGAATGTATTATGGCAACAGATCCCGTGATTTCGTAAGCCATTTAAGCTCAAAAGTTTCCTGTGACACGGCTATTATCAATTGATGAATTATATGCTTGATAATTGAACATGTTCCCCCTAACCTAATTGGTTTTAAGGTAAAACCTTGGAGATTAGTGTCTGTAATTGGTAGGCTGATTTTGGTGAGTATGTGATTAGGCTGGTTAAACAATATTGGTGTGATTGTTCAGGAGGCAAATTCTCAAGCCAAAAATGGGAAATATGTGATAGTATTTGTTTTGAAGTGTATTGGGGGTTAATATATGATATAGTTTGGGATTTCTTCACGCTGGAGTATTTCTTTGATCCTAGAGGTCATTGGACTAATGCTTGAGTAACTGGATATCTTTTTTGAGCAAATAGTAAACATGGAAGTGGATAATCAAGGAATACAACTTGGTTTTTCACATATAATGATTCTTCACACTAGAGTTTTTGTAATGGAAAAGCAATGCAATTAACTTGGGTTAGATTGATGAATCACCAGTAAACTGTAGTAAACAGTAAAGCATATCCAATTATCCATACACCAACATCATCTTTTAACTCTTTTAAGTATCTTCTTTTGTGCTTTTTTTGATGTATTTTCTTCTTTATAACAATTAAATTTTGAGTTCTTCTTACTAGTCATACGTTTATTATGTTTGTGACTGTGTTTGTACATGTCTATTAGGGCATCTCCAATGGGTCACACTATATTTTACACCAAATTTCAAAAATAGTGTAAAAAGTAGTGTAAATTTTAGTGTTAATAGTAAATCATCTCCAATGGGTAACACTATTTTTTAAAAGTGATGTATAAGTAGTGTAAATGAATAGTGTTACACCAAATATAGTGTAATACTATTCATTACACCAAATTTAGTGTGAAAAATAGAGACCCCATTGGAGATGTGAATAGTGTTTTTTACTCTAAATTTAGTGTTTGGTGTAAGATTTAGTGACCCCATTGAAGATGGTCTGTGTTTCTGGTTATTAATAATCGTATAGATGTATTTGTAATAATTAATGCATGCACTGGATCTTTTTAACAAAACAAATTTTAGTGGATAGGCATATGCGTTAATTTTACTGTAATATGATGTTAGATCTTTTTTCTTTTCTTTTGAGGAAGAACATAAGATTTGTACTCTATAAATGCAGAATCGAAAAAACTGAAAGTTGTTGATTTATTTATCTGTTTGTTGTATACTGATGTTTTTCATTTCTTGTTTCAGCTAAAGATGATTGAGCAGGACGAGTATCGTTGTTTTATTGGGAATCTTTCATGGTCAACATCTGACAGAGACTTGAAAGAAGCTTTCAAAAAATTTGACCATCTTGTAGATGCAAAGGTATTCGTCAGTCGGAGATGTGCCTTGTATTTGTTGACAAATGGTAAACTCTTTCCATTTGTACACTGACTTGGTCTATACATCCTTGGTTTATATATCTATATCTCTTTCCTGCACAAGATTTAGGGCCTGTTTGTTAGCGGCTTAATGAGACTCACAACTTATTAAGTCAACTATACTTGACTGTTTGGTAGTGGCTTAATGATATAGAAAGTAGCTTATTGAGTAAGCTTCTAGGGGGAAGCTTTATGCAGAAAGCCAAGTTTTTTCCAAACCTGCCCTCCCAATTAACAAACGCTCTTTCCCATCTTTGAAAAAAACCCCTCAAACAAAAATCTTTCCAATCTATACATACAGATTAATCCACACAGTCAACTTTATCCATACGTGACTTAATGGAACACTAACCAAACATCCCCTTATTGTCTTCAACCAAAAGGATCATTTAACTTTTCTTCTTGAAAGCTTAAAGAATTGTGAAATATCCTTCTCTCGATTAAAAGTTTTTTTATTTTTATTTTTATTTGTTGCCTTTTTGTCTTCTTTTGTAGTTTGGTTTAGTCTGCAAGCAAAGTTATTTATTCCAAATCTTGTTAGTTCTAAAAAAGTAGGCTTTGATAAAAGAATTAGTCACCATATGAAAATGCTTATCATCACTAATGAGTTTACTCTTGTAAAACCAAATATAAACTTGAATGAGTTGGAATGAGTCAAATGTATCCAACACTGGTTCACCTGGTATTTCAGGTTGTGGTTGACAGATCATCAGGGCGATCACGTGGGTTTGGATTTGTTACCTTTGATGATGAAAAAGCAATGGAAGATGCAATCGAAGCAATGAACGGGATAGATTTAGATGGACGTCCTATCTCAGTAGATAAAGCTCAACCAAATCAAGGAGGTGGTAGAGACCGTGACAGTGGGCGGGGCGGGGACAGGGACAGTGGGCGGGACAGAGACAGGGGTAGGGATCGTGGTCGAGACCGTGATTACGGCGGTGGTGGGCGAGGCGGCGGCGGCGGTGGTGGTGGTGATTGTTTCAAATGTGGAAAACCTGGACATTTTGCTAGAGAATGCCCATCTGGAGAGGGATCAAGAGGAGGGAGCAGGTATGGTGGCAGAGATGACAGATACAGCAGTCGTCATGGTCCGGATCGCAGTGGGGACCGGTCAAGTGGACGCAACAGGGATTCTGGCAGTCGCGGAGGATCAGGAAGCGATAGACATAATCGTGATCGTTCTGGTCCTTATGAACGCCCTTGATGCTATGCTTCTCAGGTTTATATTACTTCACTTTCTCTTCTTTTAATAATATGTCACATTCAATTTTACGATCATTACCCCTTCCCCCACCCTACCTCCGGGTGGGATATAAGAGCATCTCCAACAAATTCTCCAAAATTTCTCCAAATTTAAGTCAAAATCTCCAAAAATATTTACATTCATCTCCAACAGATTTCCCATTTTGAAGATTGATTATAATAATAAAATATTCCATTCATCTATTAAAATATTATTTCTTTCTCTCTAAATATTTACTTTCAAAGTTTTCTATTGGTGTTTTCATTTAGTAATCATTTTTGGGTCATCTCCGTATTTGGAGAAAAACTCTCTCTCTCCTACTTTCTCCATTTTGAAGATAGTTTTGGGGAAGCTGTTGGAGCAAACTTATAGCTTAAAATTTCCATTTTCTCTATTTTGGAGAAGCTGTTGGAGATGCTCTAATGGGTTAGTTTTTGTTTAATAAATAAATATGTTGATGGTGGCTCATTATTTCAGCTGTGGTGGTGAAGCTGTATTTATCACAGCATGGTGAATCTGCAGGATTTTATGTGACGACACTTTGTCCCATTTTGAATTGCATCAAACTGGTATCTGCTGCTATATCTTTTTTCCCAGATTTTAGTAACTGTTTTCTGTTTTGGACAAGTGTTGAATGGATCCTTTTTAGCGTATTATAGATATAACCGCTGCTTGATTTTTATCAGTTTTCGGTTTTGTTGAGCCCAGTTCTTGTGCTCGAAATACTGAGTCCTAATTGTGCTCTGCTTTTTTGCTTTATTATTTTTGTTGTTCTTGTTTTGTAAAAGGAATGGCACCCCTAACCTTTGCTAAAGCCACCACTATCCCTCTATATCATCATTACAATTGTTTTGTTTTTTGTTCTTTTTGCCTTTTTATTTCTTTGTTCTTTTATTTATTTGTATTATATTTTAGAGTAATTACATGATTGGTTTATGTGGTTTAAATTGTTTTATTTGTTTTAAATGGTTTTCTCTTCTTTTATATTATTTATTTGTATCATGTTTAATTAATACGATTTCTTATTAAATATTTATTTATGATATTTCATTTTATTATGTATAATTAATATGAATTATTAATTATAAATAAAATGTTTTATATATACATTGAGTTCTTTTTGTTCTTTTTTCACTTTTTGACTTTTATTTATAAATAAGTGAAAATGTTATTACCTTTTTCTAATAAATAAAATGTATAATGTATAATTTCTATTGTTCATCAACCGGAAGTGATTTATAATTCAGTACAATATTTTTACAAGAATATTAAAAATCAATTTAAAATCATGTTTATAATTATTAGCAACTTACATCGTGCTTAAAAAGTGTTTAACAAGCTGTTGTGGCTGTTCCTGTACAGCTGCTGTGTGTCTGCTGTGTGTCTGGTTGATGGTATCTTGTTTTCTGTTTTCTGTTTGGTATGTTGGTTTGTCCCTAGCGAACCATTTCGCGATTGCTTTTGGTCGTGTTCGGTGTGGTTTTTAGTTCTTGGCCATTCTGACGTGTTCCCATCCTATTGTATTTTGTCGGTGTTGGTTGGTAATAAACTGCCTTGCCTTTCAAAAAAATCTCTTGTTCTATATATATTTGACAAATTATTGCACAAACAAATCTAATCATTTTATATGAAATAAGGTTTAGGATTGTATAAAAACATATACATATATATATATATATATATATATATATATATACACACACACACATTAAAACATATAGAGTAAATTACATTATAAAAAAAATCGTAATATTCACATATATATATATATATATATATATATATAAGGGTGGTATCGGGTACAAACCAGTTAGTTTGTACAAACTCGTACAAACCATACCTAGCTAAATTTGGCTTTTTGAATATATATATATATATATATATATATATATATATATATATATATATATATATATATATATATATATATATATATATATATATATATATATATATATATATATATATATATATATATTTTGGCTTCATGAATATATCATTTGGTATTTTAACTAATTTTTTTTACAAAAATAAGGGTATTTTAGGGTATTTTTGTAAAAAAATTAGTTAAAAATGCCAAATGATATATTCATGAAGCCAATATATATATATATATATATATATATATATATATATATATATATATATATATATATATTCATGAAGCCAAATTTATAAAATCATAAAGCTAGGTATGGTTTGTACGAGTTTGTACAAACTAACTGGTTTGTATTTGATACCCAGCCTATATATATACATGTGTAGTATAGTATATATAACATATTATAATTTTGATTTATCGTAAAAACTCATAATATATATGTGCTTAATAATAATTAATAATATGAAATATATATAATAATACAAATAAATATATAATATATATAAGAGAATATATATATAAGTAGTATATATATATAATATTAATAATAAAATAATATATATTGTAATTGAGTTGATGGATGTGGTGGGTATCAATTTCCAAGGCATTCAACACCCCTATTAGGGGTGCCAATAGCAATGCCCTAAATTAGAGCATCTACAACAATGAAATTTCATTTCAATTGCAAATGGATCATATCAGCGCTACATCAGCTTTGCAATTATCTTGAAATTATCTCTCATAACAATGAAGTTTCACTCAGTTTCTAAAATGTCACCTTATCATAAAAAACTATATTTTAATCAAATAACAATAAAACTATAATTAAATACTCTTTACTATAATTTAATATGAAATATTTTATTAATTAAATATCTATAATAAAATAAAATAAAATTAATTAATTAAATAAAGTATTTAATTTATAAAACATTAAATTAAAATACAAAGTAAAAATATTACATTAATCGTCATTTTCTTCTTCTCCAAATCTTTGCCAAATCTCTTCAATCAAATTTGATTGTAAACAATCATTCGTTGACCGATTACGTACTTGTATGTGATTTTGGAGATAGTTTTCGTACTCGGGAAGTATGCTACGAGAGATTTGAGGCATAGTTATAGTAAAATTAACATCATTGTTTATATCATCAAATTGACGAATATAAATATGACATTCATCTTCGACGATCATGTTGTGTATGATTATACATGCTCTCATTATTTCTCCAATTATCTCTTTGCACCACATACGAGATGACCCATATATAATAGCGAAAGTTGATGGAAATGGATCTCACAACAATGAGCGAACCACAACGGAGTTTGTACGAACATCAACTTAAAAAACTTCTAAAAGAATTTCTAAAAGAACAATGATGTATTTTTATGTGTTAAGTTTGTATTTTTTTTAATATGTAATTTATTTTATTGTACTTTAATATAAATTATATTTTGCATTTTTTAATATTTGTCTTTCAAAAAAAAATTAATATTTTTATTAACAAATAAAATTATTTATACATTTTTCATAAACATTCTCTACAAAACATCACAAAACATGATTTGATATAAAACAATTTCTAATTTAGAAATTATTCCCTACAATTTCTTATATTATTCACTGTCACATCAGCAAAAAGTACTGATTTGACATTTGCAAATTACCAAAATCAATTTTTAATTTAGCAATCATACTCGCAACCACTACAATTTCTAATTTAGCAATCCTACATGACACTTTTGCAATGGCTTTTACTAACCCCACCCCCTGCAAGTTTTTGCACCCCTGCCAGAATGTCAGCCTCACAAACCAAAAAGAAATTTAACATTTACATTTTACTCCCCTATACTAATTAAATAAATTTACTTTATACCTTTTACATTTCTAATTTTCATTTTATACCTTTATTATATTAACACATAAAATCGTATATTAGCTAAAATACGTTAAAAAAATACGTTTTAATTTTAACAAATTACACCATTATAATCGTCTCTTCGATACGTTCGAAATGAGCCAAATCTTGAATTTTTTTGGATTTAATTATATTATTATATGTCATACGTTTACGTTATTTTTTGATATTGAATATTTTTTATTTAATTATATTATTATATGTCATACGTTTACGTTATTTTTTGATTTAATTATATTATTATTCATCGATATCTTCTTATTTTTTGAATTAATTATATTATTTCGAAATAAGGCAAATATTAACTAAAATACGTTACAAAATATCCAACAAATTCCAACTCTGATTACTCATTTAAATCAATATATTCACGAGTACAAGTACGCTCTATATATTCTGTATACATATCTAATCTACGTTTGTATGGGTTGATCCATGTACTTGCAACTGGAAATCGACAACGTCTCCAATGGGTTGTGAGTGTGGGCATTGGGTATTCTCCGTTTAATACCACTTTTATGTAATGATTACCATTAACATGCACTATTGCAATTGACACGTGTTGGGATGGTGACGGCGGTGGTGTCCTGAATGGTAAGTATGTCACACTACCTGCCATATTGAGAACATGTAGTATGACATTGAACCTTGAAGCAGCTAGAATTCCCATTTCAGGCATAGCGATCCAATACATAGATGGTGCAAAGACGTCCTTCTTGAAAAAATTCAACGCATCATAAGTTCTTCGACACTCGTCGCTGCCAATCACACAAGAGTAGTATTCTTGATACTCAGTTAGTTCATCAATTAACACTCTGCGGATATTGTCCCATTGGTCTTCATGACCACCCAGACAAGTATGACCAAAATCTTCAGAGTTGATAAATAGGAGCTATACCTCGCTGATTGAGTATGACCAAAATCTTCAGAGTTGATAAATGTTGGCGCGTTAGAACAACTGCGTCTAGCAGGGTCTTCAAGAATCTTTTTCTTTAGAGCTTGATTCTTTAGAGATGGACGTCCACGAGTGGTTCTATGAGCCGAAGGTTCATCAAACGACGACTTTGATGACATTATTATATCCTTTAACTTTTTTAACAAACTTTTACGTCCATGGATTGGTTGTTTATTGAAATGATCTTTAAACACTTGAACTTCATCATCACATTGAATATCATCGCCTTGTGCAGAAGCACATGGTGAGAAATCAAGTTTTTTTCCAAAATACGTCGATCACATCAAGTGGAATGGATTTGTTTTGATAAGTATATAGTGCTTGTTCATGCGCACATGGCAACCCATGACTTGTACGCAGTTTACAACCACAATTTTCAGAAAATACGCTAGTCTTTAAAGACCGCTCATATTCACTGTAAATTATATCAAGTGCATAAGATGAAACAAAGCCCCGCAAATTTTGAAAGTGTGATATTTGAAAACGATGTTTTCCAATAATTTTACTCAGTTCAAAACTTGCTTTGATCGACGTGTCTTGTGACTGAATTACTTGATGAATATGAGATAAAATTCTTTTCAAGTCTGCTTGTAAGGTCTCCAAATATTTTTTTAATTTGGAATGTTGGCTTTCAACTCTATTTGTTGTGTGATTTCCAAAATTTAAATATTGATCAACCCACGTAGACACAAACATTTCTTTATACGGCGTCAACCATACCCTGTCCAGGTAATCCATTACACTTGGAAAATATAACAAATATATATACATATATCAATATCTTTAGTGATAACAATTAAACTATCTTATATCAAGAATACCTGGATAATTGAGCAACTTTTCTTGAAGTTGTACCAAATTTTATGTGTACATTACTTGATTTGGAGATTCAAGTAACTGCACCCATTCTTGACAAAAAGAACTCCATTGCGGTTGACAATGTTTAAGAATATTTTGGTAGATATGCCATCTGCAAAGCAATAGTTTGGCACCCGGAAATACCATTTTGCATGCATTAATCAAAGCCAACTCTCTGTCTGTGACTATGGCACCCGGGTAAAGGTTATCGTATATTTTGGACTTTAGACATTCTAACGCCCAAATATAATTTGATACCTTTTCTTGATGCATAAAGACAAATGCAATGCAAAATGTCTTGTTGGTTGATGTGACACCCACTATCTCAAGAAGAGGCATATCATACCTGGGGTATAAACAAAATAATAATATTAAACAAAATAATAATATTAACATTAATATAATACTAATGTATATTCCAGTACCTATTTGTTTTATATGTGGCATCGATGACTAACACTTGTGGGAATGCACGCCAAAGCTCCAATGATTTTGGATGAATTAAGAATAAATCTTCCAACTCGTTTGTTTCGTCATTTACACGAGTCCCAAAATCATAACTATTTTGAACAAAAAAATCCAAAACAACCTGCATTTTTGGCCTTCCTGCATCGTTTTTTATCTTGATCTTTTGGACTTCATTGTAGATTGTTTTCGACGTAGATGCATTTTCCACACTTCTACCCTTTAACGTGGATAAAATGTGTCGTGGCTTGACATATTGGGCTGATAAATCTTCAACTAGTAGACGTTCACCCTCGTTTAGCCGCATTGCATATGCGTGACCCTCCATATATTGTGCAAGGGCATGATTATGTGTATCACATACAACTCTCAACGTCCACCAATTATGCTTAGCCGAACGTAGCGCTATCAACTCAAATGGGCAATTAAACTTTCTTGTTCCAGTATCACGACTGGAAACTTTCTTACTTTTGTAAACCCCACCATGTTCACAGCAAAACACGACTTTATAAACAACTTCATTTGGATAAGACTTTGATCTTTTGACATTAACAACACAACCAACCGAACGTCCCACATTGCGCACCCATGCAGTAATTTCTTCTCGAGAACTGAACACTTGAAATTATTATATTTTGTTATAACTTTCACTTGTCCACGTAAGTATTAATAAATCTAAATGTTAGTTATCATAATATTGTACCTGGTCGGTGACAAATTCTGGTGTTCGTGTCAAATCTTCTTCCATGTTTGTCATCTGCAACTTTGATATATATATGTATATATATGAAGGATATATAGAGGGAGAGAGTTAGAGTGAAACAGGGAGAAAGCGAGAGTAAGAGAAGGAGAGAATGAATGAATTCGGATGGAAATCGAATGAACGATTCGTTCGATTTATAATGAATTATTTTTACTTTATTTCAAATCAATAACTTTTCTTTATTTCAAATCAATAACTTTTCTTTATTTCAAATCAAATTATTTATCGATATATATAAAGATTTTTTTTTTCAAAACTGATTTTTTGTATATATAACAATTGTACACAATATTCAAAATACTTAAGATAAAAACTGATGATGTCGCATTTATAAACAAAAATATTTTTTATTCAAAAAATTCAATATTAGGCTCATTTCGAACGTATCGAAGAGACGATTATTCGTCGAAACCCCATTTCATATTCTTCTCGTGAAATCGATACTATTTTTCACCAACCCGATGTATAATCGATACTATTTTTCACCAACTCGTCGATACCTTCGAAATGAACCCGTTTTTTTATTTAATTATATCGAAATGAGCCCAATATTAACTAAAATACGTTAAGAAAATACTTTTTAACAACTTTCAAAATTTTAAATCGTGGACTCTTATTAGTTTATTCTTATCTCTAACCACTTTCACCACTTTCAAATCCTCAAATCATGAACTCCTCAAAAAACGTCATTCTTTAAACACATTTATAAAAAAAATTGATCGTTTTCTCAGAACCAATTAAGATAATTTAGAACATTAAAGTTGAAATATTTATAATATAATATAGACACATATATAAATCGTTCGGCGTGAGGTTCGTTTATTTAATAAATGAACGAACATGAGCACATTTTTTTGTGTAAAATCATCAAGTAAATTGATTTAATAATGGTAGTACGAGTTTACAGCCCTGTCCATTCATATAAAAATGGTAGTACGAGTTTTTAAAAACTGATTTTTGTATATATATCAAATTCCTTAACGTATTTTAATGTGATAAAAATGTAAAACGAAAATTAAAAAAAGTAAGAGATGTACCATAAATGATATATAATTAAATAATTAAATCAAAAAAATCAAAAAATTCAATATTAGGCTCATTTCGAACGTATCGATTAGACGATTATAATGGTGTAACTTGTTAAAATTAAAACACGTATTTTAACTAATATACGATTATATGTGTTAATATAATAAATGTGTAAAATGAAAATTAAAAAAGTAAAAGGTATAAAGTAAATAAATTATATAAGTTTAGGGATATAAAATGTAAATGTTAATTTTTTTTTTGGTTTGTGAGAGAGCCGACACATTGCAGGGGGGTGTGAAACTTGCAGGGGGTGTCTTTGCAATACAAATGAAATCCTAATGAAATCTTTGTTGTAGATGCTCTTAGGCATCTCCTGTCACATCAGATTATCCTTTTCCTACATATTTATAAAATCTATTTACCTCTAATCATTAACCGGTTCATCTAATTATTATTTTATATTATTTAATTGGATTGGGTCCCATCGTTTTGATGAAGAACCGATTCATGTTTTATGAACCTTTCCTCTTCTAAATTCCTTCTAATGGTGTAAAGATTTATGAATGCTTCGCCCGTTAGGTATAAGAACCTTTCATTGGAGATGCTCTTAGGGCTATGCCACATGTAATAATAATATCAAAATAATGTATATTAATATATTCATGGATAGTATATGTTGGAGTTCATTTATGAAATCCACATATGGATAGAAGATTGAGATTTGTGTATATGATGACCTATGAGGACATTGCATTGGATTGGATGTAATATGAGTGTCATAAGTGTCTTCAAGTTGTGATTCTATATTTAATCGTTTTACTTGCTAACAAATAGTTTGCTATGTGCGGGTGACATACTTTAAAACTAGTTAAAAAAATTCTATAACTGATAAATGGACCAGTACGGTGCCAGTCATGTATCGAGATAAGATTTGTCATTCTTGTACGTTGGGAGTGATGTATTTGAGTCCTTAATTGAATAGTATTGAGGAAATGCATGAATGCTCAAATAATTGATATGTTTGTCGATATATGTTTTGTCAATATATTTTGGAATCAACAAACTAGAGATTGGACTAACAGGGGTTGACAAAAATATGCTATGCGCTTATGATTTAATGATACTTTTTGGTTAATAAAATATAAATACAATCAAAGAAACATACATTCCTTTGAAAAAATAGCATGTTTTTTATATAGAGCATTTTGATAGTAGATCCACCAAAATGACAAACGAAAAATTAGTTTTATTTTGATATGAAAAAAATATCTTAAAGGAAGATTTTGGGGACGTTTATTAAACTTTTACCGGATAAGCACTTACTAGCAAGAGCTTTCACTCGCTTGTTTTATTGGATAACATTTTTAGTTATCAAAATAGATTCTGGTTGGTGTTTTTTACCTGGTAAACAGTTATCTAGTAAGAGTTTTCTCCCTCTCTGAGTAAGATTTTCTGGTCTTCCTATGTCTTATCGAGTAAGAGTTTTGGTTTAGGGTTGTTGGTAATAATTTTTTTGCCCAAATACTCATCGATAAAGTAAGGGTGCGTTTGGTTCGTCGGATTCCGACGGAATCTGGTGGAATTGGAATGGTCAATTCCGTTGACCAAATTCCATTGATATGTTTGGTTCTCCATGGAATGGAATTGAATTCCACACATTCCTTCAATCAAGGATTTGGTCATTCCTTCATAAAAGACATGGAATTGAAATCCATTCCAACCAAAAATTTAAAATGACAAAAATACCTACTTAACAATAAAACCCATTCACGTTTTTTCCCAGACCGACTTCTGTTTCATCTTCACGATCAACCAAGTTGCTGGACTTTTGCTTCATCTTTATCATCATCCATATCTCTCTAAAAACAACGACCGCCATATTTGACCATCACCGACGTAGAACCAATCGTACAAAGGAGTAAATCGAGGATAAAATAAGCAAGGAATGTGGATGTTGTCCCTGGTTCTCCCAAACGTTAATATCCCAAACGAGGATAAAACAAGCAAATAATGTGTATCGATTCTGGATTCTGGATTTGCAGAGAAGAAGGATGGTGTTAGCAGCCGAAAATGGGTGTTGCGATGGCGGCCAGAAAATGGTGGTGCAACGTGAGGGTCTAGGTCAAAAAGGGGGATGAAGGGGATAAGAAGAAGAAGAAAAAAAGGATAATTGGTGAATTTTTAGATTAGCAAATCAAAAAACAAATAATGGAAGCAATGTGTATATATGGAAATAATTTGTATGGCCAATTTACCGTTTTTATAATTAAATGCTAATTTTATTGTTATTTGTTTTTTAAAAAGTATATATATATATCAAGGGTATTTTTGTCAATTTTCATTATTCCATTCCAATTCCTTAGTAAACCAAACAGATAGATTCCAATTCATTTGACAGATTACATTTCATTCCTGTCAACCAAACACTTGGTCAAACCTGATAACATTTCATTCCAATTCCTTTCAGATTTCAATTCCTTCGACATATTCCATTATATCAGAAATCATTCTGCGAACCAAACGCACCCTAAGTGACTTATGGTAGACAATTACACACTAAGAGTTTAATAAAAAAAATCCTTAATATTTGTCGAAACTAGAAAGATATGCACCATTCAACATTAGTGTACAAATTTGCTTTTGACTAAAAACGGAAAGAAACTAAAAAGAAACACTTCAATTTTGGTAATTCAAAGAGGTGGAAAATTCCCATGTCCACAAATTATTTTTTGGCCACATATTTATAGCTTCATGGCCAACCTAAAAGTTGATCAATTTTATAACTTTTTGATATTAAAAGAATCTTGACACTTTTATTCTAAGTTTTAGAATGTGCAATTTGTATACCAAATAAATGAAATTCATTCGATTACTATTTTTGAAAATTATATTTTTAAAATACTAGTTACCTATCTGCACACGATGCGGTCCGAAACACATGGGCGGATCCAATGTATTGAATACGCTGGCACGTGCCACCATATTATTTATCCGACGAAAGGTAAAAATTTTAGGTTCGTGAAAGGTGCAACCGTATCATTTTGGAAAGTGCTACCGTAGAAACTTAAAGAAGGTGCAACCATGTCTCGTATTCAACCAAAAAACAAAAAGAAAACTCTTGAAATCAGCCAAAAAACCGAAAAAAACTCCCGAAAAACCAAAAAAACTCCCGGAAAAACCAAAAAAACCAAAAAAAAACTTAAAAATCCCTTGAAATAAAGCAAAAAGTTTTGAAAATCTCTCGAAATGGTGGAATTAGACTAAAAACAAATCAAACAATATTGAACGTCGGTAAAAAGACGTAGACACGTCGATAAAAACCGTGTTTTTTGTAATTATTTTTTGTCTATATTATATGGTGACACCGTATGAAATTTTTCTGGGTCCGTCCCTGCCGAAACATCTTGAAATCAAAACCGAGAACTCGAACCGACAGTCTGTCGTCTAAAAATTCTCAATTACTTTCTTGTCCACCAATCTAGTGAAATTTGAGCGATATAACCTTCCAAGTTTGAAAATATGACAAGATGATCAAAATAAAAGATATAATTTGTTTTGCAATTAGTATCAATAAATATACTTTACACCCACAATTAATCATCTAGTTCCACCTTATTCCTCCAATTACCGTCATCAACCTTTTTTCACCACTCTTGTTAACAATCCACCCTCATTGTTTCAATTTGAGACAATGCCTTTTCACCCGAATGCTAAACTGATACCAAGGCCAATGATCAATAAACTGTTCTATCCAGTTACGTAAATAACCCGATAAGCACGTACCGGGTATCGTTTAGTAGACATAACAAGAGAAATGTTGATATGCATATAAATAGCAAAAGTGTGGAAACAGAAGTACACTTGAGATTCGGTTTCTCAAACTACCTAAACAGTTTGAATAAGACTGAAAAATCAATCATTAGGAAGCCATTAAAAGATTGGCCAATCTACATTTACCCGGTCAAAAATATGAAATCCATTGGAACAAATGTACTGAATGAAGTTAATGAACATTTTTTTTGGAAAAAGAAATAATTTGAATTTTCAACCAATGGGATTTGAAAACAATGTTCCTTTAGAATATGAAACAAAAGGATACGAACAATACATGTCTCAATAGAAAAACTACTATATTCATATTTCTTGCAAGAACTTGTAATTTAATATAGGATTTCCACATTAGGACAAGTTGAATTTTTAGCCAAATAGATAATGCAATGATCTCGTGATTTGAGCACCTACTATATTCTTACAAGATTTTTGACTAATAATGAGATGAATCCCAAAAGAGGACAATTAGGACCACCATTCATATAATTCATGGCACAGTTGTCCTTGACATGCTATATAGCCATACATTTTGAAGGCCACGTTGGAAAGTGGCTATCGAGGGTACATATTGTAGGTTTATGTAAGGGTCGCATATATAAAGTATGTATATCTCGAATTGATCATGATGCTCATGAACCAAATAACTTACATGTTGTAGTAAGTGAAAAATAATTATTATTTTAGTAGATTAATAATTATAAAGATTGTGCGTATAAAATGTAATTATGATAATTACATAATTGGACTTAACATGGATAATTAATTATTAAGCTAATAATTAATTAGACCCAAAAACTTAACATTGGAAAATAATAATTACTCGAGCCCAATGATTAATTAATTATTAAGTTAATAATTAATTTAATTAAAAGGCTTAAGCCTATAAGCTTGTTTAAGTTAATAAGGATCCGGTGTATGAATGAAAATGAGGTATATAAACCTAATTATAATTAGGTTCAGGGTTAAGCAAAAACAAAACATTCTCTTCCATCCCTCTCCACTTGTGGCCGTCAAACATACATACAAACACAAGGAAAAATCGATTTTTCCTTGGGTAGTCATGGTTCATATGGCTAGCAATCGTTCGGGATTGAAGAGTACTCACGTGTGGATACGCTAGAGGAGGCCTACGTTGGATTCTCATGCTTCGATTGTCTCTCCGACACAACCATTGAGGTAGTATTCTAAAACCTCCCATGGCTGTATTTTCTCCTTATTTCCGTTAGTTACGGATCTAGGCTAGTTACGGTTTCACGATTACTTTTGTTTTTGTATGCATGCTTGTATTTTATTTTTTTCCGCTGCGCTTTTGTGATTCTATTGAAACCCTACAGTGATATCAGAGCCCCGTAACAACGAAATAGTCGAATAGGGCGGAAAGTTGGGTAAAAACGGTCAAAACAAAAAACCGGCCAAAACCGCCATCGTGCGATGTCGTGGGCCGTGCGGTGTCGTGCACCGCCGTGGCTGTGTGCCTCATGCGTCGGGTCACGGTTCAGCCACCCTCACGGTTTCAACCATTTGGGTGGGCCGTGGTCTTAGGTAGTCGGCGACGGGTTAGCCTTGGCCGATTCTAATTGTCGGTCACGGCCGACGTCTCAAAATTTCTATTTTTGCAAAACCCTAATTTTGATTTGGGCATAGGGTTTTTCGTGGGCCGAAAGGTCTCTTGTTTTTTACCGGGTTTTTGCCCAATTTTTATGGCTTGTTAATTTTATGTTTAATTGGACCCAAACTCATTTTGGTCTGTTTGCTTTTATGCATTTGGTATTGGTCCGTTTGACCCATGGTTGTATGTTATTAATTTTGGGAAACTTAAAATGTATAATATTATGGGTTATGTATCTTAACGATCTGCGTATCCTTTTATTTATTTTAAATGGAATGTAATAGTTAGGTTAGAAGTTTTAGCCTAGTATAATATTAGTTTAAAATTTTGTAATCGAAAGACTGAAGGAATCGAAGACGGTGTCCCGAAGTCCACCTCGATTGGCGGAGATAGTGGGAGTCAAGAAGATGTCCTTAGGGTTTGACCAAGGCTTCCGTGTGGGCTCACGAAAACCTCTTTAGTGGGCCATACCAAATCTTTTATGTGTTTGTGTTGCTCCTTTTTCCCGTTTTATTTTATTTGCTTTATAATTATATGATATAGTTGTTCCAATATTTTAAAAAGGAAAAATAAAACGCAAACGAAAACATAAAATCGGTAACATGTAAATGTTTTACAATAAATTGATAAGTTATCAAATTCAAACCGATTAACGAGTTTTATAAAATGAAAGATAGTTTTAAAGAAATACCGACTTGACTCATGAGATCACAATAGGTTGTGTATTGCCCACTTATTGTGATAGTCATGACTCGGATGACCGATTTCTGAGTTAATACTCAAAATAGAAATTGTGATATTTTAGTATGGTTAGACTTGCTTGAGGTATTTATGCATTGTGTATTGCCCGTGTATAAATAGCCCCAAAGTGAAGAAGTGAGATTAAACATGTCTTTAACTTAATAAAGAATCCTATGAAGGTCTAAGAGTTGTGATGATCACAATTGGAAGTTGCCTACCTAAATAACTACTTCCCACAGTTTGCAAATTGACTAATCGTGAGATTTAGCGAAATATGGGTCTTAGCTCAATTTTGAATTATAAGGGTTATTCAGACTCTGAGAACTAATTACTAAAATGAACTTTATTTTCTGTAGATGTCTGCTAATCAAGAAAACACAAAAACCTCAAACCTCACCCAGTTCACACTCAGCTCAATCTTAGACAAAGAAAAACGGAATGAATAGAACTTCTTGGAATTGTTCCACTTCCTGAGGGTAGTCCTCAGGCATGAAGAGAAGTTCTATGTTCTCGAGAACCCCCCATCCGAATCCTCTAGCTAGGAACGCTTCTAGGAGTGTTGAGCTGCTTATGATAAGTATGTTCGAGACTCCATGAGTGTTTCATGTCTGATGTTGGCCTCAATGACCACTGAACTTTTAATGGATCATGAGGAAATGTCAGCTTGGGATATGATTACCTCCCTGAGGACCATGTTGGTCACCAGACTAGGCAGGAAAGATTTGACACCGTGTGATCACTACATACTTCTATGATGCAGAAGGGGACACCGGTCAGTGCCCAAGTTCTAAGAATGAAATGGTGTTGATCCAAACTCTCTCAGTGATTTGATGATGACCCTTAGAATTACTTAGTGAAAATTACAAAGAACATCTGTATGTATTAATGTTTCGCCATCAATGATAACACTGAGTCTGTTCAGAATCACTGATGGTACCATTGTTCTTCATAATATTTCTCACCGATAAATGTACATCAGTGATAACCTGAGCCTGTTCGCTTATCACTGATGATCGCTGATAATCCAAATTGTAAGAAATGTTGTTTGCAATCCCTAAAGACAAATTTCACGACAAAGAGTTCATCGCTGACATCGAAGACAAAGCTGATGAACAAGTGACAAGTCTACTAATGATCTGATGCGAATATCAGTGAAGCAAAGACAAGTCCACACACGCGGCGCTTCTAGAAGAAGACTTCAGCGATAGCTGACTTACATCGGGTCTCACTGATGGAAGATCAACTCAGCGATCGCTGATCGTGAAGCCTGCTCTCCAAGAAATGTTTGTCTTATCCTCCTGCACACTTTTGTACGATTTGTCAGAAGGACATACCTTTGTCCAGAATCGTACAAACCACTCTGCCACTACACTGTTCACCATGCGACCCAAAGCATGTTTCCAAAAGTCAGAAGCATGCACCCAACCAGATGTTGACACGTGTAAAGTTCTCCTGGCATGCATTAAATGCATGTAGTTAAAATAGGAGGAATGCTCCTTCAGTTTGAAGGTGGTCATCCCTGTATCTCCTTAGTGCCTTAGAAAATTGTCTTTAACTTTCTTTCTTCTTTTCTCTCTATTTCTTAGTGCAAGAAATCTTTGTGATTCTCAAGTTTATTTAGATTAGGTATTGTACTTAGTCTTATTCCACAACAAACTGTAAATTGTTTGATTTATCAATAAACAATTTAGAAAACTATAATTATTGTGTGTTTGTATTCACCCCCCTTCTACAAACTAATACTTGTATAACCCTTCAGGACCAACAAGTGGTATCAGAGCAAATTATTTAATCTCCATAAACAAGATCTTGCTTATACTAATCTCTTTCTTGCTATTTTCTAAATGGCACAAAACACAAACACAAACTACATTGATAATGGCTCTCTTGCCAAACATCCTCGATTTAGTAAAGATAATTTCAATCTCTGGAAAAATCAAATGATGCTTTTCCTAGAAGGTGTAGATCCCACTATACCCCACTACGTGGAAAATGGACCCTATATCCCCTATATTCTTTCTCATGCTGTTGCGACCATCACTACCACTCCTGCCATTTCTGAAAGGCAACTTATCAAAGAAGTCTCCCAATGGACTGAAGAAGATAAGAAGAAAGTGGCCATTGATACCAAATCCAGATCAATCAATATGAAGGTACTGCTGATGTACAAGAGTCTAGAAGAATAAATCTGGTAAGACAGTACTAAAGTTTTATTTGTGGTAAGAATGTAACTTTATCTGAAGTTCACCAACATTTTAACTGTTTAATCATTGATTTGATAACTGTTGGTAATACCTACTCTAACTCTAAGATCCTGAAAAAATTCTTGGAATGTCTTCCTAAAAGTTGGGACAACTATACCATGTGTCTTAAACTCTATAAGGATCTGAAATATATGACCTTAAGCACTCTTTTTGGCACTATGCTCAATCATGAGCAGTAGTGTCAACTTAAGAAGAATCTTGTAAAAGATTCAAAAAGCACACCTATTGCTTTACTTTCATCAGAGTCAATCCCAACTCAGCAATCTTCTGTCACTATCACTGAGATAGAATCTAACCCTGATGATTCATCAGAAACTGATCCTTCAGAACTTGATGAATCTCTAGCTCTCCTGACAAACTCTTTCAGGAGATTCGCTAGAAAGATAACTTCAGAAGAAACAAACCTCTCACTATCACTGACAAGCCTAAATCTTCTCCTATTGATAGTGAGTGCAGGTCAAAGAAAGTATTCAAACCTTCTTCATCATTCAAGAACTCCTCTACCTCTAAATCTAGAGATGACAAATACCTTAAACTCAAAGAGAAATATGAAAAGCTGAAAAGCTACAAGAGAAAAGGTAAAGGTCTAATCGCTGAAGAACACGATTGGGCTGAATCTGATGAAGAGTCGGATTCTGATGAAGAAAATGAGGCCAATCTCTGTCTTATGGCCGAAGTCCAAGAAGTAAAGGAAGAACTAGCTGAAATTCCCTCTACTCCTACGTCTCAGGTATCAATCTTTCCTTCTCCAGCTATCATTGATGCTGATAGACTTCGTGCTATCGATGTGTTGAAATTTGATTTATATGACGCCCTGAATGGCAAGACCAAAGCTGAACAACAAAATCTAGACTTAACTGAACAACTTAAAAATCGTCATTTAAAGATCCAAGAACTTTCTAAAATTGAAGAAAATTTGAAAGATTAGGTCTATGTAAATCAAGTAATCAATATTGAACACAAACAAGCTATCGCTGATCTGAAAGCTGAGAAATCTATTGTTGAAGGATGGTGTAAATCTTCAGCAAAGATCACAGAGATAATCGGTGTCAGATTCTTGTCAGTGACAGAACTGGTCTTGGTTATAATGCTAACGCTGAAGAACCAACCAAAGATCGTTCCATGCTTAAGTTTGGAATGTTCGTCTCCTCCATTCCTAACACCTCATCGTCTCAGTGCTCTTCTTCAAGTAATTCTATCTCTGAGGAAAAATCCACTTTAAGCCCCAAACTTAAAGATAAAGGAAAAAAATGTTTTACAAAAACCTCAGAAGGGTACCAAAGTGCCGAAGCTGAAGAAGATTACACCTTCAGCTAATCAACCTTCTACCTCAAAAGACAAGATCCCTGAACATGTTCAGCGATCAACTCCAAGAATAAAGGTTGTTGATCCAAACCCTTCAGTGATTTGATGATGACCCTGACAAAGAAAATATACTAAGTCTGTTTAGTATTGCTGATGGAAACATGTGTTCTTTAATTTATACTTCAGCGATAACTGTACATCAGCGAGACCTGATCCTGTCCAGTCTTGCTGATGATCGCTGAATGCTCATCATGTAATTGTTTGCTTATGATCCCTGGAGACAAGATTTGCGACAACAGAGTTCAAAGCTGAAATTGAAGACCAAGCTGACGAACGAGTGACTAAGTCTATAAGTGACCTGATACAGATATTAGCGAAGACAAGACTTGTCCATATCACGCGAAGTTTCAAGTAGAAGACTTCAGCGAGAGCTGAACTTTATCATTCGCTGATAAAGATCAACTCAGCGATCGCTGATCATGAAGCCTGTTCTACAACTACACTGTTCATCATTGTCAGATTTGTACGATTTGTCAGAAGGACATCCCTTTGTCCAGGATCGTACAAACCACTCTGCAACTACACTATTCATCATGCGGCCAAAAGGGATGTTTGCTAAAGTCAAATCCATGCAACCAACTAGACGCTGCCACGTGTAAAGTTGTACTGACTTGCATTTAATGCATGCAGTATAAATAGGAAATCCTACTTCATTTTTGAAGTGCTTGTCTTTTCTCGCTGAACTACTTAGTGCCAAGAAAATCTTTCTTTAGGTTTTCTTATTTTCTCTCTATCTTTTCTAGTGCAAGAAATCTGTATGATTCTCTTAGTTTGTTTAGATTATGTTTTATACTTGATCTTATTCCGCAACAAACTGTAAATTATTTGATTATATCAACAAAAAATTTTAAAGATAAAAAATCTTGTGTTTGTATTCAACCCCCCCTTCTACAAACTTGTATAACCCTTCGGGACCAACAAGTGGTATCAGAGCAAATTGTTTAAATCTATAAACAAGATCTTGCTTATACTATCTCTTCCTTACCATCTCTAAATATGGTGAATCCTTCAAACACAAATTACATAGATAATGGCTCTTTTGCCAAACCACCTCGTTTTAGCAAAGATAACTTCAATCTTTGGAAGAACCAAACGATGTTCTTTCTAGAAGTTGTATATCCTTCTATACCTTACTATGTGGAGAATGGACCCTTTGTTCCTCATATGGTCCAAGGTCCTGTTCCAACCACTACTACCACCCCTCCAGTTCCTGAGAGAACTATCATCAAAGAAGTTTCTCAGTGGACTGAAGAAGAAAAAAAAGACTATAGCCATCGACACTAAGGCCAGATCCATCATCTCTATGGCTCTTCCTGACGAAGTCTACCATTCCGTCATGAATCTAAAGAGCTCAAAATCCATGTGGGACACTATATGTGTTCAATATGAAGGTACAACTGATGTACATGAATCCAGGAGAATCAACCTGGTAAGACAATACGGAAGTTTCATCTGTGGTAAGAATGAAAAGTTCACCAACGTTTCAACTGTTTAATCATTGACTTAAAAACTGTTGATAAGATTTAAGCTAATTCCGAGATCCTGACAAAGTTCTTGGAATGTCTTCCTGAAAGTTGGGACACCTATACCATGTGTCTCAAACTCTCAAAGGATCTAAAATACATGACCCTCTCTACCTTATTTGGCACTATGCTCAATCATGAGCAGTCATGTCTACCTAAGAAGAATCTTGTAAAAGATTCCAAAATCACACATGTTGCTTTACTCTCCTCAGAGTTAACTCCTCCTCAACGATCAACTGTCACGATCACTGAGATGGAATCAAACTCTGATGATTCATCAGAAGCTAATCCTTCAGACCTTGATGAATCTCTGGCACTCCTGACAAACTCTTTCAGGAGATTCGCCAGAAAGAGTAACTTCAGAAGAAATAAAACTCTTTCCCTCACTGACAAGCCAAAATCTACTCCTGTTGATAAGGCTACTGCTACCTGCTTTAACTGTGAAAAAGTAGGACACTTCGCTAGTGAATACAAGTCAAAGAAAGCACTAAAACCTTCTTCTCCCCACAAGAAATCCTTTACTCCTAGGAGTAAAGATGACAAATACCAAGCTTAAAGAAAAATACGAGAAGTTGAAAAGCTTCAAAAGGAAGGGTAAAGGTCTGTTCGCTGAAGAACACGACTAGACCGAGTCTGATAAAGAATCAGATTCAGATGAAGAAGATGAGGCCAATCTCTGCCTCATGGCCAATATCACAGAAGAAGAGGAAGAACATGCTGAAATTCCCTATACTTCTGCTTCTACCTCTCAGGTATCTCCTTCTCCTTCTATTTCTCCTGCTCTCACTGAGGCTGATAGACTTCGTGCTATCGATCTGTTGACTATTGCTTTATACGATGCTATGAATGGAAAGACCAAAGCTGAACAGCAAAATCAAGATTTAACTGAACAACTTAAAAACTGTCACCTACAAATTCAAGGGAGATTTCAAAACTTGAAGAAAATTTGAAAGGCCAGGTCTACGTAAACGAAGTAGTCATCATCGAGCGTGAAAAAGCTATCGCTGAGCTGAAAGCAGAGAAAGAAACTGTTGAAGGATTCAGATCCCTGCTAAAGACAAAAGTGGTATTGGTTACAAAGCTAATGCTGAGGAACCAACCACTGATCGTTCCATGCTTAAATTTGGAATGTTCATTTCTTCTATCCCTGACACTTCTTCTTCTCAGTGCTCTTCTTCTTCTAAAACTCCCATTCCCGAGGATAACTCTACCTTAAGCCCTAAACTTAAAGGTAAAGAAAAAAATAATATTTCAAAAACCTCAGAAGGGTACCAATGTACCTAAGCTGAAAGCTTCAAAACCTTCAGCTAGCCATCCCTCTACTTCCAAGAATAAGATCCCTAATGTAAAGCCCGTGTCCCGGTACGGATTTTTTCCCTATTATTTAATTGCCTTAATATTTTTCTCTTAACGTTGTTTTATTAGCGGGAATTAACAAGAAAGACCAAAAATGTTAAACATAGTAAAAATTTAAATTGTTTGCAAGGGCATGGAAGTGCAGGGGTTAGAAGTGTCAAGTGGGTAAAACTATTGCATGGGATCGGCCTTAAGAGACCGACCACCTCTCCTCATTCTCGTTTCTTTTTTTTTCACGACACACAAAACCCTACCTCTTCTTCCCTTCACTTGCGTCACCACCGAACCACAAGACCGCCGACGCCGCCCTGTTCTGCCGGCGAGTGTGTAGAGCCGAGAGCGAGAGAGAGAGAGAGGGAGAGAGCCATCGAGCGGGTGGAGGAAGGAGCGAGACTGCATGAGAGTACTGCTGTGGTTTCTCGAGAGGTACGGTTTCTCTTCTCGTTTCTTTCTTGCTTTCGGTCGTTGTCGTTTCGTCGTCTTCAATCACAAAACCATCACCGCCGCTGCAGCCATGGCTGCCGGCGGTGTGTTTCCCGTGAACCTCCAGCCGGTGGCTGGGACGGCAGGACCGCGGCCGTAGGTCATGGTTGGTTGTGTGCGTAGCGAGAAGGTTGGGTGGATACCCTTTTTCTTTTGTCTCGTTGGAATATATATACCGAATCGCCACCACCGCCGTCGGTGGCCGCTGCCGCCACTGCCGCCACCGTGCACCACCAATCGGTGGTTGTTTCGTGCGTGACCAATGGGTTTTAGCTGTGCGTGAAGTGTGTGACCGAGATAAGGCGGTTAGATCGTTCCGTCGTCTCACCGGAATTCGTTGGTATCTAACCACCACCGCCGGTGGTGGCTGCCGTCACCGCCGCCAACCACCACTGCCGAAGGTGGCAGTGGGTGGTGCGTGGGTTGTCCATCCCTAGTTGAAAACCGT
The DNA here is from genome assembly GCA_033807775.1 of Saussurea involucrata. Taxonomy (NCBI): domain Eukaryota; kingdom Viridiplantae; phylum Streptophyta; class Magnoliopsida; order Asterales; family Asteraceae; genus Saussurea; species Saussurea involucrata. The sequence continues at coordinate 61,981,776 of CM066320.1, read as the reverse complement.
AAATCCCTAAACGCAATGTCGAAACCGTAACCCGAATCGCATAAACCTTAACCGAAAACTAAGTCGTCATTTGATGTGAAATCGCCGTTTCTGCCGCTGTTTTGTAAAATCCGTAACTTAATCTAGGAAGATTGGATTGAGGTGAAACCAGTGCCAAAATCTCACAAATTGGGTCTAGTATGATTCTTATGTTTTGTGGAAAAATTAGTAAGGCCTCTAGCTAGGTCCAAATTGGCGATTAGTGCAGACTGGTCTGGTTTTCGCTGTTCGGATAGTCCGTTTTGTAAATTGCATAGAAAATAGTAGGAACCTCGTATGAACGCGTGCGATATGTCCCTGGAACCCTAAGACATAGAAATTTCAGACCATGGAATAATAATTCTGGTTCGATGAGCTTAAGGGGGGCTAAACAGGTCCCGAACAGACCTGTAGTTTTAGACCAAAAGCTGGAAAATGTACGTTTAGACCTATAGTAGTAATTTCGGATTGGGACTTCATTTTAACACTTGATAACACATCTTTAGGTGGAAAGAAGTGAGTTGGAGCTGTCGGGCTCGTATTGCTGTGTGTGGATATCTGCTTTGCTCTTCAAGGTGAGTTCTCTCACTGCGTAGTATAGGGGTTGTATGTGCATTACTGTAGCTCATGTGTGCTAGTTAATTTGTGTATGTGTGGTACGAGGCTGTGTAGTGTCTAGTATGGGTCTTGGGTGTCGTATAAAACTCGGGGAGACCGAGGGCTCGGGGAGACCGAGAGATACGTATACGGGTGTCGTATACGCTCGGGGAGACCGAGGGATACGTACACGGTATTGCATGGAATCGGGGAGACCGATGGTTATACATATATAGCTCGGGGAGACCGAGGGATACGTACACGCTATTGCATGAAATCGGGGAGACCGATGGTTATACATATATACAGTTGTTGTTGTATGAGTTCGCCTGTTTAGGATATGTTCTTGAACTGGCATGTGTGAATTAATTGTATATATATGTGGTTAGGGGTAGTGTTCATATGATTGCTATCCTATGTTGGTGTTTGAATTCACTAAGCTTTGTGCTTACCCCTTTTCCCTATAAATTACTGTTTCAGGTACGAGTGGCAGCAAGGCGTGACGGTACACACTGGCGCGTGGAGGAGGCGTTTATTTATTTATTTATTTTGAGACACTACGTTTAGAGTTATTTTATTTTCCGCTGTGTTAATTGGGTTGGTTATTTTAATTTAACGGGGTTTTGGATAAAAGGTTTAATTGGGTTTAAATACTCGTGTCTTACTTAATTAAAATGGCATTTTAAAAGTTCAAATTTATTGTAATTTTTGGGACGTTACAAGTTGGTATCAGAGCACAGCTTGAGCGAATCGAACACATTTCGGTGTGTTTGAACTCAAGTTTGCGGCTCGGGATTATCTTTCCTTTTAAAATTTTTTGAGGAAATAAAAGAAAGGAAAAGTACGTTTGAGAAACGGTGACCGGAGGCGCAGTGTGTACAGTCAGCCGATGCCAAGGGAAAAGGTAAAATACATAGTGTAATTTATTGCTTTCTAGAACATAGGAGTATGTATGCTAGACTGCTTGATGCTTATTACACTGTACTGCATGTTTGTTGCTTGCTAGTAGAAATTTATGCTAGTTGTGATCGGTTGTTAAGTGAATGCCTTATAAGTTGTATGCAGTAGGAACCATATAGCCTTAGAATGATGAATTTAGTTCTACTGCGCAACTCTTGTTTGAGTCCAACCGTTGTAGGATAGAATCTTTTATTCGAATGTCTATTTGATTCCACGCTGTATGCAACTGTGCATTCGCAAGGCGACTCGTCATGATTAGTGGGGATTTCGTTATAGCAAGGGTAGTAGGTCTTTCTAGAACATAGGAGTATGTATGCTAGATTGCTTGGTGCTTATTACACTGTACTGCATGGTTGTTGCTTGCTAATAGGAATTTATGCTAGTCCTGATAGGTTATTAAGTGAATGCCTTATGAGTTGTATACAGTAGGAACCATATAGCCTTAGAATGATGGATTTAGTTCTATTGCGCAGCTCTTGTTTGAGTCCAACCATTGTAGGATATAATCTTTTATTCGAATGTCTATTCGATTCCATACTGTATGCAACTGTGCATTCGCGAGGCGACTCGTCGTGACTAGTGGGGATTCCGTCATAGCAAGGGTAATGGGATGAGATGAAATTCCTAGGGAGCTAGGAAGAGTGATGATATATGCTGGTACGGGAATATGGGTATAATTGTCGGCAAGGAACTACTTGGGCACTTCGGGAAGGGACTCAAAACGAGTAAGGATAGGTGTGGAAGGTAGTAGTAGAGCTCCTACTATCTGAAGCACATGATCCGTGCTCGAGTCGGGGAAAGTCACGGAGAATCCGAGGAGTTGAGCGTGAGCGTAGTTAGCAGGATTTTTGTGTGTGCAAATAGCTCGTTAAGGAGGAACAACAATGCTGATCCAGATTCTGGTGCTGGAATTACTGCTGAGCAGATTCGTGAGATGTTTGCGGCCGAGGTGACACATGCTATTAGGGAGGCGATCCCCGAATTTATTACCGCCTTTCGTGATGAGGTAGTAGTGTTGTTGGAGGAGCGCATCACGGCGATTCCACCCCCTGCCGGTGGGCAGCCACGAATGAGAGAGTTTTAGTATCGGGATCGGTTATGGAGTGCGCATTCCTTACCAGTGGTTGTCATGAGAACTTGAAAGTTCGCTTCGCGGTGAATCTGTTACGAGACGGGGCGAAAGACTGGTGTGCTACTGCTTTGACGCTTAACGAGTGCACTACTTTGACCTGGGAGGAGCTCGTCGTACGTTTTCGTGCAGAGTATGTGCCTCCAGTGGAGATGGAGAGGATTGCTAAAGAGTTCTTGGAGCTCTCTCAGACCGCGGAGACTGTAAAGGAGATGAACCGAAAGTTCACGGAAATGGCATTTTTCTGTCCTTAGTATGCTGCTTCTGAGGACATGAAGAGGACACAGTACAAGAATATGTTACGTACCGAGATTAGGGAGTTCGTGAGTACTGCGCAGTATGCTTCACTTGCCGCGGTGATGGAGGCGGCCCGAGGTAGAGTTCATCAATTGAGATTGGAGGAGGCACAAGTTACGCATAAAGTGGTGACATGTACGTTCTTAGTTAACTCGGTGCCTGTTGTGGTGATGTTTGATAGTGGGGCTACTCATCCTTTCGTGTCTCACACTGTGAGTGAGTGTTTGGGCCGAGTTGTAGGACGGTTAGGATGTCCACTTGTGGTTGAGGTTGCTGATGACAGGACCTTGACGGTTACTGACGTGTACCGGGGGTGCACTCTTTAGATCTCTGGCGTGAGGTTCCCGATTGATTTGGTTTCGATCACTATGCGAGAGTTGTGCGTGATTGTGGGTATGGATTGGATGGATGCTTTCGATGCGGAGATTGTTTGTCGTCGTAAACAAGTACGAGTTCGAACCCCAAGCGGGGGAGAACTGCTAGCTCAGGGCGACTCGCCCAGGCGGACCTCAACAATATGTTCGGCTGCGAGGACTCGGAGATACTTGTAGCACAGTGGTCAAGGATATTTAGCGTATGTGGTAGACATGCGTGACGTCGGAGAGAAGAAGACTGCGGAGGATGTGCCAGTTGTACGGGAGTTTGCTGACGTGTTTCCTGATGATTTACCGAGGATACCTCCCGAGCGACAGGTAGAGTTCCGCATTGATTTGATTCCGGGTGCTGCTCCGGTGGTCAAGGCACCTTATCGCCTGGCTTCACCGGAAATGAAGGAGTTATATACTCAGTTGCAGGAACTTCTAAAAAAGGAGTTCATCAAGCCGAGTTGTTCACCGTGGGGAGCCCCGATTCTGTTTGTGAAAAAGAAGGACGGGTCCCAACGGATGTGTATAGATTACCGTGAGTTGAACAAGCTTACGGTGAAGAATCGTTATCCTCTGCCAAGGATCGATGACTTGTTCGATCAGCTTCAGGGAGCCTCGTGGTTCTCCAAGATTGATCTGAGGTCGGGGTATCATCAGATGCGGGTGAGGAATGAGGATACGGAGAAGACGACATTTCGTACACGTTATGGCCATTATGAGTTTGTGGTGATGCCTTTTGGGCTCACCAATGCACCAACAGCGTTCATGGACCTCATGAACAGGGTGTGTAGCCCGATGCTGGATCGGTCGGTGATTGTGTTCATCGACGATATTCTCGTGTATTCAAGGTCAAAGGAAGAGCACGAGATGCGTTTGCGAGAAGTTTTGGAAGTTTTAAGGCGGGAGAAACTTTATGCTAAGTTCTCCAAGTGTGAGTTCTGGTTGCGAGAGGTCCAATTCCTAGGACATGTCGTGAACCAGAAGGGTATTATGGTCGACCCGGCCAAAATTACGGCAGTGATGAGGTGGGAAGTGCCGAAGACTCCCCCTGGAGTACGGAGTTTTCTTGGGTTAGCAGGGTATTACCAGAGATTCATTCAGGATTTCTCCAAGATTGCCTTACCTATGACCCGATTGACGAAGAAATCTGCGGCTTTTAGTTGGGGTGAGGAGCTACGCAGGAGTTTATGCGAGGCTCCGGTGTTGACTTTGCCCGAGGGCATGGAGGATTTGGTGGTATATTGTGACGCTTCTCACCAGGGGTTGGGCGCCGTGCTCATGCAGCCCGGTAAGGTTATAGCTTACGCTTCGAGGCAGTTAAAGCCTCATGAGGCGAACTACCCGACTCATGACCTAGAGTTGGGGGCAGTGGTGTTTGCTCTCAAGATTTGGAGGCACTACTTGTATGGTGTCAAGTGTACGATATACACTGACCATAAAAGCCTCAAATATTTGATGGACCGGCAAAACCTCTATATGCGTCAGAGGAGGTGGCTTGACGTAGTCAAGGATTATGAGTGTGGGATGCTTTACCACCCGGGTAAAGCGAATGTGGTTGCAGACGCACTTAGTCGACATCCGGTTGGCGAGCCACTTCGGGGTTTGTGTCAACGGTTAACAGTGGTTGCACCTATCCTTGAGTCGATAGGTAGTGCTCAGGAAGTGGCAGTTCTGGAGGAGAATGCCAAACGCGAGAGAGTTTCGGGTGAAATTCCGAATTTTGCCCGTGTTAGTCGAGGTTTATTGACCCGGTATGGTCGATTTTAGGTTCCCTTCACTGGTGGGAACAGGCCGATATTGTTAGACGAGGCGCATAAGTCCAAGTTTTCTATTCATCCCGGAGCTACGAAGACGTACCGCGACCTGCGGGAGAATTATTGGTGGCCCGACATGAAGCGGGATGTCGCCAAGTGTGTAGAGGTGTGCTTGACTTGCCGGAAAGTCAAGGCTGAGCACCAGCGGCCGCATGGGAAGTTGCAGCCGTTAGAGATTCCGGTGTGGAAATGGGAATAGATCACGATGGATCTCATTACTAAACTCCCAAGGACTCCATGTGGGAATGATGCTATTTGGGTGAGTGTCGATCGTCTGACCAAGAGTGCTCACTTTTTGGCCATCAGGGAGAGCTCCTCGGCGGAGAAGCTCGCAGAGATTTTCGTGCGAGAGATTGTAGCCAGGGACGGGGTGCCAGTTTCGATTGTCTCTGAGAGGGACACCCGTTTTACCTCCCGGTTTTGGGAGAGGTTTCAAGAGGAGATGGGTACGCGGTTACATTTTAGCACGACTTTTCATCCACAGACCGACGGGCAGAGTGAGCGGACTATTCAGACACTCGAGGATATGCTTCGGGCATGTGCCATCGACTTTGGAGGTAGTTGGGATCAGTACCTTCCGTTGGCGGAGTTTTCCTACAACAACAGCTTCCTTTCCAGTATCGGCATGCCGCCGTACGAGATGTTGTATGGTAGGACGTGCAGGACGCCCGTTTGTTGGGGCGAGGTTGGTCAGCGAGTATTGGGGAGCACCAATATCGTACTAAAGACGACCGAGATGATACAAATGGTGCGGGACCATTTAGTTACTGCACAGAGTCGGCAGAAGAGTTATGCCGACAAGAGACGATCAGACTTGGAGTTTCAAGTGGGGGATTATGTCTTGCTGAAAGTATTCGCCCTGGAAAGGGGTGATTCGGTTTCGTAAATGGGGAAAGTTGGGGCCCCGTTACATTGGACCTTACAAGGTCATCGCTCGAGTGGGAAAGGTAGTTTATCGCTTAGAGTTACCGGACGAGCTGAGTTTGATCCACAACACTTTTCACGTGTCCCAGTTGCGGAAGTGCGTGGTGGATGAGTCTGCGGTGATTCCTCTCGAAGAAATTCAGATCGATGAGCGGCTTAATTACGTGGAAAAGCCGGTTGCCATTCTTGACAGGAGGACGAGGACCTCGCGTAACAAGGTGATTGGCTTAGTGAAAGTCTAGTGGCAACACCGATAGGGCTCCGAATGGACTTGGGAACCCGAGGTTGAGATGCGGGAGAACTATCCGGAGCTATTTGCGGACGTAGACTTCGAGGACGAAGTCTAATTCAAGCGGGGGAGAGTTGTAAAGCCCGTGTCCCGGTACAGATTTTTTCCCTATTATTTAATTGCCTTAATATTTTTCTCTTAACGTTGTTTTATTAGCGGGAATTAACAAGAAAGACCAAAAATGTTAAACATAGTAAAACTTTAAATTGTTTGCAAGGGCATGGAAGTGCAGGGGTTAGAAGTGTCAAGTGGGTGAAACTATTGCATGGGATCGGCCTTAAGAGACCGACCCCCTCTCCTCATTCTCGTTTTTTTTTCACGACACACAAAACCCTACCTCTTCTTCCCTTCATTTGCGTCACCACCGAACCACAAGACCGCCGGCGCCGCCCTGTTCTGCCGGCGAGTGTGTAGAGCCGAGAGAGAGAGCGAAAGAGAGAGAGAGAGAGAGAGAGAGGGAGAGAGCCATCGAGCGGGTGGAGGAAGGAGCGAGACTGCATGAGAGTACTGCTGTGGTTTCTCGAGTGGTACGGTTTCTCTTCTCGTTTCTTTCTTGCTTTCGGTCGTTGTCGTTTCATCGTCTTCAATCACAAAACCATCACCGCCGCTGCAGCCATGGCTGCCGGCGGTGTGTTTCCCGTGAACCTCCAGCCGGTGGCTGGGACGGCAGGACCGCTACCGTAGGTCGTGGTTGGTTGTGTGCGTAGCGAGAAGGTTGGGTGGATACCCTTTTTCCTTTGTCTCGTCGGAATATATATACCGAATCGCCACCACCGCCGTCGGTGGCCGCTGCCACCACTGCCGCCACCGTGCTCCACCAATCGGTGGTTGTTTCGTGCGTTACCGGTGGGTGTTAGCTGTGCGTGAAGTGTGTGACCGAGATAAGACGGTTAGATCGTTTCGCCGTCTCACCGGAATTCGTTGGTATCTAACCACCACCGCCGGTGGTGGCTGCCGCCGCCGACCACCACTGCCGGATGTGGCAGTGGGTGGTGCGTGGGTTGTCCAGCCCTAGTTGAAAACCTTAAATCCCTAAACGCAATGTCGAAACCGTAACCCGAATCGCATAAACCTTAACCGAAATCCGTAACTTAATCTAGGAAGATTGGATTGAGGTGAAACTAGTGCCAAAATCTCACAAATTGAGTCTAGTATGTTTCTTATGTTTTGTGGAAAAATTAGTAAGGCCTCTAGCTAGGGCCAAATTGGCGATTAGTGCAGACTGGTCCGGTTTTCGCTGTTCGGATAGTCCGTTTTGTAAATTGCATAGAAAATAGTAGGAACCTCGTATGAACGCGTGCGATATGTCCCTGGAAAATGTACGTTTAGACCTATAGTAGTAATTTCGGATTGGGACTTCATTTTAACACTTGATAACACTTCTTTAGGTGGAAAGAAGTGAGTTGGAGTTGTCGGGCTCGTATTGCTGTGTGTAGATATCTGCTTTGCTCTTCAAGGTGAGTTCTCTCACTGCGTAGTATAGGGGTTGTATGTGCATTACTGTAGCTCATGTGTGCTAGTTAATTTGTGTATGTGTGGTACGAGGCTGTGTAGTGTCTAGTATGGGTCTTGGGTGTCGTATAAAACTCGGGGAGACCGAGGGCTCGGGGTGACCGAGAGATACGTACACGGATGTCGTATACGCTTGTGGAGACCGAGGGATACATACACGGTATTGCATGGAATCGGGGAGACTGATGGTTATACATATATAGCTCGGGGAGACCGAGGGATACGTACACGCTATTGCATGAAATCGGGGAGACCGATGGTTATACATATATACAGTTGTTGTTGTATGAGTTCGCCTGTTTAGGATATGTTCTTGAACTGACATGTGTGAATTAATTGTATATATATGTGGTTAGGGGTAGTGTTCATATGATTGCTATCCTATGTTGGTGTTTGAATTCACTAAGCTTTGTGCTTACCCCTTTTCCCTATAAATTACTGTTTCAGGTACGAGTGGCAGCAAGGCGTGACGGTACACACTGGCGCGTGGAGGAGGCGTTTATTTATTTATTTATTTTGAGACACTACGTTTAGAGTTATTTTATTTTCCGCTGTGTTAATTGGGTTGGTTATTTTAATTTAACGGGGTTTTGGATAAAAGGTTTAATTGGGTTTAAATACTTGTGTCTTATTTAATTAAAATGGCATTTTAAAAGTTCAAATTTATTGTAATTTTTGGGACGTTACACCTAAATATGTTCAACGATCTACTCCTAAAATCAGAGTGGATGTCACTAGCAAGAAATCTGAAGAACTTATAGTTCCTTCGATATCTAATGCCAAAGGTATTCTTGGTGCAGGCCCGACCCATTTAAAATTATCTAATAAGCATTCCTATGGTCCTAAAGCTACTTTTAGCTATAGGAAATGTTATCACTGTGGACTTACCGATCACATTGCTAGCAAATGCCCTACATCCACCAAAGCTAAGAAATTAGCTAAGGTGAAGATCAATGCCCCCAAGGCAAAGAAGAAAATCCCTGGTGGAAATCAAGCCAAGGTGAAAACCACCATTGAGGTTAAGAAATTAACCAAATTGAAGAACTTCACTGACGCCGAGTCTTCAAATGCTGCGAAGACCGCTGATCCTTCCTCATCCTCTACCACTAACAAGTGTGGACCCATCGTAGTGTGGGTGCCTATTCCAAACTAATCTTCCTTTGTTTGCAGGTCTTGAAGGGCATCTGATATCTCGATAGCGGATGTTCTCGACACATGACTGGTAGAAGAAACCTGCTCACTGATTATAAGGAAGAAAAAGGTCACTCAGTGACCTTTGGGGGAAATGGCAAAGGATATACCCGAGGGTTTGGTGTACTTTCTAATGGTACTACCACCTTCAGAAGAGTCGCATACGTTGAAGGACTAAAGCACAATCTTCTTAGCATCAATCAACTATGTGACAAGGACTACAAAGTTTGCTTTACTAAAGAAGCATGCTTTGTCACCGATCAGAAATAGAAAATCACTCTCAGTGGATACCATTTGGAAAATGTTTACGTCATAAACATGGACTAAACAACCAATGAGAATGATTGTTTTCTTTCTAAGGCCTCAACTGATGTCAACTGGCTTTGGCCTAAGAGGCTCTCTCATCTAAACTTCAAGACGCTGAATACTCTTTCTTCAAAAGAGTTGGTTACTGGCTTGCTTCAACACTCATATGCTAAGGAATCTCTCTGTTCAGCATGCGAGAAAGGAAAACAAACGAAAGCAAGTTTCAAGAGCAAGCAAGTTTCTTCAGTAACATCTCCTTTTCAGCTTCTCCACATGGATTTGTTTGGCTCTATCAACATTCAATCCATCAATGGAAAGAAATGCACACTGGTCATAGTAGATGAATTTTCTCGCTACACTTGGGTAATGTTCCTCCGTGCTAAGAGTGACACCTTAGAAGAACTCATCTCATTTGTCAGGAAAATGGAAGTCCTGAACAATATGACTGTTCGCTCAATTAGGAGTGATCATGGGACTGAATTCAAAAATAGTGCCCTTGATAACTTCTTTGAGAGCAAGGGAATTTCTCACAACTTCTCTGTAGTAAGAACTCGAACGACGTCACTGAAAGAAGAAATAGAACAATCATTGAAGCTGCCAGATCATTGCTCAGTGATTCTCATCTACATACTCAATTTTGTGCAGAAGCTGTCAACACTGCTTGTTTTACTCAAAATAGGTCACTGATTGTTAAAAGATTCAAGAAAACTGCCTACAAACGTTTCCATGGAAGAAAGCCATCTATCAGCTTTGTCCACATCTTTGGTTGTCAATGTTTCATTTTAAACAACAGGGATGCTCTTGGAAAGTTCGACCCCAAAGCTGACGATGTACTTTTCCTTGAATACTCTTAAGTGTCCAAAGCCTTCAGAGTCTTCAACAAGAGAAGATAAACTGTAGAAGAAACCATTCATGTCACCTTTGATGAATCCCGTTCAACGAACTCCAAACCAACTGCTGATAACGAAGAACTTACTCAATGGATGTTTTCTCATTTTGAGGATTCATAAGCTATTCCTAACCCCGACCCTCAGGTCAACGACCCTACCGCTGATGATGATCCTGTCATCATTCCCATCATGCTATCAAGTGAAGCTAAATCATCCTCTTGGGTTACAACTATTCCCATTAACACTGTGCCTGCCTCTGAACCTTCAACCTCTAATAATCCATCGACTTCTCAGCAATCAGCAAATAAACCTCTATCTGGACTTCAGCTTATCCTGCCTGAACTACCTGAAATCACTGAAGCTTTTTCTTCAGCTCCTCCAGAAGTTCCATCTGAGTCAGTTACTCACGCTTCTGCTCATCGATGGACTATGAATCACCCCATTGATCAAATTCTTGGTGATCCAAACGCAGGTGTTCAGACTCGACGAAGTTCAGGTAACATTTGCTTATATGTTAATTTTATTTCGCTGATTGAACCAAAGAAAGTTGACGATTCCCTCAGAGATCCAAACTGGGTCAGCGCTATGCAAGAAGAGCTGACTGAATTCGAAAGAAACAAAGTTTGGAATCTCGTTCCTAGACCATCTAACAAGTCAGTACTAGGCACTAAGTGGGTCTATCGAAACAAGTTAGATAAACATGGAACTGTAACCCGCAACAAGGCTCGTCTAGATGGGATACAGACATGAGGAAGGTATAGACTACGAGACGTTTGCCCTAGTGGCAAGACTTGAAGCTATTCTTCTATTTCTAGCATACGCTGTTCACAGAGACTTCAAAGTTTAACAGATGGATGTCAAGTCAGCATTCATAAATGGAAAGCTGAATGAAGAAGTCTATGTTGAACAACCCCAGGATTCGCTGATCCTAAGCATCTAAGTTATGTTTATAAACTGGATAAGGCACTTTATGGTCTGAAACAAGCACCACGTGCATGGTATGACACTCTATCCTCTTTTCTCCTTATCGAAAAATTTGAGCGTGGTAAAATCGATAACACTCTTTTTTTTAGGAAAGTAAAAGGTCATATTATTCTTGTTCAAATATAGGTCGATGATATTATATTTGGTTCTACTAACCTATCTCTATATACTCGTTTTGCTGAAAGAATGAAATCCGAATACAAAATGAGTATGATAGGAGAGCTGACTTACTTCCTTGGACTCCAAATCAAGCAAAATGATAAGGGTACGTTCATTCACCAAGGTAAGTATGTTAAAGATATGCTAAAAAAATTTGATTTAACTCAAAGTTCAGCTATGAAAACCCCTATGGCACCTCCTCTGACACTTAACAAAGATCCTTCAGGGAAGCCTGTTAATGTCACTGCCTACAGAGGGATGATCGAATCTCTTCTTTATCTAACTACGCTACCTGTCTTTGCGCACGATATCAATCTGAACCCAAAGAATCACATCTGATCGTTGTAAAGCGAATCTTCAAATATCTGAAGGGTACCCCCAACCTAGGTCTTTAGTATCCTAAAGACTCAGGTTTTGATCTAACTGCCTATTCAGATAGTGACTTTGCAGGTTGCAAGTTGGATAGAAAAAACACCACAAGAGGATGTCAACTCCTTGGTGGAAAGTTGGTAAATTGGACAAGCAAGAAACAAAGCTCGATGTCCACTTCTACCGCTGAAGCTGAGTATGTAGCTGCTAGAAGCTATTGTGCTCAAGTCTTATGGATGAAAAATTAGCTATTAGACTACGACCTTCAGCTCTCCAAAATTCCAATCTATTACGACCGCCCTAGTGCCATCTTATAGCCAATAATCCAGTGCTACACTCAAAGACCAAACACATCGAGATCAGGTAACACTTTATGAGAGATCATGTGATGAATGGTGATATAGAACTTCACTTTATCCCCACTGACTTTCAGTTAGCTGATCTCTTTACCAAACCTCTTGATGAGACAAGATTCAACTTTCTCATCAGCGAGCTTGGCATGCTGAACCTTGAAGATTAAATCTTCAGGGGTCAAACATTAAGTCAGTGATAAAGGAAATTCTATCTCCCTATTTATCATCTAATCTCTGAACAAAGTGATTCGCTGATATCAAGGTATGTTTTTTTTCTATTTCTTTCGCTGAAGTTCACTTCAGTATGTTGTTTTTCAATACTAAATTGATCACTGAACCTTTTTCTTTTAGTGATTCTTTTGAAAGAACAAAACTCATCGCTGATCTTTCTTAAATCAATGACTCTTCATTGTACAAATTATCTCTGATATCTTTTAAAACCTATCAGGGAAACATTTTTTTCAAATGAAAAGACATTTTTGACTGTGACGTCATCAAAACGGATAATCCCTGGCACGACTTTTCGTCTGACACGTTCGTCCGTTTGAATTCTTGCCCAATAAGCTTTGTGGGACGTGTCACGTGTCATGATGAGTGCTTTTTCTCACTCATCACTTTCTCTCTCTACTCTCACTATATAAACACCTCGAGTTTATATTTTTACCTTTTACGCGCACAAACTCTCTCAAGCAAGAAAACCCTTCGCATTATGTGTTCTTAGATTTTTTCTATAACCTGCTACTTGAATCTTCAAACGTTCAACAACAGGTTCATATCTTCAAATCTTTTCTCATCTTAATTCTTTTTCTAAAGCTTGTTTTGATCACTTTTCTTGTTCTAAAAAGATCAAAACAAACGTTCTTCACATAAGATCAGCTTCTTCATGATTTTATGAAATAAAACTTGAAATATAGTTTTGCTTATTAAGTTTAAAACAAAAATCTTAAACTTATTTCTCATACGTTTTTCCAGAATCCCTTTCGATAAAAGAAAACTGGAACCATAATCCCTTTCCATAAAAGGAAACTAGTCTTAATCCTTTAAAACTAGAAACCCACATTTTACTCTTTTCTTCACTAAAAAGGAAACTGTAAAACCCTAAAAACCTCAAAAACCCATATTTTTGGGAATCTTTTCCATTTTAAGAAGTTTCTTCATCTTTCTCTATTTTTTTCTTGGTTACTTATCAGAAATGGCATCCAACGCTGAAACCATGGTTAAAGCTGCTAACATGAAAGGCGAACTGAACCAGATCGTCCTAGCTACCAACAATTCTCTAGCCCTACTAGAATTTCCCAAGAAAAAGCCAAGTCCCCACCTCACTAATGCAGTAAACGTCTTGAAAACTTGCCCTTTAGCCACTGCAATGACAATCGCTCCACCTGCACACCGCAACCTCCTGCAACAATTCTGGTACACTGGCGAGCGTTCCACTGAAACCTCGAAGAAAACTGGAAAGGAATTCTCAGTGATCAGTTTCCAAACCGAACTGGGTCGTGCCACTATTTCTTCTGCAGCCATCCGCTCAGCACTGAACCTTCCAGGGAGTACCAATGAAAGCCCCTTCATCCCCTTCATCGACCCCAACACCCCTAAAGGCGAACGAGAGCTGATAGCCTTTCTTGATCTCATGCACTATGCATGGGACGAGAACAGAAGCCTGGAGAATGACAAGAAGCTCACCAAGGTCCTCAAAAACAAAATGCCGACAGAGCTGGATTTCATATTTGCCCACATCATCAGTTGCATGACAGCCAAGACTGGCTCAACTGATTAGGCTGCCAAGAATCAGGTAGCCATAGGATACTGCCTACTGAAAGGGCTCAAAGTTGATTATGACCGAATCATTTTCGAAGACCTGATGGAGAAGGTCGAGAAGCCCGAACGCTCACTGAACGTTCCTTACCCCCGATTCATCTCTACAATCATCCATATGCTTCTTGGGTCCAACTACCCCAAGCCTGGAGATTATAAACTCCCTCAGGTTGGCACTAAGGTTCTCGATTTCAAACCGATCCAAGGCGAGGTAAGTATTTCTACTCTACTCTCTCTTCTCAACCCTCCTACTTTTTCTCCTTCAGCGGCTCCTTCAGCGGCACAACCCTCCGCTGATACCCAGGCTGCTACAACCACATCCTCCAAAAAGAGGAAACCATCTGACACCCCTCTTGGCACCCATAAGTCCAAGAAGACCTCCAAGGAGACAAGTCTTTCTACTATACTCTCTGTTCGCTTATCACTGATGATCGCTGATAATCCAAATTGTAAGCAATGTTGCTTGTAATCCCTGAAGACAAGTTTCACGACAAAGAGTTCATCACTGACATCAAAGACAAAGCTGATGAACAAGTGACAAGTCTACTAATGATCTGATGCGGATATCAGTGAAGCCAAGACAAGTCCACACACGCGACGTTTCTAGAAGAAGACTTAAGTGATAGCTGACTTACACCAGGTCTCACTGATGGAAGATCAACTCAGTGATCGCTGATCGTGAAGCCTTCTCTCCAAGAAATGTTTGTCTTATCCTCTTGCACACTTTTGTACGATTTGTTAGAAGGACATTCCTTTGTCCAGAATCGTACAAACCACTCTGCCACTACACTGTTCACCATGCGGCCCAAAGCATGTTTGCAAAAGTCAGAAGCATGCGCCCAACCAGATGTTGACACGTGTAAAGTTCTCCTGACAAGCATTAAATGCATGCAGTATAAATAGGAGGACTGCTCCTTCAGTTTGAAGGTGGTCATCCCTGTATCTCCTTAGTGCCTTAGAAAATTATCTTTAATTTTCTTTCTTCTTTTCTCTCTATTTCTTGGTGCAAGAAATCTTTGTGATTCTCAAGTTTATTTAGACTAGGTCTTGTAGTTAGTCTTATTCCACAACAAACTGTAAATTGTTTGATTTATTAATAAACAATTTAGAAAACTATAATTCTTGTGCGTTTGTATTCAACCCGCCTTCTACAAACTAATACTTGTATAACCTTCGGGACCAACAAATGGTACATTGACCGCCTGCTCAATTGGGATACTCTCTTGGATAAGATTTGGGGTCGATTTGGTCCTCAATTCTCTGTCTAAATCATATGATAACGTTTTGCTCAATTATCATATGAACGGCTTGGACAAATCCCTCACAGAGTTGCATGGAATGCAGAAAACTGCTGAACGAGGGATTACCTCCAAGTTGGAGAAAACCAAGCCTGTCTTGATGATCAAGGCTAAAGGAGGGATAACCAAAAGGAAGATCATCGGGATTGTGACTGGAAAAGGAAAGGAAAAGGATGGAAGCTCCAACAAACCCAAGAAGAATGAGGGAAAGATTCCCCTAGATGTTGTTTGCTTTGAGTGTTCTTAGAAAGGGTATTGGGGAAGGAACTATCCAGTTCTGATAGAAAAAGCAAAGAAGGAGAAAGCTTAGGGAGTCGGACCTTCAGGTATGTATACCATCGATTTATTCACTTATGTTTATGATTCCTGGGTGTTGCATACCGGATGTGGAACTCATATTTGTCCTCTTTGCAGAGACTAAGAAGTGAGAGGCATCTGAGGCCAAACCAGTTGGAGCTCAAGATGGGCAACGAGACAAGAGTGGATGTTGTGTCTTAAGGAGATTATTATATGATCCTTCCAAATGGCTTGGTTATGAAACTTAATGATTGTCTTTACGTTCCTAGTATCGTTAGAAACTTTGTTTTCGATTGCCCATTTAAGACAAGATGGGTTTATGTTTAAATTTCATTACAATAGTTCTATTTCTACATGTTTGCGTGGGATTTCATATTTTGTTGCTAAGACAACTAATGGCATTTATGAAATAGATATTTGTAATAGTCTTAACTCAGAATCGATGAATAGTATGAATGCTAAAAGGCTTAAGCAAGACTTGAGCAAAACATACTTGTGGCATTGTCACCTTAGCCATATAAACCAAAAACGCATTGCCAAGCTCCAAGTGAATAGGATCTTGAAATCAATTGATGATTCATTTGATAAATGTAAATCTTGTTTATTAGGCAAGATGACTAAAGCATTTTTTAAAGGAAATCCTGAAAGAGCAAGTAACTTGTTGGGATTGATACATACTGATGTATGTGGGCCTTCAATCCAAGCACAAACAGTGGTTCGTACTACTACATTACATTTACTGACGATTTCAGTAGATATGGATATGTTTATATAAAGAAGCATAAATCTGAAGGCTTTGATTTTTTCAAAGATTTTCAGAATGAAGTAGAGAACCAAATTTGCAAAAATTAAATAAAAGCCCTTCGGTCTGATCGAGGTGGTGAATATATGAGCCAAGAATTCAGTGATCAGTTTACAGAGTATGGGATAATCCCACAACTCACTCCTCTAAGAACACCATAACATAATGGTGTGTCTGAAAGGATGAATCGTACCTTGCTAGGTATGGTTAGATCTATGATGAGTCATACCACGTTTGCTAAGAGTTTTGGAAGCTGTCTCCAGAATACTGAACAATGTATGCTTTGGAAGCTGTCTCCAGAATACTGAACAATGTACTAACCACGAAGGTCGACAAGAACCCATATGAGAGTATGGGGATATGATGCTTATGTTAAGCGGGAAGATTCTAAGAAGCTAGATCCTAGATCTGAAAGGTGTATCTTTGTAGGAAGCTTCTAAGAAGCTAGATCTTATATGAAAGTATGGGGAAGTGATGCCTCTGTTAAGCAGGAAGCTTCTAAGAATCTAGATCCTAGATCTGAAAGGTGTATCTTTGTAGGATATCCCAAAGACTATTGGGTATTATTTCTACAACCCTAGACAAAATAAGGTGTTTCTTGCTCACAAGGCTGAGTTTCTAGAAAATGATTTTCTAACTAAGCCTAAGACAGGGGATAGAGTGGAAGTTGAAGAGATTCAAGAAAAACCTATTGATAGAGAGTTTCACATTGGTGATCAACAAGATGTTGAACCTCAACAAGATGTTGAACCTCAACAAGATGTTGAGGAAACCAATGAGAGATAAACGGTCCGAAGGTCGGGGAGGATTCGTCAAGAGACAGATAGATACCAGGGGTTTCTGATTGGATGTGACGACATGGTTGATGATGAGCCATTAACCTACCGACATGAAATGTCAGGTATGGAATCTGACAAATGACATAATGCTATGAAAGCTGAGATACAATCCATGTCGGATAAGCAGGTCTGGGATCTGGTAGATGCGCCCAAAGGCTGCAAGGTTATTAGGAGCAAATGGATTTTCAAGAAGAAAAACGACATGGATGGGATCATGCATACATACAAAGCTAGATTGGTAGCAAAGGGTTTCACCTAGACGCACGATGTTGACTATGATTAAACCTTCTCTCTAGTAGCCATGATCCCATTTTAGCATGACACACTCTTTACCATCAAATCCCTTATAAGTGCCATTCTGGAAGGCATATTAAATTTAATATTTTATGAGAAATTTTATTTAGTTTGAATTTACCACTCTTTCCTTAACAATAGATCTTTTCCTTAGTGCTTGATTAACCGAAATCTAGGTTGGAGAGGGATCATGAAGATCACTTTAATCCATACCTTCCTTAGGTCGGATGTCCAATTCAGATGTTTAAACTTGAATGTCCAAATCAGGATGTCTATCTCAAATACAAATTCTAAATGTCTACATCCGGATGCCAAATCCAGATGTAAACCTAGATGCTCCCTTTCAGATATTTTCAATATTCAGATTTCTCAAAATTTGGACCCCTCAAAATTCTAATTTTCTCTAAATTTGGATCCGTTAAAATCTTGAGTTCACAAAATATCATTTTGGCCAAAAACGATTGTTCAAGTCCGATACTCATTCGGATATCTAAATCAGATGAAAAGACTACTGATCGGATTAGATCACTATTTCAACATTGTTGCTATCAAATAATATAGACCCCAGAAAATAGAATTATTTCAAAAATCATCTTTGTTTCTTATGCTCCAAAAATGTGAACACTTTTTAGCTATGTTTTTTAAACGAAAAAAAAATCATGTGTTACAATTTATTCAAAATAAACAATATGAATTTTGAAAAAGAAATATATATCAATGTAGACAACTGTTGCAAACAATATATATATATATATATATATATATATATATATATATAGGGGGCCATTCAAGGAAAAACTAGTTATTTTGTGGTAACTGTAAGAACCAATGTGAGCCACATATTAAACTATAAATTAGGAAATTATTAATTTTGGTAATTTTGTTTGAAATTTAAATAAAAGGGCATTTTAGGTATTTTAAAATCTCCTCTCTCCTCTCTCATCTCTCCAGCAGATATATCGATTATGATAATGATATCACAAGAACAAATGTGATACCCCCAGTGTGATACCCAGAATACAAACAAGAACAAATGTGATATCATTGTGATACCCCAGTGTGATACCCAGAATATATACAAGAACAAATGTGATATCACTGTGATACCCCAGTGTGATACCCATAATACAAACAAGAACAAGAACAAATGTGATATCACTGTGATACCCATCATAAAACAACGAAAATAAATATTTTGCTACACATTGTGATACACTCTAAATACACATTTATGATGCATAACGATATCTAAACAAGAAGAGTCCCTTAAATCCTCATATATGAATAAAAAAAATCTAAAATTTTGGGATTTAGGAAACCAAATCTGTACCGTGGTCATCATATTTCAGATCTGAGATGGTATACATATATAGCGAAAGATGCAGTGAGCTTAAATGAAGCAGATTTGCAGTGGCCAAACTGACATCTATGATTAATCATGATCGAACATGAGAAAGTGAAATTGTTGGATGGTTGTAATGTGTGCAGTGCAAATAGAATATAGTACATGAGTTGATGTAATCGCCGCCAGGAAAAAGGGAGAAGCCATGCTGTCACCGCCGCCATGGTGTTCCACCGCCTCCATCACAGCCACGTCGTCGTCGCTGCCATGGTGTTTTACCGCCTCCATCACAACCCCTTTCTTTCTTCCACGTCGTCGTCGTCATGCTCCTCATTTTAGCATTTTTTCCTGGATGTTGTGGTACTCAAGGACAGACCTGGATGTTGTGTTCAGCGGCAGCCATATCTCATAAGAAACATCTTTTTAGGGTTAACAAGGGAGAGAGATAGAGAGTGACGTGTGAATTTAAATAAGAGAGAGAAATGTAAAAGTAGAAAATTAAAATAAAATAAATATTCAATTCAATTTACTAATTTACCCTTTACTTTATTTTTGTAAATAACTCTAATTATCTTAAATGATTGGCTGAAATTGGTTCTTACAGTTACCACAAACTAAATAGTTCTTATTTGATTAAGCCCCTATATATATATATGTTGTGATAAACCATCTTAGAGTTTCATAAGAGGCTCTGATTCCATTGATGGAATGCCGTAGCCATAAACTTAAACGAAAACTAATCATATTCCTCCTAGAAGCCATACAAAACGAAGATGGATTGGTGCTTCAAAGTTTTACCAGATCGAGCAACAATAATTTAATGTCATATCAGAATTTAAACCAACAAACTCAACTTGTTTCCTCCATGGATCTAGTTGACGTTCTACACTAAGAGAGGAGATCCTATTTTTTGGAATGTTAGATGCGGTCTCCAACTCCTTGGAATAGAGCATCTTGTAGAATATAGAGAGAAAGAATTGATCCGGATGGATAATTATTACAATCAACCTCTCCATTGTCTCATAATGGGTCTCTATTTGGATATGTGCAATGATGGATTTATAATAAACAAGTATTATAAGTACCACTGCAGGAAGAGCAGCCGATGTTTTAGAATCACATTATATTTGACGAGTCACTACTTGTCAATTCATATTCCATGCGTGTCAAACAGGCTATTGTAATCTGATTTATATTTGATCATATGAAATATCTGTTAAGGTCCACGTGATTACCAGTACGCCAAAAGCAATTGATGATGGAGAAGGCACAACTTATTTCCATATAGCGTAGCAGCCAGCGCCACGTCTCGATTTAGGAAGATGCTGGTCAATGACAAAACAATTCCCCCCCTCCCCAACATCTGCCAACACTAACATGATCTTCGCTAGAAGACAATGGCTGCACAGAATGCCTTTGGCATTAAAATGCACTCCATTGGATTCGAACCCGTGACCTACTCTGATACCACATATTAGGATCCAAGCGCTTACCACTACGCCAAAAGCAATTGCTGATGGAGAAGGCGCAACTTATTTCCATATAGCGTAGCAACCAACGTCACATTTCAATTTAGGAAGATGCTGGTCAATGACCCAACAATATCACAACATCAAATATAATAATTAAAAACTTTATTTACTTATTCTTCTTATTAATATATATATATATATATTATGTGTGTGAACCATTGAGATTTTATCATGTTAGTAATAGCTGTAAATGATATTTTAATTATAAACGAAGAGCGACATCTAGCAAAAAATTACCGTTACCCAAATGAAAAAGTTTGGTGATTTAGCTAATCGGCAAACTGTTTGATTTCTATCAACATACACATTTATGTTCTTTTGTCCTTGGTATCCAGATCAAACATAAGGCATGGATGTGTCATCCTCTTTGTGTTCGATCTTTAGTTTCTAGATTCTGGATTATACTGATATGACATATAGCAATATCCTATATTGACTATCTGAGCATGCATGCACTTGTTCAATAATATTTAATCGAGGGGCCTATGGATGTCACTCTTGTCATCCAAGAGGAACAAATCCTATTTTGATCAATGCTAGTACTATTAAGTGATATATGATATACCCAATAATCATTCTGCCATCCAACTGTGGAATGGTTACAATCAGTTATCAAGGTACACCACTTACACAAAGCAAATTCCAAGATCTCAAGTCAAAGGACTATATGTTCAACAACCACATGAGAAACGCCTATGACTCTCATTATGGCATATAGCAATATTCTATATTGACTATCTGAGCATGCATGCACTTGTTCAATAATATTTAATCAAGGGGCCTATGGATGTCACTCTTGTCATCCAAGAGGAACAAATCCTATTTTGATCAATGCTAGTACTATTAAGTGATATATGATATACCCAATAATCATTCTGCCATCCAACTGCGGAATGGTTACAATCAGTTATCAAGGTACACCACTTACACAAAGCAAATTCCAAGATCTCAAGTCAAAGGAATATATGTTCAACAACCACATGAGAAACGCCTATGACTCTCATTATGGCATCTAATGAAATGTTCTCATAGCGATCTATGATCGAGGCCCAAGAAGACTCCCCTCTTGCCTCGTCTCGGGGACCAAGCAGACTCCCCATTTCCTGAGTGTGCAGGATACATATTCCATACATTCCGGGTCATCATAAACTCCCACGGGATCGTCGGATCCCAAGGTACACTAATCCTACTATGCAACCCGACTCCACATAGTATACAAGACAAGCTAACAGTAAACCAGCAATGCATGCATCTTTATAAACAACTCATTTCATGCAAAATAAGCATTTCCAAAACATACTTTCATGCGAGGAGTTTATAATGGTTTATAAATAAAAAATACTCGCATTTCCTACCATGTTCAGTAATAAAAAATCACGTTTAACAAGTCATCTCATTTAGAAAAGGGTGCAAGGGAACTCACCTATTCGATGTAAGCTAAGCACATACTTTACTTTCGAACGAACAGAACCCAACACCTAAAATTTACCAAACATCTGTCAAAAGCCAACCATTCGGAAATGAACTAACCCGAACACTCTCGCAACCGGAAATGCCATAATTTCCGGACTATCAAGGACCCAGAAAACCACAGTCCCGGACTCCTTACTCGGAAACCACAAAATCCGGAGAACCTCGCATCCGACATCCGGATACGGTTCCTATCTGGAAAACCCATTCGGATAACTCATCCAGATGCCTTATCCGGAAATTCTACTGTCCGGATACCCAGAATTACGACACTAAACTATCCGGAAAACAACCCCTCCGGAAAACTTTGGCGACATCCGAAATTATCGAACTGTGGAAACCCAAATCCGACATAAATCGATACTAGGGAACGATTTTACCATAGAAGCTTTTAGATAAACGTTTGGGTTCATATTTCCATCTTAAAACACCCATTTATTCACCCATTTGGCCTCTAATCGGTCCAAAACTAACAAAACTTCATTAAAATCTTTGGAAGAAATAGCACAGTGAAATATGGTGTTCATTGATCCTCACAAACCCAAAGCAATACATAAATCGATTAACATGAACCAAATCATAGAGAGTGCCAAGGTTTACCTTAGGTAAAGAATCTCCTAGCCGATTTCTCGATTTCCTCTTCTTTCTCTGTACTCTCGTTCTCAGCCGCAAATCAATGAACAATGATTTCTTTCGAGGGATTGCTTCCCCTTATATATCTTTCATGATTTGCAAATTTGGTCCCTCCCTTTTTACATGCTTTATGCTTTGGCCACAAACCTCTCTGAAAATTTATAAACGAGACACGGTTGTTACAACACTCCCCCCCCCCTTAAAAGAATTCTGTCCCCATAATTCCTTGGTCGAATAGATGCGGGTACTTGACCCTCATCTCAGATTCCACTTCCCAAGTCGCTTCCTGACCCTTGTGAAATCGCAATGAACCTTTACTAGGTTGATGTCCTTGTTCCTCAACTTCTTCACTTTATGATCCACAATTGCTTCGGGTTCTTCGACAAAGTTCAGTTTCTCATCTACTCTCACGTCTTCCAGCGACACAGCCTTATCCACATCTACAAGACACTTTCTCAAGTTAGAGACGTGGAACACATTGTGAATGCCCCGTAACTCATCGGGCAGATTCAACCTATATGCCACTTCCCCAATCCGCTCAATGATCTCGAACGGTCCGATGTAACGTGAACTTATCTTTACCCGCTTCCCAAAGCGCATCACTCCCTTCCATGGAGATATCTTTTACATCACCTTCTCCCCGACCTGAAATTCTATGTCCTTCCGTCTTTTATCTGCATAGCTCTTCTGTCGGTCTCGAGCGACCTTCAAACTTTCTCGCACTTACTATCTTGTCCGAGGTCATTTGTACAATTTCTGGCCCCGCCAACTGCCTTTCTCCAACCTCATTCCAACACAAGGGAGTTCGACATTTCCTGCCATAGAGTACCGTAACACCCGTGATTTTCGGATAAGTACAACTTCGATTCAGTGAGGAATCGATCTTCTAAGAAAAATAAGATTTCGAGTCAAATCTTAGATTTTATGGTCTCGTTGGATGAGGAATTCAAATACGAGTCCAACGGTCCTTTCCGGAGCGAAAACGGAACTAGAACGAGAGAGTTATGGCCAAAACGAGTTTCGGTACACTCTGAGCTATTGTGCCCGGCGATAGTGACACTGTCACAATCGCCGTGTCACTATCGCCCAAGAGGTACCGAGAGTTGAGGGATGCCTGGCGATTGTGCCCTGGCGATAGTGACACTGTCACTATCGCCGCGTCACTATAGCCGACGGGCTCCAAGGTGTTTTAAATCCCTTTTCTCTTTTCTTCTTCCCCATTTCACTCATCTCTCTCAAACTCTCTCTCTCTCTCTAAAAATCGGTTTCTCTCACTAGAAACCCTACAACCCCTCTCCCCTCCTCTTCATCTTTTCCACCTAAATTAAACCCACTCCACCATTGTTGACCATCTTGAAGGTTTGAAGCTTTTGGGAGTTTAGGAAGCTATCTCTTGGGGGATTCAAGTGGATAAGGTAATCTATTCCTACCCAAAGATGTTATTGTTGTTGATTTCATCTTCTTTTTACCTTGGGTTGTTGTGGGACGATTTTGGTGATGATTTGTAAAAGAAATCTCGTTATCCCCTTCATGTATGAAACTAGGGTTTGGTATAGATGGGTATTTTGGTGTATATTGGATGGATGATATTTTCTTATGGTTAGACTTGGATATTAATGGTTAGATCGTATTATTGATGGTTGGGAATTCATAAATCTAGGTTTTGGAAGTTTTGGCTTGAGGATGCAAACTTCATCAAAGGAGCATACGTTTGGAGAACTCTAGATTTAGCTTAAATCTAGCAAGGTGAGTTCAAGTTACTTTGCGAAAACGTTGTACATGCCAAAATGAATATTTTACAAATATGTGTGTGTTTTAATTGAAAATATATGTGGTTGAGTTATTTGATTGATTTAACTCTTTTGAAGTGTTTATCTTCATAAATGGGTAAAACACCCATATTTGGGGCTTTTGGATGTTTGGATGGTTAGAAACCATAAATTGTCTTTAAAAGATTATTTGCTCAAAATGAGGTTTAATTGATGGTTTAATCATATATGTGTAAATGATTTTGAAAACCAATTGGGAAATACACTTTTAAGTGTTATGTGTCATTTTGAGAATTATAAGGGTGTGAGTCCTTTGGGAAAACCCTTTTTGTTTAACCCGTAAAGAGTTTTGGGGTTAATGATGAATTTGTAGTATAGCTTGCCTAAACAATGTTTAAACGCGTTTTTGACCGACATTATGGGTCTAGCAAGCTTGAAGCACTTTGCTCGGTTTGACTTTGAGTTAGTCTTGGGACATTTGTCCGGTTTAAATGGCTCGATGTGGAGTCTTATTAACGGGTCTCTTTTATTGCACCGTGTTGCATATTATTGCACGTTGTTGATATTTTACATGCTCATGGTGGAGTCTAGGATGTGTTATATGCTTAATTGCATTTTTATTTGCATGATTTGACGTCAATAAATGATCATTAGATCTTTGAGCAGAGGGCTCGGTTTTGGGCTCAATTGAGTCTTGGGGGCATTCGCCCGGTTTTAATAAGCTCGACGTGGGCTTGGGGTTTGCATTGCATGAGTTGCATCATATTTGAGGCTTACATGATTTGAATGCATTGGTTATTCTTTTGAGGTCATGTATAAGTTTTTAAGTTAAGTAAGCTTGTTTTGGATGGTGGGTTTGCCAAGGTAAAGACCTAGTATGGTTGAACTTGGTGGTTTAAATGGACTAAAGACCTAGTATGGTTGATGTCTAAGAGGGGCTAAAGACCTAGTATGGTTGATGCCAAAGACGGACTAAAGACCTAGTATGGTTGATGTCTAAGATGGGCTAAAGACCTAGTATGGTTAATGCCAAAGACGGACTAAAGACCTAGTATGGTTGATGTCTAAGATGGGCTAAAGATCTAGTATGATTGATGCCGAGGATTGACTAAAGACCTAGTATGGTTGATGTCATCCGTTTTCCACATCCAAGAAGCTTACTTGTATTTATTTAATTGTGGTTTAATTTATGTGGTTGCCACATTCGATGAGATCGGGTCTCCCCCGTCACCGAAGGGTGTTGATTTCGGGTATTTTATCTATTCACATTGTTGAGGTTATATTACGTGTATATGGATTGTTTTTCCAGGATTGATGGACCGATTTATGTTACATTCTTATTGAATGTTTTAACTGGTATTGGGATTTTAATACATTTTACGTTTGCGTGAGTTTAGCTTCGTATTATGTTTTAATAATGGTTATATTTGAATGGATGGTTTCCATGTTTTATGGGTTGAGTATGATTTGTCAACCGTATTTGAAAGTTTTGCCTAAACTAGAATTATTCACGTAATTGGGTGAATTAGGATTTGTAACTCATATTGGAAAATGCTTTACACTTTTCGGGAATGGTTTTCCATGGATTTTGAGTGTGTTAGAAAGTGAGTCGTTTATGCCGTTTGAGAAATCTTTTTGGAAATGATCGTCTTTGTCGCAAGCTTTCATTTAAAGATTTATTTAAATCATGACTATAACTACTAACTTCCGATTTATGATTTTATATAGTCATGATAAAATGCTTGAACTCACTAGGCGTAAGCCTAACCCTTTTTATTTGTCGGCATGTGCAACAGGCTTAGGTTGGGGTAGCTCTAGCTACATTGTGAAGTGGCGAGTGCTAGTAATGTGCACGAGAGGTGAATAGCTTAAGTTATGTTTTCCGCATTTACCCTTGGGAAGTAGCACTTGTATTTGGATTAGGTGATGTCCGAAGTGGGTTTAGTTTTGGTAATGAGACTTGTGTAGTATGTATTACTTGGAGATAACCATTGTTTGTAATTGGAGGTATTTTACCTATTGTTTCGGATGTAATATCGAAAATTTTAAATTAGTTGCTCTTTCCAAATCTGAGGGTGTTACAGTACCTCATACGGTGCTGCCTTGATACTCGAGTGATAACTGTTGTTGTAGGCGAACTCGATCAACGTCAAGTGTTTCTCCGATGTTACTTCAAAATCTAGGGCGCAAGCCCTTAACATATCCTCCAATGCGTGGATCGTCTACTCGCTCTGACCGTCGGTCTGAGGATGATACGCGATACTCATCTTGATTTACGACCCAATTTCCCTCTGGAAGCTTCTCCAAAATGCAGAGGTAAATCTGCTATCTCGATCTGATACTATTAACGACGGCACACCATGATGGTTCACTATCTCATCAATGTACAACTTCGCTAATATTTCCAACGAGTGCGCTTCCTTTATGGGTAAGAAGTGCGCCAATTTGGTGAGTCGATCCACGATCACCCATATCGTGTCATAACCCTTTGGGGTCTTAGGCAAGTGAGTCACGAAGTCCATTGTGATCTTGTAAAGCCCGTATCCCGGTATGTATTTTCTTCTTATTAATTCTTTTTTTTAAGCTTTTATTTTACCGTGGTTTCCATTAGCGGGGTTAGTCGAATCGGAGCAAAAAGTTAAATGAGTCAACCTTTTTGGGTTTTTGCAAGGAAAGGAAAGTTGAGGGGCTAATTGGGGCATTTCACCAAAGTTTGGCAAGGGATCGGCCAAGAGACACCCCCTCCCCTTCCCCTTTGGTTTTACCTTAGCAATACCACCAAAAACCCTTAGTCACCCTCCCCATCCCTTTTCTTGTGTTGCCATCGCCGAGAGAGAAAGAAAGAGAGAGAGAGGGGCGGTCGAGTGAGAGAGAGAGAGAGGCTGTCGAGAGGAAGAAGGAGCAGCCGGGAGAGAGACCGCCGCCGCCGCCGTTTTCGGCGTTTCTGTAGGAAAAAGGAGGGAGGAGAAGTCGCGTCGAGGTAGTCCCGTTCTCCTTTTTCTTTTCGTTATCGTTTTGTTGTCGGAACGCCATGAACCACCACCGCCGCCGCCGCAGCCATGGCTGCCGGCGGTGTGTCCGCCGCCGTGCGCCGCCGCATGGCAGCAGCGGGTGTGCGTGTGTGTGGGTGTGTGTGTGTTCGTTTGTGCGTAGGTGTGTGAGGCGGGGTGGGTGGTTTCGAGTGGTTTCGCCGGAAAATATTAACCCGTAACCGCCGCCGCCGCCAACGACCACCATTGCCGGAGGTGGCAGTGGGTGGTGCTCGGTTTGCACAGCCCTATTAGCTTTATTCAATAAGTCACAGCTGAGTTCGGGTCTGTTGGTGTTAAGTCACGGCTTAACGAAAGTGTAGGCTAAAATTATCATTTCATGTGGAAAGTGTCGTTTCTGCCCCTGTTTTGTAAAACCCGTATCTCTTTCTAGGAGTATCGGATCGGGGTGAAACCAGTGCCAAACTCTCCCATTTTGAGTCTATTAAGTTTTGTATGTTTTACGGAAAAGTCAGTTCGGTCTCTAGCTAGGGTCAAATCATCGTTTTGTACTGACAGGTCCTGTTTTTCACTGTTCTGCGAGTCGGTTTTGTAAAATTCATATAGGATGGTAGGAACATCTTTAGAACGCGTGCGATATGTCCCTGGAACCCTAAGACATGGAACTTTCTGGTTATGGAAAATTAATTCTGGGTTGATGAGTTTAAGAGGGGCCAAACAGGTCCCGAACAGACCGGTAATTTTTAGAGTAAAAGCTGGAATTTTCACGTTTAAGCTTGTAGTGCGACCTTGGGCTAGGACTTCGCTTTGACGTTTGATATCACTTATTTAGGTGGGAAAAGGTGAGTTGGAGTTGGCCGACTCGTGTTGCTGATGAGGATATCTACTTTGCTTTTGAGGTGAGTTCTCTCACTGCGTAGTTAGGGATTGTGTGTATATCGCGGTAGCTTGTATGTGCTACTGTTTTTGTTGTGTGAACTGGTTGTATTGTGGTGCGTAGTATTTGATGGGTTTAAATGCTTAGAATAAATGTGTATAATATACATCTCGGTGGGACCAAGGGCTCGGTGGGACCGAGGAAGTGGGTGGAAATGTTGTGTGAACTCGGTGGGACCGAGGGCTCGGTGGGACCGAGGAAGTGGGTGGAAATGTTGTGTGAACTCGGTGGGACCGAGGGCTCGGTGGGACCGAGGAAGTGGGTGGAAATGTTGTGTGAACTCGGTGGGACCGAGGGATCGGTGGGACCGAGGAAGTGGGTACATAATTACTCGTATGTGTTTACCTGTATTATGTAGCTGTTGTGTTGTTTGATTTTGTGCGGATAGGGTGATGTGCATATAATTGCTATCTGCGCATGTGTTGGAATTCACTAAGCTTTGTGCTTACCCTTTTCCTATAAATGTGGTTTCAGGTACTAGTGGCTCCAAGACGTGACGGGTACACACTGGCGCGCGTGAAGGGTTAATATATTTATGAGAATTAGAAGTATCATTTAAACAATTTATTTCCGCTGTTTATCTTTACTGAGAATACTTATTGTTAAGTTTGCAAGCGAGGCGGTTTTGGATATTTAATGAGGTTTCATTTAATAAAATGTTTATTTTTAAAAGTTTAAATTTACTATAATTTTTGGGACGTTACAACTTGGTATCAGAGCACAGCTTGAGTGAATCAAACGCATCTCGGTGTGTTTGATCTCAAGTTGCGGCTATGAAATTCTTCTCTTAAAATTTTTGGAAAATAAAAGAAAGGAAAACCCGTTTGGGAAACGGTGATCTAGGGCGCAGTGTGTAAAGTCAGCCGGAGCCAAAGGAAAAGGTACAGTACTTAGTGTATTTATTGCCTTCTAGATCATAGGGTATGCATGCTAGATTGCCTATGTTGTTTACACTGTAATGTATGATGATTGCTTGCTAGTAGGAATTAATGCTAGTTATAATAGGTTGTTAAGTGAAGGCCCTATAGGTTGTATGCAGTAAGAATCATATAGCCTTAGAATATTTGATTTAGTTCTATTGCGCAGCTCTTGTTTGAGTCCAACCGTTCTAGGATAGAATCTTGTATTCGAATGTCTATTTGTTTCACGCTGCATGCGACTGGGTATTCGCGAGGCAACTCGTTATGGCTAGTAGGGATTCCATTGTAGCAAGGGTAGTGGGATGAGATGAGATTACTAGGGAGCTGGGAAGAGTATTTACATATGAGTATGTATGCTAGATTGCTTTCTAGAACATAGGAGTATGTATGCTAGATTGCTTGGTGCTTATTACACTGTACTGCATGTTTGTTGCTTGCTAATAAGAGTTTATTCTAGCCTTGATAGGTTGTTAAGTGAATGCACTATAGGTTGTATGCGGTAGGAACCGAATAGCCTTAGAATGTCAGATTTAGTTCTATTGCACAGCTCTTATTTGAGTCCAACCGTTGTAGGATAGAATCTTATAGTCGAATGTCTATCTGGTTTTACACTGTGTGCGACTGTGCATTCGCGAGGCGACTCGTCATGACTAGTGGGGATTTCGTCATAGCAAGGGTAGTGGAATTGGGTGAAATTCCTAGAGAGCTAGGAAGGGTGTTGTCATATGCTGGTATGGGCATATGGGATTAATTGTTGGCAAGAAACTACTTGGGGACTTCGGGACGGGACTCGAAACGAGTAAGGATAGGTGTGGAAGGTAGTAGTAGAGCTCCTACTATCTGAAGCACAAGATCCATGCTCGAGTCGGGGAAAGTCACGGGGAACCCGAGGAGTTGAGCGTGAGCATAGATAGCAGGATTTATTGTCCTGAGAACTTGAAGGTTCGCTTCGCGGTGAATCTGTTACGAGACGGAGCGAAAGATTGGTGTGCTACCGCTTTGACTCTTAATGAGTGCACTACGTTGACCTGGGAGGCGTTCGTTGTGCGGTTCCGTGCAGAGTATGTATCTCCAGTGGAGATGGAGAGGATTGCTAAGGAGTTCTTGGAGCTCACTCAGTCTACAGAGTGAAGGAGATGAACCGGAAGTTCACGGAGATGGCACTATCCTGTCCTCAGTATGCTGCTTCCGAGGACATGACGATAACGTGGTACAAGGATATGTTACGTACCGAGATCTGAGAGTTCATGAGTACTGCGCAGTATGCTTCACTTGCTGCGATGTTGGAGGCTGCCCGGAGGCGGGAACTTGAGCTGGAGACGCAGGCTAAGAAGAGGAAAACGGTGCAGGCCGTGGTACCAGTTTCGGCTGTTCCAAAGAAAACGAGGTTTTCGGACTCACGCTCGAGTCAAAGGAGCGGTAGGTTTAAGCCAAGGATAGTAGCGGAAGAAGAAGGTGATAAATGTAGTTACATTTTTACCGAAACTGTGTGATCAGGTACGTTCCGAGTTAACTCGGCGCCTGCTGTGGTGATGTTTGATAGCGGGACTACTCATTCGTTTGTATCTCACACCTTTAGTGAGCGTTTTGGGCCGAGTCGTAGGAAGGGTAGGCTGTCCACTCGTGGTCGAGGTTACTGATGACGGGACCTTGACGGTTACTGACGTGTACCGGGGGTGCACTCTGGAGATCTCGGGCGTGAGGTTTCCGATTGATTTGATTCCGATCGCGATGCGAGAGCTGTGCATGATTGTAGACGTGGATTGGATGTTGTGAGGCGGGAGAAGCTTTATGCTAAGTTCTCCAAGTGTGAATTCTGGTTACGAGAGGTCCAATTCCTAGGACATGTCGTGAATCATAATGGTATTATGGTCGATCCGGCCAAGATTTCAGCAGTGATGCGGTGGGAAGTGCCGAAAACTCCCACCGAGGTACGAAGTTTTCTAGGGTTAGCAGGGTACCTTCGGAGATTTATCCAAGATTTCTCCAAGATTGCGTTGCCTATGACCCGATTGATGAAGAAATCTGCTGCTTTTAGCTGGGGAGAAGAGCAACATAGGGCTTTTGAGGAGCTACGCAGACGTTTATGCGAGGCTCCGGTGTTCACCTTGCCCGAGGGTGTGGAGGATTTGGTAGTTTATTGCGACGCTTCTCACCAAGGTTTGGGTGCCGTGCTTATGCAACGCGGCAAAGTCATAGCTTACGCTTCGAGGCAGCTGAAGCCTCATGAGGCAAACTACCCGACTCATGACCTAGAGTTGGGAGCGGTAGTGTTTGCCCTCAAAATATGGAGGCATTATCTGTATGGCGTCAAGTGAACGATCTACACCGACCATAAGAGCCTCAAGTACCTGATGGATCAGCAGAATCTCAATATGCGTCAGAGGAGATGGCTCGATGTGGTCAAGGATTATGATTGCGAAATACTTTACCACCCGGGTAAAGCGAACGTGGTTGCGGACGCACTTAGTCGACATCCGGTTAGCGAACCACTTAAAGGATTGTGCCAACGATTAACAATGGTTGCACCTATTCTCGAGTTGATAGGGAGTGCTCAGGAGGTGGCACCTTGGAGGAAAATGCTAAGCGCGAGCGGGTTGCGGGAGAAATCCCAAATTTTGTCCGTGATAGTCGGGGATTGTTGACTCGGTACGGTAGAGTGTGGGTTCCGTTCACTGGTGGGAACCGACAAATACTGCTAGATGAGGCACACAAGTCCAAGTTTTCGATTCATCCGGGAGCTACAAAGATGTACCGAGACCTGCGGGAGAATTATTAGTGGCCCGGCAAGAAGCGGGACGTCGCCAGGGGTGTAGAGGTGTGCTTGACTTGTCGGAAGGTCAAGGCTGAGCACCAGCGGCCGCATGGGAAGTTGCAGCCTTTAGAGATTCCGGTGTGGAGATGGGAGAAGATCACGATGGATCTCATTGCTAAACTCCCAAGGACCCCACGTGGGAATGATGCTATTTGAGTGATTGACGATTGTCTGACCAAGAGCGCTCACTGGCGATCCGGGAGAGCTCCTCGGCGGAGAAGCTCGCAGAGATTTTCGTGTGAGAGATTGCAACCAGGCACGGGGTGCCAGTTTCGATTGTCTCTGAGAGGGACACCCGTTTTACCTCCCGGTTTTGGGAGAAGTTTCAGGTGGAGATGGGTACGCGGTTACCTTTTAGCACGACTTTTCATCCACAGACCGACGGGTAGAGTGAGCGGACTATTCAGACACTCGAGGATATGCTTCGGGCATGTGCCATCGACTTTGGAGGTAGTTGGGATCAGTACCTTCCGTTGGCGGAGTTTTCCTACAACAACAGCTTCCATTCCAGTATCGGCATGCCGCCGTACGAGATGTTGTATGGTAGGAAGTGCAGGACGCCCGTTTGTTGGGGCAAGGTTGGTCAGCAAGTATTAGAAAGCACCGACATCGTGCTGAAGACGACAAAGATGATACAGATGGTGCGGGACCGTCTAGTTACTGCACAGAGTCGGCAGAAGAGCTACGCCGACAAAAGGCGATCAGATTTGGAGTTTCAGGTGGGTGATTATGTGTTGTTGAAGGTTTCACCCTGGAAAGGGGTGATCCGGTTTCGTAAGCGAGGAAAGTTGGGGCCTCGTTACATTGGGCCCTACAAGATCATTGCTCGAGTGGGAAAGGTAGCTTACCATTTAGAGTTACCGGATGAGCTGAGTTTGATCCACAACACCTTCCACGTTTCTCAATTGCGGAAGTGTGTAGTAGACGAGTCTGCCGTGATTCCTCTTGAGGACATTCAGATTGACGAAAGGCTCAACTACGTGGAGAAGCCGATAGCTATCGTTGAGAGAAAGACGAAGAACCTGCGCAACAAGGTCATTGGATTGGTGAAAGTCCAGTGGCAGCACCGGAAGGGCTCAGAGTGGACGTGGAAGCCCGAAGCGGAGATGCGCGAGAACTATCCCGATTTATTCGTCAGTCGAGACTTCGAGGACGAAGTCTGATCCAAGTGGGGGAGAGTTGTAAAGCCCGTATCCCGGTATGTATTTTCTTCTTATTAATTCCTTTTTTAAGCTTTTATTTTACCGTGGTTTCCATTAGCGGGGTTAGTCGAATCGGACCAAAAAGTTATATGAGTCAACCTTTTTGGGTTTTTGCAAGGAAAGGAAAGTTGAGGGGCTAATTGGGGCATTTCACCAAAGTTTGGCAAGGGATCGGCCAAGAGACACCCCCTCCCCTTCCCCTTCGGTTTCACCTTAGCAATACCACCAAAAACCCTTAGTCACCCTCCCCATCCCTTTTCTTATGTTGCCATCGCCGATAGAGAAAGAAAGAGAGAGAGAGGGGCGGTCGAGTGAGAGAGAGAGAGGCTGTCGAGAGGAAGAAGGAGCAGCCGGGAGAGAGACCGCCGCCGCCGCCGTTTTTGCCGTTTCTGCCGGAAAAAGGAGGGAGGAGAAGTCGCGTCGAGGTAGTCCCGTTCTCCTTTTTCTTTTCGTTATCGTTTTGTTGTCGGAACGCCAAGAACCACCACCACCGCCGCCGCAGCCATGGCTGCCGGCGGTGTGTCCGCCGCCCTGCGCCGCCGCATGGCAGCAGCGGGTGTGCGTGTGTGTGGGTGTGTGTGTTCGTTTGTGCGTAGGTGTGTGAGGCGGGGTGGGTGGTTTCGAGTGGTTTCGCCGGAAAATATTAACCCGTAACCGCCGCCGCCGCCAACGACCACCATTGCCGGAGGTGGCAGTGGGTGGTGCTCGGTTTGCACAGCCCTATTAGCTTTATTCAATAAGTCACAGCTGAGTTCGGGTCTGTTGGTGTTAAGTCACGGCTTAACGAAAGTGTAGGCTAAAATTATCATTTCATGTGGAAAGTGTCGTTTCTGCCCCTGTTTTGTAAAACCCGTATCTCTTTCTAGAGGTATCGGATTGGGGTGAAACCAGTGCCAAATTCTCCCATTTTGAGTCTATTAAGTTTTGTATGTTTTGCGGAAAAGTTGGTTCGGTCTCTAGCTAGGGTCAAATCATCGTTTTGTACTGACAGGTCCTGTTTTTTACTGTTCTGCGAGTCGGTTTTGTAAAATTCATATAGGATGGTAGGAACATCTTTAGAACGCGTGCGATATGTCCCTGGAACCCTAAGACATGGAACTTTCTGGTTATGGAAAATTAATTCTGGGTTGATGAGTTTAAGAGGGGCCAAACAGGTCCCGAACAGACCGGTAATTTTTAGAGTAAAAGCTGGAATTTTCACGTTTAAGCTTGTAGTGCGACCTTGGGCTAGGACTTCGCTTTGACGTTTGATATCACTTATTTAGGTGGGAAAAGGTGAGTTGGAGTTGGCCGACTCGTGTTGCTGATGAGGATATCTACTTAGCTTTTGAGGTGAGTTCTCTCACTGCGTAGTTAGGGATTGTGTGTATATCGCGGTAGCTTGTATGTGCTACTGTTTTTGTTGTGTGAACTGGTTGTATTGTGGTGCGTAGTATTTGATGGGTTTAAATGCTTAGAATAAATGTGTATAATATACATCTCGGTGGGACCGAGGGCTCGGTGGGACCGAGGAAGTGGGAGGAAATGTTGTGTGAACTCGGTGGGACCGAGGGCTCGGTGGGACCGAGGGCTCGGTGGGACCGAGGAAGTGGGTACATAATTACTCGTATGTGTTTACCTGTATTATGTAGCTGTTGTGTTGTTTGATTTTGTGCGGATAGGGTGATGTGCATATAATTTCTATCTGCGCATGTGTTGGAATTCACTAAGCTTTGTGCTTACCCTTTTCCTATAAATGTGGTTTCAGGTACTAGTGGCTCCAAGGCGTGACGGGTACACACTGGCGCGCGTGAAGGGTTAATATATTTATGAGAATTAGAAGTATCATTTAAACAATTTATTTCCGCTGTTTATCTTTAATGAGAATACTTATTGTTAAGTTTGCAAGCGAGACGGTTTTGGATATTTAATGAGGTTTCATTTAATAAAATGTTTATTTTTAAAAGTTTAAATTTACTGTAATTTTTGGGACGTTACAACTTGGTATCAGAGCACAGCTTGAGTGAATAAAACGCATCTCGGTGTGTTTGATCTCAAGTTGCGGCTATGAAATTCTTCTCTTAAAATTTTTGGAAAATAAAAGAAAGGAAAACCCGTTTGGGAAACGGTGATCGAGGGCGCAGTGTGTACAGTCAGCCGGAGCCAAAGGAAAAGGTACAGTACTTAGTGTATTTATTGCCTTCTAGATCATAGGGTATGCATGCTAGATTGCCTATGTTGTTTACACTGTACTGTATGATGATTGCTTGCTAGTAGAAATTAATGCTAGTTATAATAGGTTGTTAAGTGAAGGCCCTATAGGTTGTATGCAGTAAGAATCATATAGCCTTAGAATATTTGATTTAGTTCTATTGCGCAACTCTTGTTTGAGTCCAACCGTTCTAGGATAGAAACTTGTATTCGAATGTCTATTTGTTTCACGCTGCATGCAACTGGGTATTCGCGAGGCAACTCGTTATGGCTAGTAGGGATTCCGTTGTAGCAAGGGTAGTGGGATGAGATGAGATTCCTAGGGAGCTGGGAAGAGTGTTTACATATAAGTATGTATGCTAGATTGCTTTCTAGAACATAGGAGTATGTATGCTAGATTGCTTGGTGCTTATTACACTGTACTGCATGTTTGTTGCTTGCTAATAAGAGTTTATGCTAGCCTTGATAGGTTGTTACGTGAATGCACTATAGGTTGTATGCGGTAGGAACCAAATAGCCTTAGAATGTCAGATTTAGTTCTATTGCGCATCTCTTGTTTGAGTCCAACCGTTGTAGGATAGAATCTTATAGTCGAATGTCTATCTGGTTTTACACTGTGTGCGACTGTGCATTCGCGAGGCGACTCGTCATGACTAGTGGGGATTTCGTCATAACAAGGGTAGTGGAATTGGGTGAAATTCCTAGGGAGCTAGGAAGGGTGTTGTCATATGCTGGTACAGGCATATAGGATTAATTGTTGGAAAGAAACTACTTGGGCACTTCGGGACGGGACTCGAAACGAGTAAGGATAGGTGTGGAAGGTAGTAGTAGAGCTCCTACTATCTGAAGCACAAGATCCGTGCTCGAGTCGGGGAAAGTCACGGGGAACCCGAGGAGTTGAGCGTGAGCATAGATAGCAGGATTTATTGTCCTGAGAACTTGAAGGTTCGCTTCGCGGTGAATCTGTTACGAGACGGAGCGAAAGATTGGTGTGCTACCGCTTTGACTCTTAATGAGTGCACTACGTTGACCTGGGAGGCGTTCGTTGTGCGGTTCCGTGCAGAGTATGTATCTCCAGTGGAGATGGAGAGGATTGCTAAGGAGTTCTTGGAGCTCACTCAGTCCACAGAGACGGTGAAGGAGATGAACCGGAAGTTCACGGAGATGGCACTATCTTGTCCTCAGTATGCTGCTTCCGAGGACATGACGATGACGTGGTACATGGATATGTTACGTACCGAGATCTGAGAGTTCGTGAGTACTGCGCAGTATGCTTCACTTGCTGCGATGTTGGAGGCTGCCCGGAGGCGGGAAGTTGAGCTGGAGACGCAGGCTAAGAAGAGGAAAACGGAGCAGGCCGTGGTACCAGTTTCGGCTGTTCCAAAGAAAACGAGGTTTTTGGACTCACGCTCGAGTCAAAGGAGCGGTGGGTTTAAGCCAGGGATAGTAGCGGAAGAAGAAGGTGATAAATGTAGTTACATTTTACCGAAACTGTGTGATCAGGTACGTTCCGAGTTAACTCGGCGCCTGCTGTTGTGATGTTTGATAGCGGGACTACTCATTCGTTTGTATCTCACACCTTTAGTGAGCGTTTTGGGCCGAGTCGTAGGAAGGTTAGGCTGTCCACTCGTGGTCGAGGTTGCTGATGACGGGACCTTGGCGGTTACTGACGTGTACCGGGGGTGCACTCTGGAGATCTCGGGCGTGAGGTTTCCGATTGATTTGATTCCGATCGCGATGCGAGAGCTGTGCGTGATTGTAGGCGTGGATTGGATGTTGTGAGGCGGGAGAAGCTTTATGCTAAGTTCTCCAAGTGTGAATTCTGGTTACGAGAGGTCCAATTCCTAGGACATGTCATGAATCAGAATGGTATTATGGTCGATCCGGCCAAGATTTCAGCAGTGATGCGGTGGGAAGTGCCGAAAACTCCCACCGAGTTACGAAGTTTTCTAGGGTTAGAGGGTACTATCGGAGATTTATCCAAGATTTCTCCAAGATTGCGTTGCCTATGACCCGATTGACGAAGAAATCTGCTGCTTTTAGCTGGGGAGGAGAGCAACATAGGGCTTTTGAGGAGCTACGCAGACGTTTATGCGAGGCTTCGGTGTTGACCTTGCCCGAGGGTATGGAGGATTTGGTAGTTTATTGCGACGCTTCTCACCAAGGTTTGGGTGCCGTGCTTATGCAACGCGGCAAAGTCATAGCTTACGCTTCGAGGCAGCTGAAGCCTCATGAGGCGAACTACCCGACTCATGACCTAGAGTTGGGAGCGGTAGTGTTTGTGTTGATCCAAACCCTCAGTGATTTGATAATGACCCTCTCTTATATACTTAGTGAAAATTGTAAGTAAACAATATGTATCAAAGTTTCACTATCGCTGATAAGTACTAAGATCTTACAGTACCGCTGATAGGAACTCTCGCTTTTTAAATTAAACATTCAGCGAACACTGTTCACCATTAATGCTCTGAGTCTGTTCAGTCATTATGATGATCGCTGATAAGTTAGTTGTTTACTTATGATCCCTAAAGACAAGTTTCACGTCAACAAAGGTTCTACGCTGAAGTCGAAGATCAAGCTCAAGAACCAGCGACGAGTCTCCTAATGAACTGATGCGGATCAGCGAAGACTCAGATTTTTCCACTCAACGTGAAGTATCAAGTACAAGACTTCAGCTATCGCTGAACTCTATCATTCGCTGATATGAAATGATAGATCGCTAAATCAACGAAAGCTGATCATGAAGTCCTCCGTACAAAGTACTTTTGTCTTAACCTCCCTTGCACGACTCCGTACGAAATGTCAGAAAAGAACCTCCGACTGTCTGAAATCGTACAACCACTCTGATACTACACTGTTCATCCATGCGGCTACTAAGGTTGTCAACCAAGGTTAATGACATGCAACCAACCAGCTGATGACACGTGTAAAGTGTATACTGACTTGCATTAAATGCATGCAGTATATAAAGAGATGAACCCACTTCATTTGAAGTAACTTGCTAACTCTGGACAAGTTCAATCTCTTATCTCAAGATAGGTTATTATTAGTAATTTCCTTATCTTTCTTAGTGCAAGAAACCTTAGTGTTCCAACTTGTTTAGATTTAGGTTTATCCTTAATCTTGTTTCCGCAACAAGCTGTAAATTGTTAATGATTTATCAATAAACAATTTAGAAAAGTAAAATCTGTGTGTTTGTATTCACCCCCCCCCCCCTTCTACAAACTTGTATAGGCCTTCGGGACCAACAAGTGGTATCAGAGCGGATTTGTTTAATCTCATAAACAAGATCTAATCTAAGATATTTCTCTTCCTTGCTATTATCTGAAAATGGCCACCAACACAAACACAAACTATATAGACAATGGTTCTCTTGCTAAACCTCCCAGATTTTCCAAAGATAACTTCAACTTATGGAAAAATAGGATGACACTCTTCTTAGAAGGTGTAGACCCTACTATGCCTTACTATCTCGAGAATGGTCCATTCATCCCTGTAAGAATTGATGCTGCAGTTCCAGGCACTGAGAATAGACCTGCTATTCCAGAAAGGCTGGTACCTAAGGAAATCCTTCAATGGACTGACGAAGATAAGAAGAAAGTGGCTATAGATACAAAAGCCAGATCCATACTATCCATGGCTCTTCCTGACGAAGTCTACCATTCCGTCATGAATCTGAAAACATCAAAAGCCATGTGGGACACAATATGTGTTCAGTATGAAGGAACGTCTGAAGTCCAGGACTCAAGAAAGATCAACCTGGTAAGACAATACGAAAGCTTCATTTCTGGTAAGAATGAAACTCTCTCTGAAGTTCACCAACGTTTTAATTGTTTAATTATAGATGTGAAAATTGTTGGTAAGGAATATTCTAACTTTGAAGTGCTGACAAAGTTTCTAGAATGTTTACCTGAAAGTTGGGACAATTATTCTATGTGTCTCAAGCTGTCAAAAGATCTAAAATCAATGACCCTTGCTACCTTATATGGCACGTTGCTGAATCATGAGCAATCAAGCCATCTTAAGAAGAATCTTGTAAAAGATTCCAAAAGCACCCCTGTTGCTTTAATCTCAGAGGAACTCTCTACTCAGCGATCCTCGATCACTATCACTGAGTTAGAGAGTAACTCTGAAAGGTCATCAGATTCTGATTATTCAGATAACTAAGAAGTTCAGGAGATTTGCCAAAAAGAAAATGTTTAAAAAGAACAAACCTCTTTCCACAACTGACAAGTCTAGATCATCAGCTTTTGTTGACAAGGCTACTGCTACTTGTTTTAACTGCGAAAAGACAGGACATTTCGCTAACGAGTGCAGGTCAAAGAAAGTTTCTAGACCCTCAGCTTTTACAAAGAAACCCTATGCTCCAAGAAATAAAGATGACACATATTCAAAGCTGAAAGAAAAATATGCAAAGATGAAAAGCTTTAAGAAGAAGAATAAAGGCCTGATGGCTGACTATGATTGGGCTGCTTCTGATGAAGAAGCATCATCATCTGACTCTGAAGATGATGAAGCAAATCTATGTCTTATGGCCAAGATTGAAGAAGAGGAAGAAAGTTCAGGCATTCCCTCCACTTCAACATCTGCTATTCAGGTATCACCTTCTTTCTTTACCAATATTGCAAATATTGATGAAGCTGATAGTCTCCGTAAGATCGATCTCTTGACTAGAAGTTTATACGAAGCCATTAACGGCAAAACTGTGGTTGAAAACCAAAATCTTGATCTCGCTGAAAAGCTTAAAAACTGCCACCTTCAAATAGAAAAGCTTTCTAAAATTGAAGAAGATTTTAAAGATCAAGTATATTTAAATCAGCTAGTCAAAATCGAACGAACAGAAGCTATTGCTGCATTAAAGGCTGAAAAAGCTACTGTTGAAGGATGGTGTAATTCTTCAACAAAGATCACTGAGATAATAAAGTCTCAGATTCCCCTGAGTGATAAACGTGGTTTGGGTTACAATTATGAAACTCCAAAACCAACCACTGAGCGTTCAATGCTTAAATTTGGAACGTTCGTATCCTCAGTCGCTGATACTTCATCTTCTCAGTGCTCCTCGTCCGTTACACCAATCCTTGAGGAAACTCCTACCTCCTCAAAAGGCAAGGAGAAAATGGTTTATTCAAAACCTACCTCTGTCTGTAAAGACAAAGGTAAAGGAATTGTTATTTACCAGAATCCTCAGAAGGGTACCTTAGTACCAAAACTGAATGCTTCTAAAGCTTCAGTGGCTCATCCCTCTGGATCAAGGAAGCAAATATCTGGATTTATTCAACGATCTACTCCTAGACTCAGATTGGATGTCCTTGGTAAGAAATCTGAAGAACTGAATGTTCCTCCCATTTCTAAAGCCAATAGTTTACTTGGTGCTGGCACTTCTAATTTGAAATTAAAAGCTCAGCATTCAAATGGTCCTAGAACTACTTTTAGATATAAGAAATGTTATCACTGTGGACTTACCGATCATATTGCTAGTAAGTGCCCCACAACCACCAAAGCTGAAAAGATAGCTAAGGTGAAGATTGCCCCCAAGGAAAAGAAGACCAACCCTGGTGCAAATCAGGTCAAGGTGAATTCTACCACTGAGGTTAAGAAATTAACCAAAGTGAAGAAAGACGAAGCTGAATCTTCAAATGCTGCGAAGACTGCTGAACCTTCCATTCCAACTACTTCCACTGACAAACGTGTATACATGGTTAAGTGGGTACCCAAGAAAAACTAATCTTCCTTTGTATTGCAGGTTAAAAAGGGTATCTGGTATCTTGATAGCGGATGCTCTAGACACATGACTGGAAAGAAAAGCCTGCTCGCTGAATACAAAGAAGAGAAGGGTCCCTCTGTGACTTTCGGTGGAAATGGAAAAGGACATACCCGAGGGTATGGTGTACTTTCAAATGGTACAACCTCCTTCAGAAGAGTCGCATATGTTGAAGGGCTGAAGCATAATCTTCTAAGCATCAGTCAGCTTTGCGACATGGATAACAAAGTAATCTTTACTAAGGAATCCTGCTTTGTCTCTGACAAAAAGGAGAAGATAGCTCTCAGCGGTTATCGTTTGGAAAATGTTTATGTAATAAATATGGACTCAACAACCACTGAGAACTCCTGTTTCTTCTCAAAGGCCTCATCTGATGTCAACTGGCTATGGCATAAGAGGCTATCTCATCTAAATTTCAAGACGCTGAACACTCTTTCTTCAAAAGAGTTAGTCACTAGTCTACCTCAGCATTCATACGCCAAAGAGTCGTTATGTTCAGCGTGTGAAAAAGGGAAGCAGACCAAAGCAAGCTTTAAATCAAAGCAAGTTTCTTCAGTGTCATCTCCTCTACAACTACTCCATATGGATTTGTTTGGCCCTGTTAACAAACAATCCATCGCTGGAAAGAAATATACGCTGGTCATAGTTGATGAATTCTCTCGCTTCACTTGGGTAATGTTTCTCCGTTCTAAGAGTGACACCCCTGAAGAACTCATCAATTTTGTTCGGAAGATGGAAACCCTGAACAATCTGACCGTTCGCTCAATAAGGAGTGATCATGGGACTGAATTCAAAAACAGTTCTCTTGATTCCTTCCTTGAGAGTAAGGGTATTTCTCACAACTTTTCTTCAGTGAGAACACCGCAACAAAATGGAGTCGCTGAAAGAAGAAATAGAACAATTATTGAAGCTGCACGTTCAATGCTCAGCGATTCTCACCTGCCTACTTAGTTTTGGGCAGAAGCTGTCAACACTGCTTGTTTTACGCAAAACAGGCCGCTGATAGTTAAAAGATTCAAAAAGACAGCCTATGAACTCTTTCATGGGAGAAGGCCTTCAATCAGCTTTCTTCACATCTTTGGATGTCAGTGTTTTATACTGAACAACAGAGATGCTATTGGAAAGTTTGATCCTAAGGCTGATGATGGAATCTTTCTTGGATACTCCTCAGTTTCCAAAGCCTTCAGAGTCTTCAATCGTAGAAGTCAAACTGTAGAAGAAACTATTCACATCACGTTTGACGAATCCCGTTCAGCGAACTCTAAACCGTCCGCTGATACTGAAGAACTGAATCAATGGATGTTTTCTTATCTTGGTGATTTAGAAGTTATTCCCACTACTCATGCTCATACAGTAGAAGATGATAGTCCTCCTATCATTCCAAATATGCAGAACAGTGAATCTGAAACTTCTTGGGTCTCAGCTGTTCCTATAAACACTATACCTAACGCTGAACCAAATGTCTCAGACATTCCATCTACTTCTCAGCAATCAGTGAATATAATGACAACTGCATCCATTCCTCTCTTGGCTGATACTCCTGACGTCGCTGAAGCTTCATCTTCAGCTCCTCCAGTTCAATTTGAGTCAGCGTCTCACGCTCCGGCTCAGCGATGGACTATAAATCATCCAATTGATCAAATTCTTGGTGATCCAAACGCTGGGATTCAGACTCGATGAAGTGCAGGTAATATTTGTTTATTTGCAAATTTTATTTCACTAACTGAACCAAAGAAAGTAGATGATGCCCTAAAAGATCCAAACTGGGTCAGCGCCATGCAAGAAGAACTGACTGAATTCGAAAGAAACAAAGTTTGGAAGCTTGTTCGGAGACCAACTGATAAAACAGTAATAGGCACTAAATGGGTCTATCGAAATAAGTTGGACGAACATGGTACTGTAACCCGCAACAAAGCTCGACTTGTTGCTCAGGGATACAGACAAGAGGAAGGTATAGATTATGACGAAACATTTGCTCCTGTAGCAAGACTTGAATCTATTCGTCTATTCTTAGCATATGCTGTACACAAAAACTTCAAAGTACATCAGATGGATGTTAAGTCAGCGTTTCTAAATGGAAAGCTGAATGAAGAAGTGTATGTGGAACAACCTCCAGGATTCTCAGATTCTAAGCGTCCAGGTTATGTTTATAAACTAGATAAGGCACTTTATGGTTTGAAGCAAGCTCCTCGTGCATGGTATGACACTCTTTCTACTTATCTCCATTTTGAAAAATTTGAGCGAGGTAAGATTGACAAAACTCTATTTTTTAGAAAAGTGAAAGGTCATATCGTTTTAGTTCAAATATATGTTGATGACATTATATTTGGTTCTACTAACCCTGAGCTTTGTACTCGTTTCGCTGATAGAATGAAAGATGAGTATAAAATGAGAATGATGGGTGAACTAACATATTTCATTGGTCTTCAAATAAAGCAAAATGAGAACGGAACTTTCATAAATCAGGGAAAATATGTTAAAGATATGCTGAAGAAATTCGACTTAACTGAAAGTTCAGCTATGAAAACCCCTATGGCACCACCGCTGACACTTGATAAGGACACTAAGGGTGTTCCTGTCAATGTCACGCTGTACCGTGGGATGATCGGCTCACTATTGTATCTTACAGCTAGCCGACCCGATATTATGTTTGCAACATGCTTGTGTGCACGATATCAAGCTGAACCTAAGATATCTCATATGAAAGCTGTAAAGCTAATCTTTCGATATCTTAAGGGTACAACGAATCTAGGTCTTTGGTATCCCAAAGATTCAGGATTTGATCTAACCGCCTATTCAGATAGTGATTTTGCAGGTTGCAAAATGGATAGGAAAAGCACCACAGGAGGATGTCAGCTCCTGGGTAGAAAGCTGGTAAGTTGGACAAGTAAAAAGCAAAATTCAGTGTCCACTTCCACAGCTGAAGCTGAATATGTAGCTGCTGGAAGCTGTTGTTCTCAATTCTTGTGGATGAGAAATCAGCTACTAGACTATGATCTTCAGCTCTCCAAAATTCCAATCTATTGCGACAGCACAAGTGCCATCGCTATAGCAAACAATCCAGTACTACATTCAAAGATCAAACATATAGAAATTAGATATCATTTTATCAGAGATCATGTGATGAATGGTGATATAGAACTTCATTTTATCCCAACTGAT
Organism: Saussurea involucrata; assembly: GCA_033807775.1. Classification (NCBI taxonomy): domain Eukaryota; kingdom Viridiplantae; phylum Streptophyta; class Magnoliopsida; order Asterales; family Asteraceae; genus Saussurea; species Saussurea involucrata. Next base: position 61,937,551 of record CM066320.1, on the reverse strand, counting down.
TATCAGTTAGCTGACTTATTTACCAAACCTCTTGATGAGACAAGATTCAACTTTCTCATCAGTGAGCTTGGAATGCTGAACTTTGAAGGATAAAATCTTCAGCGGTTCACTTTGATCAGCGAAAGGATAAAATCAACTTGTATAACCCACTCTATCATCTTCTCTGTGAATAAACTTGATTCACTGATATCAAGGTATGTTTACTCTCTCTGACAATCGCATGAAAATGCAAGATTTCAAAACAAAATGCATCGCTGAATATCTCTTCCTTAACAACGATATTTTTTGAAATTTCTTAAAACCTTCACTGAATATTTTCATTCAGTGCTTCATGCTTTCAAAAGTATCTCTGAGTTTTTCAAAACCTCAGAGACAACCAAGAATATGAAAGGACAGTTGTGACGTCATTACAACGGATAAAACCCCGACACGTTTTCTCTTCCTGAGACACATTTGCACGTCTCGTTCAAACTTCCAATCAAATGCAAACACGTGTCCGTGTCATGATGAAAATCTTTTCCCGCTCAAGATTTTCTCTTTCTAAAATCTCTATATAAACAAATTCTTTGTTTATATTTTTCTTTTACGCGATCAATCTTCCTCCGCAAGAAAGAATTCACCGTTGCATTTGTGATTTCAAAAACTTCAAGAACTGTTCATCATCTTCTTCATCAAACATCAAGGTTAATATGTTCTCATTTATTACCGAATGCGTATAACTTGTTTCCGATCTTCTCATTGTTTTAACAAGATCAACCAAAGAACTTCGTAAAATGAAATCATTTTCTTTCGTGGTTTTATGAACACAACCATTTCATGGTTGTTCTTCAAGTTTAAATGCAAAATCTTAAACTTGTTCTTCATTCGTTTCCAGAATCTATTTCTTCATAGAAAACTGCAAAACAAGAAAATGGGTTTTACATTTCGTTTCAAAAATCAAGAAAAACCCTAATCTTCATTAAGACATTTTGTCTGAATGAAATGGACAAAATTCGAACCATCTTAATGGAAAATTTTTCCACATTAAGATTATTCTTATTTGTTAATCTTTGGTTAAACTGATAATACAGGAAATGGCAACATCTAACATTCCTACTACCGCTGAGAACTTCTCTACTGACTCTGAGGAAGTGGAAATCATCAAGGCTCCTCAGGTTAAGTTCAATCTTGGTCAACTAGACTGGACTAAGATAAACAACCTTTCTGCGCTTCTCGAGTTTCCTCCTCGAAAGCAAGTCACACATCTGACAGATGCTGTGAATTTTCTGAAGAATTGCTGCATTTCAACAGCCTTGACCATTTCACCCCCTGCAAGTCAGCTGCTACTATCTCAGTTCTGGTACTCTGCCAGACACTCTCAGCTACCATCCGCCAAAGATCCCTCCAAAACAGTTGATTGTATCCTCTGCGATACTGAATATGGCACGATAAAGATCACACCCGCCATCATTCGCAAAGCTCTGAACTTTCCCATCGCTACAAAGGAAAAACCTTTTGTTCCTTTCCCTGACCATAAGAAGATCGCTGACAAAGAAGCTCTTATTGCATTTTTTGATGCAATGGGCTATGTATGGGAAATGGGCAGAGACAAGAAGCCTGAGAAGAAGCTAACACTGCTGAAGAAATCGAAAATGGCCAGCGAGATGAACTTCATCTTCGCTCACCTTATCAGCTGCATGACTGCCAAGACCGGCTCTTCTGATCAAGCCGCTCAACCTTAGCAAGCTATGGGATACGCTCTGCTGAAAGGTCTACACATTGACTGGGCATCTCTCATCTATGATGACTTGCTGCAAAAAGTAGACTCTGCCGCTGACAGGCCTGCTTGGGTTCCCTACCCCCGATTCATCAGCGCTATCTTTCAATATGGTCTGAAGGACAGCTACCCGCAAGAGGGCGATCTAAAACTCTCACAGATTGGCCCTAAGGTACTCGACTTCAAACCCGTTGAAAATGAGGTACGTCTTTCTAACCTCTTCAAAATTTCAGTTTCATCCATGTCCAGCGAGGTAACAACGCTGAAGACATCGGTTGGAACACTAGAGGGAGATATGTCTGCTGTGAAGACAAATGTCAACACTCTGACGACTGACTTAAGCTCTGTAAAGACTGACGTTGGTTCGATGAAGACTATGATCGAACAGCTGATGCACAAGGCGAATACTCCTGCTCCTGCCCCTGTCCCTGAATCTGAACATTTTACAGCGGCAGATCGCATTGAGCTCGGGAAGATCAATCCTGCTATTTCTGGCCTTGAAGATAGATTAGCAAAGATTGAAGGTTGTGTAGGTCTCTCTGGCCAAGAAGACAGAGAACCTACCAACGCTGCTGAATCTAGCCATTCCTCCCCCAGTCATCATGAAAAACAGGGGGAGAAGAGCACTGAAGATCTCTCCAAGAGCGCTGAAGACCTTTCCCATGATGAATCTATCAGGGGAGAAAAGAAGGATGCTGAAGAAACCACCGCTGGACCTCAAGGAGATGAAAACCCTGAGGAAACCGAGAAGCTCGCCTCTGTATCTGAGGGGGAGCCACTCGAAGAAGAAGCTGAGAAAACTGAATCCGAAGCAGAAGATGATGAAGCTGTCGACATCCCTGATGATGAACCATCTTCTCCAAAAAATGATGATGATGATGACGATGACTTCTTTATCGTCAAACCTGCTCAAAAGATCAAAGCTCTTAAGGGAATCTCGATAAATGAACCTTCAGGGGAGCGGACAAAGACAAAGCCCTCAGCCTCTGGAGCTGAGAAAAGCAAAGGCAAAAGCGTCGCTGAAGATGAAAATCTGATGATCTTGCTTGAAAAGCCGGTTTGTCAGGTATGCTAAACATCTCACTCCATCCCTCCTCTATCATACCTATCAGCTCTACTACCCAAGCCTATACACTTGAACCAATTCTCTCTATCTGATTCTACCCAAGTTCTTACTCGTAAGATCGCTGTGTTTCAGCTAGTCCTCTCCCCTGTTTGAGGATATCGCTGAAGGCTCCACAACTGCGACTTCACCAATAATACCAGCTGCTGCTGAAGAAATAATCCCAGTCTTAGATTTAATCTCTGAGACTGATGAACCAGAAGAACAGCTACTCTCGCACAATCGCAGACCTTCCTTAGCTCCTCAAAAGCTAAGTGAAGAGGATCAGAAAAGAAGAGAGGAGATAATAAAGCGATTAGAGGATCAGCGAATCATTCTGAGGCGTGATCAACTTCCTTCAGTTCCTCCAAAGTTCAGAATTTCCAAAGCTGAATACCAGGAACACCTCAGAGCTGAACGCCTACTCGCTGAAAGAAAGGAAGCTGAAGAAAAAGACAGAGAATACGCCATCAGACTTACTCAACGATCAATAAAAGACCCCAAGCTGAAAAGAGTTCCCATTGATGTTCAACGTCAGCTATGGGATGATGCTCAAGAGATCGTTAGAGAAAAGACTAAGGTCTCTGATACGACTTTGAAATGGGCTAAACAAATGCTGACCTATCGATCTAGACCATCCAAAATCGTCAAGGCAAACATCAGAGGAAGACTGTACGCTGAAGTTCCTGTTGTTGAAGTGGACGTCTACAGAGAAGACGAAACCAAGCAAACTTTCTATGCTGCTACCTTAGAAAAGTTTGGTCTCTCTGAATGGTTAGAAACAAAATTAGCCATTCAGGGATCGCGCTCAAAGTTCAAAAGCCATGTCGAGAAGATCTTAAACAAACAGATCGACATGCTTTCATCTGCTGTGGATATTCCTCCTACTCTTCCTCAACCAAGAAAAGTCCCTGATAAGAAAAAGAAAGCCTCTGAATCAGGTCCTCATATTCGGAATGAAACGGGCATTGGTTTCTCTCGTGCTGAAATTGTTGGCCCTGATGCCGATCTCTCAATGCTTGACACCTCTCTACCACCTGGAGAAACATTCATTCCTGGCAAAGTTGTAAGTGATCCCTATGGTATATTCTTTTTAGACTACTATGGAAATCATCACTTTCAACGTATCTCTGAGCTAGACATCGCTCCCATCGAACAACTCAGAGATCTCGTATACTGGTGTGAAGTTAGACGCAACATCAAAGCTAGACACCTGAAGCCCTTGATTTTTGAAGCAGCTCTGAAGAAAAAGAATCAAGGAGAAGATGTCCCTGACTGGATGATCCCCACATCAAAGACCCTTGATGAACTTCTCATTAAGGAAGAACCTTTATAAGCTGATATGATCGCCTTTTCTCTATTGTATCAGTTATTCTTCTGTACTTGTAATTTATTTCGCTCGTACTTGTAATCTTTTCATTTCTCTTTGTATCCTGATTCAAAGTTTTAAAGAAAGATTTTAGCGAATGTACTTTACTCCATCAGTACTGAAAAGATCCCAGAAAAAAGTAAAAGGGACAAATATTTTATGAGTTCTTTTTATCCTTATGTTTTCATTTTATAGCAATTTTCTTTGTTGCTATGTCATAATCAAATAGGGGGAGATTGTTGATCCAAACCCTCAGTGATTTGATAATGACCCTCTCTTATATACTTAGTGAAAATTGTAAGTAAACAATATGTATCAGAGTTTCACTATCGCTGATAAGTACTAAGATCTTACAGTACCGCTGATAGGAACTCTCGCTTTTTAAATTAAACATTCAGCGAACACTGTTCACCATTAATGCTCTGAGTCTGTTCAGTCATTATGATGATCGCTGATAAGTTAGTTGTTTACTTATGATCCCTGAAGACAAGTTTCACGTCAACAAAGGTTCTACGCTGAAGTCGAAGATCAAGCTCAAGAACCAGCGACGAGTCTCCTAATGAACTGATGCGGATCAGCGAAGACTCAGATTTGTCCACTCAACGTGAAGTATCAAGTACAAGACTTCAGCTATCGCTGAACTCTATCATTCGCTGATATGAAATGATAGATCGCTGAATCAACAAAAGCTGATCATGAAGTCCTCCGTACAAAGTACTTTTGTCTTAACCTCCCTTGCACGACTCCGTACGAAATGTCAGAAAAGAACCTCCGACTGTCTGAAATCGTACAACCACTCTGATACTACACTGTTCATCCATGCGGCTACTAAGGTTGTCAACCAAGGTCAATGACATGCAACCAACCAGCTGATGACACGTGTAAAGTGTATACTGACTTGCATTAAATGCATGCAGTATATAAAGAGATGAACCCACTTCATTTGAAGTAACTTGCTAACTCTGGACAAGTTCAATCTCTTATCTCAAGATAGGTTATTATTAGTAATTTCCTTATCTTTCTTAGTGCAAGAAACCTTAGTGTTCCAACTTGTTTAGATTTAGGTTTATCCTTAATCTTGTTTCCGCAACAAGCTGTAAATTGTTAATGATTTATCAATAAACAATTTAGAAAAGTAAAATATGTGTGTTTGTATTCAACCCCCCCCCCTTCTACAAACTTGTATAGGCCTTCGGGACCAACAGTTTGCCCTCAAAATATGGAGGCATTATCTGTATGGCGTCAAGTGCACGATCTACACCGACCATAAGAGCCTCAAGTACCTGATGGATCAGCAGAATCTCAATATGCGTCAGAGGAGATGGCTCGATGTGGTCAAGGATTATGATTGCGAAATACTTTACCACCCGGGTAAAGTGAACGTGGTTGCGGACGCACTTAGTCGACATCCGATTAGCGAACCACTTAGAGGATTGTGCCAACGATTAACAATGGTTGCACCTATTCTCGAGTTGATAGGGAGTGCTCAGGAAGTGGCAGCCTTGGAGGAAAATGCTAAGCGCGAGCGGGTTGCGGGAGAAATCCCAAATTTTGTCCGTGATAGTCGGGGATTGTTGACTCGGTACGGTAGAGGGTGGGTTCTGTTCACTTGTGGGAACCGACAGATACTGCTAGACGAGGCACACAAGTCCAAGTTTTCGATTCATCCGGGAGCTACAAAGATGTACCGAGACCTGCGGGAAAATTATTGGTGGCCCGGCATGAAGCGGGACGTCACCAGGGGTGTAGAGGTGTGCTTGACTTGTCGGAAGGTCAAGGCTGAGCACCAGCGGCCGCATGGGAAGTTGCAGCCTTTAGAGATTCCGGTGTGGAGATGGGAGAAGATCACGATGGATCTCATTGCTAAACTCCCAAGGACCCCACGTGGGAATGATGCTATTTGAGTGATTGACGATCGTCTGATCAAGAGCGCTCACTGGCGATCTGGGAGAGCTCCTCGGCGGAGAAGCTCCTCGGCGGAGAAGCTCGCAGAGATATTCGTGCGAGAGATTGCAACCAGGCACGGGGTGCCAGTTTCGATTGTCTCTGAGAGGGACACCCGTTTTACCTCCCGGTTTTGGGAGAAGTTTCAGGTGGAGATGGGTACGCGGTTACATTTTAGCACGACTTTTCATCCACAGACCGACGGGCAGAGTGAGCGGACTATTCAGACACTCGAGGATATGCTTCGGGCATGTGCCATCGACTTTGGAGGTAGTTGGGGTCAGTACCTTCCGTTGGCGGAGTTTTCCTACAACAACAGCTTCCATTCCAGTATCGGCATGCCGCCGTACGAGATGTTGTATGGTAGGAAGTGCAGGACGCCCGTCTGTTGGGGCGAGGTTGGTCAGCAAGTATTAGGAAGCACCGACATCGTGCTGAAGACGACAGAGATGATACAGATGGTGCGGGACCGTCTAGTTACTGCACAGAGTCGGCAGAAGAGCTACGCCGACAAAAGGCGATCATATTTGGAGTTTCAGGTGGGTGATTATGTGTTGTTGAAGGTTTCACCCTGGAAAGGGGTGATCCGGTTTCGTAAGCGAGGAAAGTTGGGGCCTCGTTACATTGGGCCCTACAAGATCATTGCTCGAGTGGGAAAGGTAGCTTACCGTTTAGAGTTACCGGATGAGCTGAGTTTGATCCACAACACCTTCCACGTTTCTCAATTGCGGAAGTGTGTAGTAGACGAGTCTGCCGTGATTCCTCACGAGGACATTCAGATTGACGAAAGGCTCAACTACGTGGAGAAGCCGATAGCTATCGTTGAGAGAAAGACGAAGAACCTGCGCAACAAGGTCATTGGATTGGTGAAAGTCCAGTGGCAGCACCGGAAGGGCTCAGAGTGGACGTGGGAGCCCGAAGCGGAGATGCGCGAGAACTATCCCGATTTATTCGTCAGTCGAGACTTCGAGGACGAAGTCTGATCCAAGTGGGGGAGAGTTGTAAAGCCCGTATCCCGGTATGTATTTTCTTCTTATTAATTCCTTTTTTTAAGCTTTTATTTTACCGTGGTTTCCATTAGCGGGGTTAGTCGAATCGGACCAAAAAGTTAAATGAGTCAACCTTTTTGGGTTTTTGCAAGGAAAGGAAAGTTGAGGGGCTAATTGGGGCATTTAATCAAAGTTTGGCAAGGGATCGGCCAAGAGACACCCCTCCCCTTCCCCTTCGGTTTCACCTTAGCAATACCACCAAAAACCCTTAGTAACCCTCCCCATCCCCTTTCTTGTGTTGCCATCGCCGAGAGAGAAAGAAAGAGAGAGAGAGGGGCGGTCGAGTGAGAGAGAGAGAGAGGCTGTCGAGAGGAAGAAGGAGCAGCCGGGAGAGAGACCGCCGCCGCCGCCGTTTTCGCCGTTTCTGCCGGAAAAAGGAGGGAGGAGAAGTCGCGTCGAGGTAGTCCCGTTCTCCTTTTTCTTTTCGTTATCGTTTTGTTGTCGGAACGCCATGAACCACCACCGCCGCCGCCGCAGCCATGGCTGCCGGCGGTGTGTCCGCTGCCGTGCGCCGCCGCATGGCAGCATCGTGTGTGTGGGTGTGTGTGTGTTCGTTTGTGCGTAGGTGTGTGAGGCGGGGTGGGTGGTTTCGAGTGGTTTCGCCGGAAAATATTAACCCGTAACCGCCGCCGCCGCCAACGACCACCATTGCCGGAGGTGGCAGTGGGTGGTGCTCGGTTTGCACAGCCCTATTAGTTTTGTTCAATAAGTCACAGCTGAGTTCGGGTCTGTTGGTGTTAAGTCACGGCTTAACGAAAGTGTAGGCTAAAATTATCATTTCATGTGGAAAGTGTCGTTTCTGCCCCTGTTTTGTAAAACACGTATCTCTTTCTAGGAGTATCGGATCGGGGTGAAACCAGTGCCAAAATCTCCCATTTTGAGTCTATTAAGTTTTGTATGTTTTACGGAAAAGTCAGTTCGGTCTCTAGCCAGGGTCAAATCATCGTTTTGTACTGACAGGTCCTGTTTTTCACTGTTCTGCGAGTCGGTTTTGTAAAATTCATATAGGATGGTAGGAACATCTTTAGAACGCGTGCGATATGTCCCTGGAACCCTAAGACATGGAACTTTCTGGTTATGGAAAATTAATTCTGGGTTGATGTGTTTAAGAGGGGCCAAACAGGTCCCGAACAGACCGGTAATTTTTAGAGTAAAAGCTGGAATTTTCACGTTTAAGCTTGTAGTGCGACCTTGGGCTAGGACTTCGCTTTGACGTTTGATATCACTTATTTAGGTGGGAAAAGGTGAGTTGGAGTTGGCCGACTCGTGTTGCTGATGAGGATATCTACTTTGCTTTTGAGGTGAGTTCTCTCACTGCGTAGTTAGGGATTGTGTGTATATCGCGGTAGCTTGTATGTGCTACTGTTTTTGTTGTGTGAACTGGTTGTATTGTGGTGCGTAGTATTTGATGGGTTTAAATGCTTAGAATAAATGTGTATAATATACATCTCGGTGGGACCGAGGGCTCGGTGGGACCGAGGAAGTGGGTGGAAATGTTGTGTGAACTCGGTGGGACCGAGGGCTCGGTGGGACCGAGGAAGTGGGTGGAAATGTTGCGTGAACCCGGTGGGACCGAGGGCTCGGTGGGACCGAGGAAGTGGGTACATAATTACTCGTATGTGTTTACCTGTATTATGTAGCTGTTGTGTTGTTTGATTTTGTGCGGATAAGGTGATTTGCATATAATTGCTATCTGCGCATGTGTCGGAATTCACTAAGCTTTGTGCTTACCCTTTTCCTATAAATGTGGTTTCAGGTACTAGTGGCTCCAAGGCGTGACGGGTACACACTGGCGCGCGTGAAGGGTTAATATATTTATGAGAATTAGAAGTATCATTTAAACAATTTATTTCCGCTGTTTATCTTTAATGAGAATACTTATTGTTAAGTTTGCAAGCGAGACGGTTTTGGATATTTAATGAGGTTTCATTTAATAAAATGTTTATTTTTAAAAGTTTAAATTTACTGTAATTTTTGGGACGTTACAGATCTGGTCCCACTTCCACATTGGTATGTCTAATGGCTGAAGTTTCCCATACGGTCGCTGATGTTTGATTTTCACTCTTATACATGTCATACACCTTTCCACGAAATGTACTATGTCCTTCTTCATACCGGGCCACCAATAAACCTGACGTAGATCCCCAAACATCTTATTAGTTCTTAGTTTGATAGAATACTCTGACTTGTGTGCTTCTTCCAGTATCACGTTCCTAAGCTCAACGAGCTTCGGAACCCAGATCCTATCGTTGAAACATTCAATCTACGACTATCCTCCACCAATGAGGGTGCTTGTCCTACCATCCTTTTTTTCTTAAGATTCTCTGATGCTAACGCTTCAGTCTAATATTTCTTTATCTCGGCCAATAAATTAAACGTCACCTCGGCCCTCATGGCCACAATCCTTGGGGTCTCATTCCTTTCCTTCCGACTCAAAGCGTCTACCACCACATTGGCTTTCCCTAGGTGATACTCTATCTTGCAATCGTAGTCTGTCAATAACTCGATCCACCTTATTTGGCGTATATTTAGGTCCTTTTGATCAAAGAGGCGAAAAAGGATTTTGTGGCCCTTGAAAATCTGACATTTCGTCCCATAGAGATAATGCCTCCAAAATTTCAAAGAGAAGACGACGGCCACCAATTCCAAATCGTGCGTGGGGTACCACGTCTCGTGATCCTTTAGTTGCCAAAAAGCATACACGATCACCTTTCCGCGCTATATTAGAACACACCCCAATCCCAGCTTTGACGCGTCACTGTACACCACAAAGTTATCCGAACCATCGGGTAGTGACAACACCGACGCACTACTCAGCATATCCTTCAGCTACTGAAATGCTTCACCTTGAGCCCCCGTCCAGGAAAACTTAACGCTCTTCTTGGTTAAAGAAGTCAATGGAGTGGCGATACGTGAAAAGTCCTTGATGAACTTTTGGTAGTATCCTGCCAGTCCGAGGAAACTTCAAACTTCCGACGGATTCTTAGGTTGCTCCCATTCTCGGATAGCTTATATCTTAGATGGATCCACATTATCCCCTTCTTTGACACCACATGCCCGAGGAACTGCACTTCCCTCAACTAGAACTCGCACTTGGAGAACTTTGCATAAAGTTTCTCTTGTTTCAATAACTTCAAAGTTGCCCGAAGATGATCCTCGTGCTCCTTCTCGGATCTCGAAAATACCAAGATATCGTTTATAAACATGATTACAAACTTGTCCAAATAAGGTTGACACACCCTGTTCATTAGATCCATAAAAGCTGCTGGGGCGTTGGTTAGCCTAAATGGCAAAAATTCATAATGGCCATACCTAGTCCGGAAGGCGGTTTTCGATATGTCCTCCTCTCCTACCTAGAGTTTGTGATAGCCCGACCTCAAGTCTATCTTTGAGAAATAACTTGCTCCTTGCAACTGATCGAATAGGTCATCAATCCTTGGTATCGAATACTTGTTCTTAGTCGTAACCTTGTTGAGTTCACGGTAATCTATGCACATCTGCATAGTCCTGTCCTTCTTCTTCACGAAGAGTACCAACGCTCCCCACGACGATGTACTCAGTCAAATGAATCCCGTATTTAATAACTCCTGTAACTAAGTCATCATTTCTTTCATCTCATAATGCGCTAACGTATAAGGCACGCGGGCTATTGGTGCAGCTCAAGGCACCAAATCGATTATGAACTCGATCTAATGATCCGGAGGTAGACTTGTTAAAGTCATCCGGAAATACCTCCGGGTATTCACTTTCCACTCTCACATCCTCCACCCCACGCTTCTCTTTCTTAGCATCTACAACGTAGGCTAGGAAACCTTGACAACCTTTCCTCAAGCATCTAGTAGCCTTAATCTGACTAGTTCTCGTATCTCGCCAGTTCCCATTGATCACTACAGAGCCCTTATGGGGTAACTGAACCCGAATTAGCTTCTTATTGCAAACAATACTAGCGTTATTCTTAGCTAGACAATCCATACCCAACACCACATCAAACTCCCCCATTGCCATTGGATACAACTGCATGGGCACTAGACTTCCTTCTATGCCTATAACACAATCCTCTACCACATCTGTAATACACACCCGATTACCATATGCAGTTTCGACCTCTAATGCCCTTTGCAAATGCCTAGGTTTTACCCCCAAGCATTTCACAAAAGCATGCGATACAAAAGAGCGATTCGCTCGCAAGTCAAATAGCACCTTGGCACAGAAATAGTTTACCAGAAATGTACCTGTCACAATATCCGGAACATCCTCCGCCTCTTTCGCTGTTAAGTGGAATGCACGTCCCTTCGGACGCGCCATTTCCGCTCCCTTCTCATTCCCATTGTTTCCCTGACTTTCACCGAACTGTGTTGATCCCCCTTTGTTCAGTTGCGGACAATCATACCGCATATGACCTGTTGACCCACACTGAAAGCACGATTTTCCACTTGGACAATCCTTCGATACATGACCGGGCAACCCACACCGGTAACACGGAGTGGAGTCAACCATACACTCTCCCCGATGCACACGATGACACTTCTCCAATGCTTGCTTAATACTCCTCAGTTCCCACAAATTTCTGGCCGGAAAGTCTTTCCCTTCTTTGCGTCATTCCCCGGTCCATCCGACTTTCTTTTCTATCCACTCCTCTCCATCACCTGGTGGTTCTTCTCCTTCTCAGTCATCTCGGCCGCATTAATGGCCTCTTGAAAAGTAGCGGGGTTCCTCGTCGAGGCCAATTCTCTAATGTTGCTTTTCAATTCATAAAGGTATCGTTCCACCCGCCGCTCCTCAGTCGACACGTAAAGTTCAACAAAACGGGATTTCTCTATAAACTTAGAGGTATACTCCCACACTGTCATCTCCCCCTGTCCAAACTCAGGAGTTCTTCTTCCAACTTTTTCACTGCCGCAAGCGGGCAAACTGAGCTCTGAACTTCCCTACGAAAGTTTCCCAGGCCATCTCTTTAGCCGCTGATGACCCATTTCCACCTGTCTCAGCATCCCACCTGTAAACCGCATCAGACTTCAACATGGAGAGAGCAAACATCACCCTGTCACTATCTGCACACTTGTAGGTGTTGAAGACCAGCTCCATATCCTTAACACATTTCATTGCGAACATGGGGTCGCACTCTCCCTTGAACGTAGGAGGTTTGCATGAAGGGAACGCTTTATAATTGCATCCCTTAGTTGCAGACTTATTTAACACTAACGGGGTTGACTGGGAATGGCTCCCCATACCAGTTACTGGAGGGCTAGACATCCCCGAACTCTCCCTGTTCTTGCTTACTTCGTTGCTCCCTGACGCCGACTGATTTTGCTTGGCAAGGAGGGCCTGTAGGGTTTCCTGGATCTTACCCAACTCAGTAGAAAGGTTCTCTCGAGTCACAAATGCAGATGCACGACCCCTACCGCGCCCTCTTGACTGGTTTCGACCCTCTACGGTAGTCGAACTCTCATGCTAAGAGACCTCCCGCTCGACCGGGATTTCCACACTCCTGGCCCTATGGCCCACCCGAGTCATGATTCGGATTCGATTCCTCCCAGTAGTTTTCTCTACTTGAGTGGCAGCCTTACGGGTCGTCCTTCCTCGACCCCTTCCACAACCCCTACCTCTCACCCTGTTGGCAGCTTGCCTCAGGGGTCCCACCAATTCATCAACAAAGACTTCTTCATCCGGAACTGCCCCTTCAGCGGGCACAGTCCTACTTCGAAGTCTTCTCCCAAACATATCATGGAAACTGAAATAATCAAAGGCGGCAAACACTCAAACGTAAATTTCACTACATAAGACAATTTAAGCACATACATGTACCTGTAAATTCGCAATTACACTGGCCAGATGTAACTCCAAATTTACCTTACATGACAGTTCTCGATACCTTATCCATAAGTGCACCTAGAGTGATCTTCCTTAGAGGCAATCCTATTTCTCGGCTGTGTTCCTCATCCTACAGTTTAAGTTTAGGCTTGTCCGGTCACCTAAATCCCTTAAACTATGGCTCTGATACCAAATGTATTAACCTAAAAATCCAACATGCAAAAAATAGAAATAAATCCCAAACGGGTCCCAATTACATAATAAATCTCATAATCTAAACATTACAGGCATTTCCTACCATGTTCAGTAATAAACAATCACGTTTAACAAGTAATCTCATTTAGAAAAGGGTGCATGGGAACTCACCTATTGGATGTAAGCTAAGCACACACTTTACTTTCGAACGAACCGAACCCAACACCTAAAATTTACCAAGCATCTGTCAATAAGACAACCATTCGGAAATGAACTAACCCGGACACTCTCGCTACCGGAAATGCCTCAATGTTCGGACTATCAAGGACCCGGAAAACCACAGTCCCGGACTCCTTACCCGGAAGCCACAAAATCCGGAGAACCTCGCATCCGACATCCGAACACGGTTCCTATCTGGAAAACCCTTTCGGAAAACTCATCCAGACGCCTTATCCGGAAATTCTACTGTCAGGATACCCAGAATTACGACACTAAACTATCCGGAAAACAACCCCTTTCGGAAAACTACGACGACATCCAGAATTGTCGAACTGTGGAAACCCAAATCCGTCATAAATCGATTCTAGGGCACGGTTTTACCATATAAGCTTTTAGATAAATGTTTGGGTTCACATTTCCATCTTAAAACACCCATTTGGCCTCTAATCGGTCCAAAACCAACAAAACTTCATTAAAATCTTTGGAAGAAATAGCATAGTGAAATATGGTGTTAATTGATTCTCACAAACCCAAAGCAATACATAAATTGATTAACATGAACCAAATCAGAGAGAGTGCCAAGGTTTACCTTAGGTGAAGAATCTCCTAGCCGATTTCTCGATTTCCTCTTCATACTCTCTGCACTCTCGTTCTCAGCCGCAAATCAGTGAACAATGATTTCTTTCTAGGGTTTGCTTCCCCTTATATATCTTTTATGAATTGCAAATCTGGTCCCTCCTTTTTTACATGTTTTATGCTTTGGCCACAAACCTCCCCGAAACTTTATAAACGAGACACGGTTATTACAGAATAATACGTAAACATAATAATTGGGCAATGCCTTTCATTAATTAATAACATGACACAAGGTCCAAACATAACCTTCCGATGATTGACTTTTTAGCATATATACTAACAAACGTTTGTTAATATTTTATGTTAAGATGTTTTTCCGTATTTAAACTTATGTCAGCATTTTTATGCTATGAGATACTCATGGGTGTTAGCATCTATTATGTTGATATTTTCATTTAATGTTTAGTTTGTTAGAGGTGGGTTGAAACGAGAATATGACATGTTTAAAAGAATAAATGGACAAATCTCAGCCTCTAATTAGAAAAAATCAATGGTTGAAAAAGGTAATGGCATTTTATGTAATTAATTAAAACAATAAACCCATCGATATGTGGGCAATATATCATAGGGGTAAACTTGATTTTTTTACTATAACTAATATATAGGGCAAAAGACATGAGATTTATATTGATAAGATTACTCAATTCCTAAAATCAAGGTAATCATGATTCTTTATCTTATAATTTGGTATGAACTCCTATAATTTCATATGAACTCCTACAATCTAGCTAGTTTTAGAATTTGAAACTTTTTCATCTCAAAGTTTCACCATTACCTCATGCTTTCACTTTTTTTTACTGTTTTTTATTACGATTTTCTGATTCCACGTTTTGAATCATATGTGATCTTGTACATATGATCACATGTTATTCCTTTTCTATTACTTTCTTTTGAACGATTTTAAATCACTGTTCTTTTTCATACTTGAATCACATATGATATGTTATAAGGTGAAGCACAAGAATAAGTTATTAGTATCACATGTGATATGCTATGGGGTGAAACACAAGAATAAATTATTGGTATCACATATGATTAACAATATAAAAAAACAAATCTGCTATAGAATATCACTTGTGATTGCCAATAAAAGAAATATAAATCACATAATATCACTTGTGATTAACAAAAAAACAACAATCTCATAATTTATCACTTGTGATTAACAAAAAAATAACAATCACATGTATTCTACTTGAATATCACATGAGATTATCAACAATATTAAACACAAAGAGTGAATCTAATAAAAATATCACATTTGATTTTATTCATTGAAAACATATGAATAGAAACCTTAGTAATCAAAAAATAATGGCAATATCGATTTGTAGTGGCGTGGATTAGTTGTGGATTTGTACTTTGCATTGCTTCAAATCTGCATTGTCGCCATGGTTGGTACGAGAGTCAACAAAGGTGTTTTTAACAAAATAATGGTGGATACCGAGGATGATGGAAACAAGGCAGCGTGGATAGGTCGTGGGCATTTTTTTCTTCTTTTCTTCCATGAACTTTTGATTGGAGGGAAATCTTTGAGGCGTCGCCTTGATTCCGATAAGATCGAACACAAAAGAACAACAACGACACACACCAAACAAACCCCCATAACAATTACGTTCAACAAACCTACAAACACGAAGACAAATTAGTTACTAGTCGAGGACGAAACTAGCGTCATAAAATATCCATTGTCACACCCACAAAAGAATAAAGAAGATGAATGAAGGAGATGAAATCGTATGAATTGAGGATTTTGATATGAATGCAATATTGTGATCCCATAATTTTAGGAAGTCAAATCTATCCTAAATTAATCCATGGAATTATATGACCTTAATACCCTTTTAATTTAATTTTTGGAAATTAATATTTTCAGAATTATTTTAAAAAATGATTGATTAATAATTGTTCCTTTATTCCTTTAAATAGTTGTTATTCTGGTGTGATCCTCCCTCTAGTTTGTTATGTATGTTTAGATACATTAACTTATTTTAAGGTAAGTTAACATATTCAAGTTAATTAACTTGTATAATTAAGGTTGTGCTAACCTGATGTTAACGTTGGGAGGAAGTATGTGAACCACCTGCTTTCTTTACAGTCTCGCCATTGAAATTTCGGTTATTTATATCCATGCCATGGTGTGCTTTCCATCCCCTAGATCAAACTACAAAATACCTCGAAGGGTTGTGAGATGGTTCGTATAGGTACGGGGAAAAGAAGTTCCAACACGAGTGTTTGGATCGTTTATATATCTTTCGTGAGACCGTATGAACTATCTCGCGCTCTTGGATGAGATGTTTTGTTTAATCGAAAGGCTGGAAAAAAATGTAGTGGCCTGACCGTAAATAAATGAAACGTTGATGATATTGCTGTAAGAATATAAGTTAACCTATGATTACATATATACCTCATATATTAATATTATATTATTAACATATGTTAACAAACATTAACATACATTAATATGAGAATATATGTTAAAGCATCTTAATCTGAAACCGTTAAAATACGTTAACTTAACATACTTTAGCATGAAATTGTTAATAAATGTTCACAAATCGATCACAATACATCTAGATGGATATAGAAAACCAAAAGATTAAAATGTCCCTCAATTTATAGAAAACATTCCATCATCACCATTGGATCAAAATCGATCTATGGCTCCCACTAAATTTTAAGTTCTTACAAATCTAAACAGACCGTACGGTTGACAGTATTATGCAAACCAAATCGTAAAACCCCTCGATCTAAACTTGTTTGACCGATCCGTACAAATTAATTTTTAAACACTTGTATTTTTTATTTTTTGTTTTTTTGTAGATTTATGAGACAATCCACTATAACTCAAAGGCTCACCCCCTTATGGTCATTTATAAATTCCCAATTTCTTAACTTTGCCGTTTATTGGGTCCTTT
Source organism: Saussurea involucrata (assembly GCA_033807775.1). Lineage (NCBI taxonomy): Eukaryota > Viridiplantae > Streptophyta > Magnoliopsida > Asterales > Asteraceae > Saussurea > Saussurea involucrata. Next base: position 61,920,552 of record CM066320.1, on the reverse strand, counting down.
TTGGATCACCCTTTCCATGTATTATGCATTACTTAGAAAAAAATAATATTGATTATTGTCTTTGTTCACTTTGTAGTATATAGAGTTCTTAAAGTCCTGAACTAAGCAATTATAAGAAAATGGAAAAGTGTTTTCCTAGTTTTATGCATCAATTATGAGGATTATTAAAATGTAATCTAGCAAATTATAATGGAATAACTCTCATAGTTTATTAATAGCCATTTACTCTTTTGTTATAAAATTATATAGAGACGTGAAATTGTGTTGCCATTTTCTGTCTTGTAGACATATTTCCTGGACAATTTTAATAAATAGTGTTATATAACTGTTTTTAGGGTAATTCAACTGGTCACAACTTGAATCAGCTCCCCATTGGCGCAAATGGATTCATCATTCATCTATCCTCCACTGCCACCAAAAAATAGTCCACGCATAATGTAATATTTTTTTACAAAAGGATGTCACTATTTTGTTTCTTTCACTATAAATTTTTTCTATATTCGCTTTGTTTTACCATTTCTTCATCTGTTCGAAACTCCACGCTGACACTGGCGGTTTTTCTAAATGTTAACTTTAGTGAGGAATGGAATAAGTCGAGATATGTACAGACTATCCCAGACATACACAATTTAAGAAAAAAGGTGGCATGTCAATTTTAAAGCATTCAAAGCTTTTGACCATTACAGTGATGGTTTAACAACTCTTGTAATAATAATTTGGCAGTCGAAGCATGAAAATGTGTATAAACTATTATAAAACATTAACAGGAACTTAAATTGAAATTTGTTATAATTTTTCTAAATTAACGTATCCATATGTTCCTAATTTATTGGCTTGAAAAGGCTAGAAGTTGATTTGATTCGATTATTTTTGGTACTTGTTGAACTTTGAATTTTTTTGGTCAAGATACCAATCATTTGTGCATAAGGGAATAATAAAAATAGACACGAACTTAAATAAAACAAGAAAATGAAGATTATTCAAAGGAGACAAATGAAAACCCAATTATCAGAAGAACATTGAATACATATAAATGATATAATAAACTGAATTTGATCATTTGAATATGATTAAATACAACTTGTCTCCATGTGTGTCAACCTCATTCTCATATATTTAATGATCTTGTAACATTTATTAATTGCTTTATTTATATCATTATATGTATAGGATACGAAGAATCCTTGTATCTTTCTTTATAAAGAACCAATTTAAACCACTTATCAATTTAAATACATTTTTATTTAATAAATAACAAGTACAGGAGATGACTTACAATATCGCGAAATCGTTTAGTTTGAAGTGCATGAAAGATGGTAAAACGTAGTAATGAATGGGGGGATTGTTTTAAGAATTATTAGACTTGATTATACAATATAAAGTATTAGAATGTTTGGTTACTTTGAGATGTTACATTTACGTTGACGATCTTTAAAGTTTAATGGTTAGTTTAAGATGCTACATTTACGTATCTAGCTGATTTTTGTATTTAGAATTGTGTTTGAAATGTTCCGTTATTCCAATTAGCTAGAACCGTATTTGAAAATGTAGCTTATTGGATATAATGTAACAAAATCGAGGAAAATATAAAAAATATAGATTTAACTCATTATACACTGTTCCAGTAAAAAAAATCGTGTACAAATGGCTGCATTTTTTATAAATGGTTACATATATACACGGTTTTGTTATGAAAACCATGAAAAATTATTAAGATTGGGAAACTGTGAAAAATTATTACAATTTTAAATTGTTTTAGCAAAAAAACTATGTAAGATAGACACTTTTATAAACGGTTAAGAGGAATTTTTTAAACGGTTACATCTAAAAACCGTGTAATATAGACACTTTTATAAACGGTTATCACCGATTTTTAAACGGTTTCATCTAAAAACTGTGTAAGATTGTGACTTTTTATACATGGTTATTATTCCTTTTCTAATCCGTTTTGAAATCGTGTATAAAAGTTGAGTTTTATACGTGATTTTGGAACCGCGTATAAAAGTCCAATACTTTTACAAACACCGGCCATATACGCTGTTCCAAAACCGTGTATAAAGCCCAAAACAACCATTTATAAAAGTCATATTTGTAGTAGTGTGCTTACAAATATGTTTATGTCCTATATCAAGTTAGAATGCAATAGAACATACGCAACCAAATAGAACATAAATTCTCAACCAAATAGAACATACACAACCAATATAAATTCTCAAGACTATTTCACCATCGAACTAATTTTATCCCAAAAAGAATTGACAACAAAATGCCTCATTGTGATTGTTGAGACTTAGTAGAGGAATGTGTAGAGTTATATTTTTAGTATAAGAGGAGATGAATAGTTTGAGGAGGCAAAAGGTTTGGAGTTATGTCAGTTGAGTTAATATAGGATATAATAGTTTCGGGTGAATGTAAAAATCAAAGATAAAAAGCATAAATTGACAAAAAAATAGCAATCGGTTATGATATTAGGAGATGCCACGTCATGGTGGTATGTTTCTCATTTAATATATACTAGTGTTGGGCCCGTGCGTTGCACAATAACAAATGAGATAGTTGACCGAGTTAAGATAAAGTGTAATTCATCGGTTAACAATGAATTGAATGAGATAGAATCTAAAACAATGAATGTATTTTCATAAGTGGTAAATTTGCATACATTGATAATTATTTGTTGTTTTGAATACTTGAGATGCATCAATAAATAATTTTTGTAGTTATGCAATTTAGAACCCAAAGAACATGTCTAACAACATTATCATTATTGATGGTAGGAAGAGTAGCAAGATTGTTTTTTTCATCCTAAAAAAGGCCGACGAGTTGTCACAAAAAGACATCATCTTATATTAACATCTTTCATACAATTTTGCATCTTCTCACCAATATAGGTACCAAACTCACCATATTTCAAGATTTAAGAAAATTTTCATTTTCATGATGTCACATAATTAGTTATCGTTAAATATATCAATTATTTAGAACTCAAAGAATGTTGTAACAGCCATTGTCCAAAATTGTAAAATTTTGGGCAAATTGGGGCGAAAGTTAAGAAAAGAAACATAGGGGACTTGGATGTAATAATAGAGAGGTATAAATAAGGGAATAAATCCCTAATTGCTCATTATTGAGAATTGTTGTCTGGTGTCGGCTGAAATCGAGAGAAGAGAGAACTGAAGAAGATAGGGAAATTTTGAAGGATTCTTTATCTAAGGTAATCACTACAATGATTTCTCTTCTATTAATTCATGCTAAATCAATTCCTATTGTTTTGGGTATGTAAGAATGAAAGAAAACCCTATTTCCTCACTGTGTTTACTTTTCAAGAATGATAATGGAGTTAGTTTGATTTTGGATTGATTAATGGTTAATAAATGTGGTGGGTTGAATGAGGAAGGTCGGAAAACGTTGTGCTGATGATTACACTTGGTTCGGGATCGAAATGGCTGGGAAAACCCTTGTTTAGAAATCGAAACTCAGCGTGTCAGTTCGAAGGATCCGGATATCGCCCAGAATCCGGATGGGCTTACCCGGATTTCGATGTTTTCGGGAACGAGGATGGCACGGTCCAAGCTAGTTTCCGGATGAGCGGGTCTGTCCGGATAAATTTGTAATCGGATTATAATTGTCCGGATAAGGGTTACATCCAGATTGTCGGTTGTCCGGATAAGTGTCGCATCCGGATTGTATGTTGTCCGGATAAGAGTTGGTATCCAGATTCGTGGAGTTTTCGGATGGTCAGTATCCAGACTGTTGGTCTGGTTAGTGGTATCCGGATAGGAACTCCTTCCGGATTGTAGTATATTTAGGATAGGAGGCCTAATGTTGGTTTGTTGGAAAATCTTAGGTGCTCGCTAAGACTGGAAGTGAAGTGTACGTGTGCTTAATCTCGAAAACCAGGTGAGTTCCCTTAACCCTTTCCTTACAGAAACGAATGTTAAGTATTTTTACTACTGACAATGGTATGATATGCGAACATGATTTTATTTATAAACTCAACCTTATTTCTCGCATGATTTAAATGTTTTGGGAAAGTTATACTCGCATGCTATGAACTGTTTTTACAAAGATACACGCAACTGCTATATGATTACTACCCTTGCTTGGTATGCTTGTATGTGAAGTCGGGTTTCACAGTGGGGCTGGTTGTACCTTGGATCATTGAGGATCCTTAGGAGTTTGGTGAACCGTGCGCCTTGAATATGTTTTTCACGGACACGGATATGGTATCTATGGGTGGGTCATGGGGATCTACTGAGGGCCCTGAGTGTGGACATCATGTGGAGGTGACGGGCGTGGAGACCACTATACAAATACCCTTATGTGGAGATTTATTACTTTAAACTGTTGTTTTATTTAATATCATGACGGTTTATGTGTTGCTAAACATGTGGATGTTTGAACTGTTTTCGAGAGGGAATTCACTAGACCTCGTGGTCTAACCCTCACTTTTCAAAAACTAAAACGATTTTCAAGCAAGAGTGGTAGTGGAGCTTCCTCTAAGGGCAAAGAGAAGGTTAGAAGGTAGAGATGGAGGGATCGAGTTTAGAACATTGTAGCTCTCTTTAACTTAGTATGTTAGCTTAGTTAGTTTCTCGGTTGTGGAAGTTTGTTTCCGCTGCAAGTTTTGTAACTTTGATTGGATATTTTGTTATGTATTGGGACCCATTTGGGACGTTTTAATTATATTGCATGTTTTGGAACTTGGGTTGTTACAAATGGTATCCGAACCATAGTTTAAGGGATTTAGGTGACCGGATGGGCCTAAACTTAAACCGTATGATGGGGGATACAACCGGGATATAGGGGTTGCCTTTTAAGATCACTCTAGGTGCACTAAGGATAAGGTAGTGAGAACTGTCATGTAAGGTAAATTTGAAGTTACACTTGGCCAGTGTAATTGCGAATTTACAGGTACATGTATGTGCTTAAATTGCCTTATTTAGCGCAACTGTCGTTTAAGTGTATATTATATGTGGTTATTTCAGTTCTCGTAATGCTTCGAAGATTGCTATTGTTGAGACAGTCGTTGAAGGGGTGGTGGAATGGAGTAAATTCTAACCTAGCGGTGATGCCAATGGTTTTGATGTGATGTATGAGGTTGCTCATGATGTAATTGTTGACACCTTCTAGAAGAAGTATGGTTCGGGATGGTAATGAGCTGGCTAAAGGTAAAACTTCTTGGGTTCGAAAGGGATGGATGGATAACTAAGGGTAAACTCCTAGTTTCTAGTGAGTCCCCATTCTTAGAATTGATGGTTCGATCATTTGGAATAAGAAGTGAGGGCTGTGTTGGGATCTTGAAAGCTTCAGTTCAAGATCTGGTGAAGGAAACGAGCCCCCTGACTCTTAGACAAGCGGTATAGCAGCAAGAGCCGTGAAGGGAATATATCAATATTGGATTGAAGTATGAGTACGAGTAGGACGTGACGTAACTGGACGTTATTTGACCTTAAAAGCAAAGTTTTGAAACCACATGATTTATGTGTCATTGGTTTATGCGAAAATTATGTGGGGGTGGTCAGACAGGTGGGTTGTGAAGCACTTGTACCACCAGTTGTTATAAGGGTGAGAAAAGGGACAATTTGTCAAAAGTTGGGTGTCGATGATAAGTCACTGTGAATACAATGGTGGACCTTGTTAGAGTGAATAACCTTCATTGCAAATTCAATTTCATGCATTGAGTCTTTAAATGAGTTACACAAACTCTTTCATGTTAAAATTAAATACGAGCATAATGAGTTTCTTGTTTTGGGAACAAGTCGATGAGTGCAAGCACATGTTTAAAGAGAAAGACAAAACATTTTTTATGTGCACGATAATTTTTTGAACTTGGTAAATTATGAATTATTTCACCCTCTTTCATGTTGGAATAGACACTGTTGTGAAAATCATGAAAATGTTTTACTATAAAGTTGTTATAGATGAAATGAGTATTAGCCCATTGTAGCATACAAATGGATGTGAGAGCCGACTAACTCGCTATGTGTAAGTGATTTTGTTCAAAATATTTCTTGCCATATTAGAAAAGTTACATTGGATACCTTTATTTTGTCCGTGTCGACATTGGTTTGGTGGGCAAGGTTGTGATTATTCGTGCGGTTGCATGTGGGCGATCCTTGAGATCGTTGTGTTTATTATTCAACTTGAGTAGTTTGAGTCATGCATATTCAAGCTTGTTTCACTATATCGTGCTTACTTAATTTTCAAGTGTGCAAAATGATTTAAATCATTGTGTTTTCATGCATGGAGGCTTGGAACTCGCTAGGTCGTGGAGGATAATAAATTTAAGGATAAGGAAAGGTCCATGGAGTGAAACTGTTGGTGGTGTCGATTATGGTAGATTTATGACCATAGTGTTTCTATAAGAGAAAGACGGATAATAATGGAAGTTTCGGACATGGAGTTTAGCAATATTTGTATTTTTACGGCTTAACCTTTTTTGTGGCAATTTGAGAGGTGGTTGTTTGAGAATGGTTACGTACGGGGTAAAGTTCGAAGTTGTCAAGGTGCTTCTAATAATAGCGTGACTGTAAACAGCGTGGTTATGTTGTGAAGAAATGTTTTGGCACTGAGGCTAATTATTGGGATGGTATTGTAGTTAGACCTTGGACAAATTAAGCCTTATGCTTTCTTCAAGTAAGAACCGTGATTATAAATTTAGTTATGATGCGTGTTGATCCAAACCCTTCAGTGATTTGATGATGACCCTTAGAATCACTTAGTGAAAATTATAAGTAAACATTATGTATTAATGTTTTCCCATCAGCGTAAAGATACTAAGTCTGTTCAGTATCGCTGATGGGAAAACTGTTATTTAATTATACTTCAGTGATAAATGTAGAATCCAGATCCGTGCAACAATATATGAAATCGAAATATATGAACAATATGTGTAATGATTTCAACTGGTCATCCCTGTCATTCACTTTCAGAGAGAATTTACAATACAGTGTTTGAAAGTTAAAAGGACGATTAGCTTGTTTTTCCAAGCTAATCAACATTAAATACAATGGGCCCGTGGTTAACAAGCCCACAACCCGTTCACTAAAAGGCTCAAAATAAACTATTACAAAACAACCCTTGAACTTTAAATCAACTATTAAAACTTGCCCTAACAATCTCCCCCTTTGATTTGAAGTTCGAGTTCGCGCTCTAGCTCTTGCCAGTTGAATACGTATCGTTTGCGCAACGCGAAGTGAACCTCAAAGAATCTGATAGCACGGCGATAGTCGATGCGGTCTTCAATCATTTCCAAAGCTTCCAGAGCAGTTGTTTCATTAGGATTTGGGACATACGAATGCTTTGGATTCTCAGACTCGTGTTGAATAATCTTTCGAAGAGCATCTCTGACTTTTAGAAGCGTGCCGTCACAAAATCTTTCTACCTGACTGAAACGCAGAAACTTCTTTTCGTTCTGTTCGTTGTTGTAGACTATCCCGAATTCAGGTTGTAGAAGCAGAGAGTTCTCGGGATACATCTTCAGTTCAGGAGCTTTCAGATTTGGTTTTATCAGATTGACTTTCTTAGCCCTGTTCTCGACAGCCATTTGAAAATCCGTTAAGTATGACATCATGATAGTACGGACCAGGTGTCGACGAACGGCTTCGAGCGCCTTTGTAATCCCTAGCGGTCGGATGGTTCTTGAACGTAAGTCTTTCAGTAATACCAGAAAGTCGATCGGTCGGAGGTTCTTGAAGTCGGCTTCAGAGAATCTCCATTCATACCATCTTCGCGGCGAACGGTGAAGACTGGATAGACGATCCTCATGATGCGGCGTGAATGGATGTTAAGAACCTCTGTGATCTGATGCTTTGTTCTGACTTGACTGACTGGAAGGCACCGCTGCATTGCAAGTATATAACGCCGTTGGTATTCGGGGTCAAGGTTGTAAATACCAAGGCAAAAGGTTGGCTCGATCGGGCGAATTTTGTGGACGAACAACTTTTTCAAAGATTCCTCCAGATGAGGGATAAGTACCTTGATCTTCTCCCAGCGGTTTTGTTGCTGTTGAGGAAAGGGAGGAAGATCAGAAGCTGTCGTTGGAGGAGTAGTTGTCGGTTGATCGGAAGTAGTAGAGTCGGGTCTAGTTGATGATGTTCCGGCGGGTTGAGCATAGTGAACGGGAGTTGCTCCATATAAATTTTGGAGCAGGAACTGATCATAGTCAATATTGTCGTCCTCATCAGTAGGGAAGACCAACTTTACCTGGAGGTTTACGGCACTGGCGGCTTTTTCGTACCATGCGTCTTCGGTCTCCGGGTTGGTCTCACACTCTGGATCTATCATGTCCAGTATCGTTCTGTCTGACGAGTCAAAATCGACCAGTTCCTGTGTTTAACCCTCGGGCTTTTCAACCGTCGGGTCTTCTTCATCTGAAATATCCATATCTATGACCATATCTGGTAGTGGCAACTCGGCTTCGGGTGATTCTGATGTAGTTGCCGCAGTTGGGGGTTCCTGTTGAACCACTGTTGTAGTTTCGGCAGTCATGATCTGGGCGGTCTCGGTTTGGCGTAGACGCTTCTCCCCCTCACGGTGATCAGGATCATCCTGGTCATCGTGTTTGCGTTTGAGACCGCCAGCTTGACTCTTGCAAGTGTCTTCTAGTTAGCGGACCCTCTCAGACAGCATGGTTAGCGCTTTGTTATAGTCGTTGAGGGCCGAGTCGATGGAGTCGAGGCGTGATGTGATGGATGAAGATGGAGCAGTGACCTGGGAATGGAGAACTGAGATCAGGTCTGCTTCAGTCGAGGCGGTTGTATTTGATTCCTGGGGCAGTTGGGCCAATAACATCGTCTTTAAGGTATCCACCGAATAGATAGGTTGAGCAAATGTCGGTGGATGTGGTGGTGCGGTTTCGGCTTCAACGATCTTAGCTTTGCCTTTGCTGGCTTTGGCGATCTCGTCGGTGACATGCTGTTCCAGTGCCTCGCGGACAGCCTTGAGGGTGCTGTCCAGGGACCCTTGCGACACATAGTCGGGGTGAATAACTCCGGGACCACTTAGGTTACCCGTTGAGGCGTCTACCACAGGGGTAGAGCCACCTACGTTCACAGTTGGCATGATGTTAGCTGTGGTAGGATTTCCCGCCGATCCTTGTGGTCCACTAAAAAGTGAAGACACTACGGTGGTTCCGGTCGGGTCACGAAGAGTCTCGACTTGGTGTTGCTCAGCTTCGGGTGTCCTAGCCGAAGAATGTTCAATATCAAAAGGCGCTAGACTCGATGGTGCACGAAATGAAGTCGAGACCGGGGGTTGCTGGTCTCTTGTTTCAACACCAGTACTCTCCGAGTGAGAGACCGGTGGAAGTTGTGCTATATGCGCGTGTTAGACTAAAACATCCATCTTTTGAGAGACGGATGAGTGGCTATGGAGGTCGTGCAATTGCTCCGCTGGGTCCACGGAGGCTTCTTCAATACCCTGTCCCAACAAATGAGACGAGGTAGTAGATGTGGCAACCCAGATATGACGTGGCTGGTTTCGCTCAGGAGCCTCGTTATCTTTACGGCTCAATCTTTCTTGGTTCGCGTTCGACCTTAATACCCTCCTTCTCACATGTTCTATGTCCCGGGGAAGGTCCCTCCGGCTCTGGATGGACCATGGGATTCCCTAACTCTGGTCTATATGCTATCACAGGTAGGGTTTCAGGCATATGCATAGTACGGATATTATCCTGCTCCCCCTCAAAACATACATGGGGATTGACTTGCTCCCCCTCGGAGTGAGAGTGATATCAACACAAGAAAAAATATTTAGACTTTGTAATAAACCAATGTGACTCTTCCCCTCGGATTGAGGTTGTTGATCCGCCATTGAATATCTGTAAAAAGACCCAAAGTTAGTAAACAGGACGGATAAACAAGTATCAGCGCATACCTTTGCTTTGATAGGCTCAATCTGAGATAGATTGAGGATTGGCAGTGACAAAACAGGTACAAGACTGAAAATAGCAGGGGCTTCCGGACATAATAATGAAATTGCAAGACATTCCGGACAACACAGGTATCCGGATAAAAGAGCATACTGGAGAGGATGAAAGTTTCCGGATAAAATAAGCAATCCGGACAAACGAGAATCCGGCTGACATTTAAGAGAGACCAAGAGTCCGGATATGGTACCCGGGTTCCCTTCCAATTCGGATAAGGACCCGGTCCGGAAACCTATCCGGAAAGATAGGGTATCCGGATACCTGTCCGGATACTTCTGGAATTTTCAAGAATTTCCCTGATTCTTGATATTTTGCAAAAATAAAGCTATATGAATTTCAAGAACACTCCCCCTCAAACGGAGCATAGGGAAGAATTTGCTCCCCCTCGGATAGTGCAATGGAGAGTCCGACACACATATAAACTTTTAGGCATTGAAAGAAAAAACACTGTGTCGCTCCCTCTAAACACATGAGCAGCTTGTTAAAGCATAGGTATAGACAAACCTCACGTCTTCTTAATATTATTCCTTGTAGATCGTGAGCAGCTCCCTCCTTGCGGTCACGTGTGTGGAGCATCCACAGTCTAAGTACCACACATGACCGTCCTGTAAAACAAGTTTAGCGGACCTTCGGTACCCAGATTTGCCTGGGTCCGGGAGGGTTAGGTTTGGCACCGCTTGGGGAAGCTTGCTTTGTCCCAGCTTTCCCTTTAGGTGTAGGATGGACACCGTTAGAGGGAACTGGTTTTGGCACTTGTTTCTTCTGAGGTGCAGCGTTTACACCTTTTGGAGGAACAAGTTTTGTAGCAGATTTCCACCTGGGTGCCGGTCTAACCTCAGTGGAAGAAGCCCGTTTTGGAATGGGTTTGTTCTCCCGCTGTGGCTTAACCTCTGATTGGAAACCCCGTTGTTTATAGTATTTTCTTTTGTTATTACGGGGTTTGCGTTTGGGTGTCGAATTATACATGTGATATGACCCAAACCAATCATTGTTATGGATATCATCAAAGTCATTCCAACCACAACTAGAACAGCATAAGCAATCATGCGATAATTGAATCAATTGCTGAATGGAGTAGAGCTTAATTGGAAAATTAACATCTCGTTTAACAAAATTATTCCTATGATTCCATTCGCAATCATGCTTATGCATCCTAGGATAGAAAACAGTGTTAAATGACTTCGATGCCTCTTTCTCAAAAGATTCCCTACCTAGCCTCTTTGGTTTATCTTGTTTAGGCTGGCAGGTTTTATCTGATCTGTTAGAGCATTATTGAAAGTGCAGGATCTATTCTTATAATCAATATAGAAAGAAGTAATTGAGAAATTGTATGATCAAGCCCAATTGTATTCAATGATGCACAGAATTACAGATCTAAGAGAGAGATAACCTCAAAGATTACAAGGAATGAATACAAGTAATATGGGAAAATCAATCAGTTAGCAACGTAGTGCTAACCACTCTATTTATACTGTAACGAATATATTAAAGCTACAGTACAAATAAGAAAGACTAATAAGAACAAAACACGTGTCCTAATTAGTTTACACATTACTAAGTAACGAAACTCGTCATAAGTTCTGAACAGGTAGTTCAGAACTTCTGAACATTCTTCTGATCACGCTTCTCAGAACTTCTGACTTCTCTTTCTCAGATCTCTGACTCTTCTTCTCAGAACTTCTGACTCTTCTTCTCAGAACTTCTGAACCTTCTTATCAGATCTTCAACACTTGGTTTATTGACAAAACTTCAGATCTAACAATCTCCCCCTTTTTGTCAAATAAACTTAAACTTTGCATCATCTAATTCTTTCAGAGCAGGAACAATTTTCTGAAGTAGCACATTCCTCAGATTAAGCCTCTTATCAATCTTGTCAATAATTTCTTGAATAACTTCAACTTGCTGATTTATTGCTTCTTGAGTTATGTTTGCTTCCTTTACTTTCAGCATCTTTTTCTCCAAATTGTGCTTTATGATCCTTAAAGTTCCAGAACAATATTTTGCAGTTTCCTTTGCTCTGAAGAAGATCTTTCCACTTTTGTTCTTCAAAAATACTCCCAGATCTGGATACTTGTGAACACTTCCAGTCTTTAACACCTTTTTCTGCTCATGATCTGTATTGGGATTTGCCAGATAAACACATGACTTTTGCAAATACAGAGCTATTTGGAAATCTGTATAGCAATGCCACCTTAAGATATAGAACATGGCCTCAATCACCACACTTCTTGCCTTCCTTTCATTTCTGTCTTTACTTGACTCTTTAAAACATAGAAAGCTGTGTAATCTGTAGAAGTCAACCACTGACAGTTTCTCAAAATCTGCATCAGTAAAATAATAAACCTTGCCATCTTCTCTCAAAACTTCAAAGGATAAGTACTCCATCTTTCTGAATTTCTTAACCTTCAATTCTCTGATTCCAGTGATTAGAAAATCTGAGTAAACGGCTTGCTTTGTTTTGCCAAGACATCTTGATTTTTCAGCCAACCAGATCTGAGTCTCCTTAGACCTATCATAATACACATCCAAGAATTGTACTTCTTTTGGTTTGAAAAACTCAGGCAGATCAAATTCAAGAAAGTATCCATTCAGATCAATGAATATTTCATCTTCTTTGGGTTCAGACTGTTCAGCTTGGTCAATATTAGTTATCTGCACATTCTGAGGTGTTGTGTCCTGAACTTCTTCAACTTCATCTGACAAAATTTCATTCACTTCATACTCAGCAGGGAACACAAAATCACTGTGTAACATCTTCTTGGGATTAACTTCAGATAGCAACCATTCACCACAACTTCTGATCTTTCTTCTGAGATTCAACCTTCTATTCATAGAGTTTACACACCTTTTCTTTAAGTTCTCTCTTTCAGTTTTAGCACTTACTTCCATTTCAATCAGTAACCAACTCAGAGTTGCATCACTATATTTTACCAGTTCTTTCAGTTTGAACATTTCAAGTCTCTCTTGAACTTTATATGCAAACCCTTCAGATTCCATTCCTTCATTTACGAATCCTTTTGTACACACATCAAATCCTGCAATATTTGTTGGAGACCTCAGATTGCACTTCTCTTTTCTTCCTTCAATGGCTAGTTGAAAATCATATAAGTACATGTTTCTGACATAGATACCCAGAAGTCTTCTGCATTCAATTTCCATCAAGGCTTCTTCAGTACCAGAGAAAAATTTGACTAGAAAGATCTGATCATCAAGTGTTAGTCTGTGGAAATCAAAACTGGACATGGCAACTTTTGTATTTTTCTCTTTCAATACTTCCATTCTAACAAACATTAAACCACTGAATTCTTCTTCTTGAAACATTAGAACTTTCTCAATTCTTTTCTGAATATGCAGTCTTGAGTCAGGAATTCTGAATCTGTTTGAAGCTTCTGTGTAAATCATCTGAGCTCTTTCATCCATGAAACCATCCACATTACTTTCTAAAAACTCATATTCTCCTTCTGAGTGGTAGAGGTTTTCATACATTTCCTCAGGAAAAATATCATCATGAAATTGTCTGGCCAAAGGTACATCACTTAGTTCCAGGATGAAATCACATATGGGTTCTTCTAACGTCTGCAAGTTAATCTTGGAAATCTCAATTGGTTTTCTGAATACATACTCAGAAGGCATGAAGTAATCTTATAGTTTCTCATATTCTTCTTCTGTGTTCATCTCATCAGCATAGTTATATCTGAACTCATGCTTAAAATTCTGAGAATAATCAACAGTTCTGTCTTCTTCACCCATCAGATCAATAGGTCTTATTACTTTTATCCCTTTATGAATTTTCTGAACACTCAAAGCTCTGACTACTTCATTATGCATTCTTCTGATCAATTCTTCATTCAACCTCCTTTCTTCTGATTCAGACTCCATTGCCCTTTCACTGTTATAAACCACAATATCTGTACACCTGTTTACCACTGTACTTTCCACTATTTCTTCTATTCTCAAATCAGATTCCTCAATAGCTACAGTTTCATCTGAGTTTCCTTCCATCTCAGTATCCAAGTTCAATTCCTCTGTTTTATCTGATTCATTACTATCAATACTTCCCAACTCCATTTCTTCTGTATCTGAACTGTCAAGCTGTACTATCTGAATCATCTTCTTTAAATTTTCCTGTGTCTGATCTTCTGAACTTTTTGTATTGGCTAAGTGCATGTCTGCTATCTCAAAATCTTCTATGCCAATGTCATCATCAGAACTTAACCTTTGTCTTTTCTCCCCCTTTTGATGATCATGAGGCTCATTATCATCAAACTTTCTTTTTAAGTTCTGATTAGAAGTACCTTCAGCTTCAGCTTCTGCAATAGGAACAGGATCAAGAGGCTTTGAAGTAGAAGCCAGTGATACACTCAGTGCTTTCAGTATAGAATCCTGCATATCTTGCATTTGTTTCAACATATCTTTTTGAAAACCAGACATTATATCCATGATCTCCTTTTTGTGAGAATCCAAGGATTTCTTTACATCATCTACCTTGGTTTCAACAGAAATTAACTTTTTCTCCAACACATCTTTCAAATCTGATACCTCATCATTCAGATCCTCCATCCTCTTCTCCAAATTTTCTACTTTTTCCCCCATCTCCTTGTTTTGTTTCTGAATCTTTTCAAATTCAGAAGTTTCTAACAGTGAACCTGAACCAACAGATGGTCCAGTTTTCATGTGCCCAGAGAGCTCATGGCCTGTAGATAACACACAGTCATCTTGTACAACAGATGCACGTTTGAATGAGGCTTTTGTAATGTTCACCTCACCAGGACTTCCATCCAATCCTCGACACCCAACATTAGGCATGTCTATGAATGTTGTTTCAGGAGTACGAAATTCCTGATCTGTGCAAGTGTCAAAAGGAATTTCAGGCTCAATATGAATAGGACTGTGATATTCAGACTCAATGTGTTGAAAAATAAGTTGGGATTTATCACCTCCCTCCAAATGAGTTTGGGATGGTTCCCCGGATTTGTGTGAAACAGTAGCATGTTGAAATGCTTCTGAGTGGGTATGGATGGGTTGTTCAAGATCCACCACTAGGTCCATGGTGTTTGTTTCAATATTGGACACCAAGAGATGTGAACCAATAGCATGTGTGGTTACCTGGTCAAGATTAGCTGGTTCAGAGGCATCTCTTTCTGTTTGAACCTCTGTTAACAATCTCTCATCCTCACCACTCTCATTCTGTTTTTCCTCACTGAGTCTAACCAAGCTCTCAGAATTTTCCCCCTCAAGTCTCTCAGAATGTTCACCCATCTGAACATCCTCCCCCTCTCTAATTCGACTAGACCCCTCACCTCTCTTCTCAGGTTGGTCCTCTTGGGCAGGGATTTGAGGTAATTCAATTCCCATAGAGGTGCAATAAGCTTTTAAAATCTCACTCTCCCTTGGAATATAATTCCTAAGTGATTTTGGCAACAGTTTATGATTGGGATAATTTTCAAGTCTTGTTACTGAGGTCATCTTACTCAAATAAAATGTAGGACCATGCTCTTCATTTGTTCTTCTTGAGATTGTTCTGTTTTCCTGCATGGCATACCAAATAACAATTTGCCAGTACCTTATGTAGGGAATGTATGTCAGTGGAGCATCCTTTGTCTTCTTCTGAATTGCTTTCTGATTCTTCTCAAATGTATTCTTCATATCTTCCCAAAGTATTAAAGTATAGTCATAATGCCTATTCTTCACTAAACCTTGAAATATCTGAAGAATTTGTTTAGAACCTTGATCAGCAGAACTATTTTTCCCTGACAAACATTTATTTACCACATGAAAGAAGCAAGCCCAAATAGGTGGTAATTTGTTTCTTCTGAACAAACTGAGAGTCCTCAATCCTTCATTGTATCCCAACTTCATGAACTCTGCTATTAATTCCTCTGTTAGGGGTAAATCCTCAAAATCTGTTCTTCTTTGTACATCATCTTTCTCTGGTAGATTCAGCATTTCTCTTAGTGCAGAGATAGATAAGACAAATGTCACTCCTCCAATTTCAGACACAAACTTATTATCTTCTAACCTAAGATATTTCCACCATTGTTGTATGTACTGGACAGGCACATTTTTACTTCTTGTAAACCATTTTCTGTACGGATGATGTTTGAATAACTCCATGATAATTCTGTGTTCAGGCTTAAAACGACTTTCCTCAAACAATATAATACAGTTATTTTCAGATAATTTCAACCATTCACTCTCAGGAACAACTCTTTCCACTAGAATAGATCTATCTGACATAATAGAACCTGCAGCACTCTGATCATGTTCAATATTAACGTTTACCTCATCCGCATTTCCTTCAGATTCATCCATTTGTTCATCTTCTTCATCATTTCTTATTGCCCCTTCCTCTGCAACTCTATTTTGTACTTCATCATTTTCCGAATCGGATGAATCCATTATCGATTTTGTAGAATGTAGAGAAATTGGACCACTTCTTCGTATTTCAGACATGATTTAAGAAGAAAACAGATTCAAAGAACTCTGGATTTGATTCGTATCTCACGTTTCGCTCTGGAATTTGAAAGAAATTTGAAATAGGGATTTTAAGACCTATTTAAAATCCGTGAAGTTGAAAGGTTTAACGGAAAAGCGAAATCAATGTTATAACGGAGTCAACACATGTGAAATACCACAAAGGATTTAAATGAAATACGTGGCATTGTCAAACAAATATGAAGCTGACACGTGTTAGTGGATAGAATTTTGACTCAAGTCAAAAATCTGAATAACACGCACAGATGTTCTGATTCCATGACTTAGAAGAATTTTGCCTTGTAACCAAAATGTCTTTTAAAATCAACTTCTGACCAATATAAAACATTTTGATTATTCAGAAGAGGTTTGAACAGATAAGAAATGAAAACAAATCTTTTAAGCATCACAAAATGATTTCCAAAAGAATTTTGATGCTCCCCCTTGACTTGAGCATGCATTTGAGTATAAATGATACATAAAGATGAGATTAAAAGATAATCAAAGAAGCATAATCCATACAGTTGAAGTTATTTGTATTTCTCAAAAGTGAATTTTTGAAAGTTAGATTGCTGAAGTATTGACTCAGAATTTCTGACCTTAAGATTCAGAGGTTCTGATCTCAGGACTCAGAAGTTCTGAACTCAAGACTCAGAGGTTCTGAACTCAAGATTCAGAAGTTCCGAACTCAAGATTCAGAAGTTCCGAACTCAAGACTCAGAAGTTCTGAATACACTACTCAGACAAGTTTACTTAGAAAAATTTAGCATTTTTAAGAAAAAAAAATATTTTCAACTAGGCAGATTAAGCATTCCTATTTTACATATGAGAAAAGAAAACCTTTTGTGATCAAGAGGCTTTGTGAACAAGTCAGCCAATTGATACTTTGTATGCACAAAGTGCATCTCTATAGTTCCTTTTTCCACATAGTCCTTTATAAAATGATACCTCACATCTATATGCTTAGTCTTCGAATGTTGAACAGGGTTCTGAGTAATAGCAATTGCACTTTCTGAGTCACAATAGATGGGAATCTTATTAAGCTGATATCCATAGTCCATGAGTTGTGTTCTCATCCACAATGTTTGAGAGCATGAAGCAGCAGCAGCAACATACTCTGCTTCAGCAGTTGAAGTGGATACACAGTTCTGTTTCTTTGATGCCCAACTCACTATTTTATCTCCCAAAAAGTGACAAGCACCAGATGTACTCTTTCTGTCCAACCTACTTCCTGCATGATCAGCATCAGTGAAAGCAGTCAATTTGAAGTCAGTTTCTTTTGGATACCATAAACCTAGATCAGGTGTTCCTTTGAGATATCTTAAAATCCTTTTGACAGCCAATATATGTGATTCTTTCGGGTTAGATTGAAATCTAGCACAGAAACAGGTAGAAAACATGATATCTGGTCTACTTGCAGTCAAATAAAGTAATGATCCAATCATGCCTCTATAAAGTTTGATATCTGCTGAAACACCTTTGAGATCAGCATCTAACTTTATGTTAGTTGCCATAGGTGTTCTCATAGAAGCAAAATCAGACATTTTGAACTTTTTCAGAATATCTCTGACATATTTTCCTTGATTTATGAAAATACCTTTTGGTAGTTGTTTGACTTGAAGACCAAGGAAAAAATTCAGTTCACCTATCATGCTCATTTCAAATTCAGATGACATGATTTTTGAAAAATTATCACATAATTCTGGACTGGTAGAACCAAATATTATGTCATCAACATAAATCTGAATCAGAATCAAATCATTACCCTGTTTCTTTAAAAACAAAGTTGTGTCAATCTTACCTTTCTTGAATCCTGAACCTAACAGGTGTTTAGTAAGAGTGTCATACCAGGCTCGTGGTGCTTGTTTTAGACCATATAAAGCTTTGTCTAAAATATAAACATGATCAGGGAATTCTGGATCAACAAAACCTTCAGGTTGATGGACATACACCTCTTCATTAAGTTTGCCATTTAGAAAGGCTGATTTGACATCCATTTGATACACCTTGAAGTTTTTATGTGCAGCATAGGCTAAAAATATTCTGATTGCCTCTATTCTTGCCACTGGTGCAAATGTCTCATCATAATCAATTCCCTCTTGTTGACAGTATCCCTTAGCAACCAATCTTGCCTTGTTTCTGATGACAACACCTGATTCATCCTTTTTGTTTCTGAACACCCATTTAGTTCCAATTATAGATTTACCTTCAGGCTTTGGAATGAGTCTCCAAACTTTATTTCTTTCAAATTGAAGCAATTCCTCTTGCATTGCTGAAATCCAGTCTGGATCCTCTAGGGCTTCATTAGCTTTCTTTGGTTCAATTACACTTAAGAAACCAGCAAACATTGCTTCATTTGCTGTAGCTGATCTTGTCTTTACTCCTGCTGATGGATCACCTATTACTTGATGAATAGGGTGATTTTTAGTCCATTTATTAGCACTAGGGAGTACATCAATCTCTGAATAATTGTTGTTTGCATCATTCTCATCAATGATTGCTCGTAATTCTGAACTGTCACCTTGTTCTGACGTATGAGTAGGAGTTGCGTCCAAGTTTGAGTTCTGATTAATGAAGTCAGAGTTCTGATTGACTTGTTCAGAGTTCTGAGTACAAGAATCAGAATTCTGATTACAAGGTTCAGAGTTTTCACCACTTGTATTTATTAGATTTGGGCACTCCTCTGATGGACCTTTGTCAGAAATTACAGTTGATTGAACTATTTCTGGAGTCTTATTTTTCATCTCTTTGACCATCTTTGGGTTTTCATATTCTGCATAAGAATCAGAAATTAGTTCACTAAAAGCATCCTTAAACAGTAAATTGAGTTCTGAACAAATAGGATTAGAATTTGTATCAGAAGTCATTTTTGTTTTGTTCAGCATGAGTTCTGAACTGTCTTGTTCAGAAGTCCGCATTCTGGCTTCATCAAAAGTTACATTTATGCTCTCCATCATCCTCTTGGTTCTTCTATTGTAGATTCTGAATGCTTTGGAAGTTAAAGAATAACCCACAAAGTATCCTTCATCTGCCTTTTTATCGAATTTGGCAAGATTTTCTCTGTCTCTGAGAACATAGCATCTGCAACCAAAAATATGAAAGAATTTGATTAATGGTTTTCTTTTATTTATCAGTTCATAAGCAGTCTTATTTAATCTCTTATTGATTAAAGTTCTATTTTGTGTAAAACAAGCAGTTGCAATTGCTTCAGCCCATAGGAAAGTAGGAAGATTTGCATAAGCCAGCATTGTTCTCGCAGCCTCAACTAGAGTTCTATTCTTCCTTTCAACAACACCATTTTGTTGAGGAGTTCTGACAGCAGAAAAATTGTGAGAAATCCCAGAACTTTCTAAAAAATTCTGAAGAGTCTCATTTCTGAACTCCGTTCCATTATCACTTCTGATTTTCTGAACTTGAAGTTGTAAGAGAACTTGAATCCTTTTGATAAAATTTATCAATGTAGTAGCAGCTTCTGACTTAGCTCTTAGGAACTCAACCCACGTGTATCTGGATAATTCATCAACAATCACAAGCATATATTTCTTTCCTCCCATCGATTGAACTGAAATTGGACCACAAAGATCAGTATGAATCATTTCTAATGGTGCTTTGCAAGATGAGTCCATTTTTAATTTGTGAGAACTCTTTTTCATCTTGCCCATTTCACAAGCTGAGCATAATGATTCTTTTTCAAATTTAAGCTTTGGTAAGCCTTTAACCAAATGTTTTGCAACAAGATTATTAAGATCTTTGAAATTCAGATGAGAACATCTTCTGTGCCAAAGCCAGCATTCATTTGCAGTTGATTTTGATAAAAGACAAACTGTATTTAATGTTTTCAATTTTGAAAAATTAACTACAAATAAGTCCATATGTCTTTTGGCCCAGAAGACTTTGACATCATTTTCAGTTAGAATCATGCAACCTGTTATTTGAAACTTAATTTGACAAAGACTGTCTAAAAACTGACTTATGCTGAAAAGATTGTGTTGTAATCCTTCAACATAGAAAACCTTTTGGATAGTTAGATCCCCTTTAGTTAAATCCCCATAACCTTTGACTTGACCTTTGCTATTGTTTCCAAAGTTTACTGCTCCTCCAGCCTTTTCTGTGAAGTTTGATAGAAAAGACTTCTGACCTGTCATGTGTCTTGAAGCTCCTGAATCTAAAAACCACACATGACAGCCCTGCAAAAGGATCAGTTAGGTTTAGGTACCCATTTTGGAATGGGTCCATCTTTGTTAGCTTTGTCATTGGATTTAACATTAGTACCTTTTACTCTCGACTCAAAATCTTTCTTCAAACACCACTTTCCTTGAACTTTTATGAAGTCAGAACATTTTCTGCTTACAAGTTTGTTCAAATTCTTTTTGAGAGTTGTAACTTTTGGTTTTGCTATGTTTTCAACTTTCTTTTCTTTTATCTTTTCTTTCTTCTGAGTCTGAGGAACAGAAATTTTCTTCTTTTCTGTATTTTGAGAAACAGAAACTTTCTGAATATCTTTTCTTATGTATGAAACAGAAGTTATTTTGACTTGACATTTGTGAGAATATTGGAATGAATCATTTTTACATCTAACACAAACAAGATTTTTCTTTGCAAGTGACAATAAATCTGAAACATAGATCATTTCATTTTTATTTATACTGTTCAGAGTACAATTGCCCTTATTACAAGAATTTCTAGCGTTTAGTTCAGAAGTAGATTTCATTCTAAGCTTCTCAAGTTCCCTTTTCAGATCATTCAACTTTGCAAGATCATCTTTCCTTTTGCTTTCTTCTTTTTCTGAAAAATTCAAGTTCTTTTTGTTAGAAGAATTAGATGATTCACCTTTTTCATATGTACTTGATTCATTAAAGAATTTATCATTTTCTCTTGAAGCATTAATTTTAAAAAGATCATACTCAGTCTTCAGTTTTTCAAGCTCTGTTATTTTCTGAATAAAAATATTCTTTTCTTTCAAAGCTTCTTCAAGTTTAATATCCACCTCACAGAAATCATTTTCAAGTTCATCATAAGCTTTCCTTAAATCCTCAAGTTCTTGACTCACAAGATTAAATCTCTTTTCAAGTTGCAAAAATTCATCTGATTTTGTTTCAGAAAATCCAGTTGAATCAGACTTCTGACTACCTGAGTCAGAGTTCTGATTTACAGACTCAGATGTCTGATCTTTAGACTCAGAATTCTGACTACAAAGTTCAGAATCCTGACTAGAAGTTTCAGACTTCTGATTGACTGTTTCAGAATTTTTACTTGTATCAAATATGCTCTCAATGTCATGATATGAAAAACTTGGTTGTTTATTTTTGTAGCTGACATTTAAGGAATCATACTTGAATTTAGTATCATTGTATCTTGGCTTTTCATCTGTTGGTTTAGAAACTTCTTTCTTAACCTTTTCTTCTGAACCAACTGACTTTTCTGTTTTAGACTCAGAAATTGTCTCATCTGACTTTTTAGAGTTTGGTCTTTGCAAATTGTCAGAACTTGTTATAGAACTAGCAGGTCTTATGAAAACTTCAACAATTTCTGGGATTTTTGGCTTAGAAACTTGAAGTATTGGAGCTCTTTTTAAAATGACATTTTCTTCCAATCCCAATCCCTTCTTTGGATTGTAAAATCTTGTATCTTTAACATTGCTTAATAAAAGATTTAATGTTTGCTGAGTCTGACCTCTTTTCAAATTCAAATCTTCCAATTCTTTGATTTTGGTGTATAAATTCTTTCTTTCTTCAAATAACATATCAAATTTTATTTGTAAATCACCTTTTTCATCCTTTATTTTTGAAAACTCAACTTTTAGTTCAGAAAGCCTTTTCATCAATTCAGAATTTTCATCTTTAACTTTCTGTTTCTCAGCCTCAGATTCTTCATATTGTTCTTTTATTACTTCTTTTTCAATTCTGAATTTGTTAACCAAAGTTCTTTCTCCTTTTATCTGTTTTCTTAGATTAGCAAATTCAGTTTTCATTTCACCAATCTGTGTCATTAACTCTAATTCAAGTGAAGAATGTACCTCAGCAGATGACTCAGAATCAGCATCTTCAAAATCAGAATCATCCTCATTCCTCATTTTTGCCATATAGCTTCGCATCTGTGGAAAGTTGATATGATCATCTTCATCAGAAGTGTAGTACAGCCAATTCTCCTGTTCAGCCAATAGCGCACTCTCGTCATCTCTCTTCTTTGCAAGCTGAGCCTTCTTGGTGTAGTATTCATAATCTTTCACAACTTTAACTCTGCAATCCTTGGCATAATGTCCAGATTTTCCACACTTGAAACACAGATTCTTTTCTTTTCTCTCTTCCTTCTCTTCCTTGTTTTCTTCACTTCTCTCTATTCTCTTTTCAATCTTATTTTCTTCTCTGTCATCTTTCTTCTTATAATCTGAACTTCCAGCTCTCTTATAATTTCCTTGAAATCTGCCCTTCCCATACCTTTTGTTGAAAGTATTTGTCAGCAAAGCTAGCTTTTCAGCCATTATCTTGATATCTTCATCATCTTCTGATCCTTCTTCTTTGTCAGATTCCTCCAGACTCGGTATTTCTGATAGATATGCAGTCTTTTTGGGTGCTTTGATTGCTTTGGACTTTGATAAGAACGCTAACTGATCAGCAACATTTTTCTTTTCTTCCACAACTAACTTGACAGAGTCTTCATGTTGATTAAGAACACAGAACAAATCATTTAAGTCTTCTTCACACATATCCTTGTTCATTTGCAGACTTATGGCAAATGATGACCATTCTGAATTTAGACTGTTCAGAAATTTGTAATTTATTTCTGATTTTGTTTTCTTCAGTCCATTTCTTCTCAAGTCATTTAGAATAGTGCAAAATTTACTGTATGTCTGTGTCAAACTTTCTGACTCTTTTGCTTTGAACCTTTCATAAGCATTTATGCTTTGATTTAACTTTGCCTGAATAGATCTCACAGTTCCTAACATTTGCCTTTCCAATTCGTCCCACATTTCTTTAGCTGATGATCCACTGTCAATCCTGTTAAGAACCTCATTCGGGACAGCCAAAGTCATCAAAGTAATTGCTCTTTTGTCAATAGCATGCCTATTTTTCTGTTCAGCAGTGTATTGGGAATAATTCTTCTTTACTCTGGTCGCTGGAATTTCTGGAGTTGTCTCTGTAGCAGGGGTTGCGGCGACATCGATATATACTTCGATTGGACCTTCTCGAATAGAAATCATAAGATTTTCATCGATGTTGTCAAGGAATTGGATCATACGAGTTTTCCATTGCTGATACTCTTCTGGTATAAGAACAGGCGGTTTGGTTTCGGATCCCATGGCTAGATATTCTTTAGAAGACATGATTGTAAGAAAATTCAACAGAAAGACAAATTCGATTTTCTTGATCGAAAAGTAGCAGGTAATTCAAGAATTGCTAAGAATTCAAGAACTAGCCCTAGCAGCGGAATCGAATTTTGAATGAATCAAGAAATCTTCAAGAAATTGATCAATCGATCTTCGCAATCACAATCTTGAACGAATTTGTTTGTTGATTGGCTCTGATACCAATTGAAAGTGCAGGATCTATTCTTATAATCAATATAGAAAGAAGTAATTGAGAAATTGTATGATCAAGCCCAATTGTATTCAATGATGCACAGAATTACAGATCTAAGAGAGAGATAACCTCAAAGATTACAAGGAATGAATACAAGTAATATGGGAAAATCAATCAGTTAGCAACGTAGTGCTAACCACTCTATTTATACTGTAACGAATATATTAAAGCTACAGTACAAATAAGAAAGACTAATAAGAACAAAACACGTGTCCTAATTAGTTTACACATTACTAAGTAACGAAACTCGTCATAAGTTCTGAACAGGTAGTTCAGAACTTCTGAACATTCTTCTGATCACGCTTCTCAGAACTTCTGACTTCTCTTTCTCAGATCTCTGACTCTTCTTCTCAGAACTTCTGACTCTTCTTCTCAGAACTTCTGAACCTTCTTATCAGATCTTCAACACTTGGTTTATTGACAAAACTTCAGATCTAACAATTATTGTATTCAAGATTTTCTGTAAAGTCAATGTACTGTAATGAGTCTATGCTGTATAGCTATGCCTTTATACCTTGTATGTTATGGGTATAAATAGGCATGTCTAGTTCTTAGTTAGAAAGACATCTAGATCCCTTTAAGAACTTCTTGAGCATTTTGTCATTTGTACTTTAGAGATCAATATATGGATGACAAGTTTGCTTTCTAAATTCTCTCTACATTTGTTCTTTACATATTACTAGATTTGGGATTTCACATGATCCCACATTGACAGCATGGTCAGTGACTTTTGAAGGAACAGTATTGTTGGTTGGCAAAGGTCCGGTCTCTTGCCTCGGCTGTGATTGCCTTTTAGAAACTGGTTTAGAAGTTGGTTTTGATTGAGAAATCTTGATCACAGCTGGGGCCTTTGTGTTAGAACATTGACCTTTCTGAAAATCGACCGTGTGATTCACCACAGGAGATAAAAAATCAGTGTGACATGGAAGAGGTTTGTCAAAAGGGAATGACTCAAACTCTTCATCACAGTTACCTTCGAAGTTCATGTACTCTGAAAAATCTATCTTGGGAAGTACTGGACTAGGATCAGGTGAGGAAGGCGAGGAACTCTTTGTGTTTGTGTGCTTTGGGGAATTTGGTGCGGAAGCGTATGAAAAATCAGAATTTAAATTCCTTTTAACACACTCATCTTGAGAAACTTCATTTTCTTGCAAAGAGATATTTTCTATAAAGGCTTTACACGAGGATGTGTCAGATGAGTTAGAGGAAAGTTCAGGTGAAAATTGCTTCGCAGTTTGGAGCAAGTCAAGCTGCACTTGGAGTTGACTATTTATCATATGCTCTTTCATCGTTTCTCTTGTCACTTCAGACAGTTTTGATGAGAGCGTATTGATTTCCCACTGAAATTTTTCCTTTTCCTCACTTGACACACCGTCGGATTTCTCAGATTTGAGTTTCTCAATCTCAGAGAAGAGCACTTTCTTTTCGTTTTGAAAATAGACTTTCTTTCTCAAACGACTCCTCCAACTCAACAATCTTTGCTTCCAAGATGAGAGGGGGAACATAGAGTTTAAACTCATCCGTCTCAGACTTGGTTACGGTTGCTTGGTCCTCATCCTTCTTGGAGGAATCCTTGGGCGTAGCAACCTTGTAAGGGTCGAAGTAGTCATTGGAGAGGTACTTTTTGTCCTTTTTATAAGAATAATTTAAAGGCTCATAACAAAATGGAAGTTGTATTCCTCGTTTGTGTTTGCGTTTATATTCCTCGGTTTCCTCTTCCTTCTCAGGTTCAAGAGGACCAGTCCATTGGATTGCATATTCCGGATACTTTTTGTCCAACCCAAAACAAGCAAAATCATACAAAGTTGGTGTAAACCATCTTCCCCTTTTCAAATAATGTGGGTTATCATATCCGATACCCCATTCTTTGTTGAAGTAAGTGAACTCCTTGGGTTTATTCATGTGTATAGTCTGATCAGTTTGACCTCTTTTGTGGAGTTTTGTTTCAAGATCGGTGATTTTGTTAACAAACTCCTTGTGTTGAATTTGAAGAGCAGAGCATTGATAAACAATTTCTTCTTTCTCATTCAAGCACTGATCAAACTGTGACTGAAGTTCAGATAATTTGGCCTTTAAGTCTTTAGGTGCTATTGAAAGATTTTTGCATTTTTCTTTTAAAATAGCATTTTCAGACTTGTATTTCTCAGTTATTTGCATTTGAACATCTAACTTTTCAGATAGTGATCTAATCTCAAGCAGTTGTTCATTAGAGGCGGCCTTAAAGGAATCTATCCGTTCAGCAAGAGGTGTCATTCGGTCAGAAAGTTCTAAATAGATAGGTTTACATACCTGACACAGCTTTGTCTTGTCTTCTTCAGCAGGAGACATCTTCAGTTGCACTGGAGTGATCGTCAGACGATTGTTCGATTCAAAGTGGAATAGTATCAAAGATACTTAAATGTCCCCTCCTGCGACTTAGCGGTTGGGGTCAAGGGGCAACGCCCTTGCGGGGTCTGGGGGCAGCGCCCCGAGATTTTTTTTGAAAATTGAGGTTTCAGAAAGCTCCCGGATTGTGGAATCCGGGTGGTTTCCGGATAAAGAATCCGGAAAAAATAAGCTTACCGGGTGAAGAGCAAGTTACCGGGTCCGGATAACTTGAGTTGTCCGGATACAATTGTTAGATCTGAAGTTTTGTCAATAAACCAAGTGTTGAAGATCTGATAAGAAGATTCAGAAGTTCTGAGAAGAAGAGTCAGAAGTTCTGAGAAGAAGAGTCAGAGATCTGAGAAAGAGAAGTCAGAAGTTCTGAGAAGCGTGATCAGAAGAATGTTCAGAAGTTCTGAACTACCTGTTCAGAACTTATGACGAGTTTCGTTATTTAGTAATGTGTAAACTAATTAGGACACGTGTTATGTTCTTATTAGTCTTTCTTATTTGTACTGTAGCTTTAAGATGTTTGTTGCAGTATAAATAGAGTGGTTAGCACTACGTTGCTAACTGATTGATTTTCCATATTACTTGTATTCTTTCCTTGTAATCTTTGAGGTGATCTCTCTCTTAGATCTGTAATTCTGTGCATCATTGAATACAATTGGGCTTGATCATACAATTTCTCAATTACTTCTTTCTATATTGATTGTAAGAATAGATCCTGCACTTTCAATTGGTATCAGAGCTAATCAACAAACAAATTCGTTCAAGATTGTGATTGCGAAGATCGATTGATCAATTTCTTGAAGATTTCTTGATTCATTCAAAATTCGATTCCGCTGCTAGGGCTAGTTCTTGAATTCTTAGCAATTCTTGAATTACCTGCTACTTTTCGATCAAGAAAATCGAATTTGTCCTTCTGTTGAATTTTCTTACAATCATGTCTTCTAAAGAATATCTAGCCATGGGATCCGAAACCAAACCGCCTGTTCTTATACCAGAAGAGTATCAGCAATGGAAAACTCGTATGATCCAATTCCTTGACAACATCGATGAAAATCTTATGATTTCTATACGAGAAGGTCCAATCGAAGTATATATCGATGTCGCCGCAACCCCTGCTACAGAGACAACTCCAGAAATTCCAGCGACCAGAGTAAAGAAGAATTATTCCCAATACACTGCTGAACAGAAAAATAGGCATGCTATTGACAAAAGAGCAATTACTTTGATGACTTTGGCTGTCCCGAATGAGGTTCTTAACAGGATTGACAGTGGATCATCAGCTAAAGAAATGTGGGACGAATTGGAAAGGCAAATGTTAGGAACTGTGAGATCTATTCAGGCAAAGTTAAATCAAAGCATAAATGCTTATGAAAGGTTCAAAGCAAAAGAGTCAGAAAGTTTGACACAGACATACAGTAAATTTTGCACTATTCTAAATGACTTGAGAAGAAATGGACTGAAGAAAACAAAATCAGAAATAAATTACAAATTTCTGAATAGTCTAAATTCAGAATGGTCATCATTTGCCATAAGTCTGCAAATGAACAAAGATATGTGTGAAGAAGACTTAAATGATTTGTTCTGTGTTCTTAATCAACATGAAGACTCTGTCAAGTTAGTTGTGGAAGAAAAGAAAAATGTTGCTGATCAGTTAGCGTTCTTATCAAAGTCCAAAGCAATCAAAGCACCCAAAAAGACTGCATATCTATCAGAAATACCAAGTCTGGAGGAATCTGACAAAGAAGAAGGATCAGAAGATGATGAAGATATCAAGATAATGGCTGAAAAGCTAGCTTTGCTGACAAATACTTTCAACAAAAGGTATGGGAAGGGCAGATTTCAAGGAAATTATAAGAGAGCTGGAAGTTCAGATTATAAGAAGAAAGATGACAGAGAAGAAAATAAGATTGAAAAGAGAATAGAGAGAAGTGAAGAAAACAAGGAAGAGAAGGAAGAGAGAAAAGAAAAGAATCTGTGTTTCAAGTGTGGAAAATCTGGCCATTATGCCAAGGATTGCAGAGTTAAAGTTGTGAAAGATTATGAATACTACACGAAGAAGGCTCAGCTTGCAAAGAAGAGAGATGACGAGATTGCGCTATTGGCTGAACAGGAGAATTGGCTGTACTACACTTCTGATGAAGATGATCATATCAACTTTCCACAGATGCGAAGCTATATGGCAAAAATGAGGAATGAGGATGATTCTGATTTTGAAGATGCTGATTCTGAGTCATCTGCTGAGGTACATTCTTCACTTGAATTAGAGTTAATGACACAGATTGGTGAAATGAAAACTGAATTTGCTAACCTAAGAAAACAGATAAAAGGAGAAAGAACTTTGGTTAACAAATTCAGAATTGAAAAAGAAGTAATAAACGAACAATATGAAGAATCTGAGGCTGAGAAACAGAAAGTTAAAGATGAAAATTCTGAATTGATGAAAAGGCTTTCTGAACTAAAAATTGAGTTTTCAAAAATAAAGGATGAAAAAGGTGATTTACAAATAAAATTTGATATGTTATTTGAAGAAAGAAAGAATTTATACTCCAAAATCAAAGAATTGGAAGATTTGAATTTGAAAAGAGGTCAAACTCAGCAAACATTAAATCTTTTATTAAGCAATGTTAAAGATACAAGATTTTACAATCCAAAGAAGGGATTGGGATTGGAAGAAAATGTCATTTTAAAAAGAGCTCCAATACTTCAAGTTTCTAAGCCAAAAATCCCAGAAATTGTTGAAGTTTTCATAAGACCTGCTAGTTCTATAACAAGTTCTGACAATTTGCAAAGACCAAACTCTAAAAAGTCAGATGAGACAATTTCTGAGTCTAAAACAGAAAAGTCAGTTGGTTCAGAAGAAAAGGTTAAGAAAGAAGTTTCTAAACCAACAGATGAAAAGCCAAGATACAATGATACTAAATTCAAGTATGATTCCTTAAATGTCAGCTACAAAAATAAACAACCAAGTTTTTCATATCATGACATTGAGAGCATATTTGATACAAGTAAAAATTCTGAAACAGTCAATCAAAAGTCTGAAACTTCTAGTCAGGATTCTGAACTTTGTAGTCAGAATTCTGAGTCTAAAGATCAGACATCTGAGTCTGTAAATCAGAACTCTGACTCAGGTAGTCAGAAGTCTGATTCAACTGGATTTTCTGAAACAAAATCAGATGAATTTTTGCAACTTGAAAAGAGATTTAATCTTGTGAGTCAAGAACTTGAGGATTTAAGGAAAACTTATGATGAACTTGAAAATGATTTCTGTGAGGTGGATATTAAACTTGAAGAAGCTTTGAAA
Source organism: Saussurea involucrata (assembly GCA_033807775.1). Taxonomy (NCBI): domain Eukaryota; kingdom Viridiplantae; phylum Streptophyta; class Magnoliopsida; order Asterales; family Asteraceae; genus Saussurea; species Saussurea involucrata. Next base: position 61,890,893 of record CM066320.1, on the reverse strand, counting down.
GAAAAGAATATTTTTATTCAGAAAATAACAGAGCTTGAAAAACTGAAGACTGAGTATGATCTTTTTAAAATTAATGCTTCAAGAGAAAATGATAAATTCTTTAATGAATCAAGTACATATGAAAAAGGTGAATCATCTAATTCTTCTAACAAAAAGAACTTGAATTTTTCAGAAAAAGAAGAAAGCAAAAGGAAAGATGATCTTGCAAAGTTGAACGATCTGAAAAGGGAACTTGAGAAACTTAGAATGAAATCTACTTCTGAACTAAACGCTAGAAATTCTTGTAATAAGGGCAATTGTACTCTGAACAGTATAAATAAAAATGAAATGATCTATGTTTCAGATTTATTGTCACTTGCAAAGAAAAATCTTGTTTGTGTTAGATGTAAAAATGATTCATTCCAATATTCTCACAAATGTCAAGTCAAAATAACTTCTGTTTCATACATAAGAAAAGATATTCAGAAAGTTTCTGTTTCTCAAAATACAGAAAAGAAGAAAATTTTTGTTCCTCAGACTCAGAAGAAAGAAAAGATAAAAGAAAAGAAACTTGAAAACATAGCAAAACCAAAAGTTACAACTCTCAAAAAGAATTTGAACAAACTTGTAAGCAGAAAATGTTCTGACTTCATAAAAGTTCAAGGAAAGTGGTGTTTGAAGAAAGATTTTGAGTGGAGAGTAAAAGGTACTGATGTTAAATCCAATGACAAAGCTAACAAAGATGGACCCATTCCAAAATGGGTACCTAAACCTAACTGATCTTTTTGCAGGGCTGTCATGTGTGGTTTTTAGATTCAGGAGCTTCAAGACACATGACAGGTCAGAAGTCTTTTCTATCAAACTTCACAGAAAAGGCTGGAGGAGCAGTAAACTTTGGAAACAATAGCAAAGGTCAAGTCAAAGGTTATGGGGATTTAACTAAAGGGGATCTAACTATCCAAAAGGTTTTCTATGTTGAAGGATTACAACACAATCTTTTCAGCATAAGTCAGTTTTTAGACAGTCTTTGTCAAATTAAGTTTCAAATAACAGGTTGCATGATTCTAACTGAAAATGATGTCAAAGTCTTCTGGGCCAAAAGACATATGGACTTATTTGTAGTTAATTTTTCAAAATTGAAAATATTAAATACAGTTTGTCTTTTATCAAAATCAACTGCAAATGAATGCTGGCTTTGGCACAGAAGATGTTCTCATCTGAATTTCAAAGATCTTAATAATCTTGTTGCAAAACAGTTGGTTAAAGGCTTACCAAAGCTTAAATTTGAAAAAGAATCATTATGCTCAGCTTGTGAAATGGGCAAGATGAAAAAGAGTTCTCACAAATTAAAAATGGACTCATCTTGCAAAGCACCATTAGAAATGATTCATACTGATCTTTGTGGTCCAATTTCAGTTCAGTCGATGGGAGGAAAGAAATATATGCTTGTGATTGTTGATGAATTATCCAGATACACGTGGGTTGAGTTCCTAAGAGCTAAGTCAGAAGCTGCTACTACATTGATAAATTTTATCAAAAGGATTCAAGTTCTCTTACAACTTCAAGTTCAGAAAATCAGAAGTGATAATGGAACGGAGTTCAGAAATGAGACTCTTCAGAATTTTCTAGAAAGTTCTGGGATTTCTCACAATTTTTCTGCTGTCAGAACTCCTCAACAAAATGGTGTTGTTGAAAGGAAGAATAGAACTCTAGTTGAGGCTGCGAGAACAATGTTGGCTTATGCAAATCTTCCTACTTTCCTATGGGCTGAAGCAATTGCAACTGCTTGTTTTACACAAAATAGAACTTTAATCAATAAGAGATTAAATAAGACTGCTTATGAACTGATAAATAAAAGAAAACCATTAATCAAATTCTTTCATATTTTTGGTTGCAGATGCTACGTTCTCAGAGACAGAGAAAATCTTGCCAAATTCGATAAAAAGGCAGATGAAGGATACTTTGTGGGTTATTCTTTAACTTCCAAAGCATTCAGAATCTACAATAGAAGAACCAAGAGGATGATGGAGAGCATAAATGTAACTTTTGATGAAGCCAGAATGCGGACTTCTGAACAAGACAGTTCAGAACTCATGCTGAACAAGACAAAAATGACTTCTGATACAAATTCTAATCCTATTTGTTCAGAACTCAATTTACTGTTTAAGGATGCTTTTAGTGAACTAATTTCTGATTCTTATGCAGAATATGAAAACCCAAAGATGGTCAAAGAGATGAAAAATAAGACTCCAGAAATAGTTCAATCAACTGTAATTTCTGACAAAGGTCCATCAGAGGAGTGCCCAAATCTAATAAATACAAGTGGTGAAAACTCTGAACCTTGTAATCAGAATTCTGATTCTTGTACTCAGAACTCTGAACAAGTCAATCAGAACTCTGACTTCATTAATCAGAACTCAAACTTGGATGCAACTCCTAATCATACGTCAGAACAAGGTGACAGTTCAGAATTACAAGCAATCATTGATGAGAATGATGCAAACAACAATTATTCAGAGATTGATGTACTCCCTAGTGCTAACAAATGGACTAAAAATCACCCTATTCATCAAGTAATAGGTGATCCATCAGCAGGAGTAAAGACAAGATCAGCTACAGCAAATGAAGTAATGTTTGCTGGTTTCTTAAGTGTAATTGAACCAAAGAAAGCTAATGAAGCCCTAGAGGATCCAGACTGGATTTCAGCAATGCAAGAGGAATTGCTTCAATTTGAAAGAAATAAAGTTTGGAGACTCATTCCAAAGCCTGAAGGTAAATCTATAATTGGAACTAAATGGGTGTTCAGAAACAAAAAGGATGAATCAGGTGTTGTCATCAGAAACAAGGCAAGATTGGTTGCTAAGGGATACTGTCAACAAGAGGGAATTGATTATGATGAGACATTTGCACCAGTGGCAAGGATAGAGGCAATCAGAATATTTTTAGCCTATGCTGCACATAAAAACTTCAAGGTGTATCAAATGGATGTCAAATCAGCCTTTCTAAATGGCAAACTTAATGAAGAGGTGTATGTCCATCAACCTGAAGGTTTTGTTGATCCAGAATTCCCTGATCATGTTTATATTTTAGACAAAGCTTTATATGGTCTAAAACAAGCACCACGAGCCTGGTATGACACTCTTACTAAACACCTGTTAGGTTCAGGATTCAAGAAAGGTAAGATTGACACAACTTTGTTTTTAAAGAAACAGGGTAATGATTTGATTCTGATTCAGATTTATGTTGATGACATAATATTTGGTTCTACTAGTCCAGAATTATGTGATAATTTTTCAAAAGTCATGTCATCTGAATTTGAAATGAGCATGATGGGTGAACTGAATTTTTTCCTTGGTCTTCAAGTCAAACAACTACCAAAAGGTATTTTCATAAATCAAGGAAAATATGTCAGAGATATTCTGAAAAAGTTCAAAATGTCTGATTGTGCTTCTATGAGAACACCTATGGCAACTAACATAAAGTTAGATGCTGATCTCAAAGGTGTTTCAGCAGATATCAAACTTTATAGAGGCATGATTGGATCATTACTTTATTTGACTGCAAGTAGACCAGATATCATGTTTTCTACCTGTTTCTGTGCTAGATTTCAATCTAACCCGAAAGAATCACATATGTTGGCTGTCAAAAGGATTTTAAGATATCTCAAAGGAACACCTGATCTAGGTTTATGGTATCCAAAAGAAACTGACTTCAAATTGACTGCTTTCACTGATGCTGATCATGCAGGAAGTAGGTTGGACAGAAAGAGTACATCTGGTGCTTGTCACTTTTTGGGAGATAAAATAGTGAGTTGGGCATCAAAGAAACAGAATTGTGTATCCACTTCAACTGCTGAAGCAGAGTATGTTGCTGCTGCTGCTTCATGCTCTCAAACATTGTGGATGAGAACACAACTCATGGACTATGGATATCAGCTTAATAAGATTCCCATCTATTGTGACTCAGAAAGTGCAATTGCTATTACTCAGAACCCTGTTCAACATTCGAAGACTAAGCATATAGACGTGAGGTATCATTTTATAAAGGACTATGTGGAAAAAGGAACTATAGAGATGCACTTTGTGCATACAAAGTATCAATTGGCTGACTTGTTCACAAAGCCTCTTGATCACAAAAGGTTTTCTTTTCTCATATGTAAAATAGGAATGCTTAATCTGCCTAGTTGAAAATATTTTTTTTCTTAAAAATGCTAAATTTTTCTAAGTGAAGTTGTCTGAGTAGTGTACTCAGAACTTCTGAGTCTTGAGTTCAGAACTTCTGAGTCTTGAGTTCAGAACTTCTGAGTCTTGAGTTCAGAACTTCTGAGTCTTGAGTTCGGAACTTCTGAGTCTTGAGTTCAGAACTTCTGAGTCTTAAGATCAGAACCTCCAAATCTTAAGGTCAGAAATTCTGAGTCAATACTTCAGCAATCTAACTTTCAAAAATTTATTTTTGAGAAATACAAATAACTTCAACTGTATGGATTATGCTTCTTCGATTATCTTGTTATCTCATCTTTATGTATCATTAATACTCAAATGCATGCTCAAGCCAAGGGGGAGCATCAAACTTCTTTTGAAAATCATTTTGTGATGCTTAAAAGATTTGTTTTCATTTCTTATCTGTTCAAACCTCTTCTGAATAATCAAAATGTTTTATATTGGTCAGAAGTTGATTTTAAAAGACATTTTGGTTACAAGGCAAAATTCTTCTGAGTCATGAAATCAGAACATCTGCGCGTGTTATTCAGATCTTTGACTTGAGTCAAAATTCTATCCACTAACACGTGTCAGCTTCATATTTGTTTGACAATGCCACGTATTTCATTTAAATCCTTTGTGGTATTTCACGTGTGTTGACTCCGTTATAACATTGATTTCGCTTTTCCGTTAAACCTTTCAACTTCGCGGATTTTAAATAGGTCTTAAAATCCCTATTTCAAAGTTCTTTCAAATTCCAGAGCGAAACGTGAGATACGAATCAAATCCAGAGTTCTTTGAATTTGTTTTCTTCTTAAATCATGTCTGAAATACGAAGAAGTGGTCCAATTTCTCTACATTCTACAAAATCGATAATGGATTCATCTGATTCGGAAAGTGATGAAGTACAAAATAGAGTTGCAGAGGAAGGGGCAATAAGAAATGATGAAGAAGATGAACAAATGGATGAATCTGAAGGAAATGCGGATGAGGTAAATGTTAATATTGAACATGATCAGAGTGCTGCAGGTTCTATTATGTCAGATAGATCTATTCTAGTGGAAAGAATTGTTCCTGAGAGTGAATGGTTGAAATTATCTGAAAATAACTGTGTTATATTGTTTGAGGAAAGTCGTTTTAAGCCTGAACACAGAATTATCATGGAGTTATTCAAACATCATCCGTACAGAAAATGGTTTACAAGAAGTAAAAATGTGCCTGTTCAGTACATACAACAATGGTGGAAATATCTTAGGTTAGAAGATAATAAGTTTGTGTCTGAAATTGGAGGAGTGACATTTGTCTTATCTATCTCTGCACTAAGAGAGATGCTGAATCTACCAGAGAAAGATGATGTACAAAGAAGAACAGATTTTGAGGATTTACCCCTAACAGAGGAATTAATAGCAGAGTTTATGAAGTTGGGATACAATGAAGGATTGAGGACTCTCAGTTTGTTCAGAAGAAACAAATTACCACCTATTTGGGCTTGCTTCTTTCATGTGGTAAATAAATGTTTGTCAGGGAAAAATAGTTCTGCTGATCAAGGTTCTAAACAAATTCTTCAGATATTTCAAGGTTTAGTGAAGAATAGGCATTATGACTATACTTTAATACTTTGGGAAGATATGAAGAATACATTTGAGAAGAATCAGAAAGCAATTCAGAAGAAGACAAAGGATGCTCCACTGACATACATTCCCTACATAAGGTACTGGCAAATTGTTATTTGGTATGCCATACAGGAAAACAGAACAATCTCAAGAAGAACAAATGAAGAGCATGGTCCTACATTTTATTTGGGTAAGATGACCTCAGTAACAAGACTTGAAAATTATCCCAATCATAAACTGTTGCCAAAATCACTTAGGAACTATATTCCAAGGGAGAGTGAGATTTTAAAAGCTTATTGCACCTCTATGGGAATTGAATTACCTCAAATCCCTACCCAAGAGGACCAACCTGAGAAGAGAGGTGAGGGGTCTAGTCGAATTAGAGAGGGAGAGGATGTTCAGATGGGTGAACATTCTGAGAGACTTGAGGGGGAAAATTCTGAGAGCTTGGTTAGACTCAGTGAGGAAAAACAGAATGAGAGTGGTGAGGATGAGAGATTGTTAACAGAGGTTCAAACAGAAAGAGATGCCTCTGAACCAGCTAATCTTGACCAGGTAACCACACATGCTATTGGTTCACATCTCTTGGTGTCCAATATTGAAACAAACACCATGGACCTAGTGGTGGATCTTGAACAACCCATCCATACCCACTCAGAAGCATTTCAACATGCTACTGTTTCACACAAATCCGGGGAACCATCCCAAACTCATTTGGAGGGAGGTGATAAATCCCAACTTATTTTTCAACACATTGAGTCTGAATATCACAGTCCTATTCATATTGAGCCTGAAATTCCTTTTGACACTTGCACAGATCAGGAATTTCGTACTACTGAAACAACATTCATAGACATGCCTAATGTTGGGTGTCAAGGATTGGATGGAAGTCCTGGTGAGGTGAACATTACAAAAGCCTCATTCAAACGTGCATCTGTTGTACAAGATGACTGTGTGTTATCTACAGGCCATGAGCTCTCTGGGCACATGAAAACTGGACCATCTGTTGGTTCAGGTTCACTGTTAGAAACTTCTGAATTTGAAAAGATTCAGAAACAAAACAAGGAGATGGGGGAAAAAGTAGAAAATTTGGAGAAGAGGATGGAGGATCTGAATGATGAGGTATCAGATTTGAAAGTTGTGTTAGAGAAAAAGTTAATTTCTGTTGAAACCAAGGTAGATGATGTAAAGAAATCCTTGGATTCTCACAAAAAGGAGATCATGGATATAATGTCTGGTTTTCAAAAAGATATGTTAAAACAGATGCAGGGTATGCAGGAATCTATATTGAAAGCACTGAGTGTATCTTTGGCTTCTACTTCAAAGCCTCTTGATCCTGTTCCTATTGCAGAAGCTGAACCTGAAGTTGCTTTTAATCAGAACTTGAAAAGGAAGTTTGATGATAATGATCCTCATAATCATCAAAAGGGGGAGAAAAGACAAAGGTTAAGTTCTGATGATGATATTGGCATAGAAGATTTTGAGATAGCAGACATGCACTTAGCCAATACAAAAAGTACAGAAGATCAGACACAGGAAAATTTAAAGGAGATGATTCAGATAGTACAGCTTGACAGTTCAGATACAGAAGAAATGGAGTTGGGAAGTATTGATAGTAATGAATCAGATAAAACAGAGGAATTGAACTTGGATACTGAGATGGAAGGAAACTCAGATGAAACTGTAGCTATTGAGGAATCTGATTTGAGAATGGAAGAAATAGTGGAAAGTACAGTGGTAAACAGGTGTACAGATATTGTGGTTTATAACAGTGAAAGGGCAATGGAGTCTGAATCAGAAGAAAGGAGGTTGAATGAAGAATTGATCAGAAGAATGCATAATGAAGTAGTCAGAGCTTTGAGTGTTCAGAAAATTCATAAAGGAATAAAAGTGATAAGACCCATTGATCTAATGGGAGAAGAAGACAGAACTGTAGATTACACTCAGGATTTTAAAGATGATTTTAGGTTTAACTTTTGTGATGAGTTAAATACAGAAGAAGAGTATGTGAAAGTGAAAGACTTCTTTATGCCTTCTGAATATGTATTCAGAAAACCAATCGAGATTCCAAAGATTAAATTGCAAAGACTAGAAGAACCTTTGTGTGACTTCATTCTAGAGTTAAGTGATGTACCTTTAGCCAGACAATTTCATGATGATATTTTTCCTGAGGAAATATATGATAATCTCTACTACACAGAAGGAGAGTATGAGCTTTTGGAGAGTAATATTGATGGTTTTATGGATGACAGAGCTCAGATGGTCTACTCAGAAGCTTCTAATATGTTCAGAGTTCCTGACTCAAAACTGCATATTCAGAAAAGAATCGAGAAAGTTCTGATGTTTCAACAAGATGAATTCAATGGTTTAATGTTCGTTAGAATGGAAACACTGAAAGAAAGAAATACAAAGGTTTCCATGTCTACATTTGATTTTCACAGATTGACTCTTGATGATCAGATCTTTCTAGTCAAGTTCTTTGCTAGCACTGAAGAAGCCTTGATAGAAATTGAATGCAGAAGACTTCTGGGTATTTATGTCAGAAATACATACTTGTATGACTTCCAGTTGGCTATAGAAGAAAGAAAAGAAAAGTGCAATCTGAGTTCTCCCACAAAGAAAACAGAAGTTGATCTGCATGTGAAGGGTTTTGTGAATGAAGGAATGGAGGCAGAAGGGTTCACATATATGGTTCACGAAAGACTTGAATTATTCAGATTAAAAGAGTTGGTGAAGTACAGTGATGCAACTCTGAATTGGCTGTTGATTAGAATGGAAGTAAGTATGGATGCTGAAAAAGAGAGTTTAAAGAAGAGATGCATAAACTGTGTGAAGAGGAGGTTGGATTTTAGAAGAAAAATCAGAAACAGTAGTGAATGGTTGTTATCTGAGGTGAATCCCAAAAAGATTCTACATAATGATTTTGTGTTCCCAGCTGAGTATGAAGTGAATGAAATTTTGTCAGATGAGGCTGAAGAAGTTCAGGACACAACACCTCAGAATGTGCAGATAACTAATATTGATCAAGCTGAACAGTCTGAACCCAAAGAAGATGAAATATTCATTGATCTGAATGGATACTTTCTTGAATTTGATCTGCCTGAGTTCTTCAAACCAAAAGAGGTACAATTCTTGGATGTGTATTATGATAGGTCTAAGGAGACTCAGATCTGGTTGGCTGAAAAATCAAGATGTCTTGGCAAAACAAAGCAAGCCGTTTACTCAGATTTTCTAATCACTGGAATCAGAGAATTGAAGGTTAAGAAATTCAGAAAGATGGAGTACTTATCCTTTGAAGTTTTGAGAGAAGATGGCAAGGTTTATTATTTCACTGATGCAGATTTTGAGAAACTGTCAGTGGTTGACTTCTACAGATTACACAGCTTTCTATGTTTTAAAGAGTCAAGTAAAGATAGAAATGAAAGGAAGGCAAGAAGTGTGGTGATTGAGGCCATGTTCTATATCTTAAGGTGGCATTGCTATACAGATTTCCAAATAGCTCTGTATTTGCAAAAGTCATGTGTTTATCTGGCAAATCCCAATACAGATCATGAGCAGAAAAAGGTGTTAAAGACTGGAAGTGTTCACAGATATCCAGAGTTGGGAGTATTTTTGAAGAACAAAAGTGGAAAGATCTTCTTCAGAGCAAAGGAAACTGCAAAATATTGTTCTGGAACTTTAAGGATCATAAAGCACAATTTGGAGAAAAAGATGCTGAAAGTGAAGGAAGCAAACATGATTCAAGAAGTAATTAATCAGCAAGTTGAGATTATTCAAGAAATTATTGACAAGATTGATAAGAGACTTAATCTGAGGAATGTGCTACTTCAGAAAATTGTTCCTGCTCTGAAAGAATTAGATGATGCAAAGTTTAAGTTTATTTGACAAAAAGGGGGAGATTGTTAGATCTGAAGTTTTGTCAATAAACCAAGTGTTGAAGATCTGATAAGAAGATTCAGAAGTTCTGAGAAGAAGAGTCAGAAGTTCTGAGAAGAAGAGTCAGAGATCTGAGAAAGAGAAGTCAGAAGTTCTGAGAAGCGTGATCAGAAGAATGTTCAGAAGTTCTGAACTACCTGTTCAGAACTTATGACGAGTTTCGTTATTTAGTAATGTGTAAACTAATTAGGACACGTGTTATGTTCTTATTAGTCTTTCTTATTTGTACTGTAGCTTTAAGATGTTTGTTGCAGTATAAATAGAGTGGTTAGCACTACGTTGCTAACTGATTGATTTTCCATATTACTTGTATTCTTTCCTTGTAATCTTTGAGGTGATCTCTCTCTTAGATCTGTAATTCTGTGCATCATTGAATACAATTGGGCTTGATCATACAATTTCTCAATTACTTCTTTCTATATTGATTGTAAGAATAGATCCTGCACTTTCAACAATGAAGTTTCCGGGTACAATGGATTGTCCGGATAAGATATGCCAGGAAACACTGGGTTTTCGGATACAAATGTTACCCGGCTTGTATAAGGAAAAGTGACTTACCCGTAATCTGTGACTTACCCGGAAAAATGAGGAGTCTGGATGGAATTAGAGGTACCCGGATGGAATACTTATCCGGACGACTTACCCGGAAAAGTGACGAATCCGGATGGAATAACACAAACGTCCGGACACCTTGAAGCTATCCGGAAACGACGGCTGGTTTATCCGGAAAAGTCGGCTGTTTGCTCAAATCGATCGAATTTTCGATTAGGGTTGCCCAAAATCGATCCTGGAAGATTAGTAACAATGCAAACCACAAAAATAACACTAATCCAATCGATTTCAATGCAAAAACAACACGTTTTGATGGTAAAAATTCGATTTTTGTTGAAGAACACTACCAAAAACTTTGATCTTAAATTGCTAAATTGACCAATCAAACGAATGAATTAGGATGTGAAAATTTGCAGAAACACTTATAACGATAATGCTAACACAACCCAATAAGCAAAAACAACCAATTTCGACTGAATCAAATAGTCAAGAATTCAAGAATGGTCAGACGGGTAAAAGTCAAAGTAACCAGAATTTGATGAATGAAGCTTTGAATCGAATCCGTCTGTCTGCTCTGATACCAATTGTAGAATCCAGATCCGTGCAACAATATATGAAATCGAAATATATGAACAATATGCGTAATGATTTCAACTGGTCATCCATGTCATTCACTTTCAGAGAGAATTTACAATACAGTGTTTGAAAGTTAAAAGGATGATTAGCTTGTTTTTCCAAGCTAATCAACATTAAATACAATGGGCTCGTGGTTAACAAGCCCACGGCCCGTTCACTAAAAGGCTCAAAATAAACTATTACAAAACAACCCTTAAACTTTAAATCAACTATTAAAACTTGCCCTTACAATAAATGTACATCAGAGACATGAGCCGATTCAGTCTCGCTGATGATCGCTGAATGTTCATTCTGCAAGTGTTTGCTTATGATCCCTGAAGACAAGACTCGCGAAAAAGTGTTCAACGCTGAAATCAAAGACCAAGATGACGAACAAGTGACTAAGTCTACTCATGACCTGATGCGGATATCAACGAAGCCAAGACTTGTCCAAATTACGTGATGTTTCAAGTAGAAGACTTAGCGAGAGCTGACCTTCTTTTAGGCCTCCCTGAAGAAGATCAACTCAGCGATAGCTGATCATGAAGCCTGTTCTACAAGGAATAGTTGTCTTATCTCCTTGCACGCTTTTGTATGATTTGTCAGAATGACATGACTCTGTCCTGGATCGTACAAACCACTCTGCCTACTACATTGTTCTCATTGCGGCCAACAACATGTTTGCAAAAGTCAGAATCATGCAACCAACCAAGTGCTGCCACGTGTAAAGTTATCCTGACATGCATTTAATGCATGTAGTATAAATAGGAAGTTCTACTTCATTCTGAAGTGCTCGTCCTCCCTGAACTTCTTAGTGCCAAGAAAAACTATCCTTAGCTTTTCTTACTTTCTTTCATTCTTATTCTAGTGCAAGAAATAGGTGTGATTCTCATAGTTTGTTTAGATTATGTTTTATACTTAGTCTTATTCCGCAACAAACTGTAAATTGTTTGATTATATCAATAAACATATTAGAAAGATAAAAATTATGTGTTTGTATTCAACCCCCCCCCCCCCTCTACAAACTTGTATAACCCTTCGGGACCAACAAGTGGTATCAAAGCAGATTGTTTAATCCCATAAATAAGATCTTGCTTATACTATCTCTTCCTTGCTATTCTCTATGATGGCAAACAACACAAACACTAATTACATAGATAATGGCTCTCTTGCCAAACCACCTCGATTTAGCAAAGATAACTTCAATCTTTGGAAAAATCGAATGATTCTCTTTCTAGAAGGTGTAGATCCTACTATACCTTATTATGTGGAAAATAGACCCTATATTCCACACATGATCCAAGCTACTGTTCCAGCCACTGCTACCACTCCTGCCATTCCTGAAAGGCAGATCATCAAAGAAATATCTCAATGGACTGATGAAGACGAGAAGAAGGTGGCCATAAATACAAATGCCAGATCTATCATTTCTATGGCTCTTCCTAATGAAGTCTACCATTCTGTCATGAACCTCAAAAGTTCAAAAGCCATGTGGGACACTATCTGTATTCAATATGAAGGTACTGCTGATGTACAAGAATCCAAGAGAATAAACCTGGTAAGACAGTATGAAAGCTTCATTTGTGGTAATAATGAAACTCTCTCTGAAGTTCACCAACACTTTAACCGTTTAATCATTGATTTAAAAACTGTTGGTAAGACATATACTAACTCCGAGATCCAGAAAAAGTTCTTGGAATGTCTTCCTGAAAGTTGGGACAACTATACCATGTGTCTTAAACTCTCAAAGGATCTTAAATTTATGACCCTTAGTACCTTATTTGGCACTATGCTCAATCATGAGCAGTCGTGTCTTCTTAAGAAGAATCTTGTCAAAGATTCCAAAAGCACACATGTTGCTTTACTCTCTTCAGATTTAATGCCCACTCAGCGATCTACTCTTACTATCAATGAGATGGAATCTAACGTTGATGATTCATCAGAAGCTGATCCTTCAGAGCTTGATGAATCTCTGGCACTCCTGACAAATTCTTTCAGGAGATTCGCCAGAAAGAGTAACTACAGAAGAAATAAACCTCTCACCATCACTGACAAGCCAAAATCATATTCTATTGATAAGGCTACTGCTACCTGCGTTAACTGTGAAAAAGTAGGACACTTTGCAAGTGAATGCTGGTCAAAGAAAGTCTTTAAACCTTCTTCATCCTACAAGAAATCCTCCACTCCTAGGACTAGAGATGACAAATACCTGAAGCTCAAGCAAAAATATGAGAAGCTGAAAAGCTATAAAAAGAAAGGTAAAGGTCTGATCGCTGAAGATCATGACTGGGCTGAATCTGATGAAGAATCAGATTCAGATGAAGAAGATGAGGCCAATCTCTGTCTCATGGCCGAAATTCTAGAAGATGAGGAAGAACCAGCTGAAATTCCCTCTACTTCTACTTCTACCTCTCAGGTACCAATCTCTCCTTCTCCTTCTTTTGCTCTCACTGAAGCTGATAGACTTCGTGCTATCGATATACTGACTGTTGATTTATATGATGCCATGAATGGCAAGACCAAAGCTGAACAACAAAATCTTGATCTAATGAACAACTTAAAAACTCTCATTTAAAAATACAAGAGCTTTCAAAACTCGAAGATTATCTGAAAGATCACATAATCAAGTCATCAACATCGAGCGTGAACAAGTTATCGCTGAACTGAAAGCGGAAAAAGATACTGTTGAAGGATGGTATAAATCCTCAACAAAGAGCACTGAGATAATTAGTGCTTAGCTCCCTGTCAATGACATAAGCGGACTTGGTTACAAAGCTAACACTGAAGAACCAACCACTGATCGTTCCATTCATAAGTTTGGAATGTTCGTGTCCTCTATCCTTGACACTTCATCATCTCAGTGCTCTTCTTCTAAAAATACAATCCCTACGGATAAATCTACCTTGAGTCATAAACTTAAAGGTAAAGAAAAAGTTATTTTCCAAAAACCTCAGAAGGGTACCAAAGTACCAAAGCTGAAAACTTCTAAACCTTCAGCTAATCATCCCTCTACTTCAAAGAACAAGATCCCTGAACATGTTTAGAGATCTACTCCAAGAATTAGAGTGGATGTTATTGGCAAGAAATCTGAAGAACTAAAGGTTCCCCCGATCTTTGATGCCAAAGGTATTCTTGGTACTGGCCCTGCCTATTTGAAATTGTCAAATAAATATGCCTGTTCCTAAAGCTACTTTCAGCTATAAGAAATGTTATTACTGTGGACTTACCGATCATATTGCCAGTAAGTGCCCTACAACCACCAAAGTTGGGAAACTAGCTAAGGTGAAGACTACTGCCCCCAAGGCAAAGAAGAATATCCCTGGTGAAAAACAAGCGAAGGTGAAAAATACCACTGAGGTTAAGAAATGAACCAAACTGAAGATTGCCACTGACGCTGAGTCATCATATGTTGCGAAGATCGCTGATCCTTCTACATCCTCTACCACTGACAAGTGTGGACCCATTGTAAAGTGGGTGCCTATTTCAAACTAATCTTCCTTTGTTTGTAGGTCTCGAAGGGTATCTGGTATCTCGATAGTGGATGCTCTCGACACATGAATGGAAAAAGAAACATGCTCACTGAATATAAGGAAGAGAAAGGTCCCTCATTGACCTTTGGTGAAAATGGTAAAGATATACCCGAGGGTTTGGTGTACTTTCTAATGGTACAACTACCTTCAGAAGTGTCGCATATGTTGAAGGACTAAAGCAGAATCTTCTTAGCATCAGTCAGTGTTGATCCAAACCCTCAGTGATTTGATAATGACTCTAAAAAATACTTAGGAAAATTGTAAGTAGACAATATGTATTAGAGTTTCACTATCGCTGATATGTACTAAGATTGTTCAGTAACGCTAATAGGAACTCTCGTTCTTTAATTTACATATTCAGCGAACACTGTTCATCAGTGAGCCCTGAGCATGTTCAGCCTCACTGAAGATCGCTGATAACTTCTATTGTTTACTTATGATCCCTGAAGACAAGTTTCACGTCAACCATGTTCTACGCTGAAGTCGAAGATCAAGCCAAAGAATCAGCGACAAGTCTACTAATGAACTGATGCGGATATTAGCGAAGCCAAGACCTGTCCACTCAACGTGAAGTTTCAAGTAGAAGACTTCAGCGAATGCTGAACTTTATCATTCGCTGATAAAGAAACATTCAGCGAACGCTGATCATGAAGCCTCCTCTACAAGCAACTTTTGTCTTATCCCCTTGCACGTCTCCGTACGATAATGTCAGAACGGACATCCCTTTTGTCCAGAATCGTACAACTAACTCTGATTCTACACTGCTCATCATGCGGCCACTAGGTTGTCTACTGAAGTCAAACCATGCAACCAACCAGAGGCTGCCACGTGTAAAGTTGTACTGACATGCATTAAATGCATCCAGTATATAAAGGAAACCCTACTTCATTTTTGATGTGCTCAGCCATTTCCTTCTCTTTGCTAAACTGTATATTAGAATATTATCCTTAGTATTCTTAATTTCTCTCTATCTCATTTCTAGTGCAAGAAATCTTAGTGATTCTCATAGCTTGTTTAGATTAGGTTTATTCCTTAATCTTGTTCTGCAACAAGTTGTAAATTGTTTGATACATATCAATAAACAATTTAGAAATGTAAAAATCGTGTGTTTGTATTCAACCCTCCCCCTTCTACAAACTTGTATAACCCATTTGGGACCAACAAGTGGTATCAAAGCAGTTTGTTTAATCTCATAAACAAGATCTTGCTTATACTAATTTCTTTTCTCTTCCTTGCTATTTTCTAATATGGCTAACACCACAAACACAAACTATATTGATAATGGTTCTCTTGCAAAACCCCCTAGATTTTCCAGAGATAACTTCAATCTATGGAAAAACAGGATGATGCTCTTCTTAGAAGGTGTAGATCCTACTATGCCCTACTACATCGAGAATGGTCCATATGTTCCTAAGATGATTGACCCTGAAGTTCCAGGCACTGCTACTAGAGCTGCCATTCCCGAAAGAATCATTCCCAGGGCTATCAACACTTGGACTGATGAAGACAAGAAAAAGGTGGCTATCCACACTAAGGCCAGCTCCATCCTCTCTATGGCTCTTTCTGATGAAGAATCATCTGACTCTGAAGATGATGATGAGGCCAATCTCTGCCTCATGGCTAAATTAGAAGAAGAGGAAGAACAAGCTGAAATTCCCTCTACTTCTACCTCCACCTCTCAGGTATCAAACTCTCTCACTAATACTCAAACTTCAAACCTTAGTGACATAGAAAGACGTCGGACCGTTGATCTTTTGACTGTTGATTTATATGATGCCATGAATGGCAAGACCAAAGCTGAAGAATTAAATATTGATCTCGCTGAACAACTTAATAATTGTCACTTAGAAATTCAAAAGCTCTCTAAAATAGAACTGTTTTGGAATTATAGGATGAAAAGGCTACTGTTGAAGGATGGTGTAAATCCTCAACAACGATCACTGAGATACTTCATGCCCAGATTCCCCTGAGTGATGAAAGTGGTCTTGGTTATAAAGCTGATACTCTAGAACCAACCACTGATCGTTCCATGCTCAAGTTTGGAATGTTCGTATCCTCAATCCCTGACACTTCTTCATCTCAGTGTTCCTCTTCTAAAACACCCACTCCTGAGGAAAAACCTACCTTTAACTCTAAAGGTAAAGGTAAAGAAAAGGTTTTTAATCAAAAACCTCAGAAGGGTACCTTTGTACCTAAGCTGGATGTCTCTAAACTTTCAGTGAATTATCCCTCTACTTCTAAGAACAAGATCCTTGGATTTATTCAGCGATCCACTCCTAGAATCAGAGTGGATATAATTGGTAAGAAATCTGAAGAACTGATTGTTCCTCCAATTTCCAATGCTAAAGGTATACTTGGTGCTGTCCCTGCTCATTTAAAATTATCGGCTAAGCATGCAAATGGTCCTAAAGCTACTTTTAGCTATAGGAAATGTTATCAATGTGGACTTACCGATCATATTGCTAGTAAGTGCCCCACAACCACCAAAGCTGAAAAGTTAGCTAAGGTGAAGATCAATGCCCCCAAGGCAAAGAAGGCCAATCCTGGTGCAAATCAGGTTAAGGTGAAACCAACCACTGAGGTTAAGAAATTAACTAAAGTGAAGACTAGTCCTGAAGATGAATCTTCAAATGTAGCGAAGATTGCTGAACCTTCCACTTCCTCTACCACCACTAACAAATGTGGACCCATAGTAAAATGGGTGCCCAAGTCGAACTAATCTTCCTTTGTGTGCAGGTCCTGAATGGTATATGGTATCTCGATAGCGGATGCTCTAGATATATGACTGGTAAAAAGAAACTCCTCAGTGAATATAAGGAAGAGAAGGGTCCCTTTGTGACCTTCGATGGAGACGAAAAAGGCTATACCCGAGGGTATGGTGTACTTTCTAATGGTACAACTACCTTCAAAAGAGTCGCATACGTTGAAGGACTGAAGCACAATCTTCTGAGCATCAGTCAGCTATGTGACAAGGACTACAAGGTGTGTTTCACTAAGGACTCCTGCTTTGTCACTGACAAGGAGAAGATTGCTCTCAGCGGATATCGTCTGGAAAATGTTTATGCTATAAACATGTACCCGACAACCACTGAGAACTCATGTTTCTTCTCAAAAGCCTCATCTGATGTCAACTGGATATGGCATAAGAGGTTCTCTCATCTAAACTTCAAGACACTGAATACTATTTCTTCAAAAGAGTTGGTCACTGGTCTACCTCAACACTCATACGCTAAGTAATCTCTATGTTCAGCGTGTGAGAAATGGAAACAAACAAAAGCTAGTTTCAAATCTAAGCAAGTTTCCTCAGTGTCACCTCCTCTTCAACTTCTCCCTATGGATTTGTTTGGCCCTGTTAACAAACAATCCCTCGCTAGAAAGAAATATACACTGGTCATAGTTGATGAATTCTCTCGCTATACATGGGTTATGTTTCTCTGTTCTAAGAGTGACACCCCAGAAGAAGTCATCACTTTTGTCAGGAAAATGGAATTCCTGAATAATATGACCGTTCGCTCAATAAAGAGTGATCATGGGACTGAATTCAAAAACCGTTCCCTTGATTCCTTCTTTGAAAGCAAGGGTATTTCTCACAACTTTTCTTCAGTGAGAACACCGCAACAAAATGGAGTCGCTGAAAGAAGAAATCGAACGATCATGAGTGTTGAGAACTCATGTTTCTTCTCAAAAGCCTCATCTGATGTCAACTGGATATGGCATAAGAGGTTCTCTCATCTAAACTTCAAGACACTGAATACTATTTCTTCAAAAGAGTTGGTCACTGGTCTACCTCAACACTCATACGCTAAGGAATCTCTATGTTCAGCGTGTGAGAAATGGAAACAAACAAAAGCTAGTTTCAAATCTAAGCAAGTTTCCTCAGTGTCACCTCCTCTTCAACTTCTCCATATGGATTTGTTTGGCCCTGTTAACAAACAATCCCTCGCTAGAAAGAAATATACACTGGTCATAGTTGATGAATTCTCTCGCTATACATGGGTTATGTTTCTCTGTTCTAAGAGTGACACCCCAGAAGAAGTCATCACTTTTGTCAGGAAAATGGAATTCCTGAATAATATGACCGTTCGCTCAATAAAGAGTGATCATGGGACTGAATTCAAAAACCGTTCCCTTGATTCCTTCTTTGAAAGCAAGGGTATTTCTCACAACTTTTCTTCAGTGAGAACACCGCAACAAAATGGAGTCGCTGAAAGAAGAAATCGAACGATCATAGAAGCTGCACGTTCAATACTCAGCGATTCTCATCTACCTACTCAGTTCTGGGCAGAAGCTGTCAACACTGCTTGTTTCACTCAAAACAGGTCGCTGATTGTCAAAAGATTCAAGAAGATAGCCTACGAACTTTTCCATGGGAGAAAGCCTTCAATTAGCTTTCTTCACATCTTTGAATGTCAGTGTTTTTATACTGAACAACAGGGATGCCCTAGGAAAGTTTGATCCCAAGGCTGATGATGGAATATTTCTTGGATACTCTTCTATCTCTAAGGCCTACAGAGTCTTAAATCGAAGAAGACACACTGTAGAAGAAACAATCCATGTCACTTTTGACGAATCCCGTTCAGCAATCTCTAGACCTTCTGCTGATACCGTTCAACTTCTGAATCACCAATGGATCCTCATCAATGGATGTTTTCTCATCTTGGTGATTCAGAAGCTGCTCCTATTCCTCAAGTTATTCCTCCTATCGCTGAAGATGAGGATCCTACTATCATCCCAAGCATGCAGACAAGTGAAGCTGAATCCTCATGGGTCTCAGCTGTTCCTCTCAATACTGTGCCTGCTTCTGAACCATCTACCTCAGATATCCCATCTACTTATCAGCAATCGGTGAATGAAATGACATCTGAACCTCTACCTCTTCTACCCGAAATACCTGAAGTTGCTGAAGCTTCTTCTTCAGCTCCTCCAGAAGTTCAAATCGAGTCAGCGAATTATGCTCCGGCTCAACGATGGACTATAAATCATCCCATCGATCAAATTCTTGGTGATGCAAACGCTGGTGTTCAGACTCGACGAAGTGCAGGTAATGTTTGTTTATTTGTTAACTTTATTTCTCTGATTGAACCAAAGAAAACAGATGATGCCCTCAGAGACCCAAACTGGGTCAGCGCTATGCAAGAAGAGCTGATATAATTTGAAAGAAACAAAGTTTGGAAGCTCATTCCACGACCATCTGACAAGTCAGTGATAGGCACTAAATGGGTCTATCGAAACAAGTTGGATGGACATGGAACTGTAACCCGCAACAAGGCTCGTCTTGTTGCTCAGGGATACAGACAAGAGGAAGGCATAGATTACGACGCAACATTTGACCCAGTGGCAAGACTCGAAGCTATTCGTCTATTCTTAGCATATGCTGTTCACAAAGACTTCAAAGTATATCAAATGGATGTTAAATCATCAGTCCTCAATGGAAGGCTGAATGAAGAAGTCTACGTGGAACAACCTCCAGGATTCACTGATCCTAAGCATCCAGGTTATGTATATAAGCTGGATAAGGCACTTTATGGCTTAAAGCAAGCTCCTTGTGCATGGTATGGCACTCTCTCTAATTATCTCCATATTGAAAAATTTGAGCGCGGTAAAATCGATAAACTCTATTTTTCAGGAAAGTAAAAGGTCATATCATTCTTGTTCAAATATATGTCGATGATATTATATTTGGTTCTACTAACCCTGACTTATGTACTCGTTTCGGTGAAAGAATGAAAGTTGAATATAAAATGAGTATGATAGGTGAACTAACATATTTCCTTGGTCTTCAAATAAAACACAATGAAAAAGGTACTTTTATTCACCAAGGAAAGTATGTTAAAAATATGTTGAATTTTTTTATTTAACTCAAAGATCAGCTATGAAAACCCCAATGGCACTTGTTGGTTCCCTCTTTTGTTTAAACAAGATTATCAGATCTATTAGTTCAAGTTTGAGTTTGATGCGGAAGCGTATTTGAAGAACTAACAGGTATGTTTGATAGATTTAGAACACACACTATCAAATAACAGTGAAGAGAATAGATTTATAGCACAAAGACCCACTGTATTTAATATATCAAGAACACTTAGTACAGATTTGACGCTAATTGAGTGTAAGTGTTTTGTGTTGTGTGTTAAGTGATTGTGTAAACTTGTAAAGTGTAAAAAACGGTGATTCTTATGAAGAACTCAACATGAGTCTTCCTTTTATACTTCTACAAAAGATCTATTCTAGACAAGAGACTGTTGCTACTGGAAAGAAGAGATGGTATGAACAGTTGGAAAAACTGCAAGCATTAAATGTCGCAGACGTCTATGTTGTACTAAGCCCTATTGAGTCCACTCAGAGTTTGACACGTGTTGAAGTTGGACAGGGCATGCTACCATACAAGTTGATGAACAGATCCTGGAATAGTAGCAAGATATTTCTTTAACAGTGATAAGATATTATAAGTATCTTGAGTCTTTAGTGAGGACAACAGAGGCTCTGTGATGTGTTGCAGAAGTTCTGCGGTCTGGTCTTTTGTAGAGTAGTCTTCACTGGGTTCCTTGTCTTCTGAAGTTGTCTGCAGAGGCTCTGTTATTGGTGACAGAGGTTCTGAGGTCTTGATCTTCTGTAACGTTCTTCTGTAGTTTCTTCGGTCTTTGATCACTCTTGATCAAAACTTCCTTTGCTTCTTCTTAGATGCCCGGCAGAGCTTCTGTTGCACTCAACAGAGCTTCTATGGAAGTTCTTCTGTACTTGGCCATTTTTTAATCCTTCTAATATTTCAGAATATTTGAGCTAACAATCTCCCCCTAAGTATTGAAAAATAAATTTTGACTTTTTAGGCTAAGTTAAGATAGACAGAGGTTAAACAATACCTCAGAAGATTATTTCTTTCATTTGGAAGTTATGCCAGAGGCATTTACATTTGAGTACATTAAATGAACAAAAATAAAACGTTGACAGAGGTTCTTTGAAGAGACTCAGATTTTTGCATTTGGGAAGTCGTCGTACTTTCTGTTGTCTTTTCCTACTTCCTTGGGTTCTTCATAGAATTTGAGGCAGAGATTTCTTAAGCCTAGTGTAGCATCAATCTTTTTGATCATCAATAGAGCAGATTCTTCATCCATAAGCTCTGTTGCTTTGTTCTCCTCTAGTATTTTTCTGAACATGTTCAGAGTACGGTTTGTGTACTTCTGACAGTCCATTGTCACAAACAGTTTAAGTTGATCAGCAGGATTCTTGAATACTAACCCGTACCTTGGAGTTTTGATGATCGAATTGTGTATGGCATTGGGTGGGCAGAAATCCTCTGGTGGTCTGATGCTTAGAGTAGTCACGCCTAGATCGATGGCTAGTTGAAAGTCGAGCATGCTGTAGATTAGGAGCTTTTCACGCATTGCCTTTCTGAGAACTCGATAAGATCTTTGGTGGCAGTCGTCATTGAAGTTGTCTTTCGTCCATTGCGGAAGGTCAGGTAAGTCATAGGGATTGAGGTTTCGGATATCAGCATCAGAGAATTGATTCTCTGATCTGACAGACCTTTTGACTTTCCAGATTGTATACATCGTATGAGGATAGGTTCTCATTTTAGAGTATCTACAATAGATTACCTTCTTTATCTTGTGAATGGAGTAAACTTGATTGACCGGTTTTGACTTTGTAGAGGTGAAGATGGCATCGAATTCTTCTCTTAGCTTCTGATCTCGGACATGAGCTGGCAGATCGCTCTGGAAGTGCTGTCTGTAGAGATAACTGTAAACATGCTCTTCCATTTGTTCAATGGTTGGAGTAGTTCTTGGAATTTGTCTCCTTAGCTTATCCATTTGTCGAGTGATGGCTGCTACTTTACCTTCTGTTACCTTAGCTGTGGGATCCAGGGTTGGGTTTTCTGACAGAGGTTTCAAGTTGAATGCCCAGTCTTCCTCTTCGGGTTTAGGAGTGATGAAGGCATTAAAGGCACCTTTCATCAACTTCTCTGTTGCAATTGGCATCTTCTTCTTTGGTTCTTCTTCTGTCATTTTTCCCTTGCCTTTATCTTTTGGTTTTGAGGTTTCAGAGGTTGGGTTTTGGATTTGTGTGGGTGGCACCTCTGTAGATTTGATAGTTAGAGGTTCTGTGGGTTTTGGGGTTGGATGCTCTGATGTTTTGGTTGTTGCCTCTGAAGGTTTTGATACTTCGGGTTGTGAGGTCTCTGTTGGTGAGGAGTCTTCGGGTCTTGGAGGTGGAAAATCTGTGCTTACAGAGATTAGATTTGGAAAATCTGGTTTGTTTGTTTTTCCAATCACAAATAATGAGGACAGAGGTTTGTTTCTTTTGCCTTCAACACCTAGGGTGATATCACCATACCCTATACCTCGTCTCCCTATTTGTGAGTTTATTTTTTCAAAAACTTTCTGTGCATCTTTATAGTTTTTAAGCAAAACTTCTCTTCTGAGTAAATCTTGCCATAATACCTCTCTTTCTCTTTGAAAGTATTCTTTAAGAGCTCTTATGTCAGTAGTTTTGCTCCTTGAAACTGAAAGTTCTTTTGTTTTATCTTTTAAAGTATTGGTTAATTTAGAAATTTGTTTTTTTAAAGGATCTAGAGTTTTGTTCCAATTCTTTTCTATTCTCTCTTTTTCCTCAAAAATCTTTGCTTTTTCTTGAGTGAGAAGCCGTACTTCTCTCTCATTAAAAGTGAGTCTTTTCTGAATACTTTGTTTTATCTCTTTCAGTTCAATTAATTCAATGTTAATTCTAAGTGTATTATCATCTACAGAGGTAATACAAGAGTTGGAATTTGAAGTAGATACCTCAGAGTCAGTGCAGGAGTCAACTTCTGCCATGCCACAGAAGAGGGCATTGGCGGTATGTTCATCGTCAGAAGTAGAGTCTGACTGGAAGTCTTCTGTGTTCTCCTCAGAATGTCCTTTTGCCATTAAGGATTTTTGAGCATAATATTCGGCTTTCTTTTTGTAGAAAGCAGAGTCCCTCTGTGGGCGATTTGATCTGCTTCTGCATTCATTCGCAAAATGGCCTGGTTTTCCGCAGTTAAAACACCCTTGAGAAGTGTTTCCTGTTCGATCATTGGACTTCTGTAGGTCTCCGCCTTTCTCTGATCTACATTCATTTGCATAGTGACCAGGTTTGCCGCACTTGTAGCATTCTTGCTGTGTGTGGCTTACCGAGTCATCTGACCTCTGTCGGTCATTCCCTCTGTAATTTCTATCGCTTGACCTCTGTCGGCCACTTGATTCTTCTCCTCTTCTGTCATCTCTTCTGTTGTCTCTTCTGTCATCCTGGTTGTCCCTATCATATCTTTCATTTCCGGAACCTCTTCTGTTTCCTCTGAACTCTTTTGTCAATAGAGCTAAAGATATAGCTAATGACGCAAGAGTTATTTCCTTTTCTGCTTGCTCTTCTTCTTCACTGTCAATTATCACCATCTTCTTCTTCTCCTTCTTCTTCTCCTCTGTGGCTTTATCATTTCTTGGTCTCTGTGCATCCTCTTTAGTTTTACTAACCAATGCATATGGTGCAATGGTTAGTGTTTTAGCCGGTGCTATCTGAGGTTCTTGTGCGGCTAATGTTCCGTAAAGATCAGAGAGAGTCCAGGTGTCTAGATCTTGATTTGTCTGTAGGGACATAGACAGCTGGAGCCATTCTTCATTTAGACTTTTTAAAAACATGACATTGTTTTCTTTAGAAGTTCTGTCAATGCCTGATTTTCTGCACTTGTTGATTAGAGAGTTGAATCTGTCGTATGTTGTTTGCAGAGATTATGTTGCAGAGGCTCTGAATGCATGATATTCATTGATGTACTGTGCTCTTCGGTTTTTTTGTGTTTTAGCACCTCATTCCAACTGTCTTTCCAGTTCTTTCCACAGATCATGCGTTGTTTCACATGAATCCAAGGATTGAAAGAGTTCGTTAGGTATTGCCATAATTAATGTCCTCTTGGTTTTCTGAGCAACTTCATCTTCTGCTTTATCTTCGGTTGACCACTCCCCTTTTGGCTTTGGTTTTTGATGTTCGGGGATTTCGGCAGATTCAGCAGTAGCAGGTATACGAGGTACTACTGTCATGGGAATAGGAGGAGGATTGTACAGATATTGTACTTGATTTTTTTCAGTGCCCTCGAAAAAATGGACCATTCTTATTTTCCACTGAGGATACTCATCTCGAAGGAGAGTAGGAGGTTTAGTGAGAGAACCAGTAGTAAAGAAATTATTTGTATTTGTCATTTGAAGATTTTAGAAAGAAAGTATGACTAAAGAGTTACTTTGATGAGCTTGAAGATTTTCTGGGTTTAAGCAGTTTCCAGACACAATTTTAAATCTCAATAATATCTATCACGAATCTTGATAAGTGGATAACTTGATATTGAAAATCAAGGAAGGCTCTGATACCAATTGTTGGATCCCAGATTCACTTAATCAAGATTAACAATCTATTAGTGGAGTTTAGAGTTTGATGCGGAAGCGTATTAAACTAACAGATATGTTTGATAGATATTAGAACGCACATATATAAAGAAAACAGTAAAGAATGAAAAGGATTTGTTGAACAGTTACTGTTATTCAATATATAATAACAACACGAAGAACAGATTAAGAACTGTTGGTGTGTGTGAGAATATAACACTCAGATATTTGACAATAAAGCGTGAGAGTATTAGTGATTCCTTGTGTTTTCGTCCTTAGGAAGATCTCAACATGAGACTTCCTTTTATACTACTCTTAGAAGACTATGAAGTAGGTCACTGTTCCTTTTACGGCATGAATAGTAAACTGGATGGTGTGAACAGTGGACTGGATGGTGTGAGCAGTTGTTTGAGCCATGCGCATTTAATGGAGCAGATGTACTTTTGGTAAATGCATTAAATGGCGCATACGTCTATTTTGTACCTTGCCCTATTGAGTCCACTCAGAGCTTGACACGTGTTTTGATAGTACTTTTCCATGCAAGTTGATGAACGTATCCAGTAATATCTTCCAAGTCTTCATTGAGGACCACAGAGGCTCTGTAATGAACTACAGAGGTTCTGCGGTCTGGTCCTCTGTGGAGCAGTCTTCGCCGGATTCCGAGTCTTTGGTCTTCTTTGTGCGTATGACAGAGCTTCTGTAGGAAGCCTCTGCTGCTTCTGTAGCTTCTTGACCTTGATTTCTCGGTAATGTCGGCAGAGCCTCTGTAAGAGGCTTTCTTCACTTAGCCTATTTTTCACTACTTCTAAATACTTCTATGTTTAGGAAGATTGAACCTAACAGGCTCATCCACCGAGATTTAAACGTGAATAACAGAGGATGGAGTGACATTTAAAATGTGACAAATGTAGCTTGACACCATGAAGAACCGTTGAGAGAACACCGTTCTTGAAAGCGGAAAGAGCATGAGTGAAATGCGATGCTTTCGGTGCAGCAAGAGTCCATTGACTTTGACACAGATTCTGACCATTAAGCACACTGATTCAGACCAAAATCAAAACATGAAAAAGTTTCACCTGTGTCTTAGGAATTCAACGCAACTGGATTCATGCGAATCGGAGCACCGAGTAGGAAGTTATGCGCGTGTTTCTGAAACAGTGCAAAGCTGACAGCACTTTCCAGCGACAACTGATAGCTTTCAACGGCTGACCTTCAGCGATGGCTGACCTCAGCGATGGCCTTCAGCGACAGCTCAGCGATGGCTCAACGATGTTTCAGCGATGGCTCAGCGATGTCTCTTTTCAGCGATGGTTTTCAGCTTTCAGCTCCAGCTTTCAGCGACAGCACTTAGGTTTCAGCCTTCAGCTTTCAGCGACAGCTTTCTTCAGCTTTCAGCGATGGCT
Organism: Saussurea involucrata; assembly: GCA_033807775.1. Taxonomy (NCBI): domain Eukaryota; kingdom Viridiplantae; phylum Streptophyta; class Magnoliopsida; order Asterales; family Asteraceae; genus Saussurea; species Saussurea involucrata. Next base: position 61,864,681 of record CM066320.1, on the reverse strand, counting down.
TTCTTCAGCTTTCAGCGATGGCTTTCTTCAGCTTTCAGCGACAGCCATCAGCTCTCAGCTTTCCATCAGCACACTGTTGTCTACTTCAACGATGCATATGACACTTATAAATTTCGAATCTCTGAATTCTCAAAACACGAAATCTGTTCATCTGTGTCTTAGGAATCCAGGGCCTGTTGAATCGCATCAATCGGTGTTTTTATGAGTGAGATATGATCAGTTTAATACAGCAGCGCAAATCTGTCATTAAATATGATTTGATGTAAAAGATAAGACGATCTTCATATAATTTTTAAAACCGTGAGTGCAAATAATTCGATCTCTAATTGATCAAGTCAGAAAACTAATTAGAAGAACTCAAAGTTTAAAAAAAACGTATTAGATCAGACTTTGAACATTTAACAAAACATCAAATCTTTCTTAAACAACTTTCTCAAGACCCAAATGATTTTGTTATCCATATATAAATGTTTATGAGCAGCGGAAGACAAACAAAATCTGGATCAAAGATAGTCCAATCTTGAAAATAAAGGTCAGATCAAACAAAGATCAACAACCTTACTACCAAGATGCAAAAAGAATTGCTATGGACTTAAGCACACACAAGGATGAGATCATAGATCAACCATCTACTCAGTACTTATTAAATAAAACCAATGAATGAGAAAGAATCAAAACACACACATGAAGTATATCATAAACTAAACCATCTAAAACTTCCATTGTTGCATAGATGATCGATTTTGAAGAAAAGTTTCTTCAATCGGCTCTGATACCAATTGTTGATCCCATTTTTGAGCAACAATAGAAGAAATATAAAGTCCATATTTAAATATAGAGATAAGATATACATGAAGAACAATCATAAAGAAACTTATCTCATATTCATTGATGATTAAATATGGAGAGGAGAAATGTTGAAGAACACCACACTAAACATGAAACGACTCTCATAAGAAACTAGTCTGTGTGTTTTTGTGTGCTTTCCATATTTCTCACTACTTGAAATAAGACTATGGACACCTCTTATATAGGGCCGTTTACACATTAGATATTTAAGATATCTAAAATCTAGACAATATCTAAAATATCTATATAAAAATATCTAAGTAAATATCTATAAGAAAATATCTAAAACATTAAAATATCTTTATAAAACATTCATTTAATTAGGAGCTAATTAAAGCTAACAGGAAGGACGCCACAAAGTTCAAAGAGAAGAAAACCAAGGTCTCTGACTCCACCTTGAAATGGTGCAAAGAAAGACTTCACTTTCGATGTCATGTGTCCAGAATCAATAAGGTGAATATCATGGGAAATATGGCCATAAACGTTCCAGTCATCGACATCGACATCTGCAGAGAAAATGGTCGCAAGGAAACCATCTACCCATCGTCGATTACCAAGTACGGTTTATCTGAATGGTTGGAGATGCGGATAGCCATTCAGCGGTCACATTCAAACTTAAAAACCGTTGTCAAAAAAGCTTTGAATAGGCAGATCGACTTGGTTTCATCAGCCGTTGATATCCCTCCTCCTGCTCCTCCTCCTCCAGTTCGACAAAGAAGGCCTGCTGCAAAGAAAAAGATAACATCTTCAGCTTCAGGTCCTCCTATCAGAAATGAAACCAGAATTGGTTTTTCATGAGAAGAAGTCCTTGGTCCTGACCCTGATCTCTCAGTACTCGATGTCTCCCTGCCCCCTGGTGAACGCTTTATCCCTGTAAAAGTCTTAAGTGATCCTCATGGTATCTTCTACAATGACTGCACTGGACGAGAATGCTTCCAACGCGTCTCTGAGCTATGCATTGTTCCTATCGAACAGATCAGAGATCTTGTCTACTAGTGCGGATTCAGAGATGATCTTCTCGGACACTTCATGAAGCCCCTGATCTTTAAAGAAGCACAGCGAAGAAGGGATCTTGGAGAAAAAGTCCCTGATTGGATGATCCCTACCACAAATACCCTTGATGAACTTCTCATTAAGGATGAACCTGAGTAGCTGATAGGATTCCCTGTAATTCTTCTATCTTTATCATCTTGTAACTTTTGTACTTGTAATTATTATTTGTTGTACTTGTAATTTTTCCACTTCCCTTTGTAACTGATACGAAGTTTAATGAAATATTTCAGCGAATGTACTAAACATCATCAGTGCCTAAAAAGATCCCTGAAAACATTAAACGGGACAAATATTTTATGAGTCCTTTTTATCCTTATGTTTTCTTACTTAGCAATTTTCTTTTATTGCTATGTCATAATCAAATAGGGGGAGATTGTTGATCCAAACCCTTAGTGACTTGATAATGTCTCTGAGAAACACTTAGTAAAAATTGTAAGTAGACAATATGTATTAGAGTTTCACTATCGCTGATAAGTACTAAGACTGTTCAGTACCGCTGATAGGAACTCTCGTTCTTTAATTTACATATTCAGCGAACACTGTTCATCAGTGAGCCCTGAGCATGTTCAGCCTCGCTGATGATCGCTGATAACTTCTATTGTTTACTTATGATCCCTGAAGACAAGTTTCACGTCAACCATGTTCTACGCTGAAGTCGAAGATCAAGCCGAAGAACCAGCGACAAGTCTACTAATGAACTGATGCGGATATCAGCGAAGCCAAGACCTGTCCACTCAACGTGAAGTTTCAAGTAGAAGACTTCAGCGAACGCTGAACTTTATCATTCGCTGATAAAGAATCACTCATCGAGCGCTGATCATGAAGCATCCTCTACATGCAACTTTTGTCTTACACCCTTGCACGTCTCCGTACGATAATGTCAAAACGTACATCCCTTTTGTACAGAATCGTACAACCAACTCTGATTCTACACTTTTCATCATGCTGCCACTAGGTTGTCTAGTGAAGTCAAACCATGCAACCAACCAGAGACTGCCACATGTAAAGTTGTACTGACATGCATTAAATGCATGCAGTATATAAAGGAAACCCTACTTCATTTTTGAAGTGCTCGGCCATTTCCTTCTCTTTGCTAAACTGTCTGTTAGAATATTATCCTTAGTATTCTTAATTTCTCTGTATCTTATTTCTAGTGCAAGAAATCTTAGTGATTCCCATAGCTTGTTTAGATTAAGTTTATTCCTTAATCTTGTTCCGCAACAAGTTGTAAATTGTTTGATACATATCAATAAACAAATTAGAAAAGTAAAAATCGTGTGTTTGTATTCAACCCCCCCTTCTACAAACTTGTATAACCCCTTTGGGACCAACAGTCAACTATGTGATAAGGACTATAAGGTTTTCTTTACTAAAGAAGCATGCTTTGTCACTGATAATAAAGAGAAAATCGCTCTCAGTGGATACCATTTGGAAAATGTTTATGACATAAACATGGACTCAACAACCACTGAGAATGCTTGTTTCCTTTCCAATGTCTCAAGTGATGTCAATTGGCTTTGGCATAAGAGGTTCTCTCATCTGAACTTCAAGACACTGTGTTAGGACCATAAATGTCCTATTAAATTAGAAAGTTATATAAAGACTTATATAGATTAATTATTATTTGTAAAAGCCTTAATAAGTGTTAAATTGGCTTTTGATGTTAATGGGCTTGGGCCTTGGTATTGATAGGCCTAGGTACAAATAGATAGCTTAACCTTTAGTTTTAGGTTAACCCAGAAATCATTCATAACCATTCCAAGACGTATTGTAAAACCTTTGAATGGTTTATCACTTTGAATGAATGATATATGGATGACAAGTTGAAATCAATCTTGATTATTGCTTATTGATCGTTGTTACTATCATTATTGCACTAATCTGGGATCCACAATTGGTATCAGAGCCTACAGACAAATCGATTCAAGGTTTCTGGTAAGTATTGGTTAAAAATTCTCATTCTTGTGTTTTTGACAAAATTGTTTGATTCCAATCATCAAAATCGATTCATAATAGCCTTATTAGTGTTTCTGCAAAGTTTTAGAACTTAATTCGATCGTTTGAGTGATTTCTTAAGCAAAACAGTGTTCTTGAGTTTTTGGCCTCTGTTCTTAAAAAGTTCAAAATTTTTGCTTCAAAACCAAGTTTTTTGCTTAGAAATCGATTTGGGTTTGTTTATATTCGTGTTTTGGTCGAAATCTAACCTTACAAGAGTGAAATCGAGCAACCCTAATCGATCCCTGATCCTATTATATCGAACAGCCACCGTGTCCGGAAGTCTGCATTGTTTCCGGGTAAGTTTCCTATTCCTCGTCACTTTCCGGACGTATCTATCCGGATTGTGTATTGTTCCCGGTAACATCTCACGTATCCGGAAGCTTCATCCGAGTATCTTATCCGGGTTGCTCATACTTCCCGGTAGTTTCACGTATCCGGTAACGTATCCGGATTGCAATTGTCTCCGGACATCATCGGTTCCCGGGTAATTTTATTCGGACACTCTCGGACATGCTATCCGGCAAGTATCTTTCCGGAAACTCTTGTTTCATCTGGTAACTTTGGTCTATCCGGACACTTCACCCAACACACCTGATCCAGACACTTCTGATCCGGACACCTTTATCCGGATTCCTATCCGGGTAAGTTTGTTGTGTTATTAATCTTTACCTGTTAAGTACAAATCACTCCTAGATCTTGTGTTAGGACTATCACTCTTAGTTCATTGCGTTAAGTCTCAACCTTGAATCGACTCTACTGTCTGAAGATCACATTAGTGCATATTTCACCATGTCTCGCGACGCTCTTGCTATCGGTACTGACTCCAAGCCCCTGATTCTCTATCAAGGTGAATACACACTATGGCGAAAGAGATTCTTGATTTTTATCGAGTCCAAGGACAACTTCGAATACATCTGGCAAGCACTCACTGAATGCCCACATCAGACTCCAATGCAAACTGTTCCAGCCCAAGCCAAAGGACCTCAAGAAATGGCAAAACCAAAGACGTATGCCATGATGACTGACGATGAGAAGAACATATACAACGGGGAGAAGCATGCCAAGAGATATATGGTTCAAAGTTTGCCAAACGAGATATACATTGCAATCGATAGCTTCAAAGAAACTTCAAAAGGCATGTGGGATCAAGTTGAAAAGATGATGAGCGGCAGCAAAGTTGGAAATCAGTTGAAGGTGAACAACTGCATCACCCGATATGACGGGTTCAAGCAGCGAAAGGGTGTATCGTTGACTCAAGCATATGAACGATTATGCCTTCTACTGAACAAGCTTCAAAAGAACAAGATCACCCGATCCAACACTAAGAATGGCCTCAAGTTCTTTAATAACCTTCTGCTATAGTGGAAAACCTTTATCTCCCACATCAGACACAATCATCTAATCGAGAACGTTCCAATCAATGAGCTGCATGAAATGCTCATGCAAGACGAGGATGAAGTCATGGAGATAATGAGCACTCAGAAACCGTCTTCTAAGCCTCAGACTGATCCCCTCGCACTCGTGGCTGACAAACGCGGTAAGTCATCCAGCCGCAATTCAAAAAGAGCTCAAGTGTCAAGTGAGTCTGAACCAGAAGATGAAGAATCCGAGGAAAGCGATTCTGACCCAGAGCTTACAGATATAAAGAAAGCAATGGATTTCATTTCCAAGTCCTTCCAGAAGAAGACGTTCTTCAAGAAACTTTCGTCCAATAATCAACGCTACTCTACCACTCCCAACAAGCGTCACAATTATACGGAAAAGTACGAAGGAAAGAGAAAATCTGATGAGCACAAGTAATCCGATCACAAGGAGAAGCACGAACGCAAGCCCGAAGCAAAGAACAAAGACGAGCCAGTCACGTGCTACAACTGTGGCAAATTGAGCCATTTTACTAAGGACTGCCGAAATCCTGTTGTTCGCAATGTGGAGTACTACAAATCAAAGCTACTCTTAGCTCAACAGAAAGAAGCTTGAAAGGCATTGATGGTCGAAGACAACTACTGGTTAACTTGATCTGAAGAAGAAAGTGATACTGAAGATGCTGATGCTCACATGTGTTTCATGGGCAACCATTCTCCTCCTCTAAATCTCGGTGATTCCTGTCAAGTATGTATTCCTATCCATCAAGCTTTAATGGATCAGATGCATTCGCTTGTTCAAAGAGTAGATTCTTGTAAAGCTATCTCACACGAACAACTGCTTGAAATAACCTCTTTAAAACAAAAGCAAGATGTTCAAAAGAGAATTACAGAAAAGATTAAGTCCGATTATACTAATTTAAAGGAAAAGTGTGCAAATCTTTTGATAGCACCAAAAGGCTTAAGGGCCAAAATAACTGATTTAAACGCAAAGCTTGATCAGTGTGAGAATGAGAAGGCTGAGATTGTGTATCAATGCTCTTCTCTTCAAATACAAATCAAAGAGCATATTTCGAAAATAACAGATCTTGAGCTCAAACTTTACAAACGAGGTCAAACCGATCAAACGATCCATCTGAACAAACCCAAGGAATTCAGTTATTTTAACAAAGAATGGGGAATTGGGTACGACAACCCACATTATTTGAAAAAGGTTTTGACAATGAGGCCTACTCTATACGAGTTTAATTTCTTTGGCCTCGATAGAAAATATCTCGAATATAAATACAGATGGACGGGACCACTCGAGGAGAAGGAAGATCAAGCTGAGGAATATAAACGCAAACATACAACTAAAATGCAATCGCCTTTTGCGTATGAAGTTCTTAACACCTCTTATGAGAAAAAGAAGCCCCGGTACCTTTCAAATGACTACTTTGACGGCTACAAAGTTGCAAAGCCCAAAGATTCCTCTAAAAAGGATGAGGCCCCAATAATTGAAACTAAAACTGAGACGGACGAGTTTAAACGCTATGTTCCTCCTCTTGTTTTGGAAATGAAAATAGTCGAGTTAAAGGAGTCACTTGAGAAGGAAAGGACTAAATTTCAAAAAGAAAAACAAGAACTTTTACTCAAACTTGAGAATTCCAATTCTACAAAAACCGAATCTGTATCTGTTGAGGAAAAGGAAATTCTTCAGACATAAATCAATCGGCTCACATCTAAACTGTCTGCTTTGGCAACGGAAGTGATGGAAGAGCGAGTGAGCAAAAACAAACTTCAAGAGAAGGTTGATCAGCTCTATAATGAAAGAATAACTCTGTCCGAACCTTCCTCGAACTCATCAGACACATCTTCGTGTAAGGCTTTTTTCGGAAATTTCACTTCTAGAAAAGGAAAAGGACCTCAAGTGGTAAGTCTGCCAAAGAATCTAAACTCTGATTTTCAAAAAGCTTCCGCAACCGATTCTTTGCAAAACACCATTCCTAATTGTTCCTCACCTCCTTCACCTAGTGATGTTCCATCCGAAAGTGAAATCGATTTTTCAGCGTTTATGAATTCCAAAATTTGTTCAGATGAGGCGTTTTCTAAGTTTGAATTTGACAAACCTCTTCCGAGCCATACCGATTTTCCTTCCAAAAAGGTTGATCGACCGGTCAAATTTCAAAAAGGTGAATGTTCCACATCTGCACCTAAAACCCGATCTATGAACGATGTTGCTAAAACCGAATCTAAATCCAAAAAACGTTCACAGAAAAGGAAACAAACCGGTCGACGCTAAATTAGACATCCTTACTACTCAAGCTCTACTGATCATACCTTTAATGATTTTTCAGATAAAAATGGACACCATTAAGTCAAACAAAAGTGGGTAGCTAAAGGATCTAACGAGAGCAAGTCGAAGCCAAAGTCCTTTAATTCTGTTTTCAGTTCTAGGAAAGACAATAATAATTGTGGTTTGAATGATCTGAATAATTTTGCTGAATAAAGTATTAATTTTCCGTTAAGACTTTACTCAATACAACATTTGATTCAATTATCCCATGATTGTTTGTGTTGTTCAAATTGCGGATTAAATGACTTTGTTGATAACCGTTATGCATCTGATTGGTTTGACTCTTACCATGTATTTAATTCTAGTCCTAAGCGTAAATCTCGTAAACCCAAACGGAAGCCCAATTCAAAATGGGTTCCCAAAACAGGTGCTAAACCTAACCCTCCATGACCCATTTTCAAATGGGTACCTAAAAATGCCTAAACTCGTTTTTGTAGAACGGTCATGTGTGGTACTTAGACTCTAGATGCTCCAAGCACCTGACTGGAAGGAGGGAGCTGCTCATGAACTTTATCGACATATACTGCGGCAACGTAAGGTTTGGAAACGACGATAAAGCACCGATTGTGGGATATGGCGACATCATTCAAGACCTAACCATCAAGAAGGTTTCATACGTCGCCGGGTTAGGACACAACTTGTTCAGCATCAGACAATTCTGTGACAAAGACTTGGAGGTCAACTTCAAAGCCAAAAGGTGTAGCGTCCACACTGAAGACGGAAAAAAACTGTTGGTTGGAATGCACAAAACTAACTTAGACCATCGACCTCTCGTCTCTGAAAACCGATGAATCCGTCTGCCTGATGTCAAAAGCCAACACTCAGCAAGCTTGGATCTGGCATAGACGACTATCGCACCTCAACTTCAAGAACATCAACAAACTGGTGCTAGGCGGACAGGTCAAAGGCATGCCCGAGCTCAAATTCGAGAAAGACAGACTTTGCGGAGCATGCGAAATGGGAAAGATGAAGCGAGCAACTCACAAGCCGAAGGCTGCTCCGATCACGTCCCGGTCCCTCAAGCTCATCTACATGGATTTGTATGGACCAATGCGCATTTAGAGTATCAACCACAATAAATACGTCGTGGTCATGGTCGACGATTTCTCGTGCTACACATGGGTGAAGTTTCTGCAATCCAAGGAAGAGACAACGAAGCTGATCATCACCCACTTAAAGACCATTCAGCTGAATCTACAACAACTTGTTCAAACCATCAGGACGGACAACGGGACGGAGTTTAAAAATCACACACTGGACGAATACCTCACCTCGGTGGGTATCTCTCACACATTCTCCGCTGCAAGAACTCCCCAACAGAATGGAGTCGTGAAAAGGCAGAACCGTACCCTCGTGGAAGCTGCTCGCACAATGTTGTCCCAATCGAAGCTGCCACTATTTCTTTAGGCTGAAGCTGTTGCAACCGCCTGCTACACGTAGAATCGATCGATCCTCAACAAGAGGTTCAACAAGACCTCCTATGAGATCATCAACAATCGCATCCCGAACATCAAGTACTTCCACACGTTCGGGTGCACGTGCTACATATTGAACGACAAGGATGACCTCAGAAAGTTCAGCCCCAAGGCAGGTGAAGGAATTTTCATCGGATACTCTACGCAGGCTCAGGCGTTTCGCGTTTACAACAAACGGACTAAAACCGTCATCGAAAGCGTAAACGTGACGTTTGACGAAGCCTCGTATTTGGCTTCTGAACATATCAGTTCAGAACCCGCTTTAACTGGCGTGTTAGCTTCCGAACACTCTCGTTCGGGATCTACACAACTCCCAGTAAATCCAAATCACGCATCAACGTCAAAATCACATCTTTCCGATTTAGATTTACTTTTTGAGCACTTTTATGACGATTTCTTTAATCAACCATCCTCATGTTACTGTGCATAACAGGGTTGGAACCGCTCAACTCGAAAACTCAGCGAACCTCCCCGGTCCGCCGCCATCTACAACCGCTCCAACGCTATCTACGGAAACCCCACAAAGGTCAAGTGATACTACTACCGACACGATTATCCTATCGGAGGACCCTGTGCTTATTCCGGAGATTGCTCCCGAAGATTCAATCTCAACCACTCGCACAGATCAACCTTCTACTTCCCCGGAGGTTGTCTAACCCGTCACAAATTCGGCACCACCGCTTCCGAGTAACCGTCCTTCATCACTTGAAGCCGTCCAAGATCTGGCCCCGGGTACGTATGTGGATCCGGATACATCTCACGCAACTACTCAACCACTTCCATACACTACCTAATGGACACGCGCACATCCACTACATCTGATCATTGGCGACCCCTCCACACCAGTTTAGACAAGAGGTGCATCGGCCAACTTCTGCCTCTTCTCCGAATTTCTAAGTCGAATCGAACCCACGACCGTCTCCGAGGCATTCAGCGATCCAGACTGGGTGATCGCAATATAAGAGGAACTCAACTAGTTCGGAAGCCTTAAGGTATGGAGTTCCTCACCCAGCGAACAAGACGGTCATCGACATGAAATGAGTATTCAAGAACAAGAAGGACGAAGATGGCATCGTCATATGTAACAAGGCATGCCTCATGGCAAAAGGATACTACCAACAAGAGGGTATCGACTACGACGAGACATACGCTCCGGTGGCACGAATTGAAGCGATACGAATGTTCCTTGCCTACACCGCTCACAAGAACTTCACGGTTTTCCAGATGGACGTCAAGACCGCCTTCCTCAACGACGTACTCAAAGAAAAAGTCTACGTTTTACAATCGGACGGGTTCGTGGATGACTCCAAGCCAAACCATGTATATATCCTCGATAAGGCTCTCTATGGCCTCAAGCAAGCTCCACGTGCCTGGTATGATGCTCTGTCCATATTCTTAGTCAAAGCTGGTTTTTCAAAAGGTAAAATCAACACCACTTTGTTTATTAAGAATGAAGGAAGGTCACATTATTCTTTTCCAAGTATATGTTGATGATATTATATTTGGCTTTACAAACCCTTAGTATTGTAAAAACGTTTCAGTTCTCATGAGGAGACACATTCAGATGAGTATGGTGGGCGAAATAAATATTTTCCTCGGTCTTCAAGTTAAGCAACTGTCGACCGGGATATTCATTAACCAAGCTAAGTACATCCGGGATATTCTTCGGAAATACCCGATGGAACAGTCTGTGCATATGAAGACTCCAATGTCTTCGGGTACGCAGTTACACACTGATCCTAACGGAAAGGATGTGGACACCAAGACCTATAGAGAAATGACTGGTTCTGTAATGTACTTGATGACAAGCAGGCCGGATATCATGTTTTCGACATTTTTGTGTGCCCGTTTTCAATCAAAACCGTAGGAATCTCACTTAATTGCCGTTAAGCGCATTTTTAGATATTTAAAAGGTACTGCTGATCTTGGCTTGTGGTACCCGAAAGGGACAGGTTTTGAACTTTCGGCATATTCGGAAACTGACCACGTGGGTAGCATGCTGGACCGGAAGAGCACATCGGGTCATGTGCAGTTCCTGGGCGACAGTCTCATCAGCTGGGCATCCAAGAAGCAGCAATGCGTCTCCATATCTACTGCTGAGGGGGAGTACGTGGCCACCGCAAGCTATTGCTCTCAGGTAATCTGGATGCGCAACCAGCTTAAGGACTATGGGTTCTCATATCGAAGGTGCCCATCTACTGCGACACGAAGAGCGCAATAGTAATATCAAGCAATCCGGTCCAACACACCAAAACGAAGCATATAGACGTTCGGTATCACTTTATTAAGGATTACGTCGAAGGAGGTACAATCGAACTCTATTTCGTTAATACAAAACATCTGATAGTAGACATTTTCACAAAACCCTTGGAAGAAAAACGTTTCAACTATCTAGTGACCAAGCTTAGTATGCTTAACCTGAAGGTTTAACATGTGTATGAGCCGAGTACAATTTCCATACCCTAACGTGGGACTGTCTCTTCATCATCCAGTGTCTTATCTCCGGATGATCAAGTCCACAATTCCCCGTTTCTGTATTCTAATTGTATTGCTCCCATCTCTAATTAAACCTCTGTATTAATTAGTTAGATTTCGTTTGTTTGCCTTTAATTCGTTTGTGGTTTTCTTTATCTCTTCTTTTCGTTTTTTATGTCTTTGTGTACCGCACGTACATTTTACGTGTTTGTTCATGTGTTCAGGGGGAGCACAACAAAAGACTGCATCAAGTAAGTCCGTTCACACGTTAAGGGGAGCGTCCCACATTTTTTTTCTTAATGTCAATGTTTTTTTTGTGTGTGTCACCATCTTGTCATTTGCACATCTTATGCATAATCCGAGGGGGAGCAATTTTTGTTTTTGTTTTTGTGTGCGCACATCTCGAGGGGGAGCGTGTTTTAATTACGTGTTTTTGGGAAGAAAAGGTCACTTTGTCAAATCCTAGGGACAACTTTTCAAATTCCCCAAAAGTATCCGGATGAGGTTTTCGGACACCTCACCCGGAAACGCACCTATCCGGACAAAGTATTCGGACCGGGTGGTTTCCGGACGTGACATCTGGACACCTATACGGACAATAGGGCGGCTATAAATATCACGGGTACTCCTCAGTCATAACTTTTTCCGGAAGCTTTCTCCTAAAACCATCTCACATCGAAAACCCCTCGGCTCACACAACTCTCTCACGATTAGCTATCAATTTCGACTACACACAAAGTATGCTCTTCAAATCTACATCTCTAATGTATTTCGATCATCATTGCACACGCACACGACTCAAATCGATCGTTTCATCGATCAATTTCAGAGGTTCGTTCGGTCGACGCCTCTATCGGTTCGTCTTCCGGCGATCGTCGGCGTATTTCTCGATTAACCTTGTCGTATGTTGCTTTAAAACCCACTAGACCACGTTTATCCTCTTAAATCCATCCTCTATGTGGTTGTATGTGCAATTTGATCCATCCCGTATGTCGCCCGGATAGTTTCTAACTATCTGGATACCTCCAAGTATCCGGTAAGTTTAAGTATCCGGGTAGATCTACTTTATCCAGTAAGTTTGAATTTAATCCGGTAAGTTTGTCCGATAACCATCTCATTCGGAAACCCACCCCATCCGGTAAGTGTATTATCCGGAAACCATGATATCCGGAAACCCTTTTCACCCGAAAAGCTTCTTTTATCCGGGAAGTTCATTTTGTCCGGTAAGCTTAATTTTGTCCGGTAACTGGTTGTATCTAGACACCTAATGTATCATGTAACCCTTGTTACCCGGGGACCATTGTATCCGGACACCCCACTTTACCGGATAATCCTTGTTCCCGGACACTGTCCTATTTTTTCAATCCAGATACCCTGCCTCACTTACATATTTCGAATTTTTCTGCGATTGAGCCGGTCATCACCAAGGTACGTACAACCAAATTTCCATTAATCGTTTTCTGACACTCTATCTATCAGGTACTCAAATGGCTGACCAACAACAACACCACGACGACGAACACCATGAGGAATTCATCGATGAGGCGACCGATAACGCCCTTATCCCTGACGATCACAACCTGGAGATTGAAGGCAATAATCACCACCTCGATGCCAGCGAGTTCCGTCCTCAACATCAGGTGGTGGTGGACATTCTACTAGGCCATCCACTTCGCCATGCGCTGACCGCAACAACCGACGTTCCGCTTCTCTACCTGCGTCAAGTCTGGCTCACCATCCGAGTTGTAGATCCCATATTGATCAGGTAACAACGAATAAAACGAAACGATTAATGTTATTGAATGATTCAAGATAGTTACAAGTGTTTGAATGATATTCTCAACTATCTCTCTCTCTAAACAATTAAGCTCACAAACTATTATGATTAACCTTAACCTAATTTCTAATGGAAAGAAGCCTTAAATACCAAGGCTTAATGTATAAGGCCCATGGCCCATCTTTCCTAATCTAAGCCATTTATCTTTAAATAAGGCTTTTACAAATAATTAATTAAACTAATTAAACTCTATAATTCTTTATATAACTTTCTAATATTATAGGACATATTATGGTCCTAACAATCTCCCCCTAAAGTTATATAAAGAAACATTGGTCTTGAAATCTTCGGGTCTTGATCTTCTCTCTCTCTCTTGAATCTTTGAAACGCATTGATGTTTCTTGTCTTCATGACTTTCAATGCTACCCCTTGAATAAAGATCTTATCTTCAGATCTTCAACTTAATCCCCAGATTCAGTGAACAATAACCTTGATTAAGTGCACGAAAAGCAGCTTTCAACTGTAGGAACTTAGCACATCGGATTAGCACACAAGAATAATAATTTGCTAGTTACGTGACAATTCACAGTGCATCTTTAGTTGAAAATCACGAATCTGTCTGTCAAATCGCGAGTTGAATTTGGCTTTCACCTTTAGCTTTCAGAACTTGTAGAACCGAAATGCTCGAAGGAGGAAATTATGATTTGTAGCGAACACCACTTGATAAGGAATGAGAATAATTAATCGCGTGTAAAATTTCTTCGAACAGTTACTCCCCCTCGGCTTTTGCTAACTCCCCCTCAACTTGATAATCCGTGTCTTTTGAATTTGTGCCATTTCTCCCCCTCATGATGAGTAGGAGCATCCGGAGCATCATGTACTTTCAAAGACGAAACTGATGAGTAGCAAAATACTAGATAAAACCGTTATGTAACCAATGATGGGTAAAAAATCTAACACAAAAACACAAAACTAACTGTTATCACAACAATTAAAATAATTGTGTGGCCTATGTTCAGAGTTGGCATCGGGGTATCTCTGATAGGACTTTCGGTTATCACTGAAGTAAAATTTTAAAAATTACTTCTCAAACTGTTCTGGCAATATCACGAAGATATGCAAATGGAATCACAAAGACTCATGCATGTGTGAAAGAATTAAAGTATATATGTTTTGGCTCAAAAATTGATTTAACTTGGGCCTCAAGTTAAAAATCAATAGACTCAGTGATTAGAATGTGAAGTTCGGAGACCGGAGCTGATGTCTTCCCTTTTCAATATCTAAGTCCTCCGAGTAAGGAATAGATAGATTATGTGCTAAACCTCCGTGAATATATGAAACAAGCATCTTTTATAAGATACTTGAGTGGCTAGGTGGGGTGACATGAGTTATCGACACTGGTTCCATGTCTGTTTCAATATTCATCTCCAAAGAACAAGAATGAATAGATTGTGTGGTTACCCGAATAACTGACTCGGTTTGGTAAGGACCAATAATTCTTTTAAGTCCTGTCACATTCTCACCAAATTCTTTTCACTCCGAACTTATCTATCAATCTACACCCCTCACTGATGTCTATAATTGGATGTGCTTCTTGGGTAGATCCTTCCGGTTCTGGATAGACCATAGAAACAATATATTTCCTAACACTCATTTCATGCATCGAGTAAATCAGTTAAGTAAACAGTGAAGTACGAGTTCTAAACTGAAATGTTTAAAAGTCAAAGCATTTAAGAACGAGTCCTAATCTGAGATGATCAGAAGTCATAAAATGAAGTACGAGTTCTGATATGAGGTAATCAGAAGTCATAAAAATGAAGTCCGAGTTCTGATCTGATGTAATCAGAAGTCATAAAAATAAAGTCCGACTTCTGATCTTACGTAATCAGAAGTCATAAAAATCATTTGAAATATAGAATTTCAAGAAACAAAATCAAGCGCTAAACAGAATGACTCAGTAAGCACATTATGTTCAAAAATGAAACAATGATTAGAAAGTTTAATTGTGAAGAACAAGTCACAATTAATATATTAGAAAAGAATTTGTTAGGGTTAATTTATGTTGAATAGAAGTTCAGGGGCTGATTTGAATTTGTTTAATTTGAGCCTAGTTAGTAAACGGTCCGTGGGCTTGTTAACCACGGGCCCGCCATATATAATGTTTTGTTTTGGCCATTGTTTAGGCCAGTTGTTCATTATTGCTTTCCTAACCTCTCTACATTATTGAAAGCTAATTGAATGACCAGTTGAAATCATAACCGTTGTTCATATCTATTGATTTCATATTGTTCGTTGCACAGATCTGGAACTCTCAATTGGTATCAGAGCAGACGGACAAATCGATTCAAAGTGCTCTATTCGAATTCTGGTAAGTTTTTCTTTCATACGGTTGTGTTCTTAGGTGACAATCCATATTTTGATTCTGTTGAAATTGATCGTTTTCGTTTATTGGATATTGTTAGTATCATTCTTAGTGGTGATTCTGCAAGTTTTCGTATTCTAATTCGATCGTTTGAGTGAGTTTTAAGCAAATCAAAGTTCAAAAGTTTTGGTTGTGTTCTTGAGAAAAATCGAATTTTTAACCATCAAAACTTGTTGTTTTTGCTTCAAAATCGATTTGGGTAGTGTTATTTTTGTGTTTGGTCGAGTTCCTAATCTTTCAGGAACGATTTTGAGTAACCCTAGTCGATTCCTAATCGATTTGAAAATTCCAGCCGCTGTTTCGGGATACACCAGCCGCAGTTTCCGGACAACTCTCAGCTTTCCGTAAGTTCGCTTATTCTTTCCGGACACGACTCATCTTTCCGGGTAAGTTCTCTAAATTCCAATCTTTCCGGATACAATTGTTCTGGAAACCTAAAGTTTCCGATAAAATATTTTATCCGAAAAACTCAACGTTTGCGGTAACTTATTTTATCCGGACAACTCGAAGTTTCCGGTCAAATTGACTCTTTCCGGAAACCTTTCATCCGGTAAGTACCTCATCCGGAAAGCATATCATCCGGAAACTCATTTCATTCGGTAAGTTTCGTATTCTCTATTATTTTCATCCAGAAACTATTGTCTTCCGGTAACCCTTTGTTATCCGGAAACTATAGTTTGTCCGGACACTTCTGTGTTATCCGGACACTTCTGTGCTTTATCTGTTTTACATTCAATCTGATTCGGACACTTCCAGATCAAACATCACATCCGGATTCCTATCCGGTAAGTTCAGTTCTGTTGAATTCTTACCTGTTTCTAGTTCAAATCAGTCGTAGAACTGCGTTAGGATACCACTCGTATTGCCTTGCGTTAGGTTATCACTTTGAATCGAACACATCGTCAGACGATCACTCCAGTGCAACTAAAGATGTCTTCACGCGACGCTCTTGCAATCAGCATCGACTCCAAACCACCTTGCCTCTACCAAGGTGAGTACAGTCAATGGAGGGACAGGTTCAAAATCTTCATTGAGTCGAAGGACAACTTCGAGTACATTTGGCGAGCCTTAGAAGATGGGCCAATTCCTACACCAATGAAGACCGTTCCACCAGCTCAAGAAAGTGGTGACACACTTACTGTGAAAAAGACTCTCACCGATATGACTGACGACGAAATAGGCATGCTTCAGGGAGAAAAGCATGCTAAGAGATACCTTGTTCAAGCTCTCCCAAACACGATCTATACTGCCATCGACAGTTACAAAGATACAGCTAAGGGCATGTGGGATCAGGTGGAAAAGATGATGCGTGGGAGCGAAGTCGGGAATCAGCTGTAAATTAATAGCTCAATAACCAAGTTTGATAGCTTTAAACAGCGCACCGGTGAATCCCTTTCCCAAACTAATGAACGGTTCTGTCTTCTTCTCAACGAGCTCCACAAGAACAAGATTACTCTTTCCAACACTGAGAACGCTCTGAAGTTCCTCAATAACCTTCTACCTGAGTGGAAAGTGTTTGCATCACACGTCAAGCATAACCATTTGTTGGAGAAAGTTGACATCCATGAGCTGTATGAGACGCTTCTTCAAGATGAAGATGAGGTGATGGAAATACTCAAAAGGAAGAAGGCCACATCCAAGCCAGCTGCTTATCCTCTAGCACTCATGTCTTCCAAACGAAGAAAATCTTCTGGCCGGCACTCCAAACGTACTCAAAAGCAAAGTGAATCTGAATCAGAACCTGAGGAAAAGAAAGACAGTGAATCAGATTTTGAAATAGCTGCCATCAAGAAAGCAATGGCCCTGCTCTCCAAATCCTTCCAACAGAAGTTCTACAAGCAACCGACGTCCAATAATCAGCGCTACTCTACTTCCTCCAACAAGCGCCATGATTATAAGGACAAGTATGAAGGTAAGAAGAAAGCCGATGAGCCCGATCAATCTGAAAAGAAGGAGAAAACAGAGAAAGATGATCGCAAGGAGAAAAGGAAAGACGAACCCGTGACTTGTTATAACTGCGGGAAGCTTGGTCACTTTGCGAAAGATTGCCGGAAGCCTGTGGTAAAGAATTCTCATTATTACAAGGCTAAGCTCGCATTGATAGAACAGAAAGAGGCAGGAGCAGCTCTGCTTGTGGAAGACGACTACTGGTTGGGTCGTTCTGATGACGAAAGCGAGTCTGATGGTGCTGATGCTTTCATAGGATATCATTCTCCCGCCGATGAAGAAAAGGCAAGCCAGGTATGTGATTCTATCCAACAAGATTTCTTGAATCAAATGCAATCACTTACTGAACGGGTAAATTCCGTTCAAGCCACCTCCGATGAACAACTGCTTGAGATTAGATCAATATCAGAAAAGCTATATGTTCAAAAGAGAATAACTGAGAAATATAAGTCTGAAAATGCTATTTTAAAAGAAAAATGCCAAAATCTTTCAATAGCACCTAAGGACTTAAGGGCCAAATTATCCGAACTTCAGTCATAGCTTGATCAGTGTATGAATGAGAAAGCAGAAATTGTTTATCAATGTTATGCTCTTCAAATTCAGCACAAGGAATTTGTTGCCAAAATTCTTGATCTTGAAACCAAACTTCATAAAAGAGGTCAAACTGATCAGACCATCCATATGAATAAACGAAAGGAGTTCACTTATTTTAACAAAGACTGGGGAATCGGATACGATAACCCACACTACTTAAAAAAGGGTATCTCCAAACGACCTACTCTGTATGTTTTTGGTTGTCTTGGAATAGCCAAAGAGTATCCGGAATATACAATTAAATGGACTGGTCCTCTTGAACCTGAAAAGGAAGAGGAAACTGAGGAATACAAGCGCACACACACATCCAAAATGCAACTTCCATTTTGTTATGGACCGTTAAATTATACCTATCAGAAAAATAAGAAGTACCTCTCGAATGACTACTTCGATTGATATAAGGTTGTAACGCCCAAGGATTCCTCCAAGAAGGACGAGGTCCAAGCAACCGACACCAAGACTGACACGAATGAGTTCAAACTCTATGTTCCCCCTCTCATCTTGGAAGCAAAGATAGTCGAGTTGGAGGAGTCACTCGAGAAAGAAAGGTCCTATTTTCAAAAGGAAAAACAAGCGCTAATCACGGAACTTGAGAATCAAAAATCTGTCAAAACCGAAGTTGTGTCTGATGAAGGACAGGAACTCCTTCGGTGTGAAATCACTAAGCTCACATCAAAACTGGCTGCCTTGGCAACAGATGCGATGCAAGAGTATACGAGAAATGGTCAGCTCCAAGAGCAGATTGACCAACTCCAATCTGAAAAGCATATTTCACCCGATTCTTCCTCCAACTCATCGGACACGTCTTCGTGTAAAGCTTTCATAAGCAAAACCTCTTCAACACAAGACGATAAAGATTCTCAAGACGAGAGTGTGTTAAGGAAATTGAACTCTGATTTTTTCCTAGCTTCCGCACCAAATTCCCCAAAGCACACTGACACTAAATGTTCCTCGCCTTCCTCAACCGATCCAAGTCCTGTAATTCCGGATGTCAATTTTTTTGAATATATGAACTTCGAAGAGTTTGAGTCATTCCCCGTCGACAAACCTCTTCCGAGTCATACTGATTTTTTGTCACTAGTAGTCAATCGACCGGTAAATTTTCTAAAGGGTGACTGTTCTAAAACAAAGGCCCCAGCTGTGATTAATATTTCTAAATCTAAACCTGTTTCTCAAATACAATCACATCCGAGGCAAAAGACCGAGCGATTTCCTACCAAAAATACTGCGTCCTTAAAAATCACTGACCGTGTTGTCCCTGTTGTTTCAGATAAAAACGGTCGCGCTAGACAAGAAAAACCAAAGTGGCTAGCTAAGGAACCTGTCGAGGATGTAGCATCAAAGTCTTTCAATACTGTTTTTTATCCTAGAATGAACAAAAACGATTGTGCTTTGAATCATAGGGATGATTTTGTTAAACGTGATGTTAATTTTCCAATTATGCTTTATTCCATTCATCAGTTGATTCAATTATCGCATGATTGTTTGTGTTGTTCTAAATGTGGTTGGAATGACTTTGATGACATAAATAATAATGATTGGTTTGGGTCATATCACATATATAACCATACACCGAAAAACAAACCCCGTAAAACTAAAAAGAAACACCATAAACAATGAGGGTCCGAATCAGAGGTTAAACCACAGCAGGAGAGAAAACCCATTCCCAAACGGGTTTCACCTACTGAGGTTAAACTAGCACCCAAGAGGCAACCTGCTACAAAACCAGTTCCTCCAAAAGGTGTAAAACCTACACCTAAGAGGCAAGTTCCTCCGAAGGGTGTCAAACCTAACCCTCCAGGACCCATGCAAATATGGGTACCTAAAGTCCGCTAAACTTGTTTTTACAGGATGGTCATGTGTGGTACTTAGATTCTGGATGCTCCAAGCACATGACCGGAAGGAGGGAGCTTCTCACGAACTACGAGGAAGAATATGGTAGAGACGTGAGATTTGGGAACGACGACAAGGCGTCAATTGTAGGCTACGACGACGTTGTCCAAGACAAGATCACTATCAAAAAGGAATCACACGTCGCGGGATTGGGACACAATCTGTTCAACATCGGCCAATTATGTGACAAAGATCTCAAGGTCCGATTCAAAGCCAAAAGGTGTAGAATACTCAATGACAACAGAGTGGAGCTACTGGTTGGAAAGCGCAAGACCAACCTTTACACCATCGACCTCGCAACCCTGAATCCCGATAACCCCGTCTGCCTCATGTCAAAGGCTAATTCCGAACAAGCTTGGATTTGGCATCAAAGACTACCGCACCTGAACTTCAAGAGTATCAACAAACTGGTGCTGGGCGGACACGTGAAAGGCATGCCCGATCTTCAATTCGTGAAGGATCGTGTCTGCGGGGCATGTGAAATGAGAAAGATGAAGCGAGTGTTGCATCAGATGAAGGCAGCACCGAGCACGTCCCGGTCCCTCGAACTTATCCATATGGATTTGTGTGGACCGATGCGTGTTCAAAGCATCAACAAGCGCAAATATGTCCTGGTGATGGTGGATGACTTCTCGCGCTATACATGGGTCAAGTTCCTTCGCTCGAAAGACGAAACACCGGAGCTGATTATCATCCATTTAAAGTCCATCCAGCTGAATCTACAAAGTCAAGTTCAAACTATCAGGACCGACAACGGGACGGAATTCAAGAATCAAACGGTGAACGATTATCTGAGTTATGTCGGCATTTCGCAAACCTTTTCGCCGGCATGCACTCCTCAACAAAACGGAGTGTTGGAAAGATGTTGGTTCCCGTTTTGTTTTAAACAAGATTATCAGATCTATTAGTTCAAGTTTAAGTTTGATGCAGAAGCGTATTTGAAGAACTAATAGATATGTTTGATTGATTTAGAACACAATATAAATAAACAGTGAACAGGAAATAATATCTCAAAGTTTACTAAATATATATATATCAAGAATAGATTTAAGAACAGTGAGTAAGCAAAGCTTTTAAAACAGATATGATTCTCAAAGTATATAAGCTATATGTTCTTGATGTTTTTATCTATTAATTCTCTATTAGGAAGAACTCATCATGAGTCTTCCTTATATACTACTATAAGGGGACCATAAAGCATAAGCTACTATTCAGAACGGACGGTATGAATAGTGGAACGGATGGCATGAACAGTTGGACGTGCTGTATTGCATTTAATGCAGCAGACGTCTATTATGTACTAAGCCCTATTGAATCCAATCAGAGTTTGACACGTTGAAGATGGACAAGGCATGCTACCATGCAAGTTGATGAACAGGTCCAGTAACAGTAGCAAGATATTATAAATATCTTCAGGTCTTTTAGAGAGGACCACAGAGGCTCTGTAAAGTGTTACAGAGGTTCTGCGGTCTGGTCCTTTGTAGAGCAGTCTTCACCGGCTTCCGAGTCTTTGGTCTTCTTTGTGCGTATGGCAGAGCTTCTGTAGGACGCCTCTTTAGCTTCTGTAGCTTCTTGACCTTGATCTCTCGGTAAGATCGGCAGAGCCTCTGTAAGAGGCTTTCTTTACTTAGCCTATTTTTCACTACTTCTAAATACTTCTATGATTAGGAAGATTGAAGCTAACAATCTCCCCCTAAGTAGTGAAAAATAAAAAATTTGAACTTGAGTTAAGTTAGGCTAAGTTAGATAAAACAGAGGTTAAACAATACCTCGAAAGTTCTTTCATTTAGAAGTATGCCAGAGGCATTTTATATTTGAGTACAATGAAAGATAAACTTTAACATGGTTTGCAGAGATTGGTTGTTTGAGAATCAGATTTTGGCGTCTTTGAAATCGTTGAAGCTTCTGTTGTCTCTTCCGACTTCTCTGATCTCTTTGTAGAAACTGATGCAGAGTTCTCTTAAGCGTATTGTAGCATCAATCTCTCTGATGAGGGTATCTGCAGCGTCTCTATCCATTTGCTTGGTATCTCTGTATTTTACAAGGTTTGCTCTGAACTTGTTCAGAGTACTAGTTGCGTACTTCTGACAATCCATGCTTAAAAAAAGTTTGACTTCGCCTTGTGGGTTTTGAAATACTAACCCGAATCTTGGTTCTGTAATGATTGAGTTGGGCACGACGTTAGGTGGGCAGCGATCCTCTGGTGGTCGTAGATTCAGATGTTTAAGACCAAGATCCTTTCCCAGCTGAAAGTCTGTCAGACTGTAGATTAGAAGCCTTTCCCTCATTGCTTTTCTCAACACTTGATAGGCTCTGGTGTTTGGCTATGTGTTGTAGTTGTCCTTCGTCCATTGCAGAAGTTCAGGTAGATCATAGGGATTCAGATTCCTTATGTCAGCATCTGTGAAGGTGGTTTCTGAATTGTTTACCCTTTTGACTCTGTAAAGATTGTAGCTGACTCTTGGATTGGTTCTTGTGAAGGAGAACCTGCAGAAGATTACCTTTTTGATTTTATGAATTGAGAAGACTTCTGCTTTGGTTCTTGGCTTTGTTCTGCTGAAGATGTTCTCAAATTCTTCTCTAATGTTCGGATTTGTGATTTGGTCTGTTGGATGGAGGTTCTGAAAGGGTTGTTTGTATAGATATTTGTACACCACTTCTTCCATTTCTTCATATGTTGGACCATGTGGTGGTACTTGTCTTCTGAGACTCTCCATCTGTTGAACAACTTCTGCAGCTCTGCCAGTAAGTGGAATGTCTGACAGGGGGCTTTAATCCATATGCCCAGTCCTCTTCTTCAGGCTTTGGAGTTTGAAAGGCGTCAAAGGAGCTCTTCATCAGTTTTTCTATAGGATTGGGCACTGATTTCTTTTTCTTGGGCTCTTCTGCCATTTTTGTCTTTCCCTTGTCTTTGGCTTTTGGAGGTGCAGAACCTGTTGCTTCTGTAGGTTTGGTTGTTGGTGCTTCTGTTGGAATGATGGGAGTTGCCTCTGTAGGTTTTGACACTTGTGTTTGAGAGGACTTTTGTGGTGTTGGTTCTGTTGGCTTGATTTTCTCTGTAACCTCTGTTGGAGGTTCTTTGGTGACTTCTTCTGTGAGCTTGGTTTCTGTTGGTGAAGGTTGGATATCAAATATTCTTGCCATTTTGAAAGCTAATGTGAACCTGTGCCTTTCTTCTTCTCTCTGCGCCATTCGTTCAGTCATTGTTTTGTGCATATTCCTTAGAACAGAAGAAGCAGATGTCGTTACTCTTTTTGGTTTGTGGGCAATAGACTTTCTTCTTGGGATGGATTGGGGTTTTTCTGTTGGTTTTGTAGTTTAGGAGGGAAGATCTTCTTCTGTGGAGGATGACAGATGTTGAACATCTACTCCAAACATTGTAGGGAATTCCACAGAGGTGGGTGTTGCCTCTGTGGTCTTTTGAGCTTCTGGTACATGGGTTTCTTCAGCGGTTGATTCCACAGAGATGGGTGTTGTCTCTATGGTCTGTTGAGTTTGCTGATCTTTGGTTTGTTGTGGAGGGGCTTGGCTGATTGGTTCTGCTGCGATTGGTGGAGCATGTAGTCCTCTGGTCGTATCTTTGTCCCTTATATTCTCCCCCTCAGGATGATCTGATGGACCAGGATGGTCATCATCAGAGTCATCCTGACTCTTATCAGAAGTACCCTCTGCTCTGCAGGATGCTTTGGGTTTCTTTGGTAGTTCTGCCCCTGCGGTCATCAACTTCGTACATACATCATCACAGAGGCCGATTAGAGTTGTAAGCTCTGCTTCTGTGTTGAAGCGCATTTTGCCTACACTTTTTCTGAATTCTTTAACGTAGTTGGCATTTGCAGAAGTGAAGGAGACGATGACTTCTGTGACCTGGTTTATCACATTTTGCCCGAGCTCTGTTAGCTGTGCTCTGGTCATGTAGTCTTTTGGCTGCATCAGTATTGTGTTGCGCATTGCTTCTGCTTGAACATTTTGCAGAGCCTTCTGTAGATCTATAGGTGTGAGGCTCTGTGATTTGTTGTATTGCTTGTTCATTTGTTCAAGGAAATGCTTGCCTGATTCCTTGAATGCAGATGTTGCATCTATTTCGAAATCTTTAGCAGCAGAAGTGGCTGTAGTTGTGGCAGTTGTTTGAGCAGAAGACTTCATCTCTGTTATGGCGGGATTCACCTCTGTGGACAGATTGTCCATTTTTGTGTTCAGATTTCGTAAGGCTGTTGATGTTGTCTCTACAAAAGATGTGAAAGAGCTTTGCAACTCTTTCATGGTTTGGTTCACAGAGGTGACAAGGGTTTGGAACTCATCCCTTGATACTTGTGTCCCTGTTATAACCTCTGGAGGAACACATTCGTCTCCAGAGTGAGTCCTTGCTCCTGGGACACCTTCTTTCACCCTTGTTTGTACGATGGGGGTGGAAGGATTTCCATCTGATCTTTGAGAAGAAACAAGAGTTTCAGTCTCTACAGAAGTTCTGGGAAGAACAGTGTCCAAATCCACTCCAGAGGTGGGTATCGGAATGTTCTTCTGTTGACTTGGAGACTTGTCTAGAGTCTCTTCGTCTATGTGCTCACTACTTCTCTCTGAAAGAAGTGTTGGCCCTAATTTGTGCGTGGCAGAGGAAACAAATTCCTCTGTAGGGTGTTCTGATGTGATCTGGGGTGATTGATCACGAACTATAGGTGAGTCTCTCTGAGGAGACTCCCTAGGAATGGATTCCCCAGTTTCTGTGGGTGCAGAAGTCGAAAGAGTGACCTCTGGCTGGATGGGTTGGGTTTGGATCGAGCTGTGCTGCTCTTTTTCAATAACTCCTTCTAAAACTAGACATTCGGAGTTAGATGTGTGGGTTGCACTGGGAGGGGGTGAGGGATGTGTGCTTTCTGCAACTTCGACATCTTTTCTTGTTTCTTCCTCTGTTAGGCATCCAAGTATCACTTCATTATCAATCATTTCAGCCTCTATCGCTATCCTTTGGCTTGGTGCTTCTTCCCTAGCTTCTGTTGAAGTTCCTTGCTCTGTGACTAAGAAGTCGTACATTGGATGAGAGCCGTATCATTGCATGACATGTGGATGATATAGACCTTTCCGGATTTGGTCAGCTTCTTCTTCATCAGAATCTACCTCTGAGACCTCTATACCTTCGACATCTTTTTCTTTTTCTTTTTCTTTTCCTCCTATTCTTTCTAAAACCTCTGTAACCTCTTCTATATTCCACTCAGCTTCTGAGGCCTGGTTTGGACTCCTTCTGTGGACGTCCAGTCCTTGTTGGATGAAGGGGTTCTGTAGAATGTTAGGGGTTTCAGATGGTTGATCTCTAGGGGTTTGATCATCTTCTTGCAGATTGGTGTCAATTCCAGAGATAGAGAAGTCTTGTTCTTCTGAGGTGTGGTGGTCAAGTGGTTGTGCCGTCCACCCAACTGTATTTAGGGTGTTGGCAATTTCAGGGTGTTGAAGAAAATCATTCAAGCTGCCTTGATGAGCGAATCGATCTGGGGATTCATAAGGTGATTGATATCCCTCTTCTGCAACTTCGACTTCTGCAGTTTCTTCTTCTGCAGTATCTTCGACCCGGGTTCCTGCGACCTCTTCTTCAACCACTTCTGCAGCTGCCTCTTCTGCGATGGTAACCATTTGATCAAGTGATTTTCCATGCTTCTTTTTGGTCTTCCTCCTCTTGGGTTTTGGTGCTCCTTCTTCTGTGGGTTTTGATTTTCTTTTCTTTGGTTTTGGAGAAGAGGGAGGAGCAGAGGAGCCAACTTCTGTGGCACGAGGAGGTGAAGGTTGATCTTCTGCAATGTTTGTAGAGGTGCCTTCTGCAGTTTTCCTCTTATTTGTTTTTGGGGTAGAGGCAGAGGCTTTAGAAGAAGATCTATTTCCCATGAGCTCGTCACGTTTGGCCATAAAACTTCGTTGGATTTCCAAATGTTTTGCCAGTTTCTTCTTCTTCGATTTCGTAGAGAGGGGTTTGTTGGTTCCCGTTTTGCTTATACAAGATTGTCAGATCTATTAGTTCGAGTTTATGTTTGATGCGGAAGCGTATTTGAAGAACTAATAGATATGTTTGATAGATTTAGAACACAATATAAATAAACAGTGAACAGGAAATAATATCTCAAAGTTTACTGAATATATATATATATATATATATATATATATATATATCAAGAACAGAATCAAGATCAGTGAGTAAGCAAAGCTTTAAAACAGATATGACTCTCAAAGTATATAAGCTATGTGTTCTTGAAGTTTTTCTCTTTTTAATTCTCGATTCTTTTATAGGACGAACTCAACATGAGTCTTCCTTTTATACTACTCAAAGGGGACCATAAAGCATGAGCTACTATTCAGAACGGACGGTATGAATAGTTGGAAGGATGGCATGAACAGTTGGATGTGCTGTATTGCATTTAATGCAGCAGACGTCTATTATGTACTAAGCCCTATTGAGTCCACTCAGATTTTGACACGTTGAAGTTGGACAGGGTACGTTGCCATGCAAGTTGATGAACAGGTCCAGGAACAGTAGCAAGATATTATAAATATCTTTGAAGTCTTTGTTGAAGACCGCAGAGGCTCTGTGAAGTGTCACAGAGGTTCTGCGGTTTGGTCCTTTGTAGAGCAGTCTTCACCGGATTACGAGTCTTTGTTCTTCTTTGCGCGTATGACAGAGCTTCTGTAGGACGCCTCTTTAGCTTCTGTAGCTTCTTGACCTTGATCTCTCGGTAAGTTCGGCAGAGCCTCTGTAAGAGGCTTTCTTCACTTAGCCTATTTTTCACTACTTCTAAATAGTTCTATGATTAGGAAGATTGAAGCTAACAGGGTTCTACAACTATTGTTCCTAAGGGGACACCTAAACGCGGGGGTGTCACAGGGCTCGGTTCTGGAGTCCTGTGATCGCGTATATACTCTTGCTTAAGGGTTTTGTTCGTGGCATATTTCAGAAGCCTTTTTGAAAGAGGTCTGTAGTGGTTGTAGCCTTCTGCATGATCGGTGGGGATGTTCTTGTTCATCGGGAACTGTTTGGGAATTGGTCCTTCCATTGGCCAGTTCTGCATCATTAGCAGAGGTTCGAACAGAACTCCCAAGATTCTTTGGAATTACAGAGGCGGTAGATATGTGGGATCCGTCTCTTTAGCCTTTAGGGTGTTGTTCTTTCTGTCGATTGTATTGATGATCTCCTGCAGCATGATGGTCGAGTAATCGAGTGGGAGATCGTAGTAGACCCCATACATGATGGTTAAGATCTGATGCGAGCTTTGATCAATGCTGCCTATCTTCCCTGTCAGGCATCTATTTAGGATCGAAAACAAGGTGTTCCACAGAGGTGGTAGTCTGCCTCTACGGAAGTCATTTCTTTTCCTCAGGTGGGTGTTGTACCCAAGCGTTTCTACAAAACGACAGAGCTCGTCGTCTGTAGGTTGTTCTGCATATTTTTTCAATCCCAGAAGACCTCTAGTTGGTAAATTGAACTCCAGAGAGAACATTGTTCTATTAAATTTGAGTTCCAGATGCTCTGAGTTGTCCGGCTTTGAGATGTACCCTTTGATCAAAGAATCATCTTTATCATATCTGCAGCTCTGCCAAAATTGGTTCAAGTACCTAACAGGTATTTTCTTTGGGGTTCTTGAAAGTAGAGGGAAGAGTATATGATTTTCCATTATGTGCAGAAGAATGGCATGGACTTCGCCGAAAGCAGTGGGTGAGGGGACCAAATAGCAATTGTTGGATTTGATTGGCAGTACCTTTTCGAAATGATCCTTTGCTATAAAGTTTTGAAGATGTGTGGTCGGAGCAAAGTCTGCTGTGTCGCCGGAATCTTCTTGTTCAATATTTTTGGCGAGATGGGGGTTTTCTAAATGTTCAGAATGAGCAGGTGAGTGTTCTGGTGAGTTCACCGGAGAGTGTGCAGGGGAGATAGTTTGAGAAGATGAAGAGATTTGGTAAGAAGAATAGGATTCTTGCAAGCGTTTGCAGGGTTTCGCCGGAGAAGAATGAGAGTTTGTAAAGGTTTTATGAGAAGGTAAGCTTGGGTTTTATATGAGTGTAAAATGGTAGAATTTGGAAGAGTGAAAATATATGGCAATGGATAGATATTTGGAATCCGTATTCGAGTTAGAACGGCGGGTTCAACTTTCCATAGAAAACGTTCCATGTACGCCCAATGAAAAAGAGACACGTAGGCCATGTCAGAGGATGACAGGACGTCGTGGGCGGCCCATTAATGCTAGGCGCGTGGGGTTGTTCTTAGACATATGAAATTCACTCTCAGTTAAAAGTAACCGTTATTTTTACAGAAATGCCCAAGTTGCATATTGATAGAACCTCTGTGGTTTACAGAAGCTTCTGTAATTTTGAAAAACTTGATGTTCATTGCCTCATATATCTCATTGTTATCATGACTCTGTAGGTTCTTCTTTAACCAAAACATTTGTAAAGGCATTGGAGAGGATTAATAGGATTTTAGTGAAGAAATTTCGTTCAGAGGTTTTGAGGCTCTGTAGGAACTTGCAGAAGCTCTGTCAGGGCCAGCAGAAGCTCTATGAAAGAAAATTTCTTATAACTAAAAATTTATCAACGATTTTGATCATCCAAGTTTTGAGTTGTACTCAGAAACGTTTTTCGGACATATTTGAAAGTTGGTGTCCGAAAAAACTGTTATGGATAAAGTTTTGTTCGTGAAGGTCATGGTGTGTGTATTCGGTTTCCGAGATAACATTTCAAAAGATCGATAGAGGTTAAATTTGCGATCACAGAGCATATTTCTTGCAGAGCCTCTGTTGAGCTCAGCAGAGGCTCTATGACCTCAAATTTCTCATAACTTGAATTTTATGACACTTTTTGATCTTTTGATTTTTGGCATGTTATACATAGTATATTTAGGACATATTTGACAATTTGTGTCCCAGAAAACTGTTTTCAAAAACCTTTTGTACGAGAGACATACCTTTTTGGTTCTTCTTTTCTCGACAGTGATGTCTGACTTCTGTCGATATAGATTCATCGACACTCTTCTTTGGTTCCCCCTTGAAAGATTAACCTCTGTAGATTATTTCAAGGTCACGTTTGCCCCCCCCCCCTTGATCTAATCACCTCTGTAGATCAAGTAATTTCCTTTTGCTCCCCCTTGACCTATGCTTGGATCAAAAAAATGATAAGTTTTGCATAGAACATAGGTCATGTTTTTACAGAGGTTCTGTGGGGGTCGTCAGAGGTTCTGAGCAGACCCACAGAAGCTCTGTGATATCAAGAACTATTTAAGATTGAGAATTTACATACAAAAAGAAATCAATCAAAGCATTTAAATAAAGTAGTAGAAATATATACTTACTCACAGAAGATAAAGCTATACTTACAGAGGATTTTCACGTCATATTAATCATTCCTAACTTACCCAGCAAGAAATTGAATATTTTCTCGTCTAATGCTTTGGTGAATAAGTCCGCGAGTTGATATTTTGTGGGCACGAAATGCATCTCGATTGTACCGTGTTCAACATGATGTTTCAAGAAGTGGTACCTTATATCGATATGCTTGGTTTTGGAATGTTGCACAGGATTGGCAGAGATGGCAATGGCACTTTTGGAATCACAGAAGATGGGTATTTTGAATAGAATGTGGCCGTAGTCTTTTAGCTGAGTCTTCATCCACAGAACCTGAGAACAACAGCTAGCAGCAGCAACGTATTCAGCTTATGCCGTAGATGTTGATACACAGTTCTGCTTTTTGGAGGTCCAACTGACTAGCTTACCACCTAGGAATTGACAACTCCCAGAGGTACTTTTTCTATCTAACATGCATCCTCCATAGTCTGAATCTGTATAAGCTTTAAGACAAAAGCCAGAGTTCTGTGGATACCAGAGACCAAGATTTTTGGTCCCCTTTAAGTATCTAAAGATTCTCTTAACAGCATCATAATGTGATTTTTTAGGATTAGCTTGATAACGTGCACAAAGACATGTGGCATGCATAATGTCAGGTCTGCTTGCAGTTAAGTATAACAGAGATCCAATCATGCCTCTATAGAAAGTGCATTCTATAGAGATGCCATCTGGATCTAAGGATAACTTATTTCCAGTGGCCATTGGAGTTTTTATTGCAGAGGTATCAGAAAGGCTATATTTGCAAAGAATGTCAGAGACATATTTGGCCTGATTTATAAAAATTCCTTCTGATGATTGTTTGACTTGGAATCCGAGGAAGAATGTTAATTCTCCCATCATACTCATTTCAAACTCACTCTGCATGAGTTTTTCAAAACTTTTGCACTCCTCTGTATTAGTAGACCCAAAAATTATGTCGTCCACATAGATTTGTACAAGCATTATTTCACTGTTTTTACGTTTATAGAATAAGGTAGTATCTATTGTACCTCTGCTGTAGCCATTGACTAGAAGAAAAGTAGAAAGTCGTTCGTACCATGCCCTTGGAGCCTGTTTCAGTCCGTACAGAGCCTTCTTCTTGTCTATATCCCTTGGCCACTAATCGTGCTTTGTTTCTGATGACCACTCCATCTTCATCCTTCTTATTTCTGTAGACCCATTTAGTCCCAATGGCCTGTTTCCCTCGTGGCAGAGGTACTAAAGTCCATACTCTGTTACGCTCAAACTGCAGAAGCTCTTCTTGCATGGCGTCTACCCAGTTTTGGTCATCTAGGGCTTCATAAATCTTCTTTGGTTCTATCACACTAATAAAATTTGTAAAGAAACAAAAATTTGTAGTGTGTTAGGTCTAGGGTTTTGTCAAAAACACAAGTGTTGAGTTCTGAGTAAGAAGACTAAAGAAGACTCAGAAGACTCAAAAGTTCTGAGTAGAAGACTCAGAAGTTCTGAGTGAGAAATCTCAAAAAGATTCTAAGTGTTGGATTCTGACTAGAAGGTTCAGAGTTCTGAGTAGGAGACTCAGAACTTCTGACTATGAAGACAAATGTTCTGAAGCGCTTATTCAGAAGTATGTTCAGAATTCATATCTTGGGATATTCTCTGTTATATTCAGTTACTAATTAGGACACGTGTAATTGTTCTATTAGTCTTTTTCTTATATGTACTGTAGCTTTAGCTATTCTCTACAGTATATATAGGAGTTGGCAACTGTAGCTAATAGAATCTTTGAGAGAATCTTTGATATAATCTTTGGTGAATCCATTTAGAGAAAAATTCATTGTAATATCTTGTAATTCACAGATTGTTAATAAATCATATGACCAGTTGCTGTGAATACGATCTTAATTGTTCATATTTGATTGTAAGAGTGTATCCTGGACTTTCAATTGGTATCAGAGCCAATCAACAAACAAATTCGTCCAAGAGTGTGTTTGATCGCGTTCTTGAAGTTTCTTGATCAATTCGACAATTGATTCCGTTGCGGCTAACAATTCTTGAATTCCTAATAATTCTTGAATTCGATTCTATCATTGATTCAAGAAATTTGAATTTGTCTTTCTGTTGAATCGATATCTTACAATCAAGTCATCCAAAGATTTTCTCTCTATGCTGATTAATTCTCGAAATTAAACAGAGATCACAGGTATGTTTTTGAAATCCTTGATTGGTTTCATGATCAAAGTGATTATATCTGCTGCATGTTGATTAGTATTCATATTTTTTGTTGAAAAGAAGATTTCATTAATTCATGTACTCTAACTGTTTGATGAAATGCATGTGACAGATTTGATTAATTCTTGCATGTTCTAGATTTGTGTTGATTCTCATTTTTAATCATAATTCATAGTTGATATTCGAATTTGTCATTTCATCATGCCTGAGATTATTGAAGTTTTTGTGAGACCTGCAATTTCTATAACCAGTTCAGACAATTTACAAAAATTAAGTCCTGTAAAAGCAAAAGAAACAATTTCTGAACCAAAAACTGAGATTGTTCATTTTGAAAGCAAGATTGCTAATCTTCAAGCAAAACAAGACGAATATGCAAAAGTTATAAAGATTTTGCAAAAAGAGAAATCTGATTTTCTAAAGGATTTCGAAAAGGCTCAAGAGAACACAAAGTTGTTAGAAAAAGAGAATGTTGATTTGAAAGAGAAAATCAATTTTGAAAGAAAGATGTTGACAGATTCTAAAAATAGAATCAAATCATGTGAAATGAAAAATTGTCAACTCTTGAAACAAATCTATGATTTTGAACAAGTTCTTATACTTGAAAGAGAGAAATTTGAGAAAGAAAGAAGAGACTTTCAAACTGAGAGGAAAGGTTTTTGAGAAAAAGAAAGAAAGAAGAGACTTTCAAACTGAGAGGAAAGGTTCTGTTGAATTATCTATGAAAATTTCTGATTTGGAGAAAATTCTTGCAAAAGAAAGAAAAGAGTTTGAATGCAAGAAAAATGTTTTTCAAAAAGAAAAGAATGGTTTTGAGAAAAAGAAAACTGAAATGTTAAATGAGTTTTCTGTGAAAATCAATGAGTTGGATAAAGAGTTAGAAGATGGAAGTAAAGAAACTGAAAAGAAGAAGGTAAATTATTTTAAAGAAAAATGCATAAAAGATAATTTTTTAGATGAACGAAAGATTTTTCAAAATGAGATAAAGAAGCTAACAAAGAAATTATCTGGTTTATCAACAGATATTATGAAGGAGCAAATGGTAAAATCTGATCT
Organism: Saussurea involucrata; assembly: GCA_033807775.1. NCBI lineage: Eukaryota > Viridiplantae > Streptophyta > Magnoliopsida > Asterales > Asteraceae > Saussurea > Saussurea involucrata. Next base: position 61,831,906 of record CM066320.1, on the reverse strand, counting down.
TCAAAAGAAATATGATTTGATTTTTAAAGAAAATAATGTTTTAATCAACAAGGTGAAAGAACTTGAAGATATTATTTTTAAAGTTGGTGTTTCAAAACAAGCAAGTCCTGATACAATTGATCAGACTCCGCTTGTAAACTCAACTAACTCTGAATGTTCATTTAAAACAACTTCAAGTTCAATTTTTAAAAACATTTCTTTAAAAGAATTAAAAAGATCAAATGATTTCTCAAAGGATCAGATTCATCCTTCGAATCTTTTCTATAATTCTCTGTTTGATAAATTAGATAATAATTCGGATGTGCCTAAAGTGAATACTTCTTCTAAGCCTAAAGATAATCTCATCTTCAAAAGAGTTAAGATGGAATGGAGAGTTAAAGGAACAACTTCCAAAAAAGCAGTGCCAAAATCAAAAGTTCCTAATTCAAATGTCAAGAAGAACAATACATTTCAAAGAAAATCTTTTGTTAAACCTGATGTGATTTATTCTGTAAATCAATTAGTCAGAATTGCACAAAAGAAACTTTGTTGTTCATATTGTGGGACTAATGATTTTGTGAACAAGAATTTTATTCAGTACTGGTATGGTTCTTATAGAATATATGTATATGCTACTGCACCTAACAAACCTGGACCCAAGTTCATATGGGTACCAAAGTCAACTTAATCTGTTTTGCAGGTTATTCATGTGTAGAGCTGAATGATCATATATTGACACATGACTGAAAACAGATGTTGTGCTTAAATTGAGAATTTTGACTTTTGTATAATTCAGTCCAAAACTCGATCTGAATGTAATTATGGATTTCTGATTCATATAGATCAATTTGTTGATCTTGAAGATTTTTTTTGAAAAAGTTCTGTTTGCTATGAGGTTATCGAACTCATAGATGTGAGTGTTTTTCGTAGAAAACATTTCAAGAGAATGTGTTCAGAATCACATTTTAAGCAACCCTGCAAATTTTGGTTGAAAAATTATGATTTTTGAGCAAGTTATGGTGATTTGAAGTTCAGAATGTTCAAAAATCACAAAATCCAAACATTTTTCTAAGGCATTTTCTCTGGATAGTTTTATCAGAATTCTGACTCTGTTACTCAGAAGTTCTGACTCTATTACTCAGAAGTTCTGACTCTACTACTCAGAATTCTGACTCAACTAATCAGAATTCTGACTCTGATACTTAGAATTTTGAGCAAGTTACTCAGAATTCTGACTCTTCTAATCAGAATTCTGACTCTACTACTCAGAATTTTTTTTTGATAACTAATGAGGAATCATCGTAGATGATTACCAAAATCTCTTGATTTTGCAGGATTATCTTGATTTCAGAGGAAGTATTGACTCAAAATTTAATCTGATTGTTTCAAGATAATGTTCAAAACCCGTGATTCAACGTTTTAGGTTTTTGAACATATCAGTTCAAAACCCGTACTTAAATGACAATGGCTTCTGAATAATTCAGTTCAGGACCCGTACTTCAGAGACTAAGACTTCTAAACAAATCAGTTTAGAACTCATACTTCTCAGGTGATATCCTTAACTGTCATATTTTTCTGTTTCAAGGAACAAGTGGTGAAAGGTAACATTGTATTATGTTTTATTTCTATTGCTTTGAATGTTTGAATCTTAACAATTTAATTCAATGATATGATTTTTTTTTAATTTTCATTCAATGAATAAATGTGTGTCAAAAAGTAATTTTACAAGTATTTTGTATTATCTGAGCTATATTTGTTTCAACTTTCACTTCTGAATTAAATCGAAAGGTAAGCAAAACATGAATGAAATTATGCCGAATGCTCAATGTTATGAAATCTATACTTATATAGAATATAATGTTCAAAAAGCCTAAATGTCAGAATGTTGGATGGAAACGAAAATATGGGGGAAGTACTACGTTTTAGAACCAAGTGATTGAGATGCATTATATATATATAAAATTACTTAGTTTGAAAGTTTGTACCTATGGCCTTTCTGGTTTGGGAGAGTAAGTCCTAAGGGGTGCTCGACACCTAGTCCCTAAGATCAACTGGTCTGGGATCGGCTAACCCAAATCCTGCAATAGAACCAGATAGAAAGCCATGTTCTACTGGTACAAATGGGTTTAAGATATATCGATGTGGCCTTTCTGGTTTGGGAAATTAAGTTCCAAGGGTTGCTTGTCACCTAGCACCTAAGACCAACTGGTCTGGGATATGCTGACCCAAATCCTGCTACAGAACCAGATAGAAAGTCATGTTTAACGATGTATCTTATTCTTACTAAACTTTTTGATTAAAAGATGCCAATGTGCACAAAATTAAAAGATGCCAATGAGCACACATCTCTTGAAACTTTGGGAAAATACAAAGTCGCAATAAACCTGTAAATTTGTGAAAATCCTGATTTTGGACAAATAGTGTGAGTAGAGCAAAGTATTCTTATATGTTTTAGAATTGCATATTCTTGAAGCTAATCATATTTAGCATGCTAAGCACACCAAATAGATCTAATAAAGGGATTGAAACTGAACATTTTTAACTTGATATGCAATGATGACTTGTATTTGAATCCAAACACATGCATTTGATTTCATTTGATTGAAAAATCTGTTAAATTTCATTAAGTTGGATTTCTTTTGTAAAATTTTCAGATGATCAAATGTTAGTAGTTATCAAGTATAGTTCAGTGAATCTTATTTTCCTTGCATAAATGTTTCATTAAAGCACTATATTTTTAATGAATAATTTTAATGAAATATATGCATACTTTCAGGGGGAGAAAACAATTTGCTCCAGAATTCTTATTTTGAGGGGGAGCAAGGTTATTCATTAAGGAGGAGAAAAAGCATAGACTTCATCGCTAAAGTTTTGAAAATCAAGGGGGAGAAAAGCTAAAGATTTTGAAGATGATTTTGCTTTCCAAAACTTTAGGGGGAGAAAAGCTAAAGATTTTGGAGATTGATATGTTTCTACTTTACAAAACTTTAAGGGGAGAAGAAAATAGAAAATGATTGTACAGAAACAACAAAAGAGAGAAATGTTATTTTAAGAAGGAGAAGAGGAAAAGGAAACTGATCTATTGTTTCTTATAAAGAAATCTTATGAAAGTTGACATGAAGATGAGAATTGTCATTTCAAGGGGGAGCAAAGAAAAAGCAAATATATAACAGAAATCAATTTGGAAATCGTTGCTGCTGTTGATTAAAGACTGACCAGAAGTTGTTAACTCAGATTATTCAGAATTCTGAGCAGAAGTTGTCAAAGCATTCAGAAGAGATCCTTCTGAAGATTGTTCCTGCTCTACGAATTTGATGATGAAAAGTACAAGTGTGTTTGACAAAAAGGGGGAGATTGTTAGGTCTAGAGTTTTGTCAAAAACACAAGTGTTGAGTTCTGAGTAAGAAGACTAAAGAAGACTCAGAAGACTCAGAAGTTCTGAGTAGAAGACTCAGAAGTTCTGAGTGAGAAATCTCAAAAAGATTCTAAGTGTTGGATTCTGACTAGAAGGTTCAGAGTTCTGAGTAGGAGACTCAGAACTTCTGACTATGAAGACAAATGTTCTGAAGCGCTTATTCAGAAGTATGTTCAGAATTCATATCTTGGGATATTCTCTGTTATATTCAGTTACTAATTAGGACACGTGTAATTGTTCTATTAGTCTGTTTCTTATATGTACTGTAGCTTTAGCTATTCTCTACAGTATATATAGGAGTTGGCAACTGTAGCTAATAGAATCTTTGAGAGAATCTTTGATATAATCTTTGGTGAATCCATTTAGAGAAAAATTCATTGTAATATCTTGTAATTCACAGATTGTTAATAAATCATATGACCAGTTGCTGTGAATACGATCTTAATTGTTTATATTTGATTGTAAGAGTGTATCCTGGACTTTCATAGTGGCAGACCTGGTTTTTATCGTGTCAGAAGGTTCGCCGATTATTTGGCTTGGAGGATGGCTTTTTGTCCACTTAGTTGTGCGTGGAAGGTGGTCACCAATGTCATCGAATCTTTCTTCAGAGGCTTCTTGTTGTTGTTCTTCTTCTTGTATAGCCTCTGTAGTAGTGCGTGCCTTTGTAGTTGATCCTACAGCTTGTGGAATGATTGGTATGAGAGGTGGTGGAGTTTGTTCCTCTGAGGACGTATAGACTTGGTCCTCTATATCCTCTGTAATTGGTTCCTCTGTGGATTGTGAAGTTTAATTTTCAGCAGCTTCTGTGGTCGTTTTCCTTATTGTTTCATCTTCTGCGATCTCTACCTCGGTATTTGCATCTGTAGAATTTACAGAAGAAGATGAAGCATTATTTGGTCCAGTTATAGTCATACCTGTTGGATTTTGACCGATGGAAGATGGTTCTTCAGAAGCTCTGATGGTTCCAACAGAGGGATCAATGTCATCGTGGAACATCTCTAAAAATAGAAGATTTAAGTCTTCCTTTGCTTGTGAGATGCCAGAGGATTCCCCTTTAAGTCCGAGTTCTGAACTGATTTGTTCAGAAGTCCTCTGGAATGAATCATCAAAAGAAACATTGAAGCTTTCTACAATTTTGCGAGACCTTGTAAGGAATGCTCTGTAGGCTTTGGAGGTGGCAGAGTATCCAATGAATTTGCCTTCGTCAGCTTTTACCTCAAACTTTCCTCTGGAATCTCTGTCGTTTAAAACAAAGCATTTACATCCGAACACATGGAAAATTTTGATGTTTGGCCGCCTTTTGTTGATTAATTCGTAAGGAGTCTTGAGGTGTCTTTTCACAATGGTTGAACGATTCTGTGTATAACAAGCAGTAGAAATCGCTTCTGCCCAAAAGTTCATCGGTAATCCGCATGCTGATAGCATAGCTCTTGCGGCCTCCACAAGCGTTCGATTCTTTCCTTCGACTACGCCGTTCTGCTGTGGAGTGCGTGCGGCATAGAAGTTCTGTGATATTCCTTCTGTAGAAAGATTGGCTTCAATGACAGAGTTTTTAAATTCTGTGCCATTGTCACTTCTTAACTTCTGTATTCTGCATTCATAAGAAACTTGGATTCTTTTCATTATATTTATCAAGATGATTGGAACATCTGATTTCTTTCGAACAAATTCAACCCATGTGAAACGCGAATACTCACCAATTAAGACAAGTATGTATTTCTTGCCACCTAGGCTCTGTATGGCAATGGGACCGCAGAGGTCAACATAAAGCATGTACAGAGGTCTAGTGCAAGATACATCTGTTTTGCCTCTGTGGGAAGCTCTTATGAGTTTTCCCATTTCACAGGCAGAACACAAGTGTTCTTTATTAAATTTAACATTAGGCAACCCTTTAACTAGATCAAGTTTGACCAGTTTATCCAAGGTGTGAAAGTTCGAGTGACAGAACCTGTTATGCCATAACCAGGCTTCCTCACTTTTGCAGGCTACAAGGCAAACTTTGTCCTTGTTCTTGGAACTGAAATTCATTAGATACAGATCACCTCTTCTTTCGGCTCGCAGAAGTTCCATTCCTGTGTCTTCACTTTGCAGAGAGCAGAAAGTTCTTTTGAATAAGACATCAAATCCTGTATCACAGAGTTGACTTACACTGAGTAGGTTGTGTTTAAGGCCATTTACATATGCAACTTTGTATACAGAGACGTTTTCCTTCTATATGACTCCATAGCCTTTGATGTGTCCCTTCTTGTTGTCTCCAAAAGTTACAGATCCACCATCGTGTGTTTCTTTGTACGTGGATAGTAAACTTCTGTCGCCAATCATGTGCCTTGAGCATCCGGAGTCAAGATACCAAATTGGCACAAACTGCTTCTGTAAAATAATCACAGAGACTTAGGTACCCATATCCACATGGGTCCAATATTGTTAGAATTTTTCAAGTTTGCCTTAGCATTCTTGAAATACATTTTATCTTTTGTAGAAGAATCAGATTGTTTCTTTCTAGGTTCTGACTTTGGAGTTTGAATTTTAGTGGAGAGAAAGCAATATGGACTTGAGAAGTGATTATTCAATTTGAACATAAGATCAAACCAATGACAGTATTGAATATGAGACGTGATTTGCTTGAACTTTTCATTGAATTTATTGAACTGAGCCACAGAGGCATTACATTCTTTCTTAACATTAGATTTCCTATTACAAGAAGATCTATGAGTACTAGAATGTTGATTGCAAAAGCTTTGTTTAGTTCTTTCCTTCTGTGAGTCTCTTCTGTGGTGAACATCTTTCTTCACTGTCACAGAGGAAAAAGATTTGTTAACTTTAGGCCATGTTCCCTTTTGTTGCCAAGTGGGATTTTCGTTAATTTTCTTTAAAGGTTTTGAAAATTTTGAACTTTTAGGATCTACAGAGGTCTTCTTTAACCTATCAAGCTCAGCAGAGGTTTTGACTTGTAAATACATGTTCAGAAAATCTGGGCAGATAGGTATCTCTGTGATTTTCTCTTTTGGAGAAATATTTCTGTTATGAACTTCAGAGGAGAATTTAACATCCTCTGTGTCATAGTGAACTATCCCTGACGTAACATCAGTCACTGAGTCGTCAGAAGATGAATCGTCCTCATATACAGGGGTTGATTCATCTCTTTCGACAGAGGATGGAGTTTCCGAGCATGTATCATACGAGCTTTCTTCCTCTGTAAAATAATTTTCATAAATGGCAGAGGTTTCTGATAAGATCTCTTCAGCGATAATTTTTATCTACAGAATATGTACAGAAGTTTTCTACAACGTTTGTTTTCCATACTTCCAAAATTTCCTTTTCAATTGTTTCTGTAAGTTTTTCTTCTGAAAAAGTGGGTGTAAACTCAGGAGCTTCTGCTGATAATTTCTTTTCAACATTTATCATACAGAGAAAAGCAACCTACTTTTGAGTCTCTGGTTTACCAAACTTAAAGATACCAATCTAATCTTGCGTTTTCAGATATTTCTTTGGTTTGATTCCTCTATTGACAGAGGTTGAAGATGATGAATCTGTGTTTTCAAACCACACATTGATCATCTTCGTATGTTTCCTTAAGTGAGGTTCCACAGAGATTTTAGCCCTTTTACTTACAGAGAGTAAGTTTGGAAAATCTGGTTTGTTTGTTTTCCCAACACAAACAGAGAAGACAGAGGTTTAATTCTTTTGCCTTCAACACCTAGGGTAATATCATCGTACCCTATACCTCGTCTTCCTATTTGTGAGTTTACTTTTTCATAAACCTTTTGTGCATCTTTATAGTTTTTGAGTAAAACTTCTCTTCTGAGTAGATCTTGCCAAAGTACCTCTCTCTCTCTTTGAAAGTATTCCTTGAGAGCTCTTATGTCAGTAGTTTCACTCCTGGAAACTGAAAGTTCTTTTGTTTTGATTTTTAACTCCGAGGATAATTCAGAAATTTGGTTTTTTAAAGGATCTAGATTTTTGTTCCAATTCTTTTCTATTCTCACTTTTTCTTCAAAATTTTTGGCTTTTTCTTGAGTGAGAAGTCGTACTTCTCTCTCATTAAAGGTGAGTCTTTTCTGAATGCCTACATTTAATTCTTTTAGTTCAATCAGTTCAATAAGTTTAAGTGAATCATCATCCTCAGTGTTAGTGCCGGAGTCGACTTCTGCCATGCCACAGAATAGGGCATTGGTTGTGTATTCTTCGTCAGAGGTGGAGTCTGACTCGAAGTCCTATTTATTCGCCTCAGAATGCCCTTTGTTCACCATTAGGGATTTTTGTGCATAATACTCAGCCTTCTTTTTGTAAAAATCTGAGTCCTTCTGTGGGCGATTTGATCTGCTTCTGCACTCATTAGCGAAATGGCCTGGCTTACCGCAGTTGAAACAACCTTGGGAAGTGTTTCCAGCACGATCGTCGGATTTTTGTCGGTCTCCACCTTTCTCCGATCGGCATTCGTTTGCGTAATGACCAGGCTTGCCACATTTGTAGCATTCTTGTTGTATGTGGCTCATCTTGTCATCTGTCCTCTGTCGGTCACTACTTCTGTAGTTTCTGTCGCTTGACCTATGTCGGTCACTTCTATCATCTGACCTTTGTCGGTCACTTGATTCTTCTCTTCTTCCGTTATCTCTACTGTCACCTTGGTTGTCTCTGCCATATCGATCATTTCTTGAACCTCTTTGGTTTCCTCTGAACTCTCTTGTCAACAGAGCTAAGGATTTAGCTAATGACGCAAGAGTTATCTCTTCTTCTATCAGCTCGTCTTCTTCGCTATCAATCATCACTATCTTCTTCATTTCCTTTTTCTTCTCCTCTGTTGCTTTCTAATTTCTTGGTCTCTCTGTAGCCTCTATTGATTTACTAACCAATGCATATGGTGCAATGGTTAGTGTTTTAGCCTGTGCTATTTGAGGTTCTTTTCCGGCTAGTGTTCCATAGAGATCAGAGAGAGTCCAGGAGTCTAGATCTTGGTTTGTTTGTAAGGACATAGACAGCTGGAGCCATTCATCATTCAGGCTTTTTAGAAACATGACATTATTTTCTTCTGAGGTTCTGTGAATACCAGACTTTCTACATTTGTTTATGAGAGAGTTGAACCTGTCGTACGTCGTTTGCAGAGATTCTGTTGCAGAGGCTCTGAATCCATGATATTTATTTATGTACTGTGCCCTTCGGTTCTTCTGCGTTTTAGCACCCCCTTCCAACTGTCTTTCTAATTCTTTCCAAAGATCGTGAGCAGTTTCGTATGCATCTAAGGATTGAAAAAGTTCGTTGGGGATAGCCATTATGAATATTCTTTTTGTTTTCTGTGCAACTTCATCTTCTGCCTTATCTTCATTTGACCATTCTTCTTTTGGCTTCGGTTTTTGATGTTCAGGGATTTCAGGAGATTCAGCAGTAGCTGATACTCGTGGTACTACTATCATGGGAACAGGAGGAAGGTTGTAAAGATATTGTACTAGATTTTTTTCAGTACCCTCAAAGAAATGGACCATTCTTATTTTCCATTGAGGATACTCATCTCGAAAGAGAGTAGGAGGCTTGGTGAGTGAACCAGCAGTAAAGAAGTTATTTGTATTTGTCATTGTAAAGGTTCTGAAAAGATTGTATGATTAAAGAGTATGAGTCTGATGATCTGGAAAGTTTTCTGGGTTTAAACAGTTCCCATAGTACACTTTAATGAAGTTTTAATCCCAGAAATGAGGAATAGGTTAAAAAGGAAGGATGTCTATCACCAATCTTGTAACAAAGAGGATCACTTGATATTGAAAATCAAGGTATGCTCTGATACCAATTGTTGGTTCCCGTTTTGTTTTAAACAAGATTATCAGATCTATTAGTTCAAGTTTAAGTTTGATGCGGAAGCGTATTTGAAGAACTAATAGATATGTTTGATTGATTTAGAACACAATATAAATAAACAGTGAACAGGAAATAATATCTCAAAGTTTACTGAATATATATATATATCAAGAATAGATTTAAGAACAGTGAGTAAGCAAAGCTTTTAAAACAGATATGACTCTCAAAGTATATAAGCTATATGTTCTTGATGTTTTTATCTCTTAATTCTCTATTAGGAAGAACTCAACATGAGTCTTCCTTATATACTACTCTAAGGGGACCATAAAACATAAGCTACTATTCAGAACGGACGGTATGAATAGTGGAACGGATGGCATGAACAGTTGGACGTGCTGTATTGCATTTAATGCACCAGACGTCTTATATGTACTAAGCCCTATTGAATCCAATCAGAGTTTGACACGTTGAAGATGGACAGGGCATGCTACCATGCAAGTTGATGAACAGGTCCAGTAACAGTAGCAAGATATTATAAATATCTTCAGGTCTTTTAGAGAGGACCACAGAGGCTCTGTAAAGTGTTACAGAGGTTCTGCGGCCTGGTCCTTTGTAGAGCAGTCTTCACCGGATTCCGAGTCTTTGGTCTTCTGTGTGCGTATGACAGAGCTTCTGTAGGACGCCTCTTTAGCTTCTGTAGCTTCTTGACCTTGATCTCTCGGTAAGATCGGCAGAGCCTCTGTAAGAGGCTTTCTTTACTTAGCCTATTTTTCACTACTTCTAAATACTTCTATGATTAGGAAGATTGAAGCTAACAAAAGACGCAACCGTACCCTGGTCGAATCGTGTTGGTCCCGAAGGGTTATACAAGTTTGTAGAGGGGGGGGGGGGGGGGTTGAATACAAACACACGATTTTTACTTTCTAAATTGTTTATTGATAAATCTTAAAATAATTTACAACTTGTTGCGGAACATGATTAAGGATTAACCCAATCTAAACAAGTTAAGAACACTAAGTTTCTTGCACTAGAATAAAGACAGAGAGGAGATAAGGAAATTACGAGTAATAAGCTAACACACGGTAGTAAGGAAGAAGAAGATGGCCCGAGCACTTCATTTCTGAAGTAGGGTTCTTCTTATATACTGCATGCATTTAATGCATGGCAGTATTGCTTTACACATGGCACCAGCTGAGTGGTTGAATGTCATTGACCTTTGTAGACAACCTTTGTAGTCGCATGGTGCACAGTGTAGAATCAGAGTTTGTTGTACGATCATAGACAAAAGGGATGTCCGTTCTGACAGTTCGTACAGAGACGTGCAACGGAGGTAAGTTATGATCCAAACCCTCAGTGATTTGATAATGACCCTCTCTTATATACTTAGTGAAAATTGTAAGAAAACAATATGTATCAGAGTTTCACTATCGCTGATAAGTACTAAGATCTTCCAGTACCGCTGATAGGAACTCTCGCTCTTTTAAGTTAAACATTCAGCGAACACTGTTCATCATTAATGTTCTGAGTCTGTTCAGTCATTATGATGATCGCTGATAAGTTAATTGTTTACTTATGATCCCTGAAGACAAGTTTCACGTCAACAAAAGTTCTACGCTGAAGTCGAAGATCAAGCTCAAGAACCAGCGACAAGTCTCCTAATGAACTGATGCGGATCAGCGAATACTCATATTTGTCCACTCAACGTGTAGTATCAAGTACAAGACTTCATCTATCGCTGAACTTTATCATTCGCTGAATAGAAAATGATAATCGCTGAATCAACGAAAAGCTGATCATGAAGTCCTTCGTACAAAGTACTTTTGTCTTAACCTCCCTTGCACGACTCCGTACGAAATGTCAGAAAATAACCTCCGACTGTCTGAAATCGTACAACCACTCTGATACTATACTGTTCATCCATGCGGCTACTAAGGTTGTCAACCAAGGTTAAAGACATGCAACGAACCAGCTGATGACACGTGTAAAATGTATACTGACATGCATTAAATGCATGCAGTATATAAAGAGATGAACCCACTTCATTTGAAGTAACTTGCTAACTCTGGACAAGTTCAATCTCTTATCTCAAGATAGGTTATTATTAGTAATTTCCTTATCTCTCTTAGTGCAAGAAACCTTAGTGTTCCAACTTGTTTAGATTTAGGTTTATCCTTAATCTTGTTTCCGCAACAAGCTGTAAATTGTTAATGATTTATCAATAAACAATTTAGAAAAGTAAAATCTGTGTGTTTGTATTCAACCCCCCCTTCTACAAACTTGTATAGGCCTTCGGGACCAACAAGTGGTATCAGAGCAGATTTGTTTAACCTCATAAACAAGATCTAATCTAAGATATTTCTCTTCCTTGCTTATCTGAAAATGGCCACCAACACAAACACAAATTATATAGACAATGGTTCTCTTGCTAAACCCCCTAGATTTTCCAAAGATAACTTCAACTTATGGAAAAATAGGATGACACTCTTCTTAGAAGGTGTAGACCCTACTATGCCTTACTATCTAGAAAATGGTCCATTCATCCCTGTAAGAATTGATGCTGCTGTTCCAGCCGCTGAGAATAGACCTGCTATTCCAGAAAGGCTGGTACCTAAGGAAATCTTTCAATGGACTGACGAAGATAAGAAGAAAGTGGCTATAGATACAAAAGCCAGATCCATACTATCCATGGCTCTTCCTGACGAAGTCTACCATTCCGTCATGAATCTCAAAACATCAACGGCCATGTGGGACACAATATGTGTTCAGTATGAAGGAACATCTGAAGTCCAGGATTCAAGAAAGATCAACCTGGTAAGACAATACGAAAGCTTAATTTCTGGTAAGAATGAATCTCTCTCTGAAGTTCACCAACGTTTTAATTGTTTAATTATAGATCTGAAAACTGTTGGTAAGGAATATTCCAACTTTGAACTACTGACAAAGTTTCTAGAATGTTTACCTGAAAGCTGGAACAATTATGCTATGTGTCTCAAGCTATCAAAGGATCTAAAATCAATGACCCTTTCAACCTTATATGGCACGTTGCTGAATCATGAGAAATCGAGCCATCTTAAGAAGAATCTTGTAAAAGATTCCAAAAGCACCCCTGTTGCTTTAATCTCAGAGGAACCTTCTACTCAGCGACCCTCGGTCACTATCACTGAGTTAGAAAGTAACTCTGAAAGGTCATCAGATTCTGATTATTCAGATAATGATGAATCTTTGGCTCTCCTAACTAAGAAGTTCAGGAGATTTGCCAAAAAGAAAATGTTTAGAAAGAACAAACCTCTTTCCATAACTGACAAGCCTAGATCATCAGCGTTTGTTTATAAGGCTACTGCTACTTGTTTTAACTGCGAAAAGACAGGACATTTCGCTAACGAGTGCAGGTCAAAGAAAGTTTCTAGACCCTCAGCTTTTACAAAGAAACCCTTTGTTCCAAGGAATAAAGATGACAAATATTCAAAGCTGAAAGAAAAATATGCAAAGCTGAAAAGCTTTAAGAAGAAGAATAAAGGCCTGATGGCTCACTATGATTGGGCTTCTTCTGATGAAGAAGCATCATCATCTGACTATGAAGATGATGAAGCAAATCTATGTCTTATGGCCAAGATTGAAGAAGAGGAAGAAAGTTCAGACATTCCCTCCACTTCAACATCTGCTATTCAGGTATCACCTTCTTTCTTTACCAATATTCCAAATATTGATGAAGCTGATAGTCTCCGTAAGATCGATCTCTTGACTAGAAGTTTATACGAAGCCATGAACGGCAAAACTGTGGTTGAAAACCAAAATCTTGATCTCGCTGAAAAGCTTAAAAACTGCCACCTTCAAATAGAAAAGCTTTCTAAAATTGAAGAAGATTTTAAAGATCAAGTATATTTAAATCAGCTAGTCAAAATCGAACGAGCAGAAGCTATCGCTGCATTAAAGGATGAAAAAGCTACTGTTGAAGGATGGTGTAATTCTTCAACAAAGATCACTGAGATAATAAAGTCTCAGATTCCCCTGAGTGATAAACGTGGTTTGGGTTACAAATATGAAACTCCAAAACCAACCACTGAGCGTTTAATGCTTAAATTTGGAACGTTCGTATCCTCAGTCGCTGATACTTCATCTTCTCAGTGCTCCTCGTCCGTTACACCAATCCCTGAGGAAACTCCTACCTCTGTCTCTAAAGACAAAGGTAAAGGAATTGTTATTTACCAGAATCCTCAGAAGGGTACCTTAGTACCAAAGCTGAAAGCTTCTAAAGCTTCAGTGGCTCATCCCTCTGGATCAAGGAAGCAGATATCTGGATTTATTCAGCGATCTACTCCTAGACTCAGATTGGATGTCCTTGGTAAGAAATCTGAAGAACTGAATGTTCGTCCCATTTCTAAAGCCAATAGTTTACTTGGTGCTGGCACTTCTAATTTAAAATTAAAAGCTCAGCATTCAAATGGTCCTAGAATTACTTTTAGTTATAGGAAATGTTATCACTGTGGACTTACCGATCATATTGCTAGTAAGTGCCCCACAGCCACCAAAGCTGAAAAGATAGCTAAGGTGAAGATTGTCCCCAAGGCAAAGAAGACCAACCCTGGTGCACATCAGGTTAAAGTGAATCCTACCACTGAAGTTAAGAAATTAACCAAAGTGAAGAAAGACAAAGTTGAGTCCTCAAATGCTGCGAAGACTGCTGAATCTTCCATTCCAACTACTTCCACTGACAAATGTGTATACATGGTTAAGTGGGTACCCAAGAAAATCTAATCTTCCATTGTATTGCAGGTTAAGAAGGGTATCTGGTATCTTGATAGCGGATGCTCTAGACACATGACTGGAAAGAAAAGCCTGCTCGTTGAATACAAGGAAGAGAAGGGTCCCTCTGTGACTTTCGGTGGAAATGGAAAAGGACATACCCGAGGGTATGGTGTACTTTCAAATGGTACAACCTCCTTCAGAAGAGTCGTATATGTTGAAGGGCTGAAGCATGATCTTCTAAGCATCAGTCAGATGTGTGACATGGATAACAAAGTAATCTTTACTAAGGAATCCTGCTTTGTCACCGACAAAGAGGAGAAGATAGCTCTCAGCGGTTATCGTTTGGAAAATGTTTATGTAATAAACATGGACTCAACAACCACGGAGAACTCCTGTTTCTTCTCAAAGGCCTCATCTGATGTCAACTGGCTATGGCATAATAGGCTATCTCATCTAAATTTCAAGACACTGAACACTCTTTATTCAAAAGAGTTAGTCACTGGTCTACCTCAGCATTCATACGCCAAAGAGTCTTTATGTTCATCGTGTGAAAAAGGGAAGCAGACCAAAGCAAGCTTTAAATCAAAGCAAGTTTCTTCAGTGTCATTTCCTCTACAACTACTCCATATGGATTTGTTTGGCCCTGTTAAAAAACAATCCATCGCTAGAAAGAAATATATGCTGGTCATAGTTGATGAATTCTCTCGCTTCACTTAGGTAATGTTTCTCCGTTCTAAGAGTGACACCCATGAAGAACTCATCAATTTTGTTCGGAAGATGGAAACCCTGAAGAATCTGACCGTTCGCTCAATAAGGAGTGATCATGGGACTCAATTCAAAAACAGTTCTCTTGATTCCTTCCTTGAGAGTAAGGGTATTTCTCACAATTTTTCTTCAGTGAGAACACCGCAACAAAATAGAGTCGCTGAAAGAAGAAATAGAACAATTATTGAAGCTGCACGTTCAATGCTCAGCGATTCTCACCTGCCTACTCAGTTTTGGGGAGAAGCTGTCAACACTGCTTGTTTTACGCAAAACAGGTCACTGATAGTCAAAAGATTCAAAAAGACAGCCTATGAACTCTTTCATGGGAGAAAGCCTTCAATTAGCTTTCTTCACATCTTTGGATGTCAGTGTTTTATACTGAACAACAGAGATGCTCTTGGAAAGTTTGATCCTAAGGCTGATGATGGAATCTTTCTTGGATACTCCTCAGTTTCCAAAGCCTTCAGAGTCTTCAATCGTAGAAGACAAACTATAGAAGAAACTATTCACGTCGCGTTTGACGAATCCCATTCAGCAAACTCTAAACCGTCCGCTGATACTGAAGAACTGAATCAATGGATGTTTTCTCATCTTGGTGATTCAGAAGATATTCCCACTAATGTTTATCCAGTAGAAGATGATAGTCCTATCATTCCAAATATGCAGAACAGTGAAGCTGAAACTTCTTGGGTCTCAGCTGTTCCTATAAACACTATACCTAACGTTGAACCAAATGTCTCAGACATTCCATCTACTTCTCAGCAATCAGTGAATATAATGACAACTGCATCCATTCCTCTCTTGGCTGATACTCCTGACGTCGCTGAAGCTTCATCTTCAGCTCCTCCAGTTCAAGTTGAGTCAGCGTCTCACGCTCCGGCTCAGCGATGGACTATAAATCATCCAATTGATCAAATTCTTGGTGATCCAAACGCTGGGATTCAGACTCGACGAAGTGCTGGTAATATTTGTTTATTTGTAAATTTTATTTCACTAACTGAACCAAATAAAGTAGATTATGCCCTCAAAGATCCAAATTGGGTCAGCGCCATGCAAGAAGAGCTGACTGAATTCGAAAGAAACAAAGTTTGGAAACTTGTTCAGAGACCAACTGATAAAACAGTAATAGGCACTAAATGGGTCTATTGAAACAAGTTGGACGAACATGGTACTGTAACCCGCAACAAAGCTCGACTTGATGCTCAGGGATACAGACAAGAGGAAGGTATAGATTATGACGAAACATTTTCTCCAGTAGCAACACTTGAATCTATTCGTCTATTCTTAGCATATGCTGTACACAAAAACTTCAAAGTACATCAGATGGATGTTAAGTCAGCGTTTCTAAATGGAAAGCTGAATGAAGAAGTGTATGTGGAACAACCTCCAGGATTCTCAGATTCTAAGCGTCCAGATTATGTTTATAAACTGGATAAAGCACTTTATGGTTTGAAGCAAGCTCCTCGTGCATGGTATGACACTCTTTCTACTTATCTCCATATTGAAAATTTTGAGCGAGGTAAGATTGACAAAACTCTATTTTTTAGAAAAGTGAAAGGTCATATCATTTTAGTTCAAATATATGTTGATGACATTATATTTGGTTCTACTAACCCTGAGCTTTGTACTCGTTTCGCTGATAGAATGAAAGATGAGTATAAAATGAGCATGATGGGTGAACTAACATATTTCCTTGGTCTTCAGATTAAGCAAACTGAGAAAGGAACTTTCATAAATCAGGGAAAATATGTTAAAGATATGCTGAAGAAATTCGACTTAACTGAAAGTTCAGCTATGAAAACCCCTATGGCACCACCGCTGACACTTGATAAGGACACTAAGGGTGTTCCCGTCAATGTCACGCTGTACCGTGGGATGATCGGCTCTCTATTGTATCTTACAGCTAGCCGACCCGATATTATGTTTGCAACATGCTTGTGTGCACGATATCAAGCTGAACCTAAGATATCGCATATGAAAGCTGTAAAGCGAATCTTTCGATATCTTAAGGGTACAGCGAATCCAGGTCTTTGGTATCCCAAAGATTCAGGATTCGATCTAACCGCCTATTCAGATAGTGATTTTGCAGGTTGCAAAATGGATAGGAAAAGCACCACAGGAGGATGTCAGCTCCTGGGTGGAAAGCTAGTAAGTTGGACAAGTAAAAAGCAAAATTCAGTGTCCACTTCCACAGCTGAAGCTGAATATGTAGCTGCTGGAAGCTGTTGTTCTCAAGTCTTGTGGATGAGAAATCAGCTACTAGACTATGATCTTCAGCTCTCCAAAATTACAATCTATTGCGACAGCACAAGTGCCATCGCTATAGCAAACAATCCAGTACTACATTCAAAGACCAAACATATAGAAATCAGATATCATTTTATCAGAGATCATGTGATGAATGGTAATATAGAACTTCATTTTATTCCAACTGATTATCAGTTAGCTGATCTATTCACCAAACCTCTTGATGAGACAAGATTCAACTTTCTCATCAGCGAGCTTGGAATGCTGAACTTTGAAGGATAAAATCTTCAGCGATTCACATTAAGATCAGCGACACTACTACTTTGGATAAAATCAACTTGTATAACCCATTCTATCATTCTCTCTCTGAATAAACTTGATTCGCTGATATCAAGGTATGTTTTATTTCTCTCTCTGACAATCGCATGAAAATGCAAGATTTCAAAACAAAATGCATCGCTGAATATCTTTTCCTTAACAGCGATATTTTGAAATTTCTTAAAACCTTCACTGAATATTTTCATTCAGTGCTTCATGTTTTCAAAAGTATCTCTGAGTTTTTCAAAACCTCAGAGACAACCAAGAATATGAAAGGACATTTGTGACGTCATTGCAACGGATAAAACCCCGACACGTTTTCTTTTCCTGACACACGTTTGCACGTCTCGTTCAAACTTCCAATCAAATGCAAACACGTGTCCGTGTCATGATGAAAATCTTTTCCCGCTCAAGGTTTTCTCTTTCTAAAATCTCTATATAAACAAATTCTTTGTTTATATTTTTCTTTTACGCGATCAATCTTCCTCCGCAAGAAAGAATTCACTGTTGCATTTGTGATTTCAAAAACTTCAAGAACTGTTCATCATCTTCTTCATCAAACATCAAGGTTAATATGTTCTTATTTATTACCAAATGCGTATAACTTGTTTCCAATATTCTCATTGTTTTAACAAGATCAAACATAAGAACTTCGTAAAATGAAATCATTTTCTTTCGTGGTTTTATGAACACAACCATTTCATGGTTGTTCTTCAAGTTTAAATGCAAAATCTTAAACTTGTTCTTCATTCGTTTCCAGAATCTATTTCTTCATAGAAAACTGGAAAACAAGAAAATGGGTTTTACATTTCTGTTCAAAAACATGAAAACCCTAATCTTCATTAAGACATTTGTGTCTGAATGAAATGGATAAAATTCGAAACATCTTATTGGAAATTCTTTCCACATTAAGATTATTCTTATTTGTTAACATCTTTGGTTGAACTGTTAATACAGAGAAATGGCCTCGTCTGACATTCCTGCTACCGCTGAGAACATCTCCGCTGACTCTGAGGAAGTGGAAATCCTCAAGGCTCCACAAGTCAAGTTCAATCTTGATCAACTAGACTGGGCTAAGATAAACAACCTTTCTGCGCTTCTCGAGTTTCCTCCTCGAAAGCAAGTCACACATCTGACAGATGCTGTGAATTTCCTGAAGAATTGCTGCATTTCAACAGCCCTGACCATTTCACCCCCTGCAAGTCAGCTGCTACTATCTCAGTTCTGGTACTCTGCCAGACACTCTCAGCTACCATCCGCCAAAGATCCCTCCAAAACAATTGATTGTATCCTCTGCGATACTGAATATGGCACGATAAAGATCACACCTGCCATCATTCGCAAAGCTCTGAACTATCCCATCACTACAAAGGAAAAACCTTTTGTTCCTTTCCCTGACCATAAGAAGATCGCTGACAAAGAAGCTCTTATTGCATTTTTTGATGCAATGGGCTATGTATGGGAAATGGGCAGAGACAAGAAGCCTGAGAAGAAGCTAACACTGCTGAAGAAATCGAAAATGCCCAGCGAGATGAACTTCATCTTCGCTCACCTTATCAGCTGCATGACTGCCAAGACCGGCTCTTCTGATCAAGCCGCTCAACCTCAGCAAGCTATGGGATACGCTCTGCTGAAAGGTCTACACATTGACTGGGCATCTCTCATCTATGATGACTTGCTGCAAAGAGTAGACTCTGCCGCTGATAGGCCTGTTTGGGTTCCCTACCCCCGATTCATCAGCGCTATCTTTCAATATGGCCTGAAGGACAGCTACCCGCAAGAGGGCGATATAAAACTCTCTCAGATTGGCCCTAAGGCACTCGACTTCAAACCCGTTGAAAATGAGGTACGTCTTTCTAACCTCTTAACTCTTCTCAACTCTTCTTCTACTTCTGTGGCTCCTTCAGCGACAATACCCATCGCTGATACTCTGGCCACAAAATCCTCTCCTTCTAAGAAAAGGAAACATTCATCTACCCCACTTGATTCTAAAAGGATCAAGAAAACAAAGGAGCAACCCCAGCAATCTCATGCTGAAGACTCCTCAGCTCTTTCTGCAGAGCTGAAGGAACGTTCGATGGTACGCTCTGCCACACCTGAACAAGCCATCCCTTTTATCCAAACTTCAGCGTCTTTAAACGCTGAGGTTACAAACTTGGAACCGACCCAACCTCCTTCAGTTTCTCAAAAGACTGATGAAGTGATTGTCAGCGAATCCATAGCTGAACTCATAACCCAACCCCCACTCTTATCCTTCGCTCCTCCCTCCACTCATTTGGTCTCTACTCCAGATCTAACTGGAGTTGCCATCATTTCCTCGGAACATAAAGCTGATTCTCCAGGAATGATGAAGACATGACCTGCAGAAAAATCCATGGGCACTTTTGAAGATGACATGGAACTTTACTCAGGAACCCGTGATTTCGATGAATTCACCAATCCTCCTGCAGGTAAACAACAACCCATAAACACTGTGACTAAACCCCAAACTTATGAGCTTTCCACTGTTCACAAGTTTTTATATGTTACAGGTCCTAATTTGGGAGATATCAACGCCTCTCTGAAGTCTGTGGAGACAAAGCTGACAGGTCTCACCACTACTCTCTCCAATAACTCTACAGCTGTAACAAACGCTGGAGAGAATCTGAACAAACTGACAACGGTGGTGGAGAAGAAGGCTTCCACAGATGACATGAAGCAACTTGATAAGACTCTCAGCGACTTCGCCAGGGTGCTCGCTGATATCTACACAGACTACACCTCTCTCAAAAATTCAGTTTCATCCATGTCCAGCGAGGTAACAACGCTGAAGACATCGGTTGGAACACTAGAGGGAGATATGTCTGCTGTGAAGACAAATGTCAACACTCTGACGACTGACTTAAGCTCTGTAAAGACTGACGTTGGTTCGATGAAGACTATGATCGAACAGCTGCTGCACAAGGCGAATACTCCTGCTCCTGCCCCGATCCCTGAATCTGAACATTTTACAGCGGCGGATCGCATTGAGCTCGGGAAGATCAATCCTGCAATTTCTGGCCTTGAAGACAGATTAGCAAAGATTGAAGCTTGTGTAGGTCTCTCTGGAGAAGAAGACAGAGAACCTACCAACGCTATTGAATCTAGCCATTCCTCCCCCAGTCATCATGAAAAAAGGGGGAGAAGAGCGCTGAATACCTCGCCAAGAGCGCTGAAGACCTTTCCCATGATGAATCTATCAGGGGAGAGAAGACGAATACTGAAGAAACCACCACTGGACCTCAGGGAGATGAAAACCCTTAGGAAACCGAGAAACTCGCCTCTGTATCTGAGGGGGAGCAACTCGAAGAAGAAGCTGAGAAAACTGAATCCGAAGCAGAAGATAATGAAGCCGTCGACATCCCTGATGATGAACCATCTTCTTCTCCAAAGAATGATGATGATGATGACGAAGATGACGATGACTTCTTTATCGTCAAACCTGCTCAAAAGATCAAAGCTCTTAAGGGAATCTCGATAAATGAACCTTCAGGGGAGCGGACAAAGACAAAGCCCTCAGCCTCTGGAGCTGAGAAAGGCAATGGCAAAAGCGTCGCTGAAGATGACAATCTGATGATCTTGCTTGAAAAGCCGGTTTGTCAGGTACACTAATCATCTCTCACTCCATCCCTCCTCTATCATACACTATCAGTTCCTTTACCCAAGCCTATACACTTGAACCAATTCTCTCTATCTGACTCTACCCAAGTTCTTACTTGTAAGATCGCTGTGTTTCAGCTAGTCCTCTCCCCTGTTTGAGGATATCGCTGAAGGCTCCACAACTGCGACTTCACCAAAAATACCAGCTGCTGCTGAAGAAATAATCCCAGTCTTAGATTTAATCTCTGAGACTGAAGAACCAGAAGAACAACTACTCTCGCACAGAGGCAGACCTTCCTTAGCTCCTCAAAAGCTAAGTGAAGAGGATCAGAAAAGAACAGAGGAGATAATAAAGCGATCCGAGGATCAGCGAATCATTCTGAGGCGTGATCAACTTCCTTCAGTTCCTCCAAAGTTCAGAATTTCCAAAGCTGAATACCAGGAACACCTCAGAGCTGAACGCCTACTCGCTGAAAGAAAGGAAGCTGAAGAAAAAGTGTTAGAGCATTATTGTATTCAAGATTTACTGTAAAGTCAATGTACTGTATTAGTTGCTAATGCCTTTATACCTTGTATGTTATGGGTATAAATAGGCATGTCTAGTTCTTAGTTAGAAAGGAATCTAGATCCCTTTAGGAACTTCTTGAGCATTTTGTCATTTGTACTTTAGAGATCAATCAATTCAACACCAAATTGCAAAATCAATGTTCTAAAAATCTGACAGAGAACTTTTTCTCAAGAACACCAAATTTTACAAAATCTTAAAATTGATCAAATCTTGGCATGATTTTGCAAAATTGATGATTCTAAACTTGTTTAGAATGATGGAGAAACACTTTGCAATCAAAATCAAACACAAAAACGAGCTAAAAATCTATAACCCATTTGTGTTCTTCAAGAATGGAGATTTTCTTCAAAAATCTTCAAAAAATCTTCAAATCTTCAAGAAATTGGACGAATTTGCACACAATTCAATCTACCAAAGCTCTGATACCAATTGAGAAACCAGTTTCTATTAGGTAATCATCAAATCATCCATTGATCTTGAACATAATAGAGATTTACATAGGAATTATGCACTTTCTCTCTCTAGAATGCTCTCACTTCTCTCTCTAGAATATTACAATTAAGATCACTAATGAATTGCTCTCTCTAGACTTCCTTGAGACTTTCTTAACATCTAAGCTAACTAATCCTATTTATACCTAGGATTACAAGGCATTAAATCTAATCTACTTTGACTTTTCAATTAAAGCTACTTTGACTTTGACTATCTTTGACTTTTACATTGTTTGACCATTACAAGACTTTAACAATAAATCTTGAATACAATAATGCTCTAACAAAAAGACAGAGAATACGCCATCAAACTTACTCAACGATCAATAAAAGACCCCAAGCTGAAAAGAGTTCCCATTGATGTTCAACGTCAGCTATGGGATGATGCTCAAGAGATCGTTAGAGAAAAGACTAAGGTCTCTGATACGAATTTGGAATGGGCTAAACAAATGCTGACCTATCAATCTAGACCATCCAAAATCGTCAAGGCAAACATCAGAGGAAGACTGTACGCTGAAGTTCCTGTTGTTGAAGTGGACGTCTACAGAGATGACGAAACCAAGCAAACTTTCTATGCTACAACATTAGAAAAGTTTGGTCTCTCTGAATGGTTAGAAACAAAATTAGCCATTCAGGGATCGCGCTCAAAGTTCAAAAGCCATGTCGAGAAGATCTTAAACAAACAGATCGACCTGCTTTCATCTGCTGTGGATATTCCTCCTACTCTTCCTCAACCAAGAAAAGTCCCTGATAAGAAAAAGAAAGCCTCTGGTTCAGGTCCTCATATTCGGAATGAAATGGGCATTGGTTTCTCTCGTGCTGAAATTGTTGGCCCTGATGCCGATCTCTCAATGCTTGACACCTCTCTACCACCTGGAGAAACATTCATTCCTGGCACAGTTGTAAGTGATCCCTATGGTATATTCTTTTTAGACTACTATGGAAATCATCACTTTCAACGTATCTCTGAGCTAGACATCGCTCCTATCGAACAACTCAGAGATCTCGTATACTGGTGTGAAGTCAGACGCAACATCAAAGCTAGACACCTGAAGCCCTTGATTTTTGAAGCAACTCTGAAGAAAAAGAATCAAGGAGAAGATGTCCCTGACTGGATGATCCCCACATCAAAGACCCTTGATGAACTTCTCATCAAGGAAGAACCTTTATAAGCTGATATGATCACCTTTTTCTCTATTGTATCAGTTATTCTTCTGTACTTGTAATTTATTTCGCTCGTACTTGTAATATTTCCATTTCTCTTTGTAACCTGATTCAAAGTTTTAAAGAAAGATTTCAGCGAATGTACTTTACTCCATCAGTACTGAAAAGATCCCAGAAAACAGTAAAAGGGACAAATATTTTATGAGTTCTTTTTATCCTTATGTTTTCATTTAATAGCAATTTTCTTTGTTGCTATGTCATAATCAAATAGGGGGAGATTGTTGATCCAAACCCTCAGTGATTTGATAATGACCCTCTTTTATATACTTAGTGAAAATTGTAAGTAAACAATATGTATCAGAGTTTCACTATCGCTGATAAGTACTAAGATCTTCCAGTACCGCTGATAGGAACTCTCGCTCTTTTAAGTTAAACATTCAGCGAACACTGTTCATCATTAATGTTCTGAGTCTGTTCAGTCATTATGATGATCGCTGATAAGTTAATTGTTTACTTATGATCCCTGAAGACAAGTTTCACGTCAACAAAAGTTCTACGCTGAAGTCGAAGATCAAGCACAAGAACCAGCGACAAGTCTCCTAATGAACTGATGCGGATCAGCGAAGACTCAGATTTGTCCACTCAACGTGAAGTATCAAGTACAATACTTCAGCTATCGCTGAACTTTATCATTCGCTGAATAGAAAATGATAATCGCTGAATCAACGAAAAGCTGATCATGAAGTCCTTCGTACAAAGTACTTTTGTCTTAACCTCCCTTGCACGACTCCGTACGAAATGTCAGAAAAGAACCTCCGACTGTCTGAAATCGTACAACCACTCTGATACTACACTGTTCATCCATGCAGCTACTAAGGTTGTCAACCAAGGTCAATGACATGCAACCAACCAGCTGATGACACGTGTAAAATGTATACTGACTTGCATTAAATGCATGCAGTATATAAAGAGATGAACCCACTTCATTTGAAGTAACTTGCTAACTCTGGACAAGTTCAATCTCTTATCTCAAGATAGGTTATTATTAGTAATTTCCTTATCTCTCTTAGTGCAAGAAACCTTAGTGTTCCAACTTGTTTAGATTTAGGTTTATCCTTAATCTTGTTTCCGCAACAAGCTGTAAATTGTTAATGATTTATCAATAAACAATTTAGAAAAGTAAAATCTGTGTGTTTGTATTCAACCCCCCTTCTACAAACTTGTATAGGCCTTCGGGACCAACAGTAAGATGATAGTACTTTGTAAGGAGACTTCATGATCAACTTTCGTTGAATCAGTACTTTATCAGCGAATGATAAAGCTCAGCGATTGCTGAAGTCTTCTACTTGATACTTCACGTTGAGTGGACAGGTCTTGCTTCGCTGATATCCGCATCAGTTCATTAGTAGACTTGTCGCTGGTTCTTGGGCTTGATCTTCGACTTCAGCGTAGAACCTTTGTTGACATGAAACTTGTCTTCAGGGATCATAAGTAAACAACTAAACTATCAGCGATCATCACAGAGACTGAACAGGCTCAGAGCTACTGGATGAACAGGGTTCGCTGAATGTTTAATCTAAAGAGCGAGAGTTCCTATCAGCGGTACTGTAAAGTCTTAGTACTTATCAGCGATAGTGAAACTCTAATACATATTGTTTACTTACAATTTTCACTAAGTGTTAAAGAGAGGGTCATTATCAAATCACTGAGGGTTTGGATCAACAATCCCCCTCTATTTGATTATGACATAGCAATAAAGAAAATTGCTAAGTATGAAAACATAAGGATAAAAAGAACTAATAAAATATTTGTCCCTTTTACTATTTTCTAGGATCTTTTCAGTACTGATGGAGTAAATTACATTCGCTGAAATTTTTCTTTAAACTTCGTATAAGGTTACAAAGGGAAGTTGAAAAATTACAATTACAGCAAATAAATTTACAAGTACAAAAGATATAAGCTGATAAGGATAGAAGAAATACAAGGAAATCCTATCAGCTTTCAAAGGGTTCTTCCTTAACGAGAAGTTCATCAAGGGTATTTGTTGTTGGGATCATCCAGTCAGGGACAGTTTTTCCTGGATTTCTTCTTTCTTGTGCTTCTTTGAAGATCAGGGGCTTGAGGTATCGTGCCTGAAGATCGCGTCTGAATTCACACCAATAGATGAGATCCCTGAGCTGTTCGATGGGAGTGATGGGAAGCTCAGAGACACGTTGAAAACGTTGTCCTTCATCGTAGTCGAGAAAGAAGATACCATAAGGATTGCTTATGACTTTACTAGGGACGAAACGTTCACCAGGTGGCAGAGAGGTATCCAGTGCTGAGAGATCAGGATCAGGACCAAGTACTTCAGAACGTGAAACACCAATACCTATTTCGTTCCAGATAGGAGGACCTGAATCTGATGGTTTGGACTTTTTCTTTGTAGAGGCCCTTCTTTGTTGAGTCGCAAGAGGAGGAGGAACATCCACAGCAGAAGAAACCAAGTCGATCTGAGAATTTATGATTTTCTCAACATGGCTCTTATATTGTGAGGTAGATCGCTGAATGGCTATTCGCATCTCCAACCATTCAGGGAAACCGTACTTATTGATCGTAGCAGCGTAGATGTTTTCCTTGGTACCGTTTTCTGTGAATAGATCGACCTTAACAACTGGAACATCTATGGTCGATTTTCCTCTGATGAATACCTTGTGATTTTTGGCAGCCCGATATCGATAGTGCAGTCTTTCTTTGCACCATTCCAAGATGGAATCAGATACCTTGGTCTTTTCTTCAACGATCTTCTGGGCGTCTTCCCATAACTGACGTTGGACTTCGATGGGAGCTCTTTTCAGTTTGGGGTCATTCACCGATTCTTGGGCAAGTTGGATGGCTAGGGCCTTATCTTTTTCTTCAGCTTCCTTCTTTTCGGCGAGTAATCTTGTGGCTCTAAGATAATCAGCGAACTCTTTCTTTGATAACCTGAACTTTATGGGAACAGGGACTTTAGAGCGAGGGAGGATGATTCACTGATCCACGAACTTCTTGATCATTTCTTCTCTCCTTTTCTGATGCTCTTCACTTATCTTTTGAGGAGCTAAGGAAGGTCTGTTTTTGTGAGGGAGAAGTTGTTCTTCAGGTTCATCGGTCTCAGTGATTAAATCCAAGACCGGGATTATTTCTTCAGCTCTTGTGGCTGGAATTATTGTTGGTGCAGCAGTGCGGACTTCAGCTGGATCCTCAAGCAGGGGAGAGGACTAGCTGAAACACAACGATCGTTTATGTAAGATTATGGGAAGAAAAAGATAGAGAAAAGAATGGGGTTTAAGTGTATAGAGGTTTTATGGATAGAAGGATTGAGATTGAGAAGGGATAGAGAAGGGATGCAGTGTAAGGGAAGAGAAGATATTGTACCTGGCAAACTGGCTTTATCTGAAGGATGGCCAGATTGCCTTCTGCAGCGAGGCCTTTGTTTTTGCCTTTGTCAGCTTCAGACGCTGCAGGCTTTGTCTTGGTCGTCTCCCCTAATGGTTCTTTTATCGAAATCCCTTTCCCCATGGACCTTCTTGGGCTCAACGAAGAAGAAGTCATCATCATCATCATCGTCATCATCATCATCATTTTTATGAGTTGATGATGGTTTGTCGTCAGAGATGTCGACAACTTCGTCATCTTCAGCTTCTTCTTCAGACTCGTCCTCATCAGCATAAGGTTCGGTCACATCAACATTAGCTTCCTTGTGTTTCTCTTCGAGTTGATCCCCCCAGATACAGAGGGAGGTTTCTCAGTTTTCTCAGGGTTTTCAACTCCCTGAGGTTGTGAAGCAGCAGCAACATTTTCATTTTTCTCCCCCTCTGAATTATGGGGAAGATCTTCAGCTTTCTTCTCCCCCTCTTCCACATTATGAGTGGGGGAGGAAACAGATTGATCAGCAGCAGCAGCAGTCATAGGATTACTGTCTTCCAGGCCAGTAAGTCCCATGAAGGTTTCAATCACAACTATTCTTGCTTCTAGGCCAGAAATAGTAGGACTGATCTTTTGGAGATCCTCTTGATCGGCCTGAGTAAAGTGAGACTTTGGGGCATCCAGGCGATTGAGTATCTGCTGAAGGAGATCTTTGACCGTGGTGACCTCACCCTTAAGAGTACCAACCTCTGTCTTCAATGATGTGACTTCATTGGACAGAGTGGTGAAGTTTGTTGCGAGGGTGGTGTTGGTGAGGTTGAGATTGTTGATGTTTGTGGAAGTTTCAGCGAGAGTGATAGCAAAGGTTCCTATGCTTCCATCCACCTTCTCCATATCAGCTTTGGAGGCTTTCTCATCAACGACCTCGGTCAACTTTTTGAGGTTCTCTCCAGCGTCTGTAACCGCTGAAGAGTTTGTGGAGAGAGTGGTGTTGTAAGATTCCACCTTTGTTTCTAGGGCCTTCAGGGAGGTGTTGATATCCCCTAAATTAGGACCTGAAACAGTTATTAACTTATGAACAGAGGAAAGCTCAGAAGTTTGGGGTTTTGAGAGAGGAGTAGGTTGGGTTATGTGTATACCTGCAGGCGGGTTGGCGAAGTTGTCGAAGCCTCGTAACCCTGAATGGTATTCCATGTCGCCTTTGAGAGTGCCTTGGCGCATGGAGGTGCCTGCAGATCCTAAGTTTGTTCCCATCATCGCATGTATAGTATCAACAGTTGAATCATGAACGATGACGTTGGTTCCTGAGAACGGTGGGAAATTTGGTGGAGTATCCAAAGAAAGAGTGGGAGGAGTGAAGGATGAGAAGATTGGTTGGGTGCAGGGTTCAGCGTTGGATCTGCTGACAATCACTTCAGTCTGTAGAGAGACTGAAGGAGGTGGGTTCAGTTCCAAGTTTATAACCTCAGTGTTTAAAGACGCTGAGGTCGGGATGGAAGGGGTGGCTTGAGCAGCTGTGGCAGAGCGTACCACGAAACTATCCATCGACTCTTCTAGAAGACGAGTCGAGGAGTCTTCAGCATGTGAATGCTTGGAGGGTTGCTCCTTGGTTTTCTTGATCCTTTGAGAATCAATTTGGGTAGTAGAATGTTTCCTTTTACGAGAAGGAGTGGAGGGTGCAGCCTGGGTATCAGCGGTGGGGATTACCACTGAAGTAGTTGTAGAAGTAGAAGAAGGAGGATTGAGAAGATGTAAGAGAGTAGAGAGACGTACCTCGTTTGGCATGGGGCTAAAGTCGAGCACCTTAGGGCCAACCTGAGGGAGTCTCAGATCACCTTCTTTTGGGTATTTGTCCCCAAGTCCTTGTAGAAAGACGGCGATGATGAATCGGGGATATGGAACCCATGTTGGTCTATCAGCCATGTCTACTCTGAACGCAAGATCGTCGTAGATGATCGAGGCCCAGTCAACATGGAGACCTTTTAGCAATGCATATCCCATTGCTTGCTGTGGTTGAGCGGCTTGATCAGAGGAGTCGGACTTCGCTGTCATGCAACTTATCAAGTGGGCGAAGATGAAATTCATCTCGCTCGACATTTTGGACTTCTTGATCAGGGTCAGCTTCTTCTCAGGTTGTTTATCCCTCTCTGTTTCCCATACGTAACACATTGCATCAAAGAATGCAGTGATGGCTTCCCTATCAGCATGGTTTTTGTGGTTAGGCAGAGAGACAAAGGGTTTTTTTTTGGTGGCAGTGGGTAGGCTGAGTGCACGTCTGATAATCGCGGGGTTGATTTTGGTTGTGCCAAATTTGGTGTCACTGAGAATGACATCACAGAGTTTCTTAGGGTCTTTGGGTGAAGGAACCTGAGCTGTTCTGGCTGCCAGAACCGAGATAGAAGGAATTTATGAGCAGGGGGTACGAAGGTTAGGGCTTTGGATAAGCAGCAGGTTTTCAGAAAATTCACAGCATCATCCAGATGCGTGACTTGCTTTCGAGGAGGAAAATCGAAAAGCGCATAGAGGTTGTTATTGTTGAAAGTTACTTTCTCAGGTGTGAACTTGACCTGAGGAGCTTTGGGGAGAGTCAATTTCTCAGCAGCAGGCGATTTCTTAGCAGTAGGGGCAGCAGTAGAAGATGCCATTGCTGTTTATCATGTCAACCAAAGAATATAGATAAAGAATACAGTCTTAATGTGGAAAGACATTCCAAAATAAGATGGTATTTATTTTTGTCCATTTCATTCAGACCCAAAATGTCTTAATGAAGATTAGGGTTTTCTAGTTTTGACAAAAAGAGACAAGAACTAGTGAATGTCTTATTTTCCAGTTTCCTTTAGAGATAAGGATTCTGGAAAAACATATGAAGAACAAGTTTAAGATTTTAGATTTAAACTTGAAGAACAACCATGAATATTGTGTTCATAAAATCATGAAAGAAAATGATTTCATTTTAAAAAGTTCTTTTGTTTGATCTTGTAGAAACAATGAGAAGATCAGAAACAAGTTAAAACAGGTAAATAATAAGAATATTAACCTTGTTGTCGAAGAAGAAGATGAACAGTTCTTGAAACGAGAATTCAAGAATTCGAGATGCAACAGTAAATCTTTTCTTGAAGAAGAAGTTGTTCGCGTAAATAAAAAATATAAACCCGAGTGTGTTTATATAGTGAGATTAGAAAGAGAGAAAAACTAGAGCGGGAAAGTTTTTCATCCTGACACGGACACGTGTTTGCATTTGATTGGATGGTAAACGAAATGTGCAAACGTGTGTCAGAAAAAGAACGTGCCAGGGTTTATCCGTTTGATTACGTCACAAACTTCCTTTCATATTTTAGGATGTCTCTGAGGTTTTTGAAAAACTTAGGGACATTTTGAAAACATGAAGCACGGAATAGAAATATCAGTGTTTGTTTTAGAAATTTCGAAGTATCACTGAAAGGAAGAGATATTCAGCGATGTAATTTGTTTTGAGATCTTGCATTCATTTGCGAACGTCAGCGAGTAAAGAGAAATCATACCTTAACATCAGCGAATCAAGTTTGTTCAGAGAGAATATGATAGAATGGGTTATACAAGTTGGTTTTATCCTGTCGCTGATCAAATGCGAACCGCTGAAGAGTTTATTCTTCAAAGTTCAACATTCCAAGCTCACTGATGAGAAAGTTAAATCTTGTCTCATCAAGAGGTTTGGTGAAAAGATCAGCTAACTGAAAATCAACTAACTTAGGGGGAGATTGTTAGCCCCAAGTATCTGTAATGTAAAAGTATTGAAAATATTATCAAGTCAGAAGACCATCAGAGATGCAGCAGAAGACTTAGAAGAAAAAGCTTCAAGAAGATCAACAGAACTCAACAGAGTTCTGGTGGAACTAACAGAGCTCAACAGAGCTCTATCAGAAGATCAACAGAAGAACTGTTCACAATCGAAGACCAACAGAGCTCTGGTCTATGAGCTCTGTTGTAGTGAAGACCTCTGTGATGCCTAAATCTCGTAAGAAATCCCAAGTGTTAGACAAGTGTCCATACTTTCCACGTATGCCCTAAAATTAGGAGACACACTTTCCACGTGTCATTCTAGGGTACGATAGTACACTGTCTTCACTTTATCAGGGCTATAAATAGAGAGGTAGTGGAACAAACAATTGTAAGATTTGGGAAGAATAGTTTTCCACAATTGTTTAAGCACATACTGCATCAATCCCGAGCACTACCTCCGTACGATATTGTCCCCTGTGAGATTTCAAGATACACCATTGATCTTGTTCTTGGTGTTATCCATTATCAATATACGAGCAACGTTTCTTATTTGATCTTCTTATCATTATCCTGTTCTATAATTGATTCTCAATATTACAATATCATTTACACAATCACTCACCTTAATGGCTTTATATTTAAATGCTTCCGCTGTCTATATTACTACCATTAATGTGATACAACGTGAATCTGGGAACCTACAATTGGTATCAGAGCTTCTTTGGTTTTCTTAAACCAAACGATCCAATCTACCAAGGTTGACTCACTGTTGTTGATTGTGTCTGTGTGTCTTTAAAAGCTTCATTATATACTCTGTTTTTACTGCTTTCTAGTCTAAACAATCCTTCATAGCTCATATAACTGTGTTTAAAGCTTTCTAGTTTAGTTTAAACGTTTCTCTCAAAAGTTACTGTTCCATTGGTTACTGTTTAAAACTCATATTCTAGTTGAAACTCTTTTTGTAAAAAACGGTACTCTGTTTTTCTCAAAAATGGCGAACAACGGTATAAATGCTATCTATACTGCTGGTTCTTTAACAAAACCTCCTACTCATATGAGAGATGAATATGCTCAGTGGAAGATCAGGATGGTTAACTTGTTCGATGGTATGGATA
Organism: Saussurea involucrata; assembly: GCA_033807775.1. Taxonomy (NCBI): domain Eukaryota; kingdom Viridiplantae; phylum Streptophyta; class Magnoliopsida; order Asterales; family Asteraceae; genus Saussurea; species Saussurea involucrata. Next base: position 61,800,547 of record CM066320.1, on the reverse strand, counting down.
AAGACTTAATGCGATCTGTCACGGATGGACCATACCAACCCATGGTTTTTGTTCCTCGTGTACCCGCAACAGGAACTACTGCTAAGATTCCAGCTCATTATGAGATTAAAACCACATGTTTTACAGATGAGGAAAATCTAAAAATGGAAAATGATCTTAAAGTAGTTAGACTACTGATAATGGCCATTCCAAACGAAATATTTCAAGAACTAGATTCATGTGTTACTGCTAAGGAAATCTGGGATCAACTTCTTAACCAACTTGAGGGTGGTATCAAGACCCAAAAGAACAGAAGGACCCAATGTATAAATGAATACAACGATTTCAAGGCACTTCCTGAGGAAACCTTACAACAAACCTACAACAGATTTAATGTATTGATCAACAAATGCAAAAAATGTGGGGTTGTCAGGTCGAAGGAAGATAACAATGTTATGTTTTTGAAAAGTTTGAATGATGAATGGTTAAATCTGTCCATGTATTTACAAGCTAACCAGGACTTAGATGCATGGTATCTAACAGATGTGTATGGCACTTTGGCCGCACAAGAGAAGGATGTTGTCAAGCAAAAAAGGCAAATCCACCATTACTGGCCCAATCGCCTTAGTTTCTGATTCTAAGAAAACCACATCAGATAAGTCCAACAGAGAGAGTTAAAATAGAGAGAAAAAGAAAGAAAAGTTCGTTAAAAAGAAAGGAAAGAAAAGTTTGGTTGAAGAGAGTGAAACAGAGGAAAGCTCATCAGAGGATGATGACATTCAAGATTTTGCTCAATCTCTTGCTTTAATAACTTAACAATTTAACAAGAGATTTGGCAATAAGTTTGACAGAAGAGGTAGGTATGAGAGAAATAGAAAGGAAGATAGAATAGAATATGCTGCACCAGAACAAAGTAACAACAGAGTCACCACAGAACAAAGACAGCCTCCACAAACAGAAGACAAAATCCACCAGCACAACAGAAGGCCGATGCTGCCCAACCCATCAATCAGAATGATGGGCGTTGCTTCAGATGTGGCAAACCTGGGCACTTCTCTGTTAATTGTAGAGGCAAACTGGTAAAAGACCAGGACTACTACAAGAACAAATACAAGTACAACTACAAAGAAAGAAGCTATGTTGCTGAAATGGAGAACTGGGTTTCTGATTCATCTTCTGATGATGAACCAGAACAAGCCAACTTTTGTGGAGTTGCTGTGGATGATGAAAGTTTAGAAGAAACTGTTGACTGGATGACCGGAGAACCAGAGATAACGAAGGGAACAACAGAAGAAGAAGATCTAGCTCATGCATTTGCTCTTACTACGACAGTGTCTGACGACAGAGCGCTGGAGACCACCAGACCCAGTGCCAAGGTATGTTCCTCGGAATTCAAGTCTGACTCAGAATTAGAAATGCATGTTTCTATGCTGAATGAGGAATTTCAACTTCTTAAACAAAAACTTTCTGAAGAAAAGGAGCTAAGAAAGCTAGCTCAAAAGGATCTGTCCTTTTACAAGAGAGAGAAAACTCTCTTAGAACAAGAAAAGGAAGAAATCTTCAAAGAAAAATCTGAGCTAGAAATCTTGCAAAAGAAGAAAGGGAGTCTGTTTTCTGACAAGATTAAAGAATATGAAAACGTTTTGAAACAGAAATCTGAATAATTGAAAAAGTCTGAAACAGAGAGACTTAACTCTGTTGCTCTAACTGATTATTTTCAAAGAGAAAGGGAAATTCTGCATCAATCCCTACAGAAAAAAGAAATTCAGATTAAAAAGTACCAGGATGCACAAGATGTGCACATCAAGATAAATTCACAGATGGATACGCAAGGTCTTGGTTTCTCTGACCTTGCTCCCTATGACGAAATGAAGAAGACATCTCTGTCCTCTGCCTTTTGTGTTGGGAAAATCCAAGAGGACGTGATATCTGGTAATGTTGTTTTCAAAAGAACCAAAACTTCAGATGCTTTCCCAAAACCAAGAAATCTTGACTTTAGGAACGTCAGCTATGATTCCTCTGATCATGAAAAGGTTTTAAAACCATCCTCTGAGTTTATTCTTGATCAAGGAAGAGCTAGAATCATACTTCCTAACTCTGTCGAGGACTTGGATACAAAAGAGATTTTTAACTTCAACTCATTCAAAGGACAGAAGTCTGTTACTTCTGTGACTGAGTCCTCTATTGAAATACCATAGAACAAACTCAATCCAGAAGCCCCAGTCTTCCCTCCTACCCCTAAATCCATAAGAACATCTTTTGAGGAAGATTTGTTGAAAGTTATTAAGGAAAATGATGTTTCAGATTCTCTAAAGCCAAAGTTGAGAAGGTTCAGAATTGTCAAGACAAATATATCTGTCATACCCATTGAATCTAATACCTCTAACAGAGCCACTAAAGACTTTCTAGCCTATGACTGTGACTCTGATTCTGAAGTAGATGAACAGATCTTTTGTGGTCAAAAGAAAATTTTACACAAGTTAAAGCAGATACCGATAGGATCTACGGATCTAAAAGAGGATGTTTCTTTCTTTAAGTAACAATCAAGATTTATACCGGTAACTGAGTTTAACAACAAAGGTTTTAAGATTCTAGCTTCTAATGCAGTAGAAGAGGAGAAGAGAGAGAAAAACAAAAGTGTTTTTTTAAACCCAAATGTTCCTCTTGCATTCAAACCAGTAAAATTCACACCAGAACAGAAGGGAAAATGGATAGCAAACAGATCTATTCCAAATTCTAGTGTAAATCAAAGAAGAAATTCTTTCTGGTCAAATGAATCTATTACAAAGAACATCATGTCAACAGAGTCTGTTCCAAGGAATAACAGTTTTAAGAAACAAAACCAGGACAGATTGTATGCAAAGACATCTGGTCCTAAAAATTTCAGAATCAAGCTACATTCAAACAGTTTTTGAATAAAAACAATGTGCATCAGTCATGCTCCATCAACTGCAATTGTATTCAGTTGTTACTAAAATTGCAAAATCATCTGAATGGTCCCCACTGTGTTCTAAATCAGTCAGTTCAAAGGAAAAATCCCACGACTGTTCAGAATACACAGAGGAAAACCTCTGGCACACCATCACAGTATGGAAAGTCCAAAGGAAAGTCTGTTAACCCACCTAAGCCTAACAAGAAAGGACCCATCATGCAATGGGTACCTAAAAAGAACTAATCTGTCTTGTAGAAACCTCATGTGCAGATCTGGTACTTGGATTCTGGATGCTCCATGCACATGACGGGAAATAAGGAGTTGTTAACTTCTTTTAAGAACAAGATGGGAAGTGCAGTAACCTTCGGAGGAGACAATGGCGGACAGATTAAGGGCTATGGTACATTAGTTAATGGTGGTGTTTCAGTCTCTGAGGTTGCTTATGTTGAAGGATTAAATCATAATCTTCTCAGTATAAGTGAACTCTGTGATCACGGATTCGATGTCAATTTCAGGAAGAAATATTGTTCCTTGTTACTTTCCGAGTCTGGTCAAGAACTTTTAAGAGCTGACAGAAAAGGCAATCTTTACAAAATTATTTTTAAACCAAAACCAAAACTCTACAACAGAGAAACTCTGTTTAGTGTCTTTGAAAAATGAAGATGCCTGGCTCTGGCATAAAAGATTTGCCCATTTGAACTTTCAAAACCTTGACAAGCTCGTGAAACTGAAGTTAGTAAAAGGACTTCCTTCTCTGAAGTTTGACAAAGACCATCTCTGTTCTGCTTGTGAACTGGGTAAGATGAAAAGATCTTCACATAGAACAAAGAGTGATCATAGTTGTCCCAAACCTTTGCATATGCTTCACGTGGATATCTGTGGTCCAATCTTTGTGCAAAGTCTGTCGGGCAAGAAGTATATTCTAGTACTTATTGATGAATTTTATAGATACACTTGGATTGAGTTCATCAGAGTAAAATCTGATGTCCCAGAAATTCTAATAAGTTTATTGTGAAGGATACAGGTTCTGTTAGATTAAAAGTGCAAAAGTTGAGAAGTGATAATGGGACAGAATTCAAGAATGCCAAAATTGATACCTACCTAACAGAGGAAGGTATTTCCCAGAACTTTTCAGCTGCAAGAACTCCACAACAGAATGGAGTTGTGGAAAGAAAGAACAGAACGCTGGTAGAAGCCGCCAAAACCATGTTGGCTGGCTCTGTCCTTCCAATAAACTTCTGGGCAGAAGCAGTGTCCACAGCCTGTTTTACCCAAAACAGAGCTATGATAGTAAAGAGATTTAAGAAGACTCCTTATGAACTCATCAACAATAGAAGACCAAATGTGAAATTCTTTCATGTTTTCGGTTGCAAGTGCTACATATTGAATGACAGAGAACAGCTGGGAAAGTTTGATAAGAAAGCAGACGAAGGAATCTTTATTGGTTATTCCTTAACCTCTAAAGCCTACAGAGTCTACAACTCCAGATGTCGGGTCATTCAAGAGAGTGTAAATGTGTCCTTTGAAGAAAGTACATCAAGCTCCTCTGATCGTAAATCAACAGAGGGGACACAGACAGAACAAAAGAAGACAAGTTCTTCAAAGACAAGGGAAGAAGATATCAATCTCATGTTCAACGATTTCTTCGATGATGATGATTCCTCTGATAACATCAACAAAGGAGATCAAGCTCAGAACTCAACAGAACAGAATCTGACAGGTACATCTCTCACTGGTCCCTCTAATACTTCACCATCTACTTCTCTGTCTACAGGAGTGATTCAGAGAAATGAGGAACCACATCAGAACGAGAGAAAACCTGAACAAGAGCCATCATCACCTCTGCTAACTAATATTGGCAGAGACTCCTTGTTTGAAAGATCACCTTCACAGAGCCCTGTCAATAACTCACAGAGCCCTGGTCCAAATCCACAGAGCTCTGACGCTGAAGTTCATCTTTTCCCATCAAAAGCACAAACCCCGCCTGTTGTCCATGCTCCCATGACACGATGGACAAAGGATCATCCTCATCATCTTATCATCGGTGTTGCTAAAGATGGTGTAAAGACAAGATCGGCCACAATCAATGAAGCATTCTTTGTAAATTTTTTAAGCATGATTGAGCCGAAGAAGATGTCTGAAGCCCTAGAGGACCCAAATTGGATCGAAGCTATGCAAGAAGAGCTTCTGGAATTCGTAAGAAATAAAGTTTGGTCCTTGGTTTCACTCCCAAAAGGCAAAGCGGCCATTGGAACCAAGTGGGTGTTTAGAAACAAAAAGGATGAAGATGGGATTATCATCAGAAACAAAGCCCGTCTGGTTGCAAAGGGATACAGACAGGAAGAAGGCATTGATTATGACGAAACCTTTGCACCTGTGGCTAGGCTAGAAGCTATCAGAATCTTCCTAGCCTATGCTGCTCATAAGGGTTTTAAGGTCTACCAAATGGATGTCAAGTCTGCCTTTCTGAATGGCAAACTACAAGAAGAAGTTTATGTCCAGCAACCACCTGGTTTTGAATGTTCTGAGTTTCCAGACCACGTTTACAAGTTAGACAAAGCTCTGTACGGTCTTAAGCAAGCTCCCAGAGCCTGGTATGAAACTCTGTCTAAATTTATGTTGATCAATCACTTCGAGAAAGGTATTGTCGAAGGTATAAGAATGATATACTTTTGGTACAAATATATGTTGATGATATTATCCTTGGGTCTACACGGCAGGAGTAATGTGATAAGTTTGAAAGTTTAATGAAAAGCGAATTCAAAATTAGCATGATGGGAGAACTTTCTTTCTTCCTTGGTTTACAAGTTAAACAATCTGACAGAGGGACTTTCATAAGTCAGTCCAAGTACATCTCGGATATGTTGAAAAAATATAAGCTCAATGATTCAAAACCAATGAAAACTCCTATTGCCACTGGAGTTAAGCTTGACTCTGATCTTAATGGTGAACCAACAGATGTCAAGTACTACAGAGGCATGATAGGGTCACTTCTGTACTTAACTGCCAGCAGACCTGATATAATGTTTGCAACCTGTCTCTGTGCCAGATTTCAAGCAAATCCTATAGAAACTCATTTAACAGCTGTCAAGCGTATCTTTAAATATCTGAATGGGACTCAATTTTTGGGTCTCTGGTATCCTCTTAACTCTGGTTTCGAGCTTGTAGCATATACAGATTCAGACTATGGAGGATGCAAGAATGACAGAAAGAGTACTTCTGGTAGCTGCCAACTGCTTGGAGAAAAGTTGGTGAGTTGGACATCCAAGAAACAGAACTGTGTTTCAACCTCTACAGCAGAAGCAGAATATGTTGCTGCTGCTAGTTGTTGCTCTCAAGTGATATGGATGAAAACCCAGCTCAAAGACTATGGCCTGGAGTATGGTAAAATTCCAATTCTATGCGACTCCAAGAGTGCCATTGCCATAACAGCCAATCCAGTTCAACACTCTAAAACAAAGCACATCGACATAAGGTACCACTTCATAAAGGATCATGTTGAAAAAGGGATTATTGAAATGTATTTTGTTTCAACTGACCTCCAGCTTGCTGACTTGTTCACAAAAGCCCTTGATGAAAGGAGATTTAACTTCTTAATCAGCAAACTGGGTATGCTGAACATGTCCCCCTAACCCTGTTCAAATTCAACAGAGCCTCTGATGTTCCAACAGAGCTCTGTCAAAAGTTAGGAAGGATAGTTCAACAGAGTCTCTGTTTTTCACCAGAACTCTGTCAAGCATACTTTTTCAACAAGCTTAGTGAATCTGTTTGTACATAGTTTTTTTTTGTAAAAAGTTTTGTTTGCTCATATTTCAAGGGGGAGTTTATAATGTTTTGCGCATGGTTTTAGGGGGAGCGAGTCAATTTTTTTTTAAAATCAAAATGACTTCGCTTCCTGTTCTGAAAAGAAAAATCTTGTTGAAGAAAGAGGGAAAACCTGTTCTGATGAAAATATTTTTGATAATGTCAAGAACCTACCAGAACTCTGATATTTCACCAGAGCCTCTGCTGTTTTTCACCAGAACTCTGTGAAATTTCTAAAGTCAAGTTCTGTTCTCGTTCTTTGGCCATTTCCTCATCAGATACAGAATTTTAAATGATTTTGGGTAAAGGTGAAACACCAAAGGAGACTTGAAAAGCTCCAACAGAGCTCTGTCGGTTTATGCCACGCCATCAGAAGTAACGTCATCAGAGGTACGGGTTATTTCTAAGCGTCAACCACTTGTCACCCACACATCTCTAACCGCGACGGTTTACTTGCACAAAAGTGGTCAGAACAAATCAACTTGGCACTCTCTAATTGAAAGCCAAACCACTAGATGTCCCCACGATACACAATTCAGGCCACTCCACCTTCTGACACTCGAGTGCCTACAGTATCTACGGCGATTACCCAGCCACTATTTCTGATTATAAATATCCATAACCTTGACCCATTTCATTTCTAAACCTCCTAAACCATTCACCTTTCCCTCTTTTATTCAAATCCTCAGTATTCTTCAAGAAAACCCCAAACCTGCAACAATGGCGGAATCCCAAAACTTTGCTGATTCAAGCCGAATAGAACCCACTGATGATATCATTGTTCTTCCAAACGACTTTGCTGACAACAACTACAGATTCGATCACACTCCATGACTCTATCTACCCCTGTATCATGTCTTCATTGAGTTCTTTAGAAACTCTTATATCTTTAGAGCTCTAACAGAATTCGATGACCATCTTCGTGCGATCTATGTCCAACAATGGTGGACCACATGCCAATATATCGAAGAACAGGACAGGATAGTTGGGACCGTCAACGCAAGTAATGGAGGAGCGGGAACAATCCACATTAGAGCAAGTACCCTAAGAAGAATCTTCAGAATGAAAACCAAACGACAGCTAGGAATAGACGCCTATGAGAAACCACCAAAAACAACTGTCCTTCTTGATTTCATGAATTTTCTGGGTTACAACAAGGATCTGAATAGGATAGGAGAGTTCAAGCGACAGAATCTACCCACTATGTGGAATTTCATGTTCTCCACCTTAAACAGAACCTTTACCAGCAAATCTGGTAGTCAAGACCAAGCCACAACGGAAATCCTACAAATCATGTATGGATTGTTCTTCAATCGAAACTTTGACTACGCCAGCATTCTCTACAACGATCTTTTTACGGATGTTAATATAAAAACCTCATCCATCGCAAGAGGAGGAGTCGTTGGATCCCACAAGTTCTTGAAGATGATCAAGTTTCCACTCTTCATCAGTCTGGTGATCAGAAGATCCTTCGACAGACTGGAACTAACTCATCAGGGTCGCTCCACACCTGTTTGGACGATGTCCAAATTCCTCCCCACCATTTCAGGCGAATACCCCTTCATAAGAAGAATTCCAGGTACAATGCTTGCCCTTATCGCCCCTGAACACATCTCTATCCAGAACTATCAGAGTGCTGCTCAACCTCAAGAATCTGAGGTGAGAACCCCAGCATACTTAGGATCTGAGCCTTCCTTGGAGGGCTTGAGTGAGGAGATTGGTGAGGAAGTTAACAGACCAGAGGCAAGAGTACCCGAAGTGGGGTCTTCCTCTAGAAGAGAGGAAGTAGAGGACAGAGCATCTCCTAGAGAGGCTGTCCATGAGGAAGTACAGGAAACACCAGAGGTAGAAACAATCTCTTCTGATAGTGGTGAGCGAGAGGAAAACATCAGAGAGAATCCTGAGAGTTCTACAGCCATAGGAGCCGAGGAAAATGTGATAATAGAAAAAGATGCTCAACAGAGCACATCTGAGGGTATCCTTAACCAAAATCCCAGTGCTTCCACACAATCTAATCCTGGTGATCAAGACCAAAGGATTATTGAAACAAAGGTGCACACCTCGAACCCCAACCAGCCTATACCATCAGAGGCACCTCTTCATGCCTCTGATACGCACGAAGCCGAGGAAGCTATCTTTGGTAGTGATGTTCATTCACCCCAGAACATCAATAGGTCACCTCCACACGATGATGCCTTTGTGGCTCATATAGACAGGTCACAAAATAGACCAGAGATCTTTGTAATCTCACGTAGCATCTGTCCGACTCAGGGACAATGGGAGACCATAGTAGAACAAGGGAAGACATTGCTTGATCCAAATGCTTCTCATCACACCAGATTTCCTTCTTCAGAACCTGAGCTGGAAGAGGAAACTTTGGTCAGAACACCTGTAGTTGTTTCCCCTCAAAGGGAACATCAAGGATCAAGTGGAAGTCCTCCAAGAGCCAACATCAACACAACTCTTGACGGAGGCGCATCTGAACTCGAGGCAGAATTGGATCCATGTGTTGGAACCAAGGAGACCCCCGTTGACACTGTCACAAGAGCAGAGTTTGAAAGCTTCTGTAACAGTATCAACAACTCTTTGAACGAGTATAAACTTATCAATGAACAAAAGGAGGAGCTGATCCGCAAGGAAAATGCTTCTCTCAAGGAAGAACTGCTGAACATCTCGAACAAGCATGCTGAGATAACTCAAAAATATGCCGAGGCTGAAGCACTCACAACAGAGTCTGAACGGGTCAGAGGAGAAGAGATTGCAAAGCTGACAACAGAGATAGCCGACCTAAGATCAGTCAGAACGGAGGAAGTTAAAAATACTTCGATAGATCTTGTAGAACTAAAGCGACTCATAACAGAGAACCACACAGCCCAGATGAACAGAACCCTTCCCATCCCCACGGTTATTCTTTCAGAATCTAACGTCAGAACCTTGACAGAGATAATTACCAACTCTGTTAAGGAATCCATAAAAGAAGCAACCACCTCATCTGCTACTCCACTCAACATCTCCAGCCCTAACCCGAATGACCTACCCATGACAGTTGGCCAAATGGGAGACTTCAGAAAATCAATTCTTAGCCGAATGATGACGATCTCATCAAAATTTGTAATGAAAGCTAAGGCGACAGAACAACACGTGAAAGCGTCCCTTGATACTCACAAGGTCAACTTTGAGGCCCAAGTAGAAGAGATCAGAGGTGCTGCAACAGAGGTAGAGGATGTAATGACAAAGGCAGCCTCAAACTTTACTAATATTATTTTACAGGCTACCTCTACATCGAAAAGACCTGCAGAAGAAGCACCTACAGATGAACCTTCAAGCAAGAGACACAAAGCTGATCTGAGATTTGTTGTTCCGCCCTCACCAAAAGCTCGAATTGACGATTCTGGCGATGATGATGATTTCGAAGATGCTCAAGAAGGTCAATCAGACGATCAATTGGGTGAGTCCTCAGAACAACAAAAGGGGGAGAAGGAGAAGGAGGATAAAGAAAAGGAGAAAGAGGCAGAGAAAGAGAAAGAGGTTGAAAAAGAGAAAGAAGACAAGGGTAAACGGATAATCACAGAAGCAACTAAGACAGAGGCTACAGGAGAAGAAAAGGGGATAACAGAGGAACACACGCCAGAAATGACGGTGGTGGCATTTGACTACATGTTCAAGGACAGAGTCATCAAACCAACAGAAGCGTCAACACAAGAACCACCAGAGATCATCTGCCTAGATACCCCTCCTACATCTCCAAGAAAAGAACCAGAGAGGACAGAACCATCCTCTGCTGAAGGACAAATAAGTCAAGACCAACCTCAAGTCACTCAGAAATCTGATTACATAGACACTCTTATGGCAGAAACCCATGATGACCCAAACCCAATGGTAACAGAACAGAACCCAGAAACCTCTACCTTTCATACCGAAAAACCTGCCTTAGAAACGGTATTTGCATTTCTATATGCTGACAGAGACATCATCCTTGTAAATGCCGTACCCATTAACCCATACCTTAACCTAATCAGAATAAACACCATTTCTGATGCAAGGCTAAAGTTCATCCAAACCAAGTCAAATCAGAACAGAGCCATCAATATAAACTTCGGTATCCGCAGAATTCTGGACATCAAGCACAAGAAGTTTCAATATGACAGAGTCACATACCATGAGTATACTATGGAATCAACAGAAGGCAGAAACGAAATCTTCAATGACAATGATCTCGTCCTTCTGAACCCATATGACTTGATCTTACTTCACGCATACTTCTTGAACTTCTCAGAAAGATACACGCCGGCCAGAACTACGCTACCAGAAGTCAGATTTGCTATGCAAGAGCACATCAATCTCATAATACAGACTGATTATCAGCTAGGCATAGAGTTTGAAGTAGAGAAACTAGCGATTGCACCACCAAATGAAAACCTTGAGGGTTATGGCCATCCCAGAACTGGAACCGTAGTAGAAGATCCTCCCGTCTTTGTCTGTCGATAGAAGGGCACAAAGAAGGCCATCAGAGCAGCTGAAGCCCATAAGTACTCGAGTGAGTCGCTAGTATACCTCAAGAACATAATCCAAAATCTCCCAAGAAGTAAGTGTCCAGAAGAACAACATAAACTCTTCATCGACCAGATTGATCTGATGCTGGACTTTCGTACTCTAATCAGAAGATTCGACAGAATTCTTAGGGGAGATAACTATGCATAAATGTACTACTTCTTACCATGCACTATAATATCTTAGAAGAACAGTACAAAGGCTAACAGAGGTAAATATTCTCTGTTCTTATTGTTTACATCTCTGTTTCAAATTTTTTATTTTCAATACTTAGGGGGAGATTGTTAGCCCCAAGTATCTGTAATGTAAAAGTATTGAAAATATTATCAAGTCAGAAGACCATCAGAGATGCAGCAGAAGACTTAGAAGAAAAATCTTCAAGAAGATCAACAGAACTCAACAGAGTTCTGGTGGAACTAACAGAGCTCAACAGAGCCCTGTCAGAAGATCACCAGAAGAACTGTTCACAATCGAAGACCAACAGAGCTCTGTTGTAGTGAAGACCTCTGTGATGCCTAAGTCTCATAAGAAATCCCAAGTGTTAGACAAGTGTCCATACATTCCACGTATGCCCTAAAATTAGGAGACACACTTTCCACGTGTCATTCTAGGGTACGATAGTACACTGTCTTCACTTTATCAGGGCTATAAATAGAGAGGTAGTGGAACAAACAATTGTAAGCTTTGGGAAGAATAGTTTTCCACAATTGTTTAAGCACATACTGCATCAATCCCGAGCACTATCTCCGTACGATATTGTTCCTTGTGAGATTTCAGGATACACCATTGATCTTATTCTTGGTGTTATCCATTATCAATATACGAGCAGCGTTTCTTATTTGATCTTGTTATCATTATCCTGTTCTATAATTGATTCTCACTATTACAATATCATTTACACAATCACTCGCCTTAATGGCTTTATATTTAAATGCTCCTGCTGTCTATATTACTACCATTAATGTGATACAACATGAATCTGGGAACCTACATACATAATATCAGGTCAGCTAGCTGTAAGATACAAAAGAGAGCCGATCATCCCACGGTATGTCGTGACATTAGCAGGTATTCCAGAAGAATCCTTGTTTAGTGTCAGCGGCGGTGCCATACGGGTTTTCATAGCTGAACTCTGAGTTAAATCAAATTGCTTCAGCATATCTTTAACATACTTTCCCTGATTAATGAAAGTTCCCTTTTCATTTTGTTTTATCTGAAGACCAAGGAAATAGGTTAGCTCACCCATTATGCTCATTTTATACTCTGCTTTCATTCTATCAGCGAAACGAGTACAAAGGTCAGGGTTAGTAGAACCAAATATAGTGTCATCAACATATATCTGAACAAGAAGAATATGACCTTTTACTTTCCTGAAGAATAGAGTCTTATCGATTTTACCACGCTCAAATTTTTCAATATGGAGATAAGTAGAGAGAGTGTCATACCATGCACGAGGAGCTTGCTTTAAGCCGTAAAGTGCCTTATCCAGTTTATAAACATAACTTGGATGCTTAGGATCTGAGAATCCTGGAGGTTGTTCCATATAGACTTCTTCATTCCTCTTTCCATTGAGAAACGCTGACTTAACATCCATTTGATAAACTTTGAAGTCTTTGTGTACAACGTAGGCTAAGAATAGACGAATAGATTTTAGTCTTGCTATTGGAGTAAATGTTTTGTCGTAGTCTATACCTTCCTCTTGTCTGTATGCCTGAGCAACAAGACGAGCCTTGTTGCGGGTTACAGTTTCATGTTCGTCCAACTTGTTTCGATAGACCAATTTAGTGCCTATCACTGTTTTGTCAGTTGGTCTTTGAACAAGCTTACAAACATTGTTTCTTTCAAATTCAGCCAACTCTTCTTGCATAGCGCTGACCCAGTTTGGATCTCTGAGGGCATCATCTATTTTCTTTGGTTCAATCAGAGAAATAAAGTTAACAAATAAACAAATATTACCTGCACTTCGTCGAGTCTGAACACCAGCATTTGGATCACCAAGAATTTGATCAATAAGATGATTGACAGTCCATCGCTGAGCCGGAGTATGAGTCGCTGACTCAACTTGAACTGGAGGAGCTGAAGATGAGGCTTCAGCAACTTCTGGGATATTAGCCAAGAAAGGAGTAGGTGCAAATGTCATTACATTCACTAATTGCTGAGAAGTAGATGGTATGTTTGAGACATTTTGTTTAGAAGCAGGCATAGTGTTTAGAGGAATAACTGAGACCCATGATGTTTCAGCTTCACTATTCTTCATGTTTGGGATGATAGTAGGACCATCATCTTCAACAGTATGAGTATGAGGAGTGGGAATATCTTCTGAATCACCAAGATGTGAAAACATCCATTGATTCAGTTCTTCAGTATCAGCAGAAGGTCTAGAATTCGCTGAATGGGATCCATCAAAGGTGACATGAATCGTATCTTCTACAGTCTGTCTTCTACGATTGAAGACTCTAAAGGCTTTGGAGATTGAAGAATATCCAAGAAAGATTCCATGACCACTCCTTATTGAGTGAACGGTCATGTTGTTCAGGACTTCCATTTTTCTGAATAAGGTGATGAGTTCTTCAGGGGTGTCACTCTTAGAACGGAGAATCATTACCCAGGTATAGCAAGAAAATTCATCAACTATGACCATTGTGTATTTCTTTCCAGCGATGGATTGTTTGTTAACAGGGCCAAACAAATCCATATGAAGAAGTTGTAGAGGAGATGACACTGAGGAAACTTGCTTAGACTTTAAGCTTGTTTTGGTATGCTTGCCTTTCTCACACGCTGAACATAAGGACTCTTTGGGGTATGAGTGTTGAGGTAGACCAGTGACTAACTCTTTAGAAGAAAGATTATTCAGTGTCTTGAAGTTGAGATGAGAGAGCCTCTTATGCCATATCCAGTTGACATCGGATGAGGCTTTTGAGAAGAAACAGGAGTTATCAGTGGTTGTTGAGTCCATGTTTATAACGTAAACATTTTCCAAACGATAACCGCTGAGAGCTATCTTCTCCTTTTTGTCAGCGACAATGCAGGATTCCTTAGTAAAGACTACTCTGTTATCCATGTCGCAAAGCTGACTGATGCTTAGAAGATTATGCTTCAGCCCTTCAACATATGCGACTCTTCTGAAGTTTGTTGTACCATTAGAGAGTACACCAAACCCTCAGGTATGTCCTTTTCCGTTTCCACCGAAAGTTACAGAGGGACCCTTTTCTTCCTTATATTCAGTGAGCATATTCTTCTTACCAGTCATGTGTCTAGAGCATCCACTATCGAGATACCAAATACCCTTCTTAACCTTAGTAGCAGTGGTTGAAGTAGAGGGAATGTCAGAATTTTCTTCCTCGTCTTCAAGTTTGTCCATGAGACATAGATTGGCTTCATTATCATCTTCAGAGTCAGATGATTCTTCTTCGTCAGAGGCAGCCCAATCATAGTCAGCCATGAGGCCTTTGCCTTTCTTCTTAAAGGTTTTCAGCTTTGAATACCTTTCTTTCAGCTTTTTGTATTTTTCATCTCTAGTCCTGGGAGTAAAGTTTTTCTTGGGAAAAGCTGAGGATCTAGCAAAATGTCCTATCTTTTCACAGTTATAGAAAGTAGCAGTAGCCTTATCAATAGGAGTTGATGATCTTGGCTTGTCAGTAATAGCAAGAGGTTTGTTCTTTCTGAAATTTTTCTTATTGGCGAATCTCCTGAATTTATTAGAAAGGAGAGCCATAGATTCATCAAGATCTGAAGAGTCAGGATCTGATGAGCATTCAGAGTTAGTCTCCAACTCAGTGATAGTGATAGTAGATCGCTGAGTAGTAGGTGACTCTGAGATTAAAGCAACAGGGGTTGCTTTTGGAATCTTTTACAAGATTTTTCTTAAGATGACTCGATTGCTCATGATTAAGCATCGTGCCATATAAGGTAGAAAGAGTCATGGATTTTAGATCCTTTGACAGCTTAAGACACATTGAACAAATGTCCCAGCTTTCAGGTAAACACTCTAAGAACTTTGTCAGTACTTCAAAGTTAGAATATTCCTTACCAACAGTTTTTAGATCTATTATTAAGCAGTTAAAATGTTGGTGTACTTCAGAGAGAGATTCATTCTTACCACAAATGAAGCTTTCGTACTGTCTTACCAGGTTGATCTTACGTGAGTCCTGGACTTCAGAAGTACTTTCATACTGAACACAGATTGTGTCCCACATGGCTTTGGAGGTTTTCAGGTTCATGACGGAATGGTAGACTTCGTCCGGAAGAGCCATAGAAAGAATGGATCTGGCTTTAGTGTCGATAGCCACTTTCTTCTTATCTTCATCAGTCCACATATGAATTTCCTTGGGAACCAACCTTTCTGGAATAGCAATTCTATTCTCAGTGGCTGGAAGTTCAGGATCAATTCTAATAGGAATATATGGGCCGTTTTCAAGATAGTAAGGCATAGTAGGGTCTACACCTTGTAAGAAGAGAATCATCCTATTTTTCCACAGATTAAAGTTATATCTGGAGAATCTAGGGGTTTTTTCAAGAGAACCGTTGTCAATATAGTTTGTGTTTGTGTTGGTAGCCATTTTAAGAAATAGCAAGGAAGAAGAAATTAGTATAGATAAGATCTTGTTTATGAGATTAAACAAATCTGCTCTGATACCACTTGTTGGTCCCGAAGGGTTATACAAATCTGCTCTGATACCACTTGTTGATACCACTTAAGGAAATTACGTGTAATAACCTAACACACAGTAGTAAGGAAGAAGAAGATGGCCCGAGCACTTCATTTCTGAAGTAGGGTTCTTCTTATATACTGCATGCATTTAATGCATGGCAATATTGCTTTACACGTGGCAACAGTTGAGTGGTTGAATGTCATTGACCTTTGTAGACAACCGTAGTAGCCGCATTGTGCACAATGTAGAATCAGAGTTTGTTGTACGATCGTAGACAAAAGGGATGTCCGTTCTGAAAGTTCGTACGGAGACGTGCAAGGGAGGTAAGACAATAGTACTTTGTAAGGAGACTTCATGATCAGCTTTCGTTGAATCAATACTTTATCAGTGAATGATAAAGCTCGGCGATTGCTGAAGTCTTCTACTTGATACTTCACGTTGAGTAGACAGGTCTTGCTTCGCTGATATCCGCATCAGTTCATTAGTAGACTTGTCGCTGGTTCTTGGGCTTGATCTTCGACTTCAGCGTAGAACCTTTGTAGACGTGAAACTTGTCTTCAGGGATCATAAGTAAACAACTAAACTATCAGTGATCATCACATAGACTGAACAGGCTCAGAGCTACTGGATGAACAGGGTTTGCTGAATGTCTAATCTAAACAGCGAGGGTTCCTATCAGCGGTACTGTAAAGTCTTAGTACTTATCAGCGATAGTGAAACAATAGTACATATTGTTTACTTACAATTTTCACTAAGTGTTAAAGAGAGGGTCATTATCAAATCACTGAGGGTTTGGATCAACAAAGCGGCTCGCACCATGCTTTCTCAATCGAAACTACCGCTATTTCTCTGGGCCAAAGTGGTGTCTACGGCTTGTTACATGCAAAACCGCTCCATCATCATCAAGCGGTTTAACAAGACGCCGTACGAGATCATCAACTAACGCATTCCGAACATGAAGTACTTCCATGCATTCGGATGCACGTGCTACGTCTTGAACGACAAGGATGATCTCGGCAAATTCAGCCCAAAGGCGGACGAAGGAGTTTTCATCGGATACTCCATGCAGGCTAAGGCTTATCGCGTTTACAACAAATGGACTAAAACCGTTATCGAAAGTGTAAACATGACATTCGACGAAGCCGCAGATTTGGCTTCTGAACACAACAGTTCAGAACCCGGTTTAACTGGCGTGCTAGCTTCCGAACTTCCACGTTCGGGATCTGCACAAGCGACAGTAAATCCAAATTATGCATCTTCATCGAATGCTGATCTTTCAGATTTAGATTTATTGTTCAAGTATTTTTATGATGATATATTTAACGGCTCTACCCCTCATGTCTAAGCACAACCTCGACTTGAAGCTGCTCATATCGAGAATTCGGCGAATCTATCCGGTCCGCCGCCTTCGACAAGCACGCCTTCCATCACTGTGGAGACAGCTCAACCGTCATCATCAACGACTTCTGATTCTACCGTCCCCCCGGAGGAGCCTGTAATAAACCCGGAGATCACTCCTAATGATTCGTCATCTGCAACAATCAACAGTCAACTTCTGAATTCCTCGGAACCAGAAGTTGTTCAACCTTCGACGAATCCTCCCCCGTCTCCTCCGAGAAACCAACCGGCTACACTTGAAGCGGTACAAGACCTTCCATTCGGTAGCTATGTGGATATGGACGCCTCCCATTCAACTCAACAGCCGTTTCCACATACCACCAAGTGGACGAGAGCTCATCCCCTACATCAAATCATCGGTGATCCTTCCACTCCTGTTCAAACACGAGGCGCTTCAACCAATTTTTTCCTCTTCTCCGGCTTCTTAAGTAAGATCGAGCCTACAAACGTCCGTGAAGCTCTCGAAGACCCGAACTGGATCATAGCCATGCAAGAGGAGCTCAACCATTTCGATGTTCTCAAGGTATGGCGACTGGTCCCACGTCCAACTCACAAGACGGTGATCGGAACCAAGTGGATCTTCAAGAATAAGAAGGACGCGGACGGCATCATAGTACGCAACAAGGCGCGTATCGTGGCTAAGGGATACCGTCAGCAAGAGGGGATTGACTACGATGAGAACTACGCTCCGATGGCAAGGATAGAAGCTATACGTATGTTCCTTGCATACGTCGTGCACAAGAACTTCACGGTCTTCCAAATGGATGTGAAGACCGCATTCCTCTACGGTGATATCAAGGAAGACGTATACGTGTCGCAACCAGAAGGATTCGTTGACGACTCGAAGCCTGATCATGTCTACGTTCTAGACAAGGCGCTTTACGGTCTAAAGCAAGCTCCACGTGGTTGGTATAACACTCTATCCGAGTTCTTGCTAAAATCACAATTCACACGAGGTAAGACAGATTCAACTCTGTTTATCAAGAACGAAAAAGGTCATATTGTCTTAGTACAAGTATATGTCGACGACATAATATTCGGTTCTACCAAATCTCAGTATGCAAAGAACTTTGCCAAACTTATGGGACAATTTTTTAAAATGAGTATGCTTTGTGAGATTAATTTCTTCCTTGGTCTTCAAGTTAAACAACTGTCGACCGGGATATTCATAAACCAGGCTAAGTACATCCGGGATATTCTTAGGAAATTCCAGATGGAACAGTCCTCACCAATGAAAACTCCCATGGCACCCGGTACAAAGCTTCACGCCGATCCTAACGAAAAGGATGTGAACAGTAAACTGTATCGGGGAATGATCGGTTCTTTGATGTATCTAACCGCTAGTAGACCGGATATCATGTTTTCAACCATTCTATGCGCCCGATTTCAATCAAAACCAAAAGAGTCTCATTTAATAGCCGTCAAACGAATGTTTCGTTATTTACGTGGTACTGCTGATCTTGGCTTGTGGTACCCGAAAGAGATAGGTTTTGAGCTATCCGCTTATTCTGATGCAGACCATGTGGGACATGTGAAGTTTTTGGGCGACAGCTTGGTGAGTTGGGCATCCAAGAAGCAGCAGTGCGTCTCTACATCGACTGCCGAGGCAGAATGCGCAAACGCCATTTCCAACAATCCGGTCCAACACACGATGACAAAGCACATCGCCGTTCGGTATCATTTCATTAAGGATCACGTTGAAAGTGGTACGGTCGAACTCTACTTTGAAAATACTAAGCATCAGTTAGCAGACCTGTTTACCAAACCCTTGGACGAAAAACGTTTTAACACTCTGGTGTCCAAGTTAGGTATGCTAAATCTGAAGACTTGATCTGCCTGTGTGCCCGTTTCAAGTTCCATACATCTACGAGAAACTGTCTACTCATCATCCGTTGTTTACACTCTTGATGATTGAGTATCCACTTTCTCGCACTTGTATTCTACTTGTATCAGTTACACAGTTAGATTGAGTCTCTGTATTTAATAGGTAGATTTCGTTTGTTTCCTTTCTTTCCACGTGTGTTTCTTTTACTTCATACCGTCGTCTCATTTATTTGCTTATATATGTGCTTTCACGGGTGTTCATGTGTTAAGGGGGAGCACAAACCGGTATCAGGAAAGTTTACTCTACTGTTGAGGGGGAGCGTCACACACAAGTTTTTTTTAAACTGATGAAAAGTTTTTTTGTGTGTGGATACTCCCGTGTGCATCTCACACTACACGCACGTTCTGAGGGGGAGCATCTAACTGGATGTTCATCATTTGAGGGGAGCGACACAATTTTTCTTTAGATGTGTAAAAGTTTTTTTTTGTGTCGGCCTCTCCATTACACACAATTGCACTATCCGAAGGGGAGCGAAGATATCCCCATGCTCAGTTTGAGGGGGAGCGAGAGAAGGTTCTTTCACATTCCTGTTAGCACTAAATTTCATAAAATCTGCAAGAACAGGGAAGTATTTGTGAAACTATCATAGTGTCTGGACAGGTATCCGAAAACCCTATCTGTCCGGATAGGTTTCCGGACCGGGTCCCTATCCGGAACGGATAGGAATCCGGATGACCCACCCGGACTCTTAGCTTAGTATAAATAGCATCCGGATTCTATTTCATTCACTTATCCGGAAAACTTTGCAAAACCCTAAACCTCTCGAACTATCTCTCTCACTCGGACTCTCACACAAATCACGCATTTCACTCAGTTTTTCGTCTCCAAAATCAGGTATGTTTCTCCCATCCACATCTAGATCATTACTACTCGAATCTCATGCACCTCTCACATCAAATCGACCATAGATTGGGTCGACACACAGGTTCCCGAACCCTAGTCTCGGGCCGCACATTGTAAGGTCGATTTCAGGGTGTTTAGGCCGATTTACACTTACACGTATGATCATACTTGATTATTATACCTGTTTTGGTGATTGGGTAACGTTTTGCATAAGCTTTTGGGCAAAATCGAACCACCCAAATGTCGTTCGAACACATTCTTCTTGTCCGGAAACTATCAAGTCAATAACGATTTGTCCGGAAAGCCTCATAATATAGATATTTTGTCCGGAAACAAGCAACATCCGGAAACCTAGTTGTACGGAAACCTCAGGGTTTTCGGTAAGTTCAACTACCGGATAGTTGAGATGTCCAGAATCCTATTTGTCCAGTAATCATTGGCATCCGGACACCATTTTGTCCGGAATCCTCATTTTGTCCGGAAACCACCTTCCCTTCCGGAAACTGTTGCTGTCCGGACACCTATTGTCCGAATACAATGATTTGTCCGGATAGTCTTGTGTTCCATTAACTTGTCCGGACACCCCTGTGTTTGTCAATTCAGTACCTGTTTTTCTCACTGCCTGTCCTCAAACTGTATCAGATTGAGCCACTTACTGCAAAGGTATGCGCCGACACTTGTTCATCCGTCTTGAATACTAACTTTGGTTATGTTTCAGATATCACATGGCAGATCAAGAACAACATCAAAATCCTGAAGAGCAAGTTCCTCGTCAAAAGGAATTTATCGACGAAGCAGTTGATAATGCTTTGGTCGACCCTGACCATGGTATTGAATTGGAAGCCAACAACCACCAGCTGGACGCCGCTAAGTTGAGACCGCCAGAACAACATCGGGTGATCGTGGACATCCTATTACGTCACCCTCTTCGTGAGGCCCTCACTGCCACAGCCGACGTCCCATTGCTGTATATACTTCAAGTGAGGCTCTCAGCCCAAGTTATTACGGCGACCAATTCACAGACCATCACGGCGCGGATAGACAACCACCCCTTCATGTCACACCTGATTCCTTCCGGTGTCTACTGTCACTACCCGAAGCCACCGCCGGCGGACATCAACGCTACGACCCCGCAGTCAATGACGCGACTCTATGTGCTCAAGTACGTGCTCTCATATACAACCACGCTCTTGATCAACCTTCAGCATTCACGCGCAAATATCTGGCGCCCATCTGGTGCACCTTGTTCACCATACTGAATAGGTGTCTCTCATCCAGATGGAAGGGAATAGACCAGTGCACTGGCGACTTCCTTCGTCTATTCCATGTCGTGTGCTACAACAGACACGTCGACTTCTCTATGATTATCTGGCGAGAGCTGGTGCAAGCTATTCGACAAATTGGAGGTTCGAAGCAAAAGAAGTTCCTCCCATACTGTAGGTTCACAGATTCACATTGTATCACGTAAATAGCATAAAACAGATAGCGGAAGCATTATATAAAGCCATTAAAATGTGAGTGATTGTGTAAACGATAATGTAACAGTGAGAGATCAATAATGAACAGTAATATGATAACAAGATCAAGTAAATAAGCTGCTCGTATATTGATATTTGAATAACACCAAGAACACGTTCAAGTGTGTGTATTCAGAAATCTCTCGGGGAACAATATCGTACAGTGGTAGTGCTATGGAATGTAGCAGTGTGTGCTTCTACAATTGTGGAAAACTATTCTTCCAAAAGCTTACAATTGTGTGTTCCACTACCACTCTATTTGTACCCCAATAAAGTGAAAGACAGTGTACTATCTAACTCTGTTGAGCTCTGTTTGTTCCGCCAGAGCTTTGTCGAGCTCTGATGGTCTTCTTATTAGATTTCTTCTAGGTCTTCTGCTGGATCTCTGGTGGTCTTCCCCTAAGTATTGAAAATAAAAATTTGGAATTTACAGAGATATAAACAAAAGACAGAGAACTTTTACCTCTGTGAAACTTTGCACTATTCTTTTCAGGATATTACAATGCAATGCAAAGGAATAAGTACACTTAACCAAAATAAACTGCCTTTAGCATTATGTCAAATTTTTTGATCAGCTCTCGGAAATCTAGCATAAGGTTGATCTGGTTAATGTAGAGTCTGAGTTGCTCTTCTGGACACTTTTCCCTTGGGAGATTCTGGATCACGTTCTTAAGATACTGCAGTGACTCACTTGAGTACTTGTAGGTTTCAGCAGCTCTGATGGCCTTCTTGGTGCCCTTCTGTCGGCAGATGAAGATTAGAGGATCTCCAACCACGGTTCCAGTTCTGTAATGGCCATTGTTGGTGCAAGTGTACCACATCTCTATATATTTTATATATTTATTTTGATGATTACAAACACACCGCATTATTGTTTATCTAACAATTTAATCCAAGTGTGCAGTTGTTGAAGAACACGAAGATTTAATCTGAAGGGTTCAAGACGGAAGTGTTTACGTCGTCATCATTGTTTATAACTAATAATGATAAACACCCTAAAATAATATACCACTTGGATATTTCTAAAAACCTTTTAAATAATTTTATAAGAAATTTTGGTTCTAGAAGTATCTGCCCTGCGTACTGTTTCTGCAACCACTTTCTGACGCAGGTATACCGCGAAGGTAGGGCCGGTATACCGCGGGTACATATTGGCCGGTATACCGCGGGTGTTCAGCCGGTATACCGCGGCAGGCGTGGTGTTTGTTTCTGATTGGTTGGAAGTACTTTTTCTGACGGCGGTATACCGCGAGTCCTAGCCGGTATACCGCGGGTACGTATTCCAGAAGTCAACTTTGCATGAGAGCCGTTGAAGTGTCAGCGTACTTTGTACTGCACGGTATACCGCGTGCATTTGGCGGTATACCGCGGATGCTTGTTTCCGTTGGAAGTGTTGCTATATAATGCATGCGATGGTGGAGAAGAAAAGATAGACTATACAGATACAACCAACACCATCACTGCTCATCTGATCTCTCTCATCTAATTAATATATATATTTTATAAAACTTTTTTTTTATAAAATATCCAAGTGTGAGATATTATACAAGAGTGATTACCCATTGTGAGTTATACTCCTCTTGTAAGTATTTGAATAACGGGTGTGTGATCCTGTACATCTCAATAAGCTGAGGCTTAGAGAACCGTTTACTTTGCTCTGTATTTGGTTTGTATTCTACCGTAAAGAATACATTTATTGGATCGTGTCGAGAAGTGTCTCGGCTGCTGGTTTATCACAGTTGGTGGTAAATCAGTAAATCTCTGTGTCAAGTATCTCTATCCCTTATCTCTTTATTTATTCCGCTGTGCTTTTAATTATATCTGTTTATATAATTGTTGTATATTTATTATTTGTATACTCTGATTTATTTATACTGTTTCTGTACTGTATTTATTTATAAAAGAATTTTTGAAAGTAAAAGATTTAAAATACAACCTTACCCCCCCTAGGTTGTCTAACAATTGGTATCAGAGCGGGGCTTTCAAAAATCGTCTATTTTATTTTTTTTAAATCCGTTTTTGTTATGGCTCAACAAAATGCTTGGTTTTCTAAATCTCTACTTATTGATTTCGAAAATTTTGATCTTTGGGCAAATTCTTTTGAACGTTATGTTCGTGGGATAAATCAAAATATTTGGGATATTATTATTAAAGGAAATTTCAAACCCACAAAATTTCAAAACAACAAAGTTGTTGAAAAACCTAGCTCGGAATGGTCCGACGAAGATAAGGATAATTGTTGTTTAAATTATGAAGCCAAAAATTTTCTCTTTTCGGTTCTTACTAACGATGATATTGAGCGTGTTTATCTCTTTGAAACTGCTCGTGATATTTGGGAGAACTTGAACATCACCTATGGTGGAAACTCAAAAGAAAAGAGAGACGAAACCCGAGATCAAAGAAATGAAGAAACGTGTCTCATCGTCGACTGCGAGAAAGAGGTATGTACTTCATACTCAAGTTATTCTAGTTGTAGTGATAATAATGATGATATTGATATGTTAAATATCTCTTTTCAAAAATTGATTGTTCTCGTAAATAGTTATAAAAATGAGAATGCTAAATTAAAAGAAGAATTATTATTATGTCAGAATGAGTTGAATAATTGTAAACAAACCATTGCATGTGATAATAAAATCAAAAATGAGTTAAATGATAAAGTTATCACTTTAGAAAAGAAAGCATGCGAAAATATTGTTTGCAAATCTTGCATTGTCTTAAATGATAAAATTGCATGTTTAGAGAAAATAACATGTGAAAAAGTTGTATGTGGTAAATGCAATATTCTTGAAGATGAAATTGCTTGTTTAAAAGCAAAATGTAAATCGCATGAAAAAGATAATTTATTAGCAAATGCTTTTCAAAATAGTAATGAAAAAATTCTTAACATGCTAAATATGTCTAATCGCATTAATTGTCGAAAAGGCATTGGTTCTGATACATGTGTTGAAAAATGCTCGTGTAAACCCATTAAAAGATTTTTTGCATCTCCTAAAGTTGATACAAGAAAACCCCCATATATGTCAAAAATGAAAAATGTGAATTATGGGAGGAAATCGTATGCTCGCATGTATAACGATAATTTTTCTAGACCTAATGCGAATATAAATGCTTCATTTTATGTGTATGATAAATACAATCGCAAATTTAGAATGGTTAGAAAATGGATTCCGAAAGGAATGTTTAATGTTGACAATCCCGGTGGGATGCGTTTGTGGTTTTAAACATTTTTGTGGATTGTATGTTGTCATGTTTTATTTTATGTCGACAACATATTTTAATTTTTTTATTTGCAGTTTATGTTTTATACTAACTGTTAAAAGGACCCATAAGAAAAGGGTACCACGAAATATTTTCTTTGCCTTTTGTAGGTGTTTCCTGCCGAGGTTATAATACGTGTTTCCTGACGAGGTTATAATACGTGGTTACCTGCCGAGGTTATAATACGTGGTTACCTGCCGAGGTTATAATACGTGTTTCCTGACGAGGATATAATACGTGTTTCCTGGCGAGGTTATAATACGTGGTTACCTGCCGAGGTTATAATACGTGGTTACCTGCCGAGGTTATAATACGTGGTTACCTGCCGAGGTTATAATACGTGGTTACCTGCCGAGGTTATAATACGTGGTTACCTGCCGAGGTTATAATACGTGGTTACCTGACGAGGTCATAATACGTGGTGATTTTTTTTTAAATCACATAAAATTAACCGAAAATCGAAGCCTTAAGATCCGTTTTGGTGCAAGTGTTTCTTTTTGGTTATTTTGTTTCATGTCATTTATTATGCTTATTTTATCCCTCAAATTTTATAAAATCAAATTGATATCGCTATTAATTTGAGGGGGAGCGTTTTAGCTCTTTACCCATGAGTTTATGCTACCTCAATTATATGCATATTTTGAGGGGGAGCATCTCTCGAGGGGAAGCATACCGTCTTTCTTGACCCTTTTTGTTTCGACAAACGGGGGAGAGAAACCGCACATGCTCTTGCTTAGCGGTTGTGTTTGTCATCATCAAAAAGGGGGAGATTGTTGGTGCAAGTGTACCACATCTCTATATATTTTATATATTTATTTTGATGATTACAAACACACCGCATTATTGTTTATCTAACAATTTAATCCAAGTGTGCAGTTGTTGAAGAACACGAAGATTTAATCTGAAGGGTTCAAGACGGAAGTGTTTACGTCGTCATCATTGTTTATAACTAATAATGATAAACACCCTAAAATAATATACCACTTGGATATTTCTAAAAACCTTTTAAATAATTTTATAAGAAATTTTGGTTCTAGAAGTATCTGCCCTGCGTACTGTTTCTGCAACCACTTTCTGACGCAGGTATACCGCGAAGGTAGGGCCGGTATACCGCGGGTACATATTGGCCGGTATACCGCGGGTGTTCAGCCGGTATACCGCGGCAGGCGTGGTGTTTGTTTCTGATTGGTTGGAAGTACTTTTTCTGACGGCGGTATACCGCGAGTCCTAGCCGGTATACCGCGGGTACGTATTCCAGAAGTCAACTTTGCATGAGAGCCGTTGAAGTGTCAGCGTACTTTGTACTGCACGGTATACCGCGTGCATTTGGCGGTATACCGCGGATGCTTGTTTCCGTTGGAAGTGTTGCTATATAATGCATGCGATGGTGGAGAAGAAAAGATAGACTATACAGATACAACCAACACCATCACTGCTCATCTGATCTCTCTCATCTAATTAATATATATATTTTATAAAACTTTTTTTTTATAAAATATCCAAGTGTGAGATATTATACAAGAGTGATTACCCATTGTGAGTTATACTCCTCTTGTAAGTATTTGAATAACGGGTGTGTGATCCTGTACATCTCAATAAGCTGAGGCTTAGAGAACCGTTTACTTTGCTCTGTATTTGGTTTGTATTCTACCGTAAAGAATACATTTATTGGATCGTGTCGAGAAGTGTCTCGGCTGCTGGTTTATCACAGTTGGTGGTAAATCAGTAAATCTCTGTGTCAAGTATCTCTATCCCTTATCTCTTTATTTATTCCGCTGTGCTTTTAATTATATCTGTTTATATAATTGTTGTATATTTATTATTTGTATACTCTGATTTATTTATACTGTTTCTGTACTGTATTTATTTATAAAAGAATTTTTGAAAGTAAAAGATTTAAAATACAACCTTACCCCCCCTAGGTTGTCTAACAGCCATAACCCTCAAGGTTTTCATTTGGAGGTGTAATCGCCAGTCTCTCAACTTCGAACTCTATGCCTAGCTGAAAGTCGGTCTGTGTTCTGAGATTGACGTGCTCTTGCATAGCGTATCGAACCTCTGGTAAAGCTGTCCTTGCTTCTTTGTATCTTTCGTTGAAGTTCAAGCAATATCCATGAAGAGTAACTAAATCATATGGATTCAGAAGCACAAGATCGTTGTCGTTGAAGGTTTAGATCTTGCCTTCTGTTGATTCAACAGTGTACTCATGGTACATGACTCTGTCATATGAAAATTTCCTTTGTTTGATGTCCATGATTCTGCGGATTCCAAAGGAAGAGTTTATGGCTTTGTTCAGATTTGCTTTGTTTCAATGAACCTTCTCCTTGCATCTGAGAGATTACTTATTCTGTCAGGGTTATGATATGGGTTGATGGGTCTTGCATTGACAGGGATTGTTAGTGCATAAAATGTATTAAAGATTTATTGTATATTTGTACAATTGTAAAGAGTCAAATATCTTGTTAAAAGTCAAAGTAAGGGTGTTAAAATGTGAGTCTAGGTATAAATAGCCTAGTTTAACTCATTTTTCATAACACTTGATATCTTCATCCTTAGAACTCTCTGTGAGTTTCTCTCAATATTGTAACCTTTTGCTTTTAATGATAATGAGAGATGGAGAGAACTTTGAGTAGATCTTGATCATATTACTTGTACATTGGGATTACAAGTAGTATCAGAGCCTAGCAGGAAGAATTTGTGAAGATTTTTCGGAATTTTTGGGCATATTTTTGGGTTTTTCGAAGTGTTCATCATTTCTACGATTTGAGTCGGTTTCTGGTTCATGTTTGTGCTCAGATTTGAACGAATTGATATACTGAATCAATTTGTACAAGTTAACTGATCAGAAAACAGATTCTCGAAGGATTTAGAGGAATTTTATTTCTCTAAATATTGTAACCTTTTGCTTTTAATGATAATGAGAGATGGACAGAACTTTGAGTAGATCTTGATCATATTACTTGTACATTGGGATTACAGGGATAATATCTCTGTCAACATAGAGATAAGCAAATAATTCTTCTAAGGACGGGTTCTCAGTGTGCCGGGTTGATGTTTCTGGGTTCTGTTCTAGTTGAATTGGGTTCTGATCTTCATGGGTTTCGGCCATAAGAATATCAACATGTTGTCGGGGCTCTTGTATAGGTTGGGTTTGAACTTGGGGTTGAGGTTGGCTTATTTGTTCATCAGCAGAGATTGGGTTTGATCTCTCTGGTTCAGTTCTTGGAGATGGAGGAGGGGTGTCAAGTATGATGATCTCTGGTGGTGGTTGAGTTGACTCTTCTGCTGTTCTGATGATTCTATCTTTGAACATGTAGTCAAACACTACCATAGTCATCTCTGGTGTTTCTTCTTCTGTCATCCCCTGGTCTCCTTCTGTATCTTCTTCCATCTCTGCCTCTGTTTCTGTCACTTTCTCTTTCCCTTATTCGTTTCTGTCTCTGTCTCTTTCTCTTTCTCAACCTCGTTCTCCTTCTCTTTCTCTTGTTCTTTTTCTTTCTCATTCTCCCCCTTTTGTTGTTCTGTGGACTCACCCGTCTGATTGTCTGAATTTCCCTCTGGAGCATCATGGAAGTCATCATCATCATCATCAGAATCTGCAATACCTGAATTGGGTGAGGCCGAAACAACAAACTTACCCTTTTTGCTTGAAGGCTCTCCTTTTGGGGGTCCTTCTGCAGGTCTTTTAAGTGTAGCATCCTTTTTTATGGCATCTGTGAAAGTAGTGACTGCCGCTTTCAATGCGTCTTCGACCTCTGTTGCAGCAGTTCGAATTTCATCAACTTGACTCTCAAAGTTTACTTTGTGAGTGTCATGAGATGACTGTACATGTCGCTCTGTCGCCTGGGCTTTCAAGACGAACTTAGATGATATAGACATCATGTTGCTGAGAACATTTTTACTGAAATCTCCCATCTGGCCAACTTTCATAGGTAGATCATTGGGGCTTGGACCAGATATGTTGACAGGAGTAGCAGAAGATGTCGTGGCTTCTTTGATTTCATTCTTAACAGAGTCGTTGATTAATTATGTCAAGGTTCTGACATTGGACTCTGATAAAAGAATGGAAGGCATGGGCAGCGTTTTGTTCATTGTCGCGGTGTGGTTCTCTACCATGACTCTTTTTAGTTCTGCAAGCTCTGTTGAAATCTTTGTTGTCTCCTCTGCTCTTACCTTTTCAGCATCTGCATACTTCTGGTTAATCTCTGCATATTTAGATGAGATTTGTTGCAGCTCTTCTCTGAGAGAAGCATTGTCCTTACGGATCAACTCCTCTTTGGATTCATTGATAAGTTTATACTCATTCAAAGAGTTGTTAAGACTCTCACAGAAGCTTGTGAACTCTGCATTTGTAACAGTCTCAGCAGGGGTAACTTTGGCTCCAACACATGGATTCAAGTCAACCTCGAGTTCAGAGGTGCCTCCATCAAGAGTTGTTTTTACGTTGGCTCTTGGAGGACTTCCACCCGATCCTTGACGTTCCTTTTCAGGGGAAACATCTACAGGTGTTCTGATTAGAGGTTCCTCTTCCAACTCAGGTTCTGGAGAAGGAAATCTGATGTGATGAGAAGAACTTGCATCAAGCAAAGTCTTCGCTTGTGAAACTAGGTCATCCTATTGTCCCTGAGTTGGACAGAGACTACGTGAGATACGAAAGATCTCAGGACTATTTTGTGTCAAGTGTATATAAGCCACAGAGGCATCATCGTGTGGAGGTGACCTATCGATGTTCTAGGGCAATTGAACATCATTACCAAAAATGGATTCCCCGGTTATGAGCATACCAGAGGCATGAAGAGTCGCCTCTGGTGGTTCTGTATGGTTAAGGTTCGAGGTGTGCTCCTCTGTTTCAATATCCCTTTGGTCTTGATCACCAGGGATAGGTTTTGTGGTTGCACTGGGAGTTAGGCTGCGGAATCTCACATGTGTGTTCATAACTTGAACATCTTCTTCTAAACTCACCATTCTGTCGGTTCTTACGGGTATAGAACTCTCGTATTCACTTTCTTCTCTCTGTTCTTTCTCACCACTACCAGAGGAGGGCAAACTCTCTGCCACCTCCTCTGTACCTTCCCTTTCTTCCTCATGGACAGTCTCCATAGGGGATGCTCTGTCCACTACGTCCTCCTCCAACACTTGTGCAGAGGAAGACCCCACCTTGGGTACTCTTGCCTCTGGTTTGTTTACCTCTGCTTCTCCTCTTACCTCACTCATACTTTCCAATGAGGGCTCAGATCCTAAGTATGTTGGGGATCTCATCTCAGGTTCTTGAGGTTGAGCAACAGTATTATAGTTTTGGATAGAGATGTGTGTTGGTTGAATTAAAGAGTGCATTGTTCTTGGGACCGTTCTTACGTTCGGGTATTCACCTGTAGTGGTTGGCAAGAACCTGGACATAACCCAAACAGGTGTAGGATTTCCCTGTTGAGTTAATTCCAGTAATGGGAAGGCTTCTCGGATTACCAGACTGATAAACCGAGGATATCTGATTGATTTCAGGCTTCTGTGGACTCCTACTTCTCCTCCTCTTGCTAGGGATGAGGTCTTGGTACTGACAGCAGATAAGACGTCATTGTAGCGAATCTTGGCGTGATCAAAGTTTCGTTTGAAGTAAAGGCTATACATGATCTGAAGAATCTCTGTGTTGGTCTGGTCTTGGCTGCCAGATTTGCAGGTTAGGGTTCGGTTTAGTGTGGAAAACATAAAATTCCATACTGGGGGTAAATTTCCTCTTCTGAAGTCTCCTATTTTGTTCAGTCTTTGGTTGTTGTAACCTAAGAACTTCATGAAGTCAAGAAGAACAACAACTTTTGGGGGCTTTTCGTATGCTTGAATTCCTAGCTGTCTTCTTGTCGGCATCCCAAATATTCTCCTAAACGTCTTATCACGAATGCGTATTGATCCTCCTCATGCATTTCTTCCATCATCAAAATTACCGATAATCCCTTTCTGTTCTGGAATGTACTGACAAGTAGTCCACCATTGTTGGACATAGATTTCAGGAAGGTTATCGTCGAACATTGTGAGGGCTCTAAAGAGTTATGAGTTTCTAAAAAACTCAACAAAAATGTGATAAATGGGTAGATAGTTACCTGGATTGGCATCAAAACGGTAGTTATTGTCTGCGAACTCGTAGGGTTGGATTACGATTTCGTCGACAGGCCCTATACGGCTTGATTCTATAGAGTTTTGTTGTTCCGCCATTGTTGCAGGTTTAGGGTTTTCGAATAACTCAAAGGTTTTGAATGAAAGGAGGGAAAGATTAAGGGTTTTGAATGTTCAGTAAGCGTAAAAACTGAAATGGGTCATGGGTATGGATATTTATACGTGAAACATGTGGTTGGATGACCATCGTAGGTACTGTAGGCACTCGAGTGTCAGATAGTGGAGCGACCTTAACAGTGGAACGTGGAAACAACTAACGGTTGGTTTCTCAATCAGAGATTGCCATGTGGATTTGGTTCTGACAACTTTTCGGGCTAGCAAACCGTCACGGTTAGAGATGTGTGGGTAACCTGCGGTTGACGCGTAGAAATAACCCGAACCTCTGATGGCATCACTTCTGATGACATGGCAAAAAACTGACAGAGCTCTGGTGGAGCTTAGTACAGTTTGCCTCTGTTGAGTGACCTTTTCCATTCCTTTTAAGTAACCCAAGATGTTTCACCTTTACTCAAAATCATTTAAAAATCCTGTAGCTGATGTGAAAGTAGTCAAAGAACGAGAACAGAATTGAGTTAGAAATTTCACAGAGTTCTGGTGAAGAAAAATCAGAGGCTCTGGTGACATGTCAGAGTTCTGGTAAGTTCATGACATTATCAAAAGTTTTTCAACAGAACAGGTTTTCCTTCTTAAAAAGCAAAGTCATTTGGATTTGGAAATTGATTTGACTTGCTCCCCCTAAAACCATGCTTATTTTTCTCTTAAGCTCCCCCTAAAATGGTGAGCTTAATAGATAGATTTTTCTTTTCAGCTCTTTGAGAAAAAAACTTATGTACAAAAAAAATACACACAAGAAATTTACAAGAGGAAAATATTGAGAAAGTATGCTGACAGAGATCTGGTGAGAACATCAGAGGCTCTGGGGAACTATCTTACCTAAATCTGCATCAGAATAAGCAGTTAGTTTATAATCTGAACTCTTTGGATACCACAAACCTAAATATGGAGTTCCTTTCAGATATCTGAAAATTCGCTTGACTGCCATCCGATGAGATTCTTTTGGTTTTGCTTGAAATCTGGCACACAAACATGTAGAGAACATGATGTCTGGCCTACTAGCTGTTAAGTACATTAACGATCCAATCATCCCTCGGTATTCTGGAACATCAACTTCTTTGCCATCTGGATCTAGACAAAGCTTTGCACTATGAGCCATCGGAGTGCGAATTGTAGTGCTCTTATCCATTTTGAATTTCTTCAAAATATCAAAGACATACTTTGACTGGTTGATAAAGATTCCATCAGGTAATTGCTTAACTTGAAGTCCAAGGAAGAAATTAATTTCCCCCATCATGCTCATTTTAAACCTGGAAGTTATAAGATCAGAAAACCATGTACTCAAAGAGTTGTTAGTAGCACCAAAAATAATGTCATCTACATAAATTTGTACTAAGCAGATATCATGATTTTCACGATAAATGAATAAAGTTGTGTCAATAGCTCCCTTGATAAATCCAGATTCTAGCAAAAAGGTTGACAATTCGTCGTACCACGCGCGCGGTGCTTGTTTCAGACCATACAAGGCCTTATCAAGACGATACACAAAATCAGGTTTATCTTGATCAATAAACCCCTTTGGTTGGGATACATAAACTTCTTCTTTAAGTCCCTCGTACAGAAAAGCTGTCTTGACATCCATCTGATATACGGTAAAGTCTCGATAAGCTGCAAAAGCAAGAAACATTCTGATAGCTTCTAATCTTGCAACCGGCACGTATGTCTCATCATAATCTATACCTTATTGTTGTCGATAACCCTTCGCTACCAAAGGAGCTTTATTTCTCACAACAATACCATCTTTATCCTTTTTGTTCTTGAAAATCCACTTAGTGCCGATTATGCTTTTTCCTTTAGGCCTTGGAACAAGTCTCCACACCTTCAATGCTTCAAACTGATTTAATTCTTCCTGCATGGCAATAATCCAATCCGGATCATTCAATGCTTCAGATACCTTCGATGGTTCAACATTGCTTAAAAAACAAGCGAATAAGCATTCATTTGGAGTCACAGACTTGGATCTTGTAGAAACACATGAAGAGGGATCACAAATTATTTGATGAATTGGATGAGCCTGTGTCCATTTTACTGTGTGAGGGAGGGGATCAACTGTCTCTTGAACACCTTCCAAAACTTGAGAAGGAGGTTCAGGTGTTTCTGCTTCACTTGAAGAAACAGGTATCACTTATGGAGTTGGAGGAGATAACTCAACGACACTCTCAGATTCAGATTCTGGAACTGATGGTTGATTAACAATCGGATTTTGGTTTACTTCCTCATTAGGTTGAAGAACATCAGGTTCTTCTTGAATCTGCGATGAATTCATTTCATCGATTGTCACCGGCTCCACAACTTCAGGAATCACTTGTGGTTCTTGAGTAACCACTGTTTGATTTTAAGTTGCCTCGTGTTCAGGAGCGACTAGAACTACATCATTGACAGAGTTAGTTGCAGCGGAATTGGAAGTAGATGCATTCACAGTTTCCTGATTTGACACATTAGAAATAACATTAGTATTAGTAGAAGGCACATCATTATAAAAATACTCAAATAACAAATCAAGATCAGAAAGTGTATTAGAAATCAAATTCGGATCCTGAGTTGTTGGTTGTGGAATAGGTTCTGAACCGATTTGTCCAGAAGCTAAAATTCCTGTTAAATCGGGTTCTGGTCCTGTTTAGCCGGAAACCATCTCTTCAGATTCATCAAATTTGACATTTACGCTTTCCACCACCTTTCTAGCTGAAGTTAGATATACTCTGTCTGCGGCTGAAGTAAGAGCATAACCAAGAAATTTTTTTTCATCAGCTTTCGGACTGAACTTGTTCAGATTTTCCCAATCATTCAACACAAAACATTTTCACCCAAAAGCTCG
This sequence comes from Saussurea involucrata, assembly GCA_033807775.1. Lineage (NCBI taxonomy): Eukaryota > Viridiplantae > Streptophyta > Magnoliopsida > Asterales > Asteraceae > Saussurea > Saussurea involucrata. Next base: position 61,766,631 of record CM066320.1, on the reverse strand, counting down.
GAAATATTTGACATTTGGTTTGATGCCATTCATAAGCTCATAAGTAGTTTTGTTGAATCGTCGATGAAGGATAGACCTGTTTTGTGTGTGACATGCTGTAGACACTGCCTCAGCCCAAGTGAGATAACGGAAGACCGGAATAAGCAAGCATAGTACGAGCAGCTTCAACCAAGGTTCTGTTTCGTCTCTCCACAATACCGTTCTGTTCAGGGGTTCTTGAGGCAGAAAACTGTTGAGAAATACCATTTTCTTCATAGAACGCTTGTAGAACACTGTTCTTGAATTCAGTACCATTGTCGGATCTAACGACTTTCACTGCCTTTTGCTTATTATTCTGAATGGTCTTGATGAGATTGATAAGGATTGCTGGAGTTTCATCTTTTGACTTCAGAAACTTCACCCAAGTATACCGTGAGTAGTCATCAACCACCACCAAAACATACCTTTTCTTTCCAAAGCTTTTAGTCTTCATTGGTCCACACAAGTCAACATGTAAAATATCAAGAATATCTTTCGTGCAAAAATCAGGTTTCGGCTTGTGAGGAACTTTCTTCATTTTGCCCTTTTCACAATATTGACAGAGATGATCTTTTTGAAAACTCAGTGATGGAAGACCTCGAACCAATTGACTTTTGGCTAACTTATCCATGTATCGAAAGTTGAGATGAGCCAGTCTTCTATGCCATAGCCAGCTTTGTTGTGTTGTTGCTTTTGATAAAAGACAGATATCCGAGGGGGTATTAATAGTTGAGAAATCGATGCTGTATAAATTGGATTTCCTTTTTCCAACTAATAACTCTTTTCCGTTGTCATTCTTCACCGCAACTCTTTTGGACTTGAAGTTGACTTCTAATTCTTTGTCGCAAAACTGTCCAATGCTGAATAAATTGTGGCTTAGACCTTCAACATAGCTCACTCTTTTCACTATGATATTTCCTTGAACGAGATCTCCATATCGAAGAATGGGTGATGTTGCGCAATTACCAAACTTGACACGTCCACATGACTTTTCTTTAAAGTTAGATAATAAAGACTTATTCCCAGTCATATGTTTGGTGCATCCAGAATCAAGATACCACAAACGACTTGGTTGCAAGTAAGCACATCAAACAGATTTAGGTACCCATATAGATTGGGTCCTTTCTTGTTAGTCCTTTTCTTTTTAAAGTCTTTATTATTGTAATATGCATGTGAATTAGAAAACGAATCATGAATAGAATCAGAATCGGAATTATAAAAATTACCACCAGAATTACAACTTGATGAGCAACAGAAATCATCATTTGCAATTTGAATCATTTGCTTTATTGAATAACGCAAAGAATTATTACAATTCTTATTATTACAAGCAAATGAATTCTTATTACAAACATTGTCATCTATGTCACTCGAGTCAGTTGTTGAAAATTCTGGAGGTATGCTTTTGATTTTCCAGATTTGCTTTCGCCACTTGTTCACAACACTATCTGGAAAAGTAGAATAAGAAGAATCAGAGACATTTTCATAAATAGGGGTTTGATTCTTTGACTTCTTTGACCTTCTTCTTTTACGACGATTAGAATTATAAAAATTTGTATTTATTGTAAAAGTATCATCTATTTTCTCCGATTTAATTACAGATTCAGAAGAGATAATTTTATTTAAAAAATCAATCTTTGAAACAGTTTCCTTTTTTTTTTCTCGGAGTTATTTTCTTTCTCATTTTCAGATTTATTGGTCTCAGAATCAGTTTCAATATTAGAAGAGGAAAAGTTTTGGTTTTGATCAACATCCATTTTATCATCTTTAGAATCTGCTTGTACATTTCTTTTATTTAAAATTTCAAACTTGGATTGAAGATCAACGATTTTATTTTCAAGACTAACGATTTTAGCTTCTAATACTAAAGGAGGAATATATCTTTTAGTATCATACAATACTTCGGATTTATTGTCCTTATTAGTATTATTAGCATATATATCAAAATAATCGTTTGATAAGGAATATTTGTTAGAATTTTTAGACTTATAAATGTACTTCGCATTTTCACGAGTATAAACAAATGGAAGTTGCATTTTAGTAGTAAGTTTCCTTTTCTCTTCTTCTATTTTTGAAACTTCCTCATCATTTGTCCAATTAATCTTAAATTGAGAGCCTATCTACCAAGATGTAGAAAATCAAATTCATATAAAATAGGAACTTTCGTTTTAGCCTCATCTAAAAAATGTGGATTTTCAAATCCGAGTCCCCATTTCTCCTTTATAGACGTATAACTCCTTGGTTTATTTAAATAAACTGTTTGTTCCGATTGACCTCTTACATATAATTTCTCTTCTAAATCTGAAATTTTATCAGAAAAAGTATCTTTCATTTCGGTCTTAGTCTTCAAAGATTCAATACACAATTTGTTTGTCTCTTCTAATTCTTCTATTTTCTTTTGCATTTTATCTTTTGTGTCAACCAAAATCATCTTTTCATCTTGAAGATTTACATTAAGCTTTTTAATTGATTTTGATTGATCATTATTAATTTCTTTTTCAGAAATAAGTTTTGAACGAAGCGTACGAATAGCATTTACGACCGTGTTCATTTGAGATAAAAGAAAGTCATAATCAAACTTAGAAGGTACCTCAGATTCATCGCTCGAGCTCTCTTGATCATCCACCTCATCATCACTTGTATCATCTCCAATAAAGCACAAATCGGTCGTTTCCTCATTCTGGGTTTCATCATCAAAATAATCCAAAAAGTATTCTTCTTCAACAAGCAAGGTTGTTCCATTCTCCTTCTTCTCGGCCAATTCCAACTTCTTCTTGTAATAAGATGAGTCACGAGCTACTTTGATTTTGCATTCTCTAGCCATATGCCCCGTTTTGCCACATTTAAAGCAAGTAACTACCTTTTTCTCATCTTCCTTTCTTTTCTCAGATTGATTGGTAGTATCGAATTTTGGGACATAAGGTTTTGCACTACCACTCTCTTGATTAAATTTCCTTGAACTCGAAGTATATCTCAGATTGTTCGATCCCGATCTATTTTGATATTTCTTCTGAAAATGTTGAGTGAGAAGTATCATGGCTTTCTCTATCTCTTCACCATCATCTTCGACATTCCCATCATATGCACTTTCCATCAAGCTCTTCTCGGCTAACTGACTTGCTAGTAAAGCAATCGGGTCAATCGTCTTTCCTTTGTTTTCCTTATCCATCTTAGCCTTCTTTCCCTTGACCATCTCTTCATCAGTCATCAGAATCTCGTATAACTCTTGAATCTGCATTGTTGAAATCCTCACATCATTTCGAAGTCTATGACAAGATTTGTTCCACTCCGGTTGAAGAGCATTTAAGAACTTCAAGTTCGCCTCTAACTCAGTCTTGGTAACTTTGATCTTATAAAGATCATTCATTACCGCCCAAAATCTATCAAAGACGCTCTTCAAAGACTCATTCTCTTTGGCTTTAAAACCTTCAAAATTGTTCATGAACCGAGTTTGTCTAAGTTGTGTAGCAACCGCGGATCCTAGCATAATCTTCTCAAGTTGAGACCACATCATTGTTATATTATTCTTATAACAATCGATTCTAATGTAGATGTGATTTGGGAGTGCTAGAATGTGGAATGACTTTGCCTCCCTATCTCCTTGAGATCGCAAATTTTCTTCCGGCGTATAATCTTCGGGTTTCTTTAGAGTTCTTGTAGCCGGAGTGGTTGCGGTTGCCGGAACATTCACATATGGTTTGACAAACGGACCTTCCAAAAGAGAACGCATGATGTTTTCTCCATTGTTTTGTGTCTCAACAAAGTTAATAAAACGGTCTTGCCATTGAGAGAATTCGTTTTCGTTAATAAGAACTGGAGGCCTCGTGTTAGACCCCAATGACATCATAATATCGTTCTTATACTGATTTTCTTGAAAAGCCATGGTCAAAACAGATTGTAGAAACTAAAAAATCCTGAAAAAAATCCAAGACAAAAACTCTCCAGAGGCAGTGGCGTAAAGCTCAAAATGTGCCAAAGAGGGTGGCGCAAAGTTCACTTAGAAAAAAACAAAACTCTGAAACTACCAAATGCGTTATAGGCAGTAGCGCAAAGTGTCAAAAATCGCTTCAGTTGGTGGAGCAAAGTGTCAAAAATTGCTTCAGTTGGTGGCACAAAGTGTGGAGAGATTCTCACTTGATTGATTCAAATGAGACTAGTACTGTGGATGGCGCAATTGCTGGCGCAAAATGATATGAACTGGCGCAATTCTCAGATCTGGCGCAATACTCACTAATTCGATCAAAAACACACTGAATCTCAAAATTATTGAATCTAACTGATACAGATGTGTTCGAAAACCAAAACCTAGCACAAGATCTTCAAGAAATTTCGTCTGAAAACCTCTGAAATCACGTCTGAATCGATCGAGCAGAAGACTATCGCAGAAAGTTCAAAAAAAACATAAAATCGTCAAATTGAAGATCTAAACCTCTGAAATTGCTCTTGATTCGTGAAAGAAAGATGTTCTATACACAAAACCGAATCCACATAACCAAATCTCGAACAAATTCGATCAAAGAACACCAAAATTTGATAGAAATCTAAGAAAACGAGATTTTCTTGAAAAATTCAAGAAAATCGATCAAATTCTCTTGAGAAATCACCAAATTCGTATGTTTGATCAGTAGAAATCCTTCTCTAAATCTTGTTCCAGCTCTGATACCAATTGTTATTCCAAGATCAAACAAGAATAGAGAGAGAAATCTAGAGAGAGAAGTACGTCATCTATTACTCTCAATATGTGAACTGTTTTATACAAAAGCTTAACACAAGGGTTTATATACCCCTTGACTAGACAAAGTCAAACTAGACTTATTACAAAAGCATTACATAATAAGCCTTGATTACAACATAAATATAGCATTAACAATACCTTTACACGTAGCAGCAGCTGATTGGTTGCATGGTTTGACCTTTGTAGACAACCTTAGTAACCGCATGGTGTACAGTGTAGAATCAAAGTTGGTTGTACGATTCTAGACAGAAGGGATGTCCGTTCTGACATTTCGTACGGAGACGTGCAAGAGGGAAATACAAAAGCAACTTGTAGAGTAGACCTCATGATCAGCGTTCGTTGAACAGTGCTTTATCAGCGAATGATAAAGCTCAACGATAGCTGAAGTCTTCTACTTGAAACTTCACGTTGAGTGGACAGGTCTTGCTTCACTGATATCCGCATCAGTTCATGAGTAGACTTGTCGCTGGTTCTTGGGCTTGATCTTCGACTTCAGCGTAGAACCTTTGTTGACGTGATACTTGTCTTCAGGGATCATAAGTAAACAACTAAACTATCAACGATCATCAAAAGTACTGAACAGGCTCAGAGCTTTATGGTAGATAGTGTTCGCTGAATATTAATCTTAAAGAGCGAGAGTTCCTATCAGCGGTACTGTTGAGTCTTAGTACTTATTAGCGATAGTGAAACTCTAATACATTTTGTTTACTTAGAATTTTCACCAAGTGTTTCTAAAGGGTCATTATCAAATCACTGGGGGTTTGGATCAACAATCTCCCCCTATTTGATTATGACATAGCAATGAAGGAAAATTGCTAAATATGAAAACATAAGGATAAAAAGAACATATAACATATTTGTCCCTTTTACTATTTTCTGGGATCTTTACAGTACTGATGGAGTAAAGTACATTCGCTGAAATTTTTCTTTAATCTTCGTATAAGGTTACAAAGGGAAGTAGAAAAATTTCAAGTACAACAAATAAATTTACAAGTACAAAAGATGTAAGCTGATAAAGATAGAAAGATTATAAGGAAATCCTATCAGCCTTCAAAAGGTTCTTCCTTAACGAGAAGTTCATCAAGGGTCTTTGTTGTAGGGATCATCCAGTCAGGGACAGTTTCTCCTTGATTTCTTCTTTCTTGAGCTTCTGAGAAGATCAAGGGCTTGAGATATCGTGCCTGAAGATCGCGTCTGAATTCACACCAATAGATGAGATCCCTGACTTGTTCGATGGGAGTGATGGGAAGCTCAGAGATCCGCTGAAAGCGTTGTCCTCCATCCTAGTCGTGAAAGAAGATACCACAAGGTTCGCTTATGACTTTTCCAGGAATGAATCGTTCACCAGGAGGCAGGGAGGTGTCAAGCGCTGAGAGGTCAGGTTCAGGACCAAGTACTTCATCGCGTGAGAAACCAATTCCTGTTTCGTTCCGGATAGGAGGACCTGAATCTGAAGGTTTTGACTTTTTCTTTGCAGAGGCCCTTCTTTGTTGAGTTGCAAGAGGAGTGGGAGGAGGAATATCCACAACAGAAGATACCAAGTCGATCTGTCGTTTTATAAGTTTCTCGACATGATCCTTCTATTTAGAACGTGAGCGCTGAATGGCTATTCTGATCTCCAACTATTCAGAGAGACCGTACTTCGTGATAGCATCAGCATAGAAGGTTTCCGTTGTACCGTTCTCTCTGAATATCTCGACCTCAACAATTGGAACTTTGATGGTCGATTTTCCAGTGATGTGAACTTTGTTAATTCTGGCAGCCCGATATCGAAAGTGTACTTTCTCTTTACACCATTTCAAGGTAGATTGAGATACCTTGGTCTTTTCTTCGATAATCTTCTGGGCGTCTTCCCACAACTGACGTTGGACTTCAATGGGAGTTCTTTTCAGTGCGGGGTCTTTCACCGATTGTTGGGCAAGCTGAATGGCGAGAGCCTTATCTTTTTCTTCAGCTTCTTTTCTTTCGGCGAGTATCCTTTCAGCTCTGAGGTGAACAGTGAATTCCTTCTTAGATAGTCTGAAATTTTTAGGAACAGGAACTTTGGAGCGAGGGAGGATGATTCGCTGATCCTCGAACTTCTTGATTATTTCTTCTCTCCTTTTCTGACCCTCTTCACTTAGCTTTTGAGGAGCTAAGGAAGGTATATTTTTGTGAGAGAGAAGTTGTACTTCAGGTTCATCGGTCTTAGTGATTAAATCCAAGACCGGGATTATTTCTTCAGCTGTTGTGGCTGGGATTATTGTTGGTGCAGCAGTGGGGACTTCAGCTGGATCCTCAAGCAGGGGAGAGGACTAGCTGTAAGACAACGATTGTTTAAGTAAGAAGAGTTGGGGAAGAAAGAGATAGAGAGAAGAATGGGGTTAAGTGTATAGAGTGTTAGATCTGAAGTTTTGTCAATAAACCAAGTGTTGAAGATCTGATAAGAAGGTTCAGAAGTTCTGAGAAGAAGAGTCAGAGGTTCTGAGAAGAAGAGTCAGAGGTTCTGAGAAGAAGAGTCAGAGATCTGAGAAAGAGAAGTCAGAAGTTCTGAGAAGCGTGATCAGAAGAATGTTCAGAAGTTCTGAACTACCTGTTCAGAACTTATGACGAGTTTCGTTACTTAGTAATGTGTAAACTAATTAGGACACGTGTTTTGTTCTTATTAGTCTTTCTTATTTGTACTGTAGCTTTAATATATCCGTTACAGTATAAATAGAGTGGTTAGCACTACGTTGCTAACTGATTGATTTTCCCATATTACTTGTATTCATTCCTTGTAATCTTTGAGATTATCTCTCTCTTAGATCTGTAATTCTGTGCATCATTGAATACAATTGGGCTTGATCATACAATTTCTCAATTACTTCTTTCTATATTGATTGTAAGAATAGATCCTGCACTTTCAATTGGTATCAGAGCCAATCAACAAACAAATTCGTCCAAGAGTGTGTTTGATCGCGTTCTTGAAGTTTCTTGATCAATTCGAAAATTGATTCCGCTGCTGCTAACAATTCTTGAATTCGTTTCTATCATTGATTCAAGAAATTTGAATTTGTCTTTCTGTTGAATCGATATCTTACAATCTAGTCATCCAAAGAATTTCTCTCTATGCTGATTAATTTTCGAAATTAAACAGAGATCACAGGTATGTTTTCGAAATTCTTGATTGGTTTCTTGATCAAAGTGATTATATCTGCTGCATGTTGATTAGTATTCAAATTTTTTGTTGAAAAGAAGATTTCATTAATTCATGTACTTTAACTGTTTGATGAAATGCATGTGACAGATTCGATCAATTCTTGCATGTTCTAGATCTGTGTTGATTCTCATTTTTTTATCATAATTCATAGTTGATATTAGAATTTGTCATTTCATCATGCCTGAGATTGTTGAAGTTTTTGTGAGACCCGCAAGTTCTATAACCAGTTCAGACAATTTACAAAAATTTAGTCCTGTAAAAGCAAAAGAAACAATTTCTAAACCAAAAACTGAGATTGTTCATTTTGAAAGCAAGTTTGCTAATCTTGAAGCCAAATTTGAGGAAAGTGCAAAAGTTGTTGTAAATTTGCAAAAAGATAAATTCGATCTTCTAAAAGATTTCGAAAAGGCTCAAGAGAACACAAAGGTGTTAGAAAAAGAGAATGTTGATTTGAAAGAGAAAATCAATTTTGAAAGAAAGATGTTGACAGATTCTAAAAATAGAATCAAATCATGTGAAATGAGAAATTGTCAACTCTTGAAACAAATCTATGATTTTGAACAAGTTCTTATACTTGAAAGAGAGAAATTTGAGAAAGAAAGAAGAGACTTTCAAACTGAGAGGAAAGGTTTTGAAACAAAGTCTGTTGAATTATCTCTAAAAAATTCTGACTTGGAGAATATTCTTGCAAAAGAAAGAAAAGAGTTTGAATGCAAGAAAAATGTTTTTCAAAAAGAAAAGAATGGTTTTGAGAAAAAGAAAACAGGAATGTTAAATGAGTTTTCTGTAAAAATAAATGAGTTGGAGAAAGAGTTAGAAGATGGACGGAAAGAGACTGAAAAGAAGAAGGTAAATGGCTTTAAAGAAAAATGCTTAAAAGATGAGTTTGCGAAGGAAAAGAAAGTTTTTCATTTGGAGATAAGGAGGCTTATTAAAAAATTATCTGATTTATCAACTAAAATCATGATAGAGAGGAAGTCCAAATCTGATTTGCAGTCAAGGTTTGATTTGTATGTTAAAAAGTTTAAAGAATTTGAAACAAAAGTTGTTGACAAATCAAATCATAGTGCAAAAGATCAGATTCGTTCTTCTAATCTGTTTTATGATTCTGCTATTGATAAATCTTATAATTGTTCTTTTAAAAAGATAAAAATGGAATGGAGAGTTAAAGGAACAATTTCCAAGAAAGAAGTGCCAAAATCAAAAGTTCCTAATTCAAATGTCAAGAAGAACAATACATTTCAAAGAAAATCTTTTGTTAAACCTGATGTGATTTATTCTGTAAATCAATTAGTCAGAGTTGCACAAAAGAAACTTTGTTGTTCATATTGTGGGACTAATGATTTTGTGAACAAGAATTTTATTCAGCACTGGTATGGTTCTTATAGAATATCTGCATATGCCACTGTACCTAACAAACCTGGACCCAAGTTCATATGGGTACCAAAGACAACGTAATCTGTTTTGCAGGTTATTCATGTGTAGAGCTGAATGATAATACTGACACATGACTTAAAACAAGATGCTGAGCTTAAATTGAGAATTTTGACTTTTGGATAATTCAGTCCAAAACTCGGTCTGAATGTAATTATGGATTTCTGATTCATATAGATCAATTTGTTGATTTTGTTGAGCAAGTTATGGTGATTTGAAGTTTAGAATGTTCAAAAATCACAAAATCCATAGGAATGCTTAATCTGCCTAGTTGAAAATATTTTTTAAAAATGCTAAATTTTTCTAAGTAAACTTGTCTGAGTCTTGAGTTCAGAACTTCTGAGTCTTGAGTTCAGAACTTCTGAGTCTTGAGTTCAGAACTTCTGAGTCTTGAGTTCGGAACTTCTGAATCTTGAGTTCAGAACTTCTGAGTCTTGAGTTCAGAACTTCTGAGTCTTGAGTTCGGAACTTCTGAATCTTGAGTTCAGAACTTCTGAATCTTGAGTTCAGAACTTCTGAGTCTTGAGATTAGAACCTCTGAATCTTAAGGTCAGAAATTCTGAGTCAATACTTCAACAATCTAACTTTCAAAAATTTATTTTTGAGAAATACAAATAACTTCAACTGTATGGATTATGCTTCTTCGATTATCTTTTTATCTCAAATACATGCTCAAGTCAAGGGGGAGCATCAAAATTCTTTTGGAAATCATTTTGTGATGCTTAAAAGATTTGTTTTCATTTCTTATCTGTTCAAACCTCTTCTGAATAATCAAAATGTTTTATATTGGTCAGAAGTTGATTTTAAAAGACATTTTGTTTACAAGGCAAAATTCTTCTGAGTCATGGAATCAGAACATCTGTGCGTGTTATTCAGATCTTTGACTTGAGTCAAAATTCTATCCACTAACACGTGTCAGCTTCATATTTGTTTGACAATGCCACGTATTTCATTTAAATCCTTTGTGGTATTTCACATGTGTTGACTCCGTTATAACATTGATTTCGCTTTTCCGTTAAACCTTTCAACTTCGCGGATTTTAAATAGGTCTTAAAATCCCTATTTCAAATTTCTTTCAAATTCCAGAGCGAAACGTGAGATACGAATCAAATCCAGAGTTCTTTGAATCTGTTTTCTTCTTAAATCATGTCTGAAATACGAAGAAGTGGTCCAATTTCTCTACATTCTACAAAATCGATAATGGATTCATCCGATTCGGAAAATGATGAAGTACAAAATAGAGTTGCAGAGGAAGGGGCAATAAGAAATGATGAAGAAGATGAACAAATGGATGAATCTGAAGGAAATGCGGATGAGGTAAACGTTAATATTGAACATGATCAGAGTGCTGCAGGTTCTATTATGTCAGATAGATCTATTCTAGTGGAAAGAGTAGTTCCTGAGAGTGAATGGTTGAAATTATCTGAAAATAACTGTGTTATATTGTTTGAGGAAAGTCGTTTTAAGCCTGAACACAGAATTATCATGGAGTTATTCAAACATCATCCGTACAGAAAATGGTTTACAAGAAGTAAAAATGTGCCTGTTCAGTACATACAACAATGGTGGAAATATCTTAGGTTAGAAGATAATAAGTTTGTGTCTGAAATTGGAGGAGTGACATTTGTCTTATCTATCTCTGCACTAAGAGAAATGCTGAATCTACCAGAGAAAGATGATGTACAAAGAAGAACAGATTTTGAGGATTTACCCCTAACAGAGGAATTAATAGCAGAGTTTATGAAGTTGGGATACAATGAAGGATTGAGGACTCTCAGTTTGTTCAGAAGAAACAAATTACCACCTATTTGGGCTTGCTTCTTTCATGTGGTAAATAAATGTTTGTCAGGGAAAAATAGTTCTGCTGATCAAGGTTCTAAACAAATTCTTCAGATATTTCAAGGTTTAGTGAAGAATAGGCATTATGACTATACTTTAATACTTTGGGAAGATATGAAGAATACATTTGAGAAGAATCAGAAAGCAATTCAGAAGAAGACAAAGGATGCTCCACTGACATACATTCCCTACATAAGGTACTGTCCAATTGTTATTTGGTATGCCATGCAGGAAAACAGAACAATCTCAAGAAGAACAAATGAAGAGCATGGTCCTACATTTTATTTGGGTAAGATGACCTCAGTAACAAGACTTGAAAACTATCCCAATCATAAACTATTGCCAAAATCACTTAGGAACTATATTCCAAGGGAGAGTGAGATTTTAAAAGCTTATTGCACCTCTATGGGAATTGAATTACCTCAAATCCCTACCCAAGAGGACCAACCTGAGAAGAGAGGTGAGGGGTCTAGTCGAATTAGAGAGGGGGAGGATGTTCAGATGGGTGAACATTCTGAGAGACTTGAGGGGGAAAATTCTGAGAGCTTGGTTAGACTCAGTGAGGAAAAACAGAATGAGAGTGGTGAGGATGAGAGATTGTCAACAGAGGTTCAAACAGAAAGAGATGCCTCTGAACCAGCTAATCTTGACCAGGTAACCACACATGCTATTGGTTCACATCTCTTGGTGTCCAATATTGAAACAAACACCATGGACCTAGTGGTGGATCTTGAACAACCCATCCATACCCACTCAGAAGCATTTCAACATGCTACTGTTTCACACAAATCCGGGGAACCATCCCAAACTCATTTGGAGGGAGGTGATAAATCCCAACTTATTTTTCAACACATTGAGTCTGAATATCACAGTCCTATTCATATTGAGCCTGAAATTCCTTTTGACACTTGCACAGATCAGGAATTTCGTACTCCTGAAACAACATTCATAGACATGCCTAATGTTGGGTGTCGAGGATTGGATGGAAGTCCTGGTGAGGTGAACATTACAAAAGCCTCTTTCAAACGTGCATCTGTTGTACAAGATGACTGTGTGTTATCTACAGGCCATGAGCTCTCTGGGCACATGAAAACTGGACCATCTGTTGGTTCAGGTTCACTGTTAGAAACTTCTGAATTTGAAAAGATTCAGAAACAAAACAAGGAGATGGGGGAAAAAGTAGAAAATTTGGAGAAGAGGATGGAGGATCTGAATGATGAGGTATCAGATTTGAAAAATGTGTTGGAGAAAAAGTTAATTTCTGTTGAAACCAAGGTAGATGATGTAAAGAAATCCTTGGATTCTCACAAAAAGGAGATCATGGATATAATGTCTGGTTTTCAAAAAGATATGTTGAAACAAATGCAAGATATGCAGGATTCTATACTGAAAGCACTAAGTGTATCACTGGTTTCTACTTCAAAGCCTCTTGATCCTGTTCCTATTGCAGAAGCTGAAGCTGAAGGTACTTCTAATCAGAACTTGAAAAGAAAGTTTGATGATAATGAGCCTCATGATCATCAAAAGGGGGAGAAAAGACAAAGGTTAAGTTCTGATGATGATATTGGCATAGAAGATTTTGAGATAGCAGACATGCACTTAGCCAATACAAAAAGTTCAGAAGATCAGACACAGGAAAATTTAAAGAAGATGATTCAGATAGTACAGCTTGACAGTTCAGATACAGAAGAAATGGAGTTGGGAAGTATTGATAGTAATGAATCAGATAAAACAGAGGAATTGAACTTGGATACTGAGATGGAAGGAAACTCAGATGAAACTGTAGCTATTGAGGAATCTGATTTGAGAATAGAAGAAATAGTGGAAAGTACAGTGGTAAACAGGTGTACAGATATTGTGGTTTATAACAGTGAAAGGGCAATGGAATCTGAATCAGAAGAAAGGAGGTTGAATGAAGAATTGATCAGAAGAATGCATAATGAAGTAGTCAGAGCTTTGAGTGTTCAGAAAATTCATAAAGGAATAAAAGTGATAAGACCCATTGATCTAATGGGAGAAGAAGACAGAACTGTGGATTACACTCAGGATTTTAAAGATGATTTTAGGTTTAACTTTTGTGATGAGTTAAATACAGAAGAAGAGTATGTGAAAGTGAAAGACTTCTTTATGCCTTCTGAATATGTATTCAGAAAACCAATTGAGATTCCAAAGATTAAATTGCAAAGACTAGAAGAACCTGTGTGTGACTTCATTCTAGAGTTAAGTGATGTGCCATTAGCCAGACAATTTCATGATGATATTTTTCCTGAGGAAATATATGATAATCTCTACTACACAGAAGGAGAGTATGAGCTTTTGGAAAGTAACATTGATGGTTTTATGGATGACAGAGCTCAGATGGTCTACTCAGAAGCTTCTAACATGTTCAGAGTTCCTGACTCAAAACTGCATATTCAGAAAAGAATCGAGAAAGTTCTGATGTTTCAACAAGATGAATTCAATGGTTTAATGTTCGTTAGAATGGAAATACTGAAAGAAAGAAATACAAAGGTTTCCATGTCTACATTTGATTTTCACAGATTGACTCTTGATGATCAGATCTTTCTAGTCAAGTTCTTTGCTAGCACTGAAGAAGCCTTGATAGAAATTGAATGCAGAAGACTTCTGGGTATTTATGTCAGAAATACATACTTGTATGACTTCCAGTTGGCTATCGAAGAAAGAAAAGAAAAGTGCAATCTGAGTTCTCCCACAAAGAAAACAGAAGTTGATCTGCATGTGAAGGGTTTTGTGAATGAAGGAATGGAGACAGAAGGGTTCACATATATGGTTCACGAAAGACTTGAATTGTTCAGATTAAAAGAGTTGGTGAAGTACAGTGATGCAACTCTGAATTGGTTGTTGATTAGAATGGAAGTAAGTATGGATGCTGAAAAAGAGAGTTTAAAGAAGAGATGCATAAACTGTGTGAAGAGGAGGTTGGATTTTAGAAGAAAAATCAGAAACAGTAGTGAATGGTTGCTATCTGAGGTGAATCCCAAAAAGATTCTACATAATGATTTTGTGTTCCCAGCTGAGTATGAAGTGAATGAAATTTTGTCAGATGAAGTTGAAGAAGTTCAGGACACAACACCTCAGAATGTGCAGATAACTAATATTGACCAAGCTGAACAATCTGAACCCAAAGAAGATGAAATATTCATTGATCTGAATGGATACTTTCTTGAATTTGATTTACCTGAGTTCTTCAAACCAAAAGAGGTACAATTCTTGGATGTGTATTATGATAGGTCTAAGGAGACTCAGATCTGGTTGGCTGAAAAATCAAGATGTCTTGGCAAAACAAAGCAAGCTGTTTACTCAGATTTTCTAATCACTGGAATCAGAGAATTGAAGGTTAAGAAATTCAGAAAGATGGAGTACTTATCCTTTGAAGTTTTGAGAGAAGATGGCAAGGTTTATTATTTTACTGATGCAGATTTTGAGAAACTGTCAGTGGTTGACTTCTACAGATTACACAGCTTTCTATGTTTTAAAGAGTCAAGTAAAGACAGAAATGAAAGGAAGGCAAGAAGTGTGGTGATTGAGGCCATGTTCTATATCTTAAGGTGGCATTGCTATACAGATTTCCAAATAGCTCTGTATTTGCAAAAGTCATGTGTTTATCTGGCAAATCCCAATACAGATCATGAGCAGAAAAAGGTGTTAAAGACTGGAAGTGTTCACAAGTATCCAGATCTGGGAGTATTTTTGAAGAATAAAAGTGGAAAGATCTTCTTCAGAGCAAAGGAAACTGCAAAATATTGTTCTGGAACTTTAAGGATCATAAAGCACAATTTGGAGAAAAAGATGCTGAAAGTAAAGGAAGCAAACATAACTCAAGAAGCAATAAATCAGCAAGTTGAAGTTATTCAAGAAATTATTGACAAGATTGATAAGAGGCTTAATCTGAGGAATGTGCTACTTCAGAAAATTGTTCCTGCTCTGAAAGAATTAGATGATGCAAAGTTTAAGTTTATTTGACAAAAAGGGGGAGATTGTTAGATCTGAAGTTTTGTCAATAAACCAAGTGTTGAAGATCTGATAAGAAGGTTCAGAAGTTCTGAGAAGAAGAGTCAGAGGTTCTGAGAAGAAGAGTCAGAGGTTCTGAGAAGAAGAGTCAGAGATCTGAGAAAGAGAAGTCAGAAGTTCTGAGAAGCGTGATCAGAAGAATGTTCAGAAGTTCTGAACTACCTGTTCAGAACTTATGACGAGTTTCGTTACTTAGTAATGTGTAAACTAATTAGGACACGTGTTTTGTTCTTATTAGTCTTTCTTATTTGTACTGTAGCTTTAATATATCCGTTACAGTATAAATAGAGTGGTTAGCACTACGTTGCTAACTGATTGATTTTCCCATATTACTTGTATTCATTCCTTGTAATCTTTGAGATTATCTCTCTCTTAGATCTGTAATTCTGTGCATCATTGAATACAATTGGGCTTGATCATACAATTTCTCAATTACTTCTTTCTATATTGATTGTAAGAATAGATCCTGCACTTTCATAGAGGTTTTATGGAGAGGATAACTGAGATTGAGAAGGGGTAGAGGAGGGATGCAGAGTAAGGGAAGATGAGATATTGTACCTGACAAACTGGCTTTATCTGAAGGATGGCCAGATTGCCTTCTGCAGCAAGGCCTTTGTTTTTGCCTTTGTCAGCTTCAGATGCTGCAGGCTTTGTCTTGGTCGTCTCCCCTGAAGCTTCATTTATTGAAATCCCTTTTAGAGCTGGGGCTTTCTTTGGCTGGACGAAGAAGGAATCATCATCGTCATCATCATCATCGTCATTTTTATGGGATGATGATGGTTCTTCATCAGATATGTCGATAGCTTCGTCGTCTTCAACGTCTTCTTCATCAGTTTCAACCTCGTCAGCATAAGGAACGGTAACATCAGCAGCAACTTCAGTTTCCTCATCGAGTTGCTCCCCCTCAAGAGCAGAGGGAGTTTTCTCGGTTCCCTCAGGGTTTTCAACTCCCTGAGGTTGTCCAGCATCAGTAGTAGTAGAACTCGTCTCCCCCTCAGCTAGGGGAAGGTCTTCAAAAGTTTTCTTCTCCCCCTCAATATTATGGGGAAGGTTTTCTTTAGTCTTCTCCCCCTCTTCCACATGATGGTTAGGGGAGGATATGATATTCTCAGCATCAGCAGCAGCATGCTTTGGGTCCCTGTCTTCCAGGCCAGAGATCCCAACACAATTTTCAATCTTGCTGAATCTGTCTTCTAGGCCAGATATAGCAGGATTGAGTCTTTGAAGATCTTCTCGATCCACCTGAGTAAAGTGCGAAGGAGCACAAGTGGCAGCATTCAGGCGATCGAGGACTTGCTGAAGTAGATCCTTGACCGTGGAGACCTTACCCTGGAGATTTACCATCTCTGTCTTCAGTGTTGTGACTTCACCGGACAGAGTGGTGAAGTTTGTTGCGAGGGTGGTGTTGGTGAGGTTGAGATCGTTGACGATTATGGAGTTGTTGGCTAGAGTGGTAGCAAACTGAGCAATGCTACCATCTACCTTCACCATATTAGCACTGGAGGCTTTCTTAGCAACAACCTCGGTCAGCTTTTTGAGATTCTCTCCAGCGTCTGTAACCGATCATTCAGGGAGCGTTGAATATCTCCCAAATTAGGACCTGTAACAGTAAATAACTTATAAATAGAGGAAAGCTCAGAAGTTTGGGGTTGAGAGAGAGTGTGTATGGTATTGTGTATACCTGCAAGCGGGTTGGCAAAGTTGTCGAAACCTCGCAGACTTGTATGGTATTCCATGTCGCCTTCGAGAGTGCCTTGGCACATGGAGGTGCCTGCAGATCCTAAGTTTGTTTCCATCATCGTATGTAGAGTATCGGCAGCTGAATCATGAACGATGATGGTGGTTCCAGAGAATGGAGGGAAAATTGGTGGAGTGTCCAAAGAAAGAGTGGGAGGAGTGAAGGATGAGAAGATTGGTTTGGAGCAAGGTTCAGCGTTGGATCCGCTGAGAATCACTTCAGTCTGTAGAGAGACTGAAGGAGGTGGGTTCAGTTCCAAGTTTATAACCTCAGTGTTTAGAGACGCTGAGGTCAGGATGGAAGGGGTGGCTTGAGCAGCTGTGGCAGAGCGTACCATGAAACTATCCAGCGACTCTTGTACAAGATGAGTCGCGGAGTCTTCAGCCGTTGATGGCTTGGAGGGTTGCTCCATGGTTTTCTTGATCCTTTTGGAATCAAGTTGGGAAGTAGAGTGATTCCTTTTTCGAGAAGGAGTGGAGGGTGCAGCCTGGGTATCAGCGGTGGGGATTACCACTGAAGTAGCCACAGAAGTAGAAGAAGAAGGATTAAGAATAGATAAGAGTTTAGAAAGACTTACCTCGTTTGGCAGGGGCTTGAAATCTATAACTTTAGCACCAACCGGAGAGAGTCTCAAGTCTCCTACCTTTGGGTATTCATCCCCCAGTCCGTGTTGAAAGACGACGCTGATAAACCTTGGATATGGAACGCAAGTTGGTCTATCATCCATGTTTACCCTGAACGCCAAATCATCGTAGATGATTGACGCCCAATCGATGTGGAGTCCCTTCAGCAGAGCATATCCCATGGCCTGTTGGGGTTGGGATGCTTGGTTAGTTGACCCGACTTTAGCTGTTAGACAGCTAATCAGATGAGCGAAGATGAAACTCATCTCGCTGGGCATCATAGACTTCTTGATGGCAGTTAGCTTTTTGTCAGGGTTTTTGCCTCTCCCTGTGTCCCATGTGTAACCCATTGCATCAAAGAATGCAATCAGGGTTGCTCTATCAGTACAGTTCTTTTTGGGATCAGGTAGAGGGAGAAAACGGTTTTATTTGGTACTGCCAGGAAGATTTAGAGCACGCCTGATATGGTTGGGGGTGATCTTGGAGGTACCATGGTCTGTGTCACAGAGAATGTGTTGGTCCCGAAGGGCTATACAAGTTTGTAGAAGGGGGGGTTGAATACAAACACACAAATTTTACTTTTCTAAATTATTTATTGATAAATCATTAACAATTTACAGCTTGTTGCGGAACAAGATTAAGGATAAACCTAACTCACAAGTTGGAACACTAACTTTCTTGCACTAAGAAAGAGAAGGAAATTACTAATAATAACCTATCTCAAGATAAGAAAGATGACTTGACCAGAGTTAGCAAGTGACTCGTCCAGAGTTTTTGAGTACTTCAAAAATGAAGCTGGAGTCCTTCTTATATACTGCATGCATTTAATGCATGGCAGTTTATACTTTACACGTGGCAACAGCTCATTGGTTGTATGTCATTGACCTTTGTAGACAACCTTAGTAGCCGCATGTTTGAACAGTGTAGTATCAGAGTGGTTGTACGATTTCAGACAATAAGGAGGTTCTTTTCTGACATATCGTACTGAGACGTGCAAGGGTGGTTAAGACAAAAATACGTTGTATAGAGGACTTCATGATCTGCTTTCGTTGATTCAGCGGTCTATCATTCTATATCAGTGAATGACAAAGTTCAGCGATAGCTGAAGTCTTGTACTTGATACTTCACGTTGAGTGGACAAATCTGAGTCTTCGTTGATCCGCATCAGTTCATTAGGAGACTTGTCGCTGGTTCTTGAGCTTGATCTTCGACATCAGCGTAGAACCTATGTGGACGTGAAACTTGTTTTCAAGGATCATAAGTAAACAACTAACTTATCAGCGATCACCATAAGGACTGAACAGGCTCAGAGCATTATGGTGAACAGTGTTCACTGAATGTTTAATCTAAAGAGCGAGAGTTCCTATCAGCGGTACTGTAAGGTCTTAGTACTTATCAGCGATAGTGAAACTCTGATACATATTGTTTACTTACAATTTTCACTAAGTATTTAAGAGAGGGTCATTATCAAATCACTGAGAGTTTGGATCAACAATCTCCCCCTATTTCATTATGACATAGCAACAGAGAAAATTGCTATTTAATGAAAACATAAGGATAAAAAGAACTCATAAAATATTTGCCCCTTTTACTGTTTTCGGGGATCTTTTCTGTACTGATGGAGTAAAGTACTTTCGCTGAAATCTTTCTTTAAAACTTCGTATCAGATTACAAAGGGAAGTGGAAAGATTACAAGTACAAGCGAAATAAATTACAAGTACAAAAGAATAACTGATAAAATAGAAGAATAAGGCGATCCTATCAGTTTATAGAGGTTCTTCCTTAATGAGAAGTTCATCAAGGGTCTTTGATGTGGGAATCATCCAGTCAGGGACATTTACTCCTTGATTCTTTTTGTTCAGAGCTTCTTCAAAAATAAAGGGTTTAAGATGTCGTGCCTGAATGTCGCGTTTGAATTCACACCAGTAGATGAGATCTTTCAGCTGTTCGATGGGAGTGATGGGAAGTTCAGAGATACGTTGAAAACGTTGTCGTCCACCATAGTCAATAAAGAATATCCCATAGGGTTTGCTTATGACTTTCCCATGGATGAAAGTCTCACAATGAGGAAGAGATGTGTCAAGTGCGGAAAGGTCAGGTTCTGGACCAAGAACTTCAGCACGAGAAAAACCAATACCTGTTTGTAGATGCCCTTCTTTTCTGATTTGCGAGAGGAGGGGGAGGAGGAATATCCACACAAAAAGATACTAAGTCGATCTGTTTATTTATCAGCTTTTCGAAATGATCCTTGTACTTAGATTGAGACTCCTGGATGGCTAATCTGATCTCCAACCATTCAGAGAGACCGTACATCGTGATGGCTTCTGCATAGATTTTTTCGTACTGTCCGTTTGCTCTGAATATCTCGATTTCAACGATTGAAACTTTGAGGGTTGATTTTCCAGTGATATGTACCTTGTTGATTCTGGCAGGTCGATATCTAAAGTGTACCTTTTCTTTGCACCAGATTAAAGTAGATTGAGATACAGTTCTCTTTTCTTCAACGATCTTCTTGGCGTCTTCCCATATCTGACGTTGTACTTGAATGGGAATTCGTTTCAGCTTGGGGTCTTCGACTAATTCTTGAGTAAGCAGGATGGCGAGTTCTCTGTCTTTTTCTTCAGCTTCCCTTCTTTCAGCGATTAACCTTTCAGCTTTGAGGTGATCCTTGTATTCCTTTTGTGAAAGTCTGAACTTTGGAGGAATAGAAGGAAGTTGATCACACTTCAGGATGATTTGCTGATCTTCGAATCTCTTGATCATTGCATCTCTCTTTTTCTGATCCTCCTCACTCAGCTTTTGAGAAGCCAAGGAAGGTCTGTTTTTGTGAGAGAGCAGCTGTTCTTCAGGTTCATCAGTCTCAGAGATCAAATCCAAGACCGGGATTATTTCTTCAGCGTTGGGAGCTGGGATTATTGTTGGTGAAGTCGCAGCTGTAGAAACTTCAGCGATATCCTCAAACAGGGGAGAGGACTAGCTGAAACACAGCGATCTTACGAATAAGAACTTGGGTAGAACAGAGAAAAGAAATGGGTTTAATTGTATAGGATTTTTGTGGAGAGTAGAGCTGATAATGTGTATAGATAGAGGAGGGATGCAGTGTAAGGAAGAAAGATTTAGTGTACCTGACAAACTGGCTTTGGAAGCAAGATCGTCAGATTGTCTTCTTCAGCGAGGCCTTTGTTTTTGCCTTTGTCAGCTTCAGACGCTGAAGGCTTTGTCTTGGTCCGCTCCCCTGAAGGTTCGTTTATCAAGATCCCTTTAAGAGCTGTAGTCCTCTGAGCAGGCTTGACGATAAAGGAGTCATCATCATCATCATCGTCATCATCACCCTTATCACTGGATGATGGTTCATCGTCAGAGATGTCGACGGCTTCTTCATCTTCAGCTTCACATTCAGATTCTTCAGCAGCTTCTTCGAGTTGCTCCCCCTCAGATACAGAGGTAAGCTTCTCGGTTCCCTCAGGGTTTTCATCTCCCTGAGGTCCAGCAGTTGTTTCTTCAGTTGTCTTATCACCCTCTTCAGTAAGGGTAAGGTTTTCAGTCTTCTCCCCCTCGATAGATTCATCATGGGGAAGGTTTTCAGAGTTCTTCTCCCCCTACCTCATGATGAGTGGGGGATGAATGCGATGACTCAGCAGATGGTGTTGGTTCCATGTCTTCTTGGCCAGGGATCCCAATATAGTTTTCAATCGCTGCTACTCTGTCTTCTAGGCCAGTAATAGCAGGAGTGATCTTGAAAAGTTCAGCATGATCTGCCGGAGTAAAATGCGAATGTGCAGGGGAAGAGGCGTTCATGCGTTCGAGGATCTGCTGTACTATCGTCTTCACTGAACTTAAGTCAGTCTTTACAGAACTCACGTCAGCCTTTACTGAACTCACGTCAGTCTTTACAGCAGACATATCTCCCTGAAGATTTCCAACCGATGTCTTCAGCGTTATGAACTCACTGGACATGGTTTGAACTGTTGTTTTGAGAGAGGTGTAGTCTGTGTAGATGTCAGCAAGAACTTTGGCAAAGTCACTGAGAGTACCATCAACCTTCTCCAAATCAGCTTTGGAGGCTTTCTGTTCAACCACTTGTGTCAGCTTGTTGAGATTCTCTCCAGCTTTTGTTACAGCTGAAGAGTTGTCTGAGAGAGTAGTGGTGAGACCTGTCAGCTTTGTATCCAGGTTCTTCAGAGAGGCGTTGATGTCTCCCAAATTAGGACCTGTAACAGATAAGTACTTGTGAACAAAGGAAAGCTCAGAAGTTTGGGGTTTAGTTACAGTGTATATGGGTTGGTGTATACCTGCAAGAGGGTTGGTGAAGTCGTCAAAACATCTGTTTCCTGAAAAGAGTTCCATGTCGTCAGCTAGAGTGCGTGTACGCGTGGACTTTCCTACAGGTCCTGCATCCATCATTCCTTGAAAAGTATCAGCTTTAGCTTCTGGAAGAATGACGGTTGCTCCAGTGGTCGTGGTGAAAGCTGGATTAGAGTCCAATGGAGTAGAGAGAGAAGCGAAGGTTATGAATGTTGGTTGGGTGTAGGGTTCAGCGTTGGATCCGCTGAGAATCACTTCTTCAGTCTGTAGAGAGACTGAAGGAGGTTGGGTAGATTCCAAGTTTATAACTTCAGCGTTTAGAGACGCTGAAGCTGGGATGGAATGGGTGGCTTGTTCAGCTGTGGCAGAGCGTACCACTGAACTTTCCTTCAGCTCTTCAAGATGAGCTGAGGAGTCTTCATCATGAGATTGCTGGGGTTGCTCCTTGGTTTTGTTAGTCCTTTTGGAACCAAGTTGGGTAGTAGAGTGTTTCCTTTTTCTAGAAGGAATGGAGGTTGCAGCTGGGGTATCAGCGGTGAGTTTTTCCACTGAAGGAGCTGCAGAAGTAGAAGAAGGAAGATTGAGAATAGTTAAGAGAGTAGAGAGACGTACATCGTTTTCCACTGGCTTGAAGTCGAGTACCTTAGGGCCAACCTGAGAGAGTTTCAGGTCTCCTACTTTTGGGTAGTTGTCCTTCAGGCCGGTTTGAAAGACGGCGCTGATGAATCTTGGATATGGAACCCATGATGGTCGGTCAGCAGCAGAGTCTACTTTTAGCACTAGATCATCGTAGATTATCGATGCCCAATCAATATGAAGACCTTTCAGCGATGCATATCCCATTGCTTGCTGAGGTTGACCGGCTTGATCAGAGGAGCCGGTCTTTACAGTCATGCAGCTTATCAAGTGTGCGAAGATGAAGTTCATCTCTCTTGGCATTTTTGATTTCTTGATGAGGGTCAGCTTCTTTTCAGGCTTCTTGTCCCTCCCAGTTTCCCATACATAACCCATTGCATCAAAGAATGAAGTGATGGCTTCCCTATCAGCATGTTTCTTGTGGTCAGGGAGAGAAACAAAGGGTTTTTCTTTAGTGGCGATGGGAAGGCTCAGTGCTTTTCGGATAATGGCAGGGGTGATTTTTATGGTGCCAAAATCAGTGTCACAGAGGATGCAATCGATTTTCTTTGAGGGGTCTTTGGCTGATGGTAGCTGAGTGTGTCTGGCAGAATACCAGAACTTAGATAGTAGTAGCCGATGATCAGGAGGTGTTATGGTCAGGGTTGTAGAGAGGCAACAGGTTTTGATGAATTTCACAGCGTCATTCAGATGTGTGACTTGCTTTCGAGGAGGAAACTCGAAAAGCGCATAGAGGTTGTTTGTTTTTGTCCAATCCAGTTCCTCAAGTGTGAACTTGACCTGAGGAGCCTTGGTGATTTCCAGTTCCTCAGCAGCAGCAGTGTTCTCAGGAGTAGGAATATCAGTAGATGCCATTTCTGTATTATCAGTTAAACCAAAGATATAACAAATAAGAATAATCTTAATGTGGAAAGATTTTCCAATAAGATGGTTCGAATTTTGTCCATTTCATTCAGACCAAAATGTCTTAATGAAGATTAGGGTTTTCTTGTTTTTGAAAAAGAAATGCAAACCCAATAAAAAGTCTTATTTTCCAGTTTCTTTTGAGGATTAGGATTCTGGAAAAACGTATGAAGAACAAGTTTAAGATGTTTTCAATTAAACTTGAGGAACAACCATGAAAGAAATGATTTCATTTTTTTAAAAAGTTCTTTTGTTTGATCTTGTAAAAATAATGAGAAGATCATTAACAAGTTTTAAGAAACAGGTAAATAAAAGAAATATTAACCTGGTTCGTTGAAGAAGAAGAAGATGAACAGTTCCTGGAAATTTTGAGAGCTCAAAATGTAACAGTAGTTTTCTTGAGGAAGAAGTCGTTCGCGTAAAGGAAAAATATAAACCCAAAATGTGTTTATATAGTGAGATTAGAGAGAGAGAAAAACTAGAGCGGGAAAGTTTTTCATCATGACCCGGACACGTGTTTGTATTTGATTGGAAGGTAAACGAAACGTGCAAACGTGTGTCAGAAAAAAGAACGTGTCGTGGCTTATCCGCTGCGATGACGTCACGGATGTCCTTTCATATTTTAGGTTGTCTCTGAGGTTTTGAAAGTTCAGGGACACTTTTAAAAACATGAAGCATTGAATAGAAATATCAGTGTTGGTTTTGGAAATTTCAAAATATCGCTGATTAAGGAAGAGATATTCAGCGATGCACTTTGTCTTGAAATCTTGCATTTTCATGCGATTGTCAGCGAGAGAAAAAACATACCTTGATATCAGCAAATCAAGTTTATTCAGAGAGAGAATGATATAATGGGTTATACAAGTTGATTTTATCCTATCGCCGATCAAATGTGAACCGCTGAAGATTGTACTCTTCAAATTTCAGCATTCCAAACTCGCTGATGAGAAAGTTGAATCTTGTCTCATCAAGGGGTTTGGTTAATAGATCAGCTAACTGATAATCAGTTGGGATAAAGTGAAGTTCTATATCACCATTCATCACATGATCTCTGATAAAATGATACATGATTTCGATGTGTTTTGTCTTTGAGTGTAGCACTGGATTGTTGGCTATAGCGATGGCACTTGTGCTGTCGCAATAGATTGGAATATTTGAGAGCTGTAGATCATAGTCCAGTAGTTGATTTCTCATCCACAAGACCTGAGAACAACAGCTTCCAGCGGCTACATACTCAGCTTCAGCTGTGGAGGTGGACACTGAGTTTTGCTTTTTTACTTGTCCAACTCACCGCCTTTCCACCCAGGAGATGACAGCCTCCTGTGGTGATTTTCCTATCCAATTTGCAACCTGCAAAATCACTATCTGAATAGGCGATTAAACCAAACCCTGAGTCTTTGAGATACCAAATACCTAGGTTCGCAGTACCCTTAAGGTATCGAAAAATTCGCTTTACAGCGATCATATGAGATTCCTTAGGTTCAGCTTGATATCGTGCACACAAACAGGTTGCGTACATAATATCGGGGCGGCTAGCTGTAAGATACAAAAGAGAGCCGATCATCCCACGGTACAGCGTGACATTAACAGGAATAGCATTAGTATCCTTATCTAGTGTCAGTGGTGGTGCCATAGGGGTTTTCATAGCTGAACTCTGAGTTAAATCGAATTTCTTCAGCATATCTTTAACATACTTTCCCTGATTAATGAAAGTTCCTTTTTCATTTTGCTTTATCTGAAGACCAAGGAAATATGTTAGCTCACCCATCATGCTCATTTTATACTCATCTTTCATTCTATCTGCGAAACGAGTACAAAGATCAGGGTTAGTAGAACCAAATATAATGTCATCAACATATACCTGAACAAGAATAATATGACCTTTCACTATTCTGAAAAATAGAGTTTTGTTGATTTTACCTCGCTCAAATTTTTCAATATGGAGATAAGTAGAGAGAGTGTCATACCATGCACGCGGAGCTTGCTTTAAGCCATAAAGTGCCTTATCCAGTTTATAAACATAACCTGGACGCTTAGGATATGAGAATCCTGGAGGTTGTTCCACATAGACTTCTTCATTCAGCTTTCCATTTAGAAACGCTGACTTAACATCCATCTGATATACTTTGAAGTCTTTGTGTACAGCGTATGTGATAACTCTATTTTTAGAGTTATTATTTCCATTTATTTTCCACTTTATTTTGTCAATTTTAGCCATTTCACTTCTAAAACCCCCCATTCTTGGTAGGATTTACGAAAACGAGCAAAAGGAGTGAACCATGGTCTTTAATAAATTATTTGGGGAAGTTTTGGGTGTTTTCTCGATTTTTCATCCGCAGTGACGTATACAGTGCCCACTCCGGTTCCCCACTCTTCGAGCTGATAAAAAAGAAATCAAAAAAGAAACTTTTAGTTGGGATCTAATTTTCTGGAGGAGGAAGGTTCAATGACAGAGAAGCTGAGATTTGGCTGTTACAAGTGTTCCTCAAGGCTTCACATCATGATTGTACCTTTGTACTTGCAAAAGTTGACTTCTAATGGACCATTGGGTAAAAAGGGCTATACATGGAGGATTGAAGTATTATCCTTTGAGCTGATTTCTGCATCTCCCTGCAGTCCTTGCACCTTGGAAAACCCTTTTTGTGTAAAGACCAACACCTCCTTCTTAGTATAAAAAGGGGTGTTGGGTCTCATTTAATAGAATCTATCTATCTTGCAATTTATCTAGCATTTCCTTAAGTTGTAAGCTTTCATTTACTGCAGTAACTTAGCATTTAATTTCAGTAATTTATTTTCTGTTGTAGTTCGAAATACACAGTACAGGGACGACTTCTCGTTCCCCACTGTGAGCAGTTAATGCAAATCACTTTCAGTTTTATTATGTGCAATTCTTCATCTTTTGTTTTCTTTACTTCGGAAATGTTAGGCTAAACATCCTTTGGGATGTAGGAAGGAGAAGTACCTGGATTTTATCAAAAATGCTTGAGTAATCTTTATACTTAGAATATTTGTTGTTTTGGTCTTTCATTCTCGATATTTACCCAAGGATGCGAACAAGCTGATCACTTGCAAGGATCTAAAGTCTAGTTCTTAACTTAGAAATAAGTAGAGCGCAGTGACACGAGCTTGAATGATGCTAGGGGATTCGAAAGAATTCTTTTGACACTTACGAAAGTGAGGTCGGCACAGTGAGCTAATCTCTGCCCACTGGAGTAGTAGGCAAGCTAATTTGTGTATTAAAAACACTTAGAGTATTTGTCTCTACACATTCCATCGAGGCCTGAAAAGGTCCATTTAGAGATTACCATTGACAAAACAACAAGTACTAAGAGTATGGGATTTTTATCTAACGGTGTGAGTATTTTGTAACCGGGCTTTTCTAGCGAAAATGTCCACCACGAATACGAGGATCACTCTAAGGACCGAGTATTTGAGATAAATTTTAGGGAAAATCCAACCTACATTCCTCCTTTTTAGCATTTAGTAAATCGTTTCAAGTAGCTATTTTACCAAACCAAACCAAAGTATTATTTTCCTCTCTAGTTGAAACTTGTAAAAGGAGCTCATGAGAACCGTATTGTCTTGATTGTCCAGTCTCTGTGGATTCGATTCTGGTATTTTACCAACTATTACTTGCTGTGACGATCATAGTGGACAGTGTACACTTGCACTTCCCACTGTGGACAGTTTGCAACCCACTGCGATTAAAACACACATTTCGCACGTAACAAGTTTTTGGCGCCGTTGCCGGGGACTGGCGTGATTTTAAATCTCAAGACATTAGTTTTTGTTCGAGCCCGAGTAACTAGTTTTTCTAAGCTGTTCGTATTGTATGCCACGACGACAACTCGAACATTTGGTTCCAATAGATCTCGAAATAGAAAAAACGTTGCGAAAAACACGAAGAAGCAAGAAAACAAATCGACAACCTCCTGTGATCCCCACTGTAAACATGGCTGCAGTACCGCCACCTATAGTGGAGACCACAATCACGATTGCCGATAACAAAGATCGAAAAATACGGGACTATGCTACTTCCGGAGTTGGTGATTTAAGCTCCGGAATTTTGAGACCCAATATTGTTGCAACGCATTTTGAACTCAAACCGGTGATGTTTCAAATGATCCAAGCCATGGGTCAATTTGGAGGATCGCCATCTGAGGATCCGCACTCGCACTTAAAATCTTTTTTAGAAATGACCGATTCCTTTCAATTGCAAGGTGTTAGTGATGAGGCATTAAGACTAAGGCTTTTCCCTTTTTCATTAAGGGACAAAGCAAAATCTTGGCTGAACGCACATGCACCTCACTCGATAACCACTTGGCAAGAGCTTGCCGATAGATTTTTGCAAAAATACTTTCCTCCAACAAGGAATGTTAGATTTCGAAATGATATAATTTTATTTAGGCAAGAGGAAGATGAGGCTGTTTCGGATGCATGGGAACGATTTAAAGATTTACTTCGAAAGTGCCCACATCATGGCATCCCACATTGCATCCAATTGGAGACCTTTTACAATGGTCTTTCCAATGCAGCCAAAATCATCTTAGATGCAACAGCCGGTGGAACATTTACGAGTATGACTTACAACGAAGGATATCAAATCTTAGAAAAAGTGTCCAACAACAATACCGAATGGTCAAATCCGAGAGCACCCATGTCAAAGACCAACACCATAGATTCCGAAGCACTCAAAACCATGAATGCACAATTAGTGGCCTTGACAAAAATCGTTTTAAATCAAAATCGAGGCCAAGTCAATTCCGCAACCCATCTCGCTGATAACTGCTCCCTTTGTGGAGAGGAGCATGTTTTCGACTATTGTCCAGCAAACCCCGAATCTGTTAATGTCATAGGGACCAACCAAAGGAACAACCCTTATTCGCAGACTTATAATCCAGGTTGGAGAAATCATCCGAATTTCTCTTGGTCCGGTAATCAAGGACTCCAACCCCAAGGACCGAGTCACATCCAGCAAAGACCATACAATCCCCCGGGATTTCAGCAACATCACAGTGGGCAATCCCCACATCACAGTGGGCAGTCCCCACAACCATACCAACCACGATCCAACCAACCAGCTGAGGCTCAACAATCGATCGAGTCGATTCTCAAAGGTTTTATGAATCAAACCCAAGCAGCCATTAGGAATATAGAGACCCAAGTAGGACAGCTAGCCGTTGAAGTTAAGAATAGACCACCAGGAACGTTACCGAGTGATACCGAGCAAGCTAGAGTGATAGGAAAAGGACCAGAACATGTCAAGTCCATAACTTTAAGGAGTGGAAAGGATCTGAAAAATATCATTTTTGAATCTGATGATTCGCCTCAAAAACCCACTGTGAGCACCACAGTGGGCACTCCTCAAGTCACTATGATCCCCACAGTGGGGACCGACATCCCTGACCTTCCCACTTTTGGACCTGTCCCAAAGACTACTGTTCCAAAGCCAATACCACAGCAAACTCAGATTGACCCACGAAACATTCCATTTCCTCAAAGAATGAAGCCTAAAAATGTCGATGTTCAGTTTAAAAAATTCTTAGACATTTTTAAGCAACTTCACATTAACATACCCTTGGTAGAAGCTCTCGAGCAGATGCCAAGCTATGTTAAATTCTTAAAAGATATTTTGAACAAAAAGAGGAAGTTGGGTGAATTTGAAACTGTGGCTTTGACCGAAGAATGTAGTGCCCTCCTAACAAGCAAGATTCCACCTAAGTTGAAAGACCCGGGTAGTTTCACCATTCCATGCATTATAGGAGGACAAGAAGTAGGCCAAGCACTCTGTGATTTAGGAGCTAGT
Source organism: Saussurea involucrata (assembly GCA_033807775.1). Lineage (NCBI taxonomy): Eukaryota > Viridiplantae > Streptophyta > Magnoliopsida > Asterales > Asteraceae > Saussurea > Saussurea involucrata. The sequence continues at coordinate 61,737,381 of CM066320.1, read as the reverse complement.
GTCAACTTGATGCCTTTGTCCATTTTTAACAAGTTAGGGATTGGAGAGGCTAGACCCACAACCGTGACATTACAACTAGCCGACCGATCCATTGCCTACCCCAAGGGAAAAATAGAAGACGTTTTGGTCCAAGTGGATAAATTTATCTTCCCCGCCGATTTTCTTGTTTTAGATTATGAGGCCGATAAAGAAATCCCAATCATCTTAGGACGTCCGTTTCTTGCAACCGGACGTACTTTGATTGATGTACACAAAGGAGAACTCACGATGCGGGTTAATGACCAAGAGGTAACTTTCATTATCTTCAAGGCCCTTAAGTATATGGAAACCGAAGACTGTTTTGCTTTAAGTTCGATTAATGGAACCCACCGTCTTGACACAGTGCCTACAGTGAGGAGTGAGAGTGAGCACTCCGAATCTGAGAGTGATAACACTTTTGAGGATGAGTGTAACGAGATCTTGGCAGCTTTTGAGCAGCTAGATTTCAAAGATAGACATGTCAAACTACCATCCAAAAATCCCCCTGACTTGAATTTGAAGCCATTGCCTTCCCACTTAAAATATGCCTACCTCAATGAGTTAGAAGAACTTTGTCATCACTCCGACATAAATGCAAAAACCAACAAGGAGAAGATCAAGTGGTGGCCTGACCAAAAAATCACTCATGGAGAGTTTGGGGAGGGACAAAAAGTGCTACTTTTTAATTCAAGGTTAAGGATGTTTCCGGAAAATCTAAAATCACGATGGAAAGAGCCTTACACTGTGGTCAAGGTAAGCCCTTTTGGAACTCTGGACTTAATGGCTCCTCAATCCGGAAAAATCTTCAAAGTCAATGGGCAAAGGGTGAAGCACTTTCTGAACAAGAGTGCCCACATTCCATCCCACTCTCCATCCCGCTCTAGTTAAGCAATGTCACAACCGTTTGTAAATATTTTATTTCACTTATTTGCTGTCTTTTTTTATTATTTTTGGTCTTTTTAATTCTGCATGGTAGTTTGTTTTAATGTGTGTAGAAGAACGTGCCACTTTTTGAAGAAAAATCAAGGAAAGTACTTTGCAGTGGGGAAGGCTCAGGTCACTGCACTCCCCACTCCCCATCTGACGAATGAAAGGACCATTTTTGGGGCCCAATGCTGACAAGCTTTCACCTTTTGCTGCCATCAAGTCTACTTTTAGGCCATGTTGTCATAGTTCATCATTTCCCAAGCAAAGCTATCATTGTCCTTCCTCTCCCTCTCTCCTAAAACCGGCGGTTTCCCCCCATTTTTGACAAGAAAACATTTCCAAAAACCACCTTAACCTCTTTTGCTACCAAAATTTACCCAGCAAACTTTTTCTTCTTCATTTCTCTCTCTACGAAAAACCCACCAGCAAAACCCTTCCAGAACCCTAAAAATGGCAAGAACCAAGAGAATGAACACCAACCCCGATGCACTAACACGTGCGGCCGTCCGCCGCAGGACCGCCGAGGAACAACCACCGGAAGCCGTCACCAATGACCTGAACGAACCGCCACCGGTCTCCGGCGAAAACCCGATCATCTCCGGTGCAGCCGACGAGGGTTCTTCAAAGCACGAAAGCCCAAAGGCTACTTCATCATCGCAAGTCTCAGACAACAGTATCACCCATTTCGAGACCGAGACACTTCTAGCCGAAGAAGAAGAGAGGCGGTTAGCAGAGGAGTTCAAACAGAAAATGGAAGCCATTAGAAAAAGAAAGGAAGAGGTCGAGAGGAGGCGTCGAGAGGAAGAAGAAAGAATCAGAAAGGAAGAAGAGGAAAAGCGAATGGAAGAAGAAAGGTTGAAGGCTGAGAAGGAAAGGATTTTTGAGAAAGAAAGGAAAAGGGCTGAGGCAGAAATTTTTGCTGAAGAAGTGGAATTTCAGAGGAAGGTTGATGATGACTATCAGGAACAATACCGCAAGCTTGTGGATAGTGTTGAAAGAGAGACAGTGAGGAAGACTGCCCACAGTGGGGAGAACCTAATTCTGCGGGCCACAAGAAGGAAAGGAGTGGTCACCCGGTCTGCGGTGACCAAAGCTCTGAAACAACCGACAAAAAGGCCGGCAAAACAACCGTCAAAGAAAGGTACAAGTCTTCAGCCCTCTTTAAGTTCATCTTCTGTTGAGATTGATGTTGGGGATGACCAAGTTCAAACCAAAAACCCACATCAATCCACAGTGGGCACTGCGCATGCCCCCAGTGGGGTGCCCAGGCAGTTCACCACTCCGGAGGTGGCTGCCCACTATGAGTGCATTGCTACACAGAAACTGAAGTTAGAGAGGGGTTTCGACCCTGAGTTTGTTGAGGCCAACCCATTTGTTAAGAATAGGATTGTAGCGCAAGACTGGTCGATTTTGGCTGAAGCCAATCGACGCGCGAATGCCTCGTTAGTGCGTGAATTTTACGCCGAGGCCTCTCAAGCAAAGGATCCCACTGTGGTAGTTCGGGGTAAGCAAGTAAGCTATACTCCAGGAGCGATTAACCGGGTATTAGGAAGAAGGAGCCCGGCTGTGTGTGAGTTTGCCCAGTTTTTAAAGAAAATGACCCCGACGGACGAGGATCTTGTCTTGCGCGAAATAGCAGTCGAGGGGAAGCCGTGGAATAAAGACGGCCAGAGAAGGTGTCTATATGCTGGCAGCCTCACCACTGAGGCTGCTGTGTGGTTCCAATTTCTCCGGGCCTCTGTGTCCCCAACATCGCACGATACCACATTGTCTATGCATAAATGTGCTTTGTTGTACTGCCTCCTCACTGGACGAAAAATCAACGTCGGAATTGTTATGCATGCGGCCATAGATCAAGCTCGAAACAGAAAGAAGGTAGTCTTGCCCCTTCCTTGCCTCGTTACGTTACTAATGATAGACGCAGGTGTACCCTCGGCGGTCGAGGATCAGTGGTTTGACTCCACGAGCAACATCAGCGCACAAACAATCCGCAAGATGGGAAGGTACGTCGCCACTCCTCCAGCTGAACAAACAGAAGATATCCCCACAGTGGGGACTGTTCACCCCACTGTGACCATTGCTGAGGAGCATGTTGTGAGAACGCCGCGTACACCACTCCATTCAACCGAGGCCGGATCATCAAGCAACCAAATGGGAGAGATTTTGGCAGCTTTGAAGAGGCTCACATACAGGATCGAGTTGCTGGAAAGTGAGCAGCGATATCAGAACCGGGCCACACAGAAATTTTGGATGTATACAAGAGAACGGGATGAGGTGACGGGCCTGATGATGAAAGAGGCCAACCCAATGCTAGCTGCTCAGCTCCCAGATTTTCCTGAGGATATTTGCCTAACCAATGCCAGTGATGACGAGTTTGATGCGGATCTGTCACCGCAAGCCACCCAAACCCCGTGAATGGTTTGTTTTAAAACAATGGTTTCGCTCTTTTGCTCACCTAAAACAATTTTATTTTGTTTGGTTGATCTTTTTGTGCCTATGGCTAGGCATTGACACTATTTGCTGTTTTAACTTTTTAAATATCGATGCATGAAAATCCTACCGGTAGGTAGGTACTTTTGGGTACTAACGTATTGATTGTTTGAATGATTGTTTGACCTCGTTTCCATTTCAAGGTACAACTTTCGGCTTCCGACTTAAAAGGTCACTTTTGTAAGTACAAATCTCAACTTGATACCATGAAATGATATAGGCCATTTTTCGCATCCAAACACGATCCTTTTTGTACCCCAAACCACCACCTTTGTTCATTAATTCAATGTCACAGTGGGGACACTGTGAGATTTTAAGTTTGAGGTGGGAACTTCCAGAGTGACCTCCAGTTTGCTCACAGTGAGGACACTGTGAAGTCCAAGTGTGAGGTGGGTAAGCCGTACCCCCCTCCCAAAAAAAAAAGAGAGAAAACACAAAAATACAAAAACAGAAGAAAATCGGAGTAGCACTAACAAAATTGATGGTGTGCCTTTTCTGGACCATCAAAGTGCTCACTCCCAGAAAACGATGGTGTGCCTATTCTGGACCATCAGAATACCCACCCTCACAAAAATAGCCATACTCATTATACCCAAATAAAGCCTGAAAGTGTACGTTCTTATCATAGCAAAATACTAAACACCCACTTCTTGAAATAAAAATCTCAAAGCGAGATCTTCGGTCCATGTTTGGAAATTCTTGTCAAAACCCTTGGGAAAAGACTCAAAGCCATAAACCCTTCAAACCCAAGAAAGCCCTATTGATCAAAAGGTAAACAAGGGAAAGGTTTCGGCAAACACAAAAGTGAAATTTTCATGTTTCGGACCGAAGGAAGTATCGGAGGAAGGAGATCAAACGCTCATTCAAGTCAAGAAGTATGTAAGTCCCTCAAAGTTTCAAATGCATTGTGTTTCATTTTATTTCTTTCTTTTTATTACTTGGGGACAAGTAATGATTTAAGTTTGAGGTTGTGATAACTCTATTTTTAGAGTTATTATTTCCATTTATTTTCCACTTTATTTTGTCAATTTTAGCCATTTCACTTCTAAAACCCCCCATTCTTGGTAGGATTTACGAAAACGAGCAAAAGGAGTGAACCATGGTCTTTAATAAATTATTTGGGGAAGTTTTGGGTGTTTTCTCGATTTTTCATCCGCAGTGACGTATACAGTGCCCACTCCGGTTCCCCACTCTTCGAGCTGATCAAAAAGAAATCAAAAAAGAAACTTTTAGTTGGGATCTAATTTTCTGGAGGAGGAAGGTTCAATGACAGAGAAGCTGAGATTTGGCTGTTACAAGTGTTCCTCAAGGCTTCACATCATGATTGTACCTTTGTACTTGCAAAAGTTGACTTCTAATGGACCATTGGGTAAAAAGGGCTATACATGGAGGATTGAAGTATTATCCTTTGAGCTGATTTCTGCATCTCCCTGCAGTCCTTGCACCTTGGAAAACCCTTTTTGTGTAAAGACCAACACCTCCTTCTTAGTATAAAAAGGGGTGTTGGGTCTCATTTAATAGAATCTATCTATCTTGCAATTTATCTAGCATTTCCTTAAGTTGTAAGCTTTCATTTACTGCAGTAACTTAGCATTTAATTTCAGTAATTTATTTTCTGTTGTAGTTCGAAATACACAGTACAGGGACGACTTCTCGTTCCCCACTGTGAGCAGTTAATGCAAATCACTTTCAGTTTTATTATGTGCAATTCTTCATCTTTTGTTTTCTTTACTTCGGAAATGTTAGGCTAAACATCCTTTGGGATGTAGGAAGGAGAAGTACCTGGATTTTATCAAAAATGCTTGAGTAATCTTTATACTTAGAATATTTGTTGTTTTGGTCTTTCATTCTCGATATTTACCCAAGGATGCGAACAAGCTGATCACTTGCAAGGATCTAAAGTCTAGTTCTTAACTTAGAAATAAGTAGAGCGCAGTGACACGAGCTTGAATGATGCTAGGGGATTCGAAAGAATTCTTTTGACACTTACGAAAGTGAGGTCGGCACAGTGAGCTAATCTCTGCCCACTGGAGTAGTAGGCAAGCTAATTTGTGTATTAAAAACACTTAGAGTATTTGTCTCTACACATTCCATCGAGGCCTGAAAAGGTCCATTTAGAGATTACCATTGACAAAACAACAAGTACTAAGAGTATGGGATTTTTATCTAACGGTGTGAGTATTTTGTAACCGGGCTTTTCTAGCGAAAATGTCCACCACGAATACGAGGATCACTCTAAGGACCGAGTATTTGAGATAAATTTTAGGGAAAATCCAACCTACATTCCTCCTTTTTAGCATTTAGTAAATCGTTTCAAGTAGCTATTTTACCAAACCAAACCAAAGTATTATTTTCCTCTCTAGTTGAAACTTGTAAAAGGAGCTCATGAGAACCGTATTGTCTTGATTGTCCAGTCTCTGTGGATTCGATTCTGGTATTTTACCAACTATTACTTGCTGTGACGATCATAGTGGACAGTGTACACTTGCACTTCCCACTGTGGACAGTTTGCAACCTACTGCGATTAAAACACACATTTCGCAATAGATTGGAATATTTGAGAGCTGTAGATCATAGTCCAGTAGTTGATTTCTCATCCACAAGACCTGAGAACAACAGCTTCCAGCGGCTACATACTCAGCTTTAGCTGTGGAGGTGGACACTGAGTTTTGCTTTTTTACTTGTCCAACTCACCGGCTTTCCACCCAGGAGATGACAGCCTCCTGTGGTGATTTTCCTATCCAATTTGCAACCTGCAAAATCACTATCTGAATAGGCGATTAAACCAAACCCTGAGTCTTTGAGATACCAAATACCTAGGTTCGCAGTACCCTTAAGGTATCGAAAAATTCGCTTTACAGCGATCATATGAGATTCCTTAGGTTCAGCTTGATATCGTGCACACAAACAGGTTGCGTACATAATATCGGGGCGGCTAGCTGTAAGATACAAAAGAGAGCCGATCATCCCACGGTACAGCGTGACATTAACAGGAATAGCATTAGTATCCTTATCTAGTGTCAGTGGTGGTGCCATAGGGGTTTTCATAGCTGAACTCTGAGTTAAATCGAATTTCTTCAGCATATCTTTAACATACTTTCCCTGATTAATGAAAGTTCCTTTTTCATTTTGCTTTATCTGAAGACCAAGGAAATATGTTAGCTCACCCATCATGCTCATTTTATACTCATCTTTCATTCTATCAGCGAAACGAGTACAAAGATCAGGGTTAGTAGAACCAAATATAATGTCATCAACATATACCTGAACAAGAATAATATGACCTTTCACTATTCTGAAAAATAGAGTTTTGTTGATTTTACCTCGCTCAAATTTTTCAATATGGAGATAAGTAGAGAGAGTGTCATACCATGCACGCGGAGCTTGCTTTAAGCCATAAAGTGCCTTATCCAGTTTATAAACATAACCTGGACGCTTAGGATATGAGAATCCTGGAGGTTGTTCCACATAGACTTCTTCATTCAGCTTTCCATTTAGAAACGCTGACTTAACATCCATCTGATATACTTTGAAGTCTTTGTGTACAGCGTATGCTAAGAATAGATGAATAGATTCTAGTCTTTCTACTGGAGCAAATGTTTCGTCGTAATCTATGCCTTCGTCTTGTCTGTATCCCTGAGCAACAAGTCGAGCCTTGTTGCGGGTTACAGTTCCATGTTCGTCCAACTTGTTTCGATAGACCCATTTAGTGCCTATCACTGTTTTGTCAGTTGGTCTTCGAACAAGTTTGCAAACTTTGTTTCTTTCGAATTCAGTCAGCTCTTCTTGCATGGCGCCGACCCAGTTTGGATCTTTGAGGGCATCATCTATTTTCTTTGGTTCAATCAGCGAAATAAAGTTAACAACTAAACAAATAATACCTGCACTTCGTCGAGTCTGAACACCAGCGTTTGGATCACCAAGAATTTGATCAATTGGGTGATTTACAGTCCATCGCTGAGCAGGAGCATAAGTCGCTGACTCAACCTGAACTGGAGGAGCTGAAGATTAGGCTTCAGCAGCTTCTGGTATATCAGCTAAGAGAGGAGTTGGTGCAGATGTCATTTCATTCACTGATTGCTGAGAAGTAGATGGAATGTCTGAGACATTTGGTTCAGAACCAGGTATAGTGTTTAAAGGAACAACTGAGACCCATGATGTTTCAGCTTCACTATTCTGCATATTTGGGATGATAGTAGGACTATCATCTTCAACTGTATGAGTATGAGGAGTGGGAATGTCTTCTGAATCACCGAGATGAGAAAACATCTATTGATTCAGTTCTTCAGTATCAGCGGACGGTTTAGAGTTCGCTGAACGGGATTCGTCAAACGTGACGTGAATAGTTTCTTCAACAGTTTGTCTTCTTCGATTGAAGACTCTGAAGGCTTTCGAGATTGAAGAATATCCAAGAAAGATTCCATCATCAGCCTTAGGATCAAACTTTCCAAGGGCATCTCTGTTGTTCAGTATGAAACACTGACATCCAAATACGTGAAGAAAGCTAATTGAAGGCTTTCTCCCATGAAAAAGTTCATAGGCTGTCTTATTGAATCTTTTGACTATCAGCGACCTGTTTTGCGTAAAACAAGCAGTGTTGACAGCTTTTGCCCAAAACTGAGTAGGCAGGTGAGAATCGCTGAGCATTGAACGTGCAACTTCAATAATTGTTCTATTTCTTCTTTCAGCGACTCCGTTTTGTTGCGGTGTTCTCACTGAAGAAAAGTTGTGAGAAATACCCTTACTCTCAAAGAAGGAATCAAGAGAATTGTTTTTGAATTCAGTCCCATGATCACTCCTTATTGAGCGAATGGTCAAGTTGTTCATGGTTTCCATCTTCCGAACAAAGGTGATGAGTTATTCAGGGGTGTCACTCTTAGAACGGAGAAACATTACCCATGTATAGCGAAAGAATTCATCAACTATGACCAGTGTATATTTCTTTCCAGCGATGGATTGTTTGTTAACAGGGCCAAACAAATCCATATGGAGAAGTTGTAGAGGAGATGACACTGAGGAGACTTCTTTGATTTAATGTTTGCTTTGGTCTGCTTCCCTTTCTCACACGCTGAACATAAAGACTCTTTGGCGTATGAGTGCCGAGGTAGACCATTGACTTACTCTTTTGAAGAAAGAGTGTTCAGTGTCTTAAAGTTTAGATGAGAGAGCCTCTTATCCCATAGCCAGTTGACATCAGATGTGAATTTGAGAAGAAACAGGAGTTCTAAGTGGTTGTTGAGTCCATGTTTATTACATAAACATTTTCCAAATGATAACCGCTGAGAGTTATCTTCTCCTTTTTGCCAGCGACAAAGCAGGATTCCTTGGTAAAGATTACCTTGTTATCCATGTCGCAAAGCTGACTGATGCTTAGAAGATTATGCTACAGGCCTTCAACATATGCGACTCTTCTGAAGGTTGTTGTACCATTTGAGAGTACACCAAACCCTCGGGTATATCCTTTTCCATTTCCACCGAAAGTCATAGAGGGACCCTTCTCTTCCTTGTATTCAGCGAGCATGCTTTTCTTTCCAGTCATGTGTCTAGAGCATCCGCTATCGAGATACCAGATACCCTTCTTAACCTGCATTACAAAGGAATATTAGTTTTTCTTGGGTACCCACTTAACCATGTGTACACACTTGTCAGTGGATGTAGTTGGAATGGAAGGTTCAACAGTCTTCGCAGCATTTGAAGATTCAGCCTTGTCAGTCTTCACTTTGGTTAATTTCTTAACCTCAGTGGTCTTCTTTGCCTTGGGGGCAATGATCTTCACCTTAGCTATCTTTTCAGCTTTGGTGGTTGTGGGGCACTTACTAGCAATATGATCAGTAAGTCCACAGTGATAACATTTCGTATAACTAAAAGTAGTTCTAGGACCATTTGCATGCTGAGCTTTAGATTTAGAATTTGAAGGACCAGCACCAAATAAGCTATTGGTTTTTGAAATGGGAGGAACATTTAGTTCTTCGGATTTCTTACCAAAGACCTTAACTCTGATTCTAGGAGTAGATCGCTGAATAGATCCACGCTGAGTAGATCCAGAGATCTGATTCCTTGATCTAGAGGGATAGGTCACTGAAGCTTTAGAAGCATTCAGCTTAGGTACTAAGGTACCCTTCTGAGGATTTTGGTTAAAAGCAATTCCTTTACCTTTATCTTTAAAGAGAGAGGTAGGTTTTGGATAAACCATTTTCTCTTTACCTTTTGAAGAGGTAGAAATTTCCTCAGGGATAGGCGGTTGAGAAGAGGAACACTGAGAGGATGAAGTATCAGCGACTGAGGATACGAAGGTTCCAAATAAGAGCATGGAACGATCAGTGGTTAGTTCTAGAGTATCAGCTTTGTAACCAAGACCACGTTTATCACTCAAGGGAATATGAGACTTAATTATCTCAGTGATCTTTGTTGAGGAATTATACCATCCATCAACAATAGCTTTTTCAGCTTTTAATGTAGGGATAGATTCTTCGCGCTCGATTTTGACTAGATGATTTAAGTGAACTTGATCTTTAAAATCTTCTTCAATTTTAGAAAGATTTTCTATTTGAAGGTGACAGTTTTTAAGCTGTTCAACGAGATCAAGGTTTTGATTTTCAACTACAGTTTTGCCATTCATGGCTTCATATAAACTTCTAGTCAAGAGATCGATCTTTCGAAGACTATCAGCTTCATCAATATTTGCAATATTGGTAAAGAAAGAAGGTGATACCTGAGTTGCAGAGGTTGAAGTAGAGGGAATGTAAGAATGGTCTTCCTCATCTTCAAGTTTGGCCATAAGACAGAGATTGGGTTCATCATCTTCAGAGTCAGATGTTTCTTCCTCATCAGAGTCAGCCCAATCATAGTCAGCCATCAGGCCTTTGCCTTTCTTCTTAAAGCTTTTCAGCTTCGCATACCTTTCTTTCAGCTTGGCGTATTTGTCATCTCTATTCCTGGGAATAAAGGTTTTCTTGGGAAAAACTGAGTTTCTCGTAACTTTCTTTGACCTGCACTCGTTAGCGAAATGTCCTATCTTTTTCACAGTTAAAACAAGTAGCAGTTGCCTTTTCAACATGAGCTGATGATCTTGGCTTGTCAGTAATGGAAAGAGGTTTATTCTTTCTGAACATTTTCTTTTTGGCGAATCTCCTGAACTTTTTAGTGAGGAGAGCCAAAGATTCATCATCTGAAGAGTCATAATCTGATGACCTTTCAGAGTTACTTTCCAACTCAGTGATAGTGACCAAGGGTCGCTGAGTGGAAGGTTCCTCTGAGATTAAAGCAACAGGGGTGCTTTTGGAATCTTTTACAAGATTCTTCTTAAGATGACTCGGTTGCTCATGATTCAGCATCGTGCCATATAAGGTAGAAAGGGTCATTGATTTTAGATCCTTTGACAACTTGAGACACATAGAATAACTGTCCCAGCTTTTAGGTAAACATTCTAAGAATTTTGTCAGCACTTCAAAGTTAGAATATTCCTTACCAACAGTTTTCAGATCTATTATTAAACAGTTAAAACGTTGGTGTCGATAGCCACTTTCTTCTTATCTTCATCAGTCCACATATGAATTTCTTTAGGAATCAGCCTTTCTGGAATAGCAAGTCTATTCTCAGCGGCTGGAACTGCAGCATCAATTCTTACAGGAATATATGGGCCATTTTCAAGATAATAAGGCATAGTAGGGTCTACACCTTCTAAGAAGAGAATCATCCTATTTTTCCATAGATTAAAATTATCTCTGAGAATCTAGGGGGTTTTAAAAGAGAACCATTGTCAATATAGTTTGTGTTTGTGTTGGTAGCCATTTTCAGAAATAGCAAGGAAGAGAAATCTTAGTATAGATCAGATCTTGTTTATGAGATTAAACAAATCTGCTCTGATACCACTTGTTGGTCCCGAAGGGCTATACAAGTTTGTAGAAGGGGGGGTTGAATACAAACACCCAGATTTTACTTTTCTAAATTGTTTATTGATAAATTATTAACAATTTACAGCTTGTTGCGGAACAAGATTAAGGATAAACCTATATCTAAACAAGTTGGAACACTAAGTTTCTTGCACTAAGAAAGAGAAGGAAATTACTAATAATAACCTATCTCAAGATAAGAAAGATGACTTGACCAGTGTTAGCAAGTGACTCGTCCAGAGTTTTTGAGTACTTCAAAAATGAAGCTGGAGTCCTTCTTATATACTGCATGCATTTAATGCATGGCAGTATATACTTTACACGTGGCAGCAGCTCATTGGTTGTATGTCATTGACCTTTGTAGACAACCTTAGTAGCCGCATGTTTGAACAGTGTAGTATCAGAGTGGTTGTACGATTTCAGACAATACGGAGGTTCTTTTCTGACATATCGTACGGAGACATGCAAGGGTGGTTAAGACAAAAGTACTTTGTACGGAGGACTTCATGATCAACTTTCGTTGATTCAGCGGTCTATCATTCTATGTCAGTGAATGACAAAGTTCAGCGATAGCTGAAGTCTTGTACTTGATACTTCACGTTGAGTGGACAAATCTGAGTCTTCGCTGATCCGCATCAGTTCATTAGGAGACTTGTCGCTGGTTCTTGAGTTTGATCTTCGACTTCAGTGTAGAACCTATGTTGACGTGAAACTTGTCTTTAGGGATCATAAGTAAACAACTAACTTATCAGCGATCACCATAAGGACTGAACAGGCTCAGAGCATTATGGTGAACAGTGTTCGTTGAATGTTTAATCTAAAGAGCGAGAGTTCCTATCAGCGGTACTGTAAGGTCTTAGTACTTATCAGCGATAGTGAAACTCTTATACATATTGTTTACTTACAATTTTCACTAAGTAATTAATAAAGGGTCATTATGAAATCACTGAGGGTTTGGATCAACAGAATGACATCGACCATTTTCTTTGGGTCTTTGGGTGAAGGAACCCGAGCTCGTCTGGCAGTATACCAGAACTGAGCGAGAAGAGAACGATGAGCAGGGGGTGCAATGGTGAGAGCATTTGAAATAGGGCAAGTTTTAAGAAAGTTCACAGCACATCAAGATGTGAGACAGGTTTCTTTTCAGGGAAGTCGAAGAGAGCATAAGGATTATTGTGTTTAAAGGTAACTTTCTTGAGTTCGAACTTAACCTGAGGAGCTTTAGTGAATTCAGTGACCTCAGCAGCAATGGAGCTTTCTCAGTAGTAGATGTCATTTATGTTTATCACATATAAACATGAATAAGATGAACAAAAACAATCTTAAAGTATTTGAATTTTTTCCATTTCATTCAGACAGAAGATGTCTTAATGAAGATTAGGGTTTTTCTTTGTTTTGAAAAAGAAATACAAAACATGGAGAGTATATGTTTTCCAGTTTCTATTTGAAGAAGAGATTCTGGAAAAACATATGAAGAACAAGTTTAAGATTTTTGTTTCAAACTTGAAGAACAACCATGAAGGTTGTGATCATAAAATCATGAAAAGAAAATGATTTTATTTTAAAAAGGTTTCTTTTGTTTGATATGTTAATAACAAGAATAAGATCAAAAACAAGTTAATAAAAGGTAAATAATAAGAATATTAACCTTGATTGAAGAAGAAGATGAACAGTTTCTGGAAACAAGAGTTCAAGATGCAACAGTAATTATTTTCTTGTAGGAGAAGTTGTTCGCGTAAAGGAAAAATATAAGCTCGAATGAGTTTATATAGTGAGAAGTAGAGAGAGAAAAACTATGAGCGGGAAAAGTTTTTCATGATCACACGGACACGTGTTTGCATTTGATTGGATGGAAAACGAAACGTACAAACGTGTGTCAGAAAAAGAACGTGCCAGGGTTTATCCGTTAGGATGACGTCATAATCGTCCTTTCATATTTTAGGATGTCTCTGAGATTTTTAAGAGATCAGGGACATTTTTGAAAATATGAAGCACTGAATAGAAATATCAGTGTTAGTTTTAGAAATTTCAAAGTAAGGAAGAGATATTCAGCGACGCAATTTGTTTTGAAATCTTGCATTCATTTACGAACGTCAGCGAGTAAAGAGAGAACATACCTTGATTATCAGCGAATCAATTTTGTTCAGAGAGAATATGAAAGAATGGGTTATACAGGTTGGTTTTATCCTACTGCTGATCAAATGCGAACCACTGAGGATTTTATTCTTCAAAGTTCAGCATTCCAAGCTCGCTGATGAGAAAGTTGAATCTTGTCTCATCAAGAGGTTTGGTAAAAAGATCAGCTAACTGAAAGTCAGTTGGGATAAAATGAAGTTCTATATCACCATTAATCACATGGTCTCTGTTAGATCTGAAGTTTTGTCAATAAACCAAGTGTTGAAGATCTGATAAGAGGACTCAGATGTTCTGAGTAGAGAAGTCAGATGTCTGATAAGAAGAGTCAGATGGTCTGAGTAGAAGACTCAGATAATCTGAGTAGAGCAGTCAGAAGATCTGAGAAGCTTTATCAGAAGAATGTTCAGAAGTTCTGAACTACCTGTTCAGAACTTATGACAAGATACTTTACTTAGTATTTTATAAACTAATTAGGACACGTGTTATGTTCTTATTAGTCTTTCTTATTTGTACTGTAGCTTTAAGATGTTTGTTGCAGTATAAATAGTAGTTAGCTCTATGTTGCTAACTGATTGATTTTTCCCGTATAACTTTGTATTCATTCTCTGTAATCTTTGAGATTCTCTCTCTCATAGATCTATATTTCTGTTCATCATTGAATACAATTGGGTTTGATCATACAACTTCTCAATTACTGCTTTCTATATTGATTGTGAGATTAGATCCTGTTCTTTCAATTGGTATCAGAGCCAATCAACAAACAAATTCGTTCAAGATTGTTATCGCGAAGATCAATTGATAAATTTCTTGAAGAGTTCTTGATTCATTCAAAATTCAATTCCGCTGCTAGGGCTAGTTCTTGAATTCTTGTCAATTCTTGAATTACCTGTTAAATTTCGATCAAGAAACTCGAATTTGTCTTTCTGTTGAATTTTCTTACAATCATGTCTTCTAAAGAATATCTAGCCATGGGATCTGAAACCAAACCGCCTGTTCTTATACCAGAAGAGTATCAGCAATGGAAAATCCGAATGATCCAATTCTTAGACAACATTGATGAAAACCTTATGATTTCTATTCGAGAAGGCCCAATTGAAGTATACATCGATGTTGCTGCAACCCCTGCTACAGAGACAACTCCAGAAATTCCAGCGACCAGGGTGAAAAAGAGTTATTCCCAATACACAGCTGAACAGAAAAATAGGCATGCTATTGACAAAAGAGCAATTACTTTGATGACTTTGGCTGTCCCAAATGAGGTTCTTAACAGGATTGACAGTGGATCATCAGCTAAAGAAATGTGGGACGAATTGGAAAGGCAAATGTTAGGAACTGTGAGATCTATTCAGGCAAAGTTAAATCAAAGCATAAATGCTTATGAAAGGTTCAAAGCAAAAGAGTCAGAAAGTTTGACACAGACATACAGTAAATTTTGCACTATTCTAAATGACTTGAGAAGAAATGGACTGAAGAAAACAAAATCAGAAATAAATTACAAATTTCTGAACAGTCTAAATTCAGAATGGTCATCATTTGCCATAAGTCTGCAAATGAACAAGGATATGTGTGAAGAAGACTTAAATGATCTATTCTGTGTTCTTAATCAACATGAAGACTCTGTCAAGTTAGTTGTGGAAGAGAAGAAAAATGTTGCTGATCAGTTAGCGTTCTTATCAAAGTCCAAAGCAATCAAAGCACCCAAAAAGACTGCATATCTATCAGAGATACCTAATCTGGAAGAATCTGACAAGGAAGAAGGATCAGAAGATGATGAAGATATCAAGATAATGGCTGAGAAACTAGCTTTGTTGACAAATACTTTCAATAAAAGGTATGGGAAGGGTAGATTTCAAGGAAATTATAAGAGAGTTGGGAGTTCAGACTATAAGAAGAAAGAAGACAGAGAAGAAAATAAGTTTGAAAAGAGAGTAGAGAGAAGTGAAGAAAACAATGAAGAGAAGGATGAAAGAAAAGAAAAGAATCTGTGTTTCAAATGTGGAAAATCTGGCCACTATGCTAAGGATTGCAGAGTTAAAATTGTGAAAGACTATGAGTACTACACCAAGAAGGCTCAGCTTGCAAAGAAGAGAGATGATAAAATTGCTTTGTTGGCTGAACAGGAGAATTGGTTGTACTATACTTCTGATGAAGATGATCACATCAACTTTCCACAGATGCAGAGCTATATGGCAAAAATGAGGAATGAGGATGATTCTGATTTTGAAGATGCTGATTCTGAGTCATCTGCTGAGGTACATTCTTCACTTGAATTAGAGTTAATGACACAGATTGGTGAAATGAAAACTGAATTTGCTAACCTAAGAAAACAGATAAAAGGAGAAAGAACTTTGGTTAACAAATTCAGAATTGAAAAAGAAGTAATAAAAGAACAATATGAAGAATCTGAGGCTGAGAAACAGAAAGTTAAAGATGAAAATTCTGAATTGATGAAAAGGCTTTCTGAACTAAAAGTTGAGTTTTCAAAAATAAAGGATGAAAAAGGTGATTTACAAATAAAATTTGATATGTTATTTGAAGAAAGAAAGAATTTATACACCAAAATTAAAGAATTAGAAGATCTGAATTTGAAAAGGGGTCAGACTCAGCAAACACTAAATCTTTTATTAAGCAATGTTAAAGATACAAGATTTTACAACCCAAAGAAGGGATTGGGATTGGAAGAAAATGTCACTTTAAAAAGAGCTCCAATTAACTTGTATGAAAAACTTCAAGTTTCTAAGCCAAAAATCCCAGAAATTGTTGAAGTTTTCATAAGACCTGCTAGTTCTATAACAAGTTCTGACAATTTGCAAAGACCAAACTCTAAAAAGTCAGATGAGACAATTTCTGAGTTTAAAACAGAAAAGTCAGTTGGTTCAGAAGAAAAGGTTAAGAAAGAAGTTTCTAAACCAACAGATGAAAAGCCAAGATACAATGATACTAAATTCAAGTATGATTCCTTAAATGTCAGCTACAAAAATAAACAACCAAGTTTTTCATATCATGACATTGAGAGCATATTTGACACAAGTAAAAATTCTGAAACAGTCAATCAGAAGTCTGAAACTTCTAGTCAGGATTCTGAACTTTGTAGTCAGAATTCTGAGTCTAAAGATCAGACATCTGAGTCTGTAAATCAGAACTCTGACTCAGGTAGTCAGAAGTCTGATTCAACTGGATTTTCTGAAACAAAATCAGATGAATTTTTGCAACTTGAAAAGAGATTTAATCTTGTGAGTCAAGAACTTGAGGATTTAAGGAAAGCTTATGATGAACTTGAAAATGATTTCTGTGAGGTGGATATTAAACTTGAAGAAGTTTTGAAAGAAAAGAATATTTTTATTCAGAAAATAACAGAGCTTGAAAAACTGAAGACTGAGTATGATCTTTTTAAAATTAATGCTTCAAGAGAAAATGATAAATTCTTTAATAAATCAAGTACATATGAAAAAGGTGAATCATCTAATTCTTCTAACAAAAAGAACTTGAATTTTTCAGAAAAAGAAGAAAGCAAAAGGAAAGATGATCTTGCAAAGTTGAATGATCTGAAAAGGGAACTTGAGAAGCTTAGAATGAAATCTACTTCTGAACTAAACGCTAGAAATTCTTGTAATAAGGGCAATTGTACTCTGAACAGTATAAATAAAAATGAAATGATCTATGTTTCAGATTTATTGTCACTTGCAAAGAAAAATCTTGTTTGTGTTAGATGTAAAAATGATTCATTCCAATATTCTCATAAATGTCAAGTCAAAATAACTTCTGTTTCATACATAAGAAAAGATATTCAGAAAGTTTATGTTTCTCAAAATACAGAAAAGAAGAAAATTTCTGTTCCTCAGACTCAGAAGAAAGAAAAGATAAAAGAAAAGAAAGTTGAAAATATAGCAAAACCAAAAGTTACAACTCTCAAAAAGAATTTGAACAAGCTTGTAAGCAGAAAATGTTCTGACTTCATAAAAGTTCAAGGAAAGTGGTGTTTGAAGAAAGATTTTGAGTGGAGAGTAAAAGGTACTAATGTTAAATCCAATGACAAAGCTAACAAAGATGGACCCATTCCAAAATGGGTACCTAAACCTAACTGATCCTTTTGCAGGGCTGTCATGTGTGGTTTTTAGATTCAGGAGCCTCAAGACACATGACAGGTCAGAAGTCTTTTCTATCAAACTTCACAGAAAAGGCTGGATGAGCAGTAAACTTTGGAAATAACAGCAAAGGACAAGTCAAAGGTTATGGGGATTTAACTAAAGGGGATCTGACTATCCAAAAGGTTTTCTATGTTGAAGGATTACAACATAATCTTTTCAGTATAAGTCAGTTTTTAGACAGTCTTTGTCAAATTAAGTTTCAAATAACAGGTTGCATGATTTTAACTGAAAATGATGTTAAAGTCTTCTGGGCCAAAAGACATATGGACTTATTTGTAGTTAATTTTTCAAAATTGAAAACATTAAATACAGTTTGTCTTTTATCAAAATCAACTGCAAATGAATGCTGGCTTTGGCACAGAAGATGTTCTCATCTGAATTTCAAAGATCTTAATAATCTTGTTGCAAAACATTTGGTTAAAGGCTTACCAAAGCTTAAATTTGAAAAAGAATCATTATGCTCAGCTTGTGAAATGGGCAAGATGAAAAAGAGTTCTCACAAATTAAAAATGGACTCATCTTGCAAAGCACCATTAGAAATGATTCATACTGATCTTTGTGGTCCAATTTCAGTTCAATCGATGGGAGGAAAGAAATATATGCTTGTGATTGTTGATGAATTATCCAGATACACGTGGGTTGAGTTCCTAAGAGCTAAGTCAGAAGCTGCTACTACATTGATAAATTTTATCAAAAGGATTCAAGTTCTCTTACAACTTCAAGTTCAGAAAATCAGAAGTGATAATGGAACAGAGTTCAGAAATGAGACTCTTCAGAATTTTTTAGAAAGTTCTGGGATTTCTCACAATTTTTCTGCTGTCAGAACTCCTCAACAAAATGGTGTTGTTGAAAGGAAGAATAGAACTCTAGTTGAAGCTGCGAGAACAATGCTGGCTTATGCAAATCTTCCTACTTTCCTATGGGCTGAAGCAATTGCAACTGCTTGTTTTACACAAAATAGAACTTTAATCAATAAGAGATTAAATAAGACTGCTTATGAACTGATAAATAAAAGAAAACCATTAATCAAATTCTTTCATGTTTTTGGTTGCAGGTGCTATGTTCTCAGAGACAGAGAAAATCTTGCCAAATTCGATAAAAAGGCAGATGAAGGATACTTTGTGGGTTATTCTTTAACTTCCAAAGCATTCAGAATCTACAATAGAAGAACCAAGAGGATGATGGAGAGCATAAATGTAACTTTTGATGAAGCCAGAATGCGGACTTCTGAACAAGACAGTTCAGAACTCATGCTGAACAAGACAAAAATGACTTCTGATACAAATTCTAATCCTATTTGTTCAGAACTCAATTTACTATTTAAGGATGCTTTTAGTGAACTAATTTCTGATTCTTATGCAGAATATGAAAACCCAAAGATGGTCAAAGAGATGAAAAATAAGACTCCAGAAATAGTTCAATCAACTGTAATTTCTGACAAAGGTCCATCAGAGGAATGTCCAAATCTAATACATACAAGTGGTGAAAATTCTGAACCTTGTAATCAGAATTCTGATTCTTGTACTCAGAACTCTGAACAAGTCACTCTGAATTATGACTTAATTAATCAGAACCCAAACTTGGATATGACTCCTATTCATACATCAGAACAAGGGGACAGTTCAGAATTACAATCAATCATTGATGAGAATGATGCAAACAACAATTATTCAGAGATTGATGTACTTCCTAGTGCAAATAAATGGACTAAAAATCATCCTATTCATCAAGTAATAGGTGATCCTTCAGCAGGAGTAAAAACCAGATCAGCTACAGCAAATGAAGCAATGTTTGCTGGTTTCTTGAGTGTGATTGAACCAAAGAAAGCTAATGAAGCCTTAGAGGATCCAGACTGGATTTCAGCAATGCAAGAGGAATTGCTTCAATTTGAAAGAAATAAAGTCTGGAGACTCATTCCAAAGCCTGAAGGTAAATCTATTATTGGAACTAAATGGGTGTTCAGAAACAAAAAGGATGAATCAGGTGTTGTCATCAGAAACAAGGCAAGATTGGTTGCTAAGGGATACTGTCAACAAGAGGGAATTGATTATGATGAGACATTTGCACCAGTGGCAAGAATAGAGGCAATCAGAATATTTTTAGCCTATGCTGCACATAAAAACTTCAAGGTGTATCAAATGGATGTCAAATCAGCCTTTCTAAATGGCAAACTTAATGAAGAGGTGTATGTCCATCAACCTGAAGGTTTTGTTGATCCAGAATTCCCTGATCATGTTTATATTTTAGACAAAGCTTTATATGGTCTAAAACAAGCACCACGAGCCTGGTATGACACTCTTACTAAACACCTGTTAGGTTCAGGATTCAAGAAAGGTAAGATTGACACAACTTTGTTTTTAAAGAAACAGGGTAATGATTTGATTCTGATTCAGATTTATGTTGATGACATAATATTTGGTTCTACCAGTCCAGAATTATGTGATAATTTTTCAAAAATCATGTCATCTGAATTTGAAATGAGCATGATGGGTGAACTGAATTTTTTCCTTGGTCTTCAAGTCAAACAACTACCAAAAGGTATTTTCATAAATCAAGGAAAATATGTCAGAGATATTCTGAAAAAGTTCAAAATGTCTGATTGTGCTTCTATGAGAACACCTATGGCAACTAACATAAAGTTAGATGCTGATCTCAAAGGTGTTTCAGCAGATATCAAACTTTATAGAGGCATGATTGGATCATTACTTTATTTGACTGCAAGTAGACCAGATATCATGTTTTCTACCTGTTTCTGTGCTAGATTTCAATCTAACCCGAAAGAATCACATATGTTGGCTGTCAAAAGGATTTTAAGATATCTCAAAGGAACACCTGATCTAGGTTTATGGTATCCAAAAGAAACTGACTTCAAATTGACTGCTTTCACTGATGCTGATCATGCAGGAAGTAGGTTGGACAGAAAGAGTACATCTGGTGCTTGTCACTTTTTGGGAGATAAAATAGTGAGTTGGGCATCAAAGAAACAGAACTGTGTATCCACTTCAACTGCTGAAGCAGAGTATGTTGCTGCTGCTGCTTCATGCTCTCAAACATTGTGGATGAGAACACAACTCATGGACTATGGATATCAGCTTAATAAGATTCCCATCTATTGTGACTCAGAAAGTGCAATTGCTATTACTCAGAACCCTGTTCAACATTCGAAGACTAAGCATATAGATGTGAGGTATCATTTTATAAAGGACTATGTGGAAAAAGGAACTATAGAGATGCACTTTGTGCATACAAAGTATCAATTGGCTGACTTGTTCACAAAGCCTCTTGATCACAAAAGGTTTTCTTTTCTCATATGTAAAATAGGAATGCTTAATCTGCCTAGTTGAAAATATTTTTTCTCTTAAAAATGCTAAATTTTTCTAAGTAAACTTGTCTGAGTAGTGTATTCAGAACTTCTGAATCTTGAGTTCAGAACTTCTGAGTCTTGAGATTAGAACCTCTGAATCTTAAGGTCAGAAATTCTGAGTCAATACTTCAGCAATCTAACTTTCAAAAATTTATTTTTGAGAAATACAAATAACTTCAACTGTATGGATTATGCTTCTTCGATTATCTTTTTATCTCATCTTTATGTATCATTAATACTCAAATGCATGCTCAAGTCAAGGGGGGGCATCAAAATTCTTTTGGAAATCATTTTGTGATGCTTAAAAGATTTGTTTTCATTTCTTATATGTTCAAACCTCTTCTGAATAATCAAAATGTTTTATATTGGTCAGAAGTTGATTTTAAAAGACATTTTGGTTACAAGGCAAAATTCTTCTGAGTCATGGAATCAGAACATCTGTGCGTGTTATTCAGATCTTTGACTTGAGTCAAAATTCTATCCACTAACACGTGTCAGCTTCATATTTGTTTGACAATGCCACGTATTTCATTTAAATCCTTTGTGGTATTTCACATGTGTTGACTCCGTTATAACATTGATTTCGCTTTTCCGTTAAACCTTTCAACTTCGCGGATTTTAAATAGGTCTTAAAATCCCTATTTCAAATTTCTTTCAAATTCCAGAGCGAAACGTGAGATACGAATCAAATCCAGAGTTCTTTGAATCTGTTTTCTTCTTAAATCATGTCTGAAATACGAAGAAGTGGTCCAATTTCTCTACATTCTACAAAATCGATAATGGATTCATCCGATTCGGAAAATGATGAAGTACAAAATAGAGTTGCAGAGGAAGGGGCAATAAGAAATGATGAAAAAGATGAACAAATGGATGAATCTGAAGGAAATGCGGATGAGGTAAACGTTAATATTGAACATGATCAGAGTGCTGCAGGTTCTATTATGTCAGATAGATCTATTCTAGTGGAAAGAGTTGTTCCTGAGAGTGAATGGTTGAAATTATCTGAAAATAACTGTGTTATATTGTTTGAGGAAAGTCGTTTTAAGCCTGAACACAGAATTATCATGGAGTTATTCAAACATCATCCGTACAGAAAATGGTTTACAAGAAGTAAAAATGTGCCTGTTCAGTACATACAACAATGGTGGAAATATCTTAGGTTAGAAGATAATAAGTTTGTGTCTGAAATTGGAGGAGTATCATTTGTCTTATCTATCTCTGCACTAAGAGAAATGCTGAATCTACCAGAGAAAGATGATGTACAAAGAAGAACAGATTTTGAGGATTTACCCCTAACAGAGGAATTAATAGCAGAGTTTATGAAGTTGGGATACAATGAAGGATTGAGGACTCTCAGTTTGTTCAGAAGAAACAAATTACCACCTATTTGGGCTTGCTTCTTTCATGTGGTAAATAAATGTTTGTCAGGGAAAAATAGTTCTGCTGATCAAGGTTCTAAACAAATTCTTCAGATATTTCAAGGTTTAGTGAAGAATAGGCATTATGACTATACTTTAATACTTTGGGAAGATATGAAGAATACATTTGAGAAGAATCAGAAAGCAATTCAGAAGAAGACAAAGGATGCTCCACTGACATACATTCCCTACATAAGGTACTGGAAAATTGTTATTTGGTATGCCATGCAGGAAAACAGAACAATCTCAAGAAGAACAAATGAAGAGCATGGTCCTACATTTTATTTGGGTAAGATGACCTCAGTAACAAGACTTGAAAACTATCCCAATCATAAACTATTGCCAAAATCACTTAGGAACTATATTCCAAGGGAGAGTGAGATTTTAAAAGCTTATTGCACCTCTATGGGAATTGAATTACCTCAAATCCCTACCCAAGAGGACCAACCTGCGAAGAGAGGTGAGGAGTCTAGTCGAATTAGAGAGGGGGAGGATGTTCAGATGGGTGAACATTCTGAGAGACCTGAGAGGGAAAATTCTGAGAGCTTGGTTAGATTTGGTGAGGAAAAACAGAATGAGAGTGATGAGGATGAGAGATTGTCAACAGAGGTTCAAACAGAAAGAGATGCCTCTGAACCAGCTAATCTTGACCAGGTAACCACAAATGCTATTGGTTCACATCTCTTGGTGTCCAATATTGAAACAAACACCATGGACCTAGTGGTGGATCTTGAACAACCCATCCATACCCACTCAGAAGCATTTCAACATGCTACTGTTTCACACGAATCCGGGGAACCATCCCAAACTCATTTGGAGGGAGGTGATAAATCCCAATTTATTTTTCAACACATTGAGTCTGAATACCACAGTCCTATTCATATTGAGCCTGAAATTCCTTTTGACACTTGCACAAATCAGGAATTTCGTATTCCTGAAACAACATTCATAGACATACCTAATGTTGGGTGTCGAGGATTGGATGGAAGTCCTGGTGAGGTGAACATTACAAAAGCCTCATTCAAACGTGCATCTGTTGTACAAGATGACTGTGTGTTATCTACAGGCCATGAGCTCTCTGGGCACATGAAAACTGGACCATCTGTTGGTTCAGGTTCACTGTTAGAAACTTCTGAATTTGAAAAGATTCAGAGACAAAACAAGGAGATGGGGGAAAAAGTAGAAAATTTGGAGAAGAGGATGGAGGATTTGAATGATGAAGTATCAGATTTGAAAGTTGTGTTGGAGAAAAAGTTGATTTCTGTTGAAACCAAGGTAGATGATGTAAAGAAATCCTTGGATTCTCACAAAAAGGAGATCGTGGATATAATGTCTGGTTTTCAAAAAGATATGTTAAAACAGATGCAAGGTATGCAGGAATCTATATTGAAAGCACTGAGTGTATCTTTGGCTTCTACTTCAAAGCCTCTTGATCCTGTTCCTATTGCAGAAGCTGAACCTGAAGTTGCTTTTAATCAGAACTTGAAAAGGAAGTTTGATGATAATGATCCTCATGATCATCAAAAGGGGGAGAAAAGACAAAGGTTAAGTTCTGATGATGATATTGGCATAGAAGATTTTGAGATAGCAGACATGCACTTAGCCAATACAAAAAGTTCAGAAGATCAGACACAGGAAAATTTAAAGGAGATGATTCAGATAGTACAGCTTGACAGTTCAGATACAGAAGAAATGGAGTTGGGAAGTATTGATAGTAATGAATCAGATAAAACAGAGGAATTGAACTTGGATACTGAGATGGAAGGAAACTCAGATGAAACTGTAGCTATTGAGGAATCTGATTTGAGAATAGAAGAAATAGTGGAAAGTACAGTGGTAAACAGGTGTACAGATATTGTGGTTTATAACAGTGAAAGGGCAATGGAGTCTGAATCAGAAGAAAGGAGGTTGAATGAAGAATTGATCAGAAGAATGCATAATGAAGTAGTCAGAGCTTTGAGTGTTCAGAAAATTCATAAAGGAATAAAAGTGATAAGACCCATTGATCTAATGGGAGAAGAAGACAGAACTGTGGATTACACTCAGGATTTTAAAGATGATTTTAGGTTTAACTTTTGTGATGAGTTAAATACAGAAGAAGAGTATGTGAAAGTGAAAGACTTCTTTATGCCTTCTGAATATGTATTCAGAAAACCAATTGAGATTCCAAAGATTAAATTGCAAAGACTAGAAGAACCTGTGTGTGACTTCATTCTAGAGTTAAGTGTTGTGCCATTAGCCAGACAATTTCATGATGATATTTTTCCTGAGGAAATATATGATAATCTCTACTACACAGAAGGAGAGTATGAGCTTTTGGAAAGTAACATTGATGGTTTTATGGATGACAGAGCTCAGATGGTCTACTCAGAAGCTTCTAACATGTTCAGAGTTCCTGACTCAAAACTGCATATTCAGAAAAGAATCGAGAAAGTTCTGATGTTTCAACAAGATGAATTCAATGGTTTAATGTTCGTTAGAATGGAAATACTGAAAGAAAGAAATACAAAGGTTTCCATGTCTACATTTGATTTTCACAGATTGACTCTTGATGATCAGATCTTTCTAGTCAAGTTCTTTGCTAGCACTGAAGAAGCCTTGATAGAAATTGAATGCAGAAGACTTCTGGGTATTTATGTCAGAAATATATACTTGTATGACTTCCAGTTGGCTATTGAAGAAAGAAAAGAAAAGTGCAATCTGAGTTCTCCCACAAAGAAAACAGAAGTTGATCTGCATGTGAAGGGTTTTGTGAATGAAGGAATGGAGACAGAAGGGTTCACATATATGGTTCACGAAAGACTTGAATTGTTCAGATTAAAAGAGTTGGTGAAGTACAGTGATGCAACTCTGAATTGGTTGTTGATTAGAATGGAAGTAAGTATGGATGCTGAAAAAGAGAGTTTAAAGAAGAGATGCATAAACTGTGTGAAGAGGAGGTTGGATTTTAGAAGAAAAATCAGAAACAGTAGTGAATGGTTGCTATCTGAGGTGAATCCCAAAAAGATTCTACATAATGATTTTGTGTTCCCGGCTGAGTATGAAGTGAATGGAATTTTGTCAGATGAAGCTGAAGAAATGCAGAACACAATATCTCAGAATGTGCAGATAACTAGTTTTGATCAAACTGAACAGTCTGAACCAAAAGAAGATGAAATATCCATTGATCTAAATGGATACTTTCTTGAATTTGATTTACCTGAGTTTTTCAAACCAAAAGAGGTACAATTCTTGGATGTGTATTATGATAGACCTAAGGAGACTCAGATCTGGTTGGCTGAAAAATTAAGATGTCTTGGCAAAACAAAGCAAGCTGTTTACTCAGATTTTTTAATCACTGGAATCAGAGAGTTGAGGGTTAAGAAATTCAGAAAGATGGAGTACTTATCTTTTGAAGTTATGAGAGAAGATGGCAAGGTTTATTACTTTACTGATGCAGATTTTGAGAAACTATCAGTAGTTGACTTCTATAGATTACACAGTTTTCTATGCTTCAAAGAGTCGAGCAAAGACAGAAATGAAAGAAAGGCCAGAAGTGTGGTAATTGAGGCCATGTTCTACATCTTGAGGTGGCACTGCTATACAGATTTTCAAATAGCTTTGTACCTACAAAAGTCATGTGTTTATCTGGCAAATCCCAACACAGATCATGAGCAGAAAAAGAATTTAAAGACTGGAAGTGTTCACAGATATCCAGAGTTGGGAGTATTTTTGAAAAACGAAAGTGGAAAGATCTTCTTCAGAGCAAAGGAAACCGCAAAATACTGTTCTGGAACTTTAAGAATCATAAAGCACAATTTGGAGAAAAAGATGCTGAAAGTGAAGGAAGCAAACATGATTCAAGAAGTAATTAATCAGCAAGTTGAGATTATTCAAGAAATCATTGACAAAATTGATAAAAGGCTTAATCTGAGAAATGTGCTACTTCAGAAGATTGTTCCTGCTCTGAAAGAACTGGATGATGCAAAGTTTAAGTTTATTTGACAAAAAGGGGGAGATTGTTAGATCTGAAGTTTTGTCAATAAACCAAGTGTTGAAGATCTGATAAGAGGACTCAGATGTTCTGAGTAGAGAAGTCATATGTCTGATAAGAAGAGTCAGATGGTCTGAGTAGAAGACTCAGATAATCTGAGTAGAGCAGTCAGAAGATCTGAGAAGCTTTATCAGAAGAATGTTCAGAAGTTCTGAACTACCTGTTCAGAACTTATGACAAGATACTTTACTTAGTATTTTATAAACTAATTAGGACACGTGTTATGTTCTTATTAGTCTTTCTTATTTGTACTGTAGCTTTAAGATGTTTGTTGCAGTATAAATAGTAGTTAGCTCTATGTTGCTAACTGATTGATTTTTCCCGTATAACTTTGTATTCATTCTCTGTAATCTTTGAGATTCTCTCTCTCATAGATCTATATTTCTGTTCATCATTGAATACAATTGGGTTTGATCATACAACTTCTCAATTACTTCTTTCTATATTGATTGTGAGATTAGATCCTGTTCTTTCAGTCTCTGATAAAATGATACCTGATTTCGATGTGTTTGGTCTTTGAGTGTAGTACTGGATTGTTGGCTATAGCGATGGCACTAGTGCTATCGCAATAGATTGGAATCTTCGAGAGCTGAAGGTCATAGTCCAGTAGTTGATTTCTCATCCACAAGACCTGAGAACAACAGCTTCCAGCAGCTACATACTCAGCTTCAGCGGTTGAGGTGGACACTGAGTTTTGCTTTTTACTTGTCCAACTCACCAGCTTTCCACCTAGGAGCTGACAGCCTCCTGTGGTGCTTTTCATATCCATCTTGCAACCTGCAAAATCACTATCTGAATAGGCGATTAGATCAAACCCTGAGTCTTTGGGATACCAAAGACCTAGGTTAGGAGTGCCTTTAAGGCAACGAAAGATTCGCTTTACAACGATCATATGAGATTCATTAGGTTCAGCTTGATATCGTGCACACAAACAGGTTGCGTACATAATATCAGGTCGGCTAGCTGTATGATACAGCAGAGAGCCGATCATCCCTCGGTATGTCTTGACATTAACAGGTATTCCAGAAGGATCCTTGTTTAGTGTCAGCGGTGGTGCCATAGGGGTTCTCATAACTGAACTCTGAGTTAAATCAAATTTCTTCAGCATATCTTTAACATACTTTCCCTGATTAATGAAAGTTCCTTTTTCATTTTGTTTTATCTGAAGACCAAGGAAATATGTTAGTGATAATGACGTTTTTCGACATTATTTTGAAGCCTAACTCGGGGTTTGTGTTGTAAGTTTCTGAGTAAAATGGTGATTTTAATAGTATTATTTGAGAAAATACATGTCATTGTATGTTTCCGGAGTTAGGCGAGTTTTTGGAAGATTGGAGGACGAAAATCGAAAAATGGAATTTTTTTTGGCAAACAGAGCTCTGCGCTACTGCTCGCGCTAGTGGAGTCGCGCCGCCATCCGCGCAGACCCCCTGGCCATTTTTATTCCTTATGACGGCTAGGGTTGAGGGAATTATTGATTGGTTACGTTTAGAGACTTTCTCTGGGCGAGTTTAGGAGCTAAGAGATGATTTTTCAAGGCGAGAAGAAGGCAAAAACATCAAGTAACGAGAATCAACAAGGCGAATCGAGTACGTTCATCGGCGGCTTAGGCTTTTCAGGGAGTTTTTAGATTTCTTTTCTTTTAGTCAAAGAATGTTTACTTTCTTTTCCATCTTTTCATTTCTGAGTTTTGAAACCCCCAACATGAACTAATCCGTTCATGTTGGGGGGTTGGTTTGAATCATGGTTTGATAATCGTTTAGTTTTATAGATATATGTGATTGGTTTGATTTAGATGGATGAAATATTTGGGATTGTTCTTAATGCTTGTAATAGTCCGATCAACTATTATTTGATTTTATGAATCTTTTAACCTTTGAGAAAAGTTTTGAGATTTGATTAATCCTTTATGTCTTGAACGATTTTGAGATAGAAGTATGATATGTCGTTCTCTGTGGCTTTTAATCTCCGATTGTTCAATTATAATTGTTTAGATCGAAAGATGATACAATGTTTTGAATGATTTTTGCTATAGCTTGATAGAGTATAGTAATGGATTGTGATTATGCCTGTCATCCTGAAGCTATTTCAATCATGTCAACCTGTTTAGCTAATGGATTTTTTCATGAGAAAACCAACCCTCCAACTCTCTTTCTCTTATCTGAATTAATTAAAGTTTTAATTCGTGTTCCGACAATCAACAAACCAAATCAATTTGCATTCGTCTAGTTAATAATCTATACAGTCATTGTGGTACTTGACACCTAGTTCATTTGGTTCGATACTCGTACTTTCTAAGTACTATTACTTGATTCGACTCGTACACTTGCGGTAGATTTAGGGGGGGGGGTGTAAACTCAAGTTTTTGGCGCCGTTGTCGGAGAACCTGTTTTGTGTGAATATCACTACCGGCTGTAGAAATTATTACATTAGACACTCTGTTTTTATTTTATTTTAATTTGCTTTGAAAGTTCATATATTTTTGGGTTTTGAGATTCTATCTTCTCCGTTTCAGGTTACCTCGTGGTTTATGCCAAGAAGGAGACTATTTCGGGAATTAGTACCGATTGACCCGGAGATAGAACGGACTGCCAGAGACCTGAGACGACAAGCACGAAACAGAATGGCTGGCATCAACATCCACGTTCAAGATGATTGGGAAGAAGGGATGCCCAACAACAATTGTCCTCCATTGAACAATGGTCAACCACCTCCAAATGCAAATGCGAATCATGGTCTCAACAACAACGTCAACCATAACGTCAACAATAATGTCAACCACGGTGTTGGCAACAACAACAATGTTAACCATGGCGTCAATAACAATGTCAACAATGGTGTGAACAATGGGATCAATCATAATGTCAATCATCCACCGCCGCCACCACAAAGGGTACCCATGAGAAATTTCGCCAACCCGAACATGGGAGCTGCACAACGAGGACCATATGCACCTCCGATAGCTGCTAACAATTTTGAAATCAAACTTGGTACCATCCAATTGGTACAATCGAATATGTTTGGAGGTGCAGCAACTGAAGACCCCCATGCACACTTGCGCGCATTCGAAAAAATATGCAATACTTTCAAGGTGAATGGGGCTGATCAAGATTCGATCAAGATACGGTTGTTTCCGTTTTCATTGAGGGATCGAGCCACTACTTGGGAAGAGAATATACCACCGGGGTCAATTCGAACTTGGAACGATATGGTTACAGCTTTTCTCAACAAGTTCTTTCCACCGGGGCGAACAGCTCAACTGTTATCCGAAATCACGCATTTTTCGCAATGGGATCAAGAGTCTTTGTACGAGGCATGGGAAAGATACAAAGCGATGCTCAAGAAGTGTCCACATCATGGGTTACAAGAGTGGATGATTATCCAAACATTCTATGTGGGATTACACCCTCAATTTAAGAATGACCTAACAACTGCTGCAGGTGGAGCCTTAATGAACAAGTCCTATGAGGAAGCGGTCGAATTGATAGAGAATTTACCAGAACATAGCTATTCCACTCTAAGATCCGCTGTTCGAAAAGTTGCAAGTGTGCAAGAGACAGAAGAGTTGAAGGCTATAGAGACACAATTGAATGCGTTGACTAATCAAATGAGAGGAGCAACTATTCAACCAAATGTTCAGAATGATATGGGTGGTCAAAACCAATTCATGAATCCTCAAGACTATCAATCGCCGGAATAAGTTCAATTTATTCAGAACCAGAATAATCGGCTGAGGAATGACCCATTCTCTAACACCTATAACGAGGGATGGAAGCGATATCCTAACTTTTCTTGGAGTCAACCTCAACAAGGCCCAGGCAAGGAAACAATGGGGCAGCAGCAACAGCAACAACAACAGCAATAATATGGTAATCATTCTAACCCTTCAAATTCTTTACAGTCTAACAATGTTTATCGTCCCCCAGGTTACAATCAGAGGAAATATGATGAGGGGCAAACTTCAGAAAAGAAGCCTGGATTGGAAGACATGATGATGAAATCCATGTCAAAGATGGAAGGTGCAGTGGAAGGATTGGCATGTACTGTGAACACTGTGAAGTCATCCACGGACCAAAATACCGCCTCAATCCGAATGCTAGAAAGAGAAGTCGGACAAATAGCTAAAGCACTACAATCTCGGACTCAAGGTCAATTCCCTAGTCAGACTGAACGAATACCAAGAGAGGAGTGCAAGGCTATTCGTTTGAGAAGTGGAAAGGAGTTGATTATAGACCCTACCCGAGATCCTTTAGCTGATGACACTAAAGCTAAAGGTACTGAAATGGGTCCCATCAAGGTAGAAGAGGTTGAGGTAGACGAGGAGATAGAGATTGAAATGTCGAAGAATATAAATAAGGGGAAGGAACAAGAGTGCACTCCATCAATGCCGACAAGCAAACCCATATGTGCCACCACTACTGTTTCCGTATCGGTTGAAGTCATATAAGGAAGAGGAAGAACTTAAGAAATTTCTTGACATTTTCAAGAAGTTACACATCAATATTCCATTTGCGGAAGAATTGGCACAAATGCCAACTTATCTCAAGCTCATGAAAGACATCGTGTCCAGGAAGAGGAGGATTGAAGATCATGACACAATTGCACTTACTGAGGAGTGCAGTGCTAGAATCCAACACAACTTGCCCCCAAAGCTTAAAGATCCAGGGAGTTTTACTATCCCTGTTCATATAGGAAACTCTAACTTCAGTAAGTCATTATGTGATCTTGGTGCAAGTATTAATTTAATGCCTTTATCCATTTTTAGGAAACTTGGCTTGGGGGAAGTGAAACCAACAAACATGACACTTCAACTTGCAGATAGATCGGTGAAGTATCCTTATGTAATCGTAGAAGACGTTTTGGTAAAGGTTGGAGAATTTTATTTTCCAGTGGATTTCGTTGTTTTAGATGTGGAAGAAGATGTTGAGATGCCATTGGTTTTGGGAAGACCATTCTTAGCCACCAGCAAGGCTTTGATAGACATGGAAGAAGGTGTGATGACTTTTAGAGTGGGGAATAAGAAGGTAACTTTCCATGTTCTCAAACGAGTAGAAGATAGAGGTGAACCAGGAGTGGGGAAGATTGGATCAGAAACTGGCAAGAATGGGGAAACGCATGTGGGGAAAAGCAGGAACAATCGTATGTGTGGGCGGTTCAACTCCGCAAGCGATACCGAGCCATATTGAGAGCCATACAGTCGTGCCACGACTTGAACTAAGGCGCTGGGTGGGAGGCAACCCACCATAGGTTATATTTTATTGTCTTTTGAGAATTTTATTATTTTGTGTGTTTACTTTCGTTATTGCTTTGTGTGTGCTTGGTGTTTAATTGTTTTTGTGTGTTTAGTTTTGATAAACCTGATAGCAATTTCGACGTGAAAATGCGTAAGGCAACAAAAAAAAAGACAAAAGGGAAGAGCAGTATTTCGCGCGACCCATGGAGCTAGCCATGTCGTGCGACCAATCGTGCAAGGCACTGGAATGTGCAAATATTTGACCTGCATGACCTTCGGCGTGACCCAGCCCGCACCACCATCCGCGCACGCATTCTGACAGGTATTTTCACAACACCCATTTGAAAACCTCGGTTTCACCAAGGTTTGGGGTTCCCTTTTTCATGTTGACACTCACTTTGCATAATTCTGTGTCGTGAAAAAGAACCTAATCTAGAGATTAGGTTTGGGGTGGCATAATTACTGTTATCCGTACTCTAATTGCATAGTTCGTGGTTGTTTCTACCTTCTATGATGAATTACATTGGGGACAATGTTTATGCCTGGTTTGGGGTGGTTTGTCGAGTCTATCATTGGTTGATCTCAGTGGATTGAACAATCACCTTATTTACAGTGAAGAGTGGGCGACCTTTTTAGCATGACCTAGTGTGAATTTTCGAAGACACTAATTTTGGGGGAGGAATTAGAAGGGATAATATAGCACAAGGGTGGACCTAGGCGACTGCACACATTAGAGACATTAGTGGAGACCACCCGTGAGTTTGTTGAGCCATACACTTGCTAACCTCGATTCCGAGAGACTACACATTACTCGATACACTTCTCATTTAGTCTTTTGGTCGTTGTTGTAGCTGATCTCACTATAACTTGCATCCGTTATCAAAGACATCTGTAGGAATAGGAGTGAAGCTTTTGCTTATCTGTGTGAACAAACCATGTGTGAAGACATTAGGCTTTTTAGTTGCTTCTAATCCCACTGCTTTTCACAACTCAAGTTTCCCAAATGAAACCCGTTGTACCGCCCTCAGTAAAAAAAACGCAAACCCAGTAAATCAGTCATAAAGGGGTTTGCCAAAAAAAAAATTAAATACAACTTAGGGGTCAGTTTAAGGAGTTTGAGTGAAGTGTTAGTAAGCCCGAACGAAAGAAAAAGGAGAGGATCACCAATTATCATCTTAAATCCATTGACCTTCATCCAAAAGCAGCAACCATGGCCAATTTAAAGATCTGAGTTTAGCATGGAGAGTTTGTAAAGAGAAGCAGAGCAACATTCCTATGTCTTAGTCTTGATAATGGATTCCTTCCGAGATCAACTTTTGTACATCTGTGCGTTCTTGTTTAATTGTTGTTCATGCATGCTTTGTGAATTTTTTGTACCCAACTCCTGAAAGCATGACAACATGTGTGAAACCTAGGACTCGAGTGAAGAGAGAAAATTGTGAGGTAGGGTCAAGGCGAAATCCTCTCTATGTGTGTTTAGTCGAGGTACACTTAAGTGTGGTGTGGTCCCTGACAGGTCCCTTCCCCAAAGTTGTGTTGTTTAGAACTCCATACTTAGGTCTGCTGGTTGTTTGTCCATCTCACATGTAACTCGTGGTGATTGTTGAGTTGACTAGAGATCACTAATGATATGCTCGACAACACGAAATTGCGATTGTTTGCTTTATGGTTTATTTCTATTTTTGTCGCTATTTTGCTTGGGGACAAGCAACGCTCGATTTGGGGTTGTTGATAATGTCGTTTTTCAAAATTATTTTGAAGCCTAACTCGGGGTTTGTGTTGTAAGTTTCCGAGTAAAATGGTGATTTTAATAGTATTATTTGAGAAAATACAGGTCATTGTAAGTTTTCGGAGTTAGGCGAGTTTTTGGAAGATTCGAGGACGAAAATCGAAAAATGGAAATTGTTTTGGCAAACAGAGCTCTGCGCTACTGCTCGCGCTAGTGGAGTCGCGCTGCCATCCGCGCAGACCCCCTGGCCGTTTTTATTCCCTATGACGGCTAGGGTTTAGGGCATTATTGATTGGTTACGTTTAAAGACTTTCTCTGGGCGATTTTAGGAGCTAAGAGACGATTTTTCAAGGCAAGAAGAAGGAAAGAAACACAACCAATCAATTACGTTCATCGGCGGCTTAGGCTTTTCAGGGAGTTTTTAGATTTCTTTTCTTTTAGTCAAAGCATGTTTACTTTCTTTTCCATCTTTTCATTTATGAGTTTTGAAACCCCAACATGAACTAATCCGTTCATGTTAGGGGGTTGGTTTGAATCATGGTTTGATAATCGTTTAGTTTTACATATAGATGTGATTGGTTTGATTTAGATGGATGAAATATTTGGGATTGTTCTTAATGCTTGTAATAGTCCGATCAACTATTATTTGATTTTATGAATCTTTTAACCTTTGAGAAAAGTTTTGATATTTGATTAATCCTTTATGTCTTGAACGATTTTGAGATAGAAGTATGATATGTCGTTCTCTGTGGCTTTTAATCACCGATTGTTCAATTATAATTGTTTAGATCGAAAGATGATACAATGTTTTGAATGATTTTTGCTATAGCTTGATAGAGTATAGTAATGGATTGTGATTATGCCTGTCATCCTGAAGTTATTTCAATCATGTCAACCTGTTTAGCTAATGGATCGTTTTCATGAAAAAACCAACCCTCCAACTCTCTTTCTCTTACCTGAATTAATTAAAGTTTTAATTCGTGTTCCGACAATCAACAAACCAAATCAATTTGCATTCGTCTAGTTAATAATCTATACAGTCATTGTGGTACTTGACACCTGGTTCCTTTGGTTCGATACTCGTACTTTCTAAGTACTATTACTTGATTCAACCCGTACACTTGCGGTAGATTTAGGTGGGGTGTAAACCCGCCTATCAGTTAGCTCACCCATCATACTCATTTTATACTCTGCTTTCATCCTTTCAGAGAAACGAGTACAAAGGTCAGGGTTAGTAGAACCAAATATAATGTCATCAACATATATCTGAACAAGAATAATTTGACCTTTTACTTTCCTGAAAAATAGAGTCTTATCGATTTTACCACGCTCAAATTTTTCAATATGAATATAAGTAGATAGAGTGTCATACCATGCACGTGGAGCTTGCTTTAATCCATAGAGTGCCTTATCCAGTTTATAAACATACCCTGGATGCTTAGGATCTGAGAATCCTGGAGGTTGTTCCACGTAGATTTCTTCATTCAGCTTTCCGTTGAGGAACACTGACTTGACATCCATTTGATACACTTTGAAGTCTTTGTGTACAGCGTAAGCTAAGAATAGACGAATAGCTTCTAGTCTGGCCACTGTAGCAAAGGTTTCGTCGTAATCTATACCTTCCTCTTGTCTGTATCCCTGAGCAACGAGTCGAGCCTTGTTGCGAGTTACAGTTCCGTGTTCATCCAACTTGTTTCGATAGACCCATTTAGTGCATATCACTGTCTTGTCAGATGGACGAGGAACAAGCTTCAAAACTTTGTTTCTTTCAAATTCAGTCAGCTCTTCTTGCATAGGGCTGGCCCAGTCTGGATCTTGAAGGGCATCTTTTGTTTTCTTTGGTTTAATTAGAGAAATAAAGTTAACGAATAAACAAATGTTACCTGCACTTCGTCGAGTCCGAACACCAGCGTTTGGATCACCAAGAATTTGATCAATAGGGTGATTTATAGTCCATCGCTGGGCCGGAGCATGAGTCGCTGACTCAACCTTAACTGGAGGGGCTGAAGATGAGGGTTCAGCAACTTCTGGTATCTCAGTCAAGAGAGGAAAATGTGCAGATGGCATTGCATTCACTGATTGTTGAGAAGTAGATGGTATGTCTGAGACATTTGGTTCAGAAGCAGGCATAGTGTTTAGAGGAATAGTTGAGACCCATGAAGTTTCAGCTTCACAATTCTGCATGCTTGAGATGATAGTAGGACCATCATCTTCAGCGGTATGAGTATGAGGAGTGGGAATATCTTCTGAATCACCAAGATGAGAGAACATCCATTGATTCAGTTCTTCAGTATCCGCAGAAGGTTTAGAATTCGCTGAACGGGATTCGTCAAAGGTGACGTGAATAGTTTCTTCAACAGTCTGTCTTCTTCGATTGAAGACTCTGAAGGCTTTGGAGATTGAAGAATATCTAAGAAAGATTCCATCATCAGCCTTAGGATCAAACTTTCCAAGAGCATCTCTGTTGTTCAGTATGAAACACTGACATGCAAAGATGTGAATAAAGCTAATTGAAGGCTTTCTCCCATGAAAACGTTCATAGGCTGTCTCTTTGAATCTTTTGACTATCAGCGAACTGTTTTGCGTAAAACAAACAGTGTTGACAGCTTCTGCCCAAAACTTAGTCGGCAAGTGAGAATAGCTGAGCATTGAACGTGCAAAGAAAAGTTCATGTGACTCCATTTGTTGCGGTGTTCTCACTGAAGAAAAGTTGTGAGAAATACCCTTACTTTCAAAGAAGGAATCAAGAGAACTATTTTTGAATCCAGTTCCATGATCACTCCTTATTGAGCGAACAGTCATGTTGTTCAAGACTTTCATTTTCCTGACAAAGGTGATGAGTTCTTCAGGGGTGTCACTCTTCGAACGGAGAAACATTACCCAGGTATAGAGAGAGAATTCATCAACTATGACCAATGTATATTTCTTTCCAGCGATGGATTGTTTGTTAACAGGGCCAAACAAATCCATATGGAGAAGTTGTAGAGGAGATGACACTGAGGAGACTTGCTTTGAATTAAAGCTTGCTTTGGTCTGCTTGCCTTTCTCACACGTTGAACATAAGGACTCTTTGGCGTATGAGTGTTGAGGTAGACCAGTGACTAAGTCTTTAGAAGAAAGAGTGTTCATTGTCTTGAAGTTGAGATGGGAGAGCCTCTTATGCCATAACCAGTTGGCGTTTGATGAGGCTTTTGAGAAGAAACAGGAGTTCTCAGTGGTTGTTGAGTCCATGTTTATAACGTAAACATTTTCTAAACGATAACCGCTGAGAGCTATCTTCTCCTTTTTGTCAGTGACAAAGTAGGATTGCTTAGTGAAGAACACTTTGTTATCCTTGTCACATAGCTGACTAATGCTTAGAAGATTATGCTTCAGTCCTTCAACATATGCAACTCTTCCGAAGGTTGTCGTACCATTAGAGAGTACACCGAAACCTCGGGTATAGCCTTTTCTATTTCCACCGAAAGTTACAGAGGGACCCTTCTCTTCCTTATATTCAGTGAGCAGGTTCTTCTTACCAGTCATGTGTCTCGAGCATTCGCTATCGAGATACCAGATACCCTTCTTAACCTGCAAAACAAAAGAAGATTAGTTTGACTTGGGCACCCGTTTCATCATGCGTACACACTTGTTAGTGGGTGTAGAAGAGGTGGAAGGTTCAGCAGTCTTCGCAGCATTTGAAGATTCAGCTTTGTTAGTCTTCACTTTGGTTAATCTCTTAACCTCAGTGGTCTTCTTTGCCTTAGGGGCAATAATCTTCACCTTAGCTATCTTTTCAGCTTTGGTGGTTGTAGGGCACTTACTAGCAACATGATTTGTAAGTCCACAGTGATAACATTTCCTATAGCTAAAAGTAGCTTTAGGACCATTTGCATGTTTACCCATTAATTTTAAATGAGCAGGGCCAGCACCAGGTATACCTTTGGCATTGGAAATAGGAGGAACTATCAGTTCTTCAGATTTCTTACCAATAATATCCACTTTAATTCTACGAGTAGATCGCTGAATAACTCCAGGGATATTATTCTTAGAAGTAGAGGGATAAGTCACTGAAGCTTTAGAAGCATTCAGCTTAGGTACAAAGGTACCCTTCTGAGGTTTTGGATTAATAATTTTCTCTTTACCTTTAGAAACTAAGGTAGAGATTTCGTCAGGGATAGGAGTTTTTGAAGAGGAACACTGAGAAGATGAAGTGTCAGGGATAGAGGAGACAAACATTCCAAACTTAAGCATGGAATGATCAGTGGTTGGTTTTTCAGCGTCAACTTTATAACCAAGACCATGCTTGTCACTCAGAGGAATCTGAGACTTAATTATCTCAGTAATCGTTGTTGAGGATTTACACCATCCTTCAACAGTAGATTTTTCAGCTTTTAAAGCAGCGATAGCTTCTTCGCGTTCGATTTTGACTAGCTGATTTATATGAACTTGATCTCTTAAATCTTCTTCAATTTTAGAAAGCTTTTCTATTTGAAGATGACAGTTTTTAAGTTGTTCAGCGAAATCAAGGTTTTGATTTTCAACAACAGTTTTGCCATTCATAGCTTCATATAAACTCATAGTCAGGAGATCGATCTTTCGAAGACTATCAGCTTCATCAATATCTGAAATATTTGTAAAGAAAGAAGGTGATATCTTGGTAGCAGAGACTGAAGTAGAGGGAATGTCAGACTTTTCTACCTCATCTTCGATTTTGGCCATGAGACAGAGATTGGCTTCATCATCATCTTCAGAGTCAGATAATTCTTCTTCGTCAGAGGCAGCCCAATCATAGTCAGCCATCCGGCCTTTGCCTTTCTTCTTAAAGCCTTTCAGCTTTGCATACCTTTCTTTCAGCTTGGTGTACTTTTCATCTCTAGAGCCGGGGTTAGAGGATTTCTTGGAGAAAGCTGAGTTTCTAAAAACTTTCTTTGACCTGCACTCGCTAGCAAAATGTCCTATCTTTTCACAGTTATAGCAAGTAGCAGTAGGTTTGTTCTTTCTGAAATTTTTCTTTTTGGCGAATCTTCTGAATTTATTAGAAAGGAGAGCCATAGATTCATCAAGATCTGAAGAGTTAGGATCTGATGAGCATTCAGAGTTAGTCTCCAACTCAGTGATAGTGATAGAAGATCGCTGATTGGAAGGTGACTCTGAGATTAAAGCAACAGGGGTGCTTTTGGAATCTTTTACAAGATTCTTCTTAAGATGACTCGATTGCTCATTGTTGGTTCATGTTTTGCTTAACAATGATGATTCTATCTAATTAGTTCAAACAATATATAAGGCGGAAGCGTTTTAACGAACTAACAGATATTATAAGGTAGAATAACACACAATATCAAATACAAGAAGTGTAAATAAGACAGATAAATAACTCAATGATTCACTGTATTTGATATAATAAGAACACCAGGAACACCGAAAGGTTTGACAAGAAACTGCTCTAAAGGTGTGTGTGTTGTGTAAAAAGCTTAATGGAAGAGTTCACATGAACCTTCTATTTATACTACTTCTAAAGGGGACAAGATCTAGATATTTCATGAGTTTTCAGATATTTCTTAGGTTTAGATTCTCTTTTTACAGAGATTGAAGGTGACAAATCTATGTTTTCAAACCACACATTTGTCATCTTCAGAGGTTTCCTTATGTGAGGTTCCCCAGAGACTTTTCGCCTTTTGCTAACAGAGAGTAGATTTGGAAAACCAGGTTTTCTTGTACTTCCAGTGAGAAATAGATATGACAGAGATTTGTTTCTCTTGTTTCCGGTGTATGGATCTATATCACAGAAGCCAATTCCACGTCTCCCTATTTGTGTGTTAATTTTTTCGTACACTTTCTGTGCATCTTGGTATTTCTTAATTAAAAGATCTCTTCTGAGTAAATCTTGACAGAGGACTTCTCTTTCCTTTTGAAAATAATGTTTAAGAGATAGAATGTTCATTCTATCGGTCTCAACGTCCACTAGTTCTTTAGATTTTGTTTTTAATGCAGCGTTAAGTTCAGAAATCTTTTCTTTCAAAGGATTTAGGTGTTTATTCCAATTTGTTTCAATTTCTTCCTTTTCTTGAAATATTTTAGCCTTTTTTTGAGTGAGAAGTCTGGCTTCTCTCTCAAAGAAGGTAAGCTTCTTTTGAATACTTTCGCAGGTCTTTTTAAGTTCTGTGTATTCAATGTTCAGTTTGAGCAAATCAGCTTCTGCTTGACTAGAGTTAGAGTCAGAAGTGGATACCTCACTATCGGAGTCGGATGAGCTGACCTCTGCCATTCCACAGAACAAGGCATTTTTATCGCCTTCATCAGATGATTCGTCTGACAGCCAGTTCTCCTGATTCACCATTAGTGACCTCTGAGCATAAAACTCCGCTTTCTTTTTGTAGTTAGGAGAGTCCCTCTGTGGGCGGTTGGATTTGCTTCTGCAGTCAGCGGCATAATGACCTGACTTGCCACAATTAAAACATCCTTGCTTATGGGAACCGTTGCCAGCTCTGTCGTCCGACCTCTGTCGGTCACCACCTCTTTTAGTTCTACATTCGTTGGCGAAGTGGCCTGGCTTACCCCAGTTGTAACATACTTTGTTCTGTGGAGTGTTGCCAACTTTATCGTCTCACCTCTGTCGGTCACCACCTCTGTCAGTCGACCTCTGTTGGTCGCAACTTCTGTCGTTCCTTTCAGTTGACCCTTCTCTTCCTCGATCATCTCTTCCATAGCGTTCATTACCAGACTTCTTCTGGTAACCTCTGCTGAATTCCCTTGTCAAAAGGGCTAACGATTTAGCAATAGAGGCAATTGATGTTTCTTCTTCTTCCACCACCTCCTCATCTTCACTATCAACGATCAAGATTTTCTTTTTCTTCTCCTTCTTTACCTCTGCAGCTTTCTCCTTTGGCTTCTCTCTAGCTTCTGTGGTCTTACCGACCAGTGCAAGAGGTGCACTGATTTTGTGCTTTTGCTTGTGCGATTTGAGGCTCTTAGGCTGCCAATGTTCCATATAGACCTGACAGAGTCCATGAGTCTAAGTCCTGATTTGTTTGCAGAGACATGGACAACTGGAGCCATTCTTCATTTAGACTCTTTAGGAACATGATGTTGTTCTCTTCGGAAGTTCTGTGAATCCCGAACTTCTTGCACTTGTTGATTAGAGAGTTAAATCGATCATATGTCGTCTGTAGAGATTCGGTCGACAGAGCTTTTTATGCATAGTAATCATTTATGCATTGGGCTCTGCGGTTCTTCTGAGTTTTGGCCCCACCCTCCAGTTGTTTTTCCAGTTCCTTCCACAGATCGTATGCAGACTCACACGCATCTAGGGATTGGAAAAGGTCATTGGGTATGGCCATTATCAGAAGTCTCTTTGTTTTCTGAGCAACCTCATATTTTGCCTAATCAGGTTCGGACCACTTATCCTTGGTCTTTGGTTTCTCGTACGCAGGAACCTCAGGACTGTCACCTGTGGCAGGAATACGTGGTACTGTGACCATGGGAACGTAAGGTGGATTGTTGATAAAGTGCATGAGTTCTTTGTCAGTACCCTCGAAGAAGTGAATCATTCGTATCTTCCACTGAGGGTACTCATCTCTGAGTAGTGTGGGTGGCTTGGTTAAGGAACCAGCGGTGAAGAAGTTATTTGAATTTGTCATTGTGAGAGAGTGATAAATCCAGAAAATAGGGTAAGCTCTCTGAAAGCTTTGAGCAGTGTACTAAAATGGAGATTTAACTGTAGTAACAGGTTCTGTAAGTATACCAAAGTCGAACAGGTCGAGAGTGGCAGAAAAACAGAAGGAATCAAGAACAGGTTAATATCAGTCCAAGTTTCTACCAAAAATCATTGTAAGAGTGGATCACTTGATATAGAAAATCAAGGCATGCTCTAATACAAATTGTTGGTTCCTGATTTGCTTAACAATGATGATTCTATCTAATTAGTTCAAACAATATATAATGCGGAAGCGTTTTAACGAACCAACACAAGAAGTGTAAATAAGACAGATAAATAGCTCAATGATTCACTGTATTTGATATAATAAGAACACCGAAAGGTTTGACAAGAAACTGCCCTAAAGGTGTGTGTGTGTTGTGTAAAAAGCTTAATGGAAAAGTTCACATGAACCTTCTATTTATACTACTTCTAAAGGGGACAATATCTAGATACTAAGGATGGTAGGTACTAATACACTGCTTGGAACAGCTGCTGGAAGGTACAAAACACTATTTTGGAACTGTTGCAGATACAACGTTCATTAAATGCTCCGTATTCTGCTTTAGGCTAAAACCTATCAGAGTTTGACACGTGGAGTTGTCAGGTCACGCCTTTGTACGAGTGATCTTCAGAACCTTCGAATGGCAGAAATCGTGTGAAGTACGATTGTCCTTGTATAGATATTTTGCGTAGATCTTCTTTTTACCACAGAGGCTCTGTCAAGTATGACAGAAGCTCTGCGGCCTTGTCCGCGTAGAAGGGTCTTCTGTTGCTTCTTTTCTTCGGTCTTCTTGGCTAACCCGGCAGAGCCTCTGTCGGAGACTTCTGTCTTCTTGGTTACTTGGCTACTCGGCAGAGCTTCTGTTGGTGTCGATACTTAGTCTATTTTTCCAATACTTCTATTTATCACAAAAATTGGAACTAACAATCTTCCCCTAAGTATTGATAAATAAAAATTTGAAAAATGCAATGTTTTGTAGACTAAGAACACGACAGGATGTATTTCACCTCTGTTGATATTTTTCTTTCATAAAAGATGTGCCAGAGACACTTACATTTGATTACATGATGAAGTAAAAGTAACAGAGGTTGGTAGAGGATATCAGACTTTGGCGTTTTTGAAGTCGTTGAAACTTCTGTTGTCGAATCCTAATTCCTTAAGCTCGTGATAGAAGCTGATGCGGAGGTTTCGGAAGTTGATTGTTGAATCGATAACTTCTATCAGTATATCTGCATTAACTCGATCCATTTGCTCTATTCCTCTGTGCTCCACGAGGCTTGCTCTGAACTCTGTCAAAGTACTTGTTGCATACTTCTGACAGTCAACCACAAGGGTTGTGGCGTGGTGGTAAGGGCCTGGGGAGTTCATAGCGCTTGCCCGGGTTCGAGTCCCACACGCAGCACTTGTGGCCACTGGGGATTATCTCAGGGCTACATTACTTCGCGGTCGGTGTGTTTGACAGGGATGTACTGGGCCGAAGGCCCAGGAACCCTACCCAAAAAAAAATACTTCTGACAGTCCATTTTTACAAATAGTCTTGACTTCCCAGCAGGATCTTGATAGAATAACCCAACTATTAGAGATGTAATGATTGAGTTTGGTATGGCAGAGGATGGGCAGTCGTCTTCTGGTGGTCGGAGTGCGAGATTTCTTACTCTGAGATCTCGTGCTAATTGGAAGTCGACAACGCTGTATAGCAGAAGTTTCTCACGCATGGCTTTCCTTATTACCCTGTATGCCCTTCGATGTGCATCTGTTGTGAAGTTCTCTTTTGTCCAGAGCAGAAGGTCAGGTAGGTCGTAGGGATTTAGATTTCTCAAATCAGCATCTGAGAATTGATTCATGGTTCTGTTCTCCCTTCTGACCTTGTTTATATTATAGGAAACCTTAGGTGTAGTTCTGGTTTGATAAAACTTACAGTATATGACCATGTCGATTTTTTCGATTGTGAAGGCTTCGTGTTTTGGCTTGGGTTTTGTTCTTGTGAAGATGTTTTCGAGGTCAGCACGAAGTTCGGGATCTTGGACCATTGGTGGCATTGGATCTCTGGCAGTTCTGTTGTAGAGATA
The DNA here is from genome assembly GCA_033807775.1 of Saussurea involucrata. NCBI lineage: Eukaryota > Viridiplantae > Streptophyta > Magnoliopsida > Asterales > Asteraceae > Saussurea > Saussurea involucrata. The sequence continues at coordinate 61,694,245 of CM066320.1, read as the reverse complement.
CCTGTACACCACTTCTTCCATTTGAGGTGGAGGTGCACCAACTGGAGGCATGGGTCAGCGCAAAACATGCATTTTCTTCTGAATTTCTGCCACTCGATCCTCTGTGAGTTTTTTCTTTGGATCCAGAACAGGTATGTTTGACAGAAGGGTGGCACCAAAAGCCAAGTTTTCTTCTTCTGGTTTTGGTGTAACATAAGCATCGAAGGAGCTTTTCATGAGTCTCTCTGTTGGTTGATGCTTATGTTTCTTCTTCTTGGGTTCCTCTGTCATTATCCCCTTGCCTTTGTCATTTGCCTTTGGCTGAAGATCTTCTTGTTGTGTTGTTTCTTTTGGATTTGTAGGGGTTGCCTCTGTGGTTTTTGGCACTTGAGTTTCTGAGGACTTAGATGGTGATGTGGGTTTGGTCAAAGGTTTGGTTGGAGAGGCTTCTGTGGACTTGCTCATGTATTTTCTTTTGTGAGCAATCGATTTGGTTCTTGTTTTGGGTGTGGAAGATTGAGGTTTTGTTGTTGTAGTTTCTGGTGTAGGGGATGGTATTTTGGGTTCTTCTGGTGTTGGAGAGGGGAGTTCTTTTGGTGATTTTGGTTTTGGTGATTGGGATGGTTGATCTTCTTCGGAGGATGTGAGGATGTGAAATTCTTCACGCATTGGGATATCTTCTCCGAATTCAGAGGTGTATTCCACAGAGGTGGGTGTTGCCTCTGTGGTTTGTTGTTGGTTTTCAGTGGTTTGGGGTTTTTGTGTTTTGGCAGGGGTTTCTTCATGGGTTGTTTCCACAGAGGTGGTTGTTGCCTCTGTGGACTGTTGTTGTCTTCCTTGGGTTTGAGTTGGGGGAACTTGGTTTAGGGGTTCTGTGGATACCGATGGAGCTGGTAGGCCTCTGTTTGCAGCATCTTCCCTTTGTTTCTCCCCCTCAGGATGATCTGATGGACTATCAGAGTCATCATCTGAGTCATCCTGACCCTTATCTTGTATACCCTCTGCTCTGCAACATTCCTCTGGTTTCTTTGGAGGAGTGGCACTTGCAGCTATCAGTTTTGCACATACATCATCACAGAGACCAAGAAGAGTTTGGAGCTCTGCTTCTGTGTTATTGCGCATTCTGTCGACGCTTTCGCTGAAGTCTTTGACATAATTTGCGTTGGCAGCTGTGAAGGCTCTGATGAGCTCTGTTACTTGATCGATCACTCCTTGGCGAAGTTCTTTGAGCTGAGCTCTGGTCATATAATCTTAGTGCTTCATGGCCAGAGTTGCTTCTGTTGTTTGCTCTTGAACTTTGTCGAGGGCCTTCTTTAAATATTCAGGAGTAAGGCCATTGGGGGTGGAGGCTTGATCTTTGAGTTGAGCTAAGAGATCTTTGACAGAAGTTTGGAAGGCAGAGGTTGTAGCCTTCTCAACCTCAGTAGCAGCAGATGTGGCAGAGGTTGTAGCAGTTGCCTGTATCTGGGCTAAGGCATTTTCACCTCTGTGGACAGGTTGTCCATTTTAGTGTTCAGGTTTGTGAGTGTGTTAGATCTGAAGTTTTGTCAATAAACCAAGTGTTGAAGATCTGATAAGAAGACTCAGATGTTCTGAGTAGAGAAGTCAGAGGTCTGACTGTGAAAGCTCAGAAGTATTGATCAGTGGAAAGAGAAGTCAGATGTCTGAGTTAAGGAGTCAGAAGATCTGAGAAGCTTTATCAGAAGAATGTTCAGAAGTTCTGGACTATCTGTTCAAAACTTATGACGAGATACTTTACTTAGTATTTTATAAACTAATTAGGACACGTGCTATGTTCTTATTAGTCTTTCTTATTTGTACTGTAGCTTTAAGATGTCCGTTGTAGTATAAATAGTAGTTAGCTCTATGTTGCTAACTGATTGATTTTTCCCGTATAACTTTGTATTCATTCTGTGTAATCTTTGAGAGTCTCTCTCTCTTAGATCTGTAATTCTGTTCATCATTGAATACAATTCGGCTTGATCATACAACTTCTCAATTACTGCTTTCTATATTGATTGTAAGATTAGATCCTGTTCTTTCAATTGGTATCAGAGCCAATCAACAAACAAATTCGTTCAAGATTGTTATCGCGAAGGTCAATTGATCAATTTCTTGAAGATTTCTTGATTCATTCAAAATTCGATTCCGCTGCTAGGGCTAGTTCTTGAATTCTTGCCAATTCTTGAATTTCCTGTTACATTTCGATCAAGAAACTCGAATTTGTCTTTCTGTTGAATTTTCTTACAATCATGTCTTCTAAAGAATATCTAGCCATGGGATCTGAAACCAAACCGCCGGTTCTTATACCAGAAGAGTATCAGCAATGGAAAATTCGTATGATCCAATTCCTAGACAATATTGATGAAAATCTAATGGTCTCTATTCGAGAAGGTCCAATTGAAGTGTACATTGATGTTGCTGCAACCCATGCTACAGAGACAACTCCAGAAATTCCAGCGACCAGGGTGAAAAAGAGTTATTCCCAATACACAGCTGAACAGAAGAATAGGCATGCCATTGACAAAAGAGCAATTACTTTGATGACTTTGGCTGTCCCAAATGAGGTTCTTAACAGGATTGACAGTGGATCATCAGCTAAAGAAATGTGGGACGAATTGGAAAGGCAAATGTTAGGAACTGTGAGATCTATTCAGGCAAAGTTAAATCAAAGCATAAATGCTTATGAAAGGTTCAAAGCAAAAGAGTCAGAAAGTTTGACACAGACATATAGTAAATTTTGCACTATTCTAAATGACTTGAGAAGAAATGGACTGAAGAAAACGAAGTCAGAAATAAATTACAAATTTCTGAACAGTCTAAATTCAGAATGGTCATCATTTGCCATAAGTCTGCAAATGAACAAGGATATGTGTGAAGAAGACTTAAATGATTTGTTCTGTGTTCTTAATCAACATGAAGACTCTGTCAAGTTAGTTGTGGAAGAGAAGAAAAATGTTGCTGATCAGTTAGCGTTCTTATCAAAGTCCAAAGCAATCAAAGCACCCAAAAAGACTGCATATCTATCAGAGATACCTAATCTGGAAGAATCTGACAAGGAAGAAGGATCAGAAGATGATGAAGATATCAAGATAATGGCTGAGAAACTAGCTTTGTTGACAAATACTTTCAATAAAAGGTATGGGAAGGGTAGATTTCAAGGAAATTATAAGAGAGTTGGGAGTTCAGATTATAAGAAGAAAGAAGACAGAGAAGAAAATAAGTTTGAAAAGAGAGTAGAGAGAAGTGAAGAAAACAATGAAGAGAAGGATGAAAGAAAAGAAAAGAATCTGTGTTTCAAGTGTGGAAAATCTGGCCACTATGCTAAGGATTGCAGAGTTAAAATTGTGAAAGACTATGAGTACTACACCAAGAAGGCTCAGCTTGCAAAGAAGAGAGATGATAAAATTGCTTTATTGGCTGAACAAGAGAATTGGTTGTACTATACTTCTGATGAATATGATCATATCAACTTTCCACAGATGCAGAGCTATATGGCAAAAATGAGGAATGAGGATGATTCTGATTTTGAAGATGCTGATTCTAAGTCATCTGCTGAGGTACATTCTTCACTTGAATTAGAGTTAATGACACAGATTGGTGAAATGAAAACTGAATTTGCTAATCTAAGAAAACAGATAAAAGGAGAAAGAAATTTGGTTAACAAATTCAGAATTGAAAAAGAAGTAATAAAAGAACAATATGAAGAATCTGAGGCTGAGAAACAGAAAGTTAAAGATGAAAATTCTGAATTGATGAAAAGGCTTTCTGAACTAAAAGTTGAGTTTTCAAAAATAAAGGATGAAAAAGGTGATTTACAAATAAAATTTGATATGTTATTTGAAGAAAGAAAGAATTTATACACCAAAATTAAAGAATTAGAAGATCTGAATTTGAAAAGGGGTCAGACTCAGCAAACACTAAATCTTTTATTAAGCAATGTTAAAGATACAAGATTTTACAACCCAAAGAAGGGATTGGGATTGGAAGAAAATGTCACTTTAAAAAGAGCTCCAATCAACTTGTATGAAAAACTTCAAGTTTCTAAGCCAAAAATCCCAGAAATTGTTGAAGTTTTCATAAGACCTGCTAGTTCTATAACAAGTTCTGACAATTTGCAAAGACCAAACTCTAAAAAGTCAGATGAGAAAATTTCTGAGTCTAAAACAGAAAAGTCAGTTGGTTCAGAAGAAAAGGTTAAGAAAGAAGTTTCTAAACCAACAGATGAGAAGCCAAGATACAATGATACTAAATTCAAGTATGATTCTTTAAATGTCAGCTACAAAAATAAACAACCAAAATTTTCATATCATGACATTGAGAGCATATTTGACACAAGTAAAAATTCTGAAACAGTCAATCAGAAGTCTGAAACTTCTAGTCAGGATTCTGAACTTTGTAGTCAGAACTCTGAGCCTAAAGATCAGACATCTGAGTCTGTAAATCAGAACTCTGACTCAAGTAGTCAGAAGTCTGATTCAACTGGTTTCTCTGAAACAAAATCAGATGAATTTTTGCAACTTGAAAAGAGATTTAATCTTGTGAGTCAAGAACTTGAGGACTTAAGGAAAGCTTATGATGAACTTGAAAATGATTTCTGTGAGGTGGATATTAAACTTGAAGAAGCTTTGAAAGAAAAGAATATTTTTATTCAGAAAATAACAGAGCTTGAAAAACTGAAGACTGAGTATGATCTTTTTAAAATTAATGCTTCAAGAGAAAATGATAAATTATTTAATGAATCAAGTACATATGAAAAAGGTGAATCGTCTAATTCTTCTAACAAAAAGAACTTGAATTTTTCAGAAAAAGAAGAAAGCAAAAGGAAAGATGATCTTGCAAAGTTGAATGATCTGAAAAGGGATCTTGAGAAGCTTAGAATGAAATCTACTTCTGAACTCAAAGCTAGAAATTCTTGTAATAAGGGCAATTGTACTCTGAACAATATCAATAAAAATGAAATGATCTATGTTTCAGATTTATTGTCACTTGCAAAGAAAAATCTTGTTTGTGTTAGATGTAAAAATGATTCATTCCAATATTCTCATAAATGTCAAGTCAAAATAACTTATGTTTCATACATAAGAAAAGATATTCAGAAAGTTTCTGTTCCTCAAAATACAGAAAAGAAGAAAATTTCTGTTCCTCAGACTCAGAAGAATGAAAAGATAAAAGAAAAGAAAGTTGAAAATATAGCAAAACCAAAAGTTACAACTCTCAAAAAGAATTTGAACAAGCTTGTAAGCAGAAAATGTTCTGACTTCATAAAATTTCAAGGAAAGTGGTGTTTGAAGAAAGATTTTGAGTGGAGAGTAAAAGGTACTAATGTTAAATCCAATGACAAAGCTAACAAAGATGGACCCATTCCAAAATGGGTACCTAAACCTAACTGATCCTTTTGCAGGGCTGTCATGTGTGGTTTTTAGATTCAGGAGATTCAAGACACATGACAGGTCAGAAGTCTTTTCTATCAAACTTTACAGAAAAGGCTGGAGGAGCAGTAAACTTTGGAAATAACAGCAAAGGACAAGTCAAAGGTTATGGGGATTTAACTAATGGGGATCTGACTATCCAAAAGGTTTTCTATGTTGAAGGATTACAGCATAATCTTTTCAGCATAAGTCAGTTTTTAGACAGTCTTTGTCAAATTAAGTTTCAAATAACAGGTTGCATGATTTTAACTGAAAATGATGTTAAAGTCTTCTGGGCCAAAAGACATATGGACTTATTTGTAGTTAATTTTTCAAAATTGAAAACATTAAATACAGTTTGCCTTTTATCAAAATCAACTGCAAATGAATGCTGGCTTTGGCACAGAAGATGTTCTCATCTGAATTTCAAAGATCTTAATAATCTTGTTGCAAAACATCTGGTTAAAGGCTTACCAAAGCTTAAATTTGAAAAGAATCATTATGCTCAGCTTGTGAAATGGGCAAGATGAAAAAGAGTTCTCACAAATTAAAAATGGACTCATCTTGCAAAGCACCATTAGAAATGATTCATACTGATCTTTGTGGTCCAATTTCAGTTCAATCCATGGGAGGAAAGAAATATATTCTTGTGATTGTTGATGAATTCTCCAGATACACATGGGTTGAGTTCCTAAGAGCTAAGTCAGAAGCTGCTACTACATTGATAAATTTTATCAAAAGGATTCAAGTTCTCTTACAACTTCCAGTTCAGAAAATCAGAAGTGATAATGGAACAGAGTTCAGAAATGAGACTCTTCAGAATTTTTTAGAAAGTTCTGGAATTTCTCACAATTTTTCTGCTGTCAGAACTCCTCAACAAAATGGTGTTGTTGAAAGGAAGAATAGAACTCTAGTTGAAGCTGCGAGAACAATGCTGGCTTATGCAAATCTTCCTACTTTCCTATGGGCTGAAGCAATTGCAACTGCTTGTTTTACACAGAATAGAACTTTAATCAATAAGAGATTAAATAAGACTGCTTATGAACTGATAAATAAAAGAAAACCATTAATCAAATTCTTTCATGTTTTTGGTTGCAGGTGCTATGTTCTTAGAGACAGAGAAAATCTTGCCAAATTCGATAAAAAGGCAGATGAAGGATACTTTGTGGGTTATTCTTTAACTTCCAAAGCATTCAGAATCTACAATAGAAGAACCAAGAGGATGATGGAGAGCATAAATGTAACTTTTGATGAAGCCAGAATGCGGACTTCTGAACAAGACAGTTCAGAACTCATGCTGAACAAGACAAAAATGACTTCTGATACAGATTCTAATCCTATTTGTTCAGAACTCAATTTACTGTTTAAGGATGCTTTTAGTGAACTAATTTCTGATTCTTATGCAGAATATGAAAACCCAAAGATGGTCAAAGAGATGAAAAATAAGACTCCAGAAATAGTTCAATCAACTGTAATTTCTGACAAAGGTCCATCAGAGGAATGTCCAAATCTAATACATACAAGTGGTGAAAATTCTGAACCTTGTAATCAGAATTCTGATTCTTGTACTCAGAACTCTGAACAAGTCACTCAGAACTCTGAACAAGTCACTCAGAATTCTGACTTCATTAATCAGAACCCAAACTTGGATATGACTTCTATTCATACATCAGAACAAGGGGACAGTTCAGAATTACAAGCAATCATTGATGAGAATGATGCAAACAACAATTATTCAGAGATTGATGTACTTCCTAGTGCAAATAAATGGACTAAAAATCATCCTATTCATCAAGTAATAGGTGATCCTTCAGCAGGAGTAAAAACCAGATCAGCTACAGCAAATGAAGCAATGTTTGCTGGTTTCTTGAGTGTGATTGAACCAAAGAAAGCTAATGAAGCCTTAGAGGATCCAGACTGGATTTCAGCAATGCAAGAGGAATTGCTTCAATTTGAAAGAAATAAAGTCTGGAGACTCATTCCAAAGCCTGAAGGTAAATCTATTATTGGAACTAAATGGGTGTTCAGAAACAAAAAGGATGAATCAGGTGTTGTCATCAGAAACAAGGCAAGATTGGTTGCTAAGGGATACTGTCAACAAGAGGGAATTGATTATGATGAGACATTTGCACCAGTGGCAAGAATAGAGGCAATCAGAATATTTTTAGCCTATGCTGCACATAAAAATTTCAAGGTGTATCAAATGGATGTCAAATCAGCCTTTCTAAATGGCAAACTTAATGAAGAGGTGTATGTCCATCAACCTGAAGGTTTTGTTGATCCAGAATTCCCTGATCATGTTTATATTTTAGACAAAGATTTATATGGTCTAAAACAAGCACCACGAGCCTGGTATGACACTCTTACTAAACACTTGTTAGGTTCAGGATTCAAGAAAGGTAAGATTGACACAACTTTGTTTTTAAAGAAACAGGGTGATGATTTGATTCTGATTCAGATTTATGTTGATGACATAATATTTGGTTCTACCAGTCCAGAATTATGTGATAATTTTTAAAAAATTATGTCATCTGAATTTGAAATGAGCATGATGGGTGAGCTGAATTTTTTCCTTGGTCTTCAAGTCAAACAATTACCAAAAGGTATTTTTATAAATCAAGGAAAATATGTCAGAGATATTCTGAAAAAGTTCAAAATGTCTGATTGTGCTTCTATGAGAACACCTATGGCAACTAACATAAAGTTAGATGCTGATCTCAAAGGTGTTTCAGCAGATATCAAACTTTATAGAGGCATGATTGGATCATTACTTTATTTGACTGCAAGTAGACCAGATATCATGTTTTCTACCTGTTTCTATGCTAGATTTCAATCTAACCCGAAAGAATCACATATGTTGGCTGTCAAAAGAATTTTAAGATATCTCAAAGGAACACCTGATCTAGGTTTATGGTATACAAAAGAAACTGACTTCAAATTGACTGCTTTCACTGATGCTGATCATGCAGGAAGTAGGTTGGACAGAAAGAGTACATCTGGTGCTTGTCACTTTTTGGGAGATAAAATAGTGAGTTGGGCATCAAAGAAGCAGAATTGTGTATCCACTTCAACTGCTGAAGCAGAGTATGTTGCTGCTGCTGCTTCATGCTCTCAAACATTGTGGATGAGAACACAACTCATGGACTATGGATATCAGCTTAACAAGATTCCCATCTATTGTGACTCAGAAAGTGCAATTGCCATTACTCAGAACCCTGTTCAACATTCAAAGACTAAACATATAGATGTGAGGTATCATTTTATAAAGGACTATGTGGAAAAAGGAACTATAGAGATGCACTTTGTGCATACAAAGTATCAATTGGCTGACTTGTTCACAAAGCCTCTTGATCACAAAAGGTTTTCTTTTCTCATATGTAAAATAGGAATGCTTAATCTGCCTAATTGAAAATATTTTTTTCTTAAAAATGCTAAATTTTTCTAAGTAAAATTGTCTGAGTAGTGTATTCAGAACTTCTGAGTCTTAAGATCAAAAATCTGAGTCTTGAGTTCAGAACTTCTGAGTCTTAAGATCAGAAATTTGAGTCTTGAGTTCAGAACTTCTGAGTCTTGAGTTCAGAACTTCTGAGTCTTGAGTTCAGAACTTCTGAGTCTTGAGTTCAGAACTTCTGAGTCTTGAGATCAGAACCTCTGAATCTTGATGTCAGAGATTCTGAGTCAATACTTCAGCAATCTAACTTTCAAAAATTTATTTTTGAGAAATACAAATAACTTCAACTGTATGGATTATGCTTCTTATATTATCTTTTTATCTCATCTTTATGTATCATTAATAGTCAAATGCATGCTCAAGTCAAGGGGGAGCATCAAAATTCTTTTGGAAATCATTTTGTGATGCTTAAAAGATTTGTTTTCATTTCTTATCGCTGATCATTCTAAGAACAAGCTTTTAATGATAAATTTTTTGTTATTCAAACTATATCTGAATTAAAAACTTTTCATATTCAGATATAAGATTTTAAATGATCCTTTTTAAATCATCATAATATGAACAGAGTTTTGATGATAAAAAGTGCTTCTATCTGTTCAAACCTCTTCTGAATAATCAAAACGTTTTATATTAGTCAGAAGTTGATTTTAAATGACATTTTGGTTACAAGGCAAAATTCTTCTGAGTCATGGAATCAGAACATCTGTGCGTGTTATTCAGATCTTTGACTTGAGTCAAAATTCTATCCACTAACACGTGTCAGCTTCATATTTGTTTGACAATGCCACGCATTTCATTTAAATCCTTTGTGGTATTTCACATGTGTTGACTCCGTTATAACATTGATTTCGCTTTTCCGTTAAACCTTTCAACTTCGCGGATTTTAAATAGGTCTTAAAATTCCTATTTCAAATTTCTTTCAAATTCCAGAGCGAAACGTGAGATACGAATCAAATCCAGAGTTCTTTGAGTTTGTTTTCTTCTTAAATCATGTCTGAAATACGAAGAAGTGGTCCAATTTCTCTACATTCTACAAAATCGATAATGGATTCATCCGATTCGGAAAATGATGAAGTACAAAATAGAGTTGCAGAGGAAGGGGCAATAAGAAATGATGAAGAAGATGAACAAATGGATGAATCTGAAGGAAATGCGGATGAGGTAAACGTTAATATTGAACATGAACAGAGTGCTGCAGGTTCTATTATGTCAGATAGATCTATTTTAGTGGAAAGAATTGTTCCTGAGAGTGAATGGCTGAAATTATCTGAAAATAACTGTGTTATATTATTTGAGGAAAGCCGTTTTATGCCTGAACACAGAATTATCATGGAGTTATTCAAACATCATCCGTACAGAAAATGGTTTACAAGAAGTAAAAATGTGCCTGTTCAGTACATACAACAATGGTGGAAACATCTTAGGTTAGAAGATAATAAGTTTGTGTCTGAAATTGGAGGAGTGACATTTGTCTTATCTATTTCTGCACTAAGAGAAATGCTGAATCTACCAGAGAAAGATGATGTACAAAGAAGAACAGATTTTGAGGATTCACCCTTAACAGAGGAATTAATAGCAGAGTTTATGAAGTTGGGATACAATGAAGGATTGAGGACTCTCAGTTTGTTCAGAAGAAACAAATTACCACCTATTTGGGCTTGCTTCTTTCATGTGGTAAATAAATGTGTGTCAGGGAAGAATAGTTCTGCTGATCAAGGTTTTAAACAAATTCTTCAGATATTTCAGGGTTTAGTGAAGAATAGGCATTATGACTATGCTTTAATACTTTGGGAAGATATGAAGAATACATTTGAGAAGAATCAGAAAGCAATTCAGAAGAAAACAAAGGATGCTCCACTGACATACATTCCTTACATAAGGTACTGGCAAATTGTTATTTGGTATGCCATGCAGGAAAACAGAACAATCTCAAGAAGAACAAATGAAGAGCATGGTCCTACATTTTATTTGGGTAAGATGACCTCAGTAACAAGACTTGAAAACTATCCCAATCATAAACTATTGCCAAAATCACTTAGGAGCTATATTCCAAGGGAGAGTGAGATTTTAAAAGCTTATTGCACCTCAATGGGAATTGAATTACCTCAAATCCCTACCCAAGAGGACCAACCTGAGAAGAGAGGTGAGGGGTCTAGTCGAATTAGAGAGGGGGAGGATGTTCAGATTGGTGAACATTCTGAGAGACTTGAGGGGGAAAATTCTGAGAGCTTGGTTAGATTTGGTGAGGAAAAACAGAATGAGAATGATGAGGATGAGAGATTGTCAACAGAGGTTCAAACAGAAAGAGATGCCTCTGAACCAGCTAATCTTGACCAGGTAACCACAAATGCTATTGGTTCACATCTCTTGGTGTCCAATATTGAAACAAACACCATGGACCTAGTGGTGGATCTTGAACAACCCATCCATATCCACTCAGAAGCATTTCAACATGCTACTGTTTCACACAAATCCGGGGAACCATCCCAAACTCATTTGGAGGGAGGTGATAAATCCCAATTTATTTCTCAACACATTGAGTCTGAATATCACAGTCCTATTCATATTGAGCCTGAAATTCCTTTTGACACTTGCACAAATCAGGAATTTCGTATTCCTGAAACAACATTCATAGACATACCTAATGTTGGGTGTCGAGGATTGGATGGAAGTCCTGGTGAGGTGAACATTACAAAAGCCTCATTCAAACGTGCATCTGTTGTACAAGATGACAGTGTGTTATCTACAGGCCATGAGCCCTCTGGGCATATGAAAACTGGACCATCTGTTGGTTCAGGTTCACTGTTAGAAACTTCTGAATTTGAAAAGATTCCGAAACAAAACAAGGAGATGGGGGAAAAAGTAGAAAATTTGGAGAAGAGGGTGGAGGATTTGAATGATGAGATGTCAGAGTTGAAAGTTGTGTTGGAGAAAAAGTTGATTTCTGTTGAAACCAAAGTAGATGATGTAAAGAAATCCTTGGATTCTCACAAAAAGGAGATCGTGGGTATAATGTCTGGTTTTCAAAAAGATATGTTACAACAAATGCAAGGTATGCAGGAATCTATACTGAAAGCACTGAGTGTATCTTTGGCTTCTACTTCAAAGCCTCTTGATCCTGTTCCTATTGCAGAAGCTGAACCTGAAGTTGCTTTTAATCAGAACTTGAAAAGAAAGTTTGATGATAATGAGCCTCATGATCATCAAAAGGGGGAGAAAAGACAAAGGTTAAGTTCTGATGATGATATTGGCATAGAAGATTTTGAGATGGCAGATATGCAATTAGCTAGTACAAAAAGTTCAGAAGATCAGATACAGGAAAATTTAAAGGCAATAACTCAGATAGTTCAGATTGATAGCTCAGATACAGAGGAAATGGAGTTGGAAAGTACAGATGGTGGTGAGTCAGATAAAACAGAGGAATTAAACTTAGATATAGAAATGGAAAAAAACTCAGATGAAACTGAAGCTATTGAGGAATCTGCATCGAGATCAGAAAAGACAGTGGAAAGTGAAGTGGTCAACATGTGTACAGATATTGTGGTGTATAACAAAGAAAATATGACGGATTCTGAATTAAAAGAAAGGAGGTTAAGTGAAGAGTTGATCAGAAGGATGCCTAACAGTTTAGTCAGAGCTTTGAATGTTCAAAAAGTTCAGCAAGGAATAAAAATGATAAGACCTATTGATCTAATGGGAGAAGAAGACAGAACTGTGAATTATACTCAGGATTTTGAAGATGATTTTAGATTTAACTTTTGTGATGAGTTAAATACAGAAGAAGAGTATGTGAAAGTGAAAGACTTCTTTATGCCTTCTGAGTATGTATTCAGAAAACCAATTGAGATCCCAAAGATTAAATTGCAAAGACTAGAAGAACCTGTGTGTGACTTCATTCTAGAGCTAAGTGATGTGCCATTAGCCAGACAATTTCATGATGATATTTTTCCTGAGGAAATATATGATAATCTCTACTACACAGAAGGAGAGTATGAGCCTTTGGAAAGTAACATTGATGGTTTTATGGATGACAGAGCTCAGATGGTCTACTCAGAAGCTTCTAACAGGTTCAGAGTTCCAGACTCAAAACTGCATATTCAGAAAAGAATTGAGAAAGTTCTGATGTTTCAACAAGATGAATTCAATGGTTTAATGTTTGTTAGAATGGAAGTACTGAAAGAAAGAAATACAAAGGTTTCCATGTCTACTTTTGATTTTCACAGATTGACTCTTGATGATCAGATCTTTCTAGTCAAGTTATTTGCTAGCACTGAAGAAGCCTTGATAGAAATTGAATGCAGAAGACTTCTGGGTATTTATGTCAGAAATATATACTTGTATGACTTCCAATTGGCTATTGAAGAAAGAAAAGAAAAGTGTAATCTGAGTTCTCCCACAAAGAAAACAGAAGTTGATTTGCATGTGAAGGGATTTGTGAATGAAGGAATGGAGACAGAAGGGTTCACATATATAGTTCACGAAAGGCTTGATTTGTTCAGATTAAAAGAGTTGGTAAAGTATAGTGATGCAACTCTGAATTGGTTGTTGATTAAAATGGAAGTAAGTATGGAAGCTGAAAAGGAGAGTTTAAAGAAGAGATGTATAAACTGTGTGAAGAGGAGGTTGGATCTTAGAAGAAAAATCAGAAACAGCAGTGAATGGTTGCTATCTGAGGTGAATCCCAAAAAGATTCCACATAATGATTTTGTGTTTCCTGCTGAGTATGAACTGAATGGAATTTTGTCAGATGAAGTTGAAGAAGTGCAGAATACAATATCTCAGAATGTGCAGATAACTAGTTTTGATCAAGCTGAACAGTCTGAACCAAAAGAAGATGAAATATCCATTGATCTAAATGGATACTTTCTTGAATTTGATTTACCTGAGTTCTTCAAACCAAAAGAGGTACAATTCTTGGATGTGTATTATGATAGACCTAAGAAGACTCAGATCTGGTTGGCTGAAAAATTAAGATGTCTTGGCAAAACAAAGCAAGCTGTTTACTCAGATTTTTTAATCACTGGAATCAGAGAGTTGAGGGTTAAGAAATTCAGAAAGATGGAGTACTTATCTTTTGAAGTTCTGAGAGAAGATGGCAAGGTTTATTACTTTACTGATGCAGATTTTGAGAAACTATCAGTAGTTGACTTCTACAGATTACACAGCTTTCTATGCTTCAAAGAGTCGAGCAAAGACAAAAATGAAAGGAAGGCCAGAAGTGTGGTAATTGAGGCCATGTTCTACATCTTAAGGTGGCACTGTTATACAGACTTTCAAATAGCTTTGTACCTACAAAAGTCATGTGTTTATCTGGCAAATCCCAACACAGATCATGAACAGAAAAAGAAGTTAAAGACTGGAAGTGTTCACAAATATCCAGATTTAGGAGTATTTTTGAAAAACAAAAGTGGAAAGATTTTCTTCAGAGCAAAGGAAACCGCAAAATACTGTTCTGGAACTTTAAGAATCATAAAGCATAATTTGGAGAAAAAGATGCTGAAGGTGAAGGAAGCAAACATGACTCAAGAAGCAATCAATCAGCAAGTTGAGATTATTCAAGAAATCATTGACAAAATTGATAAAAGGCTTAATCTGAGAAATGTGCTACTTCAGAAGATTGTTCCTGCTCTGAAAGAACTGGATGATGCAAAGTTTAAGTTTATTTGACAAAAAGGGGGAGATTGTTAGATCTGAAGTTTTGTCAATAAACCAAGTGTTGAAGATCTGATAAGAAGACTCAGATGTTCTGAGTAGAGAAGTCAGAGGTCTGACTGTGAAAGCTCAGAAGTATTGATCAGTGGAAAGAGAAGTCAGATGTCTGAGTTAAGGAGTCAGAAGATCTGAGAAGCTTTATCAGAAGAATGTTCAGAAGTTCTGAACTATCTGTTCAGAACTTATGACGAGATACTTTACTTAGTATTTTATAAACTAATTAGGACACGTGTTATGTTCTTATTAGTCTTTCTTATTTGTACTGTAGCTTTAAGATGTCCGTTGCAGTATAAATAGTAGTTAGCTCTATGTTGCTAACTGATTGATTTTTCCCGTATAACTTTGTATTCATTATGTGTAATCTTTGAGATTCTCTCTCTCTTAGATCTGTAATTTTGTTCATCATTGAATACAATTCGGCTTGATCATACAACTTCTCAATTACTGCTTTCTATATTGATTGTAAGATTAGATCCTGTTCTTTCAGAGTGCCCTGGATGTAGTATCTGCAAAAGAATTAAAAGAGCTTTTCAACTCTTTTAAGGTATTGTCCACAGAGGTGACAAGGGTTTGGAACTCATCCCTTGATACATGTGGACTTGGTGTAACCTCTGGGGGAACACATTCGTCCCTAGAGTGAGTTCCCGTTCCTGGAACACCTTCTTTCGTCCCTGTATAGATGTTGAGGACGGAAGGATTTCCCTCTAATCCTTGAGCAGAGGCTTTATCAGCTTCAGACTCTATAGAGGTTCTGAGAAGGACATTGTCTTGATCCACTCCAGAGGTGGGGACAAGAGTATCCTTCTGTTGACTCGGAGACTTGTCTAGAGTCTCTCCATCTTTGTGCACTCTAAGCTCCTCTGAAGAGCTGTTTGGACCTATAGTAGTGTGTGTGGCAGAGGAAACAAATTCCTCTGTTAGTTTGGCGATTGTAGTATGGGGCGATGGGCCACGAACTAAGGGTAAGTCCTTTTGAGAGGACTCCCCTGGAATGGTTTCCCCGGCTAAGATTGGCACAGAGGTAGAAATAGTTACCTCTTCCCGGTCAGTTTGGGTTGGGGTCGAGCCGCGCTGCTCTTGTTCAATATTACCTTCTGCCACTAGACTGGCGGTAATAGATATGTGGGTTGCACTGGGATTTGGTTGGGGTTGTGTGCCTCTACTATTCCAGGCATCGTTTCTTGCTTCTGCTTCTGTGGAGCATCCAAGTACTTCTTCTCCATCTATCGTCTCAACCTCTGTTGCTACCCTATGGCTTGGTGCTTCTACCCTAACTTCTGGGCTTTTCCCTAGGTCATCATAGCAAGAATGAGTCCCAATTAGTTGCATGATATGTGGATGATAAAGACCTTTTCTTATTTGGTCTGCTTCCTCTTCATCAGAATCAACCCCTGAGACTTCTACCCTAGTACCTCTAGTTTCAACCATTTCCTCTGTTGGATCTTCTAACATGGTGTCCATCTGATGGTCTTCTGCAGCTACCTCTTCTTCTGGGCTTGCCCTTTGCACATCAAATCCGGGTTGAGTGAAGGGGTTCTGTAGTACTTCTGGAGTTTTGGACTGATTATTCTGTGGGGTGTAATACCCTGGTAAGTTCGTTAGTTAAATCCTAATTCCGTTAAATCTAGTTAACTTTATAAAACGAGGTTTAGGGTAAGTTTGGATAAAATAATAAGTTAAAGGGGTGTTGGGCATTAGTTGATAGTTGAAGGTTCAATTGGTAAATGGGGATTTGATATTATCCCTTTAGGATTTCAGATGTTTCATAAATCAGATTTATCAGTGTGTGAGTGTGTGTTTGGAGACGAGAAGAAGCAGAAGAAGAGTTCGTATGGTTAGGGCTTCAATTGGCTTGGTTGGAAGCGATTTTGAGGTATGTCCTTTATGTTTTATGTTTATAATCAGTAGTATTAGACTTCTATCGGATTAGAATGTTTAATTTGTAGTTGTATAGGTTTAATTTGGATCCGGGTAAAATGGAACCGACTGTGTTCTTGAGAGTACCGGTATATTTCATTGAGTACCGGTAGTGCGAAGTACCGGTAGTGCGGAGTAACGGTAGTGTGGAGTCCCGGTACAGTGGAGTCCCGGTACAGTGGAGTCCCGGTACAGTGGAGTCCCGGTATTGTGGAGTCTCGGTACCGTGTGGAGTTCAGATAGTTTTGGGTAGTGTCCGGATATAGTTTCTGGAAGTATTTTTGAGGATAAGGGTTAGATATATTTATCTACAGTTTTATGTGTTCTATCTGGTATAGAGACGCTTGTATTTAATTATTTCAGATCTTGAGAAATTGGGTGAAGGACTGAATCCTTTTGAGAAGAGCTAAGGAAGCGTGTGTTAAGCTAGCAGGTGAGTTTTACTTTAAAACGTTTTCAGCTGGAATACATATATATCTGTGTTTATATATATATGAGATGGATTTGTGTGGATCGAGAATGTGTGGAATGTATATATATATATATATATATATATATATATATATATATATATATATATATATATATATATGTATGTGTTTATTTATATATGAGTTAAATATGTATGATGGCGTGGTTGTATCATATATTGATATATGATTGAGTTTATGCTTTTAAATATAATATAATGAGATATTATATTTATGTAAGTATTACACTACACGAGAGCACGCCGAACTATGCCGGTAGAAGTGTTGGTCGTAATTGTTGTACGGCGTTGTGAGTCGTAGTTGTCGTACGGCGTTGTTGGTTGTAATTGTAGTACAGCGTTGATTTATTAGTTGGCTTGCAACCAACTAATATGGCCATTGGGAACGAGGATGAGGAGGAGTCGAGCACGATGAACTAGTCTTGATTGGTATTTAAATACGTGTGGTATGTTTATATTTTACGAAAGGATTACCAAAGGTTTATCTAAACTATTTTGATATAAAGGATTTACATAAAAAGGGTTTATAATGATCTTGGAAAGGACCGGGATTAACTCACTAGACCCGTTTGGTCTAACCCTCATTTTGTTTTCAAAAATATGTTTTCCAGGTCGAGGAATTGATAGCGGCAAAGGAAAGAATAAGGTGTAGACTGCCTCCGTTGATCGATGATGTTTAAGAAGCTTTTATATATTTTGTAGTTTCAAGACTAATGAGACTGTACTTGGTTTGTTATGTAACTTTTGTTGTAAATCAATGATATGTATGCATGTTATGTTATATGATGTATGTTATGGGATTTGGGTCGTTACATGGGGTTTGGTCATCATCATCCAAGTCATAAGAGATTCTGAAGTCTGGTGCTTCTGTTGAATGATGAGATAGAGCTTCTGCAGTCCATTCAGAGGGGTCCAAAGAGTGTGCAATCCTGGGTTGTTGGAGAAAGGGAGACAAATCACCCTGATCTTCTGCATAGTTGATGGGTGAAGGGGATTGCAGAGGTTGCTCATTGGTTTCTTCTACAAATTTATGCATCCTCTGCAATGGTCCGCAGAGGGGTGTGAGGTTTCTTGGTCTTCTTCTTGCTCTTTTTTCCTTTTTGGCCTTGGGGCACCCTCCTCTGAAGACTTATGTTTTCTTTTCTTCTTTTCTTTTGGAGGAGGGGGTTGTGCATATGATCCAACCTCTGCTGTATGAGGATGGGATAGTTGAGCAACAGAGTTAGAGGTGCCCTATGTAGTTTTCTTGTAGGTTTTCTTCTTCTTCTTCTTCTTCTTAGGAGTGGTGGCAAAGGTTTTGCTCTTTGTTGAAGGGGAGAGAATCGCTTCCCTCTGAGCTTGAAAGTTGGCATGTATAAGCTGATGTTTGGCCAAAGCTGCAGCCCATTGCTCATCTGACATCTTTTTGACAACCCTAGTTCCTAATGGGGCTCCTAGACGTGGGGGTGTCACAGGACTCGATTCTGGAGTCCTATGATCACGTATGTATTCTAACTTAAGGGTTTTGTCTGTAGCGTATCACAAAAGTTTCTTTGGCAGAGGTCTGCAGAAAGAGTATTCATCTTCGTGCTCTGTTGGGGTGTTTTTGTTCAGGGGGTACATTCTGGCCGTTGGTCCCTCCATTGGCCATTTTTGTAGATGTTGCAGAGGCTCTAGCAGGACACCCAAAATTCTTTGATATTGCAGAGGAGGTAGAGTTTCAGGCTTTCATCCTTTGGCCTTCTGAGAGGAGATCCTTCTGTCAATGGTGTTGACCATTTCTTGCATCATGATGGTGGAGTAGTCCAGAGGTAGATCATAATATACCCCGTACATTATGGTCAACATTTGGTGTGAAGTTTGGTCAACATTAGGATTGAGAAGAGCGTATTGCACAGAGGAGGAAGGTGATTTCTTCTGAAATCGTTTCTTTTTCTTAGGGTTGTGTTGTACCCCAACATTTCAACAAAACGGCAGAGCTCTTCGTCTGTTGGTTCCTCTGCGTATGCCTTTATCCCTAGTAGTCCTCTGGTGGGTAGGCTGAACTCCAGTGAGAACATGGTTCTGTTGAATTTTAGTTCGAGGTGCTCGGATTTGTCTGGTTTGGAGATGTAGCCCTTGATTTGTCTATCTGCGGGGTCAAATCTGCTGCTCATCCAGAATTGATTTAGGTATCTGGCAGGGATTTTATTGACTGTTTTGGATAACAGGGGGTAAAGGTAATAGTTTTCCAGAATGTGAATAAGGATGGCATGTGCTTCCCCAAAAGCGGTTTTTGAGGGAACCAGATAGTAGTTATTTGGTTTTAAAGGAAGAACACGTTCAAAGTGTTCTTGGGCAATTAAGTTTTGAAGATTTGTATTCGGAGCAAAATCTGCTTCATCGCCGGAGTGGTCTTTGTTAAACCAAGATCATTCAAGATAGAGAGAGAAATTCAAGTGAGAGAAAGTATGTCATCTTGAAAGTTCAGGATCCAATCTTACAATCAATATAACAATGAATAGAATAGTAATTGAGAAGTAATTTGATCAAGAACACTTGTATTCAATGAAGAACAGATTTACAGATCTTAGAGAGAGCGTATCTCAAAGATTACAAAATATGAATACAAGAATATGCGGGAAAAGTTATGCCAAAGATTAGCCAAAGATCTATTAGCATATAGTTGCTAACTCCTACATATACTGTTTAAGGAAAGACTAAAGCTACAGTACATAAAAGAAACAGACTAATAGAACAATTACACGTGTCCTAATTAGTAACTGAATATAACAGAGAATATCCCAAGATATAAATTCTGAACATACTTCTGAATAAGCGCTTCAGAACATTTGTCTTCATAGTCAGAAGTTCTGAGTCTCCTACTCAGAACTCTGAACCTTCTAGTCAGAATCCAACACTTAGAATCTTTTTGAGATTTCTCACTCAGAACTTCTGAGTCTTCTACTCAGAACTTCTGAGTCTTCTGAGTCTTCTTTGGTCTTCTTACTCAGAACTCAACACTTGTGTTTTTGACAAAACTCTAGACCTAACAATCTCCCCCTTTTTGTCAAACACACTTGTACTTTTCATCATCAAATTCTTAGAGCAGGAACAATCTTCAGAAGTAGCTCTTCTAAATGCTTTGACAACTTTTGCTCAGAACTTCTGAATAATCTGAGTTAACAACTTCTGGTCAGTCTTTAATCAGCAGCAGCAACGATTTCCAAATTGATTTCTGTTATATATTTGCTTTCTCTTTGCTCCCCCTTGAAATGACAATTCTCATCTTCATTTCAGCTTTCATAAGATTTCTTTATAAGAAACAACCGATCAGTTTTATTTTCCTCTTCTCCTTCTTAAAATAACATTTCTCTCTTTTGTTATTTCAGTACAAAAACTATATCAATCTTCAAAATCTTTAGCTTTTCTCCCCCTAAAGTTTTGGAAAGCAAAATCATCTTCAAAATCTTTAGCTTTTCTCCCCCTTGATTTTCAAAACTTTAGCGATGCTTTTTCTTCGAATGAAGTCTATGCTTTTTCTCCTCCTTAATGAATAACCTTACACCCCCTCAAAATAAGAATTATGGAGCAATTTGTTTTCTCCCCCTGAAAGTATGCATATATTTCATTAAAATTATTCATTTCAAATATAGTGCTTTAATGAAAACATTTATACAAGGAAAATAAGATTCACTGAACTACACTTGATAACTACTAACATTTGATCATTTGAAAATTTTACAAAAGAAATCCAACTTAATGAAATTTATCAAATTTTCAATCAAATGAAATCAAATGCATGTGTTTGGATTCAAATACAAGTCATCATTGCATATCAAGTTAAAAATGTTCAGTTTCAATCCCTTTATTAAATCTATTTGGTGTGCTTAGCATGCAAAATATGATTAGCTTCAAGAATATGCAATTCTAAAAACATATACGAATACTTTGCTCTACTCACACTATTTGTCCAAAATCAGGATTTTCACAAATTTACAGGTTTATTGCGACTTTGAATTTTCCCAAAGTTTCAAGAGATATGTGCTCATTGGCATCTTTTAATTTTGTGCACATTGGCATCTTTTAATTTTGTGCACATTGGCATATTTTAATCAAAAAGTTTAGTAAGAATAAGATACATCGTTAAACATGGCTTTCTATCTGATTCTATAGCAGGATTTGGGTCAGCCGATCCCAGACCAGTTGGTCTTAGGTGCTAGGTGTTGAACACCCCTTAGAACTTACTTTCCCAAACCAGAAAGGTCACATCGATATATCTTAAATCCATTTGCACCAGTAGAACATGGCTTTCTATCTAGCTCTAATGCAGGATTTGGGTCAGCCGATCCCAGACCAGTTGATCTTAGGGACTAGGTGTGGAGCACCCCCTAGGACTTACTCTCCCAAACCAGAAAGGCCACAGGTACAAACTTTCAAACTAAATAATTTTATATATATATATATTGCATCTCAATCACTTGGTTCTAAAACGTTGTACTTCCCCCATATTTTCGTTTCCATCCATCATTATGACATTTAGGCTTTTTTAGCATTGTATTCTATATAAGTATAGATTTCATAACATTGAGCATTCAGCATAATTTCATTCATATTTTTCTTACCTTTCGATTTAATTCAGAAGTGAAAGTTGAAACAAATATAGCTCAGATAATACAAAATACTTGTAAAATCACTCTTTGACACACATTTATTCATTGAATGAAAATTAAAAAAAATTCATATCATTGAATTAAATTTGTTAAGATTCAAACATTCAAAGCAATAGAAATAAACGTAATGCAATGTTACCTTTCACCACTTGTTCCTTGAAACATAAAAATATGACAGTTAAGGATATCACCTGAGAAGCATGGGTTCTAAACTGATTTGTTTAGAAGTCTTAGTCTCTGAAGTACGGGTCCTGAACTTAATTATTCAGAAGCCATAGTCATTTAAGTACGGGTTTTGAACAGATATGTTCAAAAACCTAAAACGTTGAAGCACGGGTTTTGAACTTTATCTTGAAACTGTCAGATCAAATTTTGAGTCAATACTCCCTCTGAAATCAAGATAATCCTGCAAAACCAAGAGATTTTGGTAACACATCTCTATTAAGAACTGTGTTTATGCAAAAGCTTACAAAGGGTTTATATACCCTTGACAATTACAAAGTCAAACTAAAGGAAAGTAAGCTAATATATAAAAAGCCTTGATTACAACATATTATAGCATTAACAATCTCCCCCTTTGTAATCAAGGGCGCTCGAATCTTCTGTGTTGGCGATTCTTGCCAATCAAAATCTCCAAGCGTCTTAGAGTCAACCGAAAGTTCAATCTTGTATCAATCGTCTCTAATGCTCTCCTTAAAAGTCTGATCTCAGCATTATCAACCTGGTACAAATTTCTTCTTTTCTCCAAAAGCTTCTCCAAAGCTTCCTTCAATCTTTGATTTAATTGTAATCGGATAATCTTCACAGTACCATATGAATACTTACCAATCTCATCAAATCTGAGAAAACGTCTAACACCAGATTGATCTCTATACACAACACCATAAGGATCTTCAAGAATAGTGAATAGTGGATAGCTATCAATATTTGGTAAATCTCTATCAGGTCTTCTTTCATTGACAACTGGCTGGAAGCGTTCGATAGCAAGTTGGAAGTCAAAGCATCTATAGAATCTAACTTGTCTTCGTAAGAAACGCTTGACTGCTTCCGAAGCCCTGAGGATATCATCAGTACGAACAGGCATATCTCGAAATTGATGATACATTACCTCAAAGTCATCAATAGAAAGATCATTGAAATTTGCTTCAGAAAACTGATATCTCTGACAGTCTTGACGTTCAACGTAAAATATAGGATACCAAATTCTGACGAAACTAGCTATCTCAACCTTAAGTACCCTTATAATTCCATGCTTTGAGAACACCAGAAGTCTTCCTTTACGAATACATTTGATAAACATCAGATATTCGTATTGATACCAGACCGGTTCTTTCTCAATCCCCAGAATGGCATGAACATTAACTCTCCTTCTTTTCTTGACATAAAAGTTGCGTTCTGAGTCTTCAAGAAAAGCAGATCTCATTCTGGTGACTTGAAATTTTTCTTCAAGTCTTTGCAAACGTTGTTGTCTATCCAAAGCTGGACCTGGTTGAAGAATGCTAGGCGGAACATTCAGAAACGGACCAGGAACCTCTTGATTTGCTCTAGACGACTCACCCTGAATAAAAGTATTTTTCGGAATAGTGGTGGTCGGAGCTGGAGAGTCAGAAACAACTGAAGGAAATGGATGAACAAAAATTTCGGGACCTTGAACAGGTGACTGTACTATAGGAGATTGATGACTCACATCTTCATTATCAGAAAGATCTCCATATAACATATTAACAATGTTAATGTCTTTTTCATCAACTTCTACATCCACTCCAGTATCTGAGATGACGATTATATCATCTTGATCTTCTTCTTTTATCTTCCAGAACTTATCAAACTTTCTCTGGACGTCATCATCAGAATCTATCTCGACATAGTTGGAGAAGAAGTTGCGCATATCATCATAATCGTCAGACTCATGCACGTGAGAAGTTTCTTGCTTTTCTATAGACACCGGTGCAGAATCTGGATCTACATACACCACGAGTTGCAGATTATTCACAAATCTTGGCACAACATAATTAATCTCGGAAGCCATCGCCGTCAAATCTATTTCATCTAACAACTCATCAACTATACTTTCTGGATGAGCTTCTTTGTCTCTTTCTTCGGTTGCCCTATCCTCATTTGCCGTATCTTCAACAACTTTTTCAGCAGATTCAACATGTACAATTTCTTCTACTCTTTGTCTCTTTGAACTCTCCCCCTCATGGCCTTGATGATCCGAATCATCTTGGTCATGTCTTCGCTTAAGAGACAAAAGAGCGACAGTCTGACAAGTTTCTTCATGCTTGGCTACCCGATTAGAAAGTGTAGAAAGTGCTTCCGTCATCAAAGTTATACTTGTTTTAATATCGGATAAGCTAGTATGGACTTCAGATCTGAATGAGTGAAATTCTTCTGTCAAGGAAGAAACTCTAGTTTCAAGTTCGGAAGTCTGAGTCGTAGAGGAAGGCCGAGGCTGATTCGGTTGGAAATCCCGAAGAAGAGTAATCAAATCCTTGTCTTGATGCTCCGGAGGTGAAACCGACAATAAACGTACATAAAAAGCATCTGAAAGTTTCGTCAACTAAATATCCGCAAGATTTTGATGAGAAGAAGGTGGAACTTGAACAGAAGGAATGACAGGCGGTTGAGAAACCTGACGACCTGACGGTTGAGATGACGGTTCCTGAATAACAACTCCAGTCGGTCTTCTTAGAGGAATCTCAAAAGGAATTTCAGGAATTTCTGACATCTTCCCTTTTTCTTTAAACATCGCCATCGTTCTAAGTAACTGTTAATCTCTTTGAGCATCCATCCGTTCTCGCATCTGCCTTAAAAACTCATCACCTGTCATGATACCTGACGTTCCTTGAACTGTATTTGTTGCTTCTTGAACTGAATCAGTAACTTCTTGAACTGTAGTGGTAACTTCTTGAACTGATGCCCTGGCACCTCGAAGATCGAGCTCATCTACTTCAATATTCACCACGTCTGGGTTTATCGGAATAGTCTCTGAAGTATCAACTGTGTTTCCTTCAAAAAAATCTCTTACAGATGAATGTTCGGCCTCAACAATAGGTTCTCTAAACACCGATTCACCGAAATTCATACCACCACCATTTCCATCATTATCATCATCATTATTGTCATCATCTGCTTCATCTTCATCATCTGCTTCTTCTTCATCATTTGCTTCTTCATTACTATCATCATCTTCAGAACTGCTTGATCTTCTTGTGCAGTTTCATTCTGAATATTCTGAGGTTGAAGTTCTATGCCATGCTCTTCACAATAGTTAATAACCGCTTCATCTTTTGGATCAGCATATTTCTGATATAGCTCCGGAGGAATAGGCATGAAATGATCAAACGGTCGTTTTGGCTGTTGAATGTATCCCATAGCAAAATCAGGAGCAATAGGCCAGTTAGATCTTCGTGGAATCTCCTTGTTACTTCTTAACATACTCCAAACGATAAGTTCTAGAAACCTTATAAAAGGAAGGAAGCTACGATGCTTGTTCGTAAACTTTGAGTGTACAATATCACTCAGCTCGGTCCAAAAAACAAGGGCATAATCGACATGAAGATCATGTATGATGGCATAGAAAAGACGTAAGAAATGAAGACTGGCATTGTCTGTACCAGAATGCTTAACAGTCAAACATCTGATGATAATCGAGAATAATGCATACCAGACTGGTGGAAGACGATTCTTCTCAAAATCACTCACCATCATCAAATTACCAACATAACCCAACTCCCGAATACCAGCTAACACAACTTCTTCTGAAGGAAATTCTTTAAATTCTGTAAAACCGGGTCTTGAGTTAGCTTCTGGAAGACGGAATATTAACCGAAGACGTCTATAATCCAGAAACGTCTCAAATTGATCTATCTCAATCACAAAACGAGGAGGTGTAACATTTTCTAACTTCCGTATTGAGTGCCACGCTTGTTGTAGATAGACTTCAGGAACTCCATGTCGAGCTGTTAACGCATAACTGATCGGATGACCTCGAAGAATCGATAGAATAATCGGATTTATACGAATTCGGTCGAGATCTACATAATGATTATTTGAAAGATATCGAATATAACTTGCTCGCGGAAAAACATCGTCCGGAGTACTTCTTCTTGCAGACAACTCAGCACCCGAAGATCTAGTAGATGGAAGAGGTTTGTCTCGAGAAACATGATCTGAAGATTCATTTTCACTTTCTTGAACTTGATGATCTTGCTCATCATCTGAAGCCATTTATCCCGTAGAAATTGTGGACACAAAATAGAAACAGTAAGTAAAAAAATATTAGAAAAGACACATAAAAACAATATAATAAAACTGAAAAACAACAAACAAAAAATAAAAAAAATTTCAAAAAAAATTACCAAGTCAGATTTTCGCAAGCCAAAGAGGCGCAAAGTAAGCTTTTCGCAAGCAACATATGCGAAAAGTTAACTTTTCGCAAACAACAGATGCGAGAAGTGAACTTTTCGGGTCCTGAGGATGCGCAAAGTCAACTTTTTGGGTCCTGAGGATGCGCAAAGCCAACTTTTCGCAACTTAAGGTTGCGCAAAGCTCACTTGAATCAGATACAAAATCGCAAAAAATTTCAAAAAATCAAACAAATCCAAAATTGAACTAACATATGTGATTAATAGATGTCGAATCAGTATCTAAGTAAACTATAAAAGTGAATCGACCCTATTTAACCACATAATCAGCCCAAATTTCATTTAAAACCTAGAAATCGAGAAAATGAAGAAAAAGAACAATCGCATAATTCAAACTGAGAAACCCTAAGCAGAATCAACCTCGAAATGATTTTCTTAGTAAGGATTAAGGTCGAAAACATACCTGAACACAATGATTTACTCACAATCACTTCTGTGCAACCAAAAGCCGATGAACAGTTCGAGAAAAATTTCTCAGAGGGAAAAGGTAAGGAATGAGAGTCAAATTTAGGTCAAATCCTTTAAAAAATTATTAATAAAATCAAATTTTAATGAAAATTCAAAAAATATGAATTTTCAAAAAAATTGATTTTTCGAATTTTAGATTCATTTTACTCCCCCTACACAAATGCATTAGATATTTTCAAATTAAAATTAGCATTTGGAGGACATTCCTGAAAAACATCTCAGAAATTCATACCTGAGCAATTTATCTGATTTGAAATTCGTGCACTGTCAGATATGTACCAAGCATCTGAAAAAATTTCTCCCCCTCAAAATGAGAACCTATGAAATTCTTCCCTTCAAAATAATAATCCATGAATTCACTCCCCCTCAAAATTTACTTAGCTTTCGAAGTCACTCCCCATCAAAAATAGCCTTGATTACAACATATTATAGCATTAACAGTCTTGTTCTATGTTTCTGGCGATTTCTTGGTTTTGTGAGTTCTTAGAATGAGAAGGGGAGTTTATCGGAGTGTTGGAGGTGGAAGCCATTGGTTTAATCTTGAAGAAAGAGAGTAGAATACGGGGGTTGCATGTTTTTGCAAGGTTCGCCGAAGAAGATAAAGAGAATACGTTCGTAAACGTTTAGAGGTTGTGGTAAGTTTGGTTTTATACTGAAGAGATGGTAGAATCTGAAAGGGTAAATATTTGAAAGTGAATAAAGTTTGGGATCCCTAATTGAGTGCATACGGTTGGTTCAACTTTCCAGGAGAATGTGTGCCACATACGTCCAATCAAAAGATGCCACGTCATTAATGTCAGAGCACGATTAGATGGCGTGTGCGGCCCATTAATGCTTGGCGCGTAAGCTTTTCTATTTTCAGAAGACTGTCACTCGCAGTAGATAACTCTGTGATCTGAACCTTGTCTTTTTGTCTCTTCTGATGCTTGTACCTTTATCAGAAACGTTTGAAAGATCATTGGAGAGGATCGATATATCTTTAGTACAAAATTTTCATTCACAGAGGCTTTGAGGCTCTGTCGAGGCTAGCAGAGGCTCTAAGATTGAAAATTTCTCATAACTAAAAATTTAGAGAACTTTTTTGATCATCCAAAGTTTTCATTGTGTTAAACACTGTTTTTAGGACATATTTGGAAATTTGTGTCCTGGAAAACTGTTTTGGAAAGGGATTTTGTTCGAGACACACCCTTAGAGAGTCTAGTTTGGGCGACATAGACTCTTTGGTTAAGTGAGCTCTTTGCCCATAAGACTTTCTTCCAGTATCCTTGCGTGTGCATTTGTACGTACAAATCCTTAAAGTAGACATTTAAGTTTGATCGACAGAGTTTCCGTATGAAATTTGCAGTTCTAGAGGATCCGGCTTACAGAGGCTCTGTTGAGCTCAGTAGAAGCTCTATGACCTTAAATTTCCCATAACGGAAGGCTCGAAAATCTTTATGATCATTTTTTGTTTGAAATGTCTTAAACAGGGTTTATAGGACGTATTTTGAAATTTGTGTCCTAGAAAATTGTTTTCAAAAAGGATTTGTACGAGTTACTCACTTTTGGTTCATCTTTGTTCGGTAAAAACACCTGACTTCTGTGGATATGGTTGATCATATCTTTTCTTTGGCTCCCCCTTGAATGATCAACCTCTATAGATCAGTTCAAGGTCTCCTTCTGCTCCACCTTGACCTATGCTTGGATCAAATGAGATAAGTTGTGCACAAAACATAGGTCAAAGTTATCAGAGGTTATGTGGAGATTGTTGTTAGCTCCAATCTTTCTGTTTGTAAAAGTAGTGAAAAATAGGCTAAGTATAGAAGCCTCCAACAGAGGCTCTGCCGAGACACCAAGAAGACCGAAGGCAAGAATCAACAGAAGACTGCTCACAGAGGACCGAGCCGCAGAACCTCTGTCACCTTTGACAGAGCCTTTGCGGTATACTAAAGACTTAGAAGAAATCAACAAATATCTTTCTGCTGTTCCAGGATCCGTTCATCCACTTGTACAAAGTGTGCCCTAACATAAACTCCACGTGTCAAACTCTGATAGGGCTCCGTCGAAGATGGAACATGCGCTTTAAATGAACATCGTACCTGCTAATGTTCACACAATCCTGTCTACTGTAGATCAGTCCTTATTGTCTAAAGTATGTCCCCTTTGTAGTAGTATAAATAGATGACTCATGTTGAGTTCTTCCATTAACAAAAACATTAAGATATACGAGAACAAAAGAATCAGATATTTAAGCTACGCACAAACACACACACCAACAGATTTCTTGTTAAGTTCTTGGTGTTCTTAATAATATCAAATACAGTAACCTTTGAGATATTTATCTGTCATCTTCATTACTTATTTGATATTGTGTGTTCTTCTATCTTAGTATTTCTTTCAGTTCATTAAATACGCTCCCGCAATATAAACCTATCTGAACTAAACTGAAAGAATCGTCATTGTTTAAACAAAAAGGAACCAACAATTGGTATCAGAGCGAACCTTGATTTTTAATATCAAGGGATCCACTATAAACAATGATCTTTGGTAGAAACTTGGATTTTTAACCTACTCTTCATAAACAGTGTCTGTTTTTCTGCCATTTTCGATTCATTCGAACTTTGGTAAACTTATAGAATCTGTTATTCTGGTTAAAACACCATTTTTGTGCTAAGTTGAAAAGTTGTTAAACTTAGAAACTTTATACGAAGCATCCACTTCTCACTCTAAAAGGGTTTGTTGTTCATACCCCATTTCTGGATATTTTCTCTCTCAAAAATGACAAGTACAAACAACTTTTTCACTGCTGGTTCCTTAACCAAACCTCCCACTCTTCTTAGAGACGAATACCCTCAATGGAAGATAGTATGATTCACTTCTTTGAGGGTACTGATAAAGAACTCGTTTACTATCTCCGTAACCCTCCTTTTGTTCCTATGATAACAGTACCACGTATTCCTTCCACAGACGACACACCAGAAATCCCTGAACACGAAAAACCAAAAGCTCAGGGTAAGTGGTCTGATTCTGATTGGGCAAAATATGAAGTGGCTCAGAAAACAAAAAGACTTCTGATCATGGCTATTCCCAACGACCTTTTCCAGTCCCTATACGCATGTGAATCTGCATATGATCTATGGAAGGAACTGGAAAAACAACTAGAAGGGGGGGGCCAAAACTCAGAAGAACCGCAGAGCTCAATACATAAACGAATACTATGCATTTAAAGCTCTGTCGACAGAAACTCTGCAGTCTACATATGATCGGTTCAACTTGCTGATCAATAAATGCAAGAAGTTCAGAATCCACAGAACTTCTGAAGAAAACAATGTCATGTTCCTTAAAAGTGTAAATGGAGAATGGCTCCAGTTATCCATGTCTCTTCAAACAAATCAAGACTTAGATTGCTGGAATCTATCAGACCTCTATGGAACATTGGCAGCCCAAGAGCCTCGAGTAGCACAAACAAAAGCTCAGTTCAGTGCACCTCTTGCACTAGTTGGTAAGACTATAGAGGCTAAAGAGAAACCAAAGAATGAGAAAACTGCAGAGGAAAAGAAGGAGAAGAAGAAGAAAATCTTGATAGTTGATAGTGAAGAAGAGAAGGAAGAAGAAGAAGAAGAAACAACCCTGGCCTCGATAGCTAAATCATTAGCACTCTTGACTAGGGAATTCAGCAGAGGATACCAGAAAAAGACTGGTAATGAACTCTACGAAAGAGAAGGAAACGACAGAAGTGGTGACCGACAGAGGTCAAATGACAGAAATGACAGAGGTAACGACCGACAGAGGTCGGACGAAAAATCTGGCAACACTCCACAGAATCAAGAGTGTTACAAATGTGGTAATCCAGGCCATTATGCAAACGAGTGCAGAACCGACAGAAGTGGTGACTAACAGAGGTCAGATGACAAAGCTGGAAACGTTTTACAGAACCAAGGCTGCTACAATTGTGGAAAGCCATGTCACTTCGCCAACGAATGCAGGAGCAAATCAAATCGCCCTTAGAGGGATGCTGCTTTCTACAAAAATAAAGTTGAATACTATGCTCAGAAATCCTTAATGGTGAATCAAGAAAACTGTCTATCAGATACATCCTCTAAAGGAGGAGAAACAAAGAACGCCCTGTTCTATGGCATGGCAGAAGTCAGCTCTGGCTCTGATAGTGAGGTATCCACTTCTAACTCTAACTTTAATACAGCAGAAGCTGATTTGCTTAAACTTAACATTGAATACACTGAACTTAAACAGACATGTGAAAGTGTTAAAAAAACTCATTTTCTATGAGAGAGAAGCTAGACTTCTCACTCAAGAAAAAGCCAAAAAATTTCTAGAAAAAAGAATAAATTGAAACAAACTGGAACAAAAAATTAAATCCTTTAAAAGAAAAAATTTCTGAACTTAATTCTTCTTTAAAAACAAAATCGAAAGAACTTATGGACGTTAAGTGAGACAAAATGAACATCCTAGCTCTGGAACATTTTTTTCAAAAGGAAAGAGAAGTCCTCTGTCAATATTTACTCAGAAGAGATCTTTTAATTAACAAATTTCAAGATGCACAGAAGGTGTACGAGAAAATCATTACACAAATAGGGAGACGAAGAATTGGCTTCTGTGATATAGATCCATATACAGGAAACAAAAGAGACGAATCTCTGTCTTCTCTATTTCATATAGGAGATACAAGAAAACCTGGATTTCCAAATCTACTCTCTGTAAGTAAAAGGCAAAAAGTCTCCGGGGAGCCTCACAAGAGGAAACCTCTGAAGATGACAAATGTGTGGTTTGAAAACACAGATTTGTCACCTTCAATCTCTGTCAAAAGAGAATCTAAACATAAGAAGTATCTAAAAAATCAAGATCAGATAGGAATCTTCAATTTTGGTGACCCCGAGACTCAAACTCAAGTTGCATTTGTCTGCATGATGAATTTTGAAAAGAAGTTATCAGTAGAGGCACCTGAGTTCAAGCCGAACCTTACAAAAGAAACTTTTGATATCTCTGAATAAAACCTCTGTACACCTTCCAATGATCAAAATCTCTCTAAAGAAGACTTGACAGATACTTCTGTTGACTTAGAAGATAGCGCCACAAAAAAGGAAGAAAGTGAGTATGGCACATGCTCTGAAAGTCCAGCCTCTGTCGAAAGAGAACCAAGTGACTCAACCTCTATTTATGAGTACGACTCATCCTCTGACGAATCTGAGACTGACTCCGAGTCAGAGATAGTACCTCGTGAAACAGAGGATTTTAAACCATCCTCTGAAGTTGTTAATAGAATTATTTCTCCCAAGGAGAAAATCACAAAAGTTCCTATCTGTCCAGACTTTCTGAACATGTGTATACAAGCCAAAACCTCTATTGATCTTGAGAATTTTAAACTAAAGAAGGAAATATCCACTAAAACTCCAACAAGTTCAAAGATTTTGAAGCCCTTAAAACCTGTTAAAGAAAAATTAACATGGCAACAGAATGGTAAATGGACCAAAAATAATAAATCTTCTTCTTCTGTGACAGTGAAATCTGCAGAAGTTCACCACATAAGGGGTACACAGAAGGCCGCTCTCAATAAAAGATTTTGCAAACAACAATCTAGCCTACATAAACCTTCTTGTAATAGAAAGTCGAATGTTAGGATAAATTGTAATGCCTCTGTACCCTCATTTAATGTATTTAATGAAAAGTTCAAGCAAATCTCTTCGCACATTCAATACTGTCATTGCTTTGATCTCATGTTTCAATTAAGCCAACACTTCTCAAGTCCAAAATATTTCCTCTCTGCACCAAAAGAAAATACTAAATTCAAGGGTAAGAAGAAACAAAATGGTTCTTCAACAGAAATTAAAACAAAGACCATGAATGCTAAGGCAAACTTGAAGACCTCTAACAAAACTGGACCCATTTGGATATGGGTACCTAAAACTCTCTGATTGTCTTGCAGAAGCAGTATGTGCCGATCTGGTATCTAGACTCCGGATGCTCGAGGCACATGACTGGCGACAGAGGTCTTCTATCCACATACAAAGAAAAACACGATGGTGGATCTGTGACCTTTGGAGACAACAAAAAGGGGTACATTAAAGGCTACGGAGTCATAAAGAAGGAAAATATAATCGTATGCAAAGTTGCATCTGTGGATGGCCTTAAATACAATCTTCTAAGTGTAAGCCAACTCTGTGATACGGGTTTCGATGTGATGTTCAAAAGAACCTTCTGCTCTCTACAAGGTGAAGACACAGGAGTCGAACTTCTGCGAGCCCAAAGAAGAGGTGATTTGTATCTCATGAACCTTCTGCCTTGTTACATGCAAAAGCGAAGAAGCCTGGTTGTGGCATAACAGGTTCTGTCACTTAAACTTTCATACTCTAGATAAACTTGCAAACCTTGATCTAGTCAAAGGTCTGCCAGATGTTAAGTTTAATAAAGATCATTTATGCTCTGCCTGCAAAATGGGAAAACTCAAAAGAGCTTCCCATAAAGGCAAAACTGATGTGTCTTGCCCTAGGATTCTGTATATGCTTCATGTTGACCTCTGCGGTCCAATCGCTACACAGAGCCTAGGTGGCAAGAAATATATACTTGTTTTAATCGATGAGTATTCAAGATTTACATGTGTTGAATTTGTCAGAAAGAAATCAGATGTTCCAAACATTTTGATAAATTTAATGAAAAGAATCCAAGTTTTGTATGAGTGCAGGATCCAGAAACTAAGAAGCGACAATGACATAGAATTCAAAAACTCTGTCATTGAAGCCTATCTTACAGAAGAAGGAATACCACAGAACTTCTCTGCTGCACGCACCCTACAACAGAATGGCGTGGTTGAATGAAAGAACCGCACGCTTGTGGAGGCTGCCAGAACTATGCTAACAACATGTGGATTACCAATGACATTTTGGGCAGAATCAGTATCGACCGCTTGCTATACCCAAAATCGATCAACCATTGTAAAAAGGCACATCAAGACACCATATCATTTGATCAACAAAAAGAGACCAAACATCAAGTTCTTCCATGTATTTGGATGCAAATGTTTTGTCTTAAACGACAGAGAAGCAAGAGGAAAGTTTGAAGTGAAAGCTGATGAAGGCAAGTTCATTGGATACTCTGCCGCATCCAAGGCCTATAGAGTCTATCTTCTGAAAGCACGAACCATTGTAGAAAGTATCAACGTGTCTTTTGACGACTCTTTCCAAATGACTTATGAACAAATCAGTTCAGAACTCGGGCTAAAAGGGGAATCCTCTGGCTTCTCAAAAACAAGAGAAGAAGACTTAAATCTTCTATTTCAAGAGATGTTCAATGATGAAATTGATCCCTCTGCTGGAACCGTCAGAGCCTCTGTAGGATCATCTTCTGTAAGCCAAATCGAGACAGGTATATCTCTAACTGGTCCCTTAAGTACTTCATCTTCTTCTAATCATACAGATGCAAATGTCGAGGGGGAGCCAACAGAAGGTGATACAACAAAGGATACAACCACAGAAGCTACTGAAATACCAACTCCAACAACTACAGAGGAACCAATACCAGAGGAACACGATGACTCAGTCTCTACTTCTTCAGAGGAACAAATACTAACACTCATTCCAATCAGCCCACAAGCAGAAAAACCAAGCACAAGTACAGAAGCACCATCTACAACAGAAGGTGCACTGGAACAACAGAGCACAACCTCTGTAAATCAACTTGATGACTTTTATGACTTTGATGACCATCTCCCAAGAACAACTCAATGGACAAAAAGCCATCCTCCGATCCTTATAATCGGCGATCCTTCTGAAAAGGTAAAAACAAGATCAGCCTCTGCTAACTTTTGTTTCTTTACAAATTTTATTAGTGTGATCGAGCCAAAAAGAATCTCTAAAGCCCTTGACGACCCAAATTGGGTAGATGCTATGCAAGAAGAGCTTCTACAGTTTGAACGAAACAAAGTTTAGACCCTAGTTCCTCTGCCACGAGGAAAACAAGCTATAGGGACAAAATGGGTCTTAAGAAACAAAAAGGATGAGGATGTGGTGGTTATCAGAACCAAAGCAAGATTGGTGGCGAAAGGATATCGCCAAGAAGAAGGCATAGATTACGATGAAACTTTTGCCCCTGACGCACGGCTCGAGGCTATAAGAATATTTTTAGCCTTTGCAGCCCACAGAGGTTTCAAAGAATTTCAAATGGATGTAAAATCGGCCTTTCTAAATGGCGAAATCCAAGAAGTCTATGTCCAGCAGCCACCAGGGTTTGAAAGCTCCAAGTACCCAAAATACGTGTATTACCTTAACAAAGCTCTATATGGACTGAAACAGGCTCCTAGAGCATGGTACGAAAGACTCTCAACCTTTCTTCTCGATAACAACTACGACAGAGGTACGATCGATACAACTTTGTTTTATAAAAGGAAAGGTGATGAAATTATGCTTGTACAAATATATGTGGACGAAATTATTTTTGGGTCTACAAATGCACAACAGTGAAAAGATTTCGAAAAACTCATGCAGAGTGAGTTTGAAATGAGTATGATGGGAGAATTAACTTTCTTCCTCGGACTCCAAGTAAAACAATCATCAGAGGAAATTTTCATAAATCAAGCAAAATATGTCTCTGACATGCTTACAAAATCCAGTCTCTCTGATGCCTCTGTAATGAAGACCCCAATGGCCACTGGAAATAAGTTATACTCAGATCCAAATGATAAATTTGTAGAGTGCGAGCTCTACATAGGTATGATTGGATCTCTGTTATACTTAACCGCAAGTAGACCTGACATAATGCATGCCACATGCCTTTGTGAAAGATATCAAGCTAACCCGAAGGAATCCCATTATATTGCTGTAAAGAGGATCATCAGATACCTCAAAGGGACCAAAAATCTTGGCCTTTGGTATCCGAAGAACTCTGGTTTTGGTCTTAAAGCTTATACAGATTCAGACTATGGAGGCTGTAAGCTCGACAGAAAGAGTACCTCTGGGAGTTGTCAATTCCTAGGTGGGAAATTAGTTAGCTGGACTTCTAAGAAACAAAACTGTGTATCGACATCTACGGCAGAAGCTGAATACGTTGCTGCTGCTAGCTGTTGCTCCCAAGTTCTGTGGATGAAAACTCAGCTAAAAGATTATGGTCACAACATATATAAGATACCTATCTTCTGTGACTCAAAGAGCGCCATAGCCATCTCTGCCAATCCAGTACAACACTAAGAATCATGTTGAATATGGCACAATTGAAATGCATTTCGTGTCTACAGAATACCAGCTTGCAGATTTATTCACCAACGCACTAGATGAGAAAAGATTCCTTTTCTTGGTGGGTAAGTTGGGAATGATTAACATGAGTTAAAACCTCTGTAAGTATAATTCTATCCTCTATAAATATATAAATTTATTGTTTTTATTGTTTTTGTTGTCTGATTTATTTCTGTATGTAAATTCTCCATTACAAAAGGTTCTAAAAATTCACAGAGTTTTTGTGAGTCTGCTCAGAACCTCTGACAGCCTACACAGAACCTCTATTGAACTTGACCTATGTTCTATGCAAAACCTATCTCATTTGATCCAAGCATAGGTCAAGGGGGAGCAGAAGGAGACCTTTAACTGATTTACAGAAGTTGTCAATTCAAGGGGGAGCCAAAGAAGAATTGTGATCAACAACAACCACAGAAGTCAGGTATTTAACCAAGGTCAGAAGTGTCAAAAAGTAAGTATCTCGTTCAAATCCTTCTTGAAAACAATTTTTCTAGGACACAAACTTTCAAATATGTCCTAGAAACCTTGCTTATGACATTCCAAACAAGAAATAATCAAAACACTTGATGAACCTTCCTTTATGAGAAATTTAAGGTTCCAGAGCCTCTGCTGAGCTCAACAGAGCTTCTGTAAGACAGATCCTCCAATACTGCAAATATCATACAGGAACTCGATCAATCATCTTGAATGTCATACAGAAGGTCTTCAGTCAGAAAGTTCAAAATACCACAGAACTTTTGCTGACTATCCTAAGTTTTTAAAAGACTACTCGCACAAAATCATTTTCGAAAGTAGTTTTCTAGGACACAAATTTCCAAATATGTTCTAGAAACACTACAAAAGACATATCAAACTTCAAATATTCAAAAAGACTAATGAGTGTTCCAAAATTAGAAATTTAAGGTCATAGAGCCTCTACTGAGCTCAACCGAGGCTATGCCAGATAATGACTCTATGATCGCAAATTTGTAATGAAAACTCTATCGATAAATTTGAATGTCCTCTACAGAGTTCTCTTGTACAAATGCACCCATAAAGACACTGTAAGGTTAGTCACAGAGCCCATTCCATCACAAGAATCTCTGTTGATTAACCTAGGCAACCATAAGAGATACTCACACAAAACTTTCTCACAAACAATTTTCTGGGACATCAACTTTCAAATAGGTCCTAAAAACATTGTTAAAAACTGTTAGCTTCAATCTTCCTAATCATAGAAGTATTTAGAAGTAGTGAAAAATAGGCTAAGTGAAGAAAGCCTCTTACAGAGGCTCTGCCGACATTACCGAGAAATCAAGGTCAAGAAGCTATAGAAGCAGCACAGGCTTCCTACAGAAGCTCTGTCATACGCACAAAGAAGACCAAAGAATCGGAATCCGACGAAGACTGCTCCACAGAGGACCAGACCTCAGAACCTCTGTAATTCATTACAGAGCCTCTGTGGTCCTCAAATAAGACTTGGAAGATACTACTGGATACGTTCATCAACTTGCATGGAAAAGTACTATCAAAACACGTGTCAAGCTCTGAGTGGACTCAATAGGGCAAGGTACAAAATAGACGTCTGCGCCATTTAATGCACATGGCTCAAACAACTGCTCACACCATCCAGTCCACTGTTCACACCATCCAGTTTACTATTCATGCCGTAAAAGGAACAGTGACCTACTTCATAGTCTTCTAAGAGTAGTATAAAAGGAAGTCTCATGTTGAGATCTTCCTAACGACAAAAACACAAGGAATCACTAATACTCTCAAGCTTTATTGTCAAATATCTGAGTGTTATATTCTCACACACACCAAGTTCTTAATCTGTTCTTCGTGTTGTTATTATATATTGAATAACAGTAACTGTTCAAGAAATCCTTTTTCATTCTTTACTGTTTTCTTTATATGTGTACGTTCTAATATCTATCAAACATATCTGTTAGTTTAATACGCTTCCGCATCAAACTCTAAACTCAACTAATAGACTGTTAATCTTGATTAAAGTGTATCTGGGTTCCAACAATTGGTATCAGAGCCTTCCTTGATTTTCAATATCAAGTGATCCACTTATCAAAATTCGTAATAGATATTATTGAGATTTAAAATTGTGTCTGGAAACTGCTTAAACCCAGAAAATCTTCAAGTTCATCAAAGTAACTCTTTAGTCATACTTTCTTTCTAAAATCTTCAAAAATGACAAATACAAATAATTTCTTTACTACTGGTTCTCTCACTAAACCTCCTACTCTCCTTCGAGATGAGTATCCTCAGTGGAAAATAAGAATGGTCCATTTTTTCGAGGGCACTGAAAGAAATCAAGTACAATATATGTACAATCCTCCTCCTATTCCCATGACAGTAGTACCACGTATACCTGCTACTGCTGAATCTGCAGAAATCCCCGAACATCAAAAACCAAAGCCAAAAGGGGAGTGGTCAACCGAAGA
Organism: Saussurea involucrata; assembly: GCA_033807775.1. Taxonomy (NCBI): domain Eukaryota; kingdom Viridiplantae; phylum Streptophyta; class Magnoliopsida; order Asterales; family Asteraceae; genus Saussurea; species Saussurea involucrata. Next base: position 61,656,106 of record CM066320.1, on the reverse strand, counting down.
TAAAGCAGAAGATGAAGTTGCTCAGAAAACCAAGAGGACATTGATTATGGCAATACCCAACGAACTCTTTCAATCCTTGGATTCATGTGAAACAGCGCATGATCTGTGGAAAGAACTGGAAAGACAGTTGGAAGGAGGTGCTAAAACACAAAAAAATCGAAGAGCACAGTACATCAATGAATATCATGCATTCAGAGCCTCTGCAACAGAATCTCTGCAAACAACATACGACAGATTCAACTCTCTAATCAACAAGTGCAGAAAATCAGGCATTGACAGAACTTCTGAAGACAACAATGTCATGTTTTTGAAAAGTCTAAATGAAGAATGGCTCCAGCTGTCTATGTCCCTACAGACAAATCAGGATCTAGACACCTGGACTCTCTCTGATATTTACGAAACATTAGCCGCACAAGAACCTCAGATAGCACAGGCTAAAACACTAACCATTGCACCATATGCATTGGTTAGTAAAACTAAAGAGGATGCACAGAGACCAAGAAATGATAAAGCCACAGAGGAGAAGAAGAAGGAGAAAAAGAAGATGGTGATAATTGACAGTGAAGAAGAAGAGAAAGCAGAAAAGGAAATAACTCTTGCGTCACTAGCTAAATCTTTAGCTCTATTGACAAAAGAGTTCAGAGGAAACAGAAGAGGTTCCGGAAATGAAAGATATGATAGAGACAACCAAGATGACAGAAGAGACAACAGAAGAGATGACAGAAGAGGAGAAGAATCAAGTGGCCGACAGAGGTCAAGCGATAGAAATTACAGAGGGAGTGACCGACAGAGGTCAGATGACTCGGTAAGCCACACGCAGCAAGAATGCTACAAGTGCGGCAAACCTGGTCACTATGCAAATGAATGTAGATCAGAGAAAGGCGGAGACCTACAGAAGTCCAATGATCGAACAGGAAACACTCCTCAAGGGTGTTTTAACTGCGGAAAACCAGGCCATTTTGCGAATGAATGCAGAAGCAGATCAAATCGTCCACAGAGGGACTCTGCTTTCTACAAAAAGAAAGCCGAATATTATGCTCAAAAATCCTTAATGGCAAAAGGACATTCTGAGGAGAACACAGAAGACTTCCAGTCAGACTCTACTTCTGACGATGAACATACCGCCAATGCCCTCTTCTGTGGCATGGCAGAAGTCGACTCCTGCACTGACTCTGAGGTATCTACTTCAAATTCCAACTCTTGTATTACCTCTGTAGATGATAATACACTTAGAATTAACATTGAACTAATTGAACTGAAAGAGATAAATCAAAGTATTCAGAAAAGACTCACTTTCAATGAGAGAGAAGTACGGCTTCTCACTCAAGAAAAAGCAAAGATTTTTGAGGAAAAAGAGAGAATAGAAAAGAAATGGAACAAAACTCTAGATCCTTTAAAAAAACAAATTTCTGAATTAACCAATACTTTAAAAGATAAAACAAAAGAACTTTCAGTTTCAAGGAGCGAAACTACTGACATAAGAGCTCTTAAAGAATACTTTCAAAGAGAAAGAGAGGTATTATGGCAAGATTTACTCAGAAGAGAAGTTTTGCTTAAAAACTATAAAGATACACAGAAAGTTTATGAAAAAGTAAACTCACAAATAGGGAGACGAGGTATAGGGTATGATGATATCACCCTAGGTGTTGAAGGCAAAAGAAACAAACCTCTGTCCTCTTTATTTGTGATTGGAAAAACGAACAAACCAGATTTTCCAAATCTAATCTCTGTAAGCAAAAGGTCGAAAATCTCTGTGGATCCTTACTTGAAGAAACATAAGAAGATGATTAACGTGTGGTTTGAAAACACAGACTCATCATCCTCAACCTCTGTCAATAGAGGTATCAAACCAAAGAAATATCTGAAAACACAAGATCAGATTGGTATCTTCAAGTTTGGTAAACCAGAGACCCAAACACAGGTTGCTTTTGTCTGTTTGATAAACGTTCAAAAGAAGTTATCAGCAGAAGCTCCTGAGTTTAAACCCATTTTTTCAGAAGAAAACTTTAAAAACTTAATTGAAAAAGAAATTTTGGAAATATGGAAATCAAGCGTTTTAGAAAAATTCTGTACATCTTCTATAGATAAATCTCTCACTGAAGAAATCTTATTAGAAACCTCTGCAATCTATGAAAACTATTCTACAGAGGAAGAAAGCTTGTATGATGCATGTTCGGAAAATTCAACCTCTATTGAAAGAATTGACTCAACCTCTGTATACGAGGACGACTCATCTTCTGACGATTCAGAGACATATGTTACATCTGGAATAACTCTCTATGACACAGAGGATGTTAAATACTCCTCTGAAGTTCCTCACAGAACTATATCTCCCAAAGAGAAACTCACGGAGATTCCAATCTGCCAAGATTTTCTAAATTTGAATCTACATGTCAAAACCTCTGCTGAACTTAAAATGTTACAGAAGACCTCTATTGATCCTATAAGTTCTAGATTTTCAAAACCCAAGGTTGATAAATCTTTTTCTTCTGTGACAGTGATGAAAGAAGTTCACCACAGAAGCAACCCACAGAAGGCAGGTCCTAAACAGAGCTTTTGCAAACAGCATTCGAGTATTCATAGATCTTCTAGTAATAGGAAATCTAATGTAAAGAAAGAATGTAATGCCTCTGTGGCTGAGTTTAAAAAGTTCAATGAAAAGTTCAAGCAAATTACATCTCATATTCAATACTGTCATTGCTTTGATCTTATGTCTAAACTTAATAATCATTTTTCAAGTCAAGTCTGTTTACTCTCTACGACAAATCAAAAGTCAAATCCCACAAAGAAACAATCTGACTCTTCTACAGAGAACAAAATGTATTTCAAGAATGCCAAGGCAAACTTGAAAAACTCTAACAATATTGGACCCATATGGATATGGGTACCTAAATCTCTGTGATTGTCCTGCAGAAGAAGTATGTGCCAATCTGGTATCTAGACTCCGGATGCTCAAGGCACATGACTGGTGACAGAAGTGCACTATCCACGTACAAAGAAACACAAGATGGTGGATCTGTGACTTTTGAAGACAACAAGAAAGGACACATAAAAGGCTATGGCGTCATATGGAAAGAAGATGTTTCTGTATACAAAGTTGCATATGTGGATGGCCTTAAGCACAACCTACTCAGTGTAAGTCAACTTTGTGATACAGGATTCAATGTGTTGTTCAAAAGAACTTTATGCTCTCTACAAAGTGAAGAAACAAGTATGGAACTTCTGCGGGCTGAAAGAATAGGTGATCTATATCTAATGAACTTCAACTCAAAGAACAAGGACAAAGTTTGCCTTGTTGCCTGCAAAAGTTAAGAAGCCTGGTTATGGCACAACAGGTTCTGTCACTTGAATTTTCACACATTGGAAAAACTGGTCAAACTTGATCTAGTTAAAGGTTTGCCAAATGTTAAATTCAATAAGGATCATTTATGTTCTGCCTGTGAGATGGGAAAACTCAAAAGAGCTTCCCACAAAGGCAAAACAGATGTATCTTGCACTAGACCTCTGTACATGCTTCATGTCGACCTCTGCGGTCCCATTGCCATACAGAGCCTAGGTGGCAAGAAATACATACTTGTCCTAATTGATGAGTATTCACGTTTCACATGGGTTGAATTCGTTAGAAAGAAATCAGATGTTCCAAATATATTGATAAATCTAATGAAAAGAATCCAAGTTCTTTATAATTGCAGAATACAGAAGTTAAGAAGTGACAATGGCACAGAATTTAAAAACTCTGTCATTGAAGCCTATCTTTCAACATAAGGAATATCACAGAACTTCTCTGCAGCTCGCACTCCACAACAGAACGGTGTTGTCGAAAGAAAGAATCGAACACTTGTGGAAGCCGCAAGAACTATGATGTCAGCATGCGGATTATCAATGAACTTTTGGGCAGAAGCAATTTCTACTGCGTGTTATACTCAAAATCGATCAACCATTGTGAAAAGACACCTCAAGACGCCTTACGAATTGCTTAACAAACGGCGGCCAAACATCAAAATTTTCCATGTATTCGGATGCAAATGCTTCGTCTTAAACGACAGAGATTCAAGAGGAAAGTTTGATGTAAAAGCAGATGAAGGCAAATTCATTGGATACTCTGCCACTTCCAAAGCCTACAGAACATTCCTTACAAAGTCTCACAAGATTGTAGAAAGCATCAATGTTTCTTTTGATGATTCATTCCAAATGACTTCTGAGCAAATAAGTTCAGAACTCGGAATTAAAGGGAAATTCTCTGACATCTCAAGAACAAAAGAAGATTTGAATTTTCTATTTTTGGAGATGTTCCACAATGACATTGATCCTTCTATCGGAACCATCAGAGTTTCTGAAGAACCATCCTCTGTCGGACAAAATCCTACAGGTATGACTCTAACTGGTCCAAATAATGCTTCATCTTCTTCTATAAATACTACAGATGCAATTGCCGAAGCAGAAGAAAGTGCAGAAGATGAAACATCAAGAAAAACGACCACAGAAGCTGCACAAACCACAGAAGAACCAATTACAGAGGAGATCGAGGACCAAGACTATACATCCTCAAAGGAACAAACTCCACCACCACTCGTACCAATAATTCCACAAACGGTAGAATCAACTACCAAGGCACGAAGAACATCAGAGGCTGCACAAGAAGAAACACAAGAAGCCTCTGAAGAAAGTTTTGATGACATTGATGATCATCTTCCACGCACAACTCAGTGGACAAAAAGCCATCCTCCAAGACAAATAATTGGAGAACCTTCTGACTCAGTAAAAACAAGGTCTGCCACTGCTAATTTTTGTTTTTTTACAAATTTTATTAGTGTTATAGAACCAAAGAAGATTTCTGAAGCCCTAGATGACCCAAACTGGGTAGACGCCATGCAAGAAGAACTTCTGCAATTTGAGCGTAACAGAGTATGGACTTTAGTACCTCTGCCAAGAGGGAAACAGGCCATTGGGACTAAATGGGTCTACAGAAACAAGAAGGATGAAGATGGAGTGGTCGTCAGAAACAAAGCAAGATTAGTAGCGAAAGGATATAGACAAGAAGAAGGCATAGACTACGATGAGACTTTTTCCCCTGTCGCACGTCTCGAAGCAATAAGAATATTCTTAGCCTTCGCAGCCCACAGAGGTTTTAAAGTCTATCAGATGGACGTAAAATCAGCTTTTCTAAACGGTGAAATCCAAGAAGAAGTTTACGTAAATCAGCCACCAGGTTTTGAAAGCTCAAAGTTTCCAAGGCATGTATACTACCTTGAAAAGGCTCTATACGGACTGAAACAGGCTCCAAGAGCATGGTACGGACGACTTTCTACCTTCCTTCTAGTCAATGGCTACAACAGAGGTACAACAGATACTACCTTATTCTATAAACGCAAAAATAGTGAGATAATGCTTGTACAAATATACGTAGATGACATAATTTTTGGGTCTACAAATTCAGAAGAGTGCAAAATTTTTGAAAAACTCATGCAGAGTGAGTTTGAAATGAGTATGATGGGAGAATTAACATTCTTCCTCGGACTTCAAGTCAAACAATCTTCAGAGGGAATTTTTATAAATCAAGCCAAATATGTCTCTGACATACTTTTAAAATATAATCTCTCTGATACCTCTGCAATGAAGACTCCAATGGCCACTGGAAATAAGTTGTTCTTAGATCCAAATGGTATTTCTGTAGAATGTACTCTCTACAGAGGCATGATTGGATCTCTGTTATACTTAACAGCAAGCAGACCTGACATTATGCATGCCACATGTCTTTGTGCACGTTATCAAGCTAATCCAAAGAAATCACATTATGATGCTGTAAAAAGAATCTTGAGATACCTGAAGGGGACCAACAATCTTGGTCTCTGGTATCCACAGAACTCTGGTTTTAGTCTTAAAGCTTATACAGATTCAGACTATGGAGGATGCATGCTCGACAGAAAGAGTACCTCTGGGAGTTGTCAATTCCTAGGTGGTAAACTAGTCAGTTGGACCTCCAAGAAGCAGAATTGTGTCTCCACATCCACTGCAGAAGCTGAATACGTTGCTGCCGCTAGCTGTTGTTCTCAGGTTCTATGGATGAAGACTCAGCTAAAAGACTACGGCCACATTCTGTTCAAAATACCCATCTTCTGTGATTCCAAAAGTGCTATTGCTATCTCTGCCAACCCTGTGCAACACTCAAAAACCAAGCATATCGATATTAGGTATCATTTCTTGAAACATCATGTTGAATACGGTACAATCAAAATGCATTCCGTGCCCACAGAATATCAACTCGCTGACTTATTCACCAAAGCATTAGACGAGAAAAGATTCAACTTCTTGGTGGGTAAGTTAGGAATGATTAACATGGTGTGAAAATCCTCTGTAAGTATAGCTTTATCTTCTGTAAATAATAAGTAAATACATTGCTTAATTTATTGCTTTGATTGATTCTACTTCTGTATGTAAATTCTTAAAACCTTAAATAGTTCTTAAAATCACAGAGCTTCTGTAAGTCAACTCAGAACCTCTGACGACCCCTACAGAACCTCTGAAAAACATGACCTATGTTCTATGCAAAACTTATCATTCTTTGATCCAAGCATAGGTCAAGGGGGAGCAAAAGGAAATTACTTGATCTACAGAGGTGATTAGATCAAGGGGGAGCAGAAGGGAACCCTGAAATGATCTAAAGAGATAAAACTTTCAAGGGAAAGCCAAAGAAAAATGTCGATAACTCCATATCGACAGAAGTCAGATATCACTGCCGAGAAAAGAAGAACCAAAAGGTATGTCTCTCGCACAAAAGTTTTTGGAAAACAATTTTCTAGGACAAGAATTGTCAAATATGTCCTAAATATACTGTGAATAACATTTCAAAAATCAAAAGCTCAAAAAGTTTCACAAAATTCGAATTAGGAGAAATTTAAGGTCATAGAGCTTCTGCTGAGCTCAACAGAGGTTCTGCAAGAAATATGCTATGTGATCACAAATTAACCCTCTGTCGATCGTTTGGAATGTTATCTCGGAAACCGAAAACGCAGACCATGACCTTCTCGAACAAACCGTTTTTTTTAACAGTTTTCTCGGACACAAACTTTCAAATATGTCCGAAAAACATCTCTTAAACCAAATCAAAAATTGGATGATCAAAAATATTAATAAAATTTTTGTTATGAGATTTTTTCTCTCATAGAGCTTCTGCTGGCCCTCACAGAACTTCTGCAAGTTCCAACAGAGGCACAAAACCTCTGCGAAGCAAATTTCTTCACAAAAATCCGATTTTATACTCTCCAATGCCTTTACAAATGTTTTGGTTAAAGAAGAACCCCACAGAAGTCATGATAACAATGAGATATATGAAAAAGGGATAAACATCAAAGATTTTCAAGATCACAGAGCCTCTGTAAACTACAGAAGCTCTGTCAATCTGATTACTTGGACATCTCTGTAGTAATAACGGTTACTTTTACTGCGAGTGAAACTCATATGGCTAAAATCAACCTCACGCGCCTAGCATTAATGGGCCGCGCACGACGTTCTGTCATATTCTGACAAGGCCTACGTGTCCCATTTTCATTGGGCGTACATGGAACGTTTTTATTTGGAAAGTTTAACCCGCCGCTCAAACTCGAGTGCGGATTCCAAACTTTAATCCATTGCCATATATTTTACTCTTTCGAATTCTACCGTTTTACCATCCTATAAAAACAAAGCTTACCCTCACATAAAACCTTTTACAAACTCTCATCTTCTTCTCCGGCAAAACCCTGCAAAAAGCTTGCAAAAATCTTATTCTTAAAATCAAATGGCTTCATCTTCTCGAGCTACATCCTCTGAACTCTCTCCGGCGAACTCACCGGAACACTCCCCTGCACATTCAGAACATTCTGAAAACCCCAGCCTTGCAAGAAATATTGAACAACAAGATTCCGGGGACTCAGCAGACTTTGCTCCGACGACTCACTTGCAAAACTTTATAGCAAAGGATCATTTCGAAGCCATTCTTCCTATCAAATCCAACAACTGCTATTTGGTCCCCTCACCCACTACTTTCGGCGAAGCCCATGCCATACTTCTGAACATCATGGAGAATCATGTCCTCTTCCCTCTACTATCAAGAACCCCGAACAAAATTCCAGTCCGCTATTTGAACCAATTTTGGCAAAGCTGCCAATTTGATAAAGACGATTCTCTTATCAAAGGGTACATTTCAAGACCTGATAAATCTGAGCATCTTGAAATCAAGTTCAACAGAACAATGTTCTCACTTGAATTCAACCTACCAACAAGGGGTCTTCTGGGATTGAAGAGTTATGCAGAGCAACCAACAGACGAAGAGCTCTGTCGATTCGTGGAAATGCTTGGGTACAACACCCAACTACGGAAGAGAAATGACTTCCGCAGAGGCCGATTACCACCTCTGTGGAACACTTTGTTCTCGATTCTTAACAGATGCCTGACAGGAAAGATAGGCAGTATTGACCAGAGCTCACATCAAATCTTGAGCATCATGTATGGGGTTTACTATGATCTTCCACTAGATTATGCGACCATAATGATGCAAGAGATCATAAACACCATCGACAGAAAGAACAACTCGAAAAGGGTCAAAGAGAACGATCCCAACTTTCTACCACCTCTGCAATTCCAAAGAATATTAGGAGTACTGTTCGAACCACTGCTGCTAATCCAAAATTGGCCAATGGAAGGGCCAACTCCCAAACAGTTCCCGATGAACAAGAATACCTCCACTGATCATGCTGATGGCTACTCACACTGCAGACCTCTGTCAAAGAAGCTTCTGCAATACGCATCGAATAAATCCCTTAAGAAAGAGTATATACGCGATCATAGAACTCCTAAACCGAGTCCTATGACACCCCCGCGTTTAGGTGTCCCCCTAGGAACAATGATAGCAAAACCTCTTTCCACTAAAAAAGAAAAGGATCAGAAGTTAGCAAAGCACATGGCTATTCAACTCAGCTTTATAGCCAAACGTGCAGAACTAATGGGAAAGAAGTCTTCATCAAGAACCTCTGCATTTACTCCAAAAGCTAAGAAGTGGAAAACTGCAGAAGGCACTTCCAAAAGCGCTGCAGAAGATCAACCCTCACCTCCTCATGCCACAGAAATTGGCTCCTCTGCTCCTCCCTCCTCTCCAAAAATGAAGAAGAAAAGATCAAAATCAACAAAAGAAGGGGCACCAAATCCTAAGAGGAGGAAAACCAAAAAGAGGCATGGTAAATCACTTACAAAGTTGGTAACCATTGCAGAAGAGGAAACTGCTGAAGAAGAAGTTGCAGAAGAAGAAATGGCTACAGAAAGGTATCAATCACCCTATCAATCTCCAGATAGATTTGCTCACCAAGGAGACCTGAACGACTTCTTACAGAACCCTGAAATTGCCAACACCCTAAATACAGCAGGGTGGACGGCACAACCTCTCGACCACCACTCTCCAGAAGAAGATTTCTTCATTTCTGGCATCGACACACATCTACAAGAAGATGACACAACACCCAGAAATCAACCAGCCGAAACCCCTGTTATTTTACAAAACCCTTTCATTCAAGGATTGGATGTCCACAGAAGAAGTCCAAACCCAGCTTCAGAAGAAATAGAACAAACTGAAGTTGAATTGAACAGAGGTGAAATTACAGAGGCTTCTGAGAACATGATGGAAGAAGAGAAAGAAAAAGGGGCAGAAGTTGTACAAAAAGAGGGATTAGCAACAACGGAGACATAAATAGAGATCTTAGAGACAGATTCAGATGAAGAAGAAGCTGTCTGGATACGTAAGGGTCTTTATCATCCACATGTCATGAGATTATTTGGATCTCATCAAGTGTATGACCAATTACGACCAGAGCAAGGAACTTCCACAGAACTTAGGGAAGAAGCAAGAAAAGATGCCTGGATAAATAGAGGCACACAACCAAAACCAACTCCCAGTGCAACCCACATTTCTGACACCGCAGGTCTAGCTGCAGAAGGTGTCATTGAAAAAGAGCAGCACAGCTCGAACCTAACCCAACCCATCCAGCCAGAGGTTACTCTTTCAACCTCTGTGCCCACAGAAACCGGGGAATCCATTCCTAGGGAATCTCCTCAAAGAGACTCACCTATAGTTCGTGATCAATTGCCCTAGATCACAGAAGAACGCCCAACAGAGGAATTTGTTTCCTCTGCCACACACTTATTAAGACCCACACTTCTTTCAGAGAGAAATAGAGAGCACAAAGACAAAGAGACTCTAGACAAGTCTCCTAGTCAACAGAAAGATATTCCAATACCCACCTCTGGAGTGGATTTGGACAATGTTCTTCTCAGAACTTCTGTAGGGATTGAAACTCATGTTTCTTCTCAAGGATCAGAAGGAAATCCTTCCATTCTCAACGTACAAACAGGAATGAAAGAAGGTATCCCAGGAACAGGGATTCACTCTAGAGACGAATGTGTTCCTCCAGAGGTTACCACCGGAACACAAGTTACAAGGGATGAGTTCCAAACCCTTGAAACCTCTGTGAACCAAACCTTGAAAGAGTTGTAAAGCTCTTTCAAATCTTTTGCAGAGACAACATCACTGGCACTGCTAAACCTGAACACCAAAATGGACAACCTGTCGACAGAGGTGAAAACTGTCATCTCACAGATGAAGTCTGCTGCTACTGCATCCACCACTTCTGCCGCAACAACTACTCCTTCGATTGAGAACTCCATCAACAAGTTCCTTGATCAATTGAACAAACAGACTTCAGTGTCAACGGGCATCACTCCTGCAGATCTACAGAAGGCCCTACAAAAAGTTCAAGAAGAAGCCATGCGAAATAGCATGCTGATGCAACCCAAAGACTACATGACAAGAGCACAGCTGACAGAGCTTGGGCAGAACGTGATTAATCAAGTGACAGAAGTCATCCTTTCCTTCACCACTGCCAATGCTAACTTCGTCAAAGATTTCAGAGAAAGTGTAGGAAGGATGAGATTCAAAATAGAGGCAGAGCTAGCAACTCTTCTTGGCCTCTGTGATGATGCCTGCGCGAAACTGATCGCTGCTGGAGCCACAATGCCAAAGAAACCCGATGCTTCCTGCAGAGCAGAGGGTACATCAGACAAGGGTCAGGATGACTCTGATGATGATGACCATCATGGTCCATCAGATCATCCTGAGAGGGAGAAAACTACAGAGAAAACTGCAAGCAGAGGACTTACAGGTCCACCAATAGCCGCAGAACCTCTGAGTCAAGCACCTCTAGAACAGACCCGACAACAACAAACCCAAAAGACCACAGAGACAACACCCATCTCTGTGGAATCATCTCCTGACGAAACCAAAACTCCAGAAGCAGAACAGCAAGCCACAGAGGCAACAACCGCCCCTGAGGTAATCATTTTGGAAGAAACAGATGAACCAACCACAGAGAAAACACCCACCTCTGTGGCAACACCCCAAACCATACCCAGAAGAAAGTCGATTGCCACCAAACCAAAAAGAGCAACGACCTCTGCTTCTGACATTCTGAAAAGGATGCACACAACAATGAGTGATCGTATGGTGAAGAGAGAAGAAGAAAGGCACAGGTTCACTTTAGCTTTCAGAATGGCAAGAAGATTCAATGTCAACACTTCATCAACAGAAACTGAGCTCGCAGAAGAAGTCATCAAACAACCTCCAACAGAGGTTACAGAACAAGTCAAGCCAACAGAACCATAGCCACAAAAGTCCTCTAAATCACAATCGTCAAAATCCACAGAGGCAACCTCCATCAAACCAACAGAAGTGCCAACCTCAAAACCCACAGAAGCAACAGGTTCTGCCACAACAATAGCAAAAGATAAGGGCAAAGGGATACTGACAGAAGAGCCAAAGAAGAAGAAAACATTGCCAAAGCCAACAAAAAAACTAATGAAGAGTGCGTTTGACGCCTTTCAAACCCCAAAACCCGAAGAAGTTGACTGGGCACATGGATTGAAGCCTCTGTCAGAAATTCCTCTATTTGGTAGAGCTGCATAAGTTGTTCAACAGATGGAGAGTCTCAGAAGACAAATTCCACGACCTGGTCAAACACATGAAGAGATGGAAGAAGTGGTATACAAATACCTCTACAAACAATCCTATCAGACAAATCATCCAGTAGATCATGTGACAGATCCAAGGATCAGAGAAGAATTTGAGAACATCTTCACAAGAACAAAGCCAAGAACCAAAGCAGATGTCTTCTCAATTCACAAAATCAAAAAGGTGATCTTCTGCAGATTCTCCTTCACAAGAACCTATCCAAGGGTCAGGTACAATCTTTACAAAGTCAGAAGAGAGAACAATTCAGAATCTACCTTCGCTGATGCTGACTTAACAAACATCAATCCTTACGATCTACCTGACCTTCTGCAATGGACAAAAGACAACTACAACACAGAGCCTAATACCAGAGCCTATAAAGTGTTGAGAAAAGCGATGAGGGAAAAGCTTATGCTATACAGCATGATAGATTTTCAGCTGGGAAAGGATCTTGGTCTCAAACATCTAGATCTACGACCACCAGAAGATCGCTGCCCACCAGACGCTGTGCCCAACTCAATCATCAGAGAACCAAGATTTGGGTTAGTATTTCAAAACCCACAACACCAGGTTAAACTTTTTGTACTCATGGATTGTCAGAAGTACGCAACCAGTACTCTGAGCAAATTCAGAGCAAGCCTTGTAAAATACAGAGGTACAGAGAAAATGGATAGAGATGATGCAGATACTTTCATCAGAGAAATAGACTCAACAATCCGCCTAAGAGAACTCTGCATCAGATTCTACAAAGAGATCAGAAAAGTCGGCAGAGACAACAGAAGCTACAACGATTTCAAAGATGCCAAAATCTGATTCTCAGACCTCCAATCTCTGCAAACAAAGTTACTTTCATTGTACTCAAATGTAAAATGCCTCTGGCATATTTCTAAATGAAAGAAATTTCGAGGTATTGTTTAACCTCTGTCTTATCTAACTTAGCCAAACTTAACTCAAGTTCAAATTTTTTATTTTTCACTACTTAGGGGGAGATTGTTAGCTTCAATCTTCCTAATCATAGAAGTATTTAGAAGTAGTGAAAAATAGGCTAAGTGAAGAAAGCCTCTTACAGAGGCTCTGCCGACATTACCGAGAAATCAAGGTCAAGAAGCTACAAAAGCAGCAGAGGCTTCCTACAGAAGCTCTGTCATACGCACAAAGAAGACCAAAGACTCGGAATCCGACGACGACTGCTCCACAGAGGACCAGACCTCAGAACCTCTGTAATTCATTACAGAGCCTCTGTGGTCCTCAAAGAAGACTTGGAAGATATTACTGGATACGTTCATCAACTTTCATGGAAAAGTACTATCAAAACACGTTTCAAGCTCTGAGTGGACTCAATAGGGCAAGGTACAAAATAGACGTCTGCGCCATTTAATGCACATGGCTCAAACAACTGCTCACACCATCCAGTCCACTGTTCACACCATCCAGTTTACTATTCATGCCGTAAAAGGAACAGTGACCTACTTCATAGTCTTCTAAGAGTAGTATAAAAGGAAGTCTCATGTTGAGATCTTCCTAACGACAAAAACACAAGGAATCACTAATACTCTCAAGCTTTATTGTCAAATATCTGAGTGTTATATTCTCACACAAACCAAGTTCTTAATCTGTTTTTCGTGTTGTTATTATATATTGAATAACAGTAACTGTTCAAGAAATCCTTTTTCATTCTTTACTGTTTTCTTTATATGTGTACGTTCTAATATCTATCAAACATATCTGTTAGTTTAATACGCTTCCGCATCAAACTCTAAACTCAACTAATAGACTGTTAATCTTGATTAAAGTGTATCTGGGTTCCAACAAAAACAATTAAAATTTTGGATGATAAAAAAGTTTCATAAATTTTTAGTTATGAGAAATTTCAACTCATAGAGCTTCTGCTGGCTCTGACAGAGCTTCAAAACCTCTGTGAAAGTAATTTCTACACTAAAAATCTATCGCTCCTCTCCAATGCTTTTCAAACATTTTTGGTAAAGGTCCAAGCAACAGAGGATATAACAATAAGGTCAGAGAGCACAGAGCTCCTATCACTACAGAGCTTCTGTCATTTTCTGATACTTAGGGAAATTCTGCAAAAGTAACGGTTAAATTCTGCGAGTGAAAATCGTGTGGAGATAAAGAAACCCATGCGCCAAGCATTAATGGGCCGCACACGACGTCCCGTCGTACTTTGACACTACTGACGTGTCACATTTCCATTGGACGTACATGGCACACGTTCTCATGGAAAGTTGAACCAGCCGTAAACACTCAAGTGCGGACCCCAAATTTTATTCACTCTCAAATATTACCTTTTCAGATTCTACCGTTACCTCTCAGTATAAAACCCAAGATACCTCACCTTCTAAAAACGTTACGAACTTACACTTTCTCCTCCGACGAACTTGTGCAAAAACCTGCAATATCTTCATTATTCATCTTTTTCTTATCCAAGAAATGGCTTCCACTTCTCACGCTCAGGAAAACTCCCCTGCTCACTCTCCGGCGAACTCCCCTGAACACTCTGAAAACCCAGCAATAGCCAGAGACCTAGAAAAGGACAACTCCGGCGACGAAGCAAACTTTGCTCCGACCACACACCTTCAAAATTTCTTAGAACATGAACATTTTGATAATGTTCTACCTTTAAACCCAAATAACCACTGCCTGGTTCCATCTAAAACCGCTTTTGTGGAAGCACATGCTCTTCTTCTCCATATCTTGAAAACCCATATCCTCTACCCTCTCCTAACCAAAACTGTAGAAACCAGGATTCAATCTTACAATCAAATATGAACAATCAAATATGAACAATCAAACAGTAAAATGATAGAGATTTGGATCAACGCACTTGTATTCAATTAAGAACATATTACAGATCTAGAGAGAGAATCTCTCAAAGATTGCAAAAGCTGAATACAAAGATATGCGGGAAAGTTATGCCAAAGATTATGCCAAAGATTAGTTAGCTTACAGTTGCTAACAACTATATATACTGTAAAGAAAAGCTAAAGCTACAGTACATATACATCAAAGACTAATAGAACAATTACACGTGTCCTAATTAGTAACTGAATATAACAGAATATCCAAGTCATAAGTTCTGAATATGTTGATCCAAACCCTCAGTGATTTGATAATGACCCTCTCTTATATACTTAGTGAAAATTGTAAGTAAACAATATGTATCAGAGTTTCACTATCGCTGATAAGTACTAAGATCTTACAGTACCGCTGATAGGAACTCTCGCTCTTTAAATTAAACATTCAGCGAACACTGTTCACCATTAATGCTCTGAGTCTGTTCAATCATTAAGATGATCGCTGATAAGTTAGTTGTTTACTTATGATCCCTGAAGACAAGTTTCACGTCAACAAAGGTTCTACGCTAAAGTCGAATATCAAGCTCAAGAACCAGCGACAAGTCTCCTAATGAACTGATGCGGATCAGCGAAGACTCAGATTTGTCCACTCAACGTGAAGTATCAAGTACAACACTTCAGCTATCGCTGAACTTTATCATTCGCTGAATAGAAAATGATAATCGCTGAATCAACGAAAAGCTGATCATGAAGTCCTCCGTACAAAGTACTTTTGTCTTAACCCCCCTTGCACGACTCCGTACGAAATGTCAGAAAAGAACCTCCGACTGTCTGAAATCGTACAACCACTCTGATACTACACTGTTCATCCATGCGGCTACTAAGGTTGTCAACAAAGGTCAATGACATGCAACCAACCAGCTGATGACACGTGTAAAGTGTATGCTGACTTGCATTAAATGCATGCCGTATATAAAGAGATGAACCCACTTCTTTTGAAGTAACTCGCTAACTCTGGACAAGTTCAATCTCTTATCTCAAGATAGGTTATTATTAGTAATTTTCTTATCTCTCTTAGTGCAAGAAACCTTAGTGTTCCAACTTGTTTAGATTTAGGTTTATCCTTAATCTTGTTTCCGCAACAAGCTGTAAATTGTTAATAATTTATCAATAAACAATTTAGAAAAGTAAAATCTGTGTGTTTGTATTCAACCCCCCCCCCCCTTCTACAAACTTGTATAGGCCTTCAGAGCGGATTTGTTTAATCTCATAAACAAGATCTAATCTAAGATATTTCTCTTCCTTGCTATTATCTGAAAATGGCCAACAACACAAACACAAATTATATAGACAATGGTTCTCTTGCTAAACCCCCTAGATTTTCCAAAGATAACTTCAACTTATGGAAAAATAGGATGACAATCTTCTTAGAAGGTGTAGACCCTATTATGCCTTACTATCTCGAGAATGGTCCATTCATCCCTGTAAGAATTGATGCTGCTGTTCCAGCCGCTGAGAATAGACCCGCTATTCCAGAAAGGTTGGTACCTAAGGAAATCTTTCAATGGACTGACGAAGATAAGAAGAAAGTGGCTATAGATACAAAAGCCAGATCCATACTATCCATGGCTCTTCCTGACGAAGTCTACTTTTCCGTCATGATTCTGAAAACATCAAAAGCCATGTGGGACACAATATGTGTTCAGTATGAAGGAACGTCTGAAGTCCAGGACTCAAGAAAAATCAACCTGGTAAGACAATACGAAACCTTCATTTCTGGTAAGAATGAATCTCTCTCTGAAGTTCACCAACGTTTTAATTGTTTATTTATAGATCTGAAAACTGTTGGTAAGGAATATTCTAACTTTGAAGTACTGACAAAGTTTCTAGAATGTTTACCTGAAAGCTGGGACAATTATGCTATGTGTCTCAAGCTGTCAAAGGATCTAAAATCAATGACCCTTTCAACCTTATATGGCACGTTGCTGAATCATGAGCAATCGAGCCATCTTAAGAAGAATCTTGTAAAAGATTCCAAAAGCACCTCTGTTGCTTTAATCTCAGAGGAACCTTCTACTCAGCGACCCTCGGTCACTATCACTGAGTTAGAAAGTAACTCTGAAAGGTCATCAGATTCTGATTATTCAGATAATGATGAATCTTTGGCTCTCCTAACTAAGAAGTTCAGGAGATTTGCCAAAAAGAAAATGTTTAGAAAGAACAAACCTTTTTCCATAACTGACAAGCCTAGATCATCAGCTTTTGTTGATAAGGCTACTGCTACTTGTTTTAACTGCGAAAAGACAGGACATTTCGCTAACGAGTGCAGGTCTAAGAAAGTTTCTAGACCCTCAGCTTTTGCAAAGAAACCCTTTGTTCCAAGGAATAAAGATGACAAATATTCAAAGCTGAAAGAAAAATATGCTAAGCTGAAAAGCTTTAAGAAGAAGAATAAAGGCCTGATGGCTGACTATGATTGGGCTGCTTCTGATGAAGAAGCATCATCATCTGACTCTGAAGATGATGAAGCAAATCTATGTCTCATGGCCAAGATTGAAGAAGAGGAAGAAAGCTCAGACATTCCCTCCACTTCAACCTCTGCTATTCAGGTATCACCTTCTTTCTTTACCAATATTGCAAATATTGATGAAGCTGATAGTCTCCGTAAGATCGATCTCTTGACTAGAAGTTTATACGAAGCCATGAACGGAAAAACTGTGGTTGAAAACCAAAACCTTGATCTCGCTGAAAAGCTTAAAAACTGCCACCTTCAAATAGAAAAGCTTTCTAAAATTGAAGAAGATTTTAAAGATCAAGTATATTTAAATCAGCTAGTCAAAATCGAACGAGCAGAAGCTATCGCTGCATTAAAAGCTGAAAAAGCTACTGTTGAAGGATGGTGTAATTCTTCAACAAAGATCACTGAGATAATAAAGTCTCAGATTCCCCTGAGTGATAAACGTGGTTTGGGTTACAAATATGATATTCCAAAACCAACCACTGAGCGTTCAATGCTTAAATTTGGAACGTTCGTATCCTCAGTCGCTGATACTTCATCTTCTCAGTGCTCCTCGTCCATTACACCAATCCCTAAGGAAACTCCTACCTCCTCAAAAGGCAATGAGAAAATGGTTTATTCAAAACCTACCTCTGTCTCCAAAGACAAAGGTAAAGGAATTGTTATTTACCAGAATCCTCAGAAGGGTACCTTAGTACCAAAGCTGAATGCTTCTAAAGCTTTAGTGGCTCATCCCTCTGGATCAAGGAAGCAGATCTCTGGATCTATTCAGCGATCTACTCCTAGACTCAGATAGGATGTCCTTGGTAAGAAATCTGAAGAACTGGATGTTCGTCCCATTTCTAAAACCAATAGTTTACTTGGTGCTGGCACTTCTAATTCGAAATTAAAAGCTCAACATTCAAATGGTCCTAGAACTATTTTTAGTTATAGGAAATGTTATCACTGTGGACTTACCGATCATATTGCTAGTAAGTGTCCCACAACCACCAAAGCTGAAAAGTTAGTTAAGGTGAAGATTGCCCCCAAGGCATAGAAGACCAACCCTGGTGCAAATCAGGTCATGGTGAATCCTACCACTGAGGTTAAGAAATTAACCAAAGTGAAGAAAGACAAAGCTGAATCTTCAAATGATGCGAAGACTGCTGAATCTTCCATTCCAACTACTTCCACTGACAAATGTGTATACATGGTAAAGTGGGTACCCAAGAAAAACTAATCTTCTTTTGTATTGCAGGTTAAGAAGGGTATCTGGTATCTTGATAGCGGATGCTCTAGACACATGACTGGAAAGAAAAGCCTGCTCGCTGAATACAAGGAAGAGAAGGGTCCCTCTGTGACTTTCGGTGGAAATGGAAAAGGACATACCCAAGGGTATGGTGTACTTTCAAATGGTACAACCTCCTTCAGAAGAGTCGCATATGTTGAAGGGCTGAAGCATAATCTTCTAAGCATCAGTCAGCTTTGCGACATGGATAACAAAGTAATCTTTACTAAGGAATCCTGCTTTGTCGCTGACAAAAAGGAGAAGATAACTCTCAGCGGTTATCGTTTGGAAAATGTTTATGTAATAAACATGGACTCAACAACCACTAAGAACTCCTGTTTCTTCTCAAAGGCCTCATCTGATGTCAACTGGCTATGGCATAAGAGGCTATCTCATCTAAATTTCAAGACACTGAACACTCTTTCTTCAAAAGACTTAGTCCCTGGTCTACCTCAGCATTCATACGCCAAAGAGTCTTTATGTTCAGCGTGTGAAAAAGGGAAGCAGACAAAAGCAAGCTTTAAATCTAAGCAAGTTTTTTCAGTGTCATCTTCTCTACAACTACTCCATATAGATTTGTTTGGCCCTGTTAACAAACAATCCATCGTTGGAAAGAAATATACGTTGGTCATAGTTGATGAATTATCTCGCTTCACTTGGGTAATGTTTCTCCGTTCTAAGAGTGACACCCCTGAAGAACTCATCACCTTTGTTCGGAAGATGGAAACCCTGAACAATCGACCGTTCGCTCAATAAGGAGTGATCATGGGACTGAATTCAAAAACAGTTCTCTTGATTCCTTCCTTGAGAGTAAGGGTATTTCTCACAACTTCTCATCAGTGAGAACACTGCAACAAAATGGAGTCGTTGAAAGAAGAAATAGAACAATTATTGAAGCTGCACGTTCAATGCTCAGCGATTCTCACCTGCCTACTCAGTTTTGGGCAGAAGCTGTCAACACTGCTTGTTTTACGCAAAACAGGTCGCTGATAGTTAAAAGATTCAAAAAGACAGCCTATGAGCTCTTTCATGGGAGAAAGCCTTCAATCAGCTTTCTTCACATCTTTGGATGTCAGTGTTTCATACTTAACAACAGAGATGCTCTTGGAAAGTTTGATCCTAAGGCTGATGATGGAATCTTTCTTGGATACTCCTCAGTTTCCAAAGCCTTCAGAGTCTTCAATCGTAGAAGACAAACTGTAGAAGAAACTATTCACGTCACGTTTGACGAATCCCGTTCAGCGAACTCTAAACCGTCCGCTGATACTGAAGAACTGAATCAATGGATGTTTTCTCATCTTGGTGATTCAGAAGATATTCCCATTCCTCATGCTCTTCCAGTAGAAGATGATAGTCCTATCATTCCAAACATGCAGAATAGTGAAGCTGAAACATCATGGGTCTCAGCTGTTCCAATAAACACTATACCTACCACCGAACCAAATGCCTCAGACATTCCATCTATCTCTCACAAATCAGTAAATGAAATGACAAATGCAAGTATTCCTCTCTTAACTGAAACTCCAGAAGTAGCTGAAGCCTCATCTTCAGCTCCTCCAGTTCAAGATGACTCAGCGACTTATGCTACGGCTCAGCGATGGACCGTAAATCACCCAATTGATCAAATTCTTGGTGATCCAAACGCTGGTGTTCAGACTCGACGAAGTGCAGGTAATATTTGTTTATTTGTTAACTTTATTTCTCTAACTGAACCAAAGAAAATAGATGATGCCCTCAAATATCCAAACAGGGTCAGCGCCATGCAAGAAGAGCTGACTGAATTCGAAAGAAACAAAGTTTGGAAACTTGTTCGGAGACCAACTGATAAAACAGTAATAGGCACTAAATGGGTCTATCGAAACAAGTTGGACGAACATGGTACTGTAACCCGCAACAAAGCTCGTCTTGTTGCTCAGGGATACAGACAAGAGGAAGGTATAGATTATGACGAAACATTTCTCCAGTAGCAAGACTTGAATCTATTCGTCTATTCTTAGCATATGATGTACACAAAAACTTCAAAGTACATCAGATGGATGTTAAGTCAGCGTTTCTGAATGGAAAGCTGAATGAAGAAGTGTATGTGGAACAACCTCCCAGATTCTCAGATTCTAAGCGTCCAGGTTATGTTTATAAACTGGATAAGGCACTTTATGGCTTGAAGCAAGCTCCTCGTGCATGGTATGACACTCTTTCTACTTATCTCCATATTGAAAAATTCGAGCGAGGTAAGATTGACAAAACTCTATTTTTTAGAAAAGTGAAAGGTCATGTCATTCTAGTTCAAATATATGTTGATGACATTATATTTGGTTCTACTAACCCTGAGCTTTGTACTCATTTCGCTGATAGAATGAAAGATGAGTACAAAATGAGCATGATGGGTGAACTAACATATTTCCTTGGTCTTCAGATTAAGCAAACTGAAAAAGGAACGTTTATCAATCAGGGAAAGTATGTTAAAGATATGCTGAAGAAATTTGATTTAACTCACAGTTCAACTATGAAAACCCCTATGGCACCACCGCTGACACTTGACAAGGATTCAAAGGGAATACCTGTTAATGTCACGTTGTACCGTGGGATGATCGGCTCTCTCTTGTATCTTACAGCTAGCCGACCCGATATTATGTATGCAACATGTTTGTGTGCACGATATCAAGTTGAACCTATGCTATCTCATATGAAAGCTGTAAAGCGAATCTTTCGATATCT
Organism: Saussurea involucrata; assembly: GCA_033807775.1. Classification (NCBI taxonomy): domain Eukaryota; kingdom Viridiplantae; phylum Streptophyta; class Magnoliopsida; order Asterales; family Asteraceae; genus Saussurea; species Saussurea involucrata. The sequence continues at coordinate 61,634,765 of CM066320.1, read as the reverse complement.
TAAGGGCACAGCGAACCTAGGTTTTTGGTATCCCAAAGATTCAGGATTCGATCTAACCGCCTATTCAAATAGTTATTTTGCAGGTTGCAAATTGGATAGGAAAAGCACCACAGGAGGATGTCAGCTCCTGGGTGGAAAGCTGGTAAGTTGGACAAGTAAAAAGAAAAATTCAGTGTCCACTTCCACAGCTGAAGCTGAATATGTAGCTGCTGGAAGCTGTTGTTCTCAAGTCTTGTGGATGAGAAATCAGCTACTAGACTATGATCTTCAACTCTACAAAATTCCAATCTATTGCGACAGCACAAGTGCCATCGCTATAGCAAACAATCCAGTAATACATTCAAAGACCAAACATATAGAAATCATATATCATTTTATCAGATATCATCCGATGAATGGTGATATAGAACTTCATTTTATCATTACTGATTATCAGTTAGCTGATTTATTTACCAAACCTCTTGATGAGACAAGATTCAACTTTCTCATCAGCGAGCTTGGAATGCTGAACTTTGAAGGATAAAATCAACTCGTATAATCTATTCAAACATCTTCTCTCTGAATAAAACTTGGTTAAGCTGATATCAAGGTATATTTTCTCTCTCTGGCAATCGCATGAAAATGCAAGATTTCAAAACAGAATGCATCGCTGAATATCTCTTCCTTAACAGCGATATTTAGAAAATTCTTAAAACCATCACTGATATTTTCATTCAGTGCTTCATGTTTTTAAAAGAGTCCCTGAGTTTTTCAAAACCTCAGAGACATCCTAAAAGAATATGAAAGGACAGTTGTGACGTCATTGCAACGGATAAACCCCGTCATGTTTTCTCTTCCTGACACACGTTTGCACGTCTCGTTCAAACTTCCAATCAAATGCGAACACGTGTCCGTGTCATGATGAAAATCTTTTCCCGCTCAAGATTTTCTCTCTCTAATCTCTCTATATAAACAAACTCGTAGTTTATATTTTTCTTTTACGCGATCAATCTTCCTCCGCAAGAAAGAATTCACTGTTGCATTTGTGCTTTCAAAATCTTCAAGAACTGTTCATCATCTTCTTCATCAAACATCAAGGTTAATATGTTCTTATTGATTACCAAATGCGTATAACTTGTTTCTGATCTTTTCTTTGTTTTAACAAGATCAAACAAAAGAACTTCTTAAAATGAAATCATTTTTCTTTCATGGTTTTATGAACACAACCATTTCATGGTTGTTCTTCAAGTTTAAATGCGAAAATCTTAAACTTGTTCTTCATTCGTTTCCAGAATCTAATTCTTCATAGAAAACTGGATAACAAGAATAAATGGGTTTACATTTAGTTTCTTAAAATCAAGAAAAACCCTAATCTTCATTAAGACATTTGTGTCTGAATGAAATGAATAAAATTTGAACCATCTTAATGGAAAATCTTTCCACATTAAGATAATTCTTATTTGTTAACATCTTTGGTTGAACTGATAATACAGAGAAATGGCTTCGTCTGACATTCCTGCTACCGCTGAGAACATCTCCGCTGATTCTGAGGAAGTGGATATCCTCAAGGCTCCTCAAGTCAAGTTTGCCCTTGACAAACTGGATTAGACTAAGGTGAACAACCTCTATGCGCTTCTCAAGTTTCCGCCTCGAAAGCAAGTCACACATCTAGATGATGCTGTGAAATTCCTTAAGAATTGCTGCATCTCTACAGCCCTGACCATAACACCTCCTGCTCATCAGCTCTTGCTCTCACAATTCTGGTACTCAGCCAGACACTCTCAACTACCTTCAGCCAAAGACCCCTCCAAAACAATCGATTGCATCCTCTGCGACATCGAATATGGCACCATGAAGATCACCCCTACCATTATTCGCAAAGCTCTCAGCCTTCCCATCGCTACCAAGGAAAAACCATTCGTTCCCCTCCCTGACCCTAAGAAAAACTCAGACAGGGAAGCCATCATTGCATTTTTCGATGCAATGGGCTATGTATGGGAAATCGGCAGAGACATGAAGGCCGAGAAGAAGCTGACGATTATCAAGAAATCGAAAATGCCCAGCGAGATGAATTTCATCTTCGCTCATCTAATCAGCTGCATGACTGCAAAGAGCGGCTCCTCTGACCAAGCCGCTAAACCTCAGCAAGAAATGGGGTATGCATTGCTGAAAGGTCTCAACATAGACTGGGCATCGATTATTTATGATGACCTAGTTCTAAGGGTGGACATCGTCGCTGACATACCTCCATGGGTTCCTTACCCCCAATTCATCAGCGCCATCTTCCAATATGGCCATAAGGAGAGCTACCCAACTGAAGGTGACCTGAAACTCTCTCAGGTCGGCCCAAAGATACTCGACTTCAAACCAATGGTGAATGAGGTACGTCTTTCTACACTCTTGACTCTTCTCAACCCTTCTTCTTCTCATTCTGTGGCTCCTTCAGCGACAATACCCATCGCTGATACCCTGGCCACAAAATCCTCTCCTTCTAAGAAAAGGAAACATTCTTCTACCCCACTTGGTTCTAAAAGAATCAAGAAAACAAAGGAGCAACCCCAGCAATCTCATGTTGAAGACTCCTTAGCTCTTCCTGCAGAGCTGAAGGAACGTTAAGTGGTACGCTCTGCCACACCTGAACAAGCCATCCATTCAATCCCAACTTCAGCGTCTCTAAACGCTGAGGTTACAAACTTGGAACCTACCCAACCTCCTTCAGTCTCTCAAAAGACTAATGAAGTGATTGTCAGCGAATCCAACGCTGAACTCAGAACCCAACCCCCATTCTTATCCTTCGCTCCTCCCTCTACTCATTTGGTCTCTACTCCAGATCTTGCTGGAGCTGCCATCATTTCTACGGAACCTAAAGCTGATTCTCCAGGAATGATGAAGACAGGACCTGCAGGACAATCCATGGGCACTTTTCAGGAACCCGTAATTTTGACGAGTTCATCAATCCTCCTGCAGGTACACACCAACCCATAAACACTGTGACTAAACCCCAAACTTCTGAGCTTTCCTATGTTCACAAGTTTTTATATGTTACAGGTCCTAATTTGGGATACATCAACGCCTCTTTGAAAGCTATGGAGACAACGCTGACAGATCTCACCACCACTGTTTCTAATAACTCTACAGCTGTAACAAACGCTGGAGAGAATCTGAACAAGCTGACAATGGTAGTGGAGAAGAAGGCTTCCACAGATGACTTGAAGCAAGTTGATAACACTCTCAGCGACTTCGCCAAGGTGCTCGCTGACATCTACACAGACTACACCTCTCTCAAAAATTCAGTTTCATCCATGTCCAGCGAGGTCACAACGCTGAAGACATCGGTTGGACAACTAGAGGGAGATATGTATACTGTAAAGACTGACTTAGGCTCTGTAAAGACCGACGTTAGTTCGATGAAATCGATGATCGAGCAGCTACTACACAAAGCGAATACTCCTGCTCCTGCCCCTGTTCCTGCATCTGACAATTTCATAGCGGCGGATCGCACTGAGCTGGAAAAGATCAATCCTGCTATCTCTGGCCTTCAAGACAGAATAGCAAAGATTGAAGATCTGATAGGTTTCTCTGGCCAAGAAGACAGAGAACCTACCAACACTGTTGAGTCCACCCATTCCTCCCCCAGTCATCATGAAAAAGAGAGGGAGAAGAGCGCTGAAGATCTCTCCAAGAGTGCTGAAGACCTTTCCGATGATGAATCTATCAGGGGAGAGAAGGATGCTGAAGAAACCACCGCTGGACCTCAGGGAGATGAAAACCCTGAGGAAACCGAGAAGCTCGCCTCTGTATCTGAGGGGGAGCAACTCGAAGAAGAAGCTGATAAAACCGAATCCGAAGCAGAAGATGATGAAGCCGTCGACATCCCTGATACTGAACCATCCTCTTCTCCAAAGAATGATGATGATGATGACGAAGATGACGATGACTTCTTTATCATCAAACCTGCTCCAAAGATCAAAGATGTTAAGGGAATCTCGATAAATGAACCTTCAGGGGAGCGGACAAAGACAAAGCCCTCAGCCTCTGGAGCTGAGAAAGGCAAAGGCAAAAGCGTCGCTGAAGATGACAATCTGATGATCTTGCTTGAAAAGCCGGTTTGTCAGGTATACTAAACATCTCTCACTCCATCCCTCCTCTATCATACACTATCAGTTCTACTACCCAAGCCTATACACTTGAACCAATTCTCTCTATCTGATTCTACCCAAGTTCTTACTCGTAAGATCGCTGTGTTTCAGCTAGTCCTCTCCCCTGTTTGAGGATATCGCTGAAGGCTCCACAACTGCGACTTCACCAATAATACCAACTGCTGCTGAAGAAATAATCCCAGTCTTAGATTTAATCTCTGAGACTGATGAACCAGAAGAACAGCTACTCTCGCACAGAGGCAGACCTTCCTTAGCTCCTCAAAAGCTAAGTGAAGAGGATCAGAAAAGAAGAGAGGAGATAATAAAGCGATTCGAGGATCAGCGAATCATTCTGAGGCGTGATCAACTTCCTTCAGTTCCTCCAAAGTTCAGAATTTCCAAAAAGGAATACAAGGAACACCTCAGAGCTGAACGCCTAATCGCTGAAAGAAAGGAAGCTGAAGAAAAAGACAGAGAATACGCCATCCAGCTTTCTAAACGATCAATAAAAGACCCCAAGCTGAAAAGAGTTCCCATTGATGTTCAACGTCAGCTATGGGATGATGCTCAAGAGATCGTTAGTGAAAAGACTAAGGTCTCTAATACGACTTTGGAATGGGCTAAACAAATGCTGACCTATCGATCTAGACCATCCAAAATCATCAAGGCAAACATCAGAGGAAGACTGTACGCTGAAGTTCCTGTTGTTGAAGTGGATGTCTACAGAGATGACGAAACCAAGCAAACCTTCTATGCTGCTACCTTAGAAAAGTTTGGTCTCTCTGAATGGTTAGAAACAAAATTAGCCATTCAGGGATCGCGCTCAAAGTTCAAAAGCCATGTCGAGAAGATCTTAAACAAACAGATCGACCTGCTTTCATCTGCTGTGGATATTCCTTATACTCTTCCTCAACCAAGAAAAGTCTCTGATAAGAAAAAGAAAGCCTCTGGTTCAGGTCCTCATATTCGAAATGAAACGGGCATTGGTTTCTCTCGTGCTGAAATTGTTGGCCCTGATGCCGATCTCTCAATGCTTGACACCTCCCTACCACCTGGAGAAACATTCATTCCTGACACAGTTGTAAGTGATCCCTATGGTATATTCTTTTTATACTACTATGGAAATCATCACTTTCAACGTATCTCTGAGCTCGACATCGCTCCCATCGAACAACTCAGAGATCTCGTATACTGGTGTGTGAAGTCAGACGCGACATCAAAGCTAGAAACCTGAAGCCCTTGATTTTTTAAGCAGCTCTGAAGAAAAAGAATCAAGGAGTAGATGTCCCTGACAGGATGATCCCCACATCAAAGACCCTTGATGAACTTCTCATTAAGGAAGAACCCTTTACAAGCTGATATGATCGCCCTTTTCTCTATTGTATCAGTTATTCTTCTGTACTTGTAATTTATTTCGCTTGTACTTGTAATCTTTCCAATTTTCTTTGTAACCTGATTCAAAGTTTTAAAGAAAAATTTCAGCGAATGTACATTACTCCATCAGTACTGAAAAGATCCCAGAAAACAGTAAAAGGGACAAATATTTTATGAGTTCTTTTTATCCTTATGTTTTCACTAAATAGCAATTTTCTTTGTTGCTATGTCATAATCAAATAGGGGGAGATTGTTGATCCAAACCCTCAATGATTTGATAATGACCCTCTCTTATATACTTAGTGAAAATTGTAAGTAAACAATATGTATCAGAGTTTCATTATCGCTGATAAGTACTAAGATCTTACAGTACCGCTGATAGGAACTCTCGCTCTTTAAATTAAACATTCAGCGAATACTGTTCACCATTAATGCTCTGAGTCTGTTCAGTCATTATGATGATCGTTGATAAGTTAGTTGTTTACTTATGATCCCTGAAGACAAGTTTCACGTCAACAAAGGTTCTACGCTGAAGTCGAAGATCAAGCTCAAGAACCAGCGACAAGTCTCCTAATGAACTGATGCGGATCAGTGAAGACTCAGATTTGTCCACTCAACGTGAAGTATCAAGTACAAGACTTCAGCTATCGCTGAACTTTATCATTCACTGAATAGAAAATGATAATCGCTAAATCAACGAAAAGCTGATCATGAAGTCCTCCGTACAAAGTACTTTTGTCTTAACCCCCCTTGCACGACTCCGTACGAAATATCAGAAAAGAACCTCCGACTGTCTGCAATCGTACAACCACTCTGATACTACACTGTTCATCCATGCGGCTACTAAGGTTGTCAACAAAGGTCAATGACATGCAACCAACCAGCTGATGACACGTGTAAAGTGTATACTGACTTGCATTAAATGCATGCAGTATATAAAGAGATGAACCCACTTCTTTTGAAGTAACTTGCTAACTCTGGACAAGTTCAATCTCTTATCTAAAGATAGGTTATTATTAGTAATTTCCTTATCTCTCTTAGTGCAAGAAACCTTAGTGTTCCAACTTTTTTAGATTTAGGTTTATCCTTAATCTTGTTTCCGCAACAAGCTGTAAATTGTTAATGATTTATCAATAAACAATTTAGAAAAGTAAAATCTGTGTGTTTGTATTCAACCCCCCCCCCCCTTCTACAAACTTGTATAGGCCTTCGGAACCAACAGAATAACATATTCAGAACTTCTGAACATTCTTCTGATTAAGCACTTTAGAACTTCTTTCAAGCACTTGTGATATTTTCTTCATCATTCTCAGAAGTTCTGAGTCTCCTACTCAGAACTCTGACCCTTCAGTTCAGACATTCATACTTGTAATCTTTTCGAGACTTCTCAGATCAGAACTTCTGAGTCTTCTAACTCAGAACATCTCACTCAGAACTCCTGAGTCTCCTACTCAGAACTTCTGAGTCTTCTGACCAAATACCAACACTTAGAATCTTTTCTAGACTTCTCTATTCAGAAGTTCTGAGTCTTCTACTCAGAACTCTGAGTCTTCAATTCAGAAACCAACACTTGCGTTTTTGACAAAACTCTAGATCTAACAAAAACCGTCGACAAAATCCCGATCAGATACCTAAATCAATTCGGGCAAAGTTGCAGATTTGATCCAGAGGATAGACAGATAAAGGGCTATATTTCCAAGCCAGATAAATCCGTGCACCTTGAACTCAAGTTCAACAGAACGATATTCTCACATGAGTTCAGTTTACCAACCAGAGATCTTCTAGGAATAAAGGCCTATGCAGAGGAACCCACAGACGAAGAGCTCTGCAGGTTCGTTGAAATGTTGGGGTACAACTTACCACTCAGAAAAAGAAATGACTTCCGCAGAGGCAGACTACCACCTCTGTGGAATACACTCTTTTCCATTCTTAACAGGTGCCTAACAGGAAAAGTGGGCAGTCCAGATCAATCTTCACACCAGATCTTAGCCATCATGTACGGGGTCTACTATGACCTACCTTTGGACTTCGCCACACTTATGATGCAGGAAATGGTGAACACAATAGACAGAAAAATCACTTTCCAGAAGAAAAAGGGAAAGAAGACATAAGCTCTGCCTCCTCTGCAATTTCAACGAATAATAGGTGTTCTGTTAGAACCTCTGCTCCTACTCGAAAAATGGCCTACGGAGGGACCAACGATCAAAATGTATACCATGATCAAAAACACGCCAACAGAGCATGAAGATGGTTACCCTTTCTGCAGACCTCTGTCAAAGAAACTTATAGGATATGCAAAGAAGGAAACTCTTAGGTTAGAATACATACGCGATCATAGGACTCCAGACCCAAGTCCTATGACACCCCCGTGTCTAGGAGTCCCCATAGGAACAGAGGTAGTTGAAAGATTGACAGATGAAGAATGGGCAGCGGCTTTTCAGAAGCATGAACAAGTTCAAGCCAGATTCCTTGCACAAAAACAAACCATCATTCCTTCTACTAAGAAGAGTAAACCCTCTGCCTCTACTAAAAAGAAAACTCACAAGAGGAAAACCACAGAGGGAACCTCTACTTCTGTTGCTCAAACACAAGAGTCTCCACCTCATGCAACAGAGGTTGGATCTTCTGCACCTCCCTCTCCACCAAAACACAAAAAGAAGAGAAACACAAGCCTTATGAGGAGAAAGCACCCAAACCCAAGTGGAGGAAGAGCAAGAAGAAAACCGGGAAACCCCTGTCTCTTATGGAAACTATAGCAGAGGATGATGTGATAGAAGAAGAAGTTCACCAATCACCTCTGCAATCCCCCAATCCCCTAAGCTATGCACATCATGGAAATTTCTCTGAGTTCCTCCAATGCCCTGAGTTTTCCAACACTCTTGACACTTCTGGATGGACTGCAGAACCCATCTCCCATGGCTCTACAGAAGAAACAGACTTTAGAATCTATTCTGATCTAGAAGAAGATGATCAAACGCCACAAAATGTTCATGGTAAGACACCAGAGGTACTACAGAACCCTTTTCTTCAACCAGGATTTGATGTACAAAGGGCAAGCCTAGTGGAAGAAGTAGCTACAGAAGACCATCACATGGACACCATGCTAGGAGGTCCAACAGAGGAGATAGTTGAATCTAGGGAGACTAGGGTAGAAGTCTCATAAATGGATTCTGATGAAGAAGCAGCGGAACAAATAAGAAAAGGTCTTTATCATCCACATATCATACAACTAGTTGGGACTCACTCTTGCTATGATGACCTAGGGAAAAGCCCAGAAGTCAGGGTAGAAGCACCAAGCCATAAGGTAGCAACCTAGGTTGAGACTATAGAGGGAGAAGAAGTGCTTGGATGCTTAACAGAAAAAGAAGCAAGAAAAGATGCCTGAGATAGTAGAGGCACACAACCAAAACCAAATCCCAGTGCAACCCACATTTCTATTGCCGCCAGTCTAGTGGCAGAGGGCAATAATGAAAAAGAGCAGCACAGCTCGACCCCAACCCAAACCATCCGGGATTAGGAAATTCTTTCATCCTCTGTACCATTAGAAACTAGGGAAACCATTCCAGGGGAGTCCTCTCAAAAGGACTTACCCTTAGTTTGTAGTCCAACGCCCCAGACCACAATCGCCAAACTCACAGAGGAATTTGTTTCCTCTGCTACACGCACACACATAAGTTCAAAAGGCTATTCAGAGGAGCTTAGAGTGCACAAAGACGGAGAGACTCTAGACAAGTCTCCGAGTCAACCGAAGGATACTCTTGTACCCACCTTTGGAGTGGATCAAGACAATGTCCTTCTCATAACATCTATAGAGTCTGAAGCTGATAAAGCCTCTGCTAAAGGATTAGAGGGAAATCCTTCCGCCCCAAACATAAAAATAAGGGCGAAAGAAGGTGTCTCATGAACAGAGACTCACTCTAGGGAAGAATGTGTTCCCCCAGAGGTTACAACTAGTTCACATGTATCAAGGGATGAGTTCCAAACCCTTGTCACCTCTGTGGACAGTACATTGAAGGATTGCAAAGCTCTTTCAAATCTTTTGCGGAAACAACATCCAGGGTAATCCTTAATCTGAACACCAAAATGGACAACCTGTCCACAGAGGTACAAAATGCCATAACCCAGATGAAGTCAACTGCTACCACCACTGCTACTTCTGCCGCTACTGAATTCAGAAAAGCCGCTACCTCTACCTTCAAAGAGTCTGTCAAGCATTTCCTTCAAAAGCTGAAAGAGCAATCCTCCGCTTCTAAGGCCTTACACATGAAGATCTAAAGAAGTCCTTAGAACAAGTTCAGGAGAAGACACTGCAGGAAACTCTGGCCATGAAGTTTTCTGAATACATGACCAGAGCTCAGCTGACAGAGCTTGGGCAAGGGGTAATTAATCAAGTCACAGAAGTAATAGTCGCCTTCACTGCCGCCAACGCAAATTATGTTAAAGACTTCCAGAAGAGCGTCGGCAGAATGCGCTTCAACACAGAAGCAGAGGTTCAAACACCCCTCGGCCTCTGTGATGATATGCGCCAAGATGATCGCTGCAGGAGCTGTTCCGCTAAAGAAAACTAAAGCTTCATGCAGAACAGAGGGTACTTCAGATAAGGGTCAGGATGACTCTGGTGATGACTCTGATAGTCCACCAGATCATCCTGAGGGGAGAAACGAAAGGAAAAAGCTGCAAGCAGAGGTATACAAGCTCCACCAGTGTAATAACCCAAAATAATGTAACATCTTTTAAAATGAAACTTAGGGATGGTAATTGTTTATTACGAAAAGGTATGGGGTTAAAATTGAAAAAATGGGAAATGTATCCCCTTGATGCGCCGTTTTGTGGAGAAAAGAGGGAAAAACCCTATTCTTGGTTTTAAGGTTTGGTGAGTGTGGCTGCACATCGAGAGAGAAAAGAGAAGAGAAAGAAAGTGACCTGGTATGTGTGTGTGTCTGTCCTGGGTGCGCCGAGAAGACAGCAGAGAGAGAGGGAGACGAGGGATGGAGATACGAGAGAGATAGAGATTTCAAGAGAAAAAGGAGCAGCGAGAAATAGGTGGTGGTCGCCGGCAGTTTGCTGCTGCTGGTGGTCACCGGCGGTTTGCTGCTGGTGGTGGTCGCCGGCGGTTTGCTGCTGGTGGTGGTCGCCGGCGGTTGGCTGCTGGTGGTGGTCGCCGGTGGTGATGGCCGAGTTGGCAGCAGTTCCGTTTCGTCAGGTATTAATCTGAATTCTATAGTTCATACCTTCCGTTTAATTGTCGTTTTGGGACGTTACGGGACTTGGTTGCGAAGTCCCGGTATTGCTTTTAGTTTAGAGTCCCGATATGGCTTAATGTGGGTCGGTAATTGTATATGAGAAATGGGATTGGATTGGTTTTAGTTATTTAATTAATGGGCTGAATTAGTTATTTGTTATTGAACCGAAATGTTTATAAGTGCACTGTGGACTTGTTTAATTAAGGAGTGAATCGATGTTTTGGGGCTTGGGCTGAAAGTCTAATATGTAGTTTATGTATTATTTAAACTTTGGTAGTATTTATTAATTAGACATTTGTAGAAATAATTAATTAGGCTTTGATATATATATTTATATAGGTTGGGCCAACGTGTAGGCTTTGTGGTTCAATATTAATGCAGGTTAATGGACCGATTCTTAGTAGTTAATTAATTAAGTAGTAGCTTAATTAATTCGGTAATAGTTTTGTTAATTAAGACTAGAAACGGTCATTGAATTAAATTTATAAGTGGTTTATTAATTAAGCCCAGGTTGTGTGATGGGTGTAATTGTAGGTTCGTGTCGAGATGATCGGTACGAGTAAACATTTCTAGTCTGGACCTCAGGTGAGTCTTCTAACTAAAATACGTGATTTTACGTGTTTCCAAAGGAAAATGATTATATGAAAATGCCCTGTTAATTATATGAATTTTACGTAAATGAAAGCTTTATGTTTTACTGATCAGGGTATGTTTATGAGCATGATTTATTTTACAAGATTTTACGAATGTTTCCATGAAAATTATGCTCTACTGAAAAGATTGTTTAGCAAGATGAAATGGATTGTAAAGGGTTATACGGCTTTCATGTTTTATGTTTATGACGAACTATGTGTATGCTATGTGGAGTCGGTCTGCACTGTGGGATCAGAGATAGATCCTCGGGTTCTGATGATCCCTTGGGTATGTATGACAGACTGGTAGGATGGAATTCGTTTCCTCCTATTTCGAGTAGATGGGAGTCTGCATAGGCTCCGGGAAGGGGAGTCTGCGTAGGCTCCGGGAAGGGGAGTCTGCGTAGGCTCCGGAAGAGGCGAGAAGGGAACCTGCTGGGACCCCGATCGAAGAATGTTTATGTGATCCATACACAGTGCAGTACCATGAATGATACTTGTGTGAAGAATGTGAACTGTTTTCTAAAAATGATTTATAATGTTGACGTATACTGTTTATGGAGGGAGCTCACTAGACCTCATGGTATAACCCTCGCTTTTCAAAACTAAAACCTTTTCAGGTAAGCTTTTAGTAGGAGGCCCAGGTAAGTGGGCAAGCACAGGATAGAGTATTGATGCAGATAGAGACAATGCCGGTGCCACTTGTAGTAGTAGTTTTTCTCAGTTGTGTATAGGTTGTTTCCGCCAACCTTAGTTATAAATGAATGTAATGATATATTGGGACCCAGAATTGTAAATGTTATGACTTGATGTTAGGTTTGCCCAATTGAAGTTTTGGGATGTTACAAATGGTATCAGATCCATGGTTTAAGGGATTTAGGTGACCGGATGAGCCTAAACTTAAACTTGGGAGTAGAAATCACAACTGAGAATCAGGAAATGCGTTAGTAGGGCACTATGGTAAATACAGAAAATGCGTTAGGAGGACACTATTATAGAGATAGGACTAATAGGGTACTAAGGACTGTCATGTAAGGTAAGTTTGGGATTCCACCTGGCCAGTGTAATGCGAACTTACAGGTACATGTATGTGCTTAACCTACCTTATTAACCTACCTAGTGTTTATGTCGTGTTCCAGTACTTTAGAAGGTCAGCAAAATCCCTGAGGGGTAGAATAAGACCCTTTGATGGGGAAATTTCATGAGAAGTCACTTATGATGTAATGAAGGTATGTAGAGTAGAGAAGTAATGTTGTATAGACTGTTATGAGTCGTCTAGAGGTAACTCTTCGTGGAGTCGGAGAGGATGAATGTTTGAGGTCGGGCAGGGCTCCTATTTCGAGGGAGTCCCAGTTCTAGAAGTCTTGGAATAGTTCAGTCAGAATAGTAAGGAAAGACCGTGTCGAAATCTTGAAAGGGGTCGAGGGAGCTCTGACCTCTTAATCGAGCTTTTCAATGGTAGGATAAATGAAATAAGATGCTTATAGTGAAATGGAACCATGTACAAGTGGAAAGTGAGATAGTTGCTTAAAACTAAATAGTATGAAAGGGTTGAGTAAGTGAGATGTGGAAAGCGTGTTCCGCAAGTTGTTGCATGACCGAGGGGGCGACCGTTAGGTAGAGTGTCAAGGATAAGCTAAGCGAGTAAAGCAGTTGACCTTATTAGAGCGAGTAGCCTTCAAATGCAAGTAGAGTCTCATGCATGGTGTCCTTTTATGTAACATGCAATTTTCACGATTGAAGTTAAATGTGTAAAGATAAATTTTGATCGAAAATGAGTCAGAATGTGCACGCGTATGTTTAAAGAAAAAGGTGATTTCATTCACATGGCGCAAGGAGGTTTCGAGTTTTATGATTTGTAAAGTATTTCACCCATTCTTATGATAAGTTAAATTGTTACAAAAAGGTCGGGAAAACGTTTGCCAACCAAAACTTTTACAATCACATACCTATTGATTTATTGATATCATACAGATGAGTGTGAGAATCGAATGATTTACTTGGTGTCGGTAATTCTTCCAAAATGGTGTCAAATGAAAAGATATTCATGCAATATATTACTATCGTAATAACATCGTTCGAATGGAGTAAGAATAAGGTTCACGGGAAGATGCATGCAAGCGATTCTCGAATCGTTGTGCAGGGCATTAAAGTTATAAGAGTAATGGAATCATGTGCACCCAAGTTGTTTCCAAAGGCTGTTTATTTGAAAAGGATAAAATGTACGAAATGATTTATTTAACGCGTTGTCATGCATGAAGGCTATGAACTCACTAGGTCATAGAGTATTACATTTTAAGCTAAGGAAGAACTTCAAGAGTGGAGAAATGTCGGACAAATCAGGAAGGAATGTTGTGGCCTTAGTATTTGTGTTCAAGGGGAAAGGTGAGCAGTGGTAAAGTCGGAAGGGAATCATAGTGTCGGTTGTACGAGGATTTACACCCTTGTGCGGTAGCGGGAAGTACGGTTGTCAAGGGGCGGTTGTGTCCAGGGGAAGAATTAGAAGTCTTTGAGGTGTGAGTATTAACAACTCGTTATAAGTAGGGTTGTGAGGAAGAAACGAAATGTCCTCGGTATTGAATATGAGTTTGAGGTGAGTCTATAATGTGGATGTTACGTGAATAGGTTTCGAAAAGAGGGAGACAGATTACGAAGTTGAGTGTGATATGTTGGACAGATTAGGTTATGTAAGGAACTTTTGTTAAAGAATAAGTTAAGAAAGTAGTTACAGGTTGTCAGTTGATGTAGAAGTAGACAGCTGTGTAAAGTGGTTAAGGCCGAAGGCTTGAACCAGAAGGTTGAAATTTGATAGAACACCTTGTATGGGTGTTAAGAGGATGAGAAGTTATTGTTTTGAATGAGCGTTCTATTTGCGGGGTCTTGAGGGTTCTTAGATTGATGAGGTATGTAGCACGGGCGAAGCGAGGGTGTAGATTTTGTCAGTCAGTAAGAAAATGTGTTGTGTCTATGAAGGGGCTCGGATCGTAAAGAGCTGGCTAGAAAGTTTGTGTTTGAACTAATTGAGAACTCCTGAGTTATAGTTCAATAGGTTGGGAAAAGACCAAGTAGCGAAATATACTCGATTATGTGTACGGGAGGATATGAAGGCAAGTTCGAATCGTGTGAATGATCATGAGAGACCTGGTCGGCAGTGTGAGGTTATGAGTGAGGAGTGTACAGTCATGTAATGGCATTAATTGCCAAGTTAAATGTACCAGCTAGTATCGTAGTGGGGTGATGTTAGAGAGAAAGAAAGCAGCAGATAGAAGCTTGTGGGGGGTTTTGAATGAGATGTACGATCTGTTAATCAGATTTTTGGAGCCCATAGAGGGCAAGTTGACTTTCTGGTATGATTATGATCGGGATGGAAGGACGGAGTAGTGGTGTGAGATTACCTAAGGGAGAAACCGAGTGTTTTAGGTTGTAAGAGACGCTAAGTGGGTATATGTTGAGATCATTGGAAGTTTAAAGAGGATGAAGAGTGTGTTAGTCAAATTGTGTTATAGTAGATGCTAAATCTCTAAAGGGCATGAATTGTTTCTTAGGTGTGAGGGAATGATCCTAAAAGGAGACAGTTGGAAATTTGGTTATGTGTAAAGAATGTCATGATGATGCTTATGAGTCGGAGTGGTAGTATGATCTCTAGTTGATATGAAACGTCATGATAGATATATAAGCCTTTGATTGGTTGATTAAGATATTATGGATTTGATAAGTAGGGGCATTTGTTTGTTATTGAAGGATGTGTTACAATTCTACCGGGATCCTTACTAAGAATTGATAAGAAAGAATCGATATGTTAAAGTAAGAAGTTGATGATAGTATGATGGGATATGTAATTTTCAAATTATTTTATTGTGAATGGTTGGGTTACTCAGTGGAGTTAGTTTTGACTGACGGATTTTGTGAATACCTGATAATTTATGGTGGATGGAAAATTATGAATTGCATCTCATTTGGAGATCATCTTTTGAAACAAGTGGTTATTTATAAGTGAGATGGGTTGGTCAAGTTAACATTGCTGTGATAAAGAGAAGGAATTGTATTGTTTACGCGGTAAGGATCAGTGGTTATATTGCTCTAGCCGAGAAAGGCGGTTGAGCTCAGAAAACTGTTAATGTGGTCGTGAATCAGATAAGGATAATTAGAGAGTGGTGATTATTGAGATGCTTGCAACCTTTGTGCACATATTATGATTTATAAGATGAGTTACGAGAATTCGTGGGAAAATGTTATTGAGATTAACACTGATCGGTAGGGAATTATTTAAGGTAAATCTAAGTAAGAAAGTCGGGATGACTTTATTTATATCTACCTGATTTATGGTCATTGTGGTTAATCGAAGAAATTTTAAAACCCGAGTTTCGTGGTGTTCCTGAAGTAATAGATCCGATTGGAAGATGAAAGATAGGATGATCGTATGTTTCAGTTATAGCAGAGATTGTGAGTTTAATCAGAATTGCGCAGCACAGGCGTGAAAGTATATTGTTATTATTTGTTTGTTAGAAAGATTTATTTCGAGAGTTGAGATTCAAGTTTGATAACCAATGGCACCGGTTAGTGCTGGAGTGAATTCCGAGACGGAATTCCATTGAGGATGGGAGATTGTAATAACCCAAAATAATGTAACATGTTTTAAAATGAAACTTAGGGATGGTGATTGTTTATTACGAAAAGGTATGGGGTTAAAATTGAAAAAATGGGAAATGTATACCCTTGATGCGCCGTTTTGTGGAGAAAAGAGGGAAAAACCCTATTCTTGGTTTTAAGGTTTGGTGAGTGTGGCTGCACATCGAGAGAGAAAAGAGAAGAGAAAGAAAGTGACCTGGTGTGTGTGTGTGTGTCTGTCCTGGGTGCACCGAGAAGACAACAGAGAGAGAGAGAGGGAGACGAGGGATGGAGATACGAGAGAGATAGAGATTTCGAGAGAAAAAGGAGCAACGAGAAAGAGGTGGTGGTCGCCGGCGGTTTGCTGCTGCGGGTGGTCGCCGGCGGTTTGCAGCTGGTGGTGGTCGCCGACGGTTTGCTGCTGGTGGTGGTCGCCGGCGGTTTGCTGCTGCTGGTGGTCGCTGACGGTTGGCTGCCGGTGGTGGTCGCCGGTGTTGATGGCCGAGTTGGCAGCAGTTCCGTTTCATCAGGTATTAATCTGAATTCTATAGTTCGTACCTTCCGTTTAATTGTCGTTTTGGGACGTTACGGGACTTGGTTACGAAGTCCCGGTATTGCTTTTAGTATAGAGTCCCGATATGGCTTAATGTGGGTCGGTAATTGTATATGAGAAATGGGATTGGATTGGTTTTAGTTATTTAATTAATGGGCTGAATTAGTTATTTGTTATTGGACCGAAATGTTTAAAAGTGCATTGTGGACTTGTTTAATTAAGGAGTGAATCGATGTTTTGGGGCTTGGGCTGAAAGTCTAATATGTAGTTTATGTATTATTTAAACTTTGGTAGTATTTATTAATTAGACATTTGTAGAAATCATTAATTAGGCTTTGATATATATATTTATATAGGTTGGGCCAACGTGTAGGCTTTGTGGTTCAATATTAATGCAGGTTAATGGACCGATTCTTAGTAGTTAATTAATTAAGTAGTAGCTTAATTAATTAGGTAATAGTTTTGTTATTTAAGACTAGAAACGGTCATTGAATTAAATTTATAAGTGGTTTATTAATTAAGCCCAGGTTGTGTGATGGGTGTAATTGTAGGTTCGTGTCGAGATGATCGGTACGAGTAAACATTTCTAGTCTGGACCTCAGGTGAGTCTTCTAACTAAAATACGTGATTTTACGTGTTTCCAAAGGAAAATGATTATATGAAAATGCCCTGTTAATTTACATGAATTTTACGTAAATAAAAGCTTTATGTTTTACTGATCAGGGTATGTTTATGAGCATGATTTATTTTACAAGATTTTACGAATGTTTTCCATGAAAAGTATGCTCTACTGAAAAGATTGTGTTAGCAAGATGAAATGGATTGTAAAGGGTTATATGGCTTTCATGTTTTATGTTTATGACGAACTATGTGTATGATATGTGGAGTCGGTCTGCACTGTGGGATCAGAGATAGATCCTCGGGTTCTGATGATCCCTTGGGTATGTATGACAGACTGGTAGGCTGGAATTCGTTTCCTCCTATTTCGAGTAGATGGGAGTCTGCGTAGGCTCCGGGAAGGGGAGTCTGCGTAGGCTCCGGAAGAGGCGAGAAGGGAACCTGCTGGGACCCCGATCGAAGAATGTTTATGTGATCCACACACAGTGCAGTACCATGAATGATACTTGTGTGAAGAATGTGAACTGGTTTCTAAAAATGATTTAAAATGTTGACGTATAATGTTTATGGAGGGAACTCACTAGACCTCATGGTCTAACCCTCGCTTTTCAAAACTAAAACCTTTTCAGGTAATCTTTTAGTAGGAGGCTCAGGTAAGTGGGCAAGCGCAGGATAGAGTATTGATGCAGATAGAGACAATGCCGGTGCCACTTGTAGTAGCAGTTTTTCTCAGTTGTGTATAGGTTGTTTCCGCCAACCTTAGTTATAAATGAATGTAATGATATATTGGGACCTAGAATTGTAAATGTTATGACTTGATGTTAGGTTTGCCCAATTGAAATTTTGGGATGTTACAACCGGTATCCGCATAACCTATATCTCAAGCACCTCTAACTCAAACCCAAGGAGGAAAACAACAACAGTCCACAGAGGCAATAACCACCTCTGTGGAATTCCCCTCTATATTCGGAGAAGATGTCCAAACCCAAGAAAACTTCCAAATTCTGACATCTTATGAAGAAGAACTACCTTCCCCAACACCTAAAACCAACCCAAGAATCAAAACCATTGCTCAAAAACAAAGAAAATATCTGAGCAAAACACCTGAAGCCTCTCCAACAGAACCCAAATCACCAATCAAGCCCTCAGAAACTCAAGTGTCAAAACCAACAGAGGCAACCCCCACAGAACCTCCTACAACCAAACCCTCTAAACTCAAAAGCCAAAACCCACAGAGGATACCCCATCTCTACAAGCAGACAAACCAACGATAAAAGACAAAGGCAAAGGGACTATGACAGAAGAACCGCAGAAGAAAAATCCCAAGCATTAACCTTCAACAGAAAAACTGATGAAAAGCTCTTTCGATGCGTATAAAACACCAAAGCCTGAAGAAGAAGACTGGGCTTTTGGCGCTACACCTTTGTCAAACATTCCTGTTCTGGATCCAAAGGCACCTCCTACAGAAGATCGAGTGGCAGAAGTCAAGAACAAATTAGATGCTCTACGCAAAACATTGCCACAACCACCACCACCACAAATGGAAGAGGTGGTATACAGGTACTTATACAGCAGAATGAGCATAGATCAAACTGCACCAACCATTCAAGATCCTGATTTCCGTGCTGACCTTGAAAACCTCTTCACCAAAACAAATCCCAAGCCAAAACACGAAGTCTTCTCATCCTCCAAAATCATCAAGGTCCTCTACTGTAAGTTCTCTAAAACCAGAACCTGGCCTAAGGTCTCTTACAACATCTACAAGGTCAAAAGAGAGGACAAATCCGAGAACCAATTCTCTGATGCGGATCTTAGGAATCTAAATCCTTATGACCTACCTGATCTTCTGGACTGGACGAAAAAGAACTTCACAACCGATCCAGTTCACAGAGCCTATAGGGTGATCAGAAAGGTCATACGCGAGAAGCTTCTGCTATACAACATGGTTGATTTCCAACTAGCTAGAGACCTTAGAGTGAAGAACTTGGTTGTTCAACCACTAGAAGACTACTGCCGTCCCTCTACTGTACCAAACTCAATCATCACATCACCAAGGGTCGGGTTAGTATTTAAAGATCCTATGGGAAGATCAAGATTGTTCGTAGAGATGGGCTGTCAGAAGTACGCAACAAGTACTTTGACAGAGTTCAGAGCGATCCTAGTAAACCACAGAGGAACGGAGCTCATGGATCAAAGCCTGGCCGACAGACTGGTAGAGATCATCGATGCAACAATCAACTTCAGAAAACTCCGCATCAGTTTCTATCACAAGCTTATAAAGGAAGGACTCGACCGCAGAAGTTATAACGATTTCAAAGATGCCAACGTCTGAGTCAATCAAACAAATCCTCTGTAATTTTTCTTTTCAAATACAATCATATGTAAATGCCTCTGGCATAATCAAATATGAAAAGAAAAGTGTTCTAAGTATGTACTTAGCCTAAAAATCCATGTACTTTTCCATTTTTTATTTTTCACTACTTAGGGGGAGATTGTTAGCTTCAATCTTTTTGTTTGTAAAAGTAGTGAAAAATAGGCTAAGTATAGAAGCCTCCAACAGAGGCTCTGCCGAGACACCAAGAAGACCGAAGGCAAGAATCAACAGAAAACTGCTCACAGAGGACCGAGCCGCAGAACCTCTGTCACCTTTGACAGAGCCTCTGCGGTATACTAAAGACTTAGAAGAAATCAACAAATATCTTTCTACTGTTCCAGGATCCATTCATCCACTTGTACAAAGCGTGCCCTGACATAAACTCCACGTGTCAAACTATTATAGGGCTCTGTCGAAGATGGAACATGCGCATTAAATGAACATCGTACCTGCTACCGTTCACACAGTCCTGTCTACTGTAGATCAGTCCTTATTGTCTAAAGTATATCCCCTTTGTAGTAGTATAAATAGAAGACTCATGTTGAGTTCTTCCATTAACAAAAACATTAAGATATACGAGAACAAAAGAATCAGATATTTAAGCTACGCACAAACACACAAACCAGTAGATTTCTTGTTAAGTTCTTGGTGTTCTTGATAATATAAAATACAGTAACCTATGAGATATTTATCTATCATCTTCATTACTTATTTGATATTGTGTGTTCTTCTATCTTAGTATTTCTTTCAGTTCATTAAATACGCTTCCGCAATATAAACCTACCTGAACTAAACTGAAAGAATCATCATTGTTTAAACAAAAAGGAACCAACAATTGTCATACTCTGAGCAATCCCACAGAAGCTCTGTTGGTTACATAACTTTTGATGATTTAAGAATTTACATACAGAAGAGTTTAAATATATACATATTTACTTGAAGACCAAATCGTACATACAGAGGGTTTAACTCATGTTAATCATTCCCAACTTACCCACCAAGAAAATGAATCTTTTTTCATCTAGTGCCTTGGTGAATAAGTCTGCAAGATGGTATTCAGTGGGCACAAAGTGTATTTCGATTGTGCCAAATTCAACATCATGCTTCAGAAAGTGATAACGAATATCGATATGCTATGTTTTTTAGTGTTGTACTGGATTGGCAGAGATTGCTATGGCACTTTTGGAATCACAGAGGATGGGAATCTTGTATATATTGTACCCATAGTCTTTGAGCTGAGTTTTCATCCACAGAACTTGAGAGCAACAGCTAGCAGCAGCAACATATTTCGCTTCTTCTGTAGATGTAGTTACACAGTTCTGCTTCTTCGAAGTCCAGCTGACTAGATTACCTCCCAGGAATTGACAACTCCCAGAGGTGCTCTTTCGATCAAGCTTGCATCATCCATAATCTGAATCTGTGTATGCCTTAAGACCAAAACCAGAGTTCTTTGGATACCAGAGTCTAAGATTTTTGGTCCCTTTAAGGTATCTGAAGATCCTCTTTACAGCAATATAGTGGGATTCCTTTGGGTTAGCTTGATATCTTGCACAGAGGCATGTGGCATACATTATGTCAGCTCTACTTGCGGTTAAGTATAAAAGAGACCCAATCATACCTCTGTAGAGTTTGCACTCTACAGATGTGTCATTTGGATATGAGAATAATTTCTTTCCAGTGGCCATTGGGGTCTTTATTACAGAGGCATCAGAGAGACTGTATATTGAAAGTATGTCAGAGACATATTTTGCTTGATATATAAAAATTCCCTCTGATGATTGTTTTACTTGGAGTCCGAGGAAGAAAGTTAATTCTCCCATCATACTCATTTCAAACTCACTCTGCATGAGTTTTTCGAAATCTTTGCACTGTTGTGCATTTGTAGACCCAAAAATAATGTCATCCACATAAATCTGTACAAGCAAAATCTCATCACCTTTTCTTTTATAAAACAAAGTAGTATCGGTTGTACCTCTTTCGTAATTGTTATCGAGAAGAAATGTTGAAAGTCTTTTGTACCATGCTCTTGGAGCCTGTTTTAGTCCATACAGAGCTTTGTCAAGGTAATACACGTGTTTTGGGTACTTGGAGCTTTCAAAACCTGGTGGTTGTTGGACATAGACTTCTTCTTGGATTTCGCCATTTAGAAAGGCAGATTTTACATCCATCTGAAAGACTTTGAAACCTCTGTGGGCAGCTAAGGCTAAGAAGATCCTTATTGCTTCGAGTCGTGCGACAGGGGCAAAAGTTTCATCGTAATCAATGCCTTTTTCTTGGCGATATCCCTTGGCCACCAATCTTGCTTTGTTTCTAATGACCACCCCATCCTCGTCCTTCTTGTTTATGAAGACCCATTTTGTCCCTATGGTTTGTTTCCCTCGTGGCAGAGGTACTAGGGTCCATACTTTGTTTCTCTAAAATTGTGGAAGCTCTTCTTGCATAGCATCTACCCAGTTTGGATCATCTAGGGCTTCAGAGATTCTTTTTGGCTCGATCACACTTATAAAATTTCTAAAGAAACAAAAATTAGCAGTGGCTGATCTTGTCTTGACCTTTTCAGAAGGGTCACCAACTATGAGACTTGGAGGATGGCTTTTCGTCCACTGTGTTGTTCATGGAAGATGGTCATTTGAGTCATCAAGATTAACTTTTGTGGTTGCATACTGCGGTTCATGTGCAACCTGTGTTGTTGATGGTTCTTCTGTGCTTATGCTTGGTTCTTTAGCTTGTGGGAGGATTGGATTGAGAGTTAGAATTTATTCCTCTGAGGAAGTAGAGACTGAGTCTTCTTTTTCATCCGGTATTGATTCCTCTGTAGTCGCTGGAGTAGGTATTTCAGGAGCCTCTGTGGTTGAGTCCTTGGTTGTGTTATCTTCAGCTTCTGTTCGCTCCCCCTCAGCATGTGCATCTGTATGATTCACAGAAGAGGATGAAGTATTTAATGGACCAGTTAGAGATATACCTGACTCAGTCTGATTTGTAGAAGATGTTTCTCCAGAGGCTCTGATGGCTTCAGCAGAGGGATCAGTATCATAATGGAACATCTCTTCAAATAGAAGATTTAAGTCTTCTTCTCTTGTCTTTGAGATGCCAGAGGATTCCTTCTTTAGACCGAGTTCTGAATTGATTTGTTCAGAAGTCTTTTGAAAGGAATCGTCAAAAGATACATTGATGCTTTCTACGATGGATCGAGAATTCAGAAGGTACACTCTGTAAGCTTTTGAAGTGGCAGAGTATCCTATGAACTTTCCTTCATCTGCTTTCACCTCAAACTTTCCTCTTGCATCTCTATCATTTAAGACAAAGCACTTGCATCCAAATACATGAAAGAATTTGATATTTGGTCGTCTTTTGTTGATCAAATGATAAGGTGTTTTGATGTACCTTTTTACAATGGTTGATCGATTTTGGGTGTAGCATGCGGTTGATACTGCTTCTGCCCAAAAAGACATTGGTAATCCACATGCTGTTAGCATGGTTCTTGCAGCCTCCACAAGCGTGCAGTTCTTTCGCTCAACCACTCCGTTCTGTTATGGGGTGCGTGCAGCAGAGAAGTTATGTGATATGCCTTCTTTTGTGAGGTAAGCTTCAATGATAGAGTTTTTGAATTATGTGCCATTGTCGCTTCTCAACTTTTGGATCCTGCACTCATATAGAACTTGGATTCTCTTCATTAAATTTATCAGAATGTTTGGAACATCTGATTTATTTCTGACAAATTCAACCCATGTAAATCTTGAGTATTCGTCGATCAAAACAAGTATACATTTCTTGCCACATAGGCTCTGTGTAGCGATTGGACCGCAGAGGTCGACATGAAGCATGTACAGAGGCCTAGTGCAAGATATATCAGTTTTGCCTTTATGGGGAGCTCTTTTAAGTTTTCCCATTTCACAGGCAGAGCACAAGTGATCTTTATTAAACTTAACATTTGGCAGACCTTTGACTAGATCAAGTTTAACAAGCTTATCTAGAGTAGGAAAGTTTAGGTGGCAGAACTTGTTGTACCATAACCAGGCTTCTTCGCTTTTATAGGCTACAAGGCAGAGCTTGTCTTCCTTGTTCTTGGCACAGAAGTTCATTAGGTAGAGATTGCCTCTTCGTTCGGCTCGCAGAAGTTCGACTTTTGTGTCCTCACCTTGTAGAGAACAGAAGGTTCGTTTGAACATCACGTCGAAACCCGTATCGCAGAGTTGGCTAACACTGAGAAGATTGTGTTTAAGGCCATCCACATATGCAACTTTGCATACGGATATGTTCTCCTTCTTGATGACTTTGTAGCCTTTAATGTACCCCTTTTTGTTGTCTCCAAAGGTCACAGATCCACCGTCGTGTTTTTCTTTGTATGTGGATAGTAGACCTCTGTCGCCAGTCATGTGCCTCGAGCATCCGGAGTCTAGATACCAGATTGGCACATACTTCTTCTGCAAGACAATCAGAGAGTTTTAGGTACCCATATCCAAATGGGTCCAGCTTTGTTAGGTGTTTTCAAGTTTGCCTTAGAATTCTTGGACTTTGCTTTAGCTTCTGTTGAAGAAACATTTTGTTTCTTCTTACCCTTGAATTTAGCATTCTTGTTGGGTACGGAGAGTAAACAATGTGGATTTGTGAAGTGTTGGCTTAATTTATACATGAGATCAAAGCAATGACAATAATGAATGTGCGAAGAGATTTGCTTGAACTTTTCATTAAAAACATTAAATGGGGGCACAGAGGCATTACATTCTATCCTAACATTTGACTTCCTATTACAAGAAGGCCTATGTAGGCTAGATTGTTGTTTGCAAAATCCTTTGTTGAGAGCAGCCTTCTGTGGTGAACTTCTGCAGGTTTCACAGTCACAGAAGAAAATGATTTGTCATTTTTAGCCCATTTACCCTTCTGTTGCCATGTTAGTTTTTCTTTAATAGGCCTTAAGGATTTTAAAATCTTTGAACTTGTTGGATTTTGAGAGGACAGAGCCTTTTGTTGTTTAATTTTCTCAAGCTCAAGAGAGGTTTTGGCTTGTATACACATGTCCAAAAAGTCTGGACAGATAGGAACTCTTGTGATTTTCTCCTTTGGAGGAATAGTTCTGTTAAGAACTCCAGAGGGTAGTTTAAAATCCTTTGTGTCACAAGGTCCTATCTCTGACTTAGAGTCAGTCTCAGATTTGTCAGAGGATGAATCATCCTCATATACAGAGGTTGAGTCACTTAGTTCTCTTTCGACAGAGGCTGGACTTTCAGAGCATGTGCTATACTCACTTTCTTCCTTTTCTAAGGGTCTATCTTCTAAGTCAACAGAAATATCTGATAAGGTTTCTTCAGAGAGATTTTGATCGACAGAAGTTGTACAGAAGTTTTCGAAAAAGTTGTTTTTCCCAATTTCTATCAACTCTTTTTCATCTGAAACGTTAGGCTTGAACTCAGTAGCCTCTGCCGATAATTTCTTTTCAGAGTTTATCATGCAGACAAAGGCAACCTGTGTTTGAGTCTCGGGTTTACCAAAATTGAAGATTCCTATCTGATCTTGAGTTTTCAGATATTTCTTAGGTTTGGATTCTCTTTTTACAGAGATTGAAGGTGACAAATCTGTGTTTTCCTTATGTGAGGTTCCCCAGAGACTTTTCTCCTTTTGCTAACAGATAGTAGATTTGGAAAACCAGGTTTTCTTGTACTTCCAGTGAGAAATAGAGATGACAGAGATTTGTTTCTCTTGTTTCCGGTGTATGGATCTATATCACAGAAGCCAATTCCCCGTCTCCTTATTTGTGTGTTAATTTTTTCGTACACTTTCTGTGCATCTTGGTATTTCTTAATTAAAAGATCTCTTCTGAGTAAATCTTGACAGAAGACTGTCGCTCTCAACGTCCACTAGTTCTTTAGATTTTGTTTTTAATGCAGAGTTAAGTTCAGAAATCTTTTCTTTCAAAGGATTTAGGTGTTTATTCCAATTCGTTTCAATTTCTTCCTTTTCTTGAAAGATTTTAGCCTTTTCTTGAGTGAGAAGTCTAGCTTCTCTCTCAAAGAAGGTAAGCTTCTTTTGAATACTTCCACTGGTCTTTTTAAGTTCTGTGTATTCAATGTTCAGTTTGAGCAAATCAACTTCTGCTTGACTAGAGTTAGAGTCAGAAGTGGATACCTCACTATCGGAGTCGGATGAGCTGACCTTTGCCATTCCCCAGAACAAGGCGTTTTTGTCGCCTTCATCAGATGATTCGTCTGACAGCCAGTTCTCCTGATTCACCACTAGTGACTTCTGAGCATAAAACTCCGCTTTCTTTTTGTAGTAAGCAGAGTACCTCTTTGGGCGGTTGGATTTGCTTCTGCAGTCAGCGGCATAATGACCTGACTTGCCACAGTTAAAACATCCTTGGTTCTGGGAACCGTTGCCAGCTCTGTCGTCCGACCTCTGTCGGTCACCACCTCTTTCAGTTCTACATTCATTAGCGAAGTGGCCTGGCTTACCACAGTTGTAACATACTTGGTTATGTGGAGTGTTGCCAACTTTATCGTCTGACCTCTGTCGGTCACCACCTCTGTTAGTCGACCTCTGTTGGTCGCTACTTCTGTCGTTCCTTTCATTTGACCCTTCTCTTCCTCGATCATCTCTTCCATAGCGTTTATTACCAGACTTCTTCTGGTAACCTCTGCTGAATTCCCTTGTCAAAATGGCTAGCAATTTAGCAATAGAGGCCATTGATGTTTCTTCTTCTTCCACCACCTCCTCATCTTCACTATCAACGATCAATATTTTTTTTCCTTCTCCTTCTTTACCTCTGCAGCTTTCTCCTTTGGCTTCTCTCTAGCTTCTGTGTTCTTACCGACCAGTGCAAGAGGTGCATCGATTTGTGCTTTTGCTTGTGCGATTGGAGGCTCTTGGGCTGCCAATGTTCCATTGAGATCTGACAGAGTCCAGGAGTCTAAGTCCTGATTTGTTTGCAGAGACATGGACAACTGGAGACATTCTTCATTTAGACTCTTTAGGAACATGACGTTGTTCTCTTCGGAAGTTCTGTGAATCCTGAACTTCTTGCACTTGTTGATTAGAGAGTTAAACCAATCATATGTCATCTGCAGAGATTCGGTCGACAGAGCTTTGAATGCATAGTATTCATTTATGCATTGGGCTCTGCGATTCTTCTGAGTTTTGGCCCCACCCTCCAGTTGTTTTTCCAGTTCCGTCCACAGATCGTATGCAGACTCACACGCATCTAGGGATTGGAAAAGGTCATTGACTATGGCCATTATCAGAAGTCTCTTTGTTTTCTGAGCAACCTCATATTTTGCCCAATCAGGTTCGGACCACTTATCCTTGGTCTTTGGTTTCTCGTACGCAGGAACCTCAGGAGTGTCACATGTGGCAGGAATACGTGGTACTGTGACCATGGGAACGTAAGGAGGATTGTTGATAAAGTGCATGAGTTCTTTGTCAGTACCCTCGAAGAAGTGAATCATTCGTATCTTCCACTGAGGGTACTCATCTCTGAGTAGTGTGGGTGGCTTGGTTAAGGAACCAGCGGTGAAGGAGTTATTTGAATTTGTCATTGTGAGAGAGTGATAAATCCAGAAAATAGGGTAAGCTTTCTGAAAGCTTTGAGCAGTGTACTAAAATGGAGATTTAGTTGTAGTAACAGGTTCTGTAAGTATACCCAAGTCAAACAGGTCGAGAGTGGCAGAAAAACAGAAGGAATGAAGAACAGGTTAATATCAGTCCAAGTTTCTACCAAAAATCATTGTAAGAGTGGATCACTTGATATAGAAAATAAAGGCGAGGTCTGATACCAGTTGTTGGTTCCTGTTTTGCTTAACAATGATGATTCTATCAAATTAGTTCAAACAATATATAATGCGGAAGCGTTTTAACGAACTAAGAGATATTATGAGGTAGAATAACACACAATATCAAATACAAGAAGTGTAAATAAGACAGATAAATAGCTCAATGATTCACTGTATTTGATATAATAAGAACACCAAGAACACCGAAAGGTTTGACAAGAAACTGCTCTAAAGGTGTGTGTGTTGTGTAAAAAGCTTAATGGAAGAGTTGACACGAACCTTCTATTTATACTACTTCTAAAGGGGAAAAGATCTAGATACTAAGGATGGTAGGTACTAATACACTGCTTGGAACAGTTGCTGGAAGGTACAAAACACTATTCTGGAACTGTTGCAGATACAACGTTCATTAAATGCTCCGTATTCTGCTTTAGGCTAAAACCTATTAGAGTTTGACACGTGGAGTTGTCAGGTCACGCCTTTGTACGAGTGATCTTAAGAACCTTCAAATGGCATAATTCGTGTGAAGTACGATTGTCCTTGTATAGATCTTTTGCGTAGATCTTCTTTTTACCACAGAGGCTCTGTCAAGTATGACAGAAGCTCTGCGGCCTTGTCCGCATAGAAGAGTCTTCTGTTGCTTCTTTTCTTCGGTCTTCTTGGCTAACCCGCCAGAGCCTCTGTCGGAGACTTCTGTCTTCTTGGTTACTTGGCTACTCGGCAGAGCTTCTGTTGGTGTCGATACTTAGTCTATTTTTCCAATACTTCTATTTATCACAATGATTGGAGCTAACACTCATGATTAAGCATCGTGCCATATAAGGTAGAAAGAGTCATAGATTTTAGATCCTTTGACAGCTTGAGACACATTGAATAACTGTCCCAGCATTCAGGTAGACATTCTAAGAACTTTGTTAGAAGTTCAAAGTTAGAATTTTCCTTACCAACGGTTTTTAGATCCATTATTAAACAGTTAAACCACTGATGTATTTTAGAGAGAGATTCATTCTTACCACAGATGAAGCTTTCGTACTATCTTATCAGGTTGATCTTACGTTAGTCCTGGACTTCAGACGTACCTTCATACTGAACACATATTGTGTCCCACATGGCTTTGGAGGATTTCAGGTTCATTACGGAATGGTAGACTTCGTCAGGAAGAGCCATGGAAAGAATGGATCTGGCTTTGGTGTCGATAGCCACTTTCTTCTTGTCTTCATCAGTCCACATATGAATTTCCTTGGGAATCAACCTTTCAGGAATGGCAGCTCTATCAGCAGTGCCTGGGACTTCAGGGTCAATTCTAACAGGAATATATGGGCCATTTTCGATGTAATAAGGCATAGTAGGGTCTACACCTTCTAAGAAGAGTATCATCCTGTTTTTCCATAGATTGAAATTATCTCTGAAAAATCTGGGAGGTTTTTCAAGAGAACCATTATCAATGTAGTTAGTATTTGTGTTGGTAGCCATTATGAGAAATAGCAAGGAAGAGAAAAGATTAGTATAAGCAAGATCTTGTTTATGAGATTAAACAAATCTGCTCTAATACCACTTGTTGGTCCCGAAGGGTTATACAAGTTTGTAGAAGGGGGGGGGGGGGGGGGGGGGGGTTGAATACAAACACACGATTTTTACTTTCTAAATTGTTTATTGATATAATCAAAAAATTTACAACTTGTTGCAGAACAAGATTAAGGATAAACCTAATCTAAACAAGTTAAGAACACTAAGTTTCTTGCACTATAAATAAGATAGAAAGGAGATAAGAATACTACGAATAATATTCTACCACTAAGAGAGAAAGAAGAAGATGGCCGAGCACTTCAATCCTGAAGTAGGGTTCTTCTTATATACTGCATGCATTTAATGCAAAGCAGTATACCTTTACATGTGGCAGCAACTGGTTGGTTGCATGGTTTGACCTTTGTAGATAACCTTAGTAGCCGCATGGTGTACAGTGTAGAATCAGAGTTGCTTGTACGATTCTGGACAGAAGGGATGTCCGTTCTGACATTTCGTACGGAGACGTACAAGGGGGAAAGAAAAAAGCAACTTGTAGAGTAGACCTCATGATCAGTGTTTGTTGAACAGTGCTTTATCAGCGAATGATAAAGCTCAGCGATAGCTGAAGTCTTCTACTTGAAACTTCACGTTGAGTGGACAGGTCTTGCTTTACTGATATCTGTATGAGTTCATGAGTAGACTTGTCGCTCGTTCTTGGGCTTGATCTTCGACATCAGCGTAGAACCTTTGTTGACGTGATACTTGTCTTCAGGGATCATAAGTAAACAACTAAACAATCAGTGATCACCAAAAGTACTGAACATGCTCAGAGCTTTATGGTAGACAGTGTTCGCTGAATATTAATCTTAAAGAGCGAGAGTTCCTATCAGCGGTACTGTTGACTCTTAGTACTTATCAGCGATAGTGAAACTCTAATACATTTTGTTTACTTACAATTTTCACTAAGTGTTTCTAAAGGGTCATTATCAAATCACTGAGGGTTTGGATCAACAGAACGTTAATGAAGGTCAGAGACGCATTGAAAGAGATAATTGCCAAAGAAGAGCTGATCCCAAAGGCATTTCTGGGAAGTCTTAAAGAGCTTAATGCCTGAGAAGCGTTGGATATTGTTGATGACCGTCTCAAGTTACGCAAATCCATTTGAATCTTTGAAATTCTTTTTGCCCTCTGAAAGAGATACGTTCCCAACTGGCGCGACATCGAACGTCAATTCGAAGGGGGAGATTGTTAGGGATAAATTGTATTGAATAGAAGTTCAAGGGTTGAAAATGTAAATACCTCTAAAAGGGTATAAATAGTTATGTTTATCTTTGTTTTTAGGGTTAATCATTAATAACCACCACAACCCGTATTGTTAAACTCTCTGAATGGTTTCTTATATTGAATGAATTATATATGGATGACAAGTTGAAATCAATCATGTTTATGGCTTATTGATCGTTGTTACTATCGTTATTGCACTAATCTGGGATCCACATACTGAATACTCTCTCCTCAAAGGAATTGGTCACTGGCTTGCCTCAACACTCATACGCTAAAGAATATCTTTGTTCAGTGTGTGAGAAAGGAAAACAAACGAAAGCAAGTTTCAAATCAAAGCAAGTCTCCTCAGTGACAAATCTCTTCAGCTACTCCACATGGATTTATTTGGCCCTGTCAATGTTCAATCCATCACATGAAAGAAATACACTCTGGTCATAGTAGATGAATTCTCTCGCTATACATGGGTTATGTTCCTCCGTGCAAAGAGTGACACCTCAGAAGAACTCATCTCATTTGTCATGAAAATGAAGTCCTGAACAATATGACTGTCACTCAATAAGGAGTGATCATGGGACTGAATTCAAAAACAGTTCCCTTGATAACTTCTTTGACAGCAAGGGTATCTCTCACAACTTCTCTGCAGTAAGAACTCCTTAGCAGAATGGCGTCGCTGAAAGAAGAAATAGAATGATCATCGAAGCTGCCAGATCTATGCTCAACGATTCTCTTCTTCCAACTCAATTCTAGGCAGAAGCTGTCAACACTGCCTGTTTCACTTAAAATAGGTCGTTGATCGTAAAAGATTCAAGAAAACGGCCTACGAACTCCTCCATGGAAGAAATCCATATATCAGCTTTGTTCACATCTTTTGTTGTCAATGTTTCATCTTAAACAACAGAGATGCTCTTGGAAAGTTTGATCCCAAAGCTGACGATGGAATTTTCTTAGGATACACTTCAGTGTCCAAAGCCTTCAGAGTCTTCAACAAAAGAAGACAAACTGTAGAAGATACAATTCATGTCACTATTGATGAATCCCGTTCAGCAAACTCTAGACCTACTACTGATAATGAAGAACTGAATCAGTGGATGTTTTCTCATTTTGGGGATTCAGAAGCTAACCTTAACCCCGACCCTCAGGTCAACAACCCTACCACTGATGATGTTCCTAACATCATTCCTAGCATGGTATCAAGTGAAGCTGGATCATCCTCTTGGGTTTCAGCTAATCCCATTAACACTACACCTCCTTCTGAACCCTCAATATCTGATATTCCATCTACTTCTCAGCAATCAGTGAATGAAACTTCATTTGAACCTCAACATATCTTGCCTGGTATACTTGAATCCTCGACAGCTGAAGCTTCCTCTTCAGTAGCTCCATCTGTGTCAGTGACTCATGCTCCGGCTCAGCGATGGACCTTAAATCACCTAATTGATCAAATTATTGGTGATCCAAACTCAAGTGTTCAGACTCGACGAAGTTCAGGTAACATTTGTCTCTTTGTTAATTTTATTTCGCTGATTGAACCAAAGAAAGTTGATGATGCCCTCAGAGTTCCAAACTGGGTCAGCGATATGCAAGAAGAGCTGACTGAATTTGAAAGAAACAAAGTTTCGAATCTTGTTCCCAGACCATCTAACAAGTTAGTGATAGGCACTAAGTGGGTCTATCGAAACAAGTTGGATGAATTTGGTATTGTAACTTGCAACAAGGCTCGACGTGTTGCTCAGGGATATAGACAAGAGGAAGGCCTAGACGATGAAACCTTTGCCCCCGTAGGTAGACTCGAAGCAATTCGACTCTTTCTAGCTTATGCAGTTCAGAGGGACTTCAAAGTTCATCAAATGGATGTTAAGTCAGCGTTCCTAAATGGAAAGCTGAATGAAGAAGTCTATGTTGAACAACCTCTAGGATTCTCTGATCCTAAGCATCCAGGTTATGTTTATAAACTGGATAAGGCACTTTATGGTTTAAAGCAAGCACCTCGTGCATGGTATGATACTCTATCCTCTTTTCTCCATATTGAAATTTTTTGAACGTGGTAAAATTGATAAAACTCTATTTTTTAGGAAAGTAAAAGGTCATATCATTCTTATTCAAATATATGTCGATGATATTATATTTGGTTCTACTAACCCATCTCTTTGTGATCGATTTGCTGAAATAATGAAATCTGAATACAAAATGAGTATGATAGGTGAGCTGACATACTTCTTGGGCTCCAAATCAAGCAAAGTGACAAAGTGTAACATTCGGCAAAAATCGAAACTTCCAGGTTAGCATCTGTTAAACCCGCACTAATATTAATAGAGGGAATATACCCTAATAGGACTCATCCAGAAAATATTAAAGCGAAAAAATCGCTAAAATTCCCGGTAGTTGCTTAAAAGACCCGGTTTTGACCCAAAACTAACCGGAACACCTTGTGAAATGCCAAAATACCTTAAATAACATACAACCTATATAAAATATAGGGTTTTACCTTATACATAAATCTTTCTTTTTATAAGATTTAATAATAAAACAAGAAGGTATTTTAGAAGCTTATTTTACAATCAAATTTCTAGTTAAAAATGATTTTTTTTCAAGACATAGCTATGGGCTTATTTTAAATAAATAAAAAATATATATAATTAAAAGGTTGGGGGCCCATATAGGGGCCGGCCACCCCTCCCCTAAACCCCCTCATTTGTTTTAGTTTTACTTCATTTCAAACTATTGAAAGAAAAAAAACCATCCATCTTCTTCTCTCTCTCTCTCTCTCTTGAAGATACTTGTTCTCTCCATCTTCTTCATAATTTTAACCTTCAACTCCAGAAACTTTCAGCCCTTGCAATCATCCAAATACGAAATTTCAAAGGGGTTGAAGTACTTGCATTATCCTCCTAAGGTAATAACTCCAAACTTGTGTTATTTCATACTTTTTGGCACCTTTTATGCCATTTTTCCTACCTTGTTCTACTCTTTTATTTCATCCAAATGGATGAACTCTTTTTCTTGTTCTAGAAGTGAGATAAAACACCAAGGACATGAGAAATGTCCATAAAGTGGTGAAAATCTATGAACTTCCATCATGAACTTGAGAAAAATGAGCAAAAATCATCAAAAACGTGGGTTTTGTTCTTTCACAAGAATCTGGAAATTTTTGACTTTGCATGCACATTTTCTTTATAAGTTTAAAGTATTCTCTTTCAAAAACATGTTATATGATGTTTGGATTGAATCCTTAACATCTATGGATGTTAGAGTGCTTAAAATGTGATTTCCTAAAGAATATTAGAATTTCAGAATCTGGCAGATTGGTTGCATGTACTTAGGACGACCATATCTTGGTCAAATCATGTCCAAAATTCCTCATTTTTCTTCTGGAGTAAGGTTTAATGAGTTAGGGTTCAAACCCAACTGGTCTCATAAGCGAATATTGAGATTTGAGCCTTCTACTCCTTAGAACAAATTTGGTGTGCAGCAGATGACCAACCAGATTGTTGTGTTACTTTGTTTTGCTTATAACTTTCTGTAGAAACCATAAAAATTACTCATTTCCTTTCTGGGAATTTCTCAGATGAGTTAGGTTTCACATGCACTTGGTTTCATTCAAAAATATGGAGTTTTGGTCACTTAAACATTTTATACAAGTCAAGTGTGCCAAGCTGTCCAAAATTGGCAGATTGGTACATGCAGCTTCATTCGTCCATAACTCACTCAAAAGTTATCAACAATTTGTGAATCTTTTTCCATAAGATACCTTTATGTGTTAGGTTTCCAAAGCATGCAAAAACTCTGAAAAATATTAAGTTTTGACCTTCCAAAGGTCTGTTTTTCACAGAAGGGTGCAATCTGTTTTAGGCCCTGTATGACACAAGTTAATAAAAATTATTTGGACCCCTTAAACACCTTCAAAATTTATGAAATTTGGTCAAAATAGCCTTAACTCAGTATAGTACTACATATAAATAAATGAGTAAATTTGTCATTCCAGAAAGAGTATTTCAATAGCCATTTTTGAAGTACAAAGTTTCTGCCAGATTAAGCATTTTGAAAGAGTATGAGATTTTATTATTATAACCCTATGTATATATATATATATACATGATTAAAACATTGGGACAATGTTAAACTCTTCATTTCAAATTAAATACTAAAAACAAAGGCATTTCCCAAGAGGTGGACTAAATTAGTCAAGGATTAAGATATATGGAGAAAATCAGGTTGGTCGATAGAGCTTGTTTGACTTTATAGGAGACCCGTAAAGCCTTAAGCAATCAAGCTTGCACTACTTCGCGTCTACACTTTAAGGTGAGTTTTCACAGCCCCGTTTTACTTGTTTAAATGTTTGGGCTGAAAAGCATGTTATGATTTTAAAATGCTAAATGATTCATGATACTAAAATTGTGGATATTTATGATTTAAGAAATGTGTACAAATGAATGTACAAATTTACATAAGTGACAAAGATATGTTGAGTGATAATAAAAAAATGATAAGTCCCCAATAGGTACACTACTTATTAACTCATAACGAGCCGGTGATATTTGTGGATAGCTCTATTTGGTTTGACAAACCCACCTTAACTGACGAGTAGGGGTGCACTTTATCTGTTAATAATGTTCTACTCATGTGGCCATCATACCACCTCTGAGGTAGTCCGGGGCGTAGATTGTCGGAGGCTTAGTAGTGGCT
Source organism: Saussurea involucrata (assembly GCA_033807775.1). NCBI lineage: Eukaryota > Viridiplantae > Streptophyta > Magnoliopsida > Asterales > Asteraceae > Saussurea > Saussurea involucrata. Next base: position 61,600,009 of record CM066320.1, on the reverse strand, counting down.
CAACACTTATATATCTTACAAAAATCACTCATTGTAAATTGTACTCATAAATCTTTTAAATTTGGAGCTTGTCATGAACGAACGTTTCATGAGAGTAACCATTGGATGAAAAATTGTTGTGTGTATGGAAAAAACCTGTGAACTCACCAACTCTTTGTAGTTGACCTTTGTTTTAAACATGCTTTTCAGGGGCTAAGAAGGTAAATGACAAGGTTTAATTTAGCTTGCATGACGACATCAACCGAGACTCGTCTTTTGTCATATCTTGTTAAAAACACTATTTTGGGTTACATGTAAACTTTGGATTGTAAACCCTTAACTGTAAATTTTTGGAACTTTGTAATGTATTACCTTGTGTAATTGTATGGTTGGTGTTGTTTATTTCCTAATGCTATGAATCTCTATCTGTTACATCTCGTGTTTCCGCTTTAGCGGGGTGTGACAGAAATTGGTATCAGAGCCATAGGTTATAGAGAATGCCGGTTTTCTTATGGAAACCACATCTATAACCCAACCATAAAGCAAACTATTTTCAAAACGGTTTTCGAAATGATTGTCTAAAATCTGAAGTATATTGCTAATATAACCAAGTCGAATGTCACATTATTATACCTCAATTAAACAAAGCCTGATCACCTATGTTTAATTCGGGTAAATATAATGAGAGACTCGGGTTGGTCATAATGGAAGTATGCTTAAGATAAATTTTCTACTTAAAATTTTGAAAGCATGATTTTGTGTGTGTCGGCATAAACCTTGCATATTTTAGGCACTTACAATAATACACATAATAACAAAGTCTACTATTATCGCAGCTCCCTATGTCATCCGAACACGACCCATCCGAACACGACCCATCCGAACACGACCCATCGGAACACACTCTCTCCGAGCACTCGTACTCGACCGACCCATCCGGCTACGTCACTAGCCGACCTAGGGACCGTAGACCTGCTGAAGTGGAAAGAGACCCGTACGATGTCGACCTTGAAATAAACTATGCATCACTCATTCGACCCCGTCCGACTACGTTGCGCGGTCCAAGAGTAATAACCACGGCAAGGAAGAGCGTACCATTACCTAGATGTGTGAGATTCACAAACCCATCAAGAGACATAGGAGAGTCGTCCCGGCAGGGGGCGCAATCCGGAGCCACCCAAGTGGTAACCGGGGTTCCTGTGGCTCATCCTCCCGGCATGACCACGCGGGAGAGCCAATGGGTCCTATTTATATCGCAGGATGTGCAACATCATAAGGAGAGATTGGACATACAGCATGAACACCTGAATGCAATAATGGGGGTCTTAAATGCACATAATGAGGTCTCCGATAGAACCATGGAGGTAGTTGATGCCACTAGGAGGGAGATGAGGACCCTGTATATGTACTTAATGTGGGTGATAGGAGCACTGGTGTTGATGATAGGGATGCTGATTTGGATGATGATGCACTAGAAGACCAATTATGGTGGAACTTTTGGGATTTATTTAAACTTAAACTCATATTTTTGGGGCATTTAGCCGTTTAAATTTCAAACATTGCATGTTTTGTTACTGTTTCTTTTGGGGAATTGAATATGTACGGCTTATAAATGAAATGTTTGGTTAATGTTTATATATCTCAACTACTTTAATGCATGATTATGAAATCGTGGTATGTTATTATGACAATATGTGTTGATAATAATGATAGTATGCATGAAGTAGTATCATAACTTGGATTAACATAACAAGTAGGAAGTGTAACCAAGTAACAGAATTGGTGACCATGCGACTAAATCCTTAATTAAGACCATAACTGTAGGACTATGCCTCCAAGAAGAGAGGATCCTGAAGTCGCACGGCTAGTGGCTGAGCAAATTATGGCTGCACTTCCGAACATTGTCAGCCAAGTAGCAGCTGGACTGAATGCTAATCCAAACAATGCGGGAACGGTCGGAAATCGGGAATGCACATACAAGACTTTCAGGGGCTGCAACCCTAAGGAATTCCACGGAACTGAGGGAGCCGTTGGATTATTGGCTTGGGTAGAAGGTATGGAGTCTGTTCTCAATATCAGTAAATGTACTAAAGGAAACAAGGTGGAATATGCCGCTTGCCTTCTGCAAGGACGGGCATTAACATGGTGGAACACTCAAGTACAAACCCTAGGCCGGGATGTGGCCAATAGACTGTCATGGGACGAGTTCAAAAAGATGCTCAAAGAGGAGTACTGCCCAAGGAGTGAGATCCAGAAGCTGGAAGCAGAACTGTGGAACCATGAAATGAAAGGAAACGACATAGACTCTTACACTGCCCGTTTCCATGAGCTGGCAAAGCTGGTGCCACACTTGGTGACGCCCGAGGAAAACCGAGTGGATAGATACGTGTGGGGTTTATCTGAAGAAATCAGAGGAAATGTTACTTCGGCCGACCCGAAGACTCTTCAAGAAGCAGTGAATCTAGCAACGAGACTCACTAACAACGCAAATCGTTCGAGAACAACTGGGAATGACAAAGCCGGAGGGAAAAGAAAGATAGAAGAGCCTGCAAGAAGACAATTTGGGGGAAGATCAGACAAGGGTCAGAGAGTGACCGGAAATTTCGGAATTCAAGCACAGGCAGAGGTTAAAGAAAGGGGGCCATGCCCAAGATGCGTCAAGTGCAATAATCGACACCTCGGAAGATGCATCATTTGCTCCAAGTGTAACAAAGGAGGTCATGTCGCCAAAGATTGCAAGAGCGGGGGAAAGCGAACCTGTCACGAGTGTGGGAGCCTAGATCACTATCGGAGCGCATGTCCGAAACTGAACCGAAGGCCTAATGCAAATCAAGCGCGACCATTCAATCAAGGGAATCAAGGAGGTCAGGCACGAGGTCGAGTGTTTGAAATTGGAGCAGATGAAGCAAGACGAAACCCAGATGTAGTCACAGGTACGTTTCTCTTGAATAATCATTATGCAACAGTATTATTTGATTCGGGAGCGGATAGGAGCTTTGTATCACTAGAGTTTAGGCCGAAAATTAACTTGGAACCTCAAAAGTTGAAAGAAGCGTACGTTATTGAATTTGCTAATGGACAGGAAGTTAGGGCCAGAGATGTAATTAAAAACTGTACCCTAAAACTGGCAGAAAAGGATTTTAGCATAGATTTAATCCCAATCAAGCTAGGAAGCTTCGATATAGTCGTAGGTATGGATTGGTTATCGAAAAATCGCGCTGAAATCGGTTGCTCCGAAAAGATCGTCCGAATACCACAAACCGAAGGAAGAGTACTTGAAATACAGGGAGAAAACTCCGTGAGAAAATTCAAAATGGTGTCGAGTATGAAGATGCGAAAGTATTTGCGGAAAGATTGTGTTGCGTTTCTGACACACGTGGTGGATAAGGAGATCAAGGAGAAGAATATTCAAGACTTTCCAATAGTACGAGATTTTCCCGAGGTATTCCCAGATGAATTACCTGGATTACCCCCACCTAGACAAGTGGAATTTCATATTGACTTAATTCCGGGAGCGGCACCCGTGGCGAAATCACCTTACCGGTTAGCACCTTCAGAAATGCAGGAGTTGTCAGAACAACTTAAGGAGCTACTCAATAAAGGATTCATCAGACCCAGCTCTTCACCCTGGGGAGCTCCAGTTTTATTCGTTAAAAAGAAAGATGGTTCATTTCGTATGTGCATCGACTACAGGGAACTTAATAAGTTGACCATCAAGAACCGATATCCCCTTCCTCGAATCGATGACCTGTTCGACCAACTTCAAGGTGCTACGTACTTTTCAAAGATTGACCTACGGTCTGGATATCATCAAATGAGGGTTCGTGAGGAGGACATTCCTAAGACAGCGTTTAGGACTCGATATGGACATTATGAGTTCCTAGTCATGCCTTTTGGACTGACAAACGATCCAGCAGTCTTTATGGACCTAATGAACAGAGTATGTCGACCGTACTTGGACAAATTCGTAATTGTGTTCATAGATGATATATTAATCTATTCGCAAAGCAAGAAGGAACATGAGCAACATTTAAAGCAAATACTAGAACTGCTCAAAGACCAGAAGCTGTATGCTAAACTTTCCAAATGCGAATTTTGGATTCGTGAAGTGCCACAGAGCCCTGGTGCCAATCCTCAGAGCTCTGATGTTGACACACATCTTTTTCCATCAGAAGCACAGACTCCACCTGTTGTCCATGCTCCAATGAACATATGGACAAAGAATCACCCCCATCATCAGATTATAGGTGCTACTGAAGATGGTGTAAAGACAAGATCGGAAACAATCAATGTGGCTTTCTTTGTAAATTTCCTAAGTATGATTGAGCCAAAAAAGATTTCTGAAGCCCTGGAAGACCCAAACTGGATTGAAGCCATGCAAGAGGAGCTTCTGGAGTTTGAAAGAAATAAAGTTTGGTCCTTGGTTCCACTTCCAGAAAACAAAGCTGCTATTGGAACCAAGTGGGTGTTCAGAAACAAGAAAGATTAGGATGGTATTATCATCAGAAACAAAGCTCGTCTGGTTGCAAAGGGATATTGCCAAGAAGAAGGCATTGATTATGACGAAACCTTAGCACCTGTGGCTAGGCTAGAAGCTATCAGAATCTTCTTAGCCTATGCTGCCCATAAAGGTTTCAAGGTCTATCAAATGGATGTAAATCTGCTTTTCTGAATGGCAAACTCCAAGAAGAAGTCTACGTCCAGCAACCACCAGGTTTTGAAAGTTGAGAGTTTCCAGACCACGTATACAATCTAGACAAAGCTCTGTATGGCCTTAAACAAGCCCCTAGAGCATGGTATGAAACTCTGTCAAAATTTATGTTGAATAATCATTTCGAAAAAGGCACTGTCGATACAACCTTATTCATTAGGAGGTATAAAAATGATATTCTTCTGGTCCAGATATTTGTTGATGACATTATCTTTGGGTCTACAAGGCAGGAATACTGTGACAGGTTTGAGGATTTGATGAAAAGTGAATTTAAAATGAGCATGATGGGAGAACTTTCTTTCTTCCTTGGTTTACAAGTTAAACAATCCATCAGATGCACATTTATAAGTCAATCTAAATATGTCTCTGATATTTTTAAAAAGTATAAGCTCAATAATTCAAATCCTATGAAAACTCCTATTGCCACTGGACTTAAACTTGACCATGATCCACAAGGTCAATCTTTGGATGTCAAGAACTACAGAGGCATGATAGGGTCACTTCTGTATTTAACTGCAAGTAGACCTTATATAATGTTTGCAACCTGTCTTTGTGCCAGATTTCAAGCAAATCCTAAGGAATCCCATTTGTCTATTGTCAAACGAATCTTTAAATATCTCAAAGGGACTCAATTTTTAGGTCTCTGGTTTCGAGCTTATTGCATACACAAATTCAGATTATGGAGGATGCAGGAATGACAGAAAGTGTACTTCTGGTAGCTATCAATTACTTGGAGATAAGCTAGTCAGCTGGACATCCAAGAAACAGAACTGTGTCTCAACTTCTACAACAAAAGAAGAATATGTTGCTGCTGCTAGTTGTTGTTCTCAAGTAATCTGGATGAAAACACAGCTCAAGGACTATGGCCTGGAGTACAACAAAGTCCCAATTCTGTGTGACTCCAAAAGTGCAATAGCAATTACAGCCAATCCAGTTCAGCACTCAAAGACAAAACATATCGACATAAGGTACCATTTTAAAAAGGATCATGTTGAACCGACATCCAACTTGCTGATTTGTTTACAAAACCCCTTGATGAAAGGAGATTTAACTTCTTAATCATCAAGATGGGTATGCTGGACATGTCCTCCTAACTCTGTTTAAAAATCAACAGAGCCTCTGATGATCATCCTAGATCTCTGTCAAATTAGTTAGGTATGATACTTCAATAGAGCCTCTGATGTGCATCTCAGAGCTCTGCCAGCACACTTTTTGAATATTTTCTTCTATGAATTCCAAATATGTATATATTTTTTTGTAAATATTGTCTAATCTTTCCAAGAGTTGCAAGAAAAGAGAAAAGTTGTAAAGATAAATTTGTCAATTAAGCTCATGATTTTAGGGGGAGCTTAAACGGAAAAATAAGCATGGTTTAAGGGGGAGCAAGTCAAAACAATTTCAAATCTTTTTCAGGAAGGGAAAACCTGTTCTGATGAAAACATTTTTAATAATGTCAAGAACTTACCAGAACTCTAACATTTCACCAGAGCCTCTGATGATGTTCACTAGAACTCTGTGAAATCTCTGAGTCAGTTCTGCTTTAGTTCTTTGACTACTTTCACATCAGATACAGGATTTGCAAATGATTTTAAGGTAAAGGTGAAACACTTTGAGTTACTTGAAAGAATGGACATAATCTTCCATCAGAAATAAAATGTGTTGAGAGTTTCACCAGACCTCTGCCATTTCTCTGATAATGGTCATCAGAGATGCGGGTTATTTTTTTGAGCGTCAACCACACGTCACCCACAAATCTCTAACCATGACGGTTTGATAGCCCAAAATATGTCAAAACCAAAACCCACGTGGCATCTTCTGATTGAAAGACCAACCGTTAGCTGTTTCCACGTTCTACTGTAGAGGCCGTTCCACTATCTGACACTCGAGTACCTACAGTACCTACGATGGTTATCCAGCCAGATATTTCGAGTATAAATACCCATTCCCTTGACCCATTTCATTTCTTACGACTTCTAAGTATTCAAACCTTCATATTCTTCCCTCCTTTGTTCAAATATCCTTGTGTTCTTCAAAACCCAGAAACCTGCAACAATGGCGGAACAAGCAAACTCGGCGGAATCAAGCAGGATAGTACCCGTTGATCAAATAGTGATCCAACCCTACAATTTTGTAGAAAACAACTACAGATTCGACGCCAATCCAGCCAACTATTTGCCCATTTACCATGTATTCGTGGAGTTTTTCAGAAACTCTGAAATCTTCCAAGCCCTCACAATGTTCGATGATGACCTTCCAGAGATTTATGTCCAACAATGGTGGACAACTTGTCAGTACATTCCAGATAGGAAAGGTATTATTGGGAAGACTATTCGCATTCACGACAAAACCCTTCGAAGAATTTTTGGAATGCAGACCACTAGACAGTTGGGTATTCCTGCATATGAAAAACCCCCAAAGGTCCTTGTTCTTCTTGCATTTGTTCAGTTCTTAGGCTACGACAAAGGCCTAACCAAGATTGGGGATTTCAAGAGAGGTAATCTACCCCCAATCTGGAATTTCATGTTTTCCACACTCAACAGAACCATAACCTGCCAAAGTGGTAGCCAAGACCAAGCTAGCACTAAAATACTTCAAATCATGTACGACTTATACTTCCACAAGCATTTCGACTATGCCAATATCCTCTATAAATAACTTCTAACTGCAGTAAACACCAAGACGTCGACTCTAGCGAGAGGAGGTGTTGTGGGTGACCACAGACATCTGAAGCACATCAGATTTCCAAGGTTCATTAGCCTTGTCATCAGAGAAGCATTCCAAACTCTGCATCTAGTTTAACAGAGCAATCCAACTCCTGGATGGGTGATGTCCAGATTCAACCCGACAACCACAGGTGCGTATCCTAACACAAGAAGAATTCCACGCACAATGCTCTCTCTGATAAATCCAACCCACATTTCTCTACAAAACTATAGACATGCTTCTCAACCTCAAGAAGCTGAGGTGAGATCCCCAGCATACATAGGTCCTGAACCATCATTAGAGTCTGTTAGTATTGTGAGAGAAGAGGAAGTACAAAGACCAGAGGTAAGAGTACCCAAAGTGGGGTCTTCCTCTGCAAATCGAGAGGAGGAGGAAGTAGTTGACAGAGCATCCCCTATGGAGGCTGTCCAAGAGGAAGTACGGGAAACTACAGAGGAGGTGGCAGAGAGTTCGTCCTCCTCTGGCAGTAGTGAGGAAAAGGAGAGTGAGGGAGAGACTTCTGAGTCTTCTGAATCCCTAGGAGCCGAGGGAAATATGAGCTTAGAAGAAGATGTTCGTATGAACACACATGTGCATTTCCCAAGCCCAACTCCCAGTGCTACCACACAACCTATCATTGGTGATCAAGACCAAATGGATATTGAAACAGAGGTGCACACCTCGAACCCAAACCAGCTTGAACTACTAGAGGCAACTCTTCACGCCTCTGGTATGCACGAAACCGGGGAATCCATTTTTGGTAATGATGTCCAATCGCCCCATAACATCAATAGGTCACATACACATGCTAAAGCCTTTGTGGCTTGCATAGACTTGACACAAACTAGCCCTGAGATCTTTAGAATCTTACGTAGGCTGTGCCCAACTCAAGGGCAGTGGTATGACCTAGTCTCATAAGGGAAGACCTGCCTTGATCACAGATCTTCTCAACACATCAGATTTCCTTCTCCAGAACCTGAGCTGGAAGAGGAAACTCTGATCAGAACACCCAGAGATATATCCCCTGAAAAGGAACCTCAAGGATTGGGTGGAAGTCCTCCAAGAGTCAACATCCAAACAACTCTTGAAGGAGGCCCCTCTGAGCTCGAGGTTGACTTGGATCCATGTGTTGGAACCAAGGTTACCCCCGCTGACACTGTCACCAGAGCAGAGCTCAAAAGTTTCTGTGACAGTATTAGTAACTCCTTGAATGAGTATAAACTTATCAATGATGGCAAAGAGGAGCTGATCCGTAAGGAGAATGCTTCTCTCATAGAAGAGCTGCAAGAGGTCAAAAGAAAATATATGCAAAGACTTCTCAGAATTTTGCTGATTCGGAAAAGGCCATAGCAGATGAGACAAAGAAGCTGACAACAGAGATCTATGATCTGAAGAGAATCATGGCAGAGAATCACACAGCAGCAATGTACAAAACTCCGCCAATGCCTTCCATTCTCCACTCTGACTCCAATATCAGAACCTTGACAGAGATGATCAACAACTCTGTCAAGGATGCAATCAAAGAGGCCACGATTCTGCCACTCCACACAATGCCTTTTGTCCAAGCCCCAACGAACTACCTATGACAGTTGTCCAGATGGGAGAGTTTAGCAGAAACGTACTAAGCAAAATGATGACCATCTAGTCCAAATTTGTCATGAAAGCTCAAGCGACAGAAAGACATGTCCAGACATCTCTTGACTCTCACAAATTCAACTTTGAGAGTCAAGTGGATGAGATCAGAACTGCGGCAACAGAGGTCGAAGATGTTTTGAAAAAGGCTATCGTTATCTTCACAGATGCCATCTTACAGACTGCTACGCACAAAAGACCTGCAGAAGAAACCCAGAGGGAGAACCTTCAAAGAAGAAGGGTAAGTTTGTTGTTCCGGACTCACCCAATGCCGGCATTGCAGCTTCTGATGATGATGATGACTTCCAAGACACTGCAGCAGAGCCCTCAGACAATCAGATGGGAGAGTCCTCGGAGCAACAAAAGGGGGAGACAGAAAAGGGGAAAGAGAAAGAGGCAGAGATAGGGGCAGAGAAAAAAGAAGAAACACAAGGGGAAAAGGAGACAGAGGAAACTCCAACAGAGATGATGATGGTGGAGTTCGACTACATGTTCAAAGATAGAACGTTCAGAGCACCAGAAGAAGTGTCGACATCTCAACCACCAGAGATCATCATCGTAGACACTCCTCCCCAATCCCCAAGGACTGAACCAGAGAGAACAGAACCATTCTCTGTTGAAGAACAAATAAAACAAACCCAAACTGCAGAAGAATCACAACCTAAAAACCAACCCCAAAACCCACCTTAGCAAAACCCTCAACAGAATCCAGAATCATCAACCCAACACACAGACAAACCTTCTCTAGAAGAAGTGTTTGCATATCTCTATGCTGATAGAGATATTATCCCCATTAATGCCAGACCCAATAACCCTTACCTTAATCCGATCAGAGCTAACAAACTTACAGATGATAGGTGAAGATTCATCGAAACAAAATCCTATCTCAACAACGCCATCAACTCATCTTTCGTCTTCAATAGGATCCTGAAGATCGAGCACAAAAAATTTTCACATTACAGGATCGTATACCATGTTTACACAGTGGATTCAGAGAACAGGAAGATAGAGATGTTCAACGACAATGACTTAGTTCTTCTGAATCCCTATGATCTAATAACACTTCATGCCTACTGTGTGAACAACAGCGACAGGTACAAACCCGTAAAAACTGCACTGGTTGAAGTTCAGTATGCTATGCAAGAGCACATAAACCTCAGAACAAAGGTTGATTTCCAGCCTGGCATAGAATTTTAACTCGAGAGACTGAAACAGGAACCGTGATTGGAAATCCACCAATCTTCATCTGTGTTAGGTCTAGAGTTTTGTCAAAAACACAACTGTTAAGATCTGATCTGAAGAATCAGAATTCTGAGTAAGAAGACTTAGAAGTTCTGATCAGAGAATAATGAAAAGATTACAAGTATGGAAGTTGGTCAGAAGACTCAGAAGTTCTGAGTAGAAGACTCAGAAGTTCTGAGTGAGAAATCTCAAAAAGATTCTAAGTGTTGGATTCTGACTAGAAGGTTCAGAGTTCTGAGTAGGAGACTCAGAACTTCTGACTATGAAGACAAATGTTCTGAAGCGCTTATTCAGAAGTATGTTCAGAATTCATATCTTGGGATATTCTCTGTTATATTCAGTTACTAATTAGGACACGTGTAATTGTTCTATTAGTCTGTTTCTTATATGTACTGTAGCTTTAGCTATTCTCTACAGTATATATAGGAGTTAGCAACTGTAGCTAATAGAATCTTTGATATAATCTTTGGTGAATCCATTTAGAGAAAAATTCATTGTAATATCTTGTAATTCACAGATTGTTAATAAATCATATGACCAGTTGCTGTGAATACGATCTTAATTGTTCATATTTGATTGTAAGAGTGTATCCTGGACTTTCAATTGGTATCAGAGCCAATCAACAAACAAATTCGTCCAAGAGTGTGTTTGATCGCGTTCTTGAAGTTTCTTGATTAATTCGACAATTGATTCCGCTGCTGCTAACAATTCTTGAATTCCTAACAATTCTTGAATTCGTTTCTATCATTGATTCAAGAAATTTGAATTTGTCTTTCTGTTGAATCGATATCTTACAATCAAGTCATTCAAAGATTTTCTCCCTATGCTGATTAATTCTCGAAATTAAACAGAGATCACAGGTATGTTTTCGAAATTCGTGATTGGTTTCTTGTTCAAAGTGATTCTATCTGCTGAATGTTGATTAGTATTCAATTTTTTTTTAAAAGAAGATTTCATTAATTCATGTACTCTAACTGTTTGATGAAATGCATGTGACAGATTTGATTAATTCTTGCATGTTCTAGATTTGTGTTGATTCTCATTTTTGATCATAACTCATAGTTGATATTTGAATTTGTCATTTCATCATGCCTAAGATTGTTGAAGTTTTTGTGAGACCTGCAATTTCTATAACCAGTTCAGACAATTTACAAAAATTAAGTCATGTAAAAGCAAAAGAAACAATTTCTAATCCAAAAACTGAGATTGTTCATTTTGAAAGCAAGATTGCTAATCTTGAAGCCAAATTTGAGGAAAGTGCAAAAGTTGTTGTAAATTTGCAAAAAGATAAATTCGATCTTCTAAAATATTTCGAAAAGGCTCAAGAGAACACAAAGTTGTTAGAAAAAGAGAATGTTGATTTGAAAGAGAAAATCAATTTTGAAAGAAAGATATTGACAGATTCTAAAAATAGAATCAAATCATGTGAAATGAAAAATTGTCAACTCTTGAAACAAATCTATGATTTTGAACAAGTTCTTATACTTGAAAGAGAGAAATTTGAGAAAGAAAGAAGAGACTTTCAAACTGAGAGGAAAGGTTTTGAAACAAAGTCTGTTGAATTATCTATGAAAATTTCTGATTTGGAGAAAATTCTTGCAAAAGAAAGAAAAGAGTTTGAATGCAAGAAAAATGTTTTTCAAAAAGAAAAGAATGGTTTTGAGAAAAAGAAAACTGAAATGTTAAATGAGTTTTCTGTGAAAATCAATGAGTTGGAGAAAGAGTTAGAAGATGGAAGTAAAGAAACTGAAAAGAAGAAGGTAAATGATTTTAAAGAAAAATGCATAAAAGATAATTTTTTAGATGAACGAAAGATTTTTCAAAATGAGATAAAGAAGCTAACAAAGAAATTATATGGTTTATCAACAGATATTATGAAGGAGCAAATGGTAAATCTGATCTTCAAAAGAAATATGATTTGATTTTTAAAGAAAATAATGTTTTAATCAACAAGGTGAAAGAACTTGAAGATATTATTTTTAAAGTTGGTGTTTCAAAACAAGCAAGTCCTGATACAATTGATCAGACTCCGCTTGTAAACTCAACTAACTCTGAATGTTCATTTAAAACAACTTCAAGTTCAATTTTTAAAAACATTTCTTTAAAAGAATTAAAAAGATCAAATGATTTCTCAAAGGATCAGATTCATCCTTCGAATCTTTTCTATAATTCTCTGTTTGATAAATTAGATAATAATTCGGATGTGCCTAAAGTGAATACTTCTTCTAAGCCTAAAGATAATCTCATCTTCAAAAGAGTTAAGATGGAATGGAGAGTTAAAGGAACAACTTCCAAGAAAGAAGTGCCAAAATCAAAAGTTCCTAATTCAAATGTCAAGAAGAACAATACATTTCAAAGAAAATCTTTTGTTAAACCTGATGTGATTTATTCTGTAAATCAATTAGTCAGAGTTGCACAAAAGAAACTTTGTTGTTCATATTGTGGGACTAATGATTTTGTGAACAAGAGTTTTATTCAGCACTGGTATGGTTCTTATAGAATATCTGCATATGCTACTGCACCTAACAAACCTGGACCCAAGTTCATATGGGTACCAAAGTCAACTTAATCTGTTTTGCAGGTTATTCATGTGTAGAGCTGAATGATAATACTGACACATGACTTAAAACCGATGCTGTGCTTAAATTGAGAATCTTGACTTTTGGATAATTCAGTCCAAAACTCGATCTGAATGTAATTATGGATTTCTGATTCATATAGATCAATTTGTTGATCTTGAAGATTTTTTTTGAAAAAGTTCTGTTTGCTATGAGGTTATCGAACTCATAGATGTGAGTGTTTTTCGTAGAAAACATTTCAAGAGAATGTGTTCAGAATCACATTTTAAGCAACCCTGCAAATTTTGGTTGAAAAATTCTGATTTTTGAGCAAGTTATGGTGATTTGAAGTTCAGAATGTTCAAAAATCACAAAATCCAAACATTTTTCTAAGGAATTTTCTCTGGATAGTTTTATCAGAATTCTGACTCTCTTACTCAGAAGTTCTGACTCTATTACTCAGAATTCTGACTCAACTAATCAGAATTTTGAACAAGTTACTCAGACTTCTGACTCTACTACTCAGAATTCTAACTCAACTAATCAGAATTCTGACTCTGATACTTAGAATTTTGAACAAGTTACTCAGAATTCTGACTTTTCTACTCAGAATTCTGACTCAACTACTCAGAATTTGGATTTTTTATATCTAATGAGGAATCATCGTAGATGATTACCAAAATCTCTTGATTTTGCAGGATTATCTTGATTTCAGAGGAAGTATTGACTCAAAATTTGATCTGATTGTTTCAAGATAAAGTTCAAAACCCGTGCTTCAACGTTTTAGGTTTTTGAACATATCAGTTCAAAACCCGTACTTAAATGACAATGGCTTCTGAATAATTCAGTTCAGGAACCGTACTTCAGAGACTAAGACTTCTAAACAAATCAGTTTAGAACTCATATTTCTCAGGTGATATCCTTAACTGTCATATTTTTATGTTTCAAGGAACAAGTGGTGAAAGGTAACATTGCATTACGTTTATTTCTATTGCTTTGAATGTTTGAATCTTAACAAATTTAATTCAATAATATGAATTTTTTTTTAATTTTCATTCAATGAATAAATGTGTGTCAAAGAGTGATTTTACAAGTATTTTGTATTATCTGAGCTATATTTGTTTCAACTTTCACTTCTGAATTAAATCGAAAGGTAAGCAAAACATGAATGAAATTATGCCGAATGCTCAATGTTATGAAATCTGTACTTATATAGAATATAATGCTCAAAAAGCCTAAATGTCAGAATGATGGATGGAAACGAAAATATGGGGGAAGTACTACGTTTTAGAACCAAGTTATTGAGATGCAATATATATATATATATATAATTTGTTAGTTTGAAAGTTTGTACCTGTGGCCTTTCTGGTTTGGGAGAGTAAGTCCTAAGGGGTGCTCGACACCTAGTCCCTAAGATCAACTGGTCTGGGATCGGCTGACCCAAATCCTGCAATAGAACTAGATAGAAAGCCATGTTCTACTGGTACAAATGGGTTTAAGATATATCGATATGGCCTTTCTGGTTTGGGAAATTAAGTTCCAAGGGGTGCTTGTCACCTAGCACCTAAGACCAATTGGTCTGGGATATGCTGACCCAAATCCTGCTATAGAACTAGATAGAAAGTCATGTTTAACGATGTATCTTATTCTTACTAAACTTTTTGATTAAAAGATGCCAATGTGCACAAAATTAAAAGATGTCAATGAGCACAAAATTAAAAGATGCCAATGAGCACACATCTCTTGAAACTTTGGGAAAATTCAAAGTCGCAATAAACCTGTAAATATGTGAAAATCCTGATTTTGGACAAATAGTGTAAGTAGAGCAAAGTATTCGTATATGTTTAGAATTGCATATTCTTGAAGCTAATCATATTTCGCATGCTAAGCACACCAAATAAATTTAATAAAGGGATTGAAACTGAACATTTTTAACTTGATATGCAATGATGACTTGTATTTGAATCCAAACACATGCATTTGATTTCATTTGATTGAAAATCTGATAAATTTCATTAAGTTGGTTTTCTTTTGTAAAATTTTCAAATGATCAAATGTTGGTAGTTATCAAGTGTAGTTCAGTGAATCTTATTTTCCTTGTATAAATGTTTTCATTAAAGCACTATATTTGAAATGAATAATAAAATATATGCATACTTTCAGGGGGAGAAAACAAATTGCTCCATAATTTTTATTTTGAGGGGGAGCAATGTTATTCATTAAGGAGGAGAAAAAGCATAGACTTCATTTGAAGAAAAAGCATCGCTAAAGTTTTGAAAATCAAGGGGGAGAAAAGCTAAAGATTTTGAAGATGATTTTGCTTTCCAAAACTTTAGGGGGAGAAAAGCTAAAGATTTTGAAGATTGATATGGTTCTTGTACATAAATAACAAAAGAGAGAAATGTTATTTTAAGAAGGAGAAGAGGAAAAGAAAACTGATCGGTTGTTTCTTATAAAGAAATCTTATGAAAGATGAAATGAAGATGAGAATTGTCATTTCAAGGGGGAGCAAAGAAAAAGCAAATATGTAACAGAAATCAGTTTGGAAATCGTTGTTGATGCTGATTAAAGACTGGCCAGAAGTTATTAACTCAGATCAGAATTCTGAGCAGAAGTTGTCAAAGCATTCAGAAGAGATCCTTCTGAAGATTGTTCCTGCTCTAAAAATTTTGATGATGAAAAGTACAAGTGTGTTTGACAAAAAGGGGGAGATTGTTAGGTCTAGAGTTTTGTCAAAAACACAACTGTTAAGATCTGATCTGAAGAATCAGAATTCTGAGTAAGAAGACTTAGAAGTTCGGATCAGAGAATAATGAAAAGATTACAAGTATGGAAGTTGGTCAGAAGACTCAGAAGTTCTGAGTAGAAGACTCAGAAGTTCTGAGTGAGAAATCTCAAAAAGATTCTAAGTGTTGGATTCTGACTAGAAGGTTCAGAGTTCTTAGTAGGAGACTCAGAACTTCTGACTATGAAGACAAATGTTCTGAAGCGCTTATTTAGAAGTATGTTCAGAATTCATATCTTGGGATATTCTCTGTTATATTCAGTTACTAATTAGGACACGTGTAATTGTTCTATTAGTCTGTTTCTTATATGTACTGTAGCTTTAGCTATTCTCTACAGTATATATAGGAGTTAGCAACTGTAGCTAATAGAATCTTTGGAGAATCTTTGATATAATATTTGGTTAATCCATTTAGAGAAAAATTCATTGTAATATCTTGTAATTCACAGATTGTTAATAAATCATATGACCAGTTGCTGTGAATACGATCTTAATTGTTCATATTTGATTGTAAGAGTGTATCCTGGACTTTCAATCTTCCTACAGAAGCGCATCAAAAAGGCCATCGGATCTGCTGAGTCCCACAAATACTCAAGTGAATCGCTGCAGTATCTCAGGAACATCATCGCAAATCTACCAAGAGAAAAATGTCCAGAAGATGCGATGAGGTTCTACATCAACTAGATAGACCTCATGTTAGAATTCAGAGACTTAATCAGAAGATTCGACAAAATTCTAAGAGGAAATTACTATGCTTAAGTGTACTAACTCTTTTGTACTGTATTGTAATTATTTTAAAAGATTTGTGCTGTTAGCTTCAATCTTCCTAATCATAGAAATATTTAGAAGTAGTGAAAAATAGGCTAAGTGAAGAAAAGCCTCTTACAGAGGCTCTGCCGAACTCACCAAAAGATCAGGGTCGAGAAGCTACAGAAGCAACAGAAGGGTCCTACAGAACCTCTGTTGGACTTAAAGAAGACTCAAGACTCGGAAACAAAAGAAGACTGCTCCACAGAGGACCAGACCGCAGAACCTCTGTAACTCATTACAGAGCCTCTGTGGTCTTCAACAAAGACTTCAAAGATATTATTAATATCTTGCTACTGTTACAGGACCCGTTCATCAACTTGCATGGTAGCATGCCCTGTCCAACGTCGACGTGTCAAACTCTGATTGGACTCAACATGGCTTAGTACATAATAGACGTCTGCTGCATTAAATGCAATACAACACGTCTTACTGTTCATGCCGCTCTTGCAACTGTTCACGACATCCGTTCAACTATTCATCAGTACCGTCTGAATAGTAGCATATGCTTTATGGTCCCCTTTAGAGTAGTATATAAGGAAGATTCATGTTGAGTTCTTCCTTATCACTTATCATTTTATTATTATCATCAATCACATATAAATCGACCATCATAAGAACACAAAAAGCTTATTCACCTTAAGAGTCATATCCTTTTTGAAGCTTTTCTTACTCTTTGTTCTTAAATCTGTTCTTAATATATATTCAGTAAACTTTGAAATATTATTTCCTGTTCATTGTTTATTTATATTTTGGTCTAAATCTATCAAACTTATCTGTTAGTTCTTCAAATACGCTTCCGCATCAAACATTAACTTGAACTAATAGATCTGATAATCTTGTATAAGCAAAACGGGAACCAACGATTGGTATCAGAGCGAAGCTTGATTTTCAATATCATGTGATCCTCGTTTTACAACTTTTATTTGATAGATTACTTTCCTTCTCTTCATCACCATATTTCTGGATATTAGGTGTACCCAGAAAACCTTCCAGATCTTCATACTCATAAATCCTCCATCAGATTATCCTTTCCTCAAAATGACAAATACAAATAACTTTTTCACTACTGGCTCATTAACCAAACCTCCTACTCTTCTTAGAGATGAGTATCCTCAATGGAAAATAAGAATGGTTCATTTTTTTGAGGGTACTGAAAAAACTCTCAAACAATATCTATACAATCTTCCTCCGGTTCCTATGATAACTATGCCACGTGTACCAGCTACTGCTGAATCTCCTGAAATCCCTGAACATCAAAAACCTAAGCCAAAAGAAGAATGGTCAAATGAAGATAAGGCAGAAGATGAAGTTGCACAGAAAACAAAGAGAATACTGATCATGGCTATCCCCAACGAAAATTTTCAATCCTTAGATGCATGCGAAACAGCGCACGATCTCTGGAAAGAATTAGAAAGACAACTGGAAGGGGGTGCTAAAACACAGAAGAACCGAAGGGCACAATACATAAACGAGTATCATGCCTTTAGAGCCTCTGCAACAGAATCACTGCAAACAACATACGATCGGTTCAACTCTCTCATAAACAAATGCAGAAAGTCTGGTATTCACAGAACCACGGAAGAAAATAACGTCATGTTTCTAAAGAGCCTGAACGATGAGTGGCTTCAGTTGTCTATGTCTTTACAAACAAATCAAGATCTAGACTCCTGGACACTCTCTGATCTCTATGGAACACTAGACGTACAAGAGCCTCAAATAGCTCAAGCTAAAACACTAACCATTGTACCATACGCATTGGTTAGTAAATCTACAGAGGCTACGGACAGACCAAGAAATGAGAGATCTACAGAGGAGAAAAAGAAGGAGAAAAAGAAGATGGTAATGATTGATAGCGAAGAAGACGAGCTGAAAGAGGAAGAAATAACTCTTGCGTCATTAGCTAAATCAATGGCTCTATTGACAAGAGAGTTTAGAAATAACCAAAGGAATTCTGGTAGAAGAGATGATGGTAGAAGAGATGAAGGAAGAGGAGAAGAATCAAGTGACCGACAGAGGTCAGACTACAGAAATGATGACCAACAGAGGTCGAGCGAAAGAAGCTACAGAGGAAATGACCGACAAAGATCAGATGACAAGGTAAGCCACACACAAGAATGCTACAAATGTGGTAAGCCTGGTCATTACGCAAACGAATGCAGAACAGAGAAAGGTGGAGACCAACAGAAGTCCGAAGATCGAATTGGAAACACCTCCCAAGGTTGTTTCAACTGCGGCAAGCCAGGTCATTTCGCTAAAGAATGCAGAAGTAGACAAAATCGCCCAGAGAAGGACTCAACTTTTTACAAAAAGAAGGTTGAGTATTATGCGCAAAAATCCCTAATGGCGAACAAAGCGCATTCTGAGGCAAGCAAGGAGGACTTCGAGTCAGACTCTACCTCTGACGATGAATTTCCCACAAATGCCCTGTTCTGTGGCATGGCAGAAGTTGACTCCGGCACTGACAATGAAAAGCAACATGTGCCAATTTGGTATCTTGACTCCGGATGCTCAAGGCACATGACTGGCGACAGAAGATTACTATCCACATACAAAGAAACACACGATGGTGGATCTGTAACTTTTGGAGACAACATGAAGGGACACATCAAAGGCTATGGAGTCATACAGAAAGAAAATGTCTCTGTATACAAAGTTGCATATGTGAATGGCCTCAAACACAACCTACTAAGTGTAAGTCAACTCTGTGATACAGGATTCGATGTGTTATTCAAAAGAACTTTTTGCTCTCTACAAAGTGAAAACACAGGAATGGAACTTCTGCGAGCTGAAAGAAGAGGTGATCTATACCTAATGAATTTTACTTCAAAATCCAAGGACAAAGTTTGCCTAGTAGTCTGCAAAAGTGAAGAAGTGTGGTTATGGCACAACAGGTTCTGTCACTTAACCTTTCACACCCTGGATAAACTAGTAAAACTCGATCTAGTTAAAGGTTTGCCAAATGTTAAATTCAATAAGGATCACTTGTGTTCGGCCTGTGAAATGGGAAAACACAGAAGGGCTTCCCACAAAGGCAAAACAGACGTATCTTGCACTAGGCCTCTGTACATGCTTCATGTTGACCTCTGCGGTCCCATTGCTATACAGAGCTTAGGTGGCAAGAAATACATACTTGTTCTAATTGATGAGTATTCACGTTTCACATGGGTTGAATTTATTAGAAAGAAATCAGATGTTCCAATTATACTGATAAATCTACTGAAAAGAATTCAAGTTCTTTAGGACTACAGAATACAGAAGTTAAGAAGTGACAATGGCACATAATTTAAAAACTGTGTCAATGAAGCCTATCTTTCTACAGAAGGAATATCACAGAACTTCTCTGCCGCTCGAACTCCACAACAGAACGGTGTAGTCGAAAGAAAGAATCGAACACTTGTGGAGGCCGCAAGAACTATGCTATCTGCATGCGGATTATCAATGAACTTTTGGGCAGAAGCAATTTCTACTGCATGTTATACACAGAATTGTTCAACCATTGTGAAAAGACATCTCAAGACGCCTTACGAATTGCTTCACAAAAGGAGGCCAAACATCAAGTTTTTCCATGTATTCGGATGCAAATGCTTTGTTTTAAACGACAGAGATTCAAGAGGAAAGTTTGAAGTAAAAGCTGATGAAGGCAAATTCATTGGATACTCTGCCACTTCCAAAGCCTACAGAACATTCCTTACAAAGTCTCGCAAGATTGTAGAAAGCATCAATGTTTCTTTTGATGATTCATTCCAAATGACTTCTGAACAAATCAGTTCAGAACTCGGAAATAAAGGGAAATCCTCTGACATCTCAAAAACAAAAGAAGATTTGGATCTTCTATTTTAGAGATGTTCAACAATGACATTGATCCTTCTGTTGGAACCATCAGAATTTCTGAAGAACCATCCTCTGTCGGACAAAATCCTACAGGT
Source organism: Saussurea involucrata (assembly GCA_033807775.1). Lineage (NCBI taxonomy): Eukaryota > Viridiplantae > Streptophyta > Magnoliopsida > Asterales > Asteraceae > Saussurea > Saussurea involucrata. Next base: position 61,579,663 of record CM066320.1, on the reverse strand, counting down.
ATGACTCTAACAGGTCCAAATAATGCTTCATCTTCTTCTATAAATACTACAGATGCAATTGCCGAAGAAGAACATGCAGAAGATGAAACATCAAGAAAAACGACCACAGAAGTTGCTGAAAAACAAACTCCACAATCCACAGAAGAACCAATTACAGAGGAAATCGAGGACCAAGACTATACGTCCTCAGAGGAACAAACCCCACCACCACTCATACCAATATTTCCACAAACGGTAGAATCAACTACCAAGGCACGAAGAACGCCAGAGGATACACAAGAAGAAACACAAGAAGCCGCTGACGAAAAGTTCGAGGACATTGATGATCATCTTCCACGCACGACTCAGTGGACAAAAAGACATCCTCCAAGTCAGGTCTACCACTGCTAATTTTTGTTTTTTTACTAACTTTATCAGTGTGATAGAACCAAAGAAGATTTCTGAAGCCCTAGATGACCCAAATTGGGTAGACGCCATGCAAGAAGAACTTCTGCAGTTTGAGCGTAACAAAGTATGGACTTTAGTACCTCTGCCACGAGGGAAACAGGCCATTGGGACTAAATGGGTCTACAGAAACAAGAAGGATGAAGATGGAGTGGTCATCAGAAACAAATCAAGATTAGTAGCAAAGGGATATAGACAAGAAGAAGGCATAGACTACGATGAGACTTTTGCCCCTGTCGCACGACTCGAAGCAATAAGAATATTCTTAGCCTTCGCAGCCCACAGAGGTTTTAAAGTCTATCAGATGGACGTAAAATCAGCTTTTCTAAACGGTGAAATCCAAGAAGAGGTTTACGTAAATCAGCCACCAGGGTTTGAAAGCTCAAAATTTCCAAGGCATGTATACTACCTTGAAAAGGCTCTATACGGACTGAAACAGGCTCCAAGAGCATGGTACAAACGACTTTCTACCTTTTTTCTAGTCAATGGCTACAACAGAGGTACAACAGATACTACCTTATTCTATAAACATAAAAAGGGTGAGATAATGCTTATACAAAATTATGTGGATGACATTATTTTCGGGTCTACTAATTCATGCAGAGTGAGTTTGAAATGAGTATGATGGGGGAATTAATATTCTTCCTCGGACTTCAAGTCAAACAAACTTCAAAGGGAATTTTTATAAATCAAACCAAATATGTCTCTGACATTCTCTTAAAGTATAGCCTCTCTGATACCTCTGCAATGAAAACTCCAATGGCCACTGGAAATAAGTTATCCTTAGATCCAGATGGCATCTCTGTAGAATGCACTCTCTACAGAGGCATGATTGGATCTCTGTTATACTTAACAGCAAGCAGACCTGACATCATGCATGCCACATGTCTTTGTGCACGTTATCAAGCTAATCCTAAGAAATCACATTATGATGCGGTGAAGAGAATCTTTAGATACCTAAAGGGGACCAAAAATCTCGGTCTCTGGTATCCACAGAACTCTGGTTTTAGTCTTAAAGCTTATACAGATTCAGACTATGGATGATGCATGCTCGACAGAAAGAGTACCTCTGGGAGTTGCCAATTCCTAGGTGGTAAACTAGTCAGTTGGACCTCCAAGAAGCAGAATTGTGTCTCAACATCCACTGCGGAAGCTGAATACGTTGCTGCTGCTAGCTGTTGTTCTCAGGTTCTATGGATGAAGACTCAACTAAAAGACTACGGCCACATCCTATTCAAAATACCATCTTCTGTGATTCCAAAAGTGCCATTGCTATCTCTGCCAATCCTGTGCAACACTCGAAAACCAAGCATATCGATATAAGGTACCATTTCTTGAAACATCATGTTGAATACGGTACAATTGAAATGCATTTTGTGCCAACAGAATATCAACTCGCTGACTTATTCCCCAAAGCACTAGACGAGAAAAGATTCAATTTCTTGGTGGGTAAGTTAGGAATGATAAACATGGTGTGACAATCCTCTGTAAGTATAGCTTTATCTTCTGTAAATATGTACAAATTTCCTTTATTTTTGCTTTAAGTTAATTTATTTCTGTTTGTAAGTTCTCAATCTTAAATAGTTCTTAAAACCACAGAGCTTCTGTAAGTCAACTCAGATCCTCTGACGACCCCTACAGAACCTCTGGAAAACATGACCTATGTTCTATGCAAAACTTATCATTCTTTGATCCAAGCATAGGTCAAGGGGGAACAAAAGGAAATTACTTGATCTACAGAGGTGATTAGATCAAGGGGGAGCAAAAAGGGATCCTGAAATGATCTACATAGGTAAATCTTTCAAAGGGAAGCCAAAGAAGAATGTCGATAATTCTCCATCGACAAAAGTCAGACAAACTGCCGAGAACAGAAGAACCAAAAGGTATGTCTCTCGCACAAAAGGTTTTTGGAAAACAGTTTTCTAGGACAAGAATTGTCAAATATGTCCTAAATATACTGTGAATAACATCTCAAAAATCAAAAGCTCAAAAAGTTTCACAAAATTCGAATTAGGAGAAATTTAAGGTCATAGAGCTTCTGTTGAGCTCAAGAGAGGTTCTGCAAGTAATATGCTCTGTGATCACAAATTAACCCTCTGTCGATCTTTTGGAATGTTATCTCGGAAACCGAAAACACAAACCATGACCTTCTCGAACAAATCGTTTTTTTTTTTTCAGTTTTCTCGGACACAAACTTTCAAATATGTCCGAAAAACATCTCTTAAACCAAATCAAAAATTGGATGATCAAAAATTTTAATAAAATTTTTGTTATGAGATTTTTTCCCTCATAGAGCTTATGCTGGCCCTCACAGAATTTCTGCAAGTTCCAACAGAGCCACAAAACCTCCGCGAAGCAAATTTCTTGACAAAAATCCGATTTTATCCTCTCCAATGCCTTTACAAATGTTTTGGTTAAAGATGAACCCCACAGAAGTCATGATAACAATGAGATATATGAGAAAGGGATACACATCAAATGATAAATCCCAAATCTCTAGCAATAAGATATGAATGTAGTGAGAGAGAATCTAGAGAGCAAATATGTCATCCATGTATTGAGCTCAAAGGATTACAAAAGGTTTCTAAAAGATTACAAAAGCTTTTGAAGTGTTTCTAACAAATGGTCTAGACAAGCCTATTTATACCCATGACATACAAGGTATAAAGGCATTCACAATACTGTATAGACTCATACAGTACATTGACTTTACAGTAAATCTTGAATACAACAATGCTCTAACAATCTCCCCCTTTGGATTCAAGATTTAAAAAAAATAACAGCAGTCTTCAGCTCTTTGTAAAGTCAATCTTCTTCAACAGACACTTTATCAAACTATCTTCAAGCCTTGTACATGAAAACAGATCTTTACAGCTTTATCAGTCTTTAACAAACAGTAACTTCTCGTATCCTTCTTGATGCAAGAACCTTAGTTTTCATATTAACTTTAAGAATCCGAAATCATCAATTCGGATGTAGGCAGATCCGAAACTATCAATTCGGATGCTAGAGGATGCGAAATCAGCTCAATTCGGATCAAGTAGGATTCGAATTCAAGTAAGTTGGAACAAGAAGGGTCCGAAATCAGGGCAATTCGAATCATGAAGGATGCGAAACCATCTATATTTTTGAACTTTTAGGTGTAAGCGCATTCCGAGAACCACTCAGAACTAAGATAACCAAATTCAGCAATATTTAGACTTCACATGATCCTTCTCCCCTGATCTTCAGTATTTGTTCACGAATCTTTGACTTGAAATATCTTTGATTTGAAAATTCTTTGACATGAAATTGAAATTAAACTTTTCTCCCCCTTTTTCGATGATGGTCAGCATCATAATCATCGAAAACCATTTTCAATTTCAGTCGTGTCTTTGAGTATTGCTAACAATCTCCTCCTTAGAGAATAACCTTGCTCCCCCTCAAAGTAAGAATTCTGGAGCAATTTGTTTTCTCCCCCTGAAAGTATGCATATATTTCAATAACGCACAATATACAAATTTTAAAAAAAATTTACACAAGGAAAATAAAATTCATTGAACTTCATTTTATGACTACTAACATTTGATCATTTGAAAACTTTACAAAAGAAATTCAACTTAATGAAATTTAACATATATTCCAATCAGATGAAATCAAATGCATGTGTTTGGATTCACGAACAAGTCATCATTGTATATCAAGTTAAAAAATGTTCAGTTTCAACCCCTTTATTAAATCTATTTGGTGTGCTAGCATGGGAAATATGATTAGCTTCAAGCATATGCAATTCTAAAACATATAAGAATATTTTGCTCTACTCACACTATTTGTCCAAAATCAGAATTTTCACAAATTTACGGGTTTATCGCGACTTTGTATTTTCCCAAGTTTCAAGAGATGTGTGCTCATTGGCATCTTTTCTTTTGTGCTCATTGGCATCTTTTGATTTGTGCACATTGGCATCTTTTGATTTTGTGCTCATTGGCATCTTTTGATCAAAAAGTTTAGTAAGAATAAGATACACCGTTAAACATGACTTTCTATCTGGTTCTATAGCAGGATTTGGGTCAGCAGATCCCAGACCAGTTGGCCTTAGGTGCTAGGTGTCAAGCACCCCTTAGAACTTAATTTCCCAAACCAGAAAGGCCACATCGATATATCTTAAACCCATTTGTACCAGTAAAACATGGCTTTCTATCTGGTTCTATTGCAGGATTTGGGTCAGCCGATCCCAGACCAGTTGATCTTAGGGACTAGGTGTCGAGCACCCCTTAGGACTTACTCTCCCAAACCAGAAAGGCCACAGGCACAAACTTTCAAACTAAATGATAGTGCAACTATTTTATCTCAATCACTTGGTTCTAAAACATAGTGCTTTGCCCATATTTTCATTTCCATCCATCATTCTGACATATAGGCTTTTTTAGCATTATATTCTATATATATCCAGATTCACATAACTTTGAGCATTCAGCATAATTTCATTCATGTTTTGCTGACCTTTCGATTTATTTTAGAGGTGAAAATTAAAGCAAATCTAACTCAGATAGTACAAAGTTTCTTGTAAAATCATCTTTTAGCACACATTTAATTCATTGAATGAAAATTGAAAATTTCATCTTATTGAATTAAATTTGTAAAGTTTCAAGTTTTCAAATCAGTAGAAACAAATATAATCCAATGTTACCTTTTGCCACTTGTTCCTTGAAACAAAAATATATAGCAGTTAAGGATATTACCTGAGAAGTGTGAGTTCTAAACTGATTTGTTTAGAAGTCTTAGTCTTTAAAGTACGGGTCCTGAACTGAGTTGTTCAGAAGCCATAGTCTTTGAAGAACGGGTTTTGAACTAATTTGTCCAAAAGCCATTAATATTTGTCTCCCCCTTAATGGTACAAATATTTTTCAAAAAATACGCCGCTTCTCTTCTGTTTTCAGTCATGTGTGTGGTATGTATCTACAATTCAGTACAACACATGAAGAACCTGCAAAATAGATTAAGCAGATTTTGGTACCCAATGGCATTTGGGTCCTAGTGGGTTAGGTGTAGATTTCTTACAAGGAATACTATAAGTACCGTACCAATAAGAAGTATAATCTTTATGCACAAAATCATTTGATCCACAGTAAGAACAACAGATTTTCTTATGTGCCAACCTAATCAGATGATTTACAGAATAAATAGGATTAGGTTTAGCATAAGATTTACCTTTTGGCGCATTGTTCTTCTTTTCATTTGATGTGGATACAGATGATTTTGGCACTTCTTTCTTTGGAATTGTTGTGCCTTTGATTCTCCATTCCATCTTCACCCTCTTGAAGACTGGAACTTCTTCAGATTTGGAAGTATTAATTTTAGGCACCTTAAGAATATCATCCGATTTATCAAACAGAGGATTATAGAAAAGATTAGAAGAACGAATCTGACATTTTGAGAAATCTGTTGATCTTTTAAATTGTTTAGAAGGAATGTTTTTAAAACTTGAACTTGAAGCAGTTTTAAAAGAACATTCAGAATCATTTGAATCAACAAATGGAGTCTGAAAGATAGAATTATGACTAGCCTGCTTTGAGACATCAAATTTAAAAATGACGTCTTCAAGTTCTTTGACTTTGTTTATTAAAACATTTTTCTCTTTAGAAATTAGATCAAATTTCTTTTGGAGATCAGATTTGATCAACTGATCCTTCATAATATCAGCTGATAAACCAGATAATCTTTTGGTAAGATTAAGAATCACATCTTCAAAATATACACGTTCCGATTCAAAATCTTTTTCCAAAAACTTTCTTTTATCAGTAATCTCTTTGAAAATTTCCATATTTTTCTTTTTAAGAGTTTTACTTTCCTTTTCAAAGAGATTTTTCTTTTCCGTGAAATCTTTTCTTTCCTTTTCCAAAAGATTTTCTAATTCAGAGATTTTCACGGAAAGTTCAGAACTTTTAATTTCAAAAGATTTGCGTTCAGTTTCAAATTTAGCTCTTTCTTTTTCGAGCTTGTCTTTTTCTAAAAATAAAACTTTCTCAAAGTCAGAAACTTGTTTTGAAAGTTTTATACAATTAAGTTCAATTATTTCCTTTTCTTTAAGAATCTTCTCTCTCCTGTCTTCAATGCTCTTCAGATCAGCATTTTCCTTTTTAAGAGTTGTTACTTTCTCTTGAAGTTTCTCGATTTGATCGTGCAGACTTGAGTTGTCTTTGTCTTTCTTTGTTTCAAGACCTGCAATATAAACTTCAAGATCAGTTATTCTTTTAGTAAGTTTAGCATTTGAAGAAGAAATGTCTAAAATTTGTCTTTTCAGATTAACATTTTCTTCTTCCAATGCTTTATTTAAAATAGGAGTTGAAGAATTTGAAGCATTATCTTTAACAGGAGTTTCTGATATAGGAGATGGTTCTGATAAAATAACTTGTTGCAAAATTCCATTATTTGCCTTAGCTTTTTCAAGTGGCTTTGGAGGTGTTTTTGTTATTATGACTTGTTGCAACACTTCATTTTTTGGTTTAACAGATACATGTGAATTAACAGATGTTTCTGTTATAATGACTTGTTGCAACTTTACATTTGGTTTAACAAAAACTGTTGCAATTGGAGGAATCTCCTTTTTCAGAGTTTGCTTCAAATCTTCACCACTGCTTTTAACAATAACTTGTTTTAAAACCATTTTGAATATTGCTAGAAATTGATCGTTCAGAAGATCAAGCAGACAGTGTATGAAAATACACAAAAAAATATATAAAAATTTTTCTTGAAAAGCTCTTACAGTGTATGAAATACACTATAGAAAAAATTTCGGGATAAAAAAATTTCTCAAAAAACTTTTTTTTTTTTTTTTTTTTAAATTCACAAGAATTCGGATGAGTAAGGGTTCGAATTCAACGAATTCGGATGAAGAAGGATTCGAATTCAATGAATTCGGATGAATAAGGGTTTGAATTCAATGAATTCGGATGAAGAAGGGTTCGAATTCAATGAATTCGGATGCTGAAGGGTTCGAATTCACTCAATTCGGACTTAACTTGGTTTGAATTCAATGAATTCGGATGCTTAAGGGTTCGAATTCAATGAATTCGGATGCTTAAGGGTTCGAATTCTATGAATTCAGATGCTTAAGGGTTCGAATTCAATGAATTCGGATGCTTAAGGGTTCGAATTCAATGAATTCGGATGCTTAAGGGTTCGAATTCTATGAATTCGGATGCTTAAGGGTTCGAATTCAACACTTGGAAAATTTAATCAACTCAATTCGAATCTAACACAGTTCGAATTGTCCTCAATTCGAATCTAACACGGTTCGAATTCTCCTCAATTCGAATCTAGCTGGGTTCGAATTCAATCAATTCGAATCCTTCTTGAGTCGAATTCTACACTTGTATTTCCAAGAACACTCCGAATTCTTCTTTGAATGATCCGAATTCACCAAGAATGATCCGAATTCACCAAGAATGATCCGAATTCTGCACTTCGAACACGAAAATCACTAAATCAGCCATAACTTTTTCAATTCTTGATCAATTGTTATGAAATTTGCACAGATTTGTTCGAAATTTGATTCCACACACTTTCTTAGTTAATCACAAATCCTAATTCGATCAATTTAATCGAATTTTGATCCAAAAATAGTAGAAAAAGTTTTCGAACAAAAATGATATAAAATGATCAGATCTGCAAATTCTGTGCAGATTTTGGTGTTGATCCAAGAATTAAAGATGTTTAGGAATCAAATCCGAGTGCAATGATGTCAAGAATCAATCCAAAAGATCAAAAAATGAAAAAAATGAAATCTGGATGAATAGTAAATGAAGAAGGGTTAGAATTCTTGATGAACAGTGATGAACACCCAATCCGAATTCTTCAGCTTTAGTGTAAAAATTCTTCAATTTGGTCTTCGATCTGCTTGAATCTTCTGTTTGGCTCTGATACCAATTGATAAATCCCAAATCTCTAGCAATAAGATATGAATGTAGTGAGAGAGAATCTAGAGAGCAAATATGTCATCCATGTATTGAGCTCAAAGGATTACAAAAGGTTTCTAAAAGATTACAAAAGCTTTTGAAGTTTTTCTAACAAATGGTCTAGACAAGCCTATTTATACCCATGACATACAAGGTATAAAGGCATTCACAATACTGTATAGACTCATACAGTACATTGACTTTACAGTAAATCTTGAATACAACAATGCTCTAACATCAAAGATTTTCAAATTCACAAAACCTCTGTAAACTACATAAGTTCTGTCAATCTGTTACTTGGGCATTTTTGTAGTAATAACGGTTACTTTTACTGAGAGTGAACTACATGTGGCTAAGAATAACCCCACACGCCTAGCATTAATGGGCCGCGCACGACGTCCTGTCATCCTCTGACATGGCCTACGTGTCCCATTTTCATTGGGCGTACATGGAACGTTTTCTGTGGAAAGTTGAACCCGCCGTTCTAACTTGAGTTCGGATTCCAAATTTTAATCCATTGCCATATATTTACTCTTTCGAATTCTACCGTTTTACCCTCCTATAAAAACCAAGCTTACCCTCTCAAAAACCTTTTACAAACTCTCATTCTTCTACGGCGAAACCCTGCAAAAACCTGCAAGTTTCTTATTCTCAGTATCAAATGGCTTCATCTTCTCAAGCTATCTCCTCTACACACTCACTGGCGACCTCACCAGAACATTCACCGGCTCATTCTGAACATTCAGAAAACCCCAACCCTGCCCAGAACATTGAACTAGAAGATTCCGGCAACTCAGCAGACTTTGTTCCGACAACACATCTGCAAAACTTCATAGCTAAGGATCATTTCGAAAAAGTACTACCAATCAAATCCAACAACTGCTATTTGGTCCCCTCACCCACTGCTTTCGGCGAAGCCCACGCCATTCTTCTGAACATAATGGAAAATCACATCCTCTTCCCTCTACTCTCAAGAACACCAAAGAAAATACCAGTCAGATATCTGAACCAGTTTTGGCACAGCTGCCGATTTGATAAAGACGACTCTATTGTCAAAGGGTACATTTCAAGACCTGACAAATCTGAACATCTTGAAATCAAGTTCAACAGAACAATGTTCTCACTTGAGTTCAACCTACCCACGAGGGGTCTTCTTGGTTTAAAGAAATATGCAGAGCAACCAACAGACGACGAGCTCTGTCGCTTCGTAGAAATGCTTGGGTACAACACACAACTACGGAAGAGAAATGACTTCCGCAGAGGCAGATTACCACCTCTGTGGAACTCCTTGTTCTCTATTCTTAACAGATGCCTAACAGGGAAGATAGGCAGCATTGACCAGACCTCGCATCAGATCTTGACCATCATGTATGGTGTTTACTATGATCTCCCACCGGATTACTCGACCATAATGATGCAAGAAATCATCAACACCATCGACAGAAAGAACAACACCAGAAGGGTCAAAGAAAACGATCCCAACTTTCTACCACCTCTGCAATTCCAAAGGATATTGGGAGTATTGTTCGAACCTCTGTTGCTGATACAGAAATGGCCAATGGAAGGGCCAATTCCCAAACAGTTCCCAATGAGCAAAAATGTCCCCACTGATCATATAGATGGTTACTCACACTTCAGACCTCTTTCAAAGAAGCTTCTGAAGTATGCCTCGAATAAAACCCTTAAGAAAGAGTATATACGCGATCATAGAACTCCTAAACCGAGTCCTATGACACCCCCGCGTTTAGGTGTCCCCCTATGAACAATAGTTGCAGAACCTCTTTCCTCTCAAGAAGAAAAAGATCAGAAATTGGAAAAACACATGGCTATACAACAAAGCTTCATAGCCAAACGTACAGAACTCATGGGAAAGAAGTCCTCTTCAAAAACCTCTGCATCTACTCCAAAAGCAAAGAAGAGAAAAACTGCAGAAGGAACCTCCACAAGCGCTGCAGAAAATCAACCCTCACTTCCCCATGCCACAGAAATTGGCTCCTCTGCTCCTCCCTCTTCTCCAAAACAGAAGAAAAAAAGAAAATCGAAAACCACAGGGGAAGGGGCACCAAAACCCAAGAGGAGGAAAACCAAAAAGAAGCATGGTAAATCACTTGATAAATTGGTTACCATTGCAGAAGAGGAACCCGAAGTAGAAGAAACCGCAGAAGAAAGAACTGCCGAAGAAGATGCAGAAGAAGGAATGGCAACAGAGGAATATCAATCACCTTATCAATCTCCAGATAGATTTTCTCACCAAGGAGATCTGAACGACTTCCTACAGAACCCTGACATTGCCAATACCTTAAATACAGCAGGGTGGACGGCACAACCTCTCGACCACCACTCCCCAGAAGAACAATATTTCTCCATCTCTGGCATTGACAGACATCTGCAAGAAGATGACACAACACCCAGAGATCAACCAGCTAACACACCTGTTATTTTACAGAACCCTTTCATTCAGGGATTGGACGTCCACAGAAGAAGTCCAAACCCAGCTTCAGAAGAAAAAGAACTAACAGAAACTGAGTGGAATAGAGGTGAAGTAACAGAGGCTTCTGAGACAAGGATAGAGGTCTCAGAGGTAGATTCAGATGAAGAAGAAGCTGTCTGGATACGAAAAGGTCTCTATCATCCACATGTCATGACATTATGCGGCCCTCATCAAATGTACGACTTCTTACCCACAGAGCAAGGAACTTCAACAGAAGCAAGGGAAGAAGCACCAAGCCGTAGGATAACTACAGAGGCTGAAATAATAGACGGTGATGTAGTGCTTGGGTGCTTAACAGAGGAAGAAACAAGAAAAGATACCTGGATTAATAGAGGCACACAACCACAACCAACTCCCAGTGCAACCCACATATCTAACTCCGCAGGTCTAGCTGCAGAAGGAGTTATTGAAAAAGAGCAGCACAGCTCGATCCAAACCCAACCCATCCAGCCAGAAGTCACTCTTTCGACTTCTGCGCCCACAAAACCCGGGGAATCCATTCCTAGGGAGTCTCCTCAAAGAGACTCACCCATTATTCGTGATCAATCGCCCCAGATCACACTAGAACACCCTACAGAGGAATTCGTTTCCTCTGCCACGCACACATTAGGGCCAAATCTTCTTTCAGAGAGAAGTAGTGAGCACAGAGACGAAGAGACTCTAGACAAGTCTCCTAGTCAATAGAAGGACATTCCAATACCCACCTCTGGAGTGGATTTAGACACTGTTCTTCACAGAACTTCTGTAGAGATCGAAACTCAGGGTTCTTCTCAAGGATCAGAAGGAAATCCTTCCACCCCCATCGTACAAACAAGGGTGAACGAAGGTGTCCCAGGAACAGGGACTCACTCTGGAGACGAATGTGTTCCTCCATAGGTTACACAAGGAACACAAGTATCAAGGGATGAGTTCCAAACCCTTGTCACCTCTGTGAACCAAACAATGAAAGAGTTGCAAAGCTCTTTCAAATCTTTTGCAGAGACAACATCGACGGCTATCCTAAAACTAAACACCAAAATGGACAATCTGTCCACAGAGGTTAAATCTGCAATCTCAGCGATGAAGTCTTCTGCCGAAACTACTGCCAAAGCTACAGCTACTTCTGCCGCTCAAGAATTCGGAACAACTGCAACTTCTGCATTCAAGAACTCTGTCAAAAACTTCCTTGAACAAATGAATACGCAATCCAACAGAGCAGAGGGCATTACTCCTGAAGATCTACAGAATGCCCTAACACAAGTACAAGAAGAGGCAATACGCAACACGACAATGATGCAGCCAAAAGACTACATGACCAGAGCACAGCTAACAGAGCTAGGACAGAACGTCATAAACCAGGTCAAAGAGGTCATTGTCTCCTTCACAAAAGCAAATGCCAACTTTGTCAAGGATTTCAGAAGAAGTGTTGGCAGAATGCGTTTTAAAACAAAGGCAGAACTTGCAACTCTATTCGGCCTCTGTGATGATGTTTGTGCAAAGTTGATAGCAGCAGGAGCAGAATTACCGAAGAAAACCAAAGCTTCTTGCAGAGCAGAGGGTAGTTCTGAAAAGAGTCAGGATGATTCTGATGATGACCATCCTGGTCCATCAGATAATCCTGAGGGGGAGAATACAAGGGAGAAAGCTACGAGCAGAGGAATACAAACTCCACCAATCGCAGCAGAACCAATCAGTCAAGCCCCTCCAGAACAAACCCAAGATCAACAACAAACTCAACAGACCACAGAGACAACACCCATCTCTGTGGAATCAAGTCCTAAAGAAACAAATATTCCAGAAGCTGATCAGCAACCCACAGAGGCAACAACCACCCCTGTGGTAACCATTTTGGAAGAAAGTCCTTCAACAGAAAAACCCCAAAGCATACCAAGAAGAAAGTCGATTGCCACCAAACCAAAGAGAGCAACGACCTCTGCTTCTGATTGTCTGAGAAAAATGCACGACACAATGATTGAACGAATGGCGCAGAGAGAAGAAGAAAGGCACAAGTTCGTACTAGCGTTCAAAATGCAAGAAGATTCAATGTCGAAACTTCAACAACAGAAACTGAGCTCACAGAAGAAGTAATCAAAGAACCTCCAACAGAGGTTACAGAGCAACTCAAGCCAACAGAACCATCGCCACAAAAATCCTCTAAATCACAAATGTCAAAACCTACAGAGGCAACCCCCATCAAACCAACAGTAGTCCCAACCTCCAAATCTACAGAAGCAACAGCCTCTGCCCCGCCAAAAGGAAAAGACAGGGGCAAAGGAATACTGACAGAAGAGCCTAAGAAGAATAAATCATTACCAAAGCCTACAGAGAAACTAATGAAGAGTGCGTTTGATGCCTTTCAAACTCCAAAGCCTGAAGAAGTTGACTGGGCATATGGATTGAAGCCTCTGTCAGACATTCCTCTAACTGGTAGAGCAGCAGAAGTTGTTCAAGAAATGGAGAGTCTCAGAAGACAAGTACCACAACCTGGTCCAACACATGAAGAGATGGAAGAAGTGGTATACAAATACCTCTATAAACAATCCTTTCAGACCAATCATCCTACAGATCATGTGACAGATCCAAGGATCAGAGAAGAATTTGAGAACATCTTCACAAGGACAAAGCCAAGAACCAAAGCAGATGTCTTCTCAATCCACAAGATCAAAAAGGTAATCTTCTGCAGATTCTCCTTCACAAGAACCTATCCAAGGGTCAGGTACAATCTTTACAGAGTCAGAAGAGAAAACAATTCAGAGACCACCTTCGCTGATGCTGACCTAAGAAATATCAATCCTTACGATCTACCTGACCTTCTGCAATGGACAAAGGACAACTACAACACAGAGCCAAACACCAGAGCCTATCAAGTGTTGAGAAAAGCGATGAGGGAAAAGCTCCTGCTCTACAGCATGATAGATTTCCAGCTGGGAAAGGATCTTGGTCTCAAGCATCTGGATTTACGACCACCAGAGGATCGCTGCCCACCGGACGCCGTACCTAACTCAATCATCACAGAACCACGATTTGGGTTAGTATTTCAAAACCCACAAGGCGAAATTAAACTGTTTGTATGCATGGACTGTCAGAAGTACGCAACTAGTACTCTGAACAAATTCAGAGCAAGCCTTGTGAAATACAGAGGTACAGAAAAATGGATAGAGATGCTGCAGATACTTTCATCAGAGAGATTGATGCCACAATCCGCCTAAGAGAACTCTGCATCAGTTTCTACAAAGAGATCAGAAGAGTCGGAAGAGACAACAGAAGCTACAACAATTTCAAAGATGCCAAAATCTGATTCTCAAACCTCAAATCTCTGCAAACCAAGTCAAAAGTTTATCTTTCATTGTACTCAAATGTAAAATGCCTCTGGCATATTTATGAATGAAATAACTTTCGAGGTATTGTTTAACCTCTGTCTTATCTAACTTAGCCTAACTAAACTCGAAGTTAAATTTTTTATTTTTCACTACTTAGGGGGAGATTGTTAGCTTCAATCTTCCTAATCATAGAAATATTTAGAAGTAGTGAAAAATAGGCTAAGTGAAGAAAAGCCTCTTACAGAGGCTCTGCCGAACTCACCGAAAGATCAGGGTCAAGAAGCTACAGATGCAACAGAAGGGTCCTACAGAACCTCTGTTGGACTTAAAGAAGACTCAAGACTCGGAAACAAAAGAAGACTGCTCCACAGAGGACCAGACCGCAGAACCTCTGTAACTCATTACAGAGCCTCTGTGGTCTTCAACAAAGACTTCAAAGATATTATTAATATCTTGCTACTGTTACAGGACCCGTTCATCAACTTGCATGGTAGCATGCCCTGTCCAACGTCGACGTGTCAAACTCTGATTGGACTCAATAACGCTTAGTACATAATAGACGTCTGCTGCATTAAATGCAATACAACACGTCTTACTGTTCATGCCGCTCTTGCAACTGTTCACGACATCCGTTCAACTATTCATCATTACCGTCTGAATAGTAGCATATGCTTTATGGTCCCCTTTAGAGTAGTATATAAGGAAGACTCATGTTGAGTTCTTCCTTATCACTTATCATTTTATTATTATCATCAATCACATATAAATTGACCATCATAAGAACACAAACAGCTTATTTACCTTAAGAGTCATATCCTTTTTGAAGCTTTTCTTACTCTTTGTTCTTTAAATCTGTTCTTAATATATATTCAGTAAACTTTGAAATATTATTTCCTGTTCATTGTTTATTTATATTTTGGTCTAAATCTATCAAACTTATCTGTTAGTTCTTCAAATACACTTCCGCATCAAACATTAACTTGAACTAATAGATCTGATAATCTTGTATAAGCAAAACGGGAACCAACAAGTGCCAAGTTTCACAGGGGATGATCTTCTCCTCTTTGTCTTTTGTTTACTTCCCTGTAATTAGCATAAATTGTATTTTCAATACTTAGGGGGAGGTTGTTAGCCCCAAGTATACAAGATGTAAAAGTATTGAAAATATTACAAATCAGAAGACCACCAGAGATCTGACAGAAGACTTAGAAGAAAGTCAACCAGAAGATCATCAGAGCTCGACAGAGCTTTGGCAGAAGACTTCTTCAGTTCCACCAGAAGAACTGTTCACACCAGAAGACCATCAGACCTCTGGCGTAAGAGCTCTGGTGAATGAAGACCTATGTGAAGCTTAAGTCTCGTAGAAATCTCTAAGTGTTAGACACGTGTCCGTACTTTCCACGTCAGCCCTAAAAGGACGAAGACACACTTTCCACGTGTCATCCCAGGGTTAGATAGTACACTGCCTCTCACTTTATCAGGCTATAAATAGAAGGGTAGTGGAACACACATTTGTAAGCTTTTGGAAGAATTGTTTTCCACAATTGTGAGAGCACACACTGCAACATTCTATTCCACTATCACTGTACGATTTGTTTCCTGAGAGGTTTCAGAATACACACACTTGAACGTGTTCTTGGTGTTATTCAAATATATCAATATACGAGCAGCTTATTTACTTGATCTTGTTATCATTTATTGTTCACTATTGATACTCTCACTGTTACATAATTGTTTACACAATCACTCATATTTAATAGCTTTATATTATGCTTTCGATATCTGTGTTTATGCAATTTATATGAGACAACTTGAATCTGGGAACCTACATCGGGGATCTTTTAAGTACCGATGGAGTAAAGTACATTCGCTAAAATTTTTCTTTAAACTTCATATAAGTTACAGAGGGAAGTAGTAAAATTACAAGTACAACAAATAAAATTTACAAGTACAAAAGATATAAGGTGATAAAGATAGAAGAATTACAAGGAATCCTATCAGGTATACAGGTTCATCCGTAATGAGAAGTTCATCGAGAGCTGAGAGATCAGGTTCCGGACCAAGAACTTCTTCGTGTGAAAAACCAATTCCGGTTTCATTTCTGATATGAGGACCTGAGTCTGAAGGTATTATCTTTTTCTTTGCAGAGGCCCTTCTTCGTTGAACTGGAGCAGGAGGAGGAACATCCACAGCGGATGTAACTAAGTCGATCTGTTTATTCAAAACTTTCTCGACATGGTCTTTAAAGGCTGAGCGAGATCGTTGAATGGCTATTTGCATCTCCATCCACTCAGAGAAATCGTACTTGCTCAACAACTAGAACTTTTATGGAGTACCTTCCCCTGATGTTCACCTTGTTGAATCTGGATGGCCGATATCGATAGTGCAGTCTTTCTTTGCACCATTCCAAGGTAGAGTCATATACCTTGGTCTTCTTTTCGATGATCTTTTTGGCGTCCTTCCACAGTTGACGTTGAACATCGATGGGAGTCTTCTTCAGTGCAGGCTCTTTCACCGATTGTTGAACGAGCTCAATAGCATAAGCTTTATCTCTTTCTTCAGCTCTTCTTCGATCGACGAGTTGTTTTTCAGCTTTGAAGTGTTCAGCTACTTTTTTTCTTGATATTTTGTATCGAGGAAGGATGATTCGCTGATCTTCAAGCTGTTTGATCATTGCTTCTCTCCTTTTCAGTTCTTCTTCACTTAGCGTTTGAGGAGCCAAGGAAGGTTATTTGTTGTGAGAGAGCAGTTCTTCTTTAGGTTAATCACTCTCAGCGAAGTCTAAGACTGGGATTATTTCTTCAGCACTCGGGGCTGGATTTATTGTTGATGTAGCTGGAGGAACTTCAGCTGGATCCTCAAGCATGGGAGAGGACTAGCTGAAACATAACGATCGCTTAAGTAAGATCATTTGGGAGAAGAGACAGAGAAAGAATGAGGTTTAAGTGTATAGTGGTTTTATGGAGAGGAGAACTGAGGTTGAGAAAGGATAGAAGAGGGACGCAGTGTAAGGGAAGAAAAGATATTGTACCTGACAAACTAGCCTTCTTTGAAAGATAGTAAGATTGCCTTCTGCAGCGAGGCCTTTATTTTTGCCTTTGTCTGCTTCAGTCGCTGTAGGCTTTTTCATGGTCCCCTCCCCTGATGATTCGGTAATGATTATCCCTTTGAGAGCATGGGTCCTTTTGATTGGATGGAAGGAGTAATCAATATCTTCATCATCGTCATCATCATCATCATCTTTAGGGGATGATGATGGTTCATCATCAGGGATATCGACGTCTTTATCGTCTTCTTCTTCTTTAGCCTCGTCGTCATCAACAAACGGTGCTAGGACTTCAAAATCAGCGTCCTCATCGAGTTCCCTCAGGGTTTTCAACTCCCTGAGGTTTTTCAGCAGCAGTAGAATTAATACCCTCTCCCTCAGAGTTATGGGGAAGGTCTTCTTGAGTCTTCTTCTCCCCCTCAACATTATGGGGAAGATCTTTTTGAGCCTTCTCCCCCTCTTCCACATGATGGACGGGGGAGGTTACAGCAGAAGCAGCAGCATTATAAGCATGCTTTGGGTCACTGTCTTCTTGGCCAGTGATCCCAATGCAAGTTTCTACCCTTGCTATTATGTCTTCCAGGCCATAAATAGCAGAATTGGTTTTTTGAAGAGTTTCTCGATCGACCTGAGTAAAGTGTGAAGGATTACAAGTTGGAGCATTCAGGCGATCGAGAATTTTCTGCAGTATATTCGTCGTAGTTCTTACATCCGTGTTTAAGGAAGACATCTCTCCCTGAAGATTTCCAACCACTGTCTTCAATGATGTGACTTCATTGGACAGGGTTGTGAAGTTGGTGGAGAGAGTGTTGTTGGTGGTGTTCAGGGTGTTGAAGGAGGTAGAGTTGTCAGCGAGACCCTGAGCAACGTTGGAAAGGCTTCCTTCAGCTCAGTAGTGAGTGTCTTGAGAGCCACTCCAGCATTTGTAACCGCTGAAGAGTTTGAGGAGAGAGTGGTGGTGAGAGATTCCACCTTTGTAGTCAGATCCTTGAGCGAGTTGTTGATGTCGCCCAAATTAGGACCTGCAAAAGATAAAAACTTATAAACAAAGAAAAGCTCAGAAGTTGGGGATTTTGAGACAGGAGTGTTTAAGGTTTTGTGTATACATGCGGGGTGGTTGACGAAGTCATCAAAGCTTCGAAAACCTGAAAATGTTTCCATGTCGGCTTCCAGAGAGCCTTTACGCTGAGAAGTGCCCGCAGGTCCTATGTTTTGATTCATCATCCGCTGTAGTGCTTCAGCAGATGTATCATTTAGAACAATGTTTGTTGTAGACAGGGGGAATAGGGGTGGAGTGAACAAAGAGATAGTGGGAGGAATGAAGGTTGAGAAGAAGGATTGGGAAGCAGGTTCAGTGTTGGAATCGCTGAGGAATACTTCCACAGTACTTGCAGGTACTGAGGGAGGGAGGTTATGTTCTAAGACAGCCTCAGTGTTAGCTCCAGCTTCTGTAGTTTAAGAAGTATTGAAAAATAGGCTGTGTAAAGTCATCGACAGAGGCCTCTGCCAAGACACCGACTAAAGATCCAAGCGAAGATTCTAAAGAAGACGTTCTCAGAGGACAACGCCTCAGAGCCTCTGTCATCCTTGACAGAGCCTCTGTGGTATGAAGACCAAAGACTTAGAAGATTATCCGAAGATCAAAACAAAGACGATCGTGCTTCTCACGTTTCCTGATGTACGAAGATCCTGAAGACCGTCCGTACAAGGCGTGCCCTGCCAACTCCACGTGTCAACCTCTGATGGGTTTCAGCCCTATCAGAAAACGGCGCACTACATTAACGTTGTACCTGTTGCAGTCCCACGATCGTGTCTTTGTACCCTTAGTACTTATTGTCTCCCTATTGTCCCCTGATGAACAGTATAAATAGAAGGCTCATGTTGAGCTCTTCAATTAACTTTTGCACGACACACACACCCATAAGAGCAGAATTCTTATTACACCTTCGGTGTTCTTGGTGTTCTTTATAATCAATATACAGTGAATTATTGAGTTAAACATCTGTGTTATTTCTATTTCACGTATTTGATATTGTGTGTTTTTCTACCTAGAATATATCTCTAGTTCGCTAAAACGCTTCCGCACACTTTTTTTTTAACTATTAGATATTAATATCATTGTTCAGTAAAATCGGGATCAACAATTGGTATCAAAGCCTGCCTTGATTTTCCATATCAAAAGATCTACTCTGACAATGATTTCAACTCTTTTAGGTAGAAACTTGGCCTGATTTTAACCCATTCTTCATATTTTTCAAACAATCTCTGTTTTTCGGCCATTCTCGACCAGTTCGACTTTGGAAAACTTACGGAACCTGTTTCTTCGGTTAAAACTCTCCTTTTTAGTGCATTGTTCAAGGCTTTTAAGTTTATAAACTCTTTCCTAAAAATCCATTCCATCATCTGAAAGTTTCAATTCATACTCAGTTTTCTGGTGTTTTTCAAACCATTTAAAATGGCGAACACCAACAACTTTTTCACTACTGGTCCCTTAACAAAACCACCCACTTTGCTCAGAGAATAGTACCCTCAGTGGAAGATACGAATGATTCACTTCTTCGAGGGTACTGACAAAGAACTCGTTCACTATATCCACAACCCTCCTTTCGTTCCTATGGTGACAATACCACGTGTACCTACCACAGATGATACTCCAGAGATTCCTGAGCACGAGAAACCTAAGACAAAGGACAAATGGTCTGCACCTGACTGGGAGAAATATGAGATCATTCAGAAGACCAAGAGACTTCTGATAATGGCCATACCCAATGACCTCTTACAATCCCTAGATGCGTGTGAATCTGCATACGATATATGGAAGGAACTGGAGAAACAATTGGAGGGAGGGGCCAAGACTCAGAAGAATCGCAGAGCCCAATGCATCAACGAATACTACGCATTCAAAGCTCTGCCGACAGAATCTCTGCAATCAACATACGACCGGTTCAACTCTCTTATCAACAAGTGTAAGAAGTTCGGGATTCACAGAACTTCTGAAGAGAACAACATCATGTTCCTAGAGAGCCTAAACGAAGAATGGCTCCAGCTATCTATGTCTCTGCAAACTAATCAGGACATAGACACCTGGACCCTGTAAGATCTCTACGGAACACTGGCTGCCCAAGAACCTCATATTGCTCAAGCAAAAGCTCAAACCGATGGGCCTCTGGCACTTATTGGTAAGGCTACAGAAGCTAAAGAAAAGCCAAAGAAGGAGAAAGCTGTGGAGGAAAATAAGGAGAAAAAGAAGAAGGTATTGGTGGTTGATAGTGAAGATGAGGAATTAGTGGAAGAAGAGGAGGAAACAATGGCCTCAATAGCTAAATCTTTTGCTCTTTTGACAAGGGAATTCAGCAGAGGGTACCAAAAGAAGTCAGGTTATGAACGCAATGGCAGATATGATCGGGGTGGGAAGTATGAGCCAAGGAATCAGGGAAGAGAAGATGGGAATGACCAACAGAGGTCAAGTGACAAAGGTGACAGAGGTAGTGACCAACAGAGGTCAGGCAACAGAGTTGGGAATGCACCCTAGAACCAGGGTTGTTTCAATTGTGGCAAGCCAGGCCACTATGCTGCAGACTGCAAGAGCAAACCAAACCTCCCTCAGAGGGACTCTACTTTCTACAAAAAGAAGGCAAAGTATTATGCTCAGAAGTCACTCATAGTGGAGCAAGAGAACTGGCTGTCAGATGAATCCTCTAACGAAGGTGAAAAGAAGAACGCCCTGTTCTGCGGGATGGCAGAGGTCAGCTCCTCCGACTCTGACAGTGAGGTATCCACTTCTGACTGTTCCTCTAACGAAACATAAGCTGATTTGCTCAAACTGACCATTGAATACACTGAACTTAAAAAGACTTGCGAAAATGTACAGAAGAAGCTTGCATTCTTTGAGAGAGAAGCTAGACTTCTCACTCAAGAAAATTCAAAAATATTTCAAGAAAAGGAAGAGATTGAAACTAACTGGAACAAACATCTAAATCCTTTAAAAGAAAAGATTTCAGAACTCAACTCCGCCTTAAAAGCTAAATCAAAAGAACTTATGGATGTTGAGAGCGACAGAATGAATATTCTTGCTCTTAAACACTATTTTCAAAAGGAAAGAGAAGTCCTTCATCAAGACCTACTCAGAAGAGACCTTTTAATGAAAAAATATCAAGATGCCTAGATGGTATATGAAAAGATAAATACACAAATAGGGAGACAGGGAATTGGCTTCTGTGATATAGATCCATATACTGGAACCAAAAGCGACAAGTCTATGTCATCTCTGTCTTGTATAGGAGATACAAGAAAACCTGGATTTCCAAACTTACTCTCTGTTAGCAACAGGCAAAAAGTCTCTGGGGAACCTCACAAGAGG
This sequence comes from Saussurea involucrata, assembly GCA_033807775.1. Taxonomy (NCBI): domain Eukaryota; kingdom Viridiplantae; phylum Streptophyta; class Magnoliopsida; order Asterales; family Asteraceae; genus Saussurea; species Saussurea involucrata. The sequence goes on along the minus strand of CM066320.1, from coordinate 61,558,086 downwards.
AAACCTATGAAGATGACAAATGTGTGGTATCAAAACACAGATTTATCACCTTCAACCTCTGTTAAAAGATAATCCAAACCTAAGAGATATTTGTCAAAAGAGAATCCAAACCTAAAAATCTTCAAGTTTGGTGACCCCGAGACTCAAACACAGGTTGCTTTTGTCTGCATGATAGACTCTGAAAAGAAATTATCGGCAGAGGAACCTGAGTTCAAGCCCGCCTGTTAGCTCCAATATTCTGAAATATTAGAAGTATTGAAAAATGGCCAAGTACAGAAGAACTTCCACAGAAGCTCTGCTGAGTGCAACAGAAGCTGTGCCGGGCATCTCAGAAGAATCAAAGGAAGTTTGATCAAAAGTAATCAAAGACCCGAGGAAACTACAGAAGGACGCTTTCAGAAGACCAAGACCGCAGATCCTCTGTTACCAATAACAGAGCCTCTGCGGACAACATCAGAAGACTCGGAATCCGGTGAAGACTGCTCTACAGAGGAACCAGACCGCAAAACCTCTGTAACACATTACAGAGCCTCTATGGTCCTCTAAGGACTAGGAAGATATTTATAATATCTTGCTACTGTTCCAAGACCTGTTCATCAACTTGCATGGAAAAGTACTGTCAAAACACGTGTCAAGCTCTGAGTGGACTCAATAGGGCATGGTACAAAATAGACGTCTGCCCCATTTAATGCATTTACCAAAAGTACATCTGCTCCATTAAATGCGCATGGCTCAAACAACTGCTCACACCATCCAGTTCACTATTCATGCCGTAAAAGGAACAGTGACCTACTTCATAGTCTTCTAAGAGTAGTATAAAAGGAAGACTCATGTTGAGTTCTTCCTAACAACAACACACAACAACAGAAAAACAAGAACACTTCAATCGAACATCAAGAACACATAGCTTATGCACATTTAGAGTCATATCTGTTTAAAGCTTTGCATACTCACTGTTCTTAAATCTGTTCTTGATATATATATATTCAGTAAACTTTGAGATATTATTTCCTGTTCACTGTTTATTTATATTGTGTTCTAAATCTATCAAACATATCTGTTAGTTCTTCAAATACGCTTCTGCATCAAACATAAACTCGAACTAATAGATCTGATAATCTTGTTTAAAGCAAAACGGGAACCAACAATTGGTATCAGAGCAAAGCTTGGTTTTCAATATCAAGTGATCCTCGTTTAGACAAGATTTTTGATAGAAACTGTCTGTTCTTAACCTATTCTTCATTCCTTCAAACAGATTCTGTTTTACTGCCATTTTCGACTTACTCGATCTAGTATCATCCAAGAAACTGTTTCTTTCGTTAAAAACTTCATTCAATATGTCAAGACTAAAATTTAGTGCTGATGCTGATTTTCATTATTATTTCAAACTCAGCACAAATTTTAAGAAGATAATTACTACTCTTGAGAAAGAATTAGAGGAAAGAAACAAGAGTATTCTTATTGACTCAGACAACATTGCCAAGCTTGAAGAATCAGGTAAACTCCTAAACTGTGAAAATCTTGAACTAAAAAGGAAACTATCTGAGTCAGAAGAGCTTGGTAAAAAGGAGAAAGAGAAGTTTGAGGAAGTTAAGACTGTTTTTAAAGAAGAGAAGAAAAGCCTTGAGCTTAAGTGTCTAAACTTTTCTAAACTGATTTCCAACTTTGAAAAACTTATAATCAGTGAAAATGAAAAGTTTGGAAAAGAGAAAACTCTTCTTGAGACAAAGAATATGGAACTTTCTTTCAAAATCTCAAAATTACAGAAATCTCTTGAAAAAGAGAGGAAAGAGCAGGATTTTGAAAGAAAAGAGTCTGAAAAGGTGAAGAGAGAAGGATTTCAAACAAAGTGTTTGAAAGACAAGTTTGAGAAGGAAAGAAAGGTCTTTAAAGCTGAAATGTCAAATTTAACAAAGAGACTATCCGATTTGTCGAACAAGATTATGTTGGAGAAGAGGTATAAATCAGATCTTCTAAGAAAATTTGATTTAAACCTTAAAGAAAAAGATGTTTAAGCTAAAAGGCTTAAGAACCTTGTCTTAGCAAACTCTTGTGATAAAAATTCAAATAATCCTGTTTACAAAAAGATGAAAATGGTTTGGAAAGTCAAAAACTCTATTTCTGACAAAAATGCTCCAAAGCCATTTGTTTCTACAAAGCCTTCATCTTTTCATTCATATAAATGCTTTGATCTTCTGCTTCAATTAAGAAACCTTTTCTCTAAATCTTTCAGTGTACAAAATGGGTCATTTCAAAAGAAAAATCCAAAGACCCAAAATGAGAAAGGTCATAGAAAGAAAGTTGGCAAACCAACAGAGATTGGCAAACCAGAGGACCTAAAGACAGCTCCAAATCCTAACAAAAAAGGACCCATTTGGATATGGGTACCAAAAGTTCTTTGATCTGTCTTGCAGGTAAACGGACTTCTGATCATTACAGATCAGGACTCGCTCTTCAGAGGAGATCAGGACTCCTAAACACATCAGTTTAGGACTCGCACTTTAGTAAAATAGACTCTTAAACAAATCAGTTTAAGACTCGAGCTTCATCAGAAAATGACTTCTGACCATTACAGATCAGGACTCACTCTTCAGCAAACAATGGACTCCTTAATACTTCTATTAAGGACTCAGGCTTCAAAGTTCACTATGACTCTTAAACACTTTGTTTAAGACTCATCCTTCAAAGGTTCTATACTTCACAGAGCCTCTGTGGAATCGCTCAGAGCCTATGACAATCTCCACAGAACCTCTGATGAGGTTGACCTATGTTCTGTGCATTATTTATCTCTATTGATTCAAGCATAGGTCAAGGGGGAGCAGAAGGAGACCTCAAATTGATCTACAGAGGTTGATCATTCAAGGGGGAGCCAAAGGAGGATTATGATCAACAAGAGTCTCTGTCGTCCAAACTAGACACTCTAAAAGGTATGTATCGCACAAAATCTTTTTCCAAAACAGTTTTCCAGGACAAAAATTTCCAAATATGTCCTAAAAACAATGTTTAAAAACATAAAAACTTTGGATGATCAAGAAGTTTTATGAATTATTAGTTATTAGAAATTTCCTGTAACAGAGCCTTTGCTGGCTCTGGCAGAGGTCCAAAAACCTCTGTAGGATAATTTCTCTCTACTAAAGATTTATCGATCCTCTCCAATGTTTTTCAAACGTTTTTGGTAAAAGTACAAGCTTCAAGAGATGGATAGGCAGGTTTCAAACCACAGAAATCAATCCTACAAAGATTGTTAGATCAAGGGGGAGCGAAAAAGGAGACCTTGCTGAATCTACAGAGATTTATAAGTCAAGGGGAAGCTAAGAATGCGACAGAAGAGATCACATTCGTCGATCAAGAAGAAAAATAGGTTGGTATCTCGCACTCACACAATGCCACAGAAGTCATAAGCCACAGAGTTCTTTTAACCAAAGAACCTCTGTAGATCACTCAAATCATTCAAATGACTTCTGCTGCACAAAATCTTTGAGATTTACAATTTTCTAGGACACCAACTTTCAAATAGGTCCTAAATACATTGTTAAAACTGATCAAAAACTTGGATGATTAAAAATGTTTATAAATTTTTAGTTATTAGAAATTTCATGTCACAGAGCCTCTGCTGGCTCTGGCAGAGGTCCAAAAACCTCTGTAGGATAATTTCTCTCTACTAAAAATTTATTGATCCTCTCCGTGTTTTTCAAACGATTTTCATTAAAGATACAATCTACATAGATAAACGTTTTTCAAAATCACAGAGCTTCTGTACCCACAGAGCCTCTGTAAAGATTTCCACTTGGGAATTTCTGTATCTGTAACGGTAACCTTTCTGTGGTGAAAATTTAAAACCCACGCGTTTTTCATTTAATGTGGCCGCCCACGACGTCTCGTCGTCACTGACATTGATGACGTGTCGAGTTTTCATTGACGTACATATCACGTCGTCCTAGAAACTTGCACCACGCCGAATGAACTCTAGTGTGGACCTCAAATTTTATAAACTTTCTCACATTTTCACCGTTCCGAATTCTATCCGTTACCACAGTATAAAAACCAAGTTAAAATCACTTTCAAAACTTTACTATTCTCTCATCTTCTCCGGCGAACTTGCTTATTTCTTTCTGAAAACCTAGAACTTTCAAACCTACAAATGACTTCCAGTTCCAAATCTGCTCACGTTTCACCAACGAACTCTCCGACATCCTCTCTAGTGCATTCTGAGCACTCCCACAACCCACACATCGCCGCCGATGCCGACAGACATGACTCCGGCGACGAGGCATCCTTCGTACCCACTACCCACCTGCAACAATTTTTCTCAAATGACCATTTCGAGTAAACCCTTCCCATTAAATCGAACAACTGTTATCTTGTTCCTTCTCCTACGGCATTTGGAAAATAACATGCCATCCTGCTAAACATCCTAGAGAACCACTTTCTTTACCCTCTTCTGAGCAAAACCGTTGAACAAATACCAGTACGTTACCTACATCAGTTTTGGCAATCTTGCCGTTATGACGCTGACACCGATTTGATCAGAGGCTACATTTCTAAACCTGACCAAAGTAAGAGCCTTGAACTGATGTTCAATCGCACCATGTTCTCATTAGAATTTGGCCTTCCAACAAGAGGACTCATGGGAATCAAAAAGTATGCACCCCAACCAACAAATGAAGAACTTGTCGACTTTCTGCACATGTTAGGGTACAACCAACAGTTGAAAAAGAGGAACGATTTCCGCAGAGCAAGACTACCTCCTCTGTGGAATACCTTATTCTCCATCCTAAATCGTTGCCTCACGGGCAAAATCGGAAGCATCGATCAAAGCTCACCTCAAATTCTCTCAATCATGTATGGTGTGTACTATGATCTACCCCTAGATTATGCCACCATAATGATGCAAGAGATCATCAACACCATCGATCGCAAAATCGCCTCCCAGAAAGCCAAAATGTCTGATCACAACTGGTTACCCCCTATGAAGTTCCAGCAAATCCTCAGTGTACTTTTCGAACCCCTACTCCTTATCCAAAAATGGCCAATGGACGGTCCCAAACCTAAGCAATTTCCTATGTCCAAAAACACCCCTACAGAACATGAGGATGGCTACCCACACATCAGGCCACTATCAAAGGTAATGTTAGGTTATGCTAGTGATGAAGAACTAGTTAGTGAGTACACACGCGTTTACAGAACTCCTGAACCCAGTTCTATAACACCCCCGCGTATAGGAATGCCCATAGGAGGTAATGTAGTAGAGAGACTTACAGAAGAAGAATGGAAGATAAAGTTGGCTAAACACAAGGCCAACCAGAAGAACTTCAGAGATATAAGGAAAGACCTCTATTCTTCAAAGAGGAAGTCTTCTGAGGGATCTAAAGAGAAGAAGAAGAAAAAGGGAAAGAAAACCAAGACCCTTACAGAGGAACAACTTGCCTCTGCTTCTGCTATCCAACAAACTCCTGCAGAACCATCTTCTCCACCCACTGAACATCCCACAGAACCCTCATCTCCACCACAAATCCAAGGTCCCTCTGCCCCTCCCTCTTCCAAAAGAAAAAGAAAGTCAAAATCTACAGAGGAGGGAGCACCAAAACCAAAGAAGAGGAAATCAAAGAAGAAGAAACCATCTTCTCCTCTGCAATCAATTTCAGAGGGAATCGAAGAAGAACAACCTCAATCAAAACCTCAACCTTCACCTCTGCAAACCCAAATAATTACAGAGGGTCGTGATACACTTTTGCCAAGACAAGGGACTGCAGAAGAAGAGGTCCAAATAGGTAAAGTTACTGAAAATAGGTTAGAGGATAGGGTAGAAACGTCTGGAGGAAAAGAAAATGAGAAAGGAAAAGATGCTGAAGATGAAGAAGGCACACATCCCTCACCCCCTCCCAGTGCAACCCACATTTCTAACTCCGCAGGTCTAGCTGCAGAAGGAGTTATTGAAAAAGAGCAGCACAGCTCGATCCTAACCCAACCCATCCAGCCAGAGGTTACTCTTTCAACCTCTGTGCCTACAGAAACCGGGGAATCCATTCCTAGGGAGTCTCCTCAAAGAGACTCACCTATTATTCGTGATCAATCGCCCCAGATCACACGAGAACACCCTACAGAGGAATTCGTTTCCTCTAACACGCACAATATAGGGCCAAAACTTCTTTCAGAGAGAAGTAGAGAGCACCATGACGAAGAGACTCTAGACAAGTCTCCGAGTCAACAGAAGAATATTCCGATACCCACCTCTGGAGTGGATTTGGACAATGTTCTTCACAGAACTTCTGTAGAGACTGAAACTCAGGTTTCTTCTCGAGGATCAGATGGAAATCCTTCCACCCCCAACGTACAGACAAGGGTGAACGAAGGTGTCCCAGGAACAGGGACTCACTCTGGAGAAGGAGTTGTTCCTCCAGAGGTTACCCAAGAGGAACATGTTACGAAGGATGAGTTCCAAGCCTTTGTAACCTCTGTAACTCAAACATTGAATGAGTTGCAAAGCTCATTCACGATTTTTACAGATTCAACTTCAAACGCGCTTACGGGATTAAATACCAAAGTGGATACCTTATCCACAGAGGTTAAAACAGCCCTTGAAGAAATGAAGTCATCTACAGAAACTTTTGCTACTGCTGCTATCGCCTCTGCCACTAACATTGCCAAAACAACCGCTGCAGAGTTCGAGAAAAGTGCGACCAAAGCCTTCAAAACTTCGATCGCAATCTACTTTGAAACAATGAAGAAAAATGCAGCAAGGCAAGCAGCTCAAGACACCTGCAGAACAAAAGATGCTGCTAAAAGAAGGCAGGATGATCCTGATGATGGAGCATCTGGTCATCCTGAGGGGGAGAAAACAAAGGAAACAACGGAGGCTGCTTCTGCAAAAACTACAGAGAAAACTGCAGAACCCTCTACGACAAAAACCCAGAAGGGAAAACAACAGAGGCAAAACACCTCTATCTCACCAGAGGATGCACCAACCACAGAACCTAAGGTAATCAATCTTGCATCCTCATCCTCAGAACAAACTCCACCCTCACCCAAAGAACCAACACTAACCTCACAACCAATCCTGCGCAAAACAAGAGTAAAATCCATAGCTCGAAAACCCAAAAGACCAAAACGCACTGCAGAATTCATTCTTCGCAGAATGGAATTTGTATCTGCTTTTCAATCAGCAAAGCGTTTTGACATCCCACCTCCAAAACCCGAAAATTCTTCACCAACAGAGTTCTCTCAACCCGAAGTATTAAAACCTTCAGAGGCAACAACCAAAACATCAGAGCATCCAACCCCAAAACCTACAGAACCTCCAACTGTCAAATCAACAGAGGTTCCACCCACACAAATCCAAAACCCAATATCTGAAACCTCAAAGCCAAAAGACAAAGGCAAGGGAATAATGACAGAAGAAGAGCCAAAGAAGAAGATGCCAGCTGCTACAGAGAAATTGATGAAAGGTGCATTTAATGCCTTCGTCACTCCTAAACCCGAAGAGGAAGACTGGGCATTCAACTTGAATCCTCTGTCAGAAAACCCATCCCTGAATCCCACAGCTAAGGTAACAGAAGGTAGAGTAGCAGACATCACTCGAAAGATGGATGAGCTAAGGAGACCAATTCCAAGATCTACTTCAACCATTGAACAAATGGAAGAACAAGTCTACAGTTATCTCTACAGACAACACTTCCAGAGCGATCTGCCAGCCCATGTCCGAGATCAGAAGCTCAGAGAGGAATTCGATGCAATCTTCACCTCTACAAAGTCAAAACCAGTCAATCAAGTTTACTCCATTCACAAAATAAAGAAGGTAATCTATTGCAAATACTCTAAAATGAGAACCTATCCTCATACGGTGTATACAATCTGGAAAGTCAAAAGGTCTGACAGATCAGAGAATCAATTCTCTGATGCTGATATCCGAAACCTCAATCCCTATGACTTACCTGACCTTCTGCAATGCACTAAAGACAACTTCAATGACGACTGCCACAAAAGGTCTTATTGAGTTCTCAGAAAGGCGATGCGTGAAAAGCTCCAAATCTACAGCATGCTCGACATTCAATTAGCCATCGATCTAGGCGTAACTACTCTAAGTATCAGACCACCAGAGGATTTCTGCCCACCCAATGCCATACCCAATTCAATCATCAAAACTCCAAGGTACGGGTTAGTATTCAAGAATCCTGCTGATCCACTTAAACTGTTTGTGACAATGGACTGTCAGAAGTACACAACTCGTACTCTGAACATGTTCAGAAAGATACTAGAGGAAAATAAAGCAACAGAGCTTATGGACGAAGAATCTGCTCTGTTGATGATCCAAGAAATTGATGCTACACTCGACTTACGAAATCTCTGCCTCAAATTCTATGAAGAAGTCAAGGAAGTGGGAAAAGACAACAGAAAGTTCAACGACTTCCCAAATGCAAAAATCTTAGTCTCTTCAAAGAACCTCTGTCAACGTTTATTTCTGTGTACTCAAATGTAAATGCCTCTGGCATAAATTCCAAATGAACGAAATCATCTTCTGAGGTATTGTTTAACCTCTTCTTTACTTAGGTTAAAATGCATAAATTCAACCTTTTATTTTTCAATACTTAGGGGGAGATTGTTAGCTCCAATATTCTGAAATATTAGAAGTATTGAAAAATGGCCAAGTACAGAAGAACTTCCACAGAAGCTCTGCTGAGTGCAACAGAAGCTCTGCCGGGCATCTCAGAAGAATCAAAGGAAGTTTGATCAAAAGTGATCAAAGACCCGAGGAAACTACAGAAGGACGCTTTCAGAAGACCAAGACCGCAGATCCTCTGTTACCAATAACAGAGCCTCTGCGGACAACATCAGAAGACTCGGAATCCGGTGAAGACTGCTCTACAGAGGAACCAGACCGCAGAACCTCTGTAACACATTACAGAGCCTCTATGCTCCTCTAAAGACTAGGAAGATATTTATAATATCTTGCTACTGTTCCAAGACATGTTCATCAACTTGCATGGAAATGTACTGTCAAAACACGTGTCAAGCTCTGAGTGGACTCAATAGGGCATGGTACAAAATAGACGTCTGCGCCATTTAATGCATTTACCAAAAGTACATCTGCTCCATTAAATGCGCATGGCTCAAACAACTGCTCACACCATCCAGTTCACTATTCATGCCGTAAAAGGAACAGTGACCTACTTCATAGTCTTCTAAGAGTAGTATAAAAGGAAGACTCATGTTGAGTTCTTCCTAACAACAACACACAACAACAGAAAAACAAGAACACTTCAATCGAACATCAAGAACACATAGCTTATGCACATTTAGAGTCATATCTGTTTAAAGCTTTGCATACTCACTGTTCTTAAATCTGTTCTTGATATATATATTCAGTAAACTTTGAGATATTATTTCCTGTTCACTGTTTATTTATATTGTGTTCTAAATCTATCAAACATATCTGTTAGTTCTTCAAATACGCTTCCGCATCAAACATAAACTCGAACTAATAGATCTGATAATCTTGTTTAAAGCAAAACGGGAACCAACACCGCCACTTCAGAAGAAAAACTTAATCATATTTCTGAAAGTGAGTTACTAGAAATCGGTAAAAACAATTTTTATGAGAACCTCTGTACATCTTCTGATAAATACTTCTGCTGATCTGAATGATAGTTCCAAAGAAAAGAAAAAAACTGAGTATGGCACATGCTCTGAAAGTCCAGCCTCTGTCGACAGAGATCTCAGTGACTCAACCTCTGTATATGAGGACGATTCATCCTCTGACGAATCTGAGACTGACTCAAATGAGTCAGCGATAGTACCTCGTGATTCAGAGGGTTTTAAGCTACCCTCTGGAATTCTTAACAGAACTATTCCTCCCAAGGAGAAAATCACAAGTGTTCCTATCTGTCTAGACTTTTTGGACTTGTGTATAGAAGCCAAAACCTCTCTTGAACTGTAGAAAATCAAACAACAAAAGGAAATGTCTCCTCAAAATCCAACAAGTTCAAAGACTTCAAAACCCTTAAGGCCTTTTAAAGAAAAACTAACTTGGCAATAGAAGGGTAAGTGGGTTGAAAATAACAAATCTTTTTCTTCTGTGACAGTGAAACCTGCAGAAGTTCACCACAGAGGAAGGGGTCCACAGAAAGCTACTCCCAATAGATAAGTTGCAAAACAACAATCTAGTCTACATAGGTCTTCTTGTAATAGGAAGTCAGATGCTAGGTAGATTGTAATAATAAAGCCTCTGTACCCCTATTCAGTGTTTTTAATGAAAAGTTCAAGCAAATTTCTTCGCACATTCATTATTGTCATTGTTTTGAACTTATGCATCAATTAAACCGACACTTCTCTAGTCCACACTGTTTCCTCTCTAGACCCAAAAATAATTCTAAATTCAAGGGTAAGAATAAACAAAATGGTTCTTCATCAGAAACTAAAGCCAAATTCAAGGATGCTAAGGCGACCTTAAAGACCCCTAACAAACCGGGACCCATTTGGATATGGGTACCTAAAAATCTCTGATTGTGTTACAGAGGAAGTATGTACCGATCTGGTATCTAGACTCCAGATGCTCGCGGCACATGACTGCGACAGAGGTCTACTATCCTCTTACAAAGACAAAATCGATGGAGGATCTGTGACCTTTGGCGACAACAAAAAGGGGTATATAAAAGGCCATGAAGTCATCAAGAAGAAAAATATAACCGTATGCAAAGTTGCATATGTGGATGGCCTTAAGCACAATCTTCTAAGTGATATGGGTTTCGACGTCATGTTCAAAAGAACCTTCTGCTCTCTGCAAGGTGAGGACACAGGAGTCGAACTGCTGCGAGCCGAGCGAAAAGGCGATTTATACCTCATGAACTTTAGTGCCAAGAACAAGAAGGACAAGCTCTGTCTTGTTGCCTGTAAAAACGAAGAAGCCTGGTTATGGCATAACAGGTGCTGCCACTTAAACTTTCACACTTTAGATAAACTTGTTAAACTTGATCTTGTTAAAGGTTTGCCAAAGGTAAAATTCAGTAAAGATCATTTGTGCTCTGCTTGCGAAATGGGTAAACTCAAAAGAGCTTCCCATAAAGGTAAGACTGATGTGTCCTGCCCAAGGTGTTGATCCAAACCCTCAGTGATTTGATAATGACCCACTCTAATATACTTAGTGAAAATTGTTAGTAAACAATATATATCAGAGTTTCACTATCGCTGATAAGTACTAAGATCTTCCAGTACCACTGATAGGAACTCTCGCTCTTTAGATTAAACATTCAGCGAAACTGTTCACGATAATATTCTGAGTCTGTTCAGTACTTATGGTTATCGCTGATAAATTAGTTGTTTACTTATTATCCCTGAAGACAAGATTCACGTCAACATAGGTTCTACGCTGAAGTCGAATATGAAGCTCAAGAACCAGCGACAAGTCTCCTAATGAACTGATGCAGATCAGCGAAGACTCAGATTTTTTCACTCAACGTGAAGTATCAAGTACAAGACTTTGGCTATCGCTGAATTCTATCATTCGCTGATATAAAATGATAGATCGCTGAATCAATGAAAAGCTGATCATGAAGTCCTCCGTACAAAATACTTTTGTCTTTACCACCCTTGCACGACTCCGTACGATATGTCAGAAAAGAACCTCCCTATTGTCTAAATTCGTACAACCACTCTGATACTACACTGTTCAACATGCGGCTACTTAGGTTGTCAACAAAGGTCAATGACATGCAACCAATCAGCTGCTGCCACGTGTAAAGTGTAAACTGCAATGCATTAAATGCATGCAGTATATACGAAGAAGAACTCACTTCATTTTGAAGTAACTTGCTAACTCTGGACAAGTTCATCCTTCTTATCTTGAGATAGATTATTATTAGTAATTTCCTTCTCCTTCTTAGTGCAAGAAACTTAGTGTTCCAACTTCTTTAGATTTAGGATTTATCCTTAATCTTGTTTCCGCAACAAGCTGTAAATTGTTAATGATTTATCAATAAACAATTTAGAAAAGTAAAATCTGTGTGTTTGTATTCAACCCCCCCCCCCCCCCCCCCTTCTACAAACTTGTATAGCCCTTCGGGACCAACAAGTGGTATCAGAGCAGATTTGTTTAATCTCATAAACAAGATCTAATCTATACTAAGATTTCTCTTCCTTGCTATTTCTGAAAAATGACTACTAACACAAACACAAATTATATCGACAATGGTTCTCTTTCAAAACCCCCTAGATTCTCCAGAGATAATTTTAATCTATGGAAAAATAGGATGACTCTCTTCTTAGAAGGTGTAAACCCTACTATGCCTTATTATCTTGAAAACGGCCCATTTATTCATGTAAGAATTGATGCCGCAGTACCTACCGCTGAGAATAGACCTGCTATTCCAGAAAGGCTGGTACCCAAAGAAGTTCATACGTGGACTGACGAAGATAAGAAGAAAGTGGCTATCGACACAAAAGGCAGATCCATACTATCCATGGCTCTTCCTGACGAAGTCTACCATTCCATCATGAACCTGAAATCCTCAAAAGCCATGTGGGACACAATATGTGTTCAGTATGAAGGTACTGCTGAAGTCCAGGACTCTCGAAAGATCAACCTGGTAAGACAGTATGAAAGTTTCATTTGTGGTAAGAATGAGACTCTCTCTTAAGTTCACCAACGTTTTAATTGCTTAATAATAGATCTGAAAACTGTTGGTAAGGAATATTCTAACTTTGAAGTGCTAACAAAGTTTCTAGAATGTTTACCTGAAAGCTGGGACAGTTATTCTATGTGTCTCAAGCTGTCAAAAGATCTAAGATCAATGACCCTTGCTACCATATATGGCACGATGCTGAATCATGAGCAATCAAGCCATCTTAAGAAGAATCTTATAAAAGATTCCAAAAGCACCCCTGTTGCTTTAATCTCAGAGGAACCTTCTACTCAGCGACCCTCGATCACTATCACTGAGTTAGAGAGTAACTCTGAAAGGTCATCAGATTCTGACTCTTCAGATGATGATGAATCTTTGGCTCTCCTAATAAAAAGTTCAGGAGATTCACCAAAAAGAAAATGTTCAGAAAGAACAAACCTCATTCAATAACTGATAAGCCAAGATCATCAGCTACTGTTGATAAGGCTACTGCTACTTGTTTTAACTGCGAAAAGATTGGACATTTCGCTAACGAGTGCAGGTCTAAGAAAGTATCGAGAAACTCAGCGTTTCCCAGGAATAAAGATGACAAATATTCTAAGCTGAAAGAAAAATATGCAAAGCTAAAAAGCTTCAAGAAGAAAAGCAAAGGCCTGATGGTTTACGATTGGGCTGCTTCTGAAGAAGAATAATCATCATCTGATTCTGAGGATGATGAAGCCAATCTCTGTCTTATGGCAAAGATTGAAGATGAGGAAGAAAGTTCAGACATTCCCTCTACTTCAACATCTGCAATTAAGGTATCACCTTCCTTCTTTACAAATATTGCAAATATTGATGAAGCTGATAGTCTCCGCAAAATCGATCTCTTGACTAGAAGTTTATATGAAGCCATGAATGGCAAAACAATAGTTGAAAACCAAAACCTTGATCTCGCTGAACAGCTTAAAAACTGTCACCTTCAAATAGAAAAGCTTTCTAAAATTGAAGAAGATTTTAAAGATCAAGTGCATTTAAATCAGCTAGTCAAAATCGAACGAGCAGAAGCTATCACTGCTTTGAAAGCTAAAAAAGATACTGTTGAAGGATGGTGTAACTCTTCAACAAAGATCACTGAGATAATTAAGTCTCAGATACCGCTGAGTGATAAACGTGGTCTTGGTTACAAATATGAAACTAAAGAACCAACCACTGATCGTTCCATGCTCTTATTTGGAACTTTCGTATCCTCAGTCGCTGATACTTCATCCTCTCAGTGTTCCTCGTCCAGACCGCCTATCCCTGAGGAAATCTCTGCCTCTTCAAAAGGTAAAGAGAAAATGGTTTATCCAAAACCTACCTGTCTTTAAAGATAAAGGTAAAGGAATTGCGTTGAACCAAAATCCTCAGAAGGGTACTTTAGTACCAAAGCTGAATGCTTCTAAAGCTTTACTGATTTATTCCTCTGGATCAAGGAATCAGATCTCTGGATCTACTCAGCGTGGGTCTATTCAGCGATCTACTCCTAGACTCATAGTGGATGTCCTTGGTAAGAAATCTGAAGAACTAAATGTTCCTCCCATTTCTAAAGCCAAAAGCTTATTTGGTGCTGGTCCTTCTATTTCAAAATCAAAAGCTCAGCATTCAAATGGTCCTAGAACTACTTTTAGTTATAGGAAATGTTATTACTATGGACTCATTGATCATATTGCTAGTAAGTGCCCCACAGCCACCAAAGCTGATAAGATAGATAAGGTGAAGATTGCCCCCAAGGCAAAGAAGACCACTGAGGTTAAGAAATTAACTAAAGTGAAGACTGACAAAGCTGAATCTTCAAATGCTGCGAAGACTGCTGAACCTTCCATTCCAATTGCTTCCACTGACAAACGTGTACACATGGTTAAGTGGATACCCAAGAAAAACTAATCTTCCTTTGTGATGCAGGTTCAGAAGGGTATCTGGTATCTCGATAGCGGATGCTCTAGACACATAACTGGAAAGAAAAGCCTGCTCGCTGAATACAAGGAAGAGAAGGGTCCCTCTGTGACTTTCGGTCGAAAGTGAAAAGGACATACCCGAGGGTTTGGTGTACTCTCAAATGGTACAACCACCTTCAGAAGAGTCGCATATGTTGAAGGGCTGAAGCATAATCTTCTAAGCATCAGTCAGCTTTGCGACAAGGATAACAAAGTAATCTTTACTAAGGAATCCTGCTTTGTCACTGACAAAAAGGAGAAGATAGCTCTCAGCGGTTATCGTTTGGAAAATGTTTATGTAATAAACATGGACTCAATAACCACTGAGAACTCCTGTTTCTTCTCAAAAGCCTCATTTGATGTCAATTGGCTATGGCATAAGAGGCTCTCTCATCTGAATTTCAAGACACTGAACACTCTTTCTTCAAAAGAGTTAGTCACTGGTCTACCTCAACACTCATACGCCAAAGAGTCTTTATGTTCAGCGTGTGAAAAAGGGAAGCAGACCAAAGCAAGCTTTAAATCAAAGCAAGTTTCCTCAGTGTCATCTCCTCTACAACTACTACATATGGATTTGTTTGGCCCTGTTAACAAACAATCCATCGCTGGAAAGAAATATACACTGGTCATAGTTGATGAATTTTCTCGTTATACATGGGTTATGTTTCTCCGTTCCAAGAGTGACACCCCTGAAGAACTCATCACCTTTGTTCGGAAGATGGAAACCCTGAACAATTTGACCGTTCGCTCAATACGGAGTGATCATGGGACTGAATTAAAAAACAGTTCTCTTGATTCCTTATTTGAGAGCAAGGGTATTTCTCACAACTTTTCTTTAGTGAGAACACCGCAACAAAATGGAGTCGCTGAAAGAAGAAATAGAACAATTATTGAAGCTGCACGTTCAATGCTCAGCGATTCTCACCTGCCTACTCAGTTTTGGGCAGAAGCTGTCAACACCGCTTGTTTTACGCAAAACAGATCGCTGATAGTCAAAAGATTCAATAAAACAGCCTATGAACTTTTTCATGGGAGAAAGCCTTTGTGAAATCCCAAATCTAGCAAGTAATCAAAAATGATGTAGAGAGATAATCTAAAGAGAACTTGTCATACATATATTGATCTCTAAAGTGTAAATGTCAAATGATCAAGAGGTTTCTAAAGGGATCTAGATTCCTATCTAACTAAGAACTAGACATGCCTATTTATACTCATAACATACAAGGTATAAAGGCAAAGCTAACTAATACAGTACATTGACTTTACAGTAAATCTTGAATACAACAATGCTCTAACAATCTCCCCCTTTGGATTCAAGATTTAAAAAATATGACAGCAGTCTTAAGCTCTTTGTAAAGTCAATCTTCTCAAACAGACACTCTATCAAACCATCTTCAAATAGCTTTATTTCCACTAGTTCACGGCGAACTATATGCTTTGACACTCTTTAAGAACTCAGATTTGAAGAATCTTCAGACAAACATGAAAAGTCATTGTCTTTTTCTTTGAAAAGTCAACCTTCTTCAATACAATCTTCAACAGATTGTCTTCAAGTCTTGAACATGGATTTCATATCTTTATATAGAACCATCAATTCGGAACAAGATAAATCAGAAACGATTAGAGTTTGGATCAGAAAGATGTGAAACCATCCACATTGTTGAACTTTTAGGTGTAAGCACATTCCGAGAACCACTCAGAACTAAGATAACCAAATTCAGCAACATTTGGACTTCACATGATCCTTCTCCCCCTAATCTTCAGTCTTTGTTCACGAATCTTGGACTTGAAATATCTTTGATTTGAAAGCTCTTTGACATGAAATTGAAATTAAACCTTTCTCCCCCTTTTTCGATGATGGTGAGCATCATAATAATCGAAAATCATTTTCAATTTCAGTCGTGTTTTTGAGTATTGCTAACAATCTCCTCCTTACAGAATAACCTTGCTCCCCCTCAAAATAAGAATTCTGGAGCAATTTATTTTCTCCCCCTGAAAGTATGCATATATTTCAATAACGTACAGTATTTGAAATTGTAGCACAAATTTTAAAACAAATTTACACAAGGAAAATAAAATTCATTGAATTTCATTTTATAGCTACAAACATTTGATCATTTGAAAACTTTACAAAAGAAATTCAACTTAATGAAATTTAACAGAATTTTCAATCAAATGAAATAAAATGCATGTGTTTGGATTCAAGAACAAGTCATCATTGTATATCAAGTTAAAAATGTTCAGTTTCAACCCCTTTATTAAATCTATTTGGTGTGCTAGCATGGGAAATATGATTAGCTTCAAGCATATGCAATTCTAAAACATGTAAGAATACTTTGCTCAAGTCACACTATTTGTCCAAAATCAGAATTTCACAAATTTACGGGTTTATCGCAACTTTGTATTTTTCCCAAGTATCAAAAGATGTGTGCTCATTGGCATCTTTTCGTTTGTGCTCATTGGCATCTTTTGATTTTGTGCTCATTGGCATCCTTTGATTTTGTGCTCATTGGCATCTTTTGATCAAAAAGTTTAGTAAGAATAAGATACACCGTTAAACATGACTTTCTATCTGGTTCTATAGAAGGATTTGGGTTAGCAGATCCCAGACCAGTTGGCCTTAGGTGCTAGGTGTCGAGCACCCCTTAGAACTTAATTTCCCAACCCAGAAAGGCCACATCGATATATCTTAAACCCATTTGTACCAGTAGAACATGGCTTTCTATCTGGTTCTATTGCAGGATTTGGGTCAGCCGATCCCAGACCAGTTGATCTTAGGGACTAGGTGTCGAGCACCCCTTAGGACTTACTCTCCCAAACCAGAAAGGCCACAGGTACAAACTTTCAAACTAAATGATATTCTATATAAGTTCGGATTTCCATCACAAAATATGAATGATATCTCAATCACTTGGTTCTAAAACATAGTGCTTCCCCCATATTTTCGTTTCCATCCATAATTCTGATAAATAGGCTTTTTGAGCATTATATTCTATATAAGTCCAGATTCACATAACTTTGAGCATTCAACATAATTTCATTCATGTTTTGCTGACCTTTCGATTTATTTCAGAGGTGAAAGTTGAAACAAATCTAACTCAGATAATACAAAAATACTTGTAGAATCATCTTTTAGCACACATTTAATTCATTGAATGAAAATTGAAAATTTTATCTCATTGAATTAAATTTGTAAAGATTCAAGTTTTCAAAGTGGTAGAAACAAAATATAATCCAATGTTACCTTTTACCACGTTCCTTGAAACAGAAAGATGTAACTGTTAAAGATATCACCTGAGAAGTGTGAGTTCTAAACTGATTTGTTTAGAAGTCGTAGTCTTTGAAGTACGGGTTTTGAACTGATATGTTCAAAAGCCAATAACATTGAAGCACGGGTCCTGAATTGATGTATTCAGAAACCAAAATCTCTTTTAAGTGCGGGTCCTAAACTGATATGTTTAGAAACCATTGTCGTTGAAGCACGGGTTTTGAACTGATATGTTCAAAAGCCAATGTCTCTTTACTCCCACTTAATGGTACAAGTAATCTTCTTCCGAGAGTTCAACGCTTTGCTTCTAAATCTGCAAAAACAGATTAAGTAGATTTTGGTACCCAACGTGTCTTGGGTCCTTGCTTGTTAAGCGGAGCTCTATAGGAAGGAAAATGATAAGTACCATACCAATATTGAAGACTCTCATTTTTAATAAAATCATTAGTACCACAATAAGAACAACAAAAATTCTTTTGTGCTAACCTGATTAAATGATTTGCGGAATAGAATGAATCAGGATTAGCAAAAGATTTAGCTTTCAGATTAGTGTTCTTGTTGGGAACAGAGGATTTTGGCTCACCTTTTTCAGTTGACGTACCTTTTACTCTCCATTGCATGTTAACTTTCTTATATGAAGGAAGATCAGCATATTGATACTTGGAAGAATTATCCACCGAGTGATCATAGAATAGATTAGAAGGACGAATCAGACATTCTGAATAGCATTTGGATTTGTTAAATGACTTCACTTTGTAAGATAAGTCATTCCGTTCCTTGGTCACCAAATCAAGCTTCTTCTGAATATTAGACTTGACCCTCTTCTCTTTCATGATGTCAGTCGATAATGCAGCCAAATTCATTGTCAATTTATGAATTTCCTGGCGAAATATCTTCCTTTCTTTAGAAAAGTCGTCTTTAACGCACCTAGCCTGAAAGTCAGCTTTCTTCATCTTTTCTAGCTCTTGACTTTCTTTATCTAGCTCTTGTCTTTCCTTTTCTAAGTCCTTATGAAGATCAGAAATTTTCTTTGACAGTTTCGCATTCTTCGCTTCAAAGCTTTTCTTTTCTTTTTCATACTCGACCTTTTCCTTCTCCAACTTCTCCTTTTCAAGAAATAAAACTTTCTCAAAGTCAGAAACTTGTTTTGAAAGTTTTATACAATTACGTTCAATTACTTCCTTTTCTTTATGAATCTTCTCTCTCTTGTCTTCAATGCTCTTCAGATCAGCATTTTCTTTTTGAAGAGTTGTTACTTTCTCTTGAAGTTTCTCGATTTGATCGTGCAGACTTGAGTTGTCTTTGTCTTTATTTGTTTCAAGACCTGCAATATATACTTCAAGATCAGTAATTCTTTTAGTAAGTAAAACATTTTGTTCTTTAAAATAAAATTTTCATTTGAAGAGGAAATGTCTAAAATATGTCTCTTCAAATCAGCATATTCTTCCTCCATTGTCTTTATACTCCCTTGAAGCTCCTCCGTTGTCTTATTTTTCTCTTGAGTAACTTCAAGCACTACAATCTTGTCATTCAAATCTTTCAGTTCGGACTCAAGAGAAGAGACTTTGTCTTCTAATAAAGCTTTCTCAGACATGAGCTTTGTAATTTTTCTTGCATCTTCATTAGTATGTGTTATGTATCTAGAAATAAAACCTTCAAGACGCTTGATCTCATCTTTAGCTTCAGAAAGAGTCCATTTTCTCTCTTTTCCTAACTGATACCATATTCTCCCACTTAAATTCTCTATGTCAGACATCTTGAAGAATGCTAGAAGATGATCTTTCAGAAAATCAAGCAGAAAAAATTTTATATAAAATTTTTTCTTGAAACGCTCTTAAAGTGTATGAAAAACACTATGGAAAAAATTTCGGAATAAAAAATTTTCTCAAACGGAATTCGGATGTATAAGAGTTCGAAACCACGGAATTCGTATGCTAAAGGATCCGAAACCCTTGAATTCGGATGCTGAAGGGTTCGAAATCCCAAGAATTCGAATGTAGTTGGATCCGAAATCAATGAATTCGGATGTAGAAGGATTCGAATTCAATGAATTCAGATGAAGAAGGATTCGAATTCACCCAATTCGGACTTAACTGAGTTCGAATTCACTCAATTCGGACTTAACTGGATTCGAATTCACTCAATTCGGACTTAACAGGGATCGAATTCTATCCTTGGTAAATCAAAAGCAACTCAGATGAATCCACAACTTCTCAATTCGAATCTAACAGGGTTCGAATTCAACTCTATTCGAATCCATAAGGGTTCGAATTCAAATCAATTCGAATGCTTCTTGAGTCGAATTCTATACTTGTGATGCCAAGAACACTCTGAATTCCCTTTGAATGATCCGAATTGTGTATGAATGATCCGAATTCACCAAGAATGATCCGAATTCTGCACTTCGAACTTAAAAAACACTAAATCAGCCATAACTTTTTCAATTCTTGATCAATTGTTATGAAATTTGCACAGATTTGTTCGAAATTTGCACAGATTTGTTCGAAATTTGATTCCACACACTTTCTTAGTTAATCACAAATCCTAATTCGATCAATTTAATCGAATTATGATCCAAAATAGTAAGAAAATGTTTTCGAACAATAACCAAAAAATCGATCAAATCAGATGCTTCTGTGCAGTTTTTGATGTTGATCCAAGAATTAAAGATGATCAGTAATCAATTCCGAGTTCAGTGATGCAAAAAATTGATCCAAAAGATCAAAATTTAGAAAAAATCTATGTCTTAATGATAAGTGTTCAGATGAACAGTAATGAACACCCAATCCGAATTCTTCAGGCTTAGTGTAAAAAATCTTCAATTTGGTCTTCGATCTGCTTGAATCTTCTGTTTAGCTCTGATACCAAATGTGAAATCCCAAATCTAGCAAGTAATCAAGAATGATGTAGAGAGAGAATCTAAAGAGAACTTGTCATCCATATATTGATCTCTAAAGTGTAAATGACAAATGATCAAGAGGTTTCTAAAGGGATCTAGATTCCTATCTAATTAAGAACTAGACATGCCTACTTATACTCATAACATACAAGGTATAAAGGAAAAGCTAACTAATACAGTATATTGACTTTACAGTAAATCTTGAATACAACAATGCTCTAACAGCCTTCAATCAGCTTTCTTCACATCTTTGGATGACAGTGTTTCATACTGAACAACATAGATGCCCTTGGAAAGTTTGATCCTAAGGCTGATGATGGAATCTTTCTTGGATACTCCTCAGTCTCCAGAGCCTTCAGAGTCTTCAATCGAAGAAGACAAACTGTTGAAGAAACAATTCACGTCATGTTTGACGAGTCCCGTTCAGCGAACTCTAAACCGTCCGCTGATACTGAAGAACTGAATCAATGGATGTTTTCTCATCTTGGTGATTCAGAAGATATTCCCACTCCTCATGGGTCTCAGCTGTTCCTATAAACACTATATCTGCTTCTGAATCAAATGTCTCAGACATTCCATCTGCTTCTCAGCAATCAGTGAATATAATAAATGCATCCATTCCTCTCTTAGCTGATACTCCAGACGTCACTGAAGCTTCATCTTCAGCTCCTCCAGTTCAAGTTGAGTCAGCGTCTCACGCTCCGGCTCAGCGATGGACTATAAATCACCCAATTGATCAAATTCTTGGTGATCCAAACGCTGGTATTCAGACTCGACGAAGTGCAGGTAATATTTGTTTATTTGTTAATTTTATTTCACTAACTGAACCAAAGAAAGTAGATGATGCCCTCAAAGATCCAAACTGATAAAACAGTGATAGGCACTAAATGGGTCTATCGAAACAAGTTGGACGAACATGGAATTGTAACCCGCAACAAGGCTCGTCTTGTTGCTTAGGGATACAGACAAGAGGAAGGCATAGATTATGACGAAACATTTGCTCCAGTAGCAAGATTAAAATCTATTCGTCTATTCTTAGCATACGCTGTACACAAAGACTTCAAAGTATATCAGATGGATGTTAAGTCAACGTTTCTAAATGGAAAGCTGAATGAAGAAGTTTATGTGGAACAACATCCAGGATTCTCAGATCCTAAGCGTCCAGGTTATGTTTATAAACTGGATAAGGCACTTTATGGCTTAAAGCAACCTCCACGTGCATGGTATGACAGTCTTTCTACTTATCTCCATATTGAACAATTTGTTCAGGAAAGTAAAAGGTCATATCATTCTTGTTCAAATATATGTTGATGATATTATATTTGGCTCTACTAACCCTGATCTTTGTACTCGTTTCGCTGATAGAATGAAAGATGAGTATAAGATGAGCATGATGGGTGAACTAACATATTTCCTTGGTCTTAAAATAAAGCAAAATGAAAAAGGAACTTTCATTAATCAGGGAAAGTATGTTAAAGATATGCTGAAGAAATTCGACTTAACTGAAAGTTCAGCTAGGAAAACCCCTATGGCACCACCGCTGACACTTGATAAGGATACTAAGGGTGTTCCTGTTAATGTCACGCTGTACCGTGGGATGATCGGCTCACTGTTGTATCTTACAGCTAGCCGACCCGATATTATGTTTGCAACATGCTTGTGTGCACGATATCAAGCTGAACCTAAGATATCTCATATGAAAGCTGTAAAGCGAATTTTTCGATATCTTAAGGGTACAGCGAATCTAGGTCTTTGGTATCCCAAAGGCTCAGGATTCGATCTAATCGCCTATTCAGATAGTGATTTTGCAGGTTGCCGAATGGATAGGAAAAGCACCACAGGAGGATGTCAGCTCCTGGGTGGAAAACTGGTAAGTTGGACAAGTAAAAAGCAAAACTCAGTGTCCACCTCTACAGCTGAAGCTGAGTATGTAGCCGCTGGATGTTGCTGTTCTCAGGTCTTGTGGATGAGAAATCAACTACTAGACTATGACCTTCAGCTTTCAAATATTCCAATCTATTGCGACAGCACAAGTGCCATCGCTATAGCCAATAATCCAGTGCTACACTCAAAGACAAAACACATCGAAATTAGGTATCATTTTATCAGAGATCATGTGATGAATGGTGATATAGAACTTCACTTTATCCCAACTGATTATCAGTTAGCTGATCTGTTCACCAAACCTCTCGATGAGACAAGATTCAACTTTCTCATCAGCGAGCTTGGAATGCTGAACTTTGAAGAGTAAAATCTTCAGCGGTTCACATTTGATTAGCAATAGGATAAAATCCACCTGTATAACCCATTCTAGCATCTTCTCTAAATAAACTTGATTCGCTGATATCAAGGTATGTTTTTCTCTCTCTGACAAATCGCATGAAAATGCAAGATTTAAAAATAAATTACATCGTTGAATATCTCTTCCTTATCAGCGATATTTTGAAATTTCTAAAACCAACACTGATATTTCTATTCAGTGCTTCATGTTTTTCAAAAGTGTCCCTGAGTTTTCAAAACCTCAATGACAACCAAGAATATGAAAGGACAGTTGTGACGTTATTGCAACGGATAAGCCCTGGCACGTTCTTCTTTCTGACACACGTTTGCACGTTTCGTTTACTCGCCAATCAAATGCAAACACGTGTCCGTGTCATGATGAAAATCTTTTCCCGCTCAAGATTTTCTCTTTCTAATCTCTCTATATAAACAAATTCTTCGTTTATATTTTCCTTTTACGCGAACTTCTCCTCCAAGCAAAGAAAGAATTCACTGTTGCATTTTGCTCTCAAATTTCTCAAGAACAACTGTTCATCTTCTTCAAACATCAAAGGTTAATATGTTCTTATTATTTACGAAATGCAAATTACTTGTTTCTGATCTTCTCATTGTTTTAACAAGATCAAACAAAAGAACTTCTCAAAAATGAAATCACTCTCTTTCATGGTTTTATGAACACACCCATTTCATGGTTGTTCTTCAAGTTTAAATGTAAAAATCTTAAACTTGTTCTTCATTCGTTTTTCCAGAATCCCAATCTTCAAAGGAAACTGGAAAACAAGATTTTTATTGGGTTTGAAATTTCGTTTTTCAAAAACAAGAAAAACCCTAATCTTCATTAAGACATTTTGTCTGAATGAAATGGACAAAATTCGAACCATCTTATTGGAAAATCTTTCCACATTAAGATTATTCTTATTTGTTATTATTTGGTTGAACTGATAATACAGAAAATGGCATCTTCTGACATTCCCAAGAACACCATCGCTGAAAACACTGCTGCTGATGATACTGTTGAGGAAGTGGACATCCTCAAGGCTCCTCAGGTCAAGTTCTCTCTTGACAAGCTGGATTGGACTAAGGTAAACAACCTTTATGCGCTTCTCGAGTTTCCTCCTCGAAAGCAAGTCACACATCTAGATGATGCTGTGAAATTCCTCAAGAATTGCTGCATCTCCACAGCCCTAACGATAACCCCTCCCGCACATCAGCTCTTGCTATCACAATTCTGGTACACTGCCAGACACTCTCAGTTACCATCAGCCAAAGACCCCTCCAAAACAATTGACTACATCCTCTGCGATATTGAATATGGCACCATGAAGATCACCCCTGCCATCATTCGCAAAGCCCTCAGCCTTCCCATAGCAACCAAAGAAAAACCCTTCGTTCCCCTCCCTGACCCCAAGAAAAACTCAGACAGGGAAGCCATCATTGCATTCTTCGACGCAATGGGCTATGTATGGGAAACTGTAAGGGATATGAAGCCCGAGAAGAAGCTGACCATTATAAAGAAATCGAAAATGCCCAGCGAGATGAATTTCATCTTCGCTCATCTAATCAGCTGCATGAATACCAAGAGCGGCTCCTCTGACCAAGCCGCTAACCCTCAGCAAGTAATGGGATATGCATTGCTGAAAGGTCTACATATAGACTGGACATCGATCATCTATGATGACCTGGTACTAAGAGTGGACTCCGCCGCTGACAGACCTCCATGGGTTCCGTATCCTCGATTCATCAGCGCCATATTCCAAAAAGGTCTGAAGGACAGCTATCCTCAAGAGGGTGACCTAAAACTTTCTCAGGTTGGCCCTAAGATACTCGACTTCAAACCAGTGGCGAATGAGGTACGTCTTTCTACACTTTTAACTCTTCTAAATCCTTCTACTTCTTCTACTTCTGCAGCTCCTTCAGCGGACAAACCCACCGCTGATACCCCAGCGGCAACCTCCATTCCTTCTCTGAAAAAGAAACCCTCTGACACCCAACTTGGTTCCAAAAGAACAAAGAAACCCAAGGAGCAACCCAAGCAATCTCTTGCTAAAGTCTCCTCAGCTACTCCTGTTGAGCTGAAGGAAAGTTCAGTGGTACGCTCTGCCACACCTGAACAAGCCATCCACTCTATCCCGACTTCAGCGTCTCCAAACGCTGAGGTTACAAATTTGGAAACTACCCAACCTCCCCCAGTCTCTGTTAGGACAAATATGTCTTCAAGATTTAATCTTGATTAATAGAGTCAAAGTCAATGTATTAGAAAGTCAAAGTTAGCTTAATGACTAGTTAGTCTTAGGTATATAAGCATGTGGCTAGAGTAATCATGTAACACTCGAAAGAACAATTCCATAAGCTTTTGGTCATAACTCATATCTTGTAATATTGAGAGCAAACTCCAATAGATCTACTTTCTCTCTCTACTCTCTCTCTCTCTAGAATTTCTCTCTAATCTTGATAGATCTTGGATTAACAATTGGTATCAGAGCAGGATCAAGATTAAGAGGAGGATTTTGTTGATCAATCAGTAGAATTTGAGGATTTTTCAAGAAAATTTGATTGATTTTCTTGATATTTCAAGAAAATCTCGTTTTCTTGAAATTTAATCAAATTTTGTTGATTTGTGATCAAATTGGTCTACATATTAGTGATTTGGATTCGGTTCATCATTTAGATCATCTTTCTTTCAGGAATCGAGAGCTAACTTGTTCGTTTTGAGGTTCGATTTCGCGAATTTCAAGTTTTTGCACTGTTCGATCGGCTGTTTTTGTGATTCAGAGGTTTTCAGACATTCGTTTGTGAAGAAGAAGTGATCGTATCAGTATTTCGAAAGTATCTGTGAAGGTTGATTTCAGAGATTTCGATATTTTCAGAGGATTTCAGTTGGATTTTTGAAGAACTCGCTAGATCTGGACTTTTCGCAACATTCATCTTCTTTTCGCAACATTCATCATCCAAGTATACTTTCGCAACCCACTGACCCGAAAAGCCATACTTTTCGCAACCCACTGACCCGAAAAGCCATACTTTTCGCAACCCTCTGACCCGAAAAGTCTACTTTTCGCAACCCTTACTTGCGAAATACTCACTTTGCGCAACCTTAGCTTGCGAAATACTCATTTCTCACCTCTGTTGCTTGCGAAATACTCACTTTGCGCCACCCACTGAAGTCTTTCAGATTCCCAATTTTTTTCTCTAAGTCCACTTTGCGCCACTTGTGAGGAGTATCAAAAAAAAAATTATATAATTTTTTATACTGAAAATTTTTAAGTGTATTTTGAGAAAAAAACGTTTTATATAATATTTTCTCTAAGTGTATTTTGAGAAAAAAAAGTTTTATATAATATTTTCTCTAAGTGTATTTTGAGAAAAAAATTTATACTTAAAATTTTTCTATAATGTATTTCATACATTTTAAGAGTTTTTCAAAAAAAAAGTTTTATATAATTTTTTCAGATTAATTCTTCAAACATGAAGCGGCTTCCAGTGTTGTTCAAATAATCTGATTTTGAACTATGGAGAGTCTCGTTCATCGATTTTATTGAAAGTAGAGAAAATGGTGAAAACATGAGAAAATCTTTCACTGAAGGCCCAATGATCAGAACTGACAAAGATTAGACAGAAGAAGAGATTAAAAGAATGAAAGCCGACAAAGAAGCTTCATCCAACTTGATCTTCGCACTTTACAAACTTCCGCAACACATCTTCAAACGCGTTGAATGTTTCAAAAACAATCCAATGCTTATGTGGAACGAGTTAACAAAGCAAATGCTTGGATCTGAAGTTGCTTTTAAGAGAAAGGAAGAAGAAAAGAAAGTTGAAAAAGAGGATGCGGAACAGAAATCATCAAATGCTGAAATTGAAGAACTTAAGGAAAAGGTTATAGATCTTACAAAGAGACTTTCTGACTCGGAAAAGTTGCTAAAAGAGGAAAGAGTGAATCGTACAAATGACAAAATGTGCTATGAAAAGCAAATTTTGTCTCTTTCACAGAAAGTTTCTGAAATTAAAAAGAATGAGAAGACGGAGAAGAAAGGTAATGAAGAAAAGAAAGCTCTTGAACTCAGATGCATAAAACTTTCTAAACAAAATGCAGATTTTGAGAAAGTTTTATTTCTTGAAAAAGAGAAATTGGAGATGGAAAGGCTTGAATTTGAGAATAAAAGGAAAGACTTTGAAGCAAAGAATGTGAAGTTATCAAAGATGATATCTGAGCTTCAAAAGGACTTAGATATAGAAAGTCAAGAGCTAGAAAAGATGAAGAAAGCTGACTTTCAAGCTAAGTGCGTTAAAGACGAATTTTCTAAAGAGAGGAAGATATTTCAGCAAGAAATACGAAAGCTGACAAAGAATTTGGCTGTGTTATCGACTGATATCATGAAAGAGAGGTTGGTTAAGTGTGATATTCTGAAGAAGCTTGATTGTGTGACCAAATAATGGAATGAATTATCTTACAAAGTGAAGTCATTCAACAAATCCAAAATCTATTCAGAATGTCCGATTCGTCCTTCTAATCTTTTATATGATCATTCAGTGGATAATTCTTCCAAGTATAAATATGTTGATCTTCCTTCATACAAGATAGTCAACATGCAATGGAGAGTAAAAGGTACGACTCCTTAAAAAGATGTACCAAAATCATCTGTTCACAAAAAGAACACTAACCTAAAAGGTAAATCTTTTGTTAAACCTGATTCAATATATTCCGCAAACAATTTAATCAGGTTTGCACAAAAGAAAATTTGTTGTTCTTATTGTGGAAGTAATGATTTTGTTAAAAATTATAGTGTTCAATATTGGTATGGTACTTATCATTTTCCTTCTTATAGAGCTCCGCTTAACAAGCCAGGACCCAAGACACGTTGGGTACCAAAATCTACTTAATCTGTTTTTGAAGATTTAGAAGCAAAGCGTTGAACTCTCGGAAGAAGATTATTTGTGCTATTAAGGGGGAGTAAAGAGATTGGTTTCTAAACACATCAGTTTAGAACCCGGATTTCACAATTAATGGTTTCTGGACAAATCAGTTCCGGACCCGTGCTTCAACGACTATGGCTTCTGAACAATTCAGTTCAGGACCCGTACTTCAAAGACTAAGACTTCTAAACAAATTAGTTTAGAACTCCTTCTCAGGTGATATCCTTAACTGTCATATCTTTTTATTTCAAGGAACAAGTGGTAAAAGGTAACATTGTATTATACTTTGTTTCTACTGCTTTGAAAATTTGAATCTTTACAAATTTAATTCAATAAGATGAAATTTTCAATTTTCATTCAATGAATTAAATGTGTGCTAAAAGATGATTTTACAAGTATTTTTGTATTATCTGAGTTACATTTGTTTCAACTTTCACCTCTGAAATAAATCGAAAGGTCAGCAAAACATGAATGAAATTATGCTGAATGCTCAAAATTATGTGATTCTAGATTTATATAGAATATAATGCTCAAAAAGCCTTTTTGTTAGAATGATGGATGGAAACGAAAATATGGGAGAAGCACTATGTTTTAGAACCAAGTGATTGAGATGCTCTAAGTTTTAAATCTAATCATTTAGTTTGAAAGTTTGTGCTTGTGGCCTATCTGGTTTGGGAGATTAAGTCCTAAGGGGTGCTTGACACCTAGTCCCTAAGACCAACTGGTCTGGGATCGGCTGACCCAAATCCTGCTATAGAACCAGATAGAATGCCATGTTCTACTGGTACAGATGGGTTTAAGATATATCGATGTGGCCTTTCTGGTTTGGGAAAGTAAGTTCTAAGGGGTGCTCGTCACCTAGCACCTAAGGCCAACTGGTCTGGGATCCGCTGACCCAAATCCTGCTATAGAACCAGATAGAAAGCCATGTTTAACGGTGTATCTTATTCTTAACAAACTTTGTGATCAAAAGATGCCAATGTGCACAAAATCAAAAGTTGCCAATGAGCACAAAATCAAAAGATGCCAATGTGCACAAAATCAAAAGATGCCAATGAGCACACATCTCTTTAAACTTGCGGAAAATACAAAGTCGCGATAAACCTGAAAATTTGTGAAAATTCTGATTTTGGACAAATAGTGTGAGTAGAGCAGAGTATTCTGATATGTTTTAGAATTGCATATGCTTGTTGTTGATCATACTTCGCATGCTAGCACACCAAATAGATTTAATAAAGGAGTTGAAACTGAACATTTTTAACTTGATATGCAATGATGCCTGGTATTTGAATCCAAGCACATGCATTTGATTTCATTTGATTGAAAAATCTGTTAAATTTCATTAAGTTGGATTTCTTTTGTAATGCTTTCAAATGATCAAATGGTAGTAATTATAAAATGTAGTTCAATGAATTTTATTTTCCTTGTATATAATTTCAACTACTGTGCTTTTGGTCATAACTCATATCTTGTAATATTGAGAGCAAACTCTAATAGATCTACTTTCTCTCTCTACTCTCTCTCTAGAATTTCTCTCTAATCTTGATAGATCTTGGATTAACAGTCTCTCAAAAGATTGATGAAGTGATTCTCAGCGATTCCAACGCTGAACTCAGTAACCAACCTCCATTCTTACCCTTCGCTTCTCCCTCCACTCCTTTGGACACAACTCCAGTTATCACTGATGCACCTGTCATTCCTCCAGAAGCTAAAGGAACGACGGAAGTAGGACCTGCAGAGATGATCATACGTTCAGGTTCTCTCGCTGATGATATGGAACATTTCTCAGGGCATCGAGATTTTGATGAATTCATCAATCCTCCTGCAGGTATACAACAACCCCTAAACACTGTTACTAAACCCCAAACTTCTGAGCTTTCCTCTGTTCACAAGTTTCTATATGTTACAGGTCCTAATTTGGGAGACATCAACACGTCCTTGAAGACAGTCGAGACAAAGCTGACAGGTCTCACGTCTACTCTTTCCGGCAACTCTTCAGCTGTAACAACCGCTGGAGAGAATCTTTTAAAGCTTACAACCGAAGTCGGAAAGAATGCCTCCAAAGCTGATGTGGAGAAGGTTGGCAAATCACTCGGTGATTTTGCCAAAGTTCTAGCTGACATCTACACAGACTACCTCGACATCAAGAAATCAGTTGACACCATGTCCAGCGAAGTCACAACGCTGAAGACATCCGTTAGCACACTCGAAGGTGACATGTCTGTTGTAAAGGCTGATGTCAGTTCAGTAAAAACTTATATGAGTTCTGTGAAGACTGATGTCAACACGATGAAGAATGACATCTCTTCTATTCAGAACTTGTTACAGCAGATCCTGACCAACACGACCGCCCCTGCACCTGCCCCTGCACCTCCATCTTTTACTACGGCGGATCGTGCTGAACTTGTGAAGATCAATCCTGTTATTTCTGGCATAGAGAACAGATTATCAGCGATTGAAATCTGTGTGGGGATCCCTGGCCAAGAAGACAGGGAAACCACACGAGCTGCTGAATCATCTCATTCCTCCCCCGGTCATCATGAAAAAGAGGGGGAGAAAAGCGTTGAAGACCCTTCCAAGAGCGCTGAAGACCTTTCCCATGATGAATCTATCAGGGGAGAGAAGAATGAAGACCTCACCTTCACTGAAGAGGGTGAGAAGACTATTGAAGCTGAAGCAGCCGCTGGACCTCAGGGAGATGAACACCCTGAGGGAACCGAGAAGCTCGCCTCTGTATCTGAGGGGGAGCAACTCGAAGAAGAAGCTGAAGAAACTGAGTCTGAAGCTGAAGATGAAGAAGCCATCGACTTGTCTGATGATGAACCATCCTCTTCTCCAAAGAATGATGATGACGAAGATGACGATGATGATGATTCTTTTATCGTCAAGCCTGCTCAGAGAACAATAGCTCTTAAAGGGATCCGAATAAATGAACCTTCAGGGGAGCGGACAAAGACAACGCCATCAGCATCTGAAGCTGACAAGGGCAAAGGAAAAAATGTCGCTGAAGATGAAAATCTGATGATCTTGCTTAACAAGCCGGTTTGTCAGGTACATTAATCTTACACAACACCCCTCCTCTATACACTATCAGTTCTACATTCCACAAACCTCTATACACTTTATCCCATATTCTCTCTCTCTCTCTCTCTCTCTGTTCTACGAATGTTCTTACTTGTAAGATCGCTATGTTTCAGCTAATCCTCTCCCATGTTTGAGGATATCGCTGAAGTTCCTACAGCTGCGACTTCAACAATAATCCCAGCTCTCAACGTTAAAGAAATAATACCAGTCTTGGATTTGATCTCTGAGACTGATGAACCTGAAGAACAGACTCTCTCGCACAAAAACAGACCTTCCTTGGCTCCTCAAAAGCTAAGTGAAGAGGATCAAGAAAAGAGAGATGCAATGATCAAGAGACTCGAAGATCAGCGAATCATTCTAAAGCATGATCAACTTCCTACCGTTCCTCCAAAGTTCAGAATTTCCCAAAAGGAATACAAGGAACACCTCAGAGCTGAACGCCTAATCGCTGAAAGAAAAGGAAGCTGAAGAAAAAGACAGAGAACACGCCATCAAGCTTACTCAACGATCAATAAAAGACCCCAAGCTGAAAAGAGTTCCCATTGATGTTCAACGTCAGCTATGGGATGATGCTCAAGAGATCGTCAGAGAAAAGACTAAGGTCTCTGATACGACTTTGAAATGGGCTAAACAAATGCTGACCTATCGTTCTAGACCATCCAAAATCATCAAAGTAAACATTAGAGGAAGACTGTACGCCGATGTTCCTGTTGCTGAAGTGGATGTCTACAGAGAAGACAAAACCAAGCTAACTTTCTATGCTGCTACCTTAGAAAAGTTTGGTCTCTCTGAATGGTTAGAAACGAAATTAGCCATTCAGGGATCGCGCTCAAAGTTCAAAAGCCATGTCGAGAAGATCTTAAACAAACCGATCGACCTGCTTTCCTCTGCTGTGGATATTCCTCCTCTTCCTCCTCAACAAAGAAAAGTCTCTGCTAAGGAAAAGAAAGTCTCAGACTCAGGCCCTCCTATACGAAATGAAACGGGTATTGGTTTCTCTCGTGCTGAAGTTCTTGGCCCTGATGCTGATCTCTCAGTGCTTGACACCTCCCTACCACCTGGAGAAACTTTCATTCCTGGCACAGTTGTAAGTTATCTATATGGTATATTCTTTCTAGACTACGATGGAAACCATCACTTTCAACGTATCTCTGAGCTCCACATCGCTCTAATCGAAAAACTCAGAGATCTCTTATACTGGTGTGAAGTCAGACGCGACATCAATGCTAGACACTTGAATCCCTTGATTTTTGAAGAAGCTCTGAAGAAAAAGAATCAAGGAGTAGATGTCCCTGATTGGATGATTGCCACATCAATGACCCTTGATGAACAACTCATTAAGGAAGAACCTTTTGACGGATAGGATCGCCTTGTAATTCTTTCTATCCTTATTTGTCTACATCTTTTGTACTTGTAATTTTATTCGCTGTACTTGTAATTTTTCCACTTCCCTCTGTAATCTTTACAAAGTTTTGAAAAAAGTTCAGCGAACGTACTTTACTCCATCAGTACAGAAAAGATCCCAGAAAACAGTAAAAGGGACAAATATTTTATGAGTTCTTTTTATCTTTATGTTTTCATTATATAGCCATTTTCTCTGTTGCTATGTCATAATCAAATAGGGGGAGATTGTTGATCCAAACCCTCAGTGATTTGATAATGACCCACTCTAATATACTTAGTGAAAATTGTAAGTAAACAATATATATCAGAGTTTCACTATCGCTGATAAGTACTAAGATCTTCCAGTACCACTGATAGGAACTCTCGCTCTTTAGATTAAACATTCAGCGAAACTGTTCACCATAATATACTGAGTATGTTCAGTACTTATGGTGATCGCTGATAAATTAGTTGTTTACTTATGATCCTTGAAGACAAGATTCACGTCAACATAGGTTCTACGCTGAAGTCGAAGATCAAGCTCAAGAACCATCGACAAGTCTCCTAATGAACTGATGTGGATCAGCGAAGACTCAGATTTGTCCACTCAACGTGAAGTATCAAGTACATGACTTTGGCTATCGCTGAATTCTATCATTCGCTTATATAAAATGATAGATCGCTGAATCAACGAAAAGCTGATCATGAAGTCCTCCGTAAAAAATACTTTTGTCTTTACCACCCTTGCACGACTCCGTACGATATGTCAGAAAAGAACCTCCCTATTGTCTGAATTCGTACAACCACTCTGATACTACACTGTTCAACATGCAGCTACTTAGGTTGTCAACAAAGGTCAATGACATGCAACCAATCAGCTGCTGCCACGTGTAAAGTGTAAACTGCAATGCATTAAATGCATGCAGTATATAAGAAGAAGAACTCACTTCATTTTGAAGTAACTTGCTAACTCTGGACAAGTTCATCCTTCTTATCTTGAGATAGGTTATTATTAGTAATTTCCTTCTCCTTCTTAGTGCAAGAAACTTAGTGTTCCAACTTGTTTAGATTTTGGGATTTATCCTTAATCTTGTTTCCGCAACAAGCTGTAAATTGTTAATGATTTATCAATAAACAATTTAGAAAAGTAAAATCTATGTGTTTGTATTCACCCCCCCCCTTCTACAAACTTGTATAGCCCTTCGGGACCAACACAAGGCCTCTGTATATGCTGCATGTTGACCTCTGCGGTCCAATCGCTACACAGAGCCTTGGCGGCAAGAAGTACATACTTGTGTTGATTGATGAATACTCGAGTTATACATGGGTGGAATTTGTCAGAAAGAAATCAGATGTTCCTAACATCCTGATAAACCTAATGAAAAGAATCCAGGTTCTATATGAGTGTTGGATTCAAAAGTTAAGAAGCGACAATGGCACAGAATTCAAAAACTCTGTTATTGAAGCTTATCTTATAGAAGAAGGCATATCTCAGAACTTCTCTGCTGCACGCACCCCACAACAGAATGGCGTGGTTGAACGAAAGAACCGCACACTTGTGTAGGCTGCCAGAACGATGCTGACAGCATCTGGATTACCCATCTCTTTTTGGGCAGAAGCAGTATCAACCGCTTGCTACACCCAAAATCGATCAACCATAGTAAAAAGGCACATCAAGACACCTTATCACTTGATCAACAAAAGGAGACGAAACATCAAGTTCTTACATGTATTAGGATGCAAGTGCTTTGTCCTAAACGACAGAGAAGCTAGAGGAAAGCTTGATGTGAAAGCAGATGAAGGCAAGTTGATTGGGTACTCTGCCACCTCAGAGGCCTACAAAGTTTACCTTCTACGGTCCAGAACCATTGTGGAAAGCATCAATATCTCTTTTGACGATTCGTTCAAAAAGACTTCTGAACAAATCAGTTTAGAACTCGGCCTGAAAACGGAATCCTCTGGCATCTCCCCTATAAGAGAAGCATAACTAAATCTGCTATTTGAAGAGATGTTCCACGATGATATTGATCCCTCTGCCGGAGCCGTCAGAGCCTCTAGAGAAACATCTTTTGCAAACCAGACTGAGTCAGGTATATCTCTAACTGGTCCATTAAAGACTTCATCCTATTCTGTAAATCGTGCAGATGCAAGTGCCGAGGGGGAGCGAGCAGAAGATGAGAGAACCAAGGATTCCAGAACCATTGTGGAAAGCATCAATGTCTCTTTTGACGATTCCTTTCAAAAGACTTCTGACCAAATCAGTTCAGAACTCGGCCTGAAAAAGGAATCCTCTGGCATCTCCCCCACAAGAGAAGCAGACCTCAATCTGCTATTTGAAGAGATGTTCCATGATGATATTGATCCCTCTGTTGGAGCCATCAGAGCCTCTGGAGAAACATCTTCTGCCAACCAGACTTAGTCAGGTATATCTCTAACTGGTCCATTAAATACTTCATCCTCCTTTGTAAATCGTGCAGATGCAAGTGCTGAGGGGGAGCCGACAGAAGATGATACAAGCAAAGATTCCACCACAGAGGCACTGGACATACCAACTCCAGCTACAATAGAGGAACCAATACCAGAGGAAAACGAGGATTCAGTCTCTACATCCTCATAGGAACAGATTCCAACTCTTATCCCAATACTCCCACAAGCTGCAACACCAAGTTCAAGCACAGAAGTATCATCCACTACAGAGGTTGTACCAGAACCGACAAGTGCAACCACAGAGGTTCAACTAGATGATACAAATGACCATCTTCCAAGAACAACTAAGTGGATGAAGAGCCATCCTCATAACCTAATTATTGGCGATCCTTCTTAAAAAGTCAAGACAAGATCAACCACTGCTAACTTTTGTTTCTTTACAAATTTTATCGGTGTGATCGAGCCAAAATGTGTCTCTAAAGCCCTAGATGATCCAAACTGGGTAAATGCAATGCAAGAAGAGCTTCTACAGTTTGAGAGAAACAAGGTATGGACCCTAGTTCCTCTGCCAAGAGGGCAACAAGCAATAGGGACTAAATGGGTCTTCAGAAACAAGAAGGATGAGGATGGGGTCGTCATTAGAAATGAAGCGAGATTGGTGGCCAAGGGATATTGCCAAGCAGAAGGCATTGATTACGATGAGACTTTTGCCCCTGTCGCACGGCTCGAAGCTATAAGAATCTTCTTAGCCTTCGCAGCCCACAAAGGTTTCAATGTTTTTCAAATGGATGTAAATATGCCTTTCTGAATGGTCAAATTCAAGAAGAAGTATACGTCCAGCAGCTACCAGGGTTTGAAAGTGCCAAGTACCCAAACTACGTCTATTTTCTTAATAAAGCTCTGTATGGACTGAAACAGGCTCCAAGAGCATGGTACGAATGACTTTCAACCTTTCTTCTCGATAATGATTTCGACAGAGGTACAACCGATACTACTTGGTTTTATAAAAGAAAAGGTGATGAGATTCTACTTGTACAGATCTATGTGGACGACATTATTTTTGGTTCTACAAATGCACAACAATGCAAAGATTTTGAAAAACTCATGCAGAGGGAGTTTGAAACGAGTATGATGGGAGAATTAAACTTCTTCCTAGGACTCCAAGTCAAACAATCATCAGAGGGAATTTTCATAAATCAAGCTAAATATGTCTCTGACATTCTTTCGAAATTCAAGCTCTCTGATGCCTCTGTAATGAAGACCCCCATGTCCACTGGAAATAAGTTATACTCAGATCCAGATGGTAAATCTGTAGAGTGCAAGCTCTATAGAGGCATGATTGGGTCCCTTTTATACTTAACGACAAGTAGACCTGATATAATGTATGCTACATGCCTCTGTGCAAGATATCAAGCTAACCCAAAGGAATCCCACCTTCTTGCTGTAAAGAGGAACTTCAAATACCTTAAGGGAACCAAAAATCTTGGGCTCTGGTATCCGAAGAACTCTGGCTTTGATCTTAAGGCATACACAGATTCAGATTATGGAGGATGCAAGCTTGACCGAAAAAGTACCTCTGGGAGTTGCCAATTCCTGGGTGGTAAACTAGTCAGCTGGACTTCAAAGAAGCAGAACTATGTGTCGACATCTACAGCAGAAGCTGAATATGTTGCTGCTGCTAGCTGTTGCTCCCAGGTTCTGTGGATGAAAACTCAGCTAAAGGACTACGGTTACAATATATACAAGATACTCATCCTCTGTGATTCAAAGAGTGCCATCGCTGTCTCTGCCAACCCTGTACAGCACTACAAAACAAAGCATATCGATATCCGTTACCACTTTCTGAAGCATCAAGTTGAACAAGGCACAATTGAGATGTACTTTGTGTCTACTGAATACCAGCTTGCAGACTTGTTCACCAAGGCACTAGATGAGAAACTATTCCTTTTTCTTGGTGAGTAAGTTGGGTATGATAAACATGAGTTGAACCCTCTGTAAGTACGACTTGATCCTCTTGTAAATATGTATATATTCAACTCTTTAGTATGTAAATTCTTTATCATCAAAAGTTCTGTACCCAACAGAGCCTCTGTAGGAATTCTCAGAACCTCTGACAATCTCCACAGAGCCTCTGGTGAGTTTGA
Source organism: Saussurea involucrata (assembly GCA_033807775.1). NCBI lineage: Eukaryota > Viridiplantae > Streptophyta > Magnoliopsida > Asterales > Asteraceae > Saussurea > Saussurea involucrata. The sequence continues at coordinate 61,521,121 of CM066320.1, read as the reverse complement.
CCTATGTTCTATGCATTACTTATCTCATTTGATCCAAGCATAGGTCAAGGGGGAGCAGAAGGAGACCTTGAATTAATCTACATAAGTGGTTAATTCAAGGGGGAGCCAAAGAAGAGTTGTGATCAACCAAATCCACAGAAGTCAGGTAAGTTTGCCGAGCAAAGGTAAATCAAAAGGAGAATGTCTCGCACAAACCCTTTTTACAAAACAGTTTTCCAGGACACCAATCTCCAAATATGTCCTAAAAACAATGTATAAAACAATGAAAACTTTGGATGATCAAAAAGGTTTATGAATTTTTAGTTATTAGAAATTTCCACTCATAGAGCCTCTGCTGGCTTCAACAGAGCCTCAAAGCCTCTGTGAATGCAAATTTTGTACTAAAGTTCTATCGATCATTTCCAATGTATTTTCAAACGTTTTTGGTAAAGGTGCAAGCTCAGAGGAGATGAAAGTAGGTTTCAGACCACAGAGGTCATTCCACCACAAAGCTTATGTCGTTCTGATACTTGGCCTTTTTATGGAAATTCTGTAACATGCGGGTTATTTATGAAAGTAACAGTCATCTGAAAGTAGAAACGCCCACGCGCCAAGCATTAATGGGCCGCGCACGATGTCTAACCGTGCTCTGACACCTCTGACGTGGCATGTTTTCATTGGATGTGCATGCCACATGTTCCTCTGAAACGTTTCACCAGCTGTAGAACTCTAGTGCGGAGCCCAGGCCAACATTGATTTCACTTTTTAACCACAAATTTCTATCCGTTTCTACCCCACTATATAACCCCGTTTACCTGCATTCCTTCTCTTTTTACGAATTTACTCCACTCTTCTTCTCCGACGAACCTTGCAAAACCTGCAAATTCCACTTTCTACTCACTTTCTTCAAGTTTAAAGCAATGGCTTCCACCTCCAACTCACCGGCGAACTACCCAGCCCATTCTGAGCACTCACAGAACCCAAACATGGCCGGAAACTTAGAACAAGACAACTCAGGAGAATCATTGGCCTTTACTACGACAACCCACCTTCAAAACTTCCTGGAACATGAACATTTTGAACGTGTTCTTCCCCTTAAACCCAACAATCACTTTCTTGTTCCCTCAGGTAGCGTTTGGTACGCAGACTGGATGGGACGGGACAGGACGGGACGGGACGGGACAGGACGGGACTGGACAGACATAATTGTATGTCCTACGTTTGGTACGACTAGAACAGGACAGGACTAGTTGTCTGTTTTGCGTTTGGTAAGCTGGACAGGACAGAACTGTTAAAATGACCAAATTGCCCTTAACAGGAAATACAGAGATACAGAGATAGTCATTGTTCACCACCACACAATTTCAATTTCTATATATATATATATATATATATACACACACACTGTTTCAATATGATATATATATATATACACTGATTTGATGATGGCGACGAGATGGATTGGAAACGTAGTGGGTGTAAAAGGGCCATCAAGATTGAGTTTTGAGAGGTTAAATTCCTCCATTTCATTGAAAAAAACAGGATGGAAGCAAGGTCTCAAATCACAAACAAAACCTGAAAACTAGATGAAAAATAGGGTACAAGAAAACCCACAAATTTGTATTGCAGAGATAGTCATTGTTCACCACCACACAATTTCAATTTCTCTCTCTCTCTCTCTTTATATATATATATATATATATTAACAGGAAATTTCAATTTCTCTCTCTATATATATACATACATACTGTTTCAACAAGAAGGATAGGGGATGAAGACGATAGCAAGAGAGATGGAGAAGACAATAGCAAGAAAAATTAACCATGAAATCGAAAGAGATGGAGAAGACGATACCTGAAATCAACAGATGAAGCAGCGATGAAGATGAAACAGAGGGGATATGGAGAGATGGAGGCTGACGAATTTTGGCAGGGTTTCTCTAAAAATCGCATATATCAGATGTAATGAGGAGGGTAAAATGGTCAAAACAAGTTTTGTCCCAACTTGTTCCACCTTTTTTGGTGGAACAAGAATTTTCATCTTTTGTCCCACAAAATTAAAAAATTGTCCCATGTTGTCCCATGTCTTCTTTGTCCCATGGCTTACCAAACATGGCACGAAATTTTTTTGTCCCGTCCCGTCCCATCTCGTCTGCATACCAAACGCACCCTCAAGAACTGCATTTGGGGAGGAACATTTTATTCTTCTGAATATTCTGGAAAACCACTACCTTTTCCCTCTGCTAACCAAGAATGTTAAAAGAATCCCTGCCAGATATCTCAACCAGTTCTGGCAGAGCTGCTTCTATGACCAAGACAATAGGCAAATCAAGGGCTACATATCCAAACCTGGCCAATCTGAATACCTTGAAATAAAATTCAACATAGCTATGTTCTCCCTTGAGTTTGGCCTACCAACCAGGGGACTTCTAAGCATAAAGAAGTACGCAGAGGAACCCTCAGATTCAGACCTCTGTAGATTCACAGAGATGTTGGGCTACAATACCCAATTGAAGAAGAGGAACGATTTCAGAAGGAACAGGTTCCCCCCTCTGTGGAATACTCTCTTATCCATCCTGAACAAATGCCTGACTGGAAAAGTGGGCAGCCCAGACCAAATATCTTACCAGATCATGGCAATCATGTACGGGGTGTACTATGATTTGCCTCTGGACTATGGCACTCTTATGTTGCAGGAAATTGTTAACACCATAGACCACATAATCTCCTCACAGAGGGCAAAGGGACCCACAAGCAAAGATCTTCCCCCACTACAATTTCATAGGATCATAGGTGTACTTCTGGAACCCCTGCTCCTCATCGAAAAATGGACAATGGAGGGACCAGTTGTCAAAACCTACCCTATGGCGAAGAACACCCTAACAGAGCATGATGACGGATACAACTTCTGCAGACCTCTACCAGTATCTCTTCTGACATATGCTTCTGATGAGCAACTTAGGATAGCTTATATACGCGATCACCCGACTCCACAACCGAGTCCAGTGACACCCCCGCGTTTAGGAGCCCCCATAGGAACTCAGGTAGTTGATAGGATGAGCGATGAAGAGTGGCCAGATGCCTTACAAAGCACGAGCAAGTACAGGATCGATTTCACCTTCAGAGAAGCCAACTAGACACCTATGCTTCCAAGAGAAAAACATCTACCACTCCCCCCAAGAAGAAGAAGGCCCACAAGGAAAATAAAACTATAGAGGGCACTTCTACAAGTATCGCACAAACCCAACAATCACCACCACATGAAACCGTGGTTGGATCCTCTGCACCACCTCCCCCTCCTAAAGATAAGAAGAAAATGAGAAAACACAAATCTTTTGAGGAGGGTGCCCCCAAACCAAAGCGCAAAAAGAGTAAGAAGAAAACCAAAAAGCTCCACACTCCTATGCAAACCATCGCAGAGGAAGCTGAAATGGAAGAAGAAGCCTCTACACAACCTCTGCAATCACCCACTCCCATCAACTATGCAGATCAGGGTGACTTCAACGCCTTCCTCCAACGCCCTGACGTTGTTGATTCCTTAGATACCTCAGGGTGGACCGCAGAAGCCATCACCAAATGGGAAACCACAAAATCAACTGTCACAGTTTCAGAGGTTGACTCTGATATGGAGGAAGAAAACAGAACCCCTTAGGGTATTCAGGGAAACACTCCAGATGGTCTTCTGCACCCAGACGTACATTCTTTACTTGGCACTCACCCCTGCTATGATGTACTGCGGAAGAGTCCAGAGGAACTAATACAAGCCGAAGGAACTGGGGCAGAAGTAGAGACTAGGATAGAAATCCCTATCGTAGGATGTATGACAGAGGAGGAAGCTCTAAAAGATGCTGAAGATAGTAGAGGCAGACAACCCCAACCACCTCCTAGTGCAACCCTTATTTCTGACACCGCCAGTCTAGTGGCAGAAGGTGTCATTGAAAACGAGCCGCACATCTCGAGCCCAACCCCTGCAAACCGGACAGAGGAACTTCTTTCCTCCTCTATGCCACTGATAACCGGGGAAACCATTCCAAGGGAGTCCTCTCCAAACGACTTGCCTTTAGTTCGTGATCCTTCGCCCCAGATCACAACAGAAATCCCCGCAAAGGAATTCATTTCCTCTGCCACGCACACACTTGTAGGACCCAACACCTCTTCAGAGGAGCTTAGAAAGCACAACGACGAAGGGACTCTAGACAAGTCCCCAAGTCAACTTAAGGATAATCCTGTACCCACCTCTGGAGTGGTTCAGGACAATGTGCTTAGCAGAACCTTCGTAGAGTCTGAAACTAAAAAAGCCTCTGCTCTAGGATCAAAGGGAAGTGCTTCCACTCTCCACATACAAACAGGAGCGAAAGAAGGCGTCTCAGGAACAGAGACTCACTCTGGTGATAGATTCGTTCACCCAGAGGTTACACTTAGTCCACATGTCTCAAGGGATGAGTTCCAAACCCTTGTCACCTCTGTGGACAACACGTTGAAAGGGTTGAAAAGCTCTTTTGACTCTTTTGCAGATACCACTTCAAGGGCCATAACTGAACTGACCACCAAAGTGGATAACCTATCCACAGAGGTGAGAACTACCTACGCCCAGATGAATACAACTGCAACAACCTCTGTTGCCACTACCGCCTCTACATTCGAGAAAGCAACAAGCTCTGCCCTCCAGACCTCTATCAAAAATCGACTTGAACTGCTGAAGAAAGAGCAGTCCCCAACCTCTATGGGCCTTACACCAGAGGATCTAAAGAAGGCCCAAGAGCATGTCCAGGAACACACTACAATAGAAACTCAGGCCATGAAGCCCTCCGACTACATGACCAGAGCACAAATCACAAAGTTTGGACAAGGGATACTCGACCAAATTACAGAGTTCATTAAAGCCTTCACTGCTGCCAACGCCAATTATGTCAAACACTTTCGAACGAGCGTGGGCAAAATGCGCTTCAACACAGATGTATAGGTCCATTATCTTCTAGGCATATGCGATGACTTGTGTGCTAATATGATAGCTGCAGGTGCCTTACAACCCAAAAATCCAGAAGAAACGTGCAGAGCAGAGGGTACAAGAGATAAGAGTTATGATGACTCTGGTGATGATTCTGATGGATCATCAGGTCATCCTGAGGGGAAGAAACAGAGGAAAGAAAGAGCATCTACCAGAGGTTTACCAGCCCCACCTCCACTCAACGCAGAACCCCTAAACCAAGTACCATCATCTGAAACCCAAGGCGGAACCCAACAGAAGACCACATAGGCAACACCCACCTCTGTGGAAATAACTCAATAACAATAAAAGATTTACCATCACCAACTCCCAAACCAACAGAAGAATTCCAAATCCTCACCTCATCTGAAGAGGATCAACCATCCCAATCACCAAAACCAGCAGAAGAACCCAAAATGCCATCTCCTACACTAGAAGCTGATAAGACGAAAACTTCACCTCCTAAACCTAAACTTAAAACCAAAACCTCGGCTCATAAACAAAAATATTTGAGCAAATCAACAAAAGCCTTACCAACCAAACCCACATCACCACCCAAGTCCTCTGTAAAACCAATAGAGGCAACCCCTACTAAAACTGGCGAAGCACCCCCATCCAAGCCCTCAAAAACTATAAAGCCAAAACCAACAGAGGCAACCCAATCCCAACAAACAGAACTACAACACCCTAAGGCCAAAGACAAGGGAAAGGGAATAGTGACAGAGGAACCAAAGAAGAACAAGCAGAAGCATCAACCCACAGAGAAACTGATGAAAAGCGCTTTTGACGCTTTTGTTACACCTAAGCCTGAAGAAGAAGACTGGGCTTACGGACTCACTCCTCTATCAACCATGCCCATAAAGATTCCCAAGGATAAACCTTCAGAAGATCGAGTGGCCAAACTAAAAAGTGACTTGGATGCTCTGCGAAAACCCATGCCTCCACCTCTTGTTCAACAAAGAAAACTAGAAGAGGTGGTGCACAAATACTTATACAGCAGAGCAATCAATGATCCTCTGCCACCATCTATCCTGTACCTTGACTTTCTTAAAGAGCTACGAGATCAATTCTATAGAAAGAAAGCCAAACCCGTCAACCAATTCTTCTCAAACTCCAAAATAGACAAGGTCATCTAGTGCAAGTTGTCCCATACCCACGGAAAAGAGGTTTAATACAACCTCTACAGAGTCAAGAGGGTAGACAGATGCGAGACCACATTCTCAGATGCAGATCTGAGAAATCTAAACCTCTATGATCTACCTGATCTTCTGAGTTGGGCAAGGCAGAACTACAGCCACAAACTGGAAATCCAAGGAGCTTACCGTGAAGTCAGGATGGCCATGTGCGAAAGACTTCTGATGTATAGCATGACTGACTTCCAACTAGGACTCGACCTTGGAGTAAAAGGTTTGAGTATCCCACAACCAGAAGATGACTGCCCCTCCTCTGCAAGACCAAACTCTATCATCACTTTTCCAAGGATTCGGTATGTCTATCAAGATCATGCTGGAAAGTCAAAGTTATTCCTAGAGGTTGATTGCCAAAAATACGCAACAAGTACTCTGGTGGAGTTCAGAGCCAACCTCTTGGAGCACAGAGGAAAAGAGTTCATGGATCAAGCTCTCGCAGACAGACTGATAAAGATCATTGACTCAGTCATCAACTTCAGAAACCTCTGCATCAAAATATACCGTGAGCTCAAAGGTGGAGGAATCGGAGGACACAAAATCGACGACTTCCCACATGCCAGAATCTGATTTCCTCAACCTTCCCCTGTTTACTCTTCATATCATACAATGTAATCATATGTAAGTGCCTCTGGCATAATCTTATATAAAGAGTAAAACTTTCAACAGAGGTCAAAAACCTTCTGTCGTGCACTTAGCCTACAAAACCATGCATTTTTCAATTTTTTATATTTCAATACCTAGGGGGAGATTGTTAGCTCCAACTTCTGTAGTTTAAGAAGTATTGAAAAATAGACTGTGTAAAGTCATCGACAGTGGCCTCTGCCAAGACATCGAGTAAAGATCCAAGCAAAGATTCTAAAGAAGACGTTCTTAGAGGACAAAGCCACAGAGCCTCTGTCATCCTTGACAGAGCCTCTGTGGTATGAAGACCGAAGACTTAGAAGATTATCCAAAGATCAAAACGAAGACGACCGTGCTTCTTACGTTTCCTGCTGTATGAAGATCCTGAAGATCGTCCGTACAAGGCATGCCCTGCCCACTCCACGTGTCAACCTCTGATGGGTTTCAGCCGTAGCCGAAAACGGCGCACTACATTAACGTTGTACCTGTTGCAGTCCCATGATCGTGTCTTTGTACCCTTAGTACTTATTGTCTCCCTATTGTCCCCTGATGAACAGTATAAATAGAAGGCTCATGTTGAGCTCTTCAATTAACTTTTGCACGACATACACACCCATAAGAGCAGGATTCTTATTATACCTTCGGTGTTCTTGGTGTTCTTTATAATCAATATACAGTGAATCATTGAGTTAAGCATCTGTGTTATTTCTATTTCACGTATTTAATATTGTGTATTTTTCTACCTAGAATACATCTCTAGTTCAGTAAAACGCTTCCGCACACTCTTTTGTTTGAACTGTTAGATATTAATATCATTTTTTAGTAAAATCGGGATCAACACTCAGCGTTTAGAGACGCTGAAGCGGGTATATAAGGGGTGGATTCAGCAGATGTGGCAGAGCGTACCACGGAACTTTCCAGCGGCTCTTGTGAAGAGAGAGTCGTGGAGTCTTCACCCTGGGTAGACTTAGGGGTTTGCTCCTTGAAGGACTTCTTGGGCTTAGGAGCGCCAAGTGGGGTGCCAGAGGGTTTCCTTTTCTTAGAATGAGTGAAGGTCGTAGTCGGGGTATCAGCGGTTGGGATTACCGCTGCCGATGTGGTAGCTGAAGAAGTAGAAGAAGTGGGAGGTCTGAGAAGAGATAATAGAGTAGATAGACATACCTCGTTTGGCATGGGTGTGTAGTCGAGAACCTTAGGGCCCTCCTGTGAGAGTTTCAGGTCGCCCACCTTCGGGTATTTTTCCCCAGGCCCTAGTTGAAGGAGATCGCTGACAAATCGGGGATATGGAACAGTCGTTTGCCTCTTTGTTTCGTCGACTCTTAGGAGCATGTCGTCGAAAATAATTTTGGCCCAATCGAAGTGAAGGCCCTTCAGCAGTGCGTACCCCATAGCCTGATGGGGTTTGGAGGCTTGGTTAGTGGAACCAACCTTAGCTGTCATTCAGCTGATCAGATGAGCGAAGATGAAGTTCATCTCGCAGGGCATTTTGGATTTCAGGATGGAGGTCATCTTCTTCTTAGGGAGTTTGTCTCTCCATGTTTTCCATACATACTGCATTGCATCAAAGAATGCAATGAGGGCTTCTCTATCAGCTGGGATCTTGGGGTCAGGTAGAGGAACGAAGCATTTTTCTTTTGAACTACGAGGGAGGTTTAGGGCAGCCCTGATAGAGCCGGGAGTAATCTTGGAGCTTCCATGTTCGGTGTCGAAGAGGATGACATCGATTTTCTTTTTGGGGTCTTTGGTTGAGGTTATCTGAGCTCTTCTAGCAGTATACCAGAACTGAGCGAGTAGGCTCCTGTGAGCGGGAGGATTGATGGTCAGGGTTGTCGATAGAGAACAGGTTTTTAGGAAATTCACAACATCGTTTAGGTGTGTGATCTGCTTCCTTGGAGGAAAGTTGAAGAGGGCATAGGAATTGTTTCCCTGAAAATTAACTTGCTCGATTTTGAAATTGACATGAGGAGCCTTGATGATTTCAATACCTTCAGAGGTAGTAAGAGATTGAGCAGTGGTAGCTTCAGTAGATGCCATTTCTTTGATGTTAGAAGATGAAGATTAACAGTTTTCTTGAGAAATAAGTTCAAATGCAACAGTTGTTCTTGCTCGAGAGAGATGATGTTCGCGTAAAAGGTAAAAATATAAACTCAAGAGGTTAATATAGTGAGATTAGAGAGAGAAAAACTATGAGCGGGGAAGTTTTTCATGATGACACGGACACGTCCCTTGAATTTGATTGGACAAGGAAAATGAAACGGGCGAACGTGCAGAGAAAAGCGTGCCATGGTCTATCCATTTTGATGATGTCACAATCGTCCTTTCACTTCTTAAGGTGTCTCTGAGGATTTTGAAAACTCAGGGACATTTTAAAAATACGAAGCACTAAGTAGAAGTATCAGTGTTATTTAGAAATTTCAAAAGAACCACTGAAAGGAAGAGATATTCAGCAATACAATTTGTTTTGAAATCTTGCATTCATAGGCGAACGTCAGCGAGTAAGAGAGAACATACCTTCATATCAGCGAATCAATTTGTTCAAAGAGTAGGTGATTGATAGGGTTATACAAGTTTATTTTATCCCAGATCAAATGTGAACCGCTGAAGATTTTACTCTTCTAGGTTCAGCATTCCAAGCTCGCTGATGAGAAAGTTGAATCTTGTCTCATCAACAGGTTTGGTGAATAGATCAGCTAACTAAAAATCAGTTAGGATAAAATGAAGTTCTATATCTCCATTTATCACATGATCTATGATAAAATGATACCTGATTTCGATGTGTTTGGTCTTTGAGTGTAGCACTGGATTATTGGCTATAGCGATGGCACTAGTGCTGTCGCAATAGATTGGAATTTTTGAGAGTTGAAGGTCATAGTCCAGTAGTTGATTTCTCATCCACAAGACTTGAGAGCAACAGCTTCCAGCGGCTACATATTCAGCTCCAGCGGTTGAGGTGGACACTGAGTTTTGTTTTTTACTTTTCCAACTCACCAGCTTTCCACCCAGGAGCTGACAGCCTCCTCTGGTGCTTTTCCTATCCAATTTGCATCCTGCAAAATCACTATCTGAATAGGCGATTAGATCAAACCCTGAGTCGTTGGGATACCAAAGACCTAGGTTAGGAGTACCCGTAAGGTAATGAAAGATTCGCTTTACAGCGATCAAATGAGATTCCTTAGGTTCAGCTTGATATCGTGCACACAAACAGGTTGCATACATAATATTAGGTCGGCTAGCTGTAAGATACAGAAGAGAGCCGATCATCCCACGATACGCTGTGACATTAACAGGTTTTCCAGAAGGATACTTGTTTGGTGTCACCGGCGGAGCCATTGGGTTTTTCTTAGCTGAGCTCTGAGTTAAATCAAACTTTTTCAGCATATCTTTAACATATTTTACTTGGTGAATGAAAGTTCCTTTTTCACTCTGCTTGATTTGATGACCAAGGAAATAGGTTAGCTCACCCATCATACTCATTTTATATTCAGCTTTCATTCTTTCAGCGAAACGAGTACATAGGTCAGGGTTAGTGGAACCAAATATAATATCATCGACATATACTTGAACAAGAATAATATGACCTCTTACTTTCCTGAAAAATAGAGTTTCATCGATTTTACCTCGCTCAAATTTTTTCAATATGGAGATAAGTAGAGAGAGTGTCATACCATGCACGAGGAGCTTGCTTTAAGCCATAAAGTGCCTTATCTAGTTTATAAACATAACCTGGATGCTTAGGATCTGAGAATCCTGGAGGTTGTTCCTCGTAGACTTCTTCATTCACCTTTCCATTGAGGAACGCTAACTTTACATCCATCTGATACACCTTGAAGTCCTTGTGTATAGCGTAAGCTAAGAATATATGAATGGCTTCTAGTCTTGCCACTGGGGCGAATGTTTTGTCGTAATCTATACCTTCCTCTTGTCTGTATCCCTGAGCAACGAGATAAGCCTTGTTGCGGGTTACAGTTCCATGTTCATCCAACTTGTTTCGATAGACCCATTTAGTACCTATAACTGACTTGTCAGATGGTCTGGGAACGAGCTTCCAAACTTTGTTTCTTTCGAATTCTGTCAGTTCTACTTGCATAGCGCTGACCCATTTTGGATCTCTGAGGGCATCATCTATTTTCTTTGGTTCAATCAGAGAAATAAAGTTAACAAATAAACAAATGTTACCTGAGCCTCGTCGAGTCTGAACACCAGCGTTTGGATCACCGAGAATTTGATCAATAGGGTGATTAATAGTCCATCGCTGAGCTGGAGCGTAAGTTGCTGACTCAATCTGAACTTCTGGAGGAGCTGAAGATGAGGCTTCAGCAACTTCTGGTATTTCAGCCAAGAGAATAAGAGGTTCAGATGTCATTTCATTCACTGATTGCTGAGAAGTAGATGGTATGTCTGAGATAGAATGTTCAGAAGCAGGCATAGTGTTAAGAGGAACAGCTGAGACCCATGAGGATTCAGCTTCACTTGTCTGCATGCTTGGGATGATAATATGATCATCATCTTCAGTGGTATGAGTATGAGTTGGAGGGATAGGAGCATCTTCTGAATCACCAAGATGAGAAAACATCCATTGATTCTGTTCTTCGGTATCAGCAGAAGGTCTAGAGTTTGCTAAACGGGATTCATCAAAAGTGACGTGGATTGATTCTTCTACAGTTTGTCTTCGTCGATTAAAGACTCTGAAGGCTTTGGAGACTGAGGAGTATCCAAGAAAAATTCCATCATCCGCCTTAGGATCAAACTTTCCAAGGGCATCTCTGTTGTTCAGTATAAAACACTGACATCCAAAGATGTGAAGAAAGTTCGTAAGCTGTTTTCTTGAATCTTTTGACAATCAGCGACCTATTTGGAGTAAAACAAGCAGTGTTGATAGCTTTTGCCCAAAACTGAGTAGGTAGGTGAGAATCGTTGAGCATTGATCACGTAGCTTCAATGATAGTTCGATTTCTTCTTTCAGCGACTCCATTTTGTTGTGGTGTTCTCACTGAAGAAAAGTTGTGAGAAATACCCTTTCTTTCAAAGAAGGAATCGAGGGAAATGTTTTTGAATTCAGTCCCATGATCACTCCTTATAGAGCGAACGGTCATGTTATTCAGGACTTCCATCTTCCTAACAAAAGTGATGAGTTCTTTACGGGTGTCACTCTTAGAACGGAGAAACATTACCCAGGTATAGCGAGAGAATTCATCAACTATGACCAGTGTATATTTTTTTCTAGCGATGGATTGTTTGTTAACAGGGCCAAACAAATCCATATGAAGATGTTTAGAGGGGATGACACTGAGGAAACTTGCTTAGACTTGAAGCTTGCCTTGGTTTGTTTCCCTTTCTCACACGCTGAACTTAGAGACTCCTTGGTGTATGAGTGTTAAGATAGACCAGTAACCAACTCTTTTGAAGAAAGAGTATTCAGTGTCTTGAAGTTTAGATGGGAGAGCCTCTTATACCATAGCCAGTGGACATCGGATGAGGCTTTTGAGAAGAAACATGAGTTCTTAGTGGTTGTAGAGTCCATGTTTATAACGTAAACAGTTTCCATACGGTAACCGCTGAGAGCTATCTTCTCCTTTTTGTCAGTGACAAAGCAGGATTCCTTAGTGAAAATCACTTTATTATCCTTGTCACACAGCTGACTGATGCTAAGAAGATTGTGCTTCAGTCCTTCAACATATGCGACTATTCTGAAGGTTGTTGTACCATTAGAGAGCACACCAAACCCTCGGGTATGGCCTTTTCCGTTTCCACCGAAGGTCACTGAGGGACCCTTCTCTTCCTTGTATTCAGTGAGCAGGTTTTTCTTGCCAGCCATATGTCTAGAGCATCCACTATCGAGATACCAGATACCCTTCTTAACCTGCAAACAAAAGAAGATTAGTTTGACTTGGGCACCTATTTTACCAAGGCCCCACACTTATCAGTGGTGGTAGAGGAAGTGGAAGGTTCAGCAATCTTCGCAGCATTTGAAGATTCAGCTTCAGAACTAGTCTTCAGTGTGGTTAATTTCTTAACCTCAGTGGTGGGTTTAACCTTAACCTGATTTGCACTAGGATTGGTCTTCTTTGCCTTGGGGCATTGATCTTCACCTTAGCTAACTTTTCAGCTTTGGTGGTTGTGGGGCACTTACTAGCAATATGATCGGTAAGTCCACGGTGATAACATTTCCTATAGCTAAAAGTAGCTTTAGGACCATTTGTATGTTTAGCCGATATTTTTAAATGAGCAGGGCCATCACCAAGTATACCTTTGGCATTGGAAATGGGAGGAACAATCAGTTCTTCAGATTTCTTACCAATTATATCCACTCTGATTCTAGGAGTAGATCACTGAACGAATCCATGGATCTTGTTCTTAGAAGTAGAGGGATAAGTCACTGAAGCTTTAGAAGCATTCAGCTTAGGTACAAAGGTACCCTTATGAGGTTTTTGGTTGAAAACTTTTTCTTTACCTTTACCTTTAGAGTTTAAGGCAGGTTTTTCCTCAGGGATGGGGTTTTAGAAGAGGAACACTGAGATGAGGAGGTGTCAGGGACTTAGGATACGAACGTTCCAAATTTGAGCATGGAACGATCAGTGGTTGGTTCTAGAATATCAGCTTTATAACCAAGTCAACTCTTATCACTTAGGGGAATCTGAGACCTTATATTCTCAGTGATCGTTGTTGAGGATTTACACTATCCTTCAACAGTCGCCTTTTCAGCTTTTAATGCAGCGATAGCTTCTTCACGCTCGATTTTGACTATTTGATTTATATGGACCTGATCTTTTAAATCTCCTTCAATTTTAGAAAGCTTTTCTATTTGAAGGTGACAGTTTCTAAGCTGTTCAGCTAGATCAAGATTTTGATTTTCAACTATGGTCTTGCCATTCATGGCATCATATAAATTTATAGTCAGAAGTTCGATTTTACGAAGACTATCAGCTTCATTAATATCTGAAATATTAGTAAAGAAGGAAGTTGATACCTTAGAGGTAGAAGATGAAGCAGGGGGAATTTCAGAATTTTCTTCCTCGTCTTCTATTTTTGCCATGAGGCAGAGATTGACCTCATCACCATCTTCAGAGTCAGATGATTCTTCAGTGTCAGAGGCAGCCCAGTCGAAGTCAGCGACCAAGCCTTTGCCTTTCTTCTTAAGGCTTTTCAGCTTTGAATATTTTTCTTTCAGCTTCTTGTATTTGTCATATCTAGCTCTGGGGTTAGAGGATTTCTTGGAGAAAGAAGCTGATGGTTTAAAGACTTTCTTTGACATGCATTCACTAGCAAAGTGTTCTACTTTTTCACAGTTAAAGCAGGTAGCAGTATCCTTATCAACAGGGGTTGATGATCTTGGCTTGTCAGTGAGTGCAAGAGGTTTATTCCTTCTGAAATTACTCTTTCCGGAGAGTCTCCTGAATGTATTAGTCAGGAGTGCCAGAGATTCATCAAGATCTGAAGGATCAGCGTCTGATGAGCATTCAGAGTTAGTTTCCAACTCAGTGATAGTGATAGTTGATCGATGAGTGGAAGGTGACTCTGATAGTAAAGCAACAGGTGTGCTTTTGGAATCTTTTACAAGATTCTTCTTTAGATGACACGACTGCTCATGATTGAGCATAGTGCCATATAAGGTAGAGAGGGTCATATATTTTAGATCCTTTGATATCTTGAGTCACATTGAATAACTGTCCCAACTTTCAGGTAGACATTCTAGAAACTTTGTCAGGATCTCAAAGTTAGAATATTCCATACCAACGGTTTTTAGATCAATAATTAAACAGTCAAACCGCTGATGTACTTCAAAGAGAGTTTCATTCTTACCACAAATGAAGCTTCCATACTGTCTTACCAGGTTGATCTTTCTTGAGTCCTGGACTTCAGACGTACCTTCATATTGAACACAGATTGTGTCCCACATGGCTTTGGAGGTTTTCAGGTTCGTAACGGAATGGTAGACTTCGTCAGGAAGAGCCATAGACAGGATGGATCTGGCTTTAGTGTCGATAGCCACCTTCTTCTTATCTTCATCAGTCCATGTATGAGGTTCCCTGGGAATGATTCTTTCAGGAATGGAAGCTCTTGTAGCATTGCCTGGAACTTTAGGATCAATCCTAACAGGGATATATGGACCATTTTCGATGTAATAAGGCATAGTGGGGTCCACACCTTCTAAGAAGAGCATCATCCTATTTTTCCACAGATTAAAGTTATCTCTGGAAAATCTAGGGGGGTTTTGCAAGAGAACCATTGTCAATGTAGTTTGTGTTTGTGGTGTTAGCCATTTTAGAAAATAGCAAGGAAGAGAAAAGAAATTAGTATAAGCAAGATCTTGTTTATTGGATTAAACAATCTGCTATGATACCACTTGTTGGTCCCGAAAGGGTTATACAAGTTTGTAGAAGGGGGGTTGAATACAAACACACAATTTTTACTTTTCTAAATTGTTTATTGATATGTATCAAACAATTTACAACTTGTTGCAGAACAAGATTAAGGAATGAACCTAATCTAAACAAGTTAAGAGAATCACTAAGATTTCTTGCACTAGAATTAAGATAGAGAGAAGATAAGAATACTAAGGATAATATTCTAACACACAGAATAGTAAGATAAGGAAATGTCTGAGCGCTTCATTTCTGAAGTAGGGTTTCGTTTATATACTGCATGCATTTAATGCATATCAGTATCACTTTACACGTGGCAGCAGCTGGTTGGTTGCATGGTTTGACCTTGGTAGACAACCTAGTAGCCGCATGATGAACAGTGTAGAATCAGAGTTGGTTGTATGATTCAGGACAAAAGGGATGACCATTCTGACAGATCGTACGGAGGCGTGCAAGAGGGTAAGACAAAAGTAACTTGTAGAGGAAGACTTCATGATCAGCGTTCGCTGAATAGTTCTTTATCAGTGACTGATAAAGTTCAGCGCTCGTTGAAGTCTTCAACTTGAAACTTCACGTTGTGTGGACAAATCTAGGCTTCGCTGATATCCGCATCAGTTCGTTAGTAGACTTGTCGCTGGTTCTTTGGCTTGATCTTCGACTTCAGCGTAGAACATAGTTGACGTGAAACTTGTCTTCAGGGATCATAAGTAAACTGTAACATCCCTTATCTTTAAAACACTCATTTAACGGAAAGTAACCTTAAAATACAGCGGAAGATTTGTAATTAAAACATTTAGATAAAATCCCATAATCTTATAGAAAAGAGTACAAGTTTACAACTTAAAACCAATAAGTTTGAGACAAACAATATTCAACTGAAAAGCTTAGAGAATCCAAAACTATCATTCATCAAAAGAAAATAAAAGCTGCTGAGCTGCCGCAAATCCAAAAGCTTCAAGCTGGAGCCTTTCCTTTATTCTTCGAAGATGTACCTGCCACTAAAAGATGAATAACAACGGGGTAAGCTTTCGCTTAGTGAGCACGCACCTATACCACATATCATCATGCATACATACTCGCATAAACATAGCAATCACATACATGTAACATCCTTCCATTCCTTAAGGCACAAAGCCAATAAGGAAGGTCATAACTAGACACTGGTACCAGGCCTCTTCATACATAACATATTCCCTAGGGGTATTACTACCACCATAGGTACTCTTTCCTTTGGCAAAGCCAACATACACATAATCACACATGCAATCCAACTACATACACATAACTTACATAATATAGGTATTGTACTCACCTGTCAAGATGTCAATTACCAAGTACTTCACAGTGTATAATAATCACCTCGTACCACCTATAACATTCATACATACACATATCATAACAAGCCCAAAAATGGAACTCTAATTCTATCCCAACTCTCATCCCGAAATGACATAGCTAGGATAGTCCAAATACCATAAAACTTTGCCAAACATCCCATTTCATACACCCCATTTCTATTGATTTCTAAACATAATACACATACCTTGCAATTCTAGACCGCGAACAACAATCCTCCTAGAACCTTTCACAACTTGAATCTTCCAAAATCACCAAATCTTTCGCCTGGAAAATACAGCAACTTCGGACACTTGGTTCTCTCTACTGGGAACTCCGATGCTAAATCCCTCCGGTCAGAATGTAGATTAGAGGGTCGTGAAGTCGCTGTCCAAATTTCACGACGATCCAACGGTTAACGAAGGATAATCGGTGGATCTTTCACAGCAGCTCACAAGAACTCCGAAAATCCCTTTCACAGCAACTTCGGACACTTGGTTCTCTCTACTGGGAACTCCGATGCGAAATCCCTCCGGTCAGAATGTAGATTAGAGGGTCGTGAAGTCGCTGTCCAAATTTCACGACGATCCAACGGTTAACGAAGGAGAATCGGTCGGTCTTTCACAGCAGCTCACAAGAACTCCGAAAATCCCTTTCTCTTTTCTCTCTTCTTTGCTAAAGAAACAAATGGCTGCAAATGAGGGTGTTTAGGGTTTCCATCCCCTTTACATACATGCCAAAACACACCCTCATCTTACAAAATTGATAAACTGGCCCCTAGATTCCTGAACACGTACATAACGACCCAAAAATTAACTCAACCCCAAAAGAGACAGTTAAATCACGTAAATTGGGAAACGGGGTGTTACAACTCTCCCCCACTTACCCGGATTTCGTCCTCGAAATCGATCAGACTTGGAAGAGTTCCGGATAATTCGATCTCATCTCAGCTTCCGGTTCCCATGTCCATTCTGATCCTTTTCGGTGTTCCCACTGAACTTTCATTAAGCTGATCTCCTTGTTTCGCAAGGATTTGGTCTTCCTTTCCAAGATTGCTATCGGTCTCTCAATATAACTCAACCGTTCGTCGACCTGTATGTCATCTATAGGGACATGCGCCGAATCGTCAGCTAAACACTTCCTCAACTGAGATACGTGGAAGGTGTTGTGTATCAGACTGAGTTCCGGCGGAAGCTCCAGCCGGTACGCAGCCTTCCCAACCCGTGCTATCACCTTGAAAGGTCCGATAAACCTAGGGCCTAGCTTGCCCCTCTTCCGGAATCGGATCACCCCTTTCCAAGGTGATACCTTCAACAAAACATTATCTCCCACGTTGAACTCCAGATCCGACCTTCGCTTGTCGGCGTAACTCTTTTGACGACTTTGTGCGGTTCGTAGCCTATCCCGAATCATCTCAATACTTTCCGTCGTTTTCTGAACCACTTCTGTGCTGCTTAACTCCCGCTGGCCTACCTCTCCCCAACAGATAGGAGTCCTACATCTTCTCCCGTACAACATCTCATACGGAGGCATGCCAATACTGGCATGGAAACTGTTGTTGTATGAGAACTCAGCCAACGGTAAATACGTATCCCAGCTGCCCCCAAAATCCAAAACACAGGCTCTCAACATATCCTCAAGAGTCTGAATTGTTCTCTCGCTTTGCCCGTCCGTCTGTGGGTGAAAGGCTATACTGAACTGAAGTCTCGTACCCAAATCTTCATGGAACTTCCCCCAAAACCGCGACGTAAAACGAACATCCCTGTCTGATATCACTGTTACCGGTACCCCATGCCTTGCTACAATTTCACTGACATAGATGTCAGCTAACTTTTCTGCAGATGAACTTTCACGGATCGCGATAAAATGGGCACTCTTTGTCAGCCTATCTACAACCACCCAAATGGCATCATGATTCCTAGGTGTTCGAGGCAACTTGGTAATCAGATCCATTGTTATATGCTCCCACTTCCACTCTGGTATCTCTAATGGCTGTAACTTCCCGTGCGGTCTCTGATGCTCTGCTTTGACCCTTAAACAAGTCAAACATTTCTCCACGTACTTAGCCACGTCCCTCTTCATCCCCGGCCACCAGTAGTCAGTCTTCAGATCTCTATACATCTTAGTAGCACCGGGATGGATAGAGAACCTTGACTTATGCGCCTCGTCCAGAAGTGTCTGCCTTGCCTCACACGATACTGGAACCCATACCCGACCGTACCGAGTCAATAGACCTCGACTGTCGGGCACTAACTGATCCACCTGTCCCTTTATCCGTTCCTTCTTCTGGTTCTCACCCTTGATCGCTTCCTCTTGAGACCTTCTTACCAAGTCGTGAAGCGACGTTGATACTGTTAGTCTCATCAACGGTACCCGAAGTAGAACACTACTCGCTCTTCTACTCAAGGCATCCGCTACGACATTTGCCTTCCCCGGGTGATAAAGAATCTCGCAATCATAATCCTTCACCACATCCAACCACCTCCGCTGTCTCATGTTCAAATTCTGTTGATCCATGAAATAACGAAGACTCTTGTGGTCCGTATAGATAGTACACTTCACCCCATACAGGTAGTGCCGCCATAACTTGAGAGCGAACACCACTGCCGCAAGCTCCAAATCGTGAGTCGGGTAATTCACCTCATGCGTCTTCAGTTGACGAGACGCATAGGCAATCACCCTTCCCCTCTGCATAAGAACGCAGCCTAGCCCGTGATAAGACGCATCACAGTAGACTGTCATGTCTTCAACTCCCTCCGGTAGTGTCAACACCGGAGCCTCGCATAACTTTCTCCTTAAGGTTTCGAACGCTGTTTTCTGTTCCTCTCCCCAAACGAAACGTTCGTTCTTCCTCGTCAGCTTCGTCAACGGAACTGCTATCTTGGAGAAATCCTGGATGAACCGGCGGTAGTACCCGGCTAATCCAAGGAAACTCCTAATCTCAGTGGGAGTCTTCGGGGTTTCCCACTTCATCACTGCCTCCACCTTCGCTGGGTCTACCTTGATACCCTCTCGGTTCACAAGATGTCCAAGAAATTGAACCTCTTGTAACCAGAAATCACACTTGGAGAACTTTGCATATAACTGCTCCTTACGCAAAATCTCCAAAACCTCTCTTAGATGCTCCATATGATCCTCCTTCGACTTGGAGTAGATCAGTATATCGTCTATAAACACGATGACTGACCTATCCAACATCGGTCTGCAAACTCTATTCATAAGATCCATGAATGCCGCCGGTGCGTTCGTCAGTCCAAATGGCATCACGATGAACTCGAAATGCCCGTACCTGGTTCTTAACGCTGTCTTGTGAACATCCTCTTCCCTGACCTTCAACTGGTGGTACCCTGAGCGAAGATCTATCTTAGAGAACCAAACGGCTCCCTGAAGTTGATCGAAGAGATCGTCGATCCTCGGCAACAGGTATCTGTTCTTCACCGTAAGCTTGTTAAGCTCTCTATAGTCGATGCACATCCGCATCGACCCGTCCTTCTTTTTCACGAAAAGGATAGGGGCTCCCCAAGGTGAACTACTGGGGCGGATGAAACCCTTATCCAACAGTTCCTCCAGCTGCTTAGACAGTTCATGCATCTCCGGAGGTGCCAAACGGTAAGGAGCCTTTGCTACCGGTGCCGCCCCCGGAATCAAGTCTATTCGGAACTCCACTTGCCTCCCAGGAGGAATGCCAGGCAAGTCATCCGGGAAAACATCCGGAAACTCGCTGACCACTGGTACATCTGCCACTGTTCTCTTCTTTTTCTCCTCCCGTTCATCAACAATATACGCCAAGTAACTTCTACCACCATGGTGCACATATCTTCTAGCTTTGGCCAAAGTGCACACCTTTGGTACCCCTTTTCTTCCTTCACTCGAGATAGTAAATTCTCCCCCACTTGGGGTTCGAATCACTACCTGCTGTTTTTCACAATCAATGCGCGCTCCATTCCGACTAAGCCAATCTATCCCAACTACTACATTTATTTCCCTCATCGCAATAGGAAGAAGATCTATACTAAACTTCACTCCGGCTATCTCTATTACATTACCTTTATACACATCACTCACAAAACGAAACTCCTCGTCCGCTATTTCTACTTCTAGCGGACTCTCTAACTTGTCCTTTACAATAGCAAAGTCTTTACAAAACGATAAAGAAACAAAAGATTTAGTAGCTCCCGAGTCAAATAAGACAAGGGCAGGTGATGCATTAACAGGAAAAATACCTGTCACGACATCTGGCTCCTCCTTTGCTTCATCTACGGTCATCTGGAACACTCGCCCCCGAGTCCTGGGTGCATCGTTCTTCTTTCCCAATCCACCCTCTAGCATCTTCACCGGTGCGGTTCCCGAGTTCTGGACCGACCCGGTATTCATTGGGCACTCGTCAGCAAAATGGCCCGGCTTGTAGCACTTAAAACATATCTTTGCGGTCGCCTTGCAGTCTCGACTGATATGACCCGGTTTCCCGCATTTGTAACAGGTTCCGGAGCCCATACGGCATTCTCCCGGATGCTGTCGTCCACACTTCCCACAGCGGGGATGCTCTCTCTTGAACTCTTTCTTTACCTCCGGTTTATGACTCCTAGTTTTGAACCTCTTAGTCTGCTGAGGTTGAGTCTGAACCGTTTCTGCCCTTCTTGTCTTTCTTTGGCTCTCTAATTCGAGCTCTCTAGCCCGAGCCGCCTCGTGCATCTGCTGAAAATCAGTGCACCTTGCCATAACAACAAATTCTCTAATCTCCTGTTTCAAAACTCTCCCATATTTGTACATTTTGGCCTTTTCATTCCTGACATACTCAGGACAGAAAAGGGACCGCTCCAAAAACTTGTCAGTGATCTCGTTCACCGACTCCGTAGTTTGCTCCATAGATAGAAACTCATTTGTGAGTCTCTCTACCTCAATTTGGGGCACATACTGTTCCATGAACAGTTCCTTGAACTGTTCCCAAGTCATGCTATCCACTTGTTCGGGCGTCCGAGCACGAACAATAAGGTTCCACCAGTCTTTCGCTGCCTTCCTCAGAAGGTTCGATGCATAGCGAACCTTGACTTCCTCGGTACAAAAACTGGTGCGGAAAGCACCCTCCACCTCAGCTATCCAACGAGTGCTGGTTACGGGGTCCTTCTGCCCCTCAAACTGTGGCGGCTGACAGGCCGAGAAATCTCTGTAGCTTGTCCCCCGTGGTTGTACGCCTGACAAGCCCCCTGATCCACTGGCCCTGTTGGCCACAGCTGCCTCTACCTGACTACGAATTTCATTAGTCAGTTCCTGCTTCACCTGCTCAAAGAGACTTGGGAGTAACTCGTGAAGAACCTCCCCGACCTCAGCAGCGATCACACCTCTCAGATCAGGAATTTCCTGATCCTCTTCAATAATCGGTCTCTTGCCTTGCCTTCTAGTGTTCACCATTCTGATACATAAACATGATACTTTAGAATAATTCATCTACATCCCCCCCCCCCTGAGCAAACTCCTAGCATAGTCCAGAGGTCCTAGCTTAGTTGTCTTTCTTTCTAACATGCTCCTTAGAAACCTTCTGCTTATACTCTCTTAACAAAATCCCTTTCTAGCATGTTACTACCCAACCCTCAACCTTGTCTGGTTCATAGAATTCTTTTGCAACTATATCAAGTCCCGGCATGTACAATGTAATTGCAATGGTATGGGCCCTTATACCATTATAATTACACCCTCCATGTTTAGACTCAACACCGTCACTAAGGTTCCAATTCCCAGCTTAGTTGGTACCTTTAACATATATATCACAACATTTTCCATATCTACCACTTATCATATAAACATTATAATCATATTCTAATTCACATTATGCATCAACAAAACATACTTGAAATCATAACCTTGTCACATTGACCATATCTAGCATACATAAACATAATTACTCATCCAATACAGTTATAAAACTGGTCTTTCACAAAACTGAACATGCTTTATCATAAATCCTAATATGGAATAGTGTGCTCACCCCCGTCTTGATGCTCTGGACCGCAGCTCAGCCGTGAAAACTTTTTCTTTTAAAACACCCTTTCCTTATAAACCATTTTCTTACACGAAACAACTTTTTTTTAAAGGTTACTTATTTGAAAACTTGAGCACTTGGGTTTAAGTTCAAACACTCACCACTTGTGAATGCCCGAATCCCTTAAACCAAGGCTCTGATACCAACTGTAACATCCTTTATCTTTAAAACACTCATTTAACGGAAAGTAACCTTAAAATACAGCGGAAGATTTGTAATTAAAACATTTAGATAAAATCCCATAATCTTATAGAAAAGAGTACAAGTTTACAACTTAAAACCAATAAGTTTGAGACAAACAATATTCAACTGAAAAGCTTAGAGAATCCAAAACTATCATTCATCAAAAGAAAATATAAGCTGCTGAGCTGCCGCAAATCCAAAAGCTTCAAGCTGGAGCCTTTCCTTTATTCTTCGAAGATGTACCTGCCACTAAAAGATGAATAACAATGGGGTAAGCTTTCGCTTAGTGAGCACGCACCTATACCACATATCATCATGCATACATACTCGCATAAACATAGCAATCACATACATGTAACATCCTTCCATTCCTTAAGGCACAAAGCCAATAAGGAAGGTCATAACTAGACACTGGTACCAGGCCTCTTCATACATAACATATTCCTTAGGGGTATTACTACCACCATAGGTACTCTTTCCTTTGGCAAAGCCAACATACACATAATCACACATGCAATCCAACTACATACACATAACTTACATAATATAGGTAGAGTACTCACCTGTCAAGATGTCAATTACCAAGTACTTCACAGTGTATAATAATCACCTCGTACCACCTATAACATTCATACATACACATATCATAACAAGCCCAAAAATGGAACTCTAATTCTATCCCAACTCTCATCCCGAAATGACATAGCTAGGATAGTCCAAATACCATAAAACTTTGCCAAACATCCCATTTCATACACCCCATTTCTATTGATTTCTAAACATAATACACATACCTTGCAATTTTAGACCGCGAACAACAATCCTCCTAGAACCTTTCACAACTTGAATCTTCCAAAATCACCAAATCTTTCGCCTGGAAAATACAGCAACTTCGGACACTTGTTTCTCTCTACTGGGAACTCCGATGCCAAATCCCTCCGATCAGAATGTAGATTAGAGGGTCGTGAAGTCGCTGTCCAAATTTCACGACGATCCAACGGTTAACGAAGGAGAATCGGTCGATCTTTCACAGCAGCTCACAAGAACTCCGAAAATCCCTTTCACAGCAACTTCGGACACTTGGTTCTCTCTACTGGGAACTCCGATGCCAAATCCCTCCGGTCAGAATGTAGATTAGAGGGTCGTGAAGTCGCTGTCCAAATTTCACGACGATCCAACGGTTAACGAAGGAGAATCGGTCGGTCTTTCACAGCAGCTCACAAGAACTCCGAAAATCCCTTTCTCTTTTCTCTCTTCTTTGCTAAAGAAACAAATGGCTGCAAATGAGGGTGTTTAGGGTTTCCATCCCCTTTACATACATGCCAAAACACACCCTCATCTTACAAAATTGATAAACTGGCCCCTAGATTCCTGAACACGTACATAACGACCCAAAAATTAACTCAACCCCAAAAGAGACAGTTAAATCACGTAAATTGGGAAACGGGGTGTTACATAAACAACTAAAACTATCAGCGATCATCAGTAAGACTGAACATAGGATGACTACTAACACAAACACAAATTATATCGACAATGGTTCTCTTGCAAAACCCCCTAGATTCTCCAGATATAATTTTAATCTATGGAAAAATAGGATGACTCTCTTCCTAGAAGGTGTAGACCCTACTATGCCTTATTATCTTGAAAACGGCCCATTTATTCCTGTAAGAATTGATGCCGCAGTACCTACCGCTGAGAATAGACCTACTATTCCAGAAAGGCTGGTACCCAAAGAAGTTCATACGTGGACTGACGAAGATAAGAAGAAAGTTGCTATCGACACAAAACCCAGATCCATACTATCCATGGCTCTTCCTGACGAAGTCTACCATTCCATCATGAACCTGAAATCCTCAAAAGCCATGTGGGACACAATATGTGTTCAGTATGAAGGTACTGCTGAAGTCCAGGACTCTAGAAAGATCAACCTGGTAAGACAGTATGAAAGTTTCATTTGTGGTAAGAATGAGACTCTCTCTTAAGTTCACCAACGTTTTAATTGCTTAATAATAGATCTGAAAACTGTTGGTAAGGAATATTCTAACTTTGAAGTGCTGACAAAGTTTCTAGAATGTTTACCTGAAAGCTGGGACAGTTATTCTATGTGTCTCAAGCTGTCAAAAGATCTAAGATCAATGACCCTTGCTACCTTATATGGCACGATGCTGAATCATGAGCAATCAAGCCATCTTAAGTAGAATCTTATAAAAGATTCCAAAAGCACCCCTGTTGCTTTAATCTCAGAGGAACCTTCTACTCAGCGACCCTCGGTCCCTATCACTGAGTTAGAGAGTAACTCTGAAAGGTCATCAGATTCTGACTCTTCAGATGATGATGAATATTTGGCTCTCCTAACTAAAAAGTTCAGGAGATTCGCCAAAAAGAAAGTGTTCAGAAAGAACAAACCTCTTTCAATAACTGATAAGCCAAGATCATCAGCTACTGTTGATAAGGCTACTGCAACTTGTTTTAACTGCGAAAAGATTGGACATTTCGCTAACGAGTGCAGGTTTAAGAAAGTATCGAGAAACTCAGCGTTTCCCAAGAAATCCTTTATTCCCAGGAGTAAAGATGACAAATATTCTAAGCTGAAAGAAAAATATGCAAAGATGAAAAGCTTCAAGAAGAAAGGCAAAGGCCTGATGGTTTACGATTGGGCTGCTTCTGAAGAAGAAGAATCATCATCTGATTCTGAGGATGATGAAGCCAATCTCTGTCTTATGGCAAAGATTTAAGATGAGGAAGAAAGTTCAGACATTCCCTCTACTTCAACATCTGCAATTCAGGTATCACCTTCCTTCTTTACAAATATTGCAAATATTGATGAAGCTGCTAGTCTCTGCAAAATCGATCTCTTGACTAGAAGTTTATATGAAGCCATGAATGGCAAAACAATAGTTGAAAACCAAAACCTTGATCTCGCTGAACATCTTAAAAACTGTCACCTTCAAATGGAAAAGCTTTCTAAAATTGAAGAAGATTTTAAAGATCAAGTGCATTTAAATCAGCTAGTCAAAATCGAACGAGCCGAAGCTATCGCTGCTATGAAAGCTGAAAAAGCTACTGTTGAAGGATGGTGTAACTCTTCAACAAAGATCACTGAGATAATTAAGTCTCAGATACCCCTGAGTGATAAACGTGGTCTTGGTTACAAATATGAAACTAAAGAACCAACCACTTATCGTTCCATGCTCTTATTTGGAACTTTCGTATCCTCAGTCGCTGATACTTCATCCTCTCAGTGTTCCTCGTCCAGACCGCCTATCCCTGAGGAAATCTCTGCCTCTTCAAAAGGTAAAGAGAAAATGGTTTATCCAAAACCTACCTGTCTTTGAAGATAAAGGTAAAGGAATTGCGTTGAACCAAAATCCTCAGAAGGGTACTTTAGTACCAAAGCTGAATGCTTCTAAAGCTTTAGTGATTTATTCCTCTGGATCAAGGAATCAGATCTCTGGATCTACTCATCGTGGGTCTATTCAGCGATCTACTCCTAGACTCAGAGTGGATGTCCTTGGTAAGAAATCTGAATAACTAAATGTTCCTCCCATTTCTAAAGCCAAAAGCTTATTTGGTGCTGGTCCTTCTATTTCAAAATCAAAAGCTCAGCATTCAAATGGTCCTAGAACTACTTTTAGTTATAGGAAATGTTATCAATGTGGACTCACTGATCATATTGCTAGTAAGTGCCCCACAACCACCAAAGCTGATAAGATAGCTAAGGTGAAGATTGCCCCCAAGGCAAAGAAGACAACCGAGGTTAAGAAATTAACTAAAGTGAAGACTGACAAAGCTGAATCTTCAAATGCTGCGAAGACTGCTGAACCTTCCATTCCAATTGCTTCCACTGACAAACGTGTACACATGGTTAAGTGGATACCCAAGAAAAACTAATCTTCCTTTGTGATGCAGGTTCAGAAGGGTAATCTCGATAGCAGATGCTCTAGACACATGACTGGAAAGAAAAGCCTGCTCGCTGAATACAAGGAAGAGAAGGGTCCCTCTGTGACTTTCGGTGGAAATGGAAAAGGACATACCCGAGGGTTTGGTGTACTCTCAAATGGTACAACCACCTTCAGAAGAGTCGCATATGTTGAAGGGCTGAAGCATAATCTTCTAAGCATCAGTCAGCTTTGCGACAAGGATAACAAAGTAATCTTTACTACGGAATCCTGCTTTGTCACTGACAAAAAGGAGAAGATAGCTCTCAGCGGTTATCGTTTGGAAATTGTTTATGTAATAAACATGGACTCAACAACCACTGAGAACTCCTGTTTCTTCTCAAAAGCCTCATCTGATGTCAATTGGCTATGGCATAAGAGGCTCTTTCTTCAAAATAGTTAGTCACTGGTCTACCTCAACACTCATACGCCAAAGAGTCTTTATGTTCAGCGTGTGAAAAAGGGAAGCAGACCAAAGCAAGCTTTAAATCAAAGCAAGCTTTAAATCAAAGCAAGTTTCCGCAGTGTCATCTCCTCTACAACTACTACATATGGATTTGTTTGGCCCTGTTAACAAACAATCCATCGCTGGAAAGAAATATACACTGGTCATAGTTGATGAATTTTCTCGTTATACATGGGTTATGTTTCTCCGTTCCAAGAGTGACACCCCTGAAGAACTCATCACCTTTGATCGGAAGATGGAAACCCTGAACAATTTGACCGTTCGCTCAATAAGGAGTGATCATGGGACTGAATTCAAAAACAGTTCTCTTGATTCCTTCTTTGAGAGCAAGGGTATTTCTCACAACTTTTCTTCAGTGAGAACACCGCAACAAAATGGAGTCGCTGAAAGAAGAAATAGAACCATTATTGAAGTTGCACGTTCAATGCTCAGCGATTCTCACCTGTCTACTCAGTTTTGGGCAGAAGCTGTCAACACCGCTTGTTTTACGCAAAACAGATCGCTGATAGTCAAAAGATTCAATAAAACAGCCTATGAACTTTTTCATGGGAGAAAGCCTTCAATCAGCTTTCTTCACATCTTTGGATGTCAGTGTTTCATACTGAACAACAGAGACGCCCTTGGAAAGTTTGATCCTAAGGCTGATGATGGAATCTTTCTTGGATACTCCTCAGTCTCCAAAGCCTTCAGAGTCTTCAACCGAAGAAGACAAACTGTTGAAGAAACAATTCACGTCACGTTTGACGAGTCCCGTTCAGCGAACTCTAAACCGTCCGCTGATACTGAAGAACTGAATCAATGGATGTTTACTCATCTTGGTGATTCAGAAGATATTCCCACTCCTCGTGCTCACACAATTGAAGATGATGGTCCTACTATCATTCCAAATATGCAGAATAGTGAAGCTGAAACAATATGGGTCTCAGTTATTCCTATAAACACTATACCTGTTTCTGAATCAAATGTCTCAGACATTCCATCTACTTCTCAGCAATCAGTGAATATAATAACTGCATCCATTCCTCTCTTAGCTGATACTCCAGACGTCGCTGAAGCTTCATCTCCAGCTCCTCTAGTTCAAGTTTAGTCAGCGTCTCACGCTCCGGCTCAGCGATGGACTATAAATCACCCAATTGATCAAATTCTTGGTGATCCAAACGCTGGTATTCAGACTCGACGAAGTGCAGGTAATATTTGTTTATTTGTTAATTTTATTTCACTAACTGAACCAAAGAAAGTAGATGATGCCCTCAAAGATCCAAACTGGTTCAGCGCCATGCAAGAAGAGCTGACAGAATTCGAAAGAAACAAAGTTTGGAAACTTGTTCGAAGACCAACTGACAAAACAGTGATAGGCACTAAATGGGTCTATCGAAACAAGTTGGACGAACATGGAACTGTAACCCGCAACAAGGCTCGTCTTGTTGCTCAGGGATACAGACAAGAGGAGGGCATAGATTATGACGAAACATTTGCTCCAGTAGCAAGATTAGAATCTATTCGTCTATTCTTAGCATACGCTGTACACAAAGACTTCAAAGTATATCAGATGGATGTTAAGTCAGCGTTTCTAAATGGAAAGCTGAATGAAGAAGTCTATGTGGAACAACCTCCAGGATTCTCAGATCCTAAGCGTCCAGGTTATGTTTATAAACTGGATAAGGCACTTTATGGCATAAAGCAAGCTCCACGTGCATGGTATGACACTTTTTCTACTTATCTCCATATTGAACAATTTGAGCGAGGTAAAATCGACAAAACTCTATTTTTCAGGAAAGTAAAAGGTCATATCATTCTTGTTCAAATATATGTTGATGATATTATATTTGGCTCTACTAACCCTGATCTTTGTACTCGTTTTGCTGATAGAATGAAAGATGAGTATAAGATGAGCATGATGGGTGAACTAACATATTTCCTTGGTCTTCAGATAAAGCAAAATGAAAAAGGAATTTTCATTAATCAGGGAAAGTATGTTAAAGATATGCTGAAGAAATTCGACTTAACTGAAAGTTCAGCTATGAAAACCCCTATGGCACCACCGCTGACACTTGATAAGGACACTAAGGGTGTTCCTGTTAATGTCACGCTGTACCGTGGGATGATCGGCTCACTGTTGTATCTTACAGCTAGCCGACCCGATATTATGTTTGCAACATGCTTGTGTGCACGATATCAAGCTGAACCTAAGATATCTCATATGAAAGATGTAAAGCGAATTTTTCGATATCTTAAGGGTACAGCGAATCTAGGTCTTTGGTATCCCAAAGACTCGGGATTCGATCTAATCGCCTATTCAGATAGTGATTTTGCAGGTTGCAGAATGGATAGGAAAAGCACCACAAGAGGATGTCAGCTCCTGGGTGGAAAGCTGGTATGTTGGACAAGTAAAAAGCAAAACTCAGTGTCCACCTCTACAGCTGAAGCTGAGTATGTAGCCGCTGGAAGCTGCTGTTCTCAGGTCTTGTAATATTCCAATCTATTGCGACAGCACAAGTGCCATCGCTATAGCCAATAATCCAGTGCTACACTCAAAGACAAAACACATCGAAATCAGGTATCATTTTATCAGAGATCATGTGATGAATGGTGATATAGAACTTCACTTTATCCCAACTGATTATCAGTTAGCTGATCTGTTCACCAAACCTCTCGATGAGACAAGATTCAACTTTCTCATCAGCGAGCTTGGAATGCTGAACTTTGAAGAGTAAAATCTTCAGCGGTTCACATTTGATCAGCAATAGGATAAAATCGACCTGTATAACCCATTCTATCATCTTCTCTAAATAAACTTGATTCGCTGATATCAACGTATGTTTTTCTCTCTCTGACAAATCGCATAAAAATGCAAGATTTCAAAATAAATTACATCGCTGAATATCTCTTCCTTATCAGCGATATTTTGAAATTTCTAAAACCAACACTGATATTTCTATTTTGTGCTTCATGTTTTTCAAAAGTGTCCCTGAGTTTTCAAAACCTCAGAGACAACCAAGAATATGAAAGGACAGTTGTGACGTCATTGCAACGGATAAGCCCTGGCACGTTCTTCTTTCTGACACACGTTTGCACGTTTCGTTTACTCACCAATCAAATGCAAACACGTGTCCGTGTCATGATGAAAATCTTTTCCCGCTCAAGATTTTCTCTTTCTAATCTCTCTATATAAACAAATTCTTCGTTTATATTTTCCTTTTACGCGAACTTCTCCTCCAAGCAAAGAAAGAAATCACTGTTGCATTTTGCTCTCAAATTTCTCAAGAACAACTGTTCATCTTCTTCAAACATCAAAGGTTAATATGTTCTTATTATTTACGAAATGCAAATTACTTGTTTCTGATCTTCTCATTGTTTTAACAAGATCAAACAAAAGAACTTCTCAAAAATGAAATCACTCTATTTCATGGTTTTATGAACACAAACATTTCATGGTTGTTCTTCAAGTTTAAATGCAAAAATCTTAAACTTGTTCTTCATTCGTTTTTCCAGAATCCCAATCTTCAAAGGAAACTGGAAAACAAGATTTTTATTGGGTTTGAAATTTCGTTTTTCAAAAACAAGAAAAACCCTAATCTTCATTAAGACATTTTGTCTGAATGAAATGGACAAAATTCGAACCATCTTATTGGAAAATCTTTCCACATTAAGATTATTTTAATTTGTTAATAGTTGGTTGAACTGATAATACATAAAATGGCATCTTCTGACATTTCCAAGAACACCATCGCTGGAAACACTGCTGCTGATGATACTGCTGAGGAAGTGGACATCCTCAAGGCTCCTCAGGTCAAGTTCTCTCTTGACAAGCTGGATTGGACTAAGGTAAACAACCTTTATGCTCTTCTCGAGTTTCCTCCTCGAAAGCAAGTCACACATCTAGATGATGCTGTGAAATTCCTCAAGAATTGCTGCATCTCCACAGCCCTAACGATAACCCCTCCCGCACATCAGCTCTTGCTATCACAATTCTGGTACTCTGCCAGACACTCTCAGTTACCATCAGCCAAAGACCCCTCCAAAACAATTGACTGCATCCTCTGCGATATTGAATATGGCACCATGAAGATCACCCCTGCCATCATTCGCAAAGCCCTCAGCCTTCCCATAGCAACCAAATAAAAACCCTTCGTTCCCCTCCCTGACCCCAAGAAAAACTCAGACAGGGAAGCCATCATTGCATTCTTCGATGCAATGGGCTATGTATGGGAAACTGGAAGGGATATGAAGCCCGAGAAGAAGCTGACCATTATAAAGAAATCGAAAATACCTAGTGAGATGAATTTCATCTTCGCTCATCTAATCAGCTGCATGACTGCCAAGAGCGGCTCCTTTGACCAAGCCGCTAAACCTCAGCAAGCAATGGGATATGCATTGCTGAAAGGTCTACATATAGACTGGGCATCGATCATCTATGATGACCTGGTACTAAGAGTGGACTCCGTCGCTGACAGACCTCCATGGGTTCCGTATCCTCGATTCATCAGCGCCATATTCCAAAAAGGTCTGAAGGACAACTATCCTCAAGAGGGTGACCTGAAACTTTCTCAGGTTGGCCCTAAGATACTCGACTTCAAACCAGTGGCGAATGAGGTATGTCTTTCTACACTCTTAACTCTTCTAAATCCTTCTACTTCTTCTACTTCTGCAGCTCCTTCAGCGGACAAACCCACCGCTGATACCCCAGCTGCAACCTCCATTCCTTCTCTGAAAAGGAAACCCTATGACACCCAACTTGGTTCCAAAAGAACTAAGAAACCCAAGGAGCAACCCAAGCAATCTCCTGCTAAAGTCTCCTTAGCTCCTCCTGTTGAGCTGAAGGAAAGTTCAGTGGTACGCTCTGCCACACCTGAACAAGCTGTTAGGACACTGAAGTTGTCCTTTATAATAGAAAGTTTTGTAAAGCAATAGCTGTGTTAAAGGGATTATGCTTAATTGTTGTAGCAAGTGATGAAGACTATAAATAGGTCTTTACTAGTAGTTTGTAAGAAGTGAATTCATTAATACAAGATGTAGATCTCTAATCACTTTGTGTTCTCTCTAGGTTAGATTTCCTTTTCAATAATGTTCTTCATCATCTTGTTACACAATACTTGGATTGTATGAAAATCATGGACCTAACACAAGCCATCCACTCTATCCCGACTTCAGCGTCTCCAAACGCTGAGGTTACAAATTTGGAAACTACCCAACCTCCCTCAGTCTCTGTTAGGACAAATATGTCTTCAAGATTTAATCTTGATTAATAGAGTCAAAGTCAATGTATTAGAAAGTCAAAGTTAGCTTAATGACTTGTTAGTCTTAAGTATATAAACATGTGGCTAGAGTAATAATGTAACACTCGAGAGAACAATTCCATAAGCTTTTGGTCATAACTCATATCTTGTAATATTGAGAGCAAACTCTAATAGATCTACTTTCTCTCTCTACTCTCTCTCTCTAGAATTTCTCTCTAATCTTGATAGATCTTGGATTAACAATTGGTATCAGAGCAGGATCAAGATTAAGAGGAGGATTTTGTTGATCAATCAGTAGAATTTGAGGATTTTTCAAGAAAATTTGATTGATTTTCTTGAAATTTAATCAAATTTTGTTGATTTGTGATCAAATTGGTCTACATATTAGTGATTTGGATTCGGTTCATCATTTAGATCATCTTTCTTTCAGGAATCGAGAGCTAATTTGTTCGTTTTGAGGTTCGATTTCGCGAATTTCAGGTTTTTGCACTGTTCGTGAAAAGTTCAGTGTTCGATCGGCTGTTTTTGTGATTCAGAGGTTTTCAGACATTCGTTTGTGAAGAAGAAGTGATCGTATCAGTATTTCGAAAGTATCTGTGAAGGTTGATTTCAGAGATTTCGATATTTCAGAGGATTTCAGTTGGATTTTTGAAGAACTCGCTAGATCTGGACTTTCACAACATTCATCTTCTTTTCGCAACATTCATCATCCAAGTATACTTTTCGCAACCCACTGACCCGAAAAGCCATACTTTTCGCAACCCACTGACCCGAAAAGCCATACTTTTCGCAACCCTCTGACCCGAAAAGTCTACTTTTCGCAACCCTTACTTGCGAAATACTCACTTTGCGCAACCTTAGCTTGCGAAATACTCATTTCTCACCTCTGTTGCTTGCGAAATACTCACTTCTCGCCACCCACTGAAGTCTTTCAGATTCCCAATTTTTTTCTCTAAGTCCACTTTGCGCCACTTGTGAGGAGTATCAAAAAAAAATTTATATAATTTTTTATACTGAAAATTTTTAAGTGTATTTTGAGAAAAAAAACGTTTTATATAATTTTTTAAGTGTATTTTGAGAAAAAAAAAGTTTTATATAATTTTTTTCTCTAAGTGTATTTTGAGAAAAAAATTTATACTTAAATTTTTTCTATAGTGTATTTCATACATTTTAAGAGTTTTTCAAGAAAAAGTTTTATATAATTTTTTCAGATTAATTCTTCAAACATGAAGCGGCTTCCAGTGTTGTTCAAAGAATCTGATTTTGAACTATGGAGAGTCTCGTTCATCGATTTTATTGAAAGTAGAGAAAATGGTGAAAACATGATAAAATCTTTCACTGAAAGCCCAATGATCAGAACTGACAAAGATTATACAAAAGAAGAGATTAAAAGAATGAAAGTCGACAAAGAAGCTTCATCCAACTTGATCTTCGCACTTTACAAACTTCCGCAACACATTTTCAAACGCGTTGAATGTTTCAAAAACAATCCAATGCTTATGTGGAACGAGTTAACAAAGCAAATGCTTGGATCTGAAGTTTCTTTTAAGAGAAAGGAAGAATAAAAGAAAGTTGAAAAAGAGGACGCGGAACAGAAATCATCAAATGCTGAAATTGAAGAACTTAAGGAAAAGACTATAGAGCTTACAAAGAGACTTTCTGACTCGGAAAAGTTGCTAAAAGAGGAAAGAGTTAATCGTACAAATGACAAAATGTGCTATGAAAAGCAAATTTTGTCTCTTTCACAGAAAGTTTCTGAAATTAAAAAGAATGAGAAGACGGAGAAGAAAGGAAATGAAGAAAAGAAAGCTCTTGAACTCAGATGCATAAAACTTTCTAAACAAAATGCAGATTTTGAGAAAGTTTTATTTCTTGAAAAAGAGAAATTGGAGATGGAAAGGCTTGAATTTGAGAATAAAAGGAAAGACTTTGAAGCAAAGAATGTGATGTTATCAAAGAAGATATCTGAGCTTCAAAAGGACTTAGATATAGAAAGTCAAGAGCTAGAAAAGATGAAGAAAGCTGACTTTCAAGCTAAGTGCGTTAAAGACGAATTTTCTAAAGGGAGGAAGATATTTCAGCAAGAAATACGAAAGCTGACAAAGAATTTGGCTGTGTTATCGACTGATATCATGAAAGAGAGGTTGGTTAAGTGTGATATTCTGAAGAAGCTTGATTGTGTGACCAAGGAACGGAATGAATTATCTTACAAAGTGAAGTCATTCAACAAATCCAAAATCTATTCAGAATGTCCGATTCGTCCTTCTAATCTTTTCTATGATCATTCAGTGGATAATTCTTCCAAGTATAAATATGTTGATCTTCCTTCATACAAGAAAGTCAACATGCAATGGAGAGTAAAAGGTACGACTCCTCAAAAAGATGTACCAAAATCATCTGTTCCCAAAAAGAACACTAACCTAAAAGGTAAATCTTTTGTTAAACCTGATTCAATATATTCCGCAAACAATTTAATCAGGTTTGCACAAAAGAAAATTTGTTGTTCTTATTGTGGAACTAATGATTTTGTTAAAAATGATAGTGTTCAATATTGGTATGGTACTTATCATTTTCCTTCTTATAGGGCTCCGCTTAACAAGCCAGGACCCAAGACACGTTGGGTGCCAAAATCTACTTAATCTGTTTTTGCAGATTTAGAAGCAAAGCGTTGAACTCTCGGAAGAAGATTATTTGTGCCATTAAGGGGGAGTAAAGAGATTGGATTCTAAACACATCAGTTTAGAACCCGGATTTCACAATTAATGGTTTCTGGACAAATCAGTTCAGGACCCGTGCTTCAACGACTATGGCTTCTGAACAATTCAGTTCAGGACCCGTACTTCAAAGACTAAGACTTCTAAACAAATCAGTTTAGAACTCATACTTCTCAGGTGATATCCTTAACTGTCATATCTTTTTATTTCAAGGAACAAGTGGTAAAAGGTAACATTGTATTATATTTTGTTTCTACTGCTTTGAAAATTTGAATCTTTACAAATTTAATTCAATGAGATGAAATTTTCAATTTTCATTCAATGAATTAAATGTGTGCTAAAAGATGATTTTACAAGTATTTTTGTATTATCTGAGTTACATTTGTTTCAACTTTCACCTCTGAAATAAATCGAAAGGTCAGCAAAACATGAATGAAATTATGCTGAATGCTCAAAATTATGTGATTCTAGATTTATATAGAATATAATGCTCAAAAAGCATTTTTGTTAGAATGATGGATGGAAACGAAAATATGGGAGAAGCACTATGTTTTAGAACCAAGTGATTGAGATGTTCTAAGTTTTAAATCTAATCATTTAGTTTGAAAGTTTGTGCCTGTGGCCTATCTGGTTTGGGAGATTAAGTCCTAAGGGGTGCTTGACACCTAGTCCCTAAGACCAACTGGTCTGGGATCGGCTGACCCAAATCCTGCTATAGAACCAGATAGAATGCCATGTTCTACTGGTACAGATGGGTTTAAGATATATCGATGTGGCCTTTCTGGTTTGGGAAAGTAAGTTCTAAGGGGTGCTCGTCACCTAGCACCTAAGGCCAACTGGTCTGGGATCCGCTGACCCAAATCCTGCTATAGAACCAGATAGAAAGCCATGTTTAACGGTGTATCTTATTCTTAATAAACTTTGTGATCAAAAGATGCCAATGTGCACAAAATCAAAAGTTGCCAATGAGCACAAAATCAAAAGATTCCAATGTGCACAAAATCAAAAGATGCCAATGAGCACACATCTCTTGAAACTTGGGGAAAATACAAAGTCGCGATAAACCTGAAAATTTGTGAAAATTATGATTTTGGACAAATAGTGTGAGTAGAGCAGAGTATTCTGATATGTTTTAGAATTGCATATGCTTGTTGCTGATCATATTGCGCATGCTAGCACACCAAATAGATTTAATAAATGAGTTGAAACTGAACATTTTTAACTTGATATACAATGATGTCTGGTATTTGAATCCAAACACATGCATTTGATTTCATTTGATTGAAAAATCTGTTAAATTTCATTAAGTTGGATTTCTTTTGTAAAGCTTTCAAATGATCAAATGGTAGTAGTTATAAAATGTAGTTCAATGAATTTTATTTTCCTTGTATAAAATTTCAACTACTGTGCTTTTGGTCATAACTCATATCTTGTAATATTGAGAGCAAACTCTAATAGATCTACTTTCTCTCTCTACTCTCTCTCTCTAGAATTTCTCTCTAATCTTGATAGATCTTGGATTAACAGTCTCTCAAAAGACTGATGAAGTGATTCTCAGCGATTCCAACGCGGAACTCAGTAACCAACCTCCATTCTTACCCTTCGCTTCTCCCTCCACTCCTTTGGACACAACTCCGGTTATCACTGATGCACCTGTCATTCCTCCAGAAGCTAAAGGAACGACGAAAGTAGGACCTGCAGAGATGATCATACGTTCAGGTTCTCTCGCTGATGATATGGAACATTTCTCAGGCCATCGAGATTTTGATGAATTCATCAATCCTCCTGCAGGTATACAACAACCCCTAAACACTGTTACTAAACCCCAAACTTTTGAGCTTTCCTCTGTTCACAAGTTTTTATATGTTACAGGTCCTAATTTGGGAGACATCAACACGTCTCTGAAGACAGTCGAGACAAAACTGACAGGTCTCACGTCTACTCTTTCCGGCAACTCTTCAGCTGTAACAACCGCTGGAGAGAATATTTTTAAGCTTACAACCAAAGTCGGAAAGAATGCCTCCAAAGCTGGTGTGGAGAAGGTTGACAAATCACTCGGTGATTTTGCCAAAGTTCTAGCTGACATCTACACAGACTACCTCGACATCAAGAAATCAGTTAACACCATGTCCAACGAAGTCACAACGCTGAAGACATCGGTTAGCACACTCGAAGGTGATATGTCTGTTGTAAAGGCTAATGTCAATTCAGTAAAAACTGATATGAGTTCTGTGAAGACTGATGTCAACACGATGAAGAATGACATCTCTTCTATTCAGAACTTGTTACAGCAGATCCTGACCAACACGACCCCCTTGCACCTGCCCCTGCACCTCCATCTTTTACTACAGCGGATCGTGCTGAACTTGTGAAGATCAATCATGTTATTTCTGGCATAGAAAACATATTATCAGCGATTGAAATCTGTGTGGGGATCCCTGGCCAAGAAGACAGGGAAACCACACGAGCTGCTGAATCATCTCATTCTGTTAGAGCATTATTGTATTCAAGATTTACTGTAAAGTCAATGTACTGTATTAGTTGCTAATGCCTTTATACCTTGTATGTTATGGGTATAAATAGGTTTGTCTAGATCATTAGCAAGTAACCTTTTGTGAACCTCTTGTATCATTTGTCATTTACACTTAAGAGATCAATATATGGATGACAAGTTCTCTCTAGATTCTCTATCTACATCATTCTTGATTACTTGCTAGATTTGGGATTTCACATTTGGTATCAGAGCTAAACAGGAGATTCAAGCAGATCAAAGACCAAATTGAAGATTTTTTGCACTAATTTTGAAGAATTCGGACCAAGCACTCATCACTGTTCATCTGATCACTTTTAATTCAGACATAAAAAATTTTCTAGATTCTGATTTCTTGGATCAATTCTTGGCATCACTGAACTCGGAATTGATATCTGAACAGCATTAATTCTTGGATCATCATCATTTTCTAAACAGTATCATTAGATTTGATCATTTCTTTGGATTTTTGTTCGAAAACCCTAATTCACTGTTTTGGACTTTAATTCGATTAAATTGATCGAATTAGATCTTGTGATTAACTAAGAAAGTGTGTGGATTTTGATTTCGAGCAAACCATTACAAATTTCGTGTTAATTGATCAAGAATTGAGGAAGATATGGCAGATTCAATGATTTTGAAGTTCGAAGTGCAGAATTCGGATTATTCTTGGTGAATTTGGATCATTCATACGGATTTCGCATCATTCAAGATTTTCAAAGTGCTCAAGTATTGAATTCGGATACAGTTAAGTTCGAATTGGGGGAATTCGCACCCAGTTAAGTTCGAATTCTTGAGGTTTCGAACATAGTTAAATCCGAATTCTGGTGATTTCGAATTGTTGTACAAGTGTTGGTTTCGTATCTGTTAAGTTCGAATTCCGTGATTCCGCACTCATCTACATCCGAATTCTGAGTTGTAGTGTGTAATTGGTTTTGATTTTGGCTAAGTATTGATTTCGCACCAAGCTAAGTCCGAATTAAGGGAATTCGCACTCAGTTGCATTCGAATTCAGGGAATTCGCACTCAGTTGCATTCGAATTCAGGGAATTCGCACTCAGTTGCATTCGAATTCAGGGAATTCGCACTCAGTTGCATTCGAATTCAGGGGTTTCGGACCCTTGTGCTGATTTCTTTCTTGAACAGTTTATTCTAAGTGTAATCACTGTTACACTTACTGCTTGATCTTCTGAACGATCAATTATTCTAGCTATTTGAAAAGATGTCGAGAGATTTAATGAGTATGGGTTCAAAGAACAAGCCTCCAGTTCTTCTAGTGGAAGAATATGCCCAATGGAAGAAGAGAATGACACAATTTCTAAATCATCAGAACAGAGATTTAATTGTTTCAATCAAAGAAGGTCCTCACATACCACATATGGATGTTGGTGGTCAAGCTGAAACTGCTACAAGTCAGTATGTTGCTCCTAGAAGGATTGAAAAAGAACCCAGATTTTTTAATCAAAATGACAAAGATAGGATTGCAATTGATGAACTGGCTTTGACTTATTTGACTATGGCAATTCCAAATGATATCTACAATCGAGTAGATAGTCGTGACTCAGCGAAAGAGATATGGGATGAGCTAGAAAGGCAGTTTGAGGGATCATCAATGTCTAAGAAGACCAAAAGGAATCAAAGCATCAATGCTTATGAAGGGTTTAAAGCAAAAGAAGGAGAATCATTGAAAGAGACCTACAATCGCTACAACATCATCCTCAATGATTTAAGAAGAAATGGAGTCGATAAATCAGAATCGGAGATAAACTACAAGTTCATCAAGAATCTACTACCAGAGTTGGATTCATACTCCATTCAGCTCCAAATGTCTAGGGATATGGATGAAGAGAAGTTGACCGACATTTTCAGTATTCTTGGT
This sequence comes from Saussurea involucrata, assembly GCA_033807775.1. Taxonomy (NCBI): domain Eukaryota; kingdom Viridiplantae; phylum Streptophyta; class Magnoliopsida; order Asterales; family Asteraceae; genus Saussurea; species Saussurea involucrata. Next base: position 61,481,660 of record CM066320.1, on the reverse strand, counting down.
CAACACGAAGATAAAGTAAAAGCAGTTAAAGAAAAGGATAAAAAGGTAGAAGAATCTTTAGCCCTTCTGAGTGGGCATAGAAAGATTGGATCTGTAAAGACAAAGGCTTTGATTTCTGGGATGAGCAAGAAGAAGTTGATTTCTGATGATGATGATAGTAGCAGTTCTGGAGATGACATGGAGGATATTGCTGAAAAGTTAGCATTGTTGACTAACAGTTTTCAAAACAGGTATAGTAGAAAGAAGTTCTATTCAAAAGCTAAACCTGAATACAACAAAGCTAACAAATATAAAAGATTTGAGAAAAAGTATGAGAAAAAGGAGGAAGAGAAAGAAGAGAAAGAAGAAAAAGAGGAGAAAGCTGTGAGAAAGGATAGGGAAGAAAAGAAGGATAGAGATGACCGAAACTGTTTCAACTGCGGAAAACCAGGTCATTTTGCCAGAGACTGTAAGCTAAAGAAGGTGAAGGATTCTGACTATTATCAACGAAAGGCACATCTGGCAAAAGCAAAAGAAAGTGGAAAGCCAGTCAATGCTGAGGAAGAAATTTGGCTTATGGATTCCTCTGATGATGAAGAAGCTCACTTTACTCAAGTAAAGCATAGCTTAATGGCTAAACTAGATGAGGATGACCAGGAATCCGAGGTATCATCTCTTTATTTTTCTGATAATTCTGATAATGAGTCTGAAACTGAAGATGACAGATATGAAGAAATGCAACTCGTGATAATTGAACTTAATAAGAAATTTGAAAAAGTTCAAAAGGAACTTGAAAATAAGAAAAGTTCAATGATAAAATATCACGATGAGGCACTTCTTTACAAATGTCTTGCTGAAGATAGAGAAAATGAAAAGGAAGTTATTAGAACAAAAGTTAAAACACTTGAATCTGAAATTTCTGAACTGAAGAAGAAAATGATTGATATAAGTGATGAGAATTTAGACTGTCAATTTAAAATTAAGATTCTCACTGAAGAAAGAACAGAAGCTCTTGCAAAGATCAAAGAACTTGAAGAGTTAAACTATAAAAGAGGTCAGACTGAGCAAACTCTAAAATTATTAACCAATAATCAAAAAGATAAACGATTTTTTAATCCTAAAATGGGACTTGGTTTATCTGATGTAGAGGTATCAAAGAAAGCGCCTGAAAATTTTTATACAATTAAAAAATTGGATGAAGATTTAAAGGAACCCATTAAAAAGGAAATACCTCTTATATCCAAAATTTTTGTTAAATCTGAATGTTCAACTCCGGATTCTAATAAAGATAAGGATAAGACGGATAAAGGTTCGGAAGAAAAGCCTAGATTCAATATGACAACCTTTAAATACGATGAACTAAATTCCAGTTACAAAACCAAAAAGGTTGAACTAACTGAATTTAGTTTATTATTCTCAAATGAATCTATGGCTAAAACATTTGATTCCAATATCAATGAACCTGAACCTGTTAAATCTGAATCTAATGTTGAAATGGAGTCAAATACAAATTCAGATTCTGAAAAAAGGGAGTTTGTTCAAGAAACCTCTTCTGAATTTCCTGATTTGGATTCTGCTTTACGAAAAATTGTTGATTTAGAAAATCAAATTTCTAAATTACAATTAAATTTTGAAATATTAGAGGATGATCATGATAATATTGGGATAAATTTTGATCATAGTCAAAAAGTCAATCTTGAACTTCTAGTTGAGATTCGACGACTTGAATCCCGAATATTAGAATTATCAAAATCTAAAGATTCAATTACTTGTGAAAAGTGTTCAAATCATAGTGAATTCATTAATACAAGATGTAGATCTCTAATCACTTTGTGTTCTCTCTAGGTTAGATTTCCTTTTCAATAATGTTCTTCATCATCTTGTTACACAATACTTGGATTGTATGAAGATCATGGACCTAACAAGTGGTATCAGAGCAGTTACACCTTACCAAAAGATTATCTGGTTTATCAGCGGATATTATGAAGGATCAATTGATAAAATCTGATCTCCAAAAGAAATTTGATCTAATCTCTAAAGAGAAAAATGTTTTGATAAACAAAGTTAAGGAACTTGAAGACATCATTTTTAAATTTGATGTCTCAAAGCAGGTAAGTCCTGAAAGTATCTTTTAGACTCCATTTGTTAATTCAAATGATTCTGAATGCTCTTTTAAAACTGCTTCAAGTTCGAGTTTTAAAAACATTCCTTCTAAACATATTAATAGATCAACTGGTTTCTCAAAAGATCAGATCCGTTCAACAAATCTCTTCTATAATCCTCTGTTTGATAAATCAGATAACAAAACAAATGTGGCTAAAGCTAAGACTTCCAACTCTAAAGAAGTTCCAGTCTTCAAAAAGGTGAAGATGTAATGGAGAGTCAAAGGCACAACAGTTCCAAAGAAAGATGTGCCAAAATCATTTGTCTCCACAACAAATGCCAAAAAGAACAATGCGCCGAAAGGTAAATCTTTTGTTCAACCTAATCCTATTCATTCTGTAAATCATCTAATTAGGTTGGCACATAAGAAAATTTGTTGTTCCTACTGTGGTTCAAATGATTTTGTGCATAAAAATCATACTTCTTATTGGTACGGTACTTATAGTATTCCTTCTAAGAAATCTACATCTAACCCACTAGGACCCAAATGCTATTGGGTACCAAAATCTGATTAATCTGTTTTGTAGGTTCTTCATGTGTTGTACTGAATTGTAGATACATACCACACACATGACTGAAAACAGAAGAGAAGCGGCGTATTTTTATTGAAAAATATTTGTACCATTAAGGGGGAGACAAATATTTTTGGCTTTTGAACATATTAGTTCAAAACCCGTGCTTCAACGACTTTGGCTTTTGAACATATCAGTTCAAAACCCGTGCTTCAACGACTATGGCTTCTGAACAATTCAGTTCAGGACCCGTACTTCTAAGACTAAGACTTCTAAACAAATCAGTTTAGAACTCACACTTCTCAGGTGATATCTTTAACTGTTACATCTTTCTGTTTCAAGGAACGTGGTAAAAGGTAACATTGGATTATATTTTGTTTCTACCACTTTGAAAACTTGAATCTTTACAAATTTAATTCAATGAGATAAAATTTTCAATTTTCATTCAATGATTTAAATGTGTGCTAAAAGATGATTTTACATATATTTTTGTATTATCTGAGTTAGATTTGTTTCAACTTTCACCTCTGAAATAAATCGAAAGGTCAGCAAAACATGAATGAAATTATGCTGAATGCTCAAAGTTATGTGAATCTGGACTTATATAGAATATAATGCTCAAAAATCCTATCTATCAGAATGATGGATGGAAATGAAAATATAGGAGAAGCACTATGTTTTAGAACCAAGTGATTGAGATAAAATTGTTGCACTATCATTTAGTTTGAAAGTTTGTGCCTGTGGCCTTTCTGGTTTGGGAGAGTAAGTCCTAAGGGGTGCTCGACACCTAGTCCCTAAGATCAACTGGTCTGGGATCGGCTGACCCAAATCCTGCAATAGAACCAGATAGAAAGCCATGCTCTACTGGTACAAATGGGTTTAAGATATATCGATGTGGCCTTTCTGGTTTGGGAAATTAAGTTCTACGGGGTGCTCGACACCTAGCACCTAAGGCCAACTGGTCTGGGATCTGCTAACCCAAATCCTGCTATAGAACCAGATAGAAAGTCATGTTTAACGGTGTATCTTATTCTTACTAAACTTTTTGATTAAAAGATGCCAATGAGCACAAAATCAAAAGATGCCAATGAGCACAAAATCAAAAGATGCCAATGCGCACAAAATCAAAAGATGCCAATGAGCACAAAATCAAAAGATTCAAATGTGCACAAAAGATGCTAAAGAGCACACATCTCTTGAAACTTGGGAAAATACAAAGTCGCGATAAACTCGTAAATTTGTGAAATTCTGATTTTGGACAAATAGTGTGAGTAGAGCAAAGTATTCTTATATGTTTTAGAATTGCATACGCTTGATGCTAATCATATTTCGCATGCTAGCACACCAAATAGATTTAATAACGGGGTTGAAACTGAACGTTTGTAACTTGATATGCAATGATGTCTTGTTTTTTAATCCAAACACATGCATTTGATTTCATTTGATTGAAATATTGTTAAATTTTATTAAGTTGAATTTCTTTTGTAAAGCTTTCAAATGATCAAATGTTAGTAGTTATAAAATGAAGTTCAATGAATTTTATTTTCCTTGTGTAAATTTGTTTTAAAATTTGTGCTACAATTTCAAATACTGTACGTTATTGAAATATATGCATACTTTCAGGGGGAGAAAACAACTTGCTCCAGAATTCTTATTTTGAGGGGGAGCAAGGTTATCCACTAAGGAGGAGATTGTTAGCAATACTCAAAGACTCGACTGAAATTGAAAATGGTTTTCGATGATTATGATGCTCACCATCATCGAAAAAGTGGGAGAAAAGTTTAATTTCAATTTCATGTCAAAGAGCTTTCAAATCAAAGATATTTCAAGTCAAAGATTCGCGAACAAAGACTGAAGATTAGGGGGAGAAGGATCATGTGAAGTCCAAATGTTGCTGAATTTGGTTATCTTAGTTCTGAGTGGTTCTCGGAATGCGCTTACACCGAATTTGGTTATCTTAGTTCTGAGTGGTTCTCGGAATGCGCTTACACCTAAAAGTTCAACAATGTGGATGGTTTCACATCTTTCTGATCCAAACTCTAATCGTTTCTGATTCATCTTGTTCCGAATTGATGGTTTTATACAAAGATCGGAATTTCATGTTCAAGACTTGAAGACAATCTGTTGAAGATTTTATCGAAGAAGATTGATTTTTCAAAGAGAAAGACAAAGACTTTTCATGTTTGACTGAAGATTCTTCAAAGCTGAGTTCTTAAAGAATGTCAAAGCATATAGTTCGCCGTGAACTAATGAAGATAAAGATGTTTGAAGATTATCTTAGCTTCAAAGTTTAATGTGATCAAAGTTAAAGTTTTGAAGATCAAGAGCTGAAGACTACTGTCATATTTTTTAAATCTTGAATCCAAAGGGGGAGATTGTTAGAGCATTATTGTATTCAAGATTTACTGTAAAGTCAATGTACTGTATTAGTTGCTAATGCCTTTATACCTTGTATGTTATGGGTATAAATAGGTTTGTCTAGATCATTAGCAAGTAACCTTTTGTGAACCTCTTGTATCATTTGTCATTTACACTTAAGAGATCAATATATGGATGACAAGTTCTCTCTAGATTCTCTCTCTACATTATTCTTGATTACTTGCTAGATTTGGGATTTCACACATTCCTCCCCAGTCATCATGAAAAAGAGGGGGAGAAGAGCGCTGAAGACCCTTCCAAGAGCGCTGAAGACCTTTCCCATGATGAATCTATCAGGGGAGAGAAGAATGAAGACCTTACCTTCACTGAAGAGGGTGAGAAGACTATTGAAGCTGAAGCAGCCCCTGGACCTCAGGGAGATGAACACCCTGAGGGAACCGAGAAGCTCGCCTCTGTATCTGAGGGGGAGCAACTCGATGAAGAAACTGAGTCTGAAGCTGAAGATGAAGAAGCCATCGACTTGTCTGATGATGAACCATCCTCTTCTCCAAAGAATGATGATGACGAAGATGACGATGATGATGATTCTTTTATCGTCAAGCCTGCTCAGAGAACAATAGCTCTTAAAGGGATCCGAATAAATGAACCTTCAGAGGAGCGGACAAAGATAACGCCATCAGCATCTGAAGCTGACAAGGGCAAAGGAAAAAATGTCGCTGAAGATGAAAATCTGATGATCTGGCTTAACAAGCCGGTTTGTCAGGTACATTAATCTTACACAACATCCCTCCTCTATACACTATCAGTTCTACACTCTACAAACCTCCATACACTTTATCCCATATTCTCTCTCTCTCTCTCTGTTCTACCCATGTTCTTACTTGTAAGATCGCTGTGTTTCAGCTAGTCCTCTCCCCTGTTTGAGGATATCGCTGAAGTTCCTACAGCTGCGACTTCAACAATAATCCCAACTCTCAACGCTGAAGAAATAATCCCCGTCTTGGATTTGATCTCTGAGACTGATGAACCTGAAGAACAGACTCTCTCTCACAAAAACAGACCTTCCTTGGCTCTTCAAAAGCTAAGTGAAGAGGATCAAGAAAAGAGAGATGCAATGATCAAGAGGCTCGAAGATCAGCGAATCATTCTAAAGCGTGATCAACTTCCTACCGTTCCTCAAAAGTTCAGAATTTCCCAAAAGGAATACAAGGAACACCTCAGAGCTGAATGCATAATCGCTGAAAGAAAGGAAGCTGATGAAAAAGACAGAGAATACGCCATCAAGCTTACTCAACGATCAATAAAAGACCCCAAGCAGAAAAGAGTTCCCATTGATGTTCAACGTCAGCTATGGGATGATGCTCAAGAGATCGTCAGAGAAAAGACTAAGGTCTCTTATACGACTTTGAAATGGGCTAAACAAATGTTGACCTATCGTTCTAGACCATCCAAAATCATCAAAGTAAACATCAGAGGAAGACTGTACGCCGACGTTCCTGTTGTTGAAGTGGATGTCTATAGAGAAGACAAAACCAAGCTAACTTTCTATGCTGCTACCTTAGAAAAGTTTGGTCTCTCTGAATGGTTAGAAACGAAATTAGCCATTCAGGGATCGCGCTCAAAGTTCAAAAGCCATGTCGAGAAGATCTTAAACAAACAGATCGACCTGCTTTCCTCTGCTGTGGATATTCCTCCTCTTCCTCCTCAACCAAGAAAAGTCTCTGCTAAGGAAAATAAAGTCTCAGACTCAGGCCCTCCTATACGAAATGAAACGGGTATTGGATTCTCTCGTGCTGAAGTTCTTGGCCCTGATGCTGATCTCTCAGCGCTTGACACCTCCCTACCACCTGGAGAAACTTTCATTCCTGGCACAGTTGTAAGTGATCCATACGGTATATTCTTTCTAGACTACGATGGAAACCATCACTTTCAACGTATCTCTGAGCTCCACATCGCTCCCATCGAACAACTCAAAGATCTCTTATATTGGTGTGAAGTCAGACGCGACATCAAAGCTAGACACTTGAAGCCCTTGATTTTTGAAGAAGCTCTGAAGAAAAAGAATCAAGGAGTAGATGTCCCTGATTGGATGATTGCCACATCAATGACCCTTGATGAACAACTCATTAAGGAAGAACCTTTTGACGGATAGGATTGCCTTGTAATTCTTTCTATCCTTATCTGTCTACATCTTTTGTACTTGTAATTTTATTCGCTGTACTTGTAGTTTTTCCACTTCCCTCTGTAATCTTTACAAAGTTTAAAAAAAATTCAGCGAACGTACTTTACTCCATCAGTACAGAAAAGATCCCAGAAAACAGTAAAAGGGACAAATATTTTATGAGTTCTTTTTATCTTTATGTTTTCATTATATAGCAATTTTCTCTGTTGCTATGTCATAATCAAATAGGGGGAGATTGTTGATCCAAACCCTCAGTGATTTGATAATGACCCACTCTAATATACTTAGTGAAAATTATAAGTAAACAATATATATCAGAGTTTCACTATCGCTGATAAGTACTAAGATCTTTCAGTACCACTGATAGGAACTCTCGCTCTTTAGATTAAACATTCAGCGAAACTGTTCACCATAATATTCTGAGTCTGTTCAGTACTTATGGTGATCGCTGATAAATTAGTTGTTTACTTATGATCCCTGAAGACAAGATTCACGTCAACATAGGTTCTACGCTGAAGTCGAAGATCAAGCTCAAGAACCAGCGACAAGTCTCCTAATGAACTGATGCGGATCAGCGAAGACTCAGATTTGTCCACTCAACGTGAAGTATCAAGTACAGGACTTTGGCTATCGCTGAATTCTATCATTCGCTGATATAAAATGATAGATCGCTGAATCAACGAAAAACTGATCATGAAGTCCTCCGTAAAAAATACTTTTGTCTTTACCACCCTTGCACGACTCCGTACGATATGTCAGAAAAGAACCTCCCTATTGTCTGAATTCGTACAACCACTCTGATACTACACTGTTCAACATGCGGCTACTTAGGTTGTCAACAAAGGTCAATGACATGTAACCAATCAGCTGCTGCCACGTGTAAAGTGTAAACTGCAATGCATTAAATGCATGCAGTATATAAGAAGAAGAACTCACTTCATTTTGAAGTAACTTGCTAACTCTGGACAAGTTCATCCTTCTTATCTTGAGATAGGTAATTATTAGTAATTTCTTTCTCCTTCTTAGTGCAAGAAACTTAGTGTTCCAACTTGTTTAGATTTGGGATGTATCCTTAATCTTGTTTCAGCAACAAGTTGTAAATTGTTAATGATTTATCAATAAACAATTTAGAAAAGTAAAATATGTGTGTTTGTATTCAACCCCCCCCCCCTTCTACAAACTTGTATAGCCCTTCGGGACCAACACAAGGCCTCTGTATATGCTGCATGTTGACCTATGCGGTCCAATCGCTACACATAGCCTTGGCGGCAAGAAGTACATACTTGTGTTGATTGATGAATACTCGAGATATACATGGGTGGAATTTGTCAGAAAGAAATCAGATGTTCCTAACATCCTGATAAACCTAATGAAAAGAATCTTGGTTCTATATGAGTGATGGATTCAAAAGTTAAGAAGCGACAATGGCACAGAATTCAAAAACTCTGTTATTGAAGCTTATCTTACACAAAAAGGCATATCTCAGAACTTCTCTGCTGCACGCACCCCACAACAGAATGGCGTGGTTGAACGAAAGAACCGCACACTTGTGTAGGCTGCCAGAACGATGCTGACAGCATCTGGATTACCCATCTCTTTTTGGGCAGAAGCAGTATCAACCGCTTGCTACACCATAGTAAAAAGGCACATCAAGACACCTTATCACTTGATCAACAAAAGGAGACCAAACATCAAGTTCTTACATGTATTTGGATGCAAGTGCTTTGTCCTAAACGACAGAGAAGCTAGAGGAAAGCTTGATGTGAAAGCAGGTGAAGGCAAGTTCATTGGGTACTCTGCCACCTCAGAGGCCTACAAAGTTTACCTTCTACGGTCCAGAACCATTGTGGAAAGCATCAATATCTCTTTTGACGATTCCTTCAAAAAAAACTTCTGAACAAATCAGTTCAGAACTCGGCCTGAAAAAGGAATCCTCTGGCATCTCCCCTATAAGAGAAGCAGAACTAAATCTGCTATTTGAAGAGATGTTCCACGATGATATTGATCCCTCTGCCGGAGCCGTCAGAGCCTCTAGAGAAACATCTTTTGCAAACCAGACTGAGTCAGGTATATCTCTAACTAGTCCATTAAAGACTTCATCCTCTTCTGTAAATCGTGCAGATGCAAGTGCTGAGGGGGAGCGAACAGAAGATGAGAGAACCAAGGATTCCAGAACCATTGTGGAAATCATCAATGTCTCTTTTGACGATTCCTTTCAAAAGACTTCTGAACAAATCAGTTCAGAACTCGGCCTGAAAAAGGAATCCTCTGGCATCTCCCCCACAAGAGAAGCAGACATCAATCTGCTATTTGAAGAGATGTTCCATGATGATATTGATCCCTCTGTTGGAGCCATCAGAACCTCTGGAGAAACATCTTCTGCCAACCAGACTTAGTTAGGTATATCTCTAACTGGTCCATTAAATACTTCATCCTCCTTTGTAAATCGTGCAGATGCAAGTGCTGAGGGGGAGCCGACAGAAGATGATACAAGCAAAGATTCCACCACAAAGGCACTGGACATACCAACTCCAGCTACAACAGAGGAACCAATACCAGAGGAAAACGAGGATTCAGTCTCTACATCCTCAGAGGAACAGATTCCAACTCTTATCCCAATACTCCCACAAGCTGCAACACCAAGTTCAAGCATAGAAGTACCATCCACTACAGAGGTTGTACCAGAACCGACAAGTGCAACCACAGAGGATCAACTAGATGATGCGAATGACCATCTTCCAAGAACAACTAAGTGGATGAAGAGCCATCCTCAGAACCTAATTATTGGTGATCCTTCTTAAAAAGTCAAGACAAGATCAGCCACTGTTAACTTTTGTTTCTTTACAAAATTTATCAGTGTGATCGAGCCAAAACGTGTCTCTAAAGCCCTAGATGATCCAAACTGGGTAAATGCAATGCAAGAAGAGCTTCTACAGTTTGAGAGAAACAAGGTATGGACCCTAGTTCCTCTGCCAAGAGGGCAACAAGCAATAGGGACTAAATGGGTCTTCAGAAACAAGAAGGATGAGGATGGGGTGGTCATTAGAAATAAAGCGAGATTGGTGGCCAAGGGATATTGCCAAGCAGAAGGCATTGATTACGATGAGACTTTTGCCCCTGTCGCACGGCTCGAAGCTATAAGAATCTTCTTAGCCTTCGCAGCCCACAGAGGTTTCAATGTTTTTCAAATGGATGTAAAATATGCCTTTCTGAATGGTCAAATCCAAGAAGAAGTGTACGTCCAGCAGCTACCAGGGTTTGAAAGTGCCAAGTACCCAAACTACGTCTATTTTCTTAACAAAGCTCTGTATGGACTAAAACAGGCTCCAAGAGCATGGTACGAATGACTTTCAACCTTTCTTCTCGATAATGATTTCGACAGAGGTACAGCCGATACTACTTGGTTTTATAAAAGAAAAGGTGATGAGATTCTACTTGTACAGATCTATGTGGACGACATTATTTTTGGTTCTACAAATGCACAACAATGCAAAGATTTTGAAAAACTCATGCAGAGTGAGTTTGAAATGAGTATGATGGGAGAATTAAACTTCTTCCTAGGACTCCAAGTCAAACAATCATCAGAGGGAATTTTAATAAATCAAGCTAAATATGTCTCTGACATTCTTTCTAAATTCAAGCTCTCTGATGCCTCTGTAATGAAGACCCCCATGTCCACTGGAAATAAGTTATACTCAGATCCAGATGGTAAATCTGTAGAGTGCAAGCTCTATAGAGGCATGATTGGGTCCCTTTTATACTTAACAACAAGTAGACCTGATATAATGTATGCTACATGCCTCTGTGCAAGATATCAAGCTAGCCCAAAGGAATCCCACCTTCTTGCTGTAAAGAGGAACTTCAAATACCTTAAGGGAACCAAATATCTTGGGCTCTGGTATCCGAAGAACTCTGGCTTTGATCTTAAGGCATACACAGATTCGGATTATGGAGGATGCAAGCTTGACCGAAAAGTACCTCTGGGAGTTGCCAATTCCTGGGTGGTAAACTAGTCAGCTGGACTTCAAAGAAGCGGAACTATGTGTCGACATCTACAGCAGAAGCTGAATATATTGTTGCTGCTAGCTGTTGCTCCCAGGTTCTGTGGATGAAAACTCAGCTAAAGGACTACGGTTACAATATATACAAGATACTCATCCTCTGTGATTCAAAGAGTGCCATCGCTATCTATGCCAACCCTGTACAACACTACAAAACAAAGCATATCGATATCCGTTACCACTTTCTGAAGCATCAAGTTGAACAAGGCACAATTGAGATGTACTTTGTGTCCACTGAATACCAGCTTGCAGACTTATTCACCAAGGCACTAGATGAGAAAATATTCCTTTTCTTGGTGAGTAAGTTGGGTATGATAAACATGAGTTGAACCCTCTGTAAGTACGACTTGATCCTCTTGTAAATATGTATATATTCAACTCTTTAGTATGTAAATTCTTTATCATTAAAAGTTTTGTACTCAACAGAGCCTCTGTAGGAATTCTCAGAACCTCTGACAATCTCCGCAGAGCCTCTGGTGAGTTTGACCTATGTTCTATGCATTACTTATCTCATTTGATTCAAGCATAGGTCAAGGGGGAGCAGAAGGAGACCTTGAATTAATCTACAGAAGTGGTTAATTCAAAGGGGAGCCAAAGAAGAGTTGTGATCAACCAAATCCACATAAGTCAGGTAAGTTTGCCGAGCAAAGGTAAATCAATAGGAGAATGTCTCGCACAAAACCTTTTTACAAAACAATTTTCCAGGACACCAATCTCCAAATATGTCCTAAAAACAATGTATAAAACAATGAAAACTTTGGATGATCAAAAAGGTTTATGAATTTTTAGTTATTAGAAATTTCCACTCATAGAGCCTCTGCTGGCTTCAACAGAGCCTCAAAGCCTCTGTGAATGCAAATTTTGTACTAAAGTTCTATCGATCATTTCCAATGTATTTTCAAACGTTTTTGGTAAAGGCGCAAGCTCAGAGGAGATGAAAGTAGGTTTCTGACCACAGAGCTCATTCCACCACAAAACTTATGTCGTTCTGATACTTGGCCTTTTTATGGAAATTCTGTAACATGCGGGTTATTTATGAAAGTAACAGTCATCTGAAAGTAGAAACGCCCACGCGCCAAGCATTAATGGGCCGCGCATGACGTCTAACCGTGCTCTGACACCTCTAACGTGGCATGTTTTCATTGGATGTGCATGCCACACGTTCCTCTGAAACGTTTCGCCAGCTGTAGAACTCGAGTGCGGAGCCCAAGCCAACATTGATTTCACTTTTTAACCACATAATTTTTCTCCGTTTCTACCCCACTATATAACCCTGTTTACCTGCATTCCTTCTCTTTTTACGAATTTACTCCACTCTTCTTCTCCGACGAACCTTGCAAAACCTGCAACTTCCACTTTCTACTCACTTTCTTCAAGTTTAAAGCAATGGCTTCCACCTCCAACTCACCAGCGAACTCCCCAGCCCATTCTGAGCACTCACAGAACCCAAACATGGCCGGAAACTTAGAACAAGACAACTTAGGAGAATCATTGGCCTTTACTCCGACAACCCACCTTCAAAACTTCCTGGAACATGAACATTTTGAACGTGTTCTTCCCCTTAAACCCAACAATCACTTTCTTGTTCCCTCAAGAACTGCATTTGGGGAGGAACATTTTATTCTTCTGAATATTCTAGAAAACCACTACCTATTCCCTCTACTAACCAAGAATGTTAAAAGAATCCCTGCCAGATATCTCAACCAGTTCTGGCAGTGCTGCTTCTATGACCAAGACAATAGGCAAATCAAGGGCTACATATCCAAACCTAGCCAATCTGAATACCTTGAAATAAAATTCAACATAACTATGTTCTCCCTTGTGTTTGGCCTACCAACCAGGGGACTTCTATGCATAAAGAAGTACGCAGAGGAACCCTCAGATTCAGACCTCTGTAGATTCACAGAGATGTTGGGCTACAATACCCAATTGAAAAAGAGGAACGATTTCAGAAGGAACAGGTTCCCCCCTCTGTGGAATACTCTCTTCTCCATCTTGAACAGATGCCTGACTGGAAAAGTGGGCAGCCCAGACCAAACATCTTACCAGATCATGGCAATCATGTACGGGGTGTACTATGATTTGCCTCTGGACTATGGCCCTCTTATGTTGCAGGAAATTGTTAACACCATAGACCACATAATCTCCTCACAGAGGGCAAAGGGACCCACAAGCAAAGATCTTCCCCCACTACAATTTCATAGGATCATGGGTGTACTTCTGGAACCCCTGCTCCTCATCGAAAAATGTACAATGGAGGGACCAGTTGTCAAAACCTACCCTATGGCGAAGAACACCCTAACAGAGCATGATGACGGATACAACTTCTGCAGACCTCTACCAGCATCTCTTCTGACATATGCTTCTGATGAGCAACTTAGGATAGCTTATATACGCGATCACCCGACTCCACAACCGAGTCCAGTGACACCCCCGCGTTTAGGAGCCCCCATAGGAACTCAGGTAGTTGATAGGATGAGCGATGAAGAGTGGGCAGATGCCTTACAAAGCACGAGCAAGTACAAGATCGATTTCACCTTCAGAGAAGCCAACTAGACACCTATGCTTCCAAGAGAAAAACCTCTACCACTCCCCCCAAGAAGAAGAAGGCCCACAAGGAAAAGAAAACTATAGAGGGCACTTCTACAAGTATCGCACAAACCCAACAATCACCACCACATGAAACCGTGGTTGGATCCTCTGCATCACCTCCCCCTCCTAAAGATAAGAAGAAAAAGAGAAAACACAAATCTTTTGAGGAGGGTGCCCCCAAACCAAAGCGCAAAAAGAGTAAGAAGAAAACCAAAAAGCCCCACACTCCTCTGCAAACCATCGCAGAGGAAGCTGAAATGGAAGAAGAAGCCTCTGCACAACCTCTGCAATCACCCACTCCCATCAACTATGTAGATCAGGGTGACTTCAACGCCTTCCTCCAACGCCCTGACATTGCTGATTCCTTAGATACCTCAGGGTGGACCGCAGAAGCCATCACCAACTGGGAAACCACAAAATCAACTGTCACAGTTTCAGAGGTTGACTCTGATATGGAGGAAGAAAACAGAACCCCTTAGGGTATTCAGGGAAACACTCCAGAAGGTCTTCTGCACCTAGACGTACATTCTTTACTTAGCACTCACCCCTGCTATGATGTACTGCGGAAGAGTCCAGAGGAACTAATACAAGCCGAAGGCACTGGGGCAGAAGTAGAGACTAGGATAGAAATCCCTATCGTAGGATGTATGACAGAGGAGGAAGCTCTAAAAGATGCCGAAGATAGTAGAGGCAGACAACCCCAACCACCTCCTAGTGCAACCCTTATTTCTGACACCGCCAGTCTAGTGGCAGAAGGTGTCATTGAAAATGAGCCGCACATCTCGAGCCCAACCCCTGCAAACCGGACAGGGGAACTTCTTTCCTCCTCTATGCCACTGATAACCGGGGAAACCATTCCAAGGGAATCCTCTCCAAAGGACTTGCCTTTAGTTCGTGATCCTTCGCCCCAGATCACAACAGAAATCCCCGCAAAGGAATTCATTTCCTCTGCCACGCACACACTTGTAGGACCCAACACCTCTTCAGAGGAGCTTAGAAAGCACAACGACGAAGGGACTCTAGACAAGTCCCCAAGTCAACTTAAGGATACTCCTGTACCCACCTCTGGAGTGGTTCAGGACAATGTGCTTAACAGAACCTTCGTAGAGTCTGAAGCTAAAAAAGCCTCTGCTCTAGGATGAAAAAGAAGTGCTTCCACTCTCAACGTACAAACAGGAGCGAAAGAAGGCGTCTCAGGAACAGAGACTCACTCTGGTGATAGATTCGTTCACCCAGAGGTTACACTTAGTCCACATGTCTCAAGGGATGAGTTCCAAACCATTGTCACCTCTGTGGACAACACGTTGAAAGGGTTGAAAAGCTCTTTTGACTCTTTTGCAGATACCACTTCAAGGGCCATAACTGAACTAACCACCAAAGTGGATAACCTATCCACAGAGGTGAGAACTGCCTGCACCCAGATAAATACAACTGCAACAACCTCTGCTGCAACTACCGCCTCTGCATTCGAGAAAGCAACAAGCTCTGCCCTCCAGACCTCTATCAAAAATCGACTTGAACTGCTGAAGAAAGAGCAGTCCCCAACCTCTACGGGCCTTACACCAGAGGATCTAAAGAAGGCCCTAGAGCATGTCCAGGAACACACTACAAGAGAAACTCAGGCCATGAAGCCCTCCGACTACATGACCAGAGCACAGATCACAAAGTTTGGACAAGGGATACTCGACCAAATTACAGAGTTCATTAAAGCCTTCACTGCTGCCAACGCCAATTATGTCAAAGACTTTCGAACGAGCGTGGGAAAAATTCTCTTCAACACAGAGGTATAGGTCCATTATCTTCTAGGCATCTGCGATGACTTGTGTGCTAATATGATAGCCACAGGTGCCTCACAACCCAAAAAGCCAGAAGAAACGTGCAGAGCAGAGGGTACAAGAGATAAGAGTTAGGATGACTCTGATGATGATTCTGATGGATCATCAGGTCATCCTGAGGGCAAGAAACCGAGGAAAGAAAGAGCATCTACCAGAGGTTTACCAGCCCCACCTCCACTCAACGCAGAACCCCTAAACCAAGTACCATCATCTGAAACCCAAGGCGGAACCCAACAGAAGACCACAGAGGCAACACCCACCTCTGTGGAAATAACTCAATAACAATAAAAGATTTACCATCACCAACTCCCAAACCAATAGAAGAATTCCAAATCCTCACCTCATCTGAAGAGGATCAACCATCCCAATCACCAAAACCAGCAGAAGAACCCAAAATGCCATCTCCTACACTAGAAGCTGATAAAACGAAAACTTCAACTCCTAAACCTAAACTCAAAACCAAAACCTCAGCTCATAAACAAAAATATTTGAGCAAATCAACAAAACCCTTACTAACCAAACCCCAAACCAAACCCACATCACCACCCAAGTCCTCTGTAAAACCAATAGAGGCAACCCCTACTAAAACTGGTGAAGCACCCCCATCCAAGCCCTCAAAAACTATAAAGCCAAAACCAACAGAGGCAACCCAATCCCAACAAACAGAACTACAACAGCCTAAGGCCAAAGACAAGGGAAAGGGAATAGTGACAGAGGAACCAAAGAAGAACAAGCAGAAGCATCAACCCACAGAGAAACTGATGAAAAGCGCTTTTGACGCTTTTGTTACACATAAGCATGAAGAAGAAGACTGGGCTTACGGACTCACTCCTCTATCAACCATGCCCATAAAAATTCCCAAGGATAAACCTTCAGAAGATCGAGTGGCCAAACTAAAAAGTGACTTGGATGCTCTGCGAAAACCCATGCCTCCACCTCCTGTTCAACAAAGAAAACTGGAAGAGGTGGTGCACAAATACTTATACAGCAGAGCAATCAATGATCCTCTGCCACCATCTATCATGTACCTTGACTTTCTTAAAGAGCTACGAGATCAATTCTATAGAAAGAAAGCCAAACCTGTCAACCAATTCTTCTCAAACTCCAAAATAGACAAGGTCATCTAGTGCAAGTTGTCCCATACCCACGGAAAAGAGGTTTACTACAACCTCTACAGAGTCAAGAGGGTAGACAGATGCGAGACCACATTCTCAGATGCAGATCTGAGAAATCTAAACCTCTATGATCTACCTGATCTTCTGAGTTGGGAAAGGCAGAACTACAGCCACAAACTGGAAATCCAAGGAGCTTACCGTGAAGTCAGGATGGCCATGCGCGAAATACTTCAGATGTATAGCATGACTGACTTCCAACTAGCACTCGACCTTGGAGTAAAATGTTTGAGTATCCCACCACCAGAAGATGACTGCCCCTCCTCTGCAAGACCAAACTCTATCATCACTTTTCCAAGGATTGGGTATGTCTATCAAGATCATGCTGGAAAGTCAAAGTTATTCCTAGAGGTTGATTGCCAAAAATACGCAACAAGTACTCTGGTGGAGTTCAGAGCCAACCTCTTGGAGCACAGAGGAAAAGAGTTCATGGATCAAGCTCTCGCAGACAGACTAATAAAGGTCATTGACTCAGTCATCAACTTCAGAAACCTCTGCATCAAAATATACCGTGAGCTCAAAGGTGGAGGAATCGGAGGACACAAAATCGACGACTTCCCACATGCCAGAATCTGATTTCCTCAACCTTCCTCTGTTTACTCTTCATATCATACAATGTAATCATATGTAAGTGCCTCTGGCATAATCTTATATAAAGAGTAAAACTTTCAACAGAGGTCAAAAACCTTCTGTCGTGCACTTAGCCTACAAAACCATGCATTTTTCAATTTTTTATTTTTCAATACTTAGGGGGAGATTGTTAGCTCCAACTTCTGCAGTTTAAGAAGTATTGAAAAATAGACTGTGTAAAGTCATCGACAGTGGCCTCTGCCAAGACATCGAGTAAAGATCCAAGCAAAGATTCTAAAGAAGACGTTCTTAGAGGACAAGGCCACAGAGCCTCTGTCATCCTTGACAGAGCCTCTGTGGTATGAAGACTGAAGACTTAGAAGATTATCCGAAGATCAAAACGAAGACGATCGTGCTTCTTACGTTTCCTGCTGTACGAAGATCCTGAAGATCGTCCGTACAAGGCATGCCCTGCCCACTCCACGTGTCAACCTCTGATGGGTTTCAGCCGTAGCCGAAAACGGCGCACTACATTAACGTTGTACCTGTTGCAGTCCCATGATCGTGTATTTGTACCCTTAGTACTTATTGTCTCCCTATTGTCCCCTGATGAACAGTATAAATAGAAGGCTCATGTTGAGCTCTTCAATTAACTTTTGCACGACATACACACCCATAAGAGCAGGATTCTTATTATACCTTCGGTGTTATTGGTGTTCTTTATAATCAATATACAGTGAATCATTGAGTTAAGCATCTGTGTTATTTCTACTTCACGTATTCTATATTGTGTATTTTTCTACGTAGAATATATCTCTAGTTTAGTAAAACGCTTCCGCACACTCTTTTGTTTGAACTATTAGATATTAATATCATTGTTGAGTAAAATCGGGATCAACACTCAGCGTTTAGAGACGCTGAAGCGGGTATATAAGGGGTGGATTCAGCAGCTGTGGCAAAGCGTACCACAGAACTTTCCAGCGGCTCTTGTGAAGAGAGAGTCGTGGAGTCTTCACCCCGGGAAGACTTAGGGGTTTGCTCCTTGAAGGACTTCTTAGGCTTAGGAGCGCCAAGTGGGGTGCCAGAGGGTTTCCTTTTCTTAGAAGGAGTGGAGGTCGTAGTCGGGGTATCAGTGGTTGGGATTACCGCTGCCGATGTGGTAGCTGAAGAAGTAGAAGAAGTGGGAGGTCTGAGAAGAGATAAGGGAGTAGATAGACGTACCTCGTTTGGCATGGGTGTGTAGTCGAGAACCTTAGGGCCATCCTGTGAGAGTTTCAGGTCGCCCACCTTAGGGTATTTGTCCCCAGGCCCTAGTTGAAGGAGATCGCTGACAAATCGGGGATATGGAACAGTCGTTTGCCTCTTTGTTTCGTCGACTCTTAGGAGCATGTCGTCGAAAATGATTTTGGCCCAATCGAAGTGAAGGCCCTTCAGCATTGCGTACCCCATATCCTGCTGGGGTTTGGAGGCTTGGTTAGTGGAACCAACCTTAGCTGTCATGCAGCTGATCAGATGAGCAAAGATGAAGTTCATCTCGCTGGGCATTTTGGATTCCAGGATGGAGGTCAGCTTCTTCTCAGGGAGTTTGTCTCTCCATGTTTCCCATACATACTGCATGGCATCAAAGAATGCAATGAGGGCTTCTCTATCAGCTGGGATCTTGGGGTCAGGTAGAGGAACGAAGCATTTTTCTTTTGAACTACGAGGGAGGTTTAGGGCAGCCCTGATAGAGCCGGGAGTAATCTTGGAGCTTCCATGTTCGGTGTCGAAGAGGATGACATCGATTTTCTTTTTGGGGTCTTTGGTTAAGGTTATCTGAGCTCTTCTAGCAGTATACCAGAACTGAGCGAGTAGGTTCCTGTGAGCGGGAGGATTGATGGTCAGGGTTGTCGATAGAGGACAGGTTTTTAGGAAATTCACAACATCGTTTAGGTATGTGATCTGCTTCCTTGGAGGAAAGTTGAAGAGGGCATAGGAATTGTTTCCCTGAAAATTAACTTGCTCGATTTTGAAATTGACATGAGGAGCCTTGATGATTTCAATACCTTCAGAGGTAGTAAGAGATTGAGCAGTGGTAGCTTCAGTAGATGCCATTTCTTTGATGTTAGAAGATGAATATTAACAGTTTTCTTGAGAAATGAGTTCAAATGCAACAGTTGTTCTTGCTCGAGAGAGATGATGTTTGCGTAAAAGGTAAAAATATAAACTCAAGAGGTTTATATAGTGAGATTAGATAGAGAAAAACTATGAGCGGGGAAGTTTTTCATGATGACACGGACACGTCCCTTGAATTTGATTGGACAAGGAAAATGAAATGGGCGAACTTGCAGAGAAAAGCGTGCCATGGTCTATCCATTTTGATGATGTCACAAACGTCATTTCACTTCTTAAGGTGTCTCTGAGGATTTTGAAAACTCAGGGACATTTTAAAAACACGAAGCACTAAGTAGAAGTATCAGTGTTATTTAGAAATTTCAAAAGAACCACTGAAAGGAAGATATATTCAGCAATACAATTTGTTTTGAAATCTTGCATTCATAGGCGAACGTCAGCGAGTAAGAGAGAACATACCTTGATATCAGCGAATCAATTTGTTCAGAGAGTAGGTGATTGATAGGGTTATACAAGTTTATATTATCCCAGATCAAATGTGAACCACTGAAGATTTTACTCTTCTAGGTTCAACATTCCAAGCTCGCTGATGAGAAAGTTGAATCTTGTCTCATCAACAGGTTTGGTGAATAGACCAGCTAACTAAAAATCAGTTAGGATAAAATGAAGTTCTATATCTCCATTCATCACATGATCTCTGATAAAATGATACCTGATTTCGATGTGTTTGGTCTTTAAGTGTAGCACTGGATTATTGGCTATAGCGATGGCACTAGTGCTGTTGCAATAGATTGGAATTTTTTGGAGTTGAAGGTCATAGTCCAGTAGTTGATTTCTCATCCACAAGACTTGAGAGCAACAGCTTCCAGCGGCTACATATTCAGCTTCAGCGGTTGAGGTGGACACTGAGTTTTGTTTTTTACTTGTCCAACTCACCAGCTTTCCACCCAGGAGCTGACAGCCTCCTCTGGTGCTTTTCCTATCCAATTTTCATCCTACAAAATCACTATCTGAATAGGCGATTAGATCAAACCCTGAGTCTTTGGGATACCAAAGACCTAGGTTAGGAGTACCCGTAAGGTAACGAAAGATTCGCTTTACAGCGATCAAATGAGATTCCTTAGGTTCAACGTGATATCGTGCACACAAACAGGTTGCATACATAATATTAGGTCGGCTAGCTGTAAGATACAGAAGAGAGCCGATCATCCCACGATACGCTGTGACATTAACAGGTTTTCCAGAAGGATACTTGTTTGGTGTCACCGGCGGAGCCATTGGGTTTTTCTTAGCTGAGCTCTGAGTTAAATCAAACTTTTTCAGCATATCTTTAACATATTTTGCTTGGTGAATGAAGGTTCCTTTTTCACTCTGCTTGATTTGAAGACCAAGGAAATAGGTTAGCTCACTCATCATACTCATTTTATATTCAGCTTTCATTCTTTCAGCGAAACGAGTACATAGGTCAGGGTTAGTGGAACCAAATATAATATCATCGACGTATACTTGAACAAGAATAATATGACCTTTTACTTTCCTGAAAAATAGAGTTTCATCGATTTTACCTCGCTCAAATTTTTTCAATATGGAGATAAGTAGAGAGAATGTCATACCATGCACGAGGAGCTTGCTTTAAGCCATAAAGTGCCTTATCTAGTTTATAAACATAACCTGGATGCTTAGGATCTGAGAATCCTGGAGGTTGTTCCTCGTAGACTTCTTCATTCACCTTTCCATTGAGGAACGCTAACTTTGTGAAATCCCAAATCTAGCTAGAAATCAAAAATGATATAGAGAGAAAATCTAGAGTACACAAGTCATCCATATATTGATCTTCAAAGTGTAAATGACAAAATGATTAAGTTGTTTCCAAGATTACAAAGGAGTCTTCTTTATATAGTAGGGCCATGACATGTCCATGCCTCTACTTAAGAAGAACAGTACAAGATATTAATACTGTCTTGATAGCTACAAAAATGCCCTAACAATCTCCCCCTTAGCTATCAAGGCAGAAAGGGTCTTCTTCTACTTCGAAACCCAAGATGCGTTTCAATCCTTCGCATAGCCATTCTGAAACTCAATTTTTCATCTATCTCTTCAATGGCTCTTGACAAAACTCTTCTAGGTCTTGAAGACATCCAATTAACTTTTCGTTCAGCATCATGTCTTTTAAGCTTTTCGACTAACTGAAGTCTTACAATTTTAAGCGTACCATCAGAATATTTTTCCAACTCATTAAACCGAATGAATATCTTGTTTGCACCATTACTGAACACAACACCAAACTCTGGTTCTCCAATCACAGCAAATAGAGTCATCTTCATCAATCCAGGCAGACTTTGATTAGGCCTCAACAAGTTGACTCTTGGCTGATAACTCTCCACGGCCATTTGTAGATCATGACACTGTGTAAACAAGACGTGTCTTCTCAAAAATCTTTTGATGGCATTCAGTGCAAGAGTTACGTTTTCCCTTCTGATCTGAAGATCTCTGAAATGATGATACAAGAACTCAAAATCTTCCATGGTTAAATGACAGAAATCAGCTTCAGTAAACCTGTAATCTCTGCAATCCTGTCTCTGAACTAAAAACTCTGGATACCACAATTTGTAATACAATCTAGCTGTTACCTCCTTTATAGACACAATCAACTTCTTGCTCCTCACCTCTCTTTTCTTTTGGCACTTGTCTCTTAGAAAGTACATATACTCGAACTTGTATTCGGCTGTTTGATCTGTAATACCCAACACGGCGTAGGGATTCAAAGTTATGATTCTGTGCACAAACAGTCTTCTTTCTTCTTCTTCTAGGAAAGGTGTTCTCAAATACAAAGTTCTTTGTCGTTGTTCAAGTTCATTCAATTTTCTGCTTCGCGAGGATGAAGGACCAGGTTGATCAGCTGGATTAGAAGGACCAGCTTCATCATGACTAGGAATGATAGGAGGTACTAAAGATGTAGTGGATTGAGGATCAGTCTCTTCAGGTTTTGGCTCTTTAGGTAATGGATCATGAGAATGATGTGGTTCAGATACTGGTATAGTGGTTTGAGCTGAAGTAGATTGGTTAAGGTTGATGGTTATAGGTGTAACAGAAGGTTGTTCTGACATCAAAGTGGCTGAGATATGTTCGGGTGAGTGTACAGGGCTAAAGATTATTTCTTCAGGAGTTTGTGGCCCATATATCTCTGACAAAATATCAACCTCTTCTTCATTAAATCCAACACCTTGATCTTCTGGTTCATAAGTAAATACCAAAAGTGGTTCTTCTTCCTCCTTAACTTTCCAATACCGATCATAAGCTCTTGCACTTTCATCAGCTTCTTCATCATCAGAACTAATTTCAATCAACTCCACAGATTGTACGAATCTATCAACCACTTCTCTTATCTCTTCCTCATTTACCTCAGGCTTTTCAACCGTTGATTCTATATTCGGATCAACATATAATACAATTTGTTTTCCGCTTTGATCACCCATAGCACCTGATTCAAACATCTCTGAAATTTCAGCAACAGTCGGATTTTTCTTCTGACCTTGAGAGCTTTCTAACTCAGCTCTTATCTTCTTACTCATCTCCCCCTCATGATCATGATCATCGGGATCCTGATCGTGCCTTCTCTTAGTACCTTGAGCCTGAGTCTTACACGACTGTTCCATCAAAGCTTTTAACTCGACAATTGACTGCTTCATATCACTTAACGACTTTACAACTTCAGACTTGAAAGTAGATAACTCTTTGGATAATGCTTGAAACTGTGTGGGTGTAACTGAAGGTGTAATAGAATTCGAATCATTCATATGCATATGAATTCGAATTAAAGAGGATCCGAATTCAGGGAGTTCGAATCAAGGAGCATTCGAATTCATCACTTATCTTTTAAGACTGATTGGAACATATGAATTCGAAGCTAGAATGGTTCGAAATCATGCAATTGGAATCCATAAGAGTTCGAAATCAGTTAATTCGAATCCTGAAGGGTTCGAAACCAAGGAATTCGAATCCTTTTTGGTTCGAAATCAAGGAATTCGAATCCTTAATGGTTCGAAACCAAGGAATTCGAATCCTTAATGGTTCGAAACCAAGGATTTCGAATCCTTAATGGTTCGAAACCCTAACATGAACCTTTTTAAACACATATCAGTTTAAGTCGAATTCGATTCTTTTTAATGAAACATAAGATTCGAAACCCTAAAAAATTTCTATTCTAAAGGAGGGTTCGAAATCTTAGTTAAACATGAAGAACATGAAGAACACGAAGAACACAAGTTGAAAATCGAACTGCTTTTTCACATTTTAGCCTAACAGATGAATGAAATTGATGACAAAACTTACATGGAAAGATGGGCATGCAAAAACCGAATCTAATGATACTAAAATCAAACGAAATGGTTACCTGATGAAGAAGATATGAACAGATGAAGATTGAAATTGAAGATGATGAATAGTGTCTTCTTCAGAGAATTCGAATTGAATGCCAGAAGTGAAAAAGTGGGAAAATGAACATTTGAACTCTATTTATACTTAAAAAATTTGGACACTTGGCACGATTTAGAGTACCCCACTTGGCAAACAGTAGAAAAAGGTGATGTTGAATTCATTGAATTCGAATCCTTAAGAGTCCGAATTCTTTGGATTCGAATCCTTAAGAGTTCGAATTCTTTGAATTCGAATCCTTAAGAGTTCGAATTCATTGAATTCGAATCCTTAGGAGTTCGAATTCTTTGAATTCGAATCCTTAAGAGTTCGAATTCATTGAATTCGAATCCTTAGGAGTTCGAATTCTTTGAATTCGAATCCTTAAGTGTTCGAATTCTTTGAATTCGAATCCTTAAGTGTTCGAATTCTTTGAATTCGAATCCTTGAGAGATCGAATTCTTTAAATAAATGCCTGAAAAATTAGATAAAACTTTGTAAGCTCTCAAATACAATTTTTTTTTAGCTTACAGACTTATGCCGAATTGCTCCCCCTAAACAATTGCATAAATTGCTGTCTTTTCTTCAGAGGAATCTGCACAGACAGATGAAAACTTGGTACTCATTGAACATGAGTCCAAACTGTTAGACTTATCACTTTGTGTAAAAATCTAACTCCCCCTCAAAACATGAATTCTGGAGTATCTTGTTTTCTTCCTCTGAGAGTATGCATATATTTCAATAACGCTCAGTATTTGACATTGTAGCAAGAATGCATTTTACAAGGAAAGTAACATTCATTGAATTTTATTTTATGACTACTAACATCTGATCATTTGAAAGCTTTACACAAAAAATTCAGCTTAAAGAAATTTAACAGATTTTTCAATCAACTGAAAATCAAATGCATGTGTTTGGATTCAATAACAAGTCATCATTGTATATCAAGTTATAAACGTTCAGTGTCAACCCCTTTATTAAATCTATTTGGTGTGCTGGCATGTGAAATATGATTAGCATAAAGCTTATGCACTTCTAAAACATATAAGAATACTCTGTTCTACTCACACTATTTGTACAAAATCAGGATTTTCACAAATTTACGGGTTTATCGCGACTTTGTATTTTCCCAAGATTCAAGAGATGTTTGCTCATTGGCATCTTTTCGTTTGTGCTCATTGGCATCTTTTGATTTTGTGCACATTGGCATCTTTTGATATGTGCACATTGGCATCTTTTAATCAAATAGCTTAGTAAGAATAAGATACATCGTTAAACATGACTTTCTATCTGGTTCTATAGCAGGATTTGGGTTAGCAGATCCCAGACCAGTTGGCCTTAGGTGCTAGGTGTCGAGCACCCCTTAGAACTTAATTTCCCAAACCAGAAAGGCCACATCGATATATCTTAAACCCATTTGTACCAGTAGAACATGGCTTTCTATATGGTTCTATTGCAGGATTTGGGTCAGCCGATCCCAGACCAGTTGATCTTAGGGACTAGGTGTCGAGCACCCCTTAGGACTTACTCTCCCAAACCAGAAAGGCCACAGGTACAAACTTTCAAACTAAATGATATTCTATATAAGTTCAGATTTCCATCACAAAATATGAATAATATCTCAATCACTTGTTTCTAAAACATAGTGCTTCCCCCATATTTTCGTTTCCATCCATCATTCTGACATATAGGCTTTTTGAGCATTATATTCTATATATATCCAGATTCACATAACTTTGAGCATTCAGCATAATTTCATTCATGTTTTGCTTACCTTTCGATTTATTTCAGAGGTGAAAGTTGAAGCAAATCTAACTCAGATAATACAAAGATTCTTGAAAAAATCATCTTTTAGTACACATTTAATTCATTGAATGAAAATTGAAAATTTTATCTCATTGAATTAAATTTGTAAAGATTCAAGTTTTCAAAGTGGTAGAAACAAAATATAATCCAATGTTACCTTTCATCACTTGTTCCTTGAAGTAAAAGGATATAACATTTAAGGATATTACCTGAGAAGTGTGAGTTCTAAACTGATTTGTTTAGAAGTCTTAGTCTTTGAAGTACGGGTCCTGAACTGAATTGTTCAGAAGCCATAGTCGTTGAAGCACGGGTTTTGAACTGATATGTTCAAAAGCCAATGTTCTTTGTCTCCCCCTTAATGGTACAAATATTCTTCAAAAAAAATCCACCGCTTCTCTTCTGTTTTCAGTCATGTGTGTAGTATGAATTTACAAGTCAGTACAACACATGATAAACCTACAAAACAGATTAAGCAGATTTTGGTACCCAACGGGACTTGGGTCCTAGTGTGTTAGGATATGATCATAGATTTATGTAAACAAGAACCCAAACTCCCCCTCAATGTCTTAAGGATTCAACATTCCTAGTTTGCTGATTAGAAAATTGAGCCTCTTTTCATCTAAAGGTTTTGTGAAAAGATCAGCAAGTTCTAGTTCTGTTGGTACAAAGTGCATTTCTATCATTCCCTTCTGAACATGGTCTTTGATAAAATGGTACCTGACATCTATGTGTTTCGTTTTGGAATGCTGAACAGGATTTTCAGTTATTGCAATTGCGCTTTTTGAATCACAATAAATGGGTATCTTGTTGAAGATATATCCATAATCCTTTAGCTGAGTTTTCATCCAAATTACTTGTGAACAGCATCTAGCGGCGGCCACATACTCTGCTTCAGCCGTAGATGTTGATACACAAGTTTGCTTCTTTGATGACCAGCTTACAAGTTTATCTCCCAAGAATTGACAAGCACCAGATGTGCTTTTCCTGTCCATCATATTTCCCGCATGATCTGCATCTGTGTAAGCAGTTAGTTCAAACCCAGAATCCTTAGGATACCAAAGACCCAAATTTTTTGTGCCTTTGAGATATCTAAAGATTCGCTTTACAGCCACAATGTGAGATTCCTTCGGGTTTGCTTGGAAACGTGCACAAAAAGATGTTGCAAACAAAATATCCGGTCTACTTGCCGTTAGATACAGTAAAGATCCAATCATGCCTCGGTATAACTTTTGATCAACTGATATACCAGATGAATCAGCGTTCAAAAGCTTACCGGTAGCCATGGGAGTTTTCATGGTGGAAGAGGAATTTAAGTCAAATTTCTTAAGCATATCATTTATATATTTTGATTGATTAATGAAAATGCCTTCATTTGACTGTGTCACTTGGAGACCAAGAAATTTTTTTAACTCTCCCATCATACTCATTTGAAAACGGCTTTTCATCACCTCTTCAAAATCTTTACACATATCTGGATTTGTAGATCCAAATATAATGTCGTCAACATATATTTATACTAACATTAAATCTTTACCTTCTCTTTTGAGAAAAAGAGTTGTATCTATTGTACCTTTGGTGTATCCATTTTTAAGCAGATGAATAGTCAGAGTCTCATACCATGCCCTCGGAGCTTGTTTCAAACCGTAGAGTGCTTTGTCCAAAACATAGACATGGTTGGGATATTTTGGATCTATAAAACCCTCAGGTTGACTTACATAAACCTCTTCATGAAGTATTCCGTTCAGAAACGCAGATTTGACGTCCATTTGAAATACCTTCATGCTTTTATGTGCGGCGTATGCAAGAAAAATTCTGATGGCTTCAATCCTTGCTACTGGTGCATAGGTTTCATCATAATCTATTCCTTCTTGTTGATTATACCCTTTTGCAACCAGTCTTGCTTTGTTTCTGACTATAATTCCTGCTTCGTCTTTCTTGTTCCTAAAGACCCATTTAGTTCTAACAATTGTCTTGTCTTTAGGACGCTTCACCAAATGCCAAACTTCGTTACGCTTAAACTCATTTAACTCCTCTTGCATGGCGTTTATCCAATCTGGATCTTGTAAAGCTTCAGATGCTTTCTTGGGTTCTAACGTGCTTAGAAAGTTGACATACAAACATTCGTTGGTAGTCGCAGATCGTGTTTTCACTCCATCATTGATATCACCAATAATATCTGCTGGGGTGTGCTTTTGTCCACTTATGTACACTGGGAAGAGTTGAAATCTCTACACGAGTGTTCGATGAATCATTCTCATCCATAACTGCAAGAATCTCTTCAGTAGATTCAGCTGAAGATACATGTGTTGGTTCTGGTACATTAACTTCTGGTTGTTGTATTTCATGTATAGGAACCTCCGATGATGTGTTTACTGAAACCGGAACTTCAGGCTGAATTTCAGGTTTAGAAACTGGAATAGTTGTAGGTACACTTGGAGTTTCGTTGGTTGTCCCAGAAGTACTAGCACCGACATCGTCAGATGGACCAGAGACATTCACACTCGTCTGTTGTGGAGATGCATTTACAGATGTGATGGGTTGTTCCATATCTGCACAATAATCCACAAATGCATCATGAAATAACAAATCTAAATCTTTAGTACTATTATTGTTTAATACAGAATTAGAAAACATTTTCGCCACAGGTTCTACTCCTTTTTGAGTAGAAACTTCAGATTTGTGTCCGAGTTCTGAACTGTGTTGTCCAGAAGTCAAAGTCACACTCTCGTCAAACGTAACGTTGATGCTCTCGATGACTGATTTTGTACGATTATTGTAGATCCGATATGCTTTAGAATTCAAGGAATATCCAAACAAAATCCCTTCATCAGCCT
Source organism: Saussurea involucrata (assembly GCA_033807775.1). Lineage (NCBI taxonomy): Eukaryota > Viridiplantae > Streptophyta > Magnoliopsida > Asterales > Asteraceae > Saussurea > Saussurea involucrata. The sequence goes on along the minus strand of CM066320.1, from coordinate 61,453,050 downwards.
TGACTTGGAATTTTGCAAGGTGTTCTCTATCTTTTAGGACAAAACATCTGCATCCAAAAACACGAAAAAATTTGATGTTAGGTTTGCGATTATTGATTATTTCATATGCAGTTTTATTAAGACGTTTATTAATAATTGTCCTGTTTTGAGTGAAACATGCGGTTGAAACTGCTTCAGCCCATAAACTTGGTGGAAGACCCGAATAAGCAAGCATAGTCCGAGCTGCTTCCACAAGCGTCCTATTTTTTCTTTCAATTACTCCATTTTGTTGTGGAGTAATTGGTGCAGAAAAATTATGAGAGATGCCAACGGATTCAAGAAACGATTGAAGAGTTGCATTCTTGAATTCAGTTCCATTGTCGCTCCTTATCTTTTGAACTGGACGTTGTAGAATAATTTGAATCCTTTTTATGAACTTAATTATTTGCTCAGGTGCTTCAGATTTGAGTCGAAGAAAATCCAACCAAGTGTAGCGTGAATACTCATCAATCATAACCAAGATATATTTCTTTCCTCCCATTGATTGAGTTCTCATAGGGCCACAGAGATCCATATGAATTAATTCCAAGACGTTGTTGCAGTTAGACAAAGTTTTGGATTTGTGCGTGACGTGTTTCATCTTTCCCATTTCGCACGCCGGACAGATAGAAACTTTGTCAATCTTCAGTTCAGGAAGCCCGGAAACTAATCCATCTATTCTGAGCTTGTTGATGCTTCGAAAATTTTGATGTGAGAGTCTCCTATGCCACAACCAACATTCATCTTGAGAGGCTTTTGAAACAAGACAAACTTGATTAGAAGCAACCAGAGTCGAAAAATCCATCATATATAGATCGCCGCATCGTTTTGCTCTGAAAATCTCTGACCAGTTCTCATCCACAACATAACAAAACTTCTTGTCAAAGATTACCTTACAATCCTTGTCACAAAACTGACTAATACTGAAAAGGTTATGCCCTAATCCTTCAACATACAAGATCTTTTCTATTTGCATCGAGTCATTCTTCAACGTTCCGTAGCCTCGAACGTGACCTTTAGAATCGTTACCAAAACCTACCGATCCGCCAGGATGTACAGTAAAATCGTGCAATAAGTGCTTGTACCCCGTCATGTGTCTAGAAGCTCCCGAATCAATGACCCACACATGACGATCCTGTAAAAAGATAATTACCTGATCTTAGGTACCCATATCCGTATGGGTCCTTTCTTGTTAGTACGGATCAGTTTGTTTATTACAGTTGATGAACCTTGAATTTTGCCTTTAAAGGTAAGGTTATTTTGTGAATTTGGTTTGTTAAGTTGATCTTTTGGAATCCAAACCATATTCACATCAACTGTTTTTGTTTCTTTCTTCTTATTCTGTTTCTTTGATCTGAAACCGAACATTTTAACAAATTTGTTCGCTGAAGATTTTAAAGAAAAAGATGAAGTATTAGTCTTTTTGTTCTTTGGATCATTTCTATTTAGCTTGAAATAGTTATCCCAACAATGAGCACAATGTATTCTTCTTTTTGCTTGTGTCAACAAGATAGAATTTGAAATTGCAGAATTTTTATTTTCACAAACTTTGTAAACATTACACGAATGAATACAATTTTTATTTGAAGAAATACATTTCTCAGTATCAGTATTCCTATTCTCGCTATTCGAAATATTCTCCTTCAGATCCACGCACTTTTCTTCATCCATTTCTGAGAAAGAATGAGAAACATTATTAGAAGTCTTAGAACTAGAAACATTATTTGGAAACACAATTGATTTTGTTTCGAATAATTTTTCTTTTTCTTTTCTTTTCAGTTCTTGTTCCTTTTTGGCATTAGATATATTTGATGAAAACTTTGTATGATATACTTCACAATATTTCAGTTCAATTTCAAGTTCAGTTCTTTCCTTTTGATGCTTCTCTTTCTCAAGAAAAAAGCACTTTTTCAAAATCTAAAATTTGATTTGAAAGTTTTGCACATCTCAAAACAAGTGCTTTGTTATCTTCAAAAAGCTTATCTTTTTCTAAAGATACTTTTACATCAGAATCAATTGTACTTGAAGAAAAATTGTTAGAGCTTTTAGAGTTAGAAGAATCATTCGAACAAGAATTAGATTTGGTTCCGGATGATTCTCCTTTCTCATAACCTTCGAAAGAACATTTTTCTTTTACTTTGACCGAACTTGAAGAATTAGATTGATCTGTTGTTTCACTTTGATTTGAACACTTTTCACAAGTAATTGAATCTTTAGATTTTTATAATTCTAATATTCGGGATTCAAGTCGTCGAATCTCAACTTGAAGTTCAAGATTGACTTTTTGACTATGATCAAAATTTATCCCAATATTATCATGATCATTCTCTAATATTTCAAAATTTAATTGTAATTTAGAAATTTGATTTTCTAAATCAACAATTTTTCGTAAAGCAGAATCCAAATCAGGAAATTCAGAAGAGGTTTCTTGAACAAACTCCTTTTTGTCAGAATCTGAATTTGTATTTGACCCCATTTCAACATTAGATTCAGATTTAACAGGTTCAGGTTCATTGATATTGGAATCAAATGTTTTAGCCATAGATTCATTTGAGAATAATAAACTAAATTCAGTTAGTTCAACCTTTTTGGTTTTGTAACTGGAATTTAGTTCATCGTATTTAAAGTTTGTCGTATTGAATCTAGTCTTTTCTTCCGAACCTTTATCCGTCTTATCCTTATCTTTATTAGAATCCGGAGTTGAACATTCAGATTTAACAAAAGTTTTGGATATAAGAGGTATTTCCTTTTTAATGGGTTCCTTTAAATCTTCATCCAATTTTGTAATTGTATAAAAAATTTCAGGCGCTTTCTTTGATACCTCTACATCAGATAAACCAAGTCCCATTTTAGGATTAAAAAATCGTTTATCTTTTGGATTATTGGTTAATAATCTTAGAGTTTGCTCAGTCTGACCTCTTTTATGGTTTAACTATTCAAGTTCTTTGATCTTTGCAAGAGCTTCTATTCTTTCTTCAGTGAGAATCTTAATTTTAAATTAACAGTCTATATTCTCATCACTTATATCAATCATTTTCTTCTTCAATTCAGAAATTTCAGATTCAGGTGTTTTAACTTTTGTTCTAATAACTTCCTTTTCATTTTCTCTATCTTCGGCAAGACATTTGTAAAGAAGTGCCTCATCGTGATATTTCATCATTGAACTTTTCTTATTTTCAAGTTCCTTTTGAACTTTTTCAAATTTCTTATTAAGTTCAATTATCACGAGTTGCATTTCTTCATATCTGTCATCTTCAGTTTCAGACTCATTATCAGAATTATCAGAATTATCAGAAGAATGAAGAGATGATACCTCGGATTCCTGGTCATCTTCATCTAGTTTAGCCATTAAGCTATGCTTTACTTGAGTAAAGTGAGCTTCTTCATCATCAGAGGAATCCATAAGCCAAATTTCTTCCTCAGCATTGACTGGCTTTCCACTTTCTTTTGCTTTTGCCAGATGTGCCTTTCGCTGATAATAGTCAGAATCCTTCACCTTCTTTAGCTTACAGTCTCTGGCATAATGACCTGGCTTTCCACAGTTAAAACAGTTTCGGTCATCTCTATCATTCGTTTCCTCTCTTTCCTTTTTCTCAACTCTCTCCTCTTTCTGCTCTTTCTTTTCCTCCTTGTTCTCATATTTCTTTTCAAATCTTTTATACTTGTTAGCTTTGTTGTATTCAGGTTTGGTTTTTGAATAAAACTTCTTTTTGCCAAACTTGTTTTGAAATCTGTTTGTTAATAAAGCCAACTTCTCAGCTATATCAGTCATTTCATCTCCAGAACTGCCACTATCATCATCAGAACTTATCTTCTTCTTGCTCATCCCAGAAATCAAAGCTTTTGTTTTCATAGCTTCACTCTTCTTATGTTTACTCAGAAGGGCTAAAGATTCTTCGACCTTTTTATCCTTTTCTTTAACAGCTTTTACTTTTTCTTCGTGTTGACCTAGAATACTGAAAATGTCAGTCAACTTTTCATCATCCATATCCCTTGACATTTGGAGCTGAATGGAGTAGGAATCCCATTCTGGTAAAAGATTCTTGACAAATTTGTAATTTATTTCTGATTCTGATTTGTCGACTCCATTTCTTCTCAAATTATTAAGGATGATATTGTATCTATTGTAGGTCTCTTTCAAAGGTTCGCCTTCTCTTGCTTTAAACCCTTCATAAGCATTGATGCTTTGATTCCTTTTGGTCTTTTTAGACTTTGATGATCCCTCAAACTGCCTTTCTAACTCATCCCATATCTCTTTCGTTGAGTCACGACTATCTACTCGATTGTAGATATCATTTGGAATTGCCATAGTCAAATAAGTCAAAGCCAGTTCATCAATTGCAATCCTATCTTTGTCATTTTGATTAAAAAATCTGGGTTCTTTATCAATCCTTCTAGGAGCAATATACTGACTTGTAGCAGTTTCAGCTTGACCACCAACATCCATTTGTGGTTTGTGAGGACCTTCTTTGATTGAAACCATTAAATCTCTGTTCTGATGATTTAGAAACTGAGTCATTCTCTTCTTCCATTGGGCATATTCTTCCACTAGAAGAACTGGAGGCTTATTCTTTGATCCCATACTCATTAAATCTCTCGACATCTTTTCAAATAGCTAGGATAATTGATCGTTTAGAAGATCAAGCAGTAAGTGTAACAGAGATTACACTTAGAATAAACTGTTCAAGAAAGAAATCAGCACTTGGGTCCGAAACCAACACTTAGACAAATTCTGAGTGGTGCGAAACCTTCAGATTTCGGATGCTTTAGAATTCGAAACCTTCAGATTTCGGATGTAGTACGGTGCGAATTCCCTGAGTTCGAATGCAACTGAGTACGAATTCCTTGAATTCGAATGCAACTGAATACGAAATCCTTCAATTCGAATTTAGCTTGGTGCGAAATCAATACTTGGCCAAAATCAAAACCAATTACACTCTTCAACTCAGAATTCGGATGTAGATGAGTGCGGAATCACGGAATTCGAACTTAACAGATATGAATTCAACACTTGTACACCAATTCGAAATCACCGGAATTCGGACTTAACTATGTTCGAAACCTTAAGAATTCGAACTTAACAGGGTGCGATACCACGGATTTCGGACTTAACTTGATCCGAAACCAATATTTGAGTACTTCAAAAGTCTTGAATGATGCGAATTCACCAAGAATAATCTGTATGAATGATCCGAATTCACTATGAATAATCCGAATTCACTTTGAATAATCCGAATTCTGCACTTCGACCATCAAAATCACTGAATCTGCCATATCTTCCTCAATTCTTGATCAATTAACACGAAATTTGTACTGGTTTGCTCGAAATCAAAATTCACACACTTTCTTAGTTAATCACAAGATCTAATTCGATCAATTTAATCGAATTAAAGTCTAAAACAACGAATTAGGGTTTTCGAACCAAAATCCAAAGAAATGATCAAGTCTGATGATTCTGTTTAGAAAATGATGATGATCCAAGAATTAATGTTGTTCAGATATCAATTCTGAGTTCAGTGATGCTAAGAAACGATCCAAGAAATCAAAATCCAGAAAAAATCTATGTCTGAATGATAAGTGTTCAGATGAACAGTGATGAACACCAGATCCGAATTCTTCGTGTTTAGTGTAAAAAATCTTCAATTTGGTCTTCGATCTGCTTGAATCTTCTGTTTAGCTCTGATACCAAATGTGAAATCCCAAATCTAGCTAGAAATCAAAAATGATATAGAGAGAAAATCTAGAGTACACAAGTCATCCATATATTGATCTTCAAAGTGTAAATGGCAAAATGATTAAGTTGTTTCCAAGATTACAAAGGAGTCTTCTTTATATAGTAGGGCCATGACATGTCCATGCCTCTACTTAAGAAGAACAGTACAAGATATTAATACTGTCTTGATAGCTACAAAAATGCCCTAACAAACTTTACATCCATCTGATACACCTTGAAGTCCTTGTGTATAGCGTAAGCTAAGAATATACGAATGGCTTCTAGTCTTGCCACTGGGGCGAATGTTTCGTCGTAATCTATACCTTCCTCTTGTCTGTATCCCTGAGCAACGAGATAAGCCTTGTTGCGGGTTACAGTTCCATGTTCATCCAACTTGTTTCGATAGACCCATTTAGTACCTATCACTGACTTGTCAAATGGTCTGGGAACGAGCTTCCAAACATTGTTTCTTTCGAATTCTGTCAGTTCTACTTGCATAGCGCTGACCCAGTTTGGATCTCTGAGGGCATCATCTGTTTTCTTTGGTTCAATCAGAGAAATAAAGTTAACAAATAAACAAATGTTACCTGAACCTCGTCGAGTCTGAACACCAGCGTTTATATCACCGAGAATTTGATCAATAGGGTGATTAATAGTCCATCGTTGAGCTGGAGCGTAAGTTGCTGACTCAATCTGAACTTCTGGAGGAGCTAAAGATGAGGCTTCAGCAACTTCTGGTATTTCAGCCAAGAGAATAAGAGGTTCAGATGTCATTTCATTCACTGATTGCTGAGAAGTAGATGGTATGTCTGAGATAGAATGTTCAGAAGCAGGCATAGTGTTAAGAGGAACAGCTGAGACCCATGAGGATTCAGCTTCACTTGTCTGCATGCTTGGGATGATAATAGGATCATCATCTTCAGTGGTATGAGTATGAGTTGGAGGGATAGGAGCATCTTCTGAATCACCAAGATGAGAAAACATCCATTGATTCAGTTATTCGGTATCAGCAGAAGGTCTAGAGTTTGCTAAACGGGATTCGTCAAAAGTGACGTGGATTGATTCTTCTACAGTTTGTCTTCGTCGATTAAAGACTCTGAAGGCTTTGGAGACTGAGGAGTATCCAAGAAAAATTCCATCATCCGCCTTAGGATCAAACTTTCCAAGGGCATCTCTGTTGTTCAGTATAAAACACTGACATCCAAAGATGTGAAGAAAGTTCGTAAGCTGTTTTCTTGAATCTTTTGACAATCAGCGACCTATTTTGAGTAAAACAAGCAGTGTTGACAGCTTTTGCCCAAAACTGAGTAGGTAGGTGAGAATCGTTGAGCATTGATCATGTAGCTTCAATGATAGTTCGATTTCTTCTTTCAGCGACTCCATTTTGTTGCGGTGTTCTCACTGAAGAAAAGTTGTGAGAAATACCCTTGCTTTCAAAGAAGGAATCAAGGGAAATGTTTTTGAATTCAGTCCCATGATCACTCCTTATAGAGCGAACAGTCATGTTATTCAGGACTTCCATCTTCCTAACAAAAGTGATGAGTTCTTTACGGGTGTCACTCTTAGAACGGAGAAACATTACCCAGGTATAGCGAGAAATTTCATCAACTATGACCAGTGTATATTTTTTTCCAGCGATGTATTGTTTGTTAACAGGGCCAAACAAATCCATATGAAGAAGTTTAGAGGGGATGACACTGAGGAAACTTGCTTAGACTTGAAGCTTGCCTTGGTTTGTTTCCCTTTCTCACACGCTGAACATAGAGACTCCTTGGTGTATGAGTGTTAAGGTAGACCAGTAACCAACTCTTTTGAAGAAAGAGTATTCAGTGTCTTGAAGTTTAGATGGGAGAGCCTCTTATACCATAGCCAGTTGACATCAGATGAGGCTTTTGAGAAGAAACAGGAGTTCTTAGTGGTTGTAGAGTCCATGTTTATAACGTAAACAATTTCCATACGGTAACCGCTGAGAGCTATCTTCTCCTTTTTGTCAGTGACAAAGCAGGATTCCTTAGTGAAAATCACTTTATTATCCTTGTCACACAGCTGACTGATGCTAAGAAGATTGTGCTTCAGTCCTTCAACATATGCGAATCTTCTGAAGGTTGTTGTACCATTAGAGAGCACACCAAACCCTCGGGTATGGCCCTTTCCGTTTCCACCGAAGGTCACTGAGGGACCCTTCTCTTCCTTGTATTCAGTGAGCAGGTTTTTCTTGCCAGCCATATGTCTAGAGCATCCACTATCGAGATACCAGATACCCTTCTTAACCTACAAACAAAAGAAGATTAGTTTGACTTGGGCACCTATTTTACCAAGGGCCCACACTTATCAGTGGTGGTAGAGGAAGTGGAAGGTTCAGCAATCTTCGCATCATTTGAAGATTCAGCTTCAGAACTAGTCTTCACTGTGGTTAATTTCTTAACCTCAGTGGTGGGTTTCACCTTATACTGATTTGCACTACGATTGGTCTTCTTTGCCTTGGGGCATTGATCTTCACCTTAGCTAACTTTTCAGCTTTGGTGGTTGTGGGGCACTTACTAGCAATATGATCGGTAAGTCCACAGTGATAACATTTCCTATAGCTAAAAGTAGCTCTAGGACCATTTGTATGTTTAGCCGAGATTTTTAAATGAGCAGGGCCAGCACTAAGTATACCTTTGGCATTGGAAATGGGAGGAACAATCAGTTCTTCAGATTTCTTACCAATTATATCCACTCTGATTCTAGGAGTAGATCGCTGAACGAATCCATGGATCCTGTTCTTAGAAGTAGAGGAATAAGTCACTGAAGGTTTAGAAGCATTCATCTTAGGTACAAAGGTACCCTTATGAGGTTTTTGGTTGAAAACTTTTTCTTTACCTTTACCTTTAGAGTTTAAGGCAGGTTTTTCCTCAGGGATGGGGTTTTTAGAAGAGGAACACTGAGATGAGGAGGTGTCAGGGACTGAGGATACGAACGTTCCAAATTTGAGCATGGAACGATCAGTGGTTGGTTCTAGAATATCAGCCTTATAACCAAGTCCACTCTTATCACTCAGGGGAATCTGAGTCCTTATAATCTCAGTGATCGTTGTTGAGGATTTACACCATCCTTCAACAGTCGTCTTTTCAGCTTTTAATGCAGCGATAGCTTCTTCACGCTCGATTTTGAATATTTGATTTATATGGACCTGATCTTTTAAATCTCCTTCAATTTTAGAAAGCTTTTCTATTTGAAGGTGACAGTTTCTAAGCTGTTCAGCTAGATCAAGATTTTGATTTTCAACTATGGTCTTGCCATTCATGGCATCATATAAATTTATAGTCAGAAGTTCGATTTTCCGAAGACTATCAGCTTCATTAATATCTGAAATATTAGTAAAGAAGGAAGTTGATACCTTAGAGGTAGAAGATGAAGCAGGGGGAATTTCAGAATTTTCTTCCTCGTCTTCTATTTTTGCTATGAGGCAGAGATTGGCCTCATCACCATCTTCAGAGTCAGATGATTCTTCAGTGTCAGAGGCAGCCCAGTCGAAGTCAGCGACCAAGCCTTTGCCTTTCTTCTTAAGGCTTTTCAGCTTTGAATATTTTTCTTTCAGCTTCTTGTATTTGTCATCTCTAGCTCTGGGGTTAGAGGATTTCCTGGAGAAAGAAGCTGAGGGTTTAAAGACTTTCTTTGACATGCATTCACTAGCAAAGTGTTCTACTTTTTCACAGTTAAAGCAGGTAGCAGTATCCTTATCAACAGGGGTTGATGATCTTGGCTTGTCAGTGAGTGCAAGAGGTTTATTCCTTCTGAAATGTCAGGAGTGCCAGAGATTCATCAAGATCTGAAGGATCAGCGTCTGATGAGCATTCAGAGTTAATTTCCAACTCAGTGATAGTGATAGTTGATCGATGAGTGGAAGGTGACTCTGAGAGTAAAGCAACATGTGTGCTTTTGGAATCTTTTACAAGATTCTTCTTAAGATGACACGACTGCTCATGATTGAGCATAGTGCCATATAAGGTAGAGAGGGTCATATATTTTAGATCCTTTGATATCTTGAGTCACATTGAATAGCTGTCCCAGCTTTCAGGTAGACATTCTAGAAACTTTGTCAGGATCTCAAAGTTAGAATATTCCTTACCAACGGTTTTTAGATCAATAATTAAAGAGTCAAACCGCTTATGTACTTCAAAGAGAGTTTCATTCTTACCACAAATGAAGCTTCCGTACTGTCTTACCAGGTTGATCTTTCTTGAGTCCTGGACTTCAGACGTACCTTCATATTGAACACAGATTGTGTCCCACATGGCTTTGGAGATTTTCAGGTTCATAACGGAATGGTAGACTTCGTCGGGAAGAGCCATAGACAGGATGGATCTGGCTTTAGTGTCGATAGCCACCTTCTTCTTATCTTCATCAGTCCATGTATGAGGTTCCCTGGGAATGATTCTTTCAGGAATGGAAGCTCTTGTAGCATTGCCTGGAACTTTAGGATCAATCCTAACATGGATATATGGACCATTTTCGATGTAATAAGGCATAGTGGGGTCCACACCTTCTAAGAAGAGCATCATCCTATTTTTCCACAGATTAAATTTATCTCTGGAAAATCTAGGGGGGTTTTGCAAGAGAACCATTGTCAATGTAGTTTGTGTTTGTGGTGTTAGCCATTTTAGAAAATAGCAAGGAAGAGAAAAGAAATTAGTATAAGCAAGATCTTGTTTATAGGATTAAACAATCTGCTCTGATACCACTTGTTGGTCCCGAAAGGGTTATACAAGTTTGTAGAAGGGGGGTTGAATACAAACACACAATTTTTACTTTTCTAAATTGTTTATTGATATGTATCAAACAATTTACAACTTGTTGCAGAACAAGATTAAGGAATGAACCTAATCTAAACAAGTTAAGAGAATCACTAAGATTTCTTGCACTAGAATTAAGATAGAGAGAAGATAAGAATACTAAGGATAATATTCTAACACACAGAATAGTAAGATAAGGAAATGTCCGAGCGCTTCATTTCTGAAGTAGGGTTTCCTTTATATACTGCATGCATTTAATACATATCAGTATCACTTTACACGTGGCAGCAGCTGGTTGGTTGCATGGTTTGACCTTGGTAGACAACCTAGTAGCCGCATGATGAACAGTGTAGAATCAGAGTTGGTTGTATGATTCTGGACAAAAGGGATGACCATTCTGACAGATCGTACGGAGGCGTGCAAGAGGGTAAGACAAAAGTAACTTGTAGAGGAAGACTTCATGATCAGCGTTCGCTGAATAGTTCTTTATCAGTGACTGATAAAGTTCAGCGCTCGTTGAAGTCTTCTACTTGAAACTTCACATTGTGTGGACAAATCTTGGCTTCGCTGATATCCGCATCAGTTCGTTAGTAGACTTGTCGCTGGTTCTTTGGCTTGATCTTCGACTTCAGCGTAGAACATAGTTGACGTGAAACTTGTCTTCAGGGATCATAAGTAAACAACTAAAACTATCAGCGATCATCAGTAAGAATGAACATGCTCAGGGCTTGCTGATGAACAGTATCGCTGAATGTGTAATTTAAAGAACATGAGTTTCCTATCAGCAGTACTGTAGAGACATAGTACTTATCAGCGATAGTGAAACTCTAATACATATTGTCTACTTACAATTTTCACTAAGTGTTTCTCAAAGAGTTATTATCAAATCACCGAGGGTTTGGATCAACACAGTTCTCATAAACATTTCTGGTGCCATCCCCAACATCTTCAGTGCCTCAAAGCACTAAAGAGGTCTCCATCAGCAACACCAGCGCTAAACCTGCAACAACAACGTTCTCAGCCCCCGCTTCTTCCACTCCTTAGGTCATTACCACTGCTTCTACGGTACCAGCGTTCTCGCTGATGGATACCGGCGTTGCACTGTTGCAAAACCTCATGTAGCAAAATTCTTCAGGACCTGTAGGTACTTCTACACCTATTCCCACTCATTCGTTCGAAGACGACATGGAATACTTTGGAGGAGACAGGGACTTCTCTGCTTTCTCAAACCCTACAGGTATCCAGACCCTTAACATTTCTTCTTCTACACCTCTTCCGTCTCATAAGCTTTCCTTTGCTCATCAGTTGTATTATTTTACAGGTCCTAACTTGGGCACAATTAACGCATCCCTCAAGGATGTAAGTGATAATGTGGTTTTACTGACCACCAACCTCTCCACCAACACAACGACGATCTATGATGCTGGAGAAACGCTGAAAAATATTGCCACCTCTCTCGACAGCAAGGCTTCCAACGCTAATGTTTTTACGCTGAAAGTGGAGGTGAAGACACTTCAAGGGGTCATGGTCAACAACTCAGCGTCCATTCAGTCCCTGACCTCCAGCATTGCCAATCTCTCCTCCCACTTTACAAATCTCAGCAGTGAAGTTGGAACGCTAAAGACTACTCTCTTCGGGCTCCAAAGTGAGGTAAGCACTCTCACTTCAAAGGTAGCTGATTTAAACTCCCTACTTTCCAAGATCATTGAGCGCCTGGAAGCTCCCACAGTCCCTCTATCCTATTTCACGTCGGATGACCGCGAGAAGTTAGGCATGGCTGTGGACTTTGTTGTTTAAGCCACTTCTACCTTCCCTGTCCAAGAAGACAGGGTTGGTCGAATTGAGAAAAATCAGGCCTTAGGTTCAGGTGCTCCTGGCCACGAAGACAGGGCTCCTAAAACCACTATTGTTGCCGCCATCGCTGATGTTTCTCCTCCCTCCCGCCGTGTTGATGAAGAGGGGGAGAAGAACCAAGAAGACCTTCCCCAACACGTTGAGAGGGAGGAAAATGAAGAAAACCCTTCCCTTGCTGAGGGGGAGGGAACCGCTAAAGAACCCTCTCAATCTGAGGGGGAGAAAAGCGATGAAGAAAAAGCTCCAACTCCACCCTCCTCTCCTTGGATACAAGAACCAGTTGAAGTCCTCTCTGACGAGGAAGATGAAGAAGAGGAAGAGGAGGTGGAAATCCAAGATGACGAACCATCATCCCATCCTGAAAATAAGGATGATGATGATGATGATAATGATGAAGACTTTTGGTTCCAAACCACTGCCATCAGGGTTCTAGAACCAAAAGGAGTTTAAATAAATCAACCAGGGGAGAAGACTCAGAAGTCACCTACAAAGAAGACTTCTCAGGTAGGCAAGCAGAAAGGTCTTGCTCCTGAAGGGAATTTGGCCATCCTTCTCAAGCCATCTTCTCAGGTATGTTTGTCTCTGATCCATTACACTGCTCCTATCCTTTACCCCTTCACTTCATATTCTCCATCACTCAAAACGTGTAAACACTTAGCCTATTTTTTTCTATCTTTTTAATATCCTCAAAAGATCTAACTCTTTGATCTTTTGTTCAGCTAGTACTCTCCCCTGCTTGAGGATATCGCTAAAGCTCCTCAATCTCTTCAAATAATCCCAGCTGGCCAAGCTGATGACACCACAATAATCCAAGTGTTAGTGAATGAGACTGATGAACAAGCTGAAGAACAAGAACTGCTCTCGCACCACAAAATTCCCTCTCGACAACCTCAATTGTCAGAGGTTGAAGAATTAAGAAGAAGAGCAGCACTGATTCAAAGGCTAGAGAATCAGCGAATCATCCCTCCAACTAGTCTTGGCTTCTTGACTCCCAAAGAAATCGCTGAAGCCATCCAAGTTGAAACACTTCTTACTGAACAACAAAGGGGTCTGCTTAAAGATAAAGAGTTCGCTCTTAAGATTGCCCAAGGTTCAGTGAAAGACAAACAGCTGAAATAGTTTCCCCTTAGAGTCCAAGAAGAACTTCTCAAGAAAGTTGGAGAAGAGCACAAGAAGAAAAAGAAGCCAGATGTCAGTGACACCACTTTGGATTGGTGTAAGAAAAAAGTTCACTTCAGGTACCTGGCAAGTCGTATCTTGAATATCAACATCAGAGGCAAAACAGTCAGAGGTGCGTCAGTGATAGATGTGACGGTTATCAGGGAAAATGGAGACACGAAGGCATGCTACTTATCAAAGATCGAATCTTATGGATTTGATGAATGGTTGGAATTCAGGATGGCTATTCAGCGATCAAGATCAAGCTTCAAACCTGTCGTCGAAAAGTTCATCAACAAGCTGATTGATCAAGTCGCCTCAGCAGTCGACCTACCTCTACCTCCTGCACTTCATCAAAACCAACCTCCTAAAAAGAAGAAAGCATCTTCATCTTCAATACCTGCTATCCGTAATGAAACATGGATTGAATTTTCCCATGAAGCAGTATTCGGTCTTCCACCTGATCTATCTGCCCTAAACATGTCGCTGCCACCCGGTAAAGTGGTTAGTTAACCTCTTGGAATTATCTTCTATGACTATCTCGGTCACAAGTGCTTTCAACGTTGGTCAGAGTTATCCATCACTCCAGTGGAGCCACTCAGAGACCTGCATTATTGGTGTGATCGATCCAAAATGGGAGTCTTCCTGAAACCTCAAGTCTACCACGAAGCCAAAATAAGAAAACAACAGGGAGATAAAGTCCCAGACTGGATGATTCCTAAAACTGATACCCTTGATGAACTTCTTTTCAAGGATGAACCCGCTTAGTTGATAGGATCACTTTTGTATTCTTCTATGTTATTAGCTGTAAACTTTTGTACTTGTAATTTCATTTCATTGTACTTGTAATTTCATTTCATTGTACTTGTATTTTTTCAACTTCCCTTGTAAACTGATTACGAAGTTTAATGAAAAAAATTCAATGAAGTACTTTACTCCATCAGTACTCAAAAGATCCCTAAAAACAGTAAATGATACACGTATTTACGATACCTCTTTAACCATATGTTTTTAACTTAGCAATTTTCTTATGTTGCTTAGTCATCACCAAATAGGGGGAGATTGTTGATCCAAACCCTTCAGTGATTTGATGATGGCCCTTAGAATCACTTAGTGAAAATTGTAAGTAAACACTATGTATTAATGTTTTGCCATCAGCGTAAAGATACTAAGTTTGTTCAGTATCGCTGATGGGAAAACCGTTCTTTAATTATACTTTAGTGATAAATGTACATCAGTGAGACCTGAGCATGTTCAGTCTTGCTGATGATCGCTGAATGTTCATTCTATAAATGTTTGCTTATGATCCCTGAAGACAAGACTCGCGAAAAACTGTTCAACGCTGAAATCGAAGACCAAGCTGACGAACAAGTGACTAAGTCTACTCATGATCTGATGCGGATATCAGCGAAGCCAAGACTTGTCCAAATTACGCGATGTTTCAAGTAGAAGACTTCACCGAGAGCGGACCTTCTTTCAGGCCTCCCTGAAGAAGATTAACTCAGCGATCGCTAATCATGAAGCTTGTTCTACAAGGAATATTTGTCTTATCCCCTTGCACGCTTTTGTACGATTTATCAGAAGGACATGCCTCTGTCCTGGAACGTACAAACCACTCTGCGCACTACATTGTTCTCCTTGCGGCCAACAACATGTTTGCAAAACTCAGAATCATGCAACCAACCAAGTGTTGCCACGTGTAAAGGTATCCTGACATGCATTTAATGCATGTAGTATAAATAGGAAGTTCTACTTCATTCTGAAGTGCTCGTCCTCCCAGAACTTCTTAGTGCCAAGAAAAACAATCCTTAGCTTTTCTTAACTCCTTTCATTCTTATTCTAGTGCAAGAAGTCTGTGTGATTCTCATAGTTGTTTGGATTAGGTTTTATACTTAGTCTTATTCCGCAACAAACTGTAAATTGTTTGATTATATCAATAAACAATTTAGAAAGATAAAAATGTGTGTTTGTATTCAACCCCCCCCCCCCTCCTTCTACAAACTTGTATAATCCTTCGGGACCAACAATGCGTCGAAAGGAAGAGGTTACGTGGGGAATCCCTGTTGTGCAGTGAATTCGTGAAACGTCACCATGTTGACTGTTGACGTTGAAGGCCAGTGATCGCTCAAAGCATCAAATGCTGAGGTCGTTATCAGGAGACTGAAATTCGAGAAGTAATCCTGGTATGGATGTAAGAGGTCGTTCGAGGGAGATATAACTGTCATGTGTGCACATTGCTTACAATGGACTGCAAGGGAGGATACCTTATTTTTGGACTACAGGAACTTGTTTGTTGTATATGGTAGTGGGCCGACAAAGGATGAAAACTTGTGTGGGTGGATTGCATGATCATGAGTTGTGATTCAACTAGTTTTGGGAAAGGCAAAGTCATGAAACGACCTCCTTTCATAATTTTGGGTTATGATTGATATGATTAAGGCATTAGCCATTATGTGAGTGAAATGGGAATTGTGAAGGATTTGTTGCAGTATGATATTGTGTGGCGATAGTTGTGCAGGCAGGTCAATGGTGTAATAACCGGGTATGTTATTGGTTTAATTAAATGGTAGTATTTTAATTTAGGGTGAGTTTGGGTTAAATTATAAGTTTAGGGGTGTTTTAGCTATTAGTGAATAGTGCAAGGTTTAAATGGTAAAATAGGATTTGATATTATCCCTTTAGGATCTCAGATATTTCATTCAGTAGAAATATCAGTGTGTGAGTGTGTGTTTGGAGACGAGAAGAAGCAGAAGAAGAGTTCGTACGGTTAGGCTTCAATTGGCTTGTTTGGAAGCGATTTTGAGGTAAGTCCTTTATGTTTTATGTTTATAATCAGTAGTATTAGACTTCTATCGGATTAGAATGTTTAATTTGTAGTTGTATAGGTTTAATTTGGATCTGGGTAAAATGGAACCGACTGTGTTCTTGAGAGTACCGGTATATTTCATTGAGTACCGGTAGTGCTGAGTATCGGTAGTGCGGAGTACCGGTAGTGCGGAGTCCCGGTACTACGGAGTCCCGGTACTGTGGAGTTCCGGTACAGCGGAGTCCCGGCATTGCGGAGTCCCGGTACTGTGTAGTCCCGGTACTGTGTGGAGTTCAGATAGTTTTGGGTAGTGTCTGGATATAGTTTCTGATTGTATTTTTGGATTAAGTTGCCCCTTGACCCCATCCGCTATCCGGGTAGCGGAACCCCCGTGATAAGTCGCTGAAGGGAGAACTGTTGAGGATAAGATTTTAGTAGGCTTTATGTGTTTAACTAGTAAGGCGATATTTGTATTTAATCTGTTACAGATTCTGTGGATTTGGATTGAAAGACTGAATCTTTTGGAGAAAAGCTTGGAAGTGTTTATGGATAAGCGATCGAGGTGAGTTTTGCTTTAAAACGTTTTTGAACTGGGATACATATATATGTGTATAAATATATATGAGATGATTATGTGGTAGGAATATGATTATGTGTATATAAATGACAATATGATGTAATGAGATATATATTGTATTTATATAAGCTTTGCACTACACGAGTGCACTTGTTTCCGGGTTCCGGTGTGTGGACCAGTGAGTAGCCGGGTTCCGGTGTGCGGACCGGTGAGTAGTCGGGTTCCGGTGTGTGACCGGTGAGTAGTCGGGTTCCGGTGTGCAGACCGATGCGTAGCCGGGTTCCGGTGTGTGGACCGGTTGTTGATTTATTAGTTGGCTTGCTACCAACTAATATGGCCATTTGTGGAGGAATAAGGTGGATGAGATGTACACGATGCACGAGTCTGGATTGGTATTTAAATACGTATGGTATGTTTATATTTTACGAAAGGATTATCAAAGGTTTATCTAAACTATTTTCATACAAAGGATTTACATAAAAGGTTTTATAATGATTTTGGAAAGGACCAGGATTAACTCACTAGACCCGTTTGGTCTAACCCTCATTTTGTTTTAAAAATATGTTTTCCAGGTTAAGGATCGGCGAAGGAAAGGAATAAGAATAGGAAGCTTTTGATGGACGTTTTATGTATGTTGTAGTTTCGAGACCGAAGGGACCGTTTGTGATTTATTATGTATTTTCTTTTATGAATGTAACAATGTTATGCAATATATGTTATTTGTTGTATGTTGGGGAACCGGGTCGTTACAAATGGCCTTTTATGCCCAGGGGGAACGTGTAAGTCATTGTTGTGATAATGGGTTGTCGTTATATCAAGCAAAGGGCTTGTGGTGTAATATGAGATGAGTATAGGTATAGATCCTATTTGCGGATTTCTAGGGAGATAATCAAGGGTGGCGATTATGCTCGAGTGGGGATGTATGAATTGTGAGCGGTATTACGCTATTGTTATTTGAAACAAAAGATGGGGTGGTGATAGGCGGCTACCTAAAGAGAATCATGTGTTCTTTCCGGTTACCTGGAATTTTGGGTGCAGCAATGTTAAAAGCGGTGTTATTGACAGGTTTATGAACTCCTCGTGAGGGTATGAGAACGTGGATTATTGTGTACGTCATGGTTAAAGCATGGGAAGACTTACACGGGTTAATAAGTCTTTCCTTGAAAGTGTGTGATCTATGACTTCGAGAATACATGGTATAAGTGGTTGTACGGGACACTCGAAGTGTGAGACTGTCCTATTTGAGTAAGTATCGGTATGATAAACATTCCTAAATAAATAGGGTATTTAGCGATGGGATGTGTGGAATAGCTTTGTGTAAGCATGGTCACTCCTTCTGGTTGGACGCTCGTTGGATGCAGTAAGAACTTGAGTGTGTTTTTTCAAGGTTGGTTCAGCTTGAATCGGTGGATACTCTGGATGATGGATTGTGGAGGCCTCCCGTTGTTAGCTATGTGTAAGCGTGAGGTGACGACGTGGTGGGAGCATATGAATTGGGTAACACTGTTGAGTTGTAGCCAGCGTGGTGTGGGGAAAGAAGGTACTTTCGCGTTAGACGTATGTCGTGTTGGGGGTGATCTTGGAATTTCATGCTATCCAATGAAGAAACTCATAACTGTGAGTATTAGGATATTCAAGTTGGTCTGGTGCTAAGATTGGCAAAATGGGTGTTTGTAAAGGATTCGTGTTGTGACGTTGAGTTCGGTAAAATTCCTTCTTTCAAGGAAGTGAAGATGTATGTGAAAGTCTTGTTTAGACACGTATTAAAATCGCGAGTCCAGGTATGCGGGCAAAGCGGACAAGATCTGGAATAGTTCGTTGGAGAGGCTACGAGTATACTATACATTTTGCCAACGTGAGAAAACTGTGGTTAATCGATGGGCGGATTCGAGGGATATCGCACGTTTATGTTCTTAGTCAGAAATGGTCAGAGGGTTAAATGGAACCAAAATTGAGTAACTGCAAAGCGTGAAGCTTTGAAACTAAAAGTCGAGGGTCAGCTTGATACTGAAGACACCCCGTGGTTTGGAGTGGTGTATCTCGAGAGGAAAGAGGGTTGAGCCACGTGTTAATGGGTCAGTTCTAGTTAGTGAAAGGGGTTAGAAAATTGGTATGTGATTTGGATGTGCTTCATGGATATGTGGGAATTCATAATGTGTTTCACGACTCTATTTATAGAGCGTTTGTTGGAAGCTGGAATGGCAATACATGTGTAGTGTGAGTGGATGGGAAATTGAACCCGTAAAAGAAGCCGAAGTGGTCGTCGATCGTAAGGTCAAGAAATAGTCTAGCAAAGATGCATTTGAGTTTTCACAAGGGACAGGAGGCGAGTTGGGAAGGGAAATATGAGATAAGGGCCAAGTACCCGCACCTGTTTGACCAAGGAATTCCGGGGACAGAATTCTTTTAAGGGGGCAGGTGTTATAACAACTGTTGTCCTATGTTGTAAACTTTTGGGCAAATTGGGGCGAAGGTTAAGAAAATAAACTTGGGGCACTTGGATGCAATAAATGAGAAGTATAAATAGGATAATAAATCCCTAATTGCTCATTATTGAGAATTGTTGTTTGGTGTTGGCTAAAATTGAGAGAAGAGAGAACGAAAGAAGATAGGGAAATTTTGAAGGAATCTTTATCTAAGGTAATCACTACAATAATTTCTCTTCTATTAATTCGTGCTAAATCAATTTCTATTGTTTTGGGTATGTAAGAATGAAAGAAAACCATATTTCCTCACTGTGTTTACTTTTCAAGAATGATAATGGAGTTAGTTTGATTTTGATTGATTAATGGTTAATAAATCTGGTGGGTTGAATGAGAAAGATCGGAAAACGTTGTCCTGATGATTACATTTGGTTCGGGATAGAAATGGACAGGAAAACCCTTGTTTAGAAATCGAAAATCAGCGTGTCAATTCGAAGGATTCGGATATCGCCCAGAATCCGGATGGCTTACCCAGATTTCGATGTTTCCAAGATGAGGTATCCGGATGGCGCTGTCCGAGCTAGTTTCCGGATGAGCGGGTCTGTCCGGATAAATTTGTAACCGGATTATAATTGTCCGGATAAGGGTTACATCCGGATTGTCGGTTGACCGGAAAAGTGTCGCATCCGGATTTTATGCTGTCCGGGTAAGGGTTACATCTGGGTGGTCAATATCCAAATTTTTGGTCTGGTTTAGTGGTATCCAGATAGGAGTTCCTTCCGGATTGTAGTATCTTTCGGATAGGAGGCCTGATGTTGGTTTGTTGGAAAATCTTAGGTGTTCGGTAAAGAAGGAAGTGAAGTGTACGTGTGCTTAATCTCGACAAACAGGTGAGTTCCCTTAACCCTTTTCTGACGGAAATGAGATGTTAAGTATTTTTACTGCTGACAATGCTATGATATGCGAGCCTGATTTTATTTATAAACTAAATCTTAATTCTCGCATGATTTAAATGTTTTGGGAAATTTATACTCACATGCTATGAACTGTTTTTACAAAGATGCACGCAAAATAAGCATCATATTCTCTTGTCAATATATACTCACATCTTTTATAAAAAAATCATCTTATCATCAGTGTTGGATTTTCAAACTGACCACATTACAAGAGTTATATAAAGTCTTCTTCATTTTTTATAGTCGCCTTCATTCTTCAATCAAACATTCTCTCATCAATGTAAGATCATCAAAAGAACACCACAATGCAAGATTCGAAAATACTCAAAATCTCACAATATCACCTCAAGTGCCCTTGATTATTTCTTTTATACATATAAAGATATAAATATTTTTCTGTTTTTATATATATAAATATTTTTCTACTTGTGCATATAAAGATTTATGTCATCTTTTATTATGTTTCTCTATAGAGGGTTGGTCAAAGACATTTTTTAGGCATATAAATCTTTTAATTATCAAAATCATCCCTTTCTTTTATTATATTCATCTCATTCTCTCATAAAGTTAAATGCTTTTTATGAAGTTAATAAAAACATTAAAACATCTTACACACACAAATATGTGTGTGTTACATTCTGTGGCTTAAAAATAAATTTGATTATTCAATAACTCATTGTAACCCATTAAACCAATCATATATTAAAAACTTGTTCAAATTCAGTTTTCATTATAATAAACAAAAATAATCAATAGATTATTGTTAATATTATTAAACTTGATAATATAAAATATATATTGTCACTTGATTATCCGTCGTTGATATTTTAATGTCTAATGATATAAAAGACTTTCTCATATAAATAAAATTTCTGCAAAAATAGGGGAAGTTAAAATGGACCAACTCTATTAGGTAACATAAAACCTTCTTTTAAGTATCTATGTAAATAGACGTGTTTTGCAAAAATAGGGTGGGCTAAATTGAGTCAACCTCATGAGTTGACGCAAAAACACTAATCCCCATTTCATATACTCACTCCCTAGTTCCAATCCTGTATCTTATCATCAATGTGGAATGATAAAACTCAACCATATTTCAATGTTTAAGAATACTCAAACCTCATGTTGCCAAATCATAATACATATATCTATACTAGGTAACTGCAACGCGCGTTGCACGGTGTATACTAATAGCGTATATGAATATAAGTACGATAAAATATTTAGATAAAGGCTAATGGCGGCTTATCATTGATTTAAAGTTTTAACTTTGCTTTATATATTGATATATATTGATAATTGATTGTTAGAATAATAAGAAACAAATACTCAATCGCTAAAAATATACACTTTTAAAATAAATTTTATTTATAAGCATAGTTAGCTTACTACAAAAAATAATAAAATTAAATAACAAAAATATATTCCATTAAAATAAGTTTTCATTTTTAACCATTGTTGCATTACATCTATGTTTTGGTTATGTAAGAAAAAAAATTCAAATAAAAATATATGTTAAATAATAATAAAAATTTAATACGAATATAGGGTATAGTTATATATTTTTTTGTTAAAAATGTGATGTAAATAATATTTTGTTTTGTTAAAAATATTAATATTGAATATATAAAATAATAAAAATTAGTAAATAAAATTAAAGGATTAACCCATTAATGCTATCTTTGATTTAAAAAAAAATTCAAAACTCTAAGAAAATTCTAAAGACTCAATGGAGGCTTCTCCTTAACTCTCTCTCCTACATTTTTCTTTATATTGATATATTGATTGTTGCATTCCATCTAAGTTTTGGTTATGTAAGAAAAAAAATTCAAATAAAAATATATGTTAAATAATAATAAAAATTTAATACGAATATAGGGTATAATTATATATATTTTTGTTAAAAATGTGATGTAAATAATATTTTGTTTTGTCAAAAATATTAATATTGAATATATAAAATAATAAAAATTAGTAAATAAAATTAAAGGATTAACCCATTTAATGCTATCTGAAAGTACAGGATCTAATCTTACAATCAATATAGAAAGCAGTAATTGAGAAATTGTATGATCAAGCCCAATTGTATTCAATGATGAACAGGATTACAAATCTAAGAGAGAGAGGATCTCAAAGATTACAAAGAATGAATACAAAGATATACGGGAAAATCAATCAGTTAGCTACGTAGTGCTAACCACTCTATTTATACTGCAACGGACATGTTAAAGCTACAGTACAAATAAGAAAGACTAATAAGAACATAACACGTGTCCTAATTAGTTTACTAAATACTAAGTAAAGTATGTAGTCATAAGTTCTGAACAGGTAGTTCAGAACTTCTGAACATTCTTCTGATAACGCTTCTCAGAGCTTCTGACTCTTTCTCTCAGAACTCTGACTTCTCTTCTCAGATATCTGACTCCTCTACTCAGACCATCTGAGTCTTCTTATCAGATCTTCAGCACTTGGTTTATTGACGATCTAACAATCTCCCCCTTTTTGTCAAATAAACTTGAATTTTGCATCATCCAGTTCTTTCAGAGCAGGAACAATTTTTGAAGTAGCACATTCCTCAGATTAAGCCTCTTATCAATTTTGACAATGATTTCTTGAATAATTTCAACTTGCTGATTGATTACTTCTTGAGTTATGTTTGCTTCCTTCACTTTCAGCATCTTTTTCTCCAAATTGTGCTTTATGATTCTTAAAGTTCCAGAACAGTATTTTGCAGTTTCCTTTGCTCTGAAGAAGATCTTTTCACTTTTGTTTTTCAAAAATACTCCCAAATCTGGATATTTGTGAACACTTCCAGTCTTTAACATCCTTTTCTGCTCATGATCTGTATTGGGATTTGCCAGATAAACACATGACTTTTGTAAATACAGAGCTATTTGGAAATCTGTATAACAGTGCCACCTTAAGATATAGAACATGGCCTCAATCACCACACTTCTTGCCTTCCTTTCATTTCTGTCTTTGCTTGACTCTTTGAAGCATAGAAAGCTGTGTAATCTGTAGAAGTCAACCACTGATAGTTTCTCAAAATCTGCATCAGTAAAGTAATAAACCTTGCCATCTTCTCTCAGAACTTCAAAGGATAAGTACTCCATCTTTTTGAAATTCTTAACCTTCAATTCTCTGATTCCAGTGATTAGAAAATCTGAGTAAACAGCTTGCTTTGTTTTGCCAAGACATCTTGATTTTTCAGCCAACCAGATCTGAGTCTCCTTAGGTCTATCATAATACACGTCCAAGAATTGTACTTCTTTTGGTTTGAAGAACTCAGGCAAATCAAATTCAAGAAAGTATCCATTTAGATCAATGGATATTTCATCTTCTTTGGGTTCAGACTGTTCAGCTTGATCAAAACTAGTTATCTGCACATTCTGAGGTGTTGTGTCCTGGACTTCTTCAACTTCATCTGACAGAATTTCATTCACTTCATACTCAGCAGGAAACACAAAATCACTATGTAACATCTTCTTGGGATTAACTTCAGATAGTAACCATTCATCACAACTTCTGATCTTTCTTCTGAGATTCAACCTTCTTTTCATAGAGTTTACACACCTTTTCTTTAAATTCTTTCTTTCAGTTTTAGCACTTACTTCCATTTCAATCAGTAACCAACTCAGAGTTGCATCACTATATTTTACCAGTTCTTTCAGTTTGAACATTTCATGTCTCTCTTGAACTTTATATGCAAACCCTTCAGATTCCATTCCTTCATTTACAAATCCCTTTATACACACATCAAATCCTGCAATATTTGTTGGACACCTCAGATTGCACTTCTCTTTTCTTCCTTCAATGGCTAGTTGAAAATCATATAAGTACATGTTTCTGACATAGATACCCAGAAGTCTTCTACATTCAATTTCCATCAAGGCTTCTTCAGTACTAGAGAAGAACTTGACTAGAAAGATCTGATCATCAAGTGTTAGTCTGTGGAAATCAAAACTGGACATGAAAACCTTTGTATTCCTTTCTTTCAGCAATTCCATTCTTACAAATATCAAACCATTGAATTCTTCTTGTTGGAACATTAGAACTTTCTCAATTCTTTTCTGGATATGCAGTCTTGAGTCAGGAATTCTGAATCTGGTTGAGGATTCTGTATAAATCATCTGAGCTCTTTCATCCATGAAACCATCAACATTGCTCTCTAAAAGCTCATATTCTCCTTCTGTGTGGTAGAGGTTTTCATACATTTCCTCAGGAAAAATGTCATCATGAAATTGTCTGGCCAAAGGTACATCACTTAATTCCAGGATAAAATCACATATAGGGTCTTCTAAAATCTGTAAGTTAATCTTGGGAATCTCAATTGGTTTTCTGAATACATACTCAGAAGGCATGAAGTAATCTTCTAGTTTCTCATATTCTTCTTCTGTGTTCATCTCATCAGCATAGTTATATCTGAACTCATGCTTAAAATTCTGAGAATAACCAACAGTTCTATCTTCTTCTCCCAACAAATCAATAGGCCTTATCAGTTTTAACCCTTGTTGAATTTTCTGAACATTAAGTGCTTTGACTACCTCACTTTGCATTCTTCTGATCAATTCTTCACTCAGCCTCCTTTCTTCTGATTCAGAATTCATCACATTTTCTTTGTTATACACCACAATATCTGTACACATGTTGACCACTTCACTTTCCACTGTCTTTTCTGATCTCAATACAGATTCCTCAATAGCTTCAGTTTCATCTGAGTTTCCTTCCATCTCTGTGTCTAAGTTCAATTCCTCTGTTTTATCTGAATCACCACCATCTGTACTTTCCAACTCCATTTCCTCTGTATCTGAGCTATCAATCTGAACTATCTGAGTTGTTTCCTTTAAATTTTCCTGTGTTTGATCTTCTGAACTTTTTGTACTGGCTAAGTGCATATCTGCTATCTCAAAATCTTCTATGCCAATATCATCATCAGAACTTAACCTCTGTCTTTTCTCCCCCTTTTGATGATCATGAGGCTCATTATCATCAAACTTTCTCTTTAAGTTCTGATTAGAAGTACCTTCAGGTTCAGCTTCTGCAATAGGAATAAGATCAAGAGGCTTTGAAGTAGAAGCCAGTGATACACTCAGTGCTTTCAGTATAGATTCCTGCATACCTTGCATTTGGTTTAACATATCTTTTTGAAAACCAGACATTATATCCATGATCTCCTTTTTGTGAGAATCCAAGGATTTCTTTACATCATCTACTTCGGTTTCAACAGAAATCAACTTTTTCACCAACACAACTTTCAAATTTGACATCTCATCATTCAAATCCTCCACTTTCTTCTCCAAATTTTCTACTTTTTCCCCCATCTCCTTGTTTTGTTTCTGAATCTTTTCAAATTCAGAAGTTTCTAACAGTGAACCTGAACCAACAGATGGTCCAGTTTTCATGTGCCCAGAGGGCTCATGGCCTGTAGATAACACAAAGTCATCTTGCACAACAGATGCACGTTTGAATGAGGCTTTTGTAATGTTCACCTCACCAGGACTTCCATCCAATCCTCGACATCCAGCATTAGGTATGTCTATGAATGTTGTTTCAGGAATACGAAATTCCTGATTTGTACAAGTGTCAGAAGGAATTTCAGGCTCAATATGAATAGGACTGTGATATTCAGACTCAATGTGTTGAAAAATAGATTGGAATTTATCACCTCCCTCCAAATGAGTTTGGGATGGTTTCCCTG
Source organism: Saussurea involucrata (assembly GCA_033807775.1). Classification (NCBI taxonomy): domain Eukaryota; kingdom Viridiplantae; phylum Streptophyta; class Magnoliopsida; order Asterales; family Asteraceae; genus Saussurea; species Saussurea involucrata. The sequence goes on along the minus strand of CM066320.1, from coordinate 61,427,072 downwards.
ATTTGTGTGAAACAGTAGCATGTTGAAATGCTTCTGAGTGGGTATGGATGGGTTGTTCAAGATCCACCACTAGGTCCATGGTGTTTGTTTCAATATTGGACACCAAGAGATGTGAACCAATAGCATTTGTGGTTACCTGGCCAAGATTAGCTGGTTCAGAGGCATCTCTTTCTGTTTGAACCTCTGTTGACAATCTCTCATCATCACCACTCTCATTCTGTTTTTCCTCACTGAGTCTAACCAAGCTTTCAGAATTTTCCCCCTCAAGTCTCTCAGAATGTTCACCCATCTGAACATCCTCCCCCTCTCTAATTCGACTAGACCCCTCACCTATTTTCTCAGGTTGGTCCTCTTGGGTAGGGATTTGAGGTAATTCAATTCCCATAGAGGTGCAATACACTTTTAAAATCTCACTCTCCCTTGGAATATAATTCCTAAGTGATTTTGGCAATAGTTTATGATTAGGATAGTTTTCAAGTCTTGTTACTGAGGTCATCTTACCCAAATAAAATGTGGGACCATGCTCTTCATTTGTTCTTCTTGAGATTGTTCTGTTTTCCTGCATGGCATACCAAATAACAATTTGCCAGTACCTTATATAAGGAATGTATGTCAGTGGAGCATCCTTTGTTTTCCTCTGAATTGCTTTCTGATTCTTCTCAAATGTATTCTTCATGTCTTCCCAAAGTATTAAAGTATAGTCATAATGCCTATTCTTCACTAAGCCCTGAAAGATCTGAAGAATTTGTTTAGAACCTTGATCAGCAGAACTATTCTTCCCTGACAAACATTTATTTACCACATGAAAGAAGCAAGCCCAAATAGGTGGTAATTTGTTTCTTCTGAACAAACTGAGAGTCCTCAATCTTTCATTATATCCCAATTTCATAAATTCAGCTATTAATTCCTCTGTTAGGGGTGAATCTTCAAAATCTGTCCTTTTTTGTACATCATCTTTCTCTGGTAGATTCAGCATTTCTCTTAGTGCAGAGATAGATAAGGCAAATGTCACTCCTCCAATTTCAGACACAAACTTATTATCTTCTAACCTAAGATGTTTCCACCATTGTTGTATGTACTGAACAGGAACATTTTTGCTTCTTGTAAACCATTTTCTATAAGGATGATGTTTGAATAACTCCATGATAATTCTGTGTTCAGGTTTAAATCGACTTTCCTCAAACAATATAACACAGTTATTTTCAGATAATTTCAACCATTCACTCTCAGGAACAGCCCTTTCCACGAAAATAGGTCTATCTGACATAATCGACCCTGCAGCACTCTGTTCATGTTCAATATTAATGTTTACCTCATCTGCATTTCCTTCTGATTCATCCATTTGTTCATCTTCTTCATCATTTCTTATTGCCTCTTCCTCTACAGCTCTATTCTGTACTTCATCATTATCCGAATCAGATGAATCCATTATCGATTTTGTAGAATGTAGCGAAATTGGACCACTCCTTCGTATTCCAGACATGATTTAAGAAGAAAACAAACTCAAAGAACTCTGGATTTGATTCGTATCTCACTTTTCGCTCTGGAATTTGAAAAGATTTGAAATAGGGATTTTAAGACCTATTTAAAATCCGCGAAGTTGAAAGGTTTAACGGAAAAGCGAAATCAATGTTATAACGGAGTCAACACATTTGAGATGCCACAAAGGATTTAAATGAAATGCGTGGCAGTGTCAAACAAATATGAAGCTGACACGTGTTAGTGGATAGAATTTTGACTCAAGTCAAAGATCTGAATAACACGCTCAGATGTTCTGATTCCATAACTCAGAAGAATTTTTCCTTGTAACCAAAATGTCATTTAAAATCAACTTCTGACAAATATAAAACATTTTGATTATTCAGAAGATGTTTGAACAGATAGAAGCACTTTTTATCATCAAAATTCTGTTCATATTGTGATGATTTTAAAAAAATCATTTAAAATCTTATATCTGAATATGAAATTTTTTAATTCAGATATAGTTTGAATAACAAAAAAATTTATCATTAAAAGCTTGTTCTTCTTAGAATGATCAGAGATAAGAAATGAAAACAAACCTTTTAGGCATCACAAAATGATTTCCAAAAAAAATTTGATGCTCCCCTTGACTTGAGCATGCATTTGACTATTTATGATACATAAAGATGAGATAAAAAGATAATAGAAGAAGTATAATCCACACAGTTGAAGTATTTGTATTTCTCAAAAATAAATTTTTGAAAGTTAGATTGCTGAAGTATCGACTCAGAATCTCTGACCTTAAGACTCAGAGGTTCTGAACTTAAGACTCAGAAGTTCTGAACTCAAGACTCAGAAGTTCTGAACTTAAGACTCAGAAGTTCTGAACTCAAGACTCAGAAGTTCTGATCTTAGTACTCAGAAGTTCTGAATCTTAAGACTCAGAGTTCTGAGTACACTACTCAGACAATTTCACTTAGAAAAATTTAGCATTTTTAAGAAAAACAAATATTTTCAATTAGGCAGATTAAGCATTCCTATTTTACATGTGAGAAAAGAAAACCTTTTGTGATCAAGAGGCTTTGTGAACAAGTCAGCCAATTGATACTTTGTATGCACAAAGTGCATCTCTATAGTTCCTTTTTCCACATAGTCCTTTATAAAATGATACCTCACATCTATATGCTTAGTCTTTGAATGTTGAACAGGGTTCTGAGTAATGGCAATTGCACTTTCTGAGTCACAATAGATGGGAATCTTGTTAAGCTGATATCCATAGTCCATGAGTTGTGTTCTCATCCACAATGTTTGAGAGCATGAAGCAGCAGTAGCAACATACTCTGCTTCAGCAGTTGAAGTGGACACACAATTCTGCTTCTTTGATGCCCAGCTCACTATTTTATCTCCCAAAAAGTGACAAGCTCCAGATGTACTCTTTCTGTCCAACCTACTTCCTGCATGATCAGCATCAGTGAAAGCAGTCAATTTGAAGTCAGTTTCTTTTGGATACCATAAACCTAGATCAGGTGTTCCTTTGAGATATCTTAAAATCCTTTTGACAGCCAACATATGTGATTCTTTTGGGTTAGATTGAAATCTAGCACAGAAACATGTAGAAAACATGATATCTGGTCTACTTGCAGTCAGATAAAGTAATGATCCAATCATGCCTCTATAGAGTTTGATATATGCTGAAACACCTTTGAGATCAGCATCTAACTTTATGTTAGTTGCCATAGGTGTTCTCATAGAAGCACAATCAGACATTTTGAACTTTTTCAGAATGTCTCTGACATATTTTCCTTGATTTATAAAAATACCTTTTGGTAATTGTTTGACTTGAAGACCAAGGAAAAAATTCAGCTTACCCATCATGCTCATTTCAAATTCAGATGACATGATTTTTGAAAAATTATCACATAATTCTGGACTGGTAGAACCAAATATTATGTCATCAACATAAATCTGAATCAGAATTAAATCATCATCCTGTTTCTTTAAAAACAAAGTTGTGTCAATCTTACCTTTCTTGAACCCTGAACCTAACAAGTGTTTAGTAAGAGTGTCATACCAGGCTCGTGGTGCTTGTTTTAGACCATATAAAGCTTTGTCTAAAATATAAACATGATCAGGGAAATATGGATCAACAAAACCTTCAGGTTGATGAACATACACCTCTTCATTAAGTTTGCCATTTAGAAAGGCTGACTTGACATCCATCTGATACACCTTGAAGTTTTTGTGTGCAGCATAGGCCAAAAATATTCTGATTGCCTCTATTCTTGCCACTGGTGCAAATGTCTCATCATAATCAATTCCCTCTTGTTGACAATATCCCTTAGCAACCAATCTTGCCTTGTTTCTGATGACAACACCTGACTCATCCTTTTTGTTTCTGAACACCCATTTAGTTCCAATAATAGATTTACCTTCAGGCTTTGGAATGAGTCTCCAAACTTTATTTCTTTCAAATTGAACCAATTCCTCTTGCATTGCTGAAATCCAGTCTGGATCCTCTAGGGCTTCATTAGCTTTCTTTGGTTCAATCACACTTAAGAAACCAGCAAACATTGCTTCATTTGCTGTAGCTGATCTGGTCTTTACTCCTGCTGATGGATCACCTATTACTTGATGAATAAGATGATTTTTAGTCCATTTATTTGCACTAGGGAGTACATCAATCTCTGAATAATTGTTGTTTGCATCATTCTCATCAATGATTGCTTGTAATTCTGAACTGTCCCTTGTTCTGATATATGTGTAGGAGTTCCATGTGTGTTTGTATTCTGAGTAATGAAGTCAGACTTCTGAATAACTTGAACAGAGTTCTGACTACAAGATTCAGAATTCTGATTACAAGGTTCAGAATTCTGACTACATGGTTCAGAATTCTCACTACTTGTATTTATCAGATTTGGACATTCCTCAGATGGACCTTTATCAGAAATTATAGTTGATTGAACTATTTCTGGAGTCTTATTTATCATCTCTTTGACCATCTTTGGGTTTTTATATTCTGCATAAGAATCAGAAATTAGTTCAATAAAAGCATCCTTAAAAAGTAAATTGAGTTCTGAACAAATAGGATTAGAATTTGTATCAGAAGTCATTTTTGTCTTGTTCAGCATGAGTTCTGAACTGTCTTGTTCAGAAGTCCTCATTCTGGCTTCATCAAAAGTTACATTTATGCTCTCCATCATCCTCTTGGTTCTTCTATTGTAGATTCTGAATGCTTTGGAAGTTAAAGAATAACCCACAAAGTATCCTTCATCTGCCTTTTTATCGAATTTGGCAAGATTTTCTCTGTCTCTAAGAACATAGCACCTGCAACCAAAAACATGAAAGAATTTGATTAATGGTTTTCTTTTATTTATCAGTTCATAAGCAGTCTTATTTAATCTCTTATTGATTAAAGTTATATTCTGTGTAAAACAAGCAGTTGCAATTGCTTCAGCCCATAGGAAAGTAGGAAGATTTGCATAAGCCAACATTGTTCTCGCAGCTTCAACTAGAGTTCTATTTTTCCTTTCAACAACACCATTTTGTTGAGGAGTTCTGACAGCAGAAAAATTGTGAAAAATCCCAGAACTTTCTAAAAAATTCTGAAGAGTCTCATTTCTGAACTCTGTTCCATTATCACTTCTGATTTTCTGAACTGGAAGTTGTAAGAGAACTTGAATCCTTTTGATAAAATTTATCAATGTAGTAGAAGCTTCTGACTTAGCTCTTAGGAACTCAACCTATGTGTATCTGGAGAATACATCAACAATCACAAGCATATATTTCTTTCCTCCCATAGATTGAACTGAAATTGGACCACAAAGATCAGTATGAATCATTTCTAAGGGTGCTTTGCAAGATGAGTTCATTTTTAATTTGTGAGAACTCTTTTTCATCTTGCCCATTTCACAAGCTGAGCATAATGATTCTTTTTCAAATTTAAGCTTTGGTAAGCCTTTAACCAGATGTTTTGCAACAAGATTATTAAGATCTTTGAAATTTAGATGAGAACATCTTCTGTGCCAAAGCCAACATTCATTTGCAGTTGACTTTGATAAAAGACAAATTGTATTTAATGTTTTCAATTTTGAAAAATTAACTACAAATAAGTCCATATGTCTTTTGGCCCAGAAGACTTTAACATCATTTTCAGTTAAAATCATGCAACCTGTTATTTGAAACTTGATTTGACAAAGACTGTCTAAAAACTGACTTATGCTGAAAAGATTATGCTCTAATCCTTCAACATAGAAAACTTTTTGGATAGTCAGATCCCCTTTAGTTAAATCCCCATAACCTTTGACTTGTCCTTTGCTGTTATTTCCAAAGTTTACTGCTCCTCCAGCCTTTTCTGTGAAGTTTGATAGAAAAGACTTCTGACCTGTCATGTGTCTTGAAGCTCCTGAATCTAAAAACCACACATGACAGCCCTGCAAAAGGACCAGTTAGTTTTAGGTACCCATTTTGGAATGGGTCCATCTTTGTTAGCTTTGTCATTGGATTTAACATTAGTACCTTTTACTCTCCACTCAAAATCTTTCTTCAAACACCACTTTCCTTGAACTTTTATGAAGTCAGAACATTTTCTGCTTACAAACTTGTTTAAATTCTTTTTGAAAGTTGTAACTTTTGGTTTTGCAACATTTTCAACTTTCTTTTCTTTTATCTTTTCTTTCTTCTGAGTCTGAGGAACAGAAACTTTCTTCTTTTCTGTATTCTGAGGAACAGAAACATTCTTCTTTTCTGTTTTCTGAATATCTTTTCTTATAAAAGAAACAGATGTTATTGTGATTGGACATTTCTGAGAATATTGAAAAGAGTTACTTTTACAACGAACACAACTAAGATTTTTCTTTGCAAGTAACAACAGATCTGTACCATAAGCTTTTTCATTTTTATTGCTGTTTTTCAAAGTACAAGTACATTTATCACAATAACTATGTGCTTTTGGTACAGTTGCAGGAACCTCTTCATTCATCTCAGAAGTTCTTTTCACACCATCTTTCCTTTTGCTTTCTTCTTTTTCTAAAAAATTCAACTCCTTTTTGTTAGAAGAATTAGATGATTCACCTTTTTCATATGTACTTGATTCATTGAAGAATTTATCATTTCCTTTTAGAGCATTAATTTTAAAAAGATCATACTCAGTCTTTAGTTTTTCAAGCTCTTTTATTTTCTAAATAAAAATATTCTTTTCTTTCAAAGCTTCTTCAAGTTTAATATCCACCTCACAGAAATCATTTTCAAGTTCATCATAAGCTTTCCTTAAGTCCTCAAGTTCTTGGCTCACAAGATTAAATCTCTTTTCAAGTTGTAAAAATTCATCTGACTTTGTTTCAGAAAATCCAGTTGAATCAGACTTCTGACTACCTGAGTCAGAGTTCTGATTTACAGACTCAGATGTCTGATCTTTAGAATCAGAGTTCTGACTACAAAGTTCAGAATCCTGACTAGAAGTTTCAGACTTCTGATTGACTGTTTCAGAATTTTTACTTGTGTCAAATATGCTCTCAATGTCATGATATGAAAAACTTGGTTGTTTATTTTTGTAGCTGACATTTAAAGAATCATACTTGAATTTAGTATCATTGTATTTTGGCTTCTCATCTGTTGGTTTAGAAACTTCTTTCTTAACCTTTTCTTCTGAAACAACTGACTTTTCTGTTTTAGACTCAGAAATTTTCTCATCTGACTTTTTAGAGTTTGGTCTTTGCAAATTGTCAGAACTTGTTATAGAACTAGCAGGTCTTATGAAAACTTCAACAATTTCTGGGATTTTTGGCTTAGAAACTTGAAGTTTTTCATACAAGTTGATTGGAGCTCTTTTTAAAGTGACATTTTCTTCCAATCCCAATCCCTTCTTTGGGTTGTAAAATCTTGTATCTTTAACATTGCTTAATAAAAGATTTAATGTTTGCTGAGTCTGACCCCTTTTCAAATTCAGATCTTCCAATTCTTTGATTTTGGTGTATAAATTCTTTCTTTCCTCAAATAACATATCAAATTTTATTTGTAAATCACCTTTTTCATCCTTTATTTTTGAAAACTCAACTTTTAGTTCAGAGATCTTTTTCAATAATTCAGAATTTTCATCTTTAACTTTCTGTTTCTCAGCCTCAGATTCTTCATATTGTTCTTTTATTACTTCTTTTTCAATTCTGAATTTGTTAACCAAATTTCTTTCTCCTTTTATCTGTTTTCTTAGATTAGCAAATTCAGTTTTCATTTCACCAATCTGTGTCATTAACTCTATTTCAAGTGAAGAATGTACCTCAGCAGATGACTCAGAATCAGCATCTTCAAAATCAGAATCATCCTCATTCCTCATTTTTGCCATATAGCTTTGCATCTGTGGAAAGTTGATATGATCATCTTCATCAGAAGTGTAGTACAACCAATTCTCCTGTTCAGCCAATAAAGCAATTTTATCATCTCTCTTCTTTGCAAGCTGAGCCTTCTTGGTGTAGTACTCATACTCTTTCACAATTTTAACTTTGCAATCCTTAGCGTAGTGGCCAGATTTTCCACACTTGAAACACAGATTCTTTTCTTTTCTCTCATCCTTCTCTTCTTTGTTTTCTTCACTTCTCTCTACTCTCTTTTCAAACTTATTTTCTTCTCTGTCTTCTTTCTTCTTATAATCTGAACTCCCAACTCTCTTATAATTTCCTTGAAATCTACCCTTTCCATACCTTTTGTTGAAAGTATTTGTCAACAAAGCTAGTTTCTCAGCCATTATCTTGATATCTTCATCATCTTCTGATCCTTCTTCCTTGTCAGATTCTTCCAGATTAGGTATCTCTGATAGATATGCAGTCTTTTTGGGTGCTTTGATTGCTTTGGACTTTGATAAGAACGCTAACTGATCAGCAACATTTTTCTTCTCTTCCACAACTAACTTGACAGAGTCTTCATGTTGATTAAGAACACAGAACAGATCATTTAAGTCTTCTTCACACATATCCTTGTTCATTTGCAGACTTATGGCAAATGATGACCATTCTGAATTTAGACTGTTCAGAAATTTGTAATTTATTTCTGACTTCGTTTTCTTCAGTCCATTTCTTCTCAAATCGTTTAGAATAGTACAAAATTTACTGTATGTCTGTGTCAAACTTTCTGACTCTTTTGCTTTGAACCTTTCATAGGCATTTATGCTTTGATTTAACTTTGCCTGAATAGATCTCACAGTTCCTAACATTTGCCTTTCCAATTCGTCCCACATTTCTTTAGCTGATGATCCACTGTCAATCCTGTTAAGAACCTCATTTGGGACAGCCAAAGTCATCAAAGTAATTGCTCTTTTGTCGATAGCATGCCTATTCTTCTGTTCAGCTGTGTATTGGGAATAATTCTTCTTCACTCTGGTCGCTGGAATTTCTGGAGTTGTCTCTGTAGCAGGGGTTGCGGCAACATCGATATACACTTCAATTGGACCTTCTCGAATAGAGACCATAAGATTTTCATCAATGTTGTCTAGGAATTGGATCATACGAATTTTCCATTGCTAATACTCTTCTGGTATAAGAACAGGCGGTTTGGTTTCAGATCCCATGGCTAAATATTCTTTAGAAGACATGATTGTAAGAAAATTCAACAGAAAGACAAATTCGAGTTTCTTGATCGAAATGTAACAGGTAATTCAAGAATTGTCAAGAATTCAAGAACTAGCCCTAGCAGCAGAATCGATTTTTGAATTAATCAAGAAATCTTCAAGAAATTGATCAATCGATCTTCGCAATCACAATCTTGAATAAATTTGTTTGTTGATTGGCTCTGATACCAATTGAAAGTACAGGATCTAATCTTACAATCAATATAGAAAGCAGTAATTGAGAAATTGTATGATCAAGCCCAATTGTATTCAATGATGAACAGGATTACAAATCTAAGAGAGAGAGGATCTCAAAGATTACAAAGAGTGAATACAAAGATATACGGGAAAATCAATCAGTTAGCTACGTAGTGCTAACCACTCTATTTATACTGCAACGGACATGTTAAAGCTACAGTACAAATAAGAAAGACTAATAAGAACATAACACGTGTCCTAATTAGTTTACTAAATACTAAGTAAAGTATGTAGTCATAAGTTCTGAACAGGTAGTTCATAACTTCTGAACATTCTTCTGATAACGCTTCTCAGAGCTTCTGACTCTTTCTCTCAGAACTCTGACTTCTCTTCTCAGATATCTGACTCCTCTACTCAAACCATCTGAGTCTTCTTATCAGATCTTCAGCACTTGGTTTATTGACAAAACTTCAGATCTAACACTATCTTTGATTTAAAAAAAAATTCAAAACTCTAAGAAAATTCTAAAGCATCAATGGAGGCTTCTCCTTAACTCTCTCTCCTACATTTTCCTTTATATTGATGTATTGATTGTTAGCTTACTATAAAAAATAATAAAATTAAATAATAAAAAATATATTCCATTAAAATGAGTTTTCATTTATAACCATTGTTGCATTTCATTAAAGTTTTGGCTACGTAAAAAAACCAAATAAAAATATATGTTAGATTAATAAAAAGAAAAAAAATACTCAATCGCTAAGAAGATACACTTTTAAAATAAGTTTTTATTTATAAGCATTGTTATCTTACTACAAAAAATAATAAAATTAAATTAAAAAAACGTATTCCATTAAAATAAGTTATCATTTATAACCATTGTTGCATTTCATTTAAGTTTTGGTTATGTAAAAAGAAAAATAAATTCAAATAAAAATATATGTTAGATTAAAAGAAAAAAATACTCAATCGCTAAAAATATACACTTTTAAAATAAATTTTATTTATAAGCATTGTTAGCTTACTACAAAAAATAATAAAATTAAATAACAAAAATATATTCCATTAAAATAAGTTTTCATTTATAACCATTGTTGCATTACATCTAAGTTTGGTTATGTAAGTAAAAAAATTCAAATAAAAATATATGTTAAATAATAATAAAAATTTAATACGAATATAGGGTATAATTATATATATTTTGTTAAAAATGTGATGTAAATAATATTTTGTTTTGTTAAAAATATTAATATTGAATATATAAAATAATAAAAATTAGTAAATAAAATTAAAGGATTAACCCATTTAATGCTATCTTTGATTTAAAAAAAAATCAAAACTCTAAGAAAATTCTAAAGCCTCAGTGGAGGCTTCTCCTTAACTCTCTCTCCTACATTTTCCTTTATACTAGTGTTTGGTATCGCGCGTTGCGCGATTGGCGAAATTCATGTTGAAAAAAATGTATAAGTTTGTTTAATTGATTATTTTTATAAATTTAGGCTATGTTGCAAAGCCATATACAGTATCTTTGACAATGAAATTGAGTGTAGATAAACATTATTATTTTCAATTTAGTATATAAAGATTGTTCTGAGCCTTTTAATTAATAGGGTTATAAAGTATATCAGATATGTAATGAAAGCTATTGATAACAATCATAGTATAAATATCTATTATATAACATACAATTAATCAAAATAAATTAATACAAAAATGACATAAGTTTGACGCCATAGTTTTCTTTTTATTTTTTCAATAATTCAATAAATTATGAAACCATAGCTAAGTTTTTCATTGATACATATGTCACTTGGACATGGTTACAAATAACTATCGGACATATTATATATTTACACTTTTCTTGAGCATAGAAAACTTAACATCTTCATTCATCACATCATTTACAACCCTATTATCTATACATTGATGAAAATAGTATTCATCTCATTAGAGTGTTGCATAACTTCATCGTTGGCATTGTGAAGTTGTATAAAGCAAGGAACTAAATTCCTTAAAACCAGTTAATCAATTTTTAATAATGATTTGGCAATAATTGAAGGTGTAAAGATAAAATCTGAAGAGTATCAATCGATTAACCACTGTTTATACTTTCTTAAAACCTTAAATTCTCAAATGCAACATTTTTTTTACTAAACAACTTAAAAATCGAAACTAAAAATGTAGATTGCTAGTAACGTCATATTAAAATAAACAATATCCAAATGTTCTATTAGCATTGTGATGACTCTTGCGGGAAAAAATTTAGAAATGAGAATTAGGGTAATAATAAATGATGATTACAAAACAAACAAAAATCAATTAAGATTGAGATTGAAATTGTAGTAGACTGAATGACTTACATGTAATAATATAAACGTATATTGTCCATGAAACTTTCATGTTCTTGATATGTTCAACGATCTTCACGACTTATTTAAATAATATATCATTTGTTTTTTCTTTTGTTTGTGACACTTTCTACCAAAAAAAACAACAAAAAACATATAAAGTACACATAACACCATATAATTTAGCAATAAACATAAGTCCATACCTTAGATAATGAGAGAAAAGTTGTTGATAACAAACCAAACACGTAGTCAACTAAAAAATGAAGAACCACAAGGTAAAATAAATAAGAGAAAATGACTAATTAATTAACATAAAGAAGGAAAAATGAATAGATTTTTTTTTTGAAGAGAGAAAATTGAATAGTTAAGTAACATAAAGAAGAAAAAATGAATAGTTAACTAACATAAATTTCAATGTGCAAGTAAAAATACAAAAACACCATGTACCTTTATTTACATGTGAGGACATAAAAGTCTTTATCTTATTAGTATTTTAAAAAAATTTAAAAAAGAGAAAAAAGATAAAAGAGTTTCTAGCCTTTAGAGAGTGTCACATCACTTCTTCTTGGTTTTCCTTTAATATATATATATAGGTTGATATATTGATTGTTGCATTCCATCTAAGTTTTGGTTATGTAAGAAAAAAAATTCAAATAAAAATATATGTTAAATAATAATAAAAATTTAATACGAATATAGGGTATAATTATATATATATTTTTTTAAAATGTGATGTAAATAATATTTTGTTTTAAATAACAAAAAATGTATTCCATTAAAATAAGTTATCATTTATAACCATTGTTGCATTTCATTTAAGTTTTGGTTATGTAAAAAGAAAAATAAACTCAAATAAAAATATATGTTAGATTAAAAAGAAAAAAAATACTCAATCGCTAAAAATTTAAACTTTTAAAATAAATTTTATTTATAAGCATTGTTAGCTTACTAAAAAAAAGAATAAAATTAAATAACAAAAATATATTCCATTAAAATAAGTTTTCATTTATAACCATTGTTGCATTCCATCTAAGTTATGTAAGAAATAAAATTCAAATAAGAATACATGTTAAATAATAATAAAAATTTAATACAAATATAGGGTATAATTATATATATTTTTGTTAAAAATGTGATGTAAATAATATTTTGTTTTGTTAAAAATATTAATATTGAATATATAAAATAATAAAAATTAGTAAATAAAATTAAAGGATTAACCCATTTAATGCTATATTTGATTTAAAAAAAAATCAAAACTCTAAAAAAATTCTAAAGACTCAATGGAGGATTCTCCTTAACTCTCTCTCTCACTTACATTTTTCTTATATATATATATATATATATATATATATATATATATATTGATTGATGTTAGCTTACTACAAAAAATAATAAAATTAAATAACAAAAATATATTCCATTACAATAAGTTTTCATTTATAACCATTGTTGCATTCCATCTAAGTTTTGGTTATGCAACAAATAAAATTCAAATAAAAATATATGTTAAATAATAATAAAAATTTAATACGAATATAGGGTATAATTATATATTTTTTTGTTAAAAATGTGATGTAAATAATATTTTGTTTTGTTAAAAATATTAATATTGAATACACAAAATAATAAAAATTAGTAAATAAAATTAAATGATTAACCCATTTAATGCTATCTTTGATTTAAAAAAAATTCAAAACACTAAGAAAATTTTAAAGCCTCAATGGAGGCTTCTCCTTAACTCTCTCTCCTACATTTTCCTTTATATATATATATATATATATATATATATATATATATTGATTTATATATTGATGATTGATTGTTTGATGTTGATGTACTGATTCAGTTTAATCCATTACTTGGAGGCAAATGTAAGCATATTTTGCCAAGAAACTTTGTTAAGTTTCAAGCATCCCTAACCCGTTAACATATATACATAACAATATCTTTCAACATTTTGTTCTCTTATCAATGTACGATAAACCAAGTCAACCACAATTCAATACTTGGGAATATGTTATTCTCATGATGCCAATATCTTCTAGATTTGCTTTATAGAAATATATTGATGATTGATTTAATTTTAGTTATGATATACAAAAACAATCAAAGAGATTGTTTGTACTATTATTTTAGGAGTTCTTATTTCCACATTACAATTTAAAAATTGAATAAAATTATAAGGTGTTCCTTTTGTAAAACATTTTTTTTATTTTGAAGGGTAATATCTCCTATTTCGTTTGTATACCATCTTCTATTGATGTGTGATAACTAAAACTCAATATTAACTTCAAATTTTGAAAATCCTATTTCATTCATACATCACATCATAGTTGTGATATAAAACATCTAGAAGTATGACATGGTTAACTCATTCGAGGCAACATAACTTACTACAAAAAATGGCTTCCTTCTTTTACATACACAATTCCTTCTTTCATTTTCTTTTTGTTTTACCAATGTGGGATAAACAAACTTAACACATATTCTATATAATTCTTCCTTTTATATAAAGATATATTGATGATTAATATATTTCTTGTATTGAAATAATATTTAAGTTTTATTAAAAAAAAATTACGCATACTTTTGGAGGACGAACATGGCTTATATAGTCAAATGATTAACATGGCTTATAACATTTCACTTTAATCAAAAACTTGTACGCAAGTATAACATATTTAACAAACCAACCTTGTTACATTTAGGAATCCTTAACCCTTTAATATATATATATACACAATTACACCTTCCATCATTTTTTTGTCAATGTAGGATAACCCAAAATCAACCACATTTCAAGATTTGAGAATTACTCAAATCTCAACGTGCAAGTCATTCTCATTGGTTGTGTTCCTTTAATATATACACTACGTACTATATCTTCCAACATTTTGCTTTTCTATCAATGTGGAATAACCCAAATCAAACTTGGTGATAGGTATACATATTTAGTAAACCAACCTTGTTAACATTAAGGAATCCTTAACCCTTTAATATATATACACAACTACATCTTCCAATCACTACTAGAAAAACTCAAATTTCCGACGAAAATTACCGACGGATACAAACCGACGGTAATTACCGACGGATTTCATTTAAAAAAATTAAAAAAAAAATAGATAATTAAATATCCGTCGGTAATTACCGACGGTTTTAAATCCGTCGGTAATTACCGACGGATTACCGACGGTTTTAAATCCGTCGGTAATTACCGACGGATTACCGACGGATTATTTAATTTAAAAAATAAAAAATAAAAAATAAAAAATAAATAATACGTCGGTAAATACCGACGGATTACCGACGGATTATTTATTTTTTATTTTTTATTTTTAAAAAATTCAAAAATTAAAGAAATATTTTTTATATATTTTTAAATATCTTAAAATATATATTTTTTCACGACTTAAACACAAACATATGTTAAAATATGATTCGTCAAGGCCCGATCATGTTCATTAAGTGTCACTGAAGTCCATAAAGGTCTATACACTGCATTAACAACCACTAAGTCAAATATGTATGTTTGTATATGTGTATATATGTATGAATGTTTGTATGTATATACATGTATTGTTGTATGTATACGTGTATGATAGTATATGTACACGTATGTATATACAATACATATATGTTTGTGTGTCATGTGTATTATCTATATATTTATGTATGTTTGTATATGTGTATATATGTATGAATGTTTGTATGTATATACATGTATGTGTGTATGTACATGTGGATGATAGTTTACGTGTGATAGTAGTATATGTGTATGATAGTATATATACACGTATGCATATACAGTACATATATGTTTGTGTGTCTTGGTGTACTATCGGTATGTTTGTATATACGGTACATATATGTATATGTGTATGATAGTATATGTACACGTATGCATGTATATATAGTACATATATGTTTGTGTGTCATTGTGTACTATCTATATGTTTATGTATGTTTGTATATGTGTAGATATGTATGAATGTTTGTATGTATATACATGTATGTGTGTATGTATAGGTGGATGATAGTATATGTGTACATATGTATATACAGTACATGTATGTTTATGTGTCATGTGTACTATCTATATGTTTATGTATGTTTGTATATGTGTATATATGTATGAATGTTTGTATGTATATACATGTATATGTGGATGTATATGTGTGTATGTATATGTACATGTATATATGATAGTATATGTATGAGTGTTTGTATGTATATACATGAATGTATGTATGTGTATATACACATGTAGTTGCTTATATGTATACAATACATACTATACATACATATGTTTGTATATCTCATACATGTCTAGCTATATGTGTATGTAAGTTTGTATATATGCCATCTGTATGTCTATATGTGTATACATGTCTATATGTGTATGTATATTTGTATATGTGTATATATATGTAGGGGTGAGCAGCGGAACTGGGTACCCGCCTTTGGAACCGGAACCGCTCCGGAACTGCCGGTTCCGGAACCGGAACCGGAACCGATGTGACTGGTTCTGGTTCCGGTTCCTAAAATAACGAAACCGATGGGACTGGGTCCGGTTCCGGTTTTCATTTTTTTAGAACCGCTACCCGCTGGGTACCCGCCGGGACCGGTTCCGGGACCGGGTACCCGGAACCGCCGGGTACCCAGAACTGGAACCGCTGGGTACCCGGTATATTTTAATAGAAAATATCTATTATTTATTACATTATATATTTAATCTAAAAGAAAAAACATTAATAAACTAAAAATAACCTATTAGGGTTTAGATTTCCATTCACGTTCACATTCAGTCATTCATCGCTTCACTCTCACTCTCACTCTCTCACGGTCTCACCCCGCCGCCGCAGTTCGCCCCTGTACACCCCTCCGGCCGCCGCTGCACACCCCTCCGGCCACCGCTGCACATCGCCCCTGCACACTCCCCTCCGGCATCCTTCTCCCTCCTCTCTCAGGTATGCCATGTGCATTCTTTTCTTATCTTTTAGTAAAACATGATTCCTTTTAGTAAAACACAATGACATTTAAAGATTTCATATTTGGTCATCGTGGTTCACCTTCACCATATATGCTTATTAGAGCACAAATGCATAAATTATTTTGGGTCTTGCATCAGGTTTCATAAATATAAATTATTTTGGGTCTTGCATCAGGTTTGTTTAGCAATGGCATTGAGATTGCAGAATTTTAGGTTTCCAAGGGACGTATAAAAGTATATAATTGCGGTTTGAGAGATTGAAGGAATACATACCTAGTTTCTTGATTCACTAAGGATTACATATAACCTGTTTGTTTCCTTTTGCACAGAGTCTTTATCAGATTGTATGCTGTTTGTTTTAGAAAAGTTGTTGCTGCACATATCAATGAAGTTTTCTAAAAGTTGATTGAGTAAGCAATAGGATCATCATAACTAATTGTAATTTGTGTGCATCTATCTTAGTGAATCATTCTTTTGTTCTGGGTTTGTTGTTACTTGATGATAAATGATTCAATCTGAGACAAGAGTCTCCATTTTTGGTACTTGATGGATGATTTGAAGATCTAGAAATTAATTGCCAGCGGGTACCCGGAACCGGAACCGGTTCCCAGCTAAAAATATATATAGTTTGCTTAAGGTTATATTCTTTTGTTTTTGTAGCAAAAGCAATAAGATGTTTTTATATGTATATATATATATGTATGTATGTAATGTGGGTATATATATGTATGCAATGTGGGTATGTATGTATGTATGTATGTAATGTGGGTATGTATACAGGTATGTATCTATATATGTATATATAGTTTGGGCAATTTTAGATGTGTATATATATTCAATAGACGTGTCATCCAAAACTCTTTTAGACCTACGGTTTGACTTCCAAATAGTCAAACCATTACATTAGTGCTTTCAAGTCATTCAATAGACTTCTAACTTCATTGACACCTACGGTTTGACTTTCCAATAGTCAAACCATTACACGTAGGGTTTTAAAGTCATCCAAAACTCTTCTAGACCTACGGTTTGACATTCAAGTAGGCAAACTATTACATGTCGTGCTTTCAAGTCATTCAATAGACTTATAACTTCATTGACACCTACGGTTTGACTTTCCAATAGTCAAATCATTACACGTAGGGTTTTAAAGTCATCCAAAACTCTTCTAGACCTACTGTTTGACTTTCAAGTAGGCAAACAATTACATGTCGTGCTTTCAAGTCATTCAATAGACTTATAACTTCATTGACACCTACGGTTTGACTTTCCAATAGTCAAATCATTCCACATAGGGTTTTAAAGTCATCCAAAACTCCTCTACACCACTTGTACTGATTATGTCGACTAACTACTTCTTTCCTTGTTGTAGTTATTGAATATGTCGACAGATAGAGGATGGATGTATAAAAAGAATGACCGTCACGGATTGTTGGACGAAGTGTTAGAGGTGGAATATTACGGTGTAGGCCATTGCGTTGTAGTTATGTTCAAGTGTACCTGGTTTGATAGCCCAAGGGGGGTTAGAGTCGATCCTAAACATGGGTTGATTGATATCAAATACAAGTCCAGACTCGGAGGTGACGACTATTACGTTCTAGCATCACAGGCGGAACAAGTGTACTACACACCGTATCCTTCAGACACTAAGGATTTAAAGGACTGGTGGGCTGTTGTGAAGACCAAAGCTCGTGCAATATATGAAGTTGCAGAAAGGGCTATTGATGTCTTGGACGATGATAACGCGGACGAAGAACCATTCTTTCAAATCAACGAACGAGTAACTCATAATACAAACACAGAGGTAAATGAGGACCTCGATTATGTCCGTCTTGTCACAGGGGAGGTCACCGTAGTCGCCACACATAACGAAGATGCACCCAATCACGAATCTAGAGACGACGAAGATGCACCCGGGCATGAAGCTAGCGACGACGACGAAGAATTTGAAGATGTGGACGACGATTCAGATAGCGAAAACGAACCTATGTTATCTGATCTCTCGTCTGATGACTAGCATGTCTTAGTTATTTAGACATTATTTCATAATAATTATATCTTTATAAGTTGTACTCTTGTATCCTTTGTGTTTGCAAGTTCGTTCGATGACTAGTGTGTTTTATGATTTATGTATTACATCTTCGTGTCTCCAAATTCAAACATTGACAACTAGTGTGTTCGAACCATTCTTATATATTTAGATGTCGGCACGCCCTACTCGAGGTAAAGGGGGTAGAAGTAGAGTGGGGAGTACCAACTCCGCAGGGCGTGGTGACATGTCGATAGACGATTCTGACGGACTAGACCAGGTTCCGGATGACGTGGTTGCGACGCCGTCACCTGGATCTCATTCGAGGGTTATAGGCATCCGTATTTCATCCGAGACGCCTCGGTCTCAGGGTACGAGACCGCTGATCGAGTTGACTACAGTCGGCTTGTAAGTAGATTTGGTATATGTTTAATCCTAATACATAATAAACCGGTTCTAATGTTTTTTGTATTGTATATTTTGCAATTGTGAAGGTTTAAGAAAACGGAGGTTCGTCGGGGGGTCTTGAAAATCTTTCGGACCACGTTCGCCGGTCCATGGGCTCACTATAAGGAT
Source organism: Saussurea involucrata (assembly GCA_033807775.1). Classification (NCBI taxonomy): domain Eukaryota; kingdom Viridiplantae; phylum Streptophyta; class Magnoliopsida; order Asterales; family Asteraceae; genus Saussurea; species Saussurea involucrata. The sequence goes on along the minus strand of CM066320.1, from coordinate 61,407,870 downwards.
GTCCCTGATTCACACTTCACGATGATGTTGGATCGTGTCCGGGTTTGTATTTTAGTCCATTAAACTACCTGTTTTAATTTATTTTACTTAATCGAAACAATGTGTATGCAGTTGCGTTATAGTTGGCCGCCTCATATGGACGCCGACATTCTACTTGCCATACGGCGCCACGTGAGGAGCCGGTATTCAGATACGATGCGTGATGCCCGTTAGTATGCTGCCGATCAACTACTAGCTATCGAGGGTATAGAGTTCGATAATTATGACTATCAGATGCTTATCCCATACCCCCCTGAGTGGATAATGAACGAGTATTGGGTCCAAATGATTGACCGGGTAAGCGTTGTTGAATATTTTAATCTGGTTGTACAATTTGATTTATGTCTAATTTTTAACAGGCATGGAACAAGGACGAGTTCAGGCGTTCATCTAAGGCTAATACGTCCAATCGTAATACCAAATATCGAGGGAAGACATCGAGTCACTGTGGCGGATCCATTACTACTGCTATGCATCGGGACCGCATGGTAATTTATTATCCACTACGCTAAATGTATATAGTTGATGAATATAAACCTATATATGTATATATACATGACTTTGTTATCTATTGACATTTGAAGTTGTCTATTGTAGAGAGAGGCTTGGGGCCGTGAGCCTACTGGTGGGGAGGTCTATGAGAGGTTGCACTGCACTAACCGGAAGCTTATACCAGGTGCGACCAGTCCGTCCACGGATCCTCCGATCTACTCATACCCAAAAGCAGCTGACGTTGCGGTAAGTTCCATTATAGTGGTAGATTGTTTTTCTATATATGTATACGTGTATATAAGTGGCATATGTATCGGCAATTGCCTATAAGAGTATGTGTATGCGTACATGTCTATATACGTATGAATGTTTGTATGTCTGTACATGAATTGCTATGTATATATATTTGTTTTTGTTTTACAAGATAGATAGAAGATATAGCAAACTTTGTTATAGAGTTGTGTAATTTGATTCATTTAGTTTGGGCTGCCATTGTTGGGTGGACGATAGGATTGTTTTGATACTACACATATAATGGATATGTTCAAATTACAGTCGAAATGCTGCCGAATTTTCTATATATGTTAACACATTGTTTTTGTAAAACCATATGATACCTACGGACATATTAGAGCGGAGGAGTACCCCGGTTTACCTCCCGACGCCGTTCCACCCAATGACTCAGACTTGTGGAAGCGTAGTGTCGGGGGACGACGTAAGGGCCGTTATTTTGGATTCGGGACTCAGGATCCCGAATATGCTATGTCCGGTAATTCAGGTGCCGCTACGAGTGGGAGCTCTCATCACGACGAGGAGGTATGTATGCTTGTCAAATGTGTAATAGTTATACGTTTGTCAAATGTCGTCTAAATTTGTTTTATGTTTATCAAATGTTGAATTTTAGTGGGATGCACTTAGAGAGGAGGTACGACAAGAAAAGAAGCGAGACTCAAAATGGGGGAGGAAGCGAAACAAGACCGAGAAGCAAGGAAAGCATTGGAGGAGAAAGTGAAAAAGTTTGAAGCCTTTATGATGCAGTTTGGAAGTTCCCCCGCTCCCCCCTCAGTTTAGTTTGTTTTGTATTTGGGATAAAATTGTAATTTGTTTACGGATATGATATTTATTAAATACAATAGTATTTTGTAATAGTTTTTGCCCAGGAATTAAATACAGGTTTTTTGTACAGTTTATTATGTATTTTTAATTATTATTTTTTTAATTAAAATAAACATTACCGACGGATTACCGACGGATTTGTCGTCGGTAATTTTTATATAATATAGATTAATATTTAAATTTATTTAGATTTAATTTAATTTAAATAATTTTACCGACGGCCAAATCCGTCGGTAAAGAGGACCGTCGGTATATGCCGGCGTCGGTGATCCGTCGGTAATCCTGGCCGTCGGTAAATTCCGTCGGTAAATTAATTACCGACCAGGTTTTTTCCGACGACGATTACCGACGGTTTACCGACGGATTTAGCCGTTTACCGACGGATTACCGACGGATTTGGCCGTCGGAAATTTGAATTTTTTTTGTAGTGAATATTTAGGTTTTTTTATCAATGTGGGATACGCAAAATCAACCACATTTCAAGATTTGAGAATTACTCAATTGTGGGATAACCTAAAATGAACCACATTTCAAGATTTGAGAATTACTCAAATCTCAATGTGTCAAGTCATTCTCTTTAGTTGTTCCTTTAATATATAAACAACTACTATATCTTCCAACATAATACTTTTCTATCAATGTGGGATAACCCTAATCAAAACTTTCGAGGCAAGTATAGCATATTTAGCAAACCAACCTTGTTAACATTTAAGAATCTTTTAACCCTTTAATATCTATATATACACAACTACATCTTCCAGCATTTAGTTTTTTTTATTAATGTGGGACAATCCAAAATTAACCACATTTCAAAATTTGAGGATTACTCCAATCTTAACGTGTCAAGTCATTCTCTTTGGTTGTATCTTTAATATATACACAACTACATCTTCCATCGTTTTGCTTTTCTATCGATGTGGGATAACCCAAATCAAACAAATTTCAATATTTGAGTATTATTAAAATCTTGTTGTGCCAAGTCATTATACTTGGTTGTTCTTTAATATATATATATATATATTAATATTATATAGTGGCGTAATAATTTGTAAACAATCCTTATCGTGCAAGCTTTGTAAACCGTGGATTTCATAGGTTTTTTTGATGAAATTGTTTCATATATTTGTGTTTTTTATGTAAAAACAAAAAAGTTCCATTAAACTGAGAAAATATTTGAAACAGTTTGAAACAGTTTCATAGGAATAAAAAGAATACACGAAACTACATAAAAAACACAAATATATGAAACAATTTCATCAAGAAAACCTATGAAATCCACGGTTTACAAAGTTTACACGATAAGGATGGGTTACAAAATAGCAGGCTTCTATATATATATATATAGGTGTTAAATCAAATGAGAACCACAAATATGTTACAAAACCGTGAGAACTGATATAAAAATATTTTTTTAATCAAATGAGAGGATTTAAGATATTTTTCTTCCAATACATTTGTTTCATAATATGATAGTTTCACACGGATTTGTTTCACCATGTGAATATTTTTTACGTATAGTTTTCATTTCACTAGGTGAATCAAAAAAAAAATTCCACATGTAATATTTTCACAAGGTGAACACGAACATATGTGAAACAATATCTTAAAACATATGTTTTGAGGAAACAAATCATGTAAAAAAATATTTTTATATTGGTTCTCACAAGTTTGTAACATATTTGTGCTTCTCATTTGACTATCAGGCTCCGTAAAATGGAAACCTTGCACTTGTTGCACCCCCTTACAAACCAGTGTGCATATACATATACGTGCAAGAATATACATATAATTGACATACATTCATATGGGATAATGCATATATGCATCTCAGATTATGCATATATGCACACTGGATTGTAAGGGGCTGCAACAAATGCAAGGTTTGCATCTGATTTGTATCTTATATATATATATATATATTATCAATATGGGATAACCCGAAATTAACCACATTTCAAAATTTGAGGATTACTCCAATCTCAGTGTGTCAAGTCATTCTCTTTGGTTGTTCCTTTAATATGTTCACAACTACAGCTTCCAACATTTTGATTTTCTATCAATGTGAGATAACTCAAATCAACCACATTTCAAGATTTAAGTATTACTCAAATCGTATTGTGCCAAGTCATTATACTTGGTTGTTCCTTTAATATATATTAATTGATATATATATATATATATATATGTGTAATAACCGAGTCCCTTGTAAATATAATGAGGTTATGTGGGCTTAGTTTGAATTGTGGAAGTTTAGGGGATTTTGCAAAAATTTCGAAAAAATGGTTAAAACCCCTAAAACCCTCATTTCTTCCTGATTAGTGTGGAGGAGGCTTGAGAGAGAGTGACTTGGGAGTTCTCGCAATCTGGGAAGAAAAAGCTTGGAATTGGAAGCATTTATGGATTGTTGTGGTGGTTTTTGGTGATAGACAACCTCAAATGGATGAGTGTATGGTTTTATTGTTGAATTATCGATTAATCATCGTAAGAGTGAAATTAAAAGTGTTATTTTTATATCAATTAAAGGTTCAAAACCAACATGGGATGGACTGAGTTTGGATTTGAGGTGACATTTTAGTGGGGCTTTTTTGCGTAGATACCCAGTGCCCAGGAATCGCCCAAATCCGGGTAGGAGAAACCCAGAAGAGGGTAAAACCCGACAAGAATTAAATCCCGACTGTGACCGGTATCCGGATGTGGATAAACCCGGATGCAGGGATGTTCGTACGTAGAACCCTGAAGGGTGAAACCCGGGTAAGTATAACCGGGTTCTGAGAGGAATCCGGGTGAGGAGAGTAATCCGGGTGAGGCGAGGAATCCGGATTAGGGAGAATCTGGTTGAGGATAAATCCCGGTAAGTGGTATCCGGATGAGGCCGAAATCCGGTAATGTCCGAAAACTGGACGTGGGTTATCTGGTAGTTGGTTGTCGGGTTCTCTCAGCTTCATTCCACACAGTTCGTTGGTTCTTTCGAGCGAAACCTAAGGTGTCGATTAGAGAGTCTCGGGATTTGGAAAGTCAATCAATGTGGGATGTTTTTAGTGATTTATTACTCTCGTGTGTTGGATTGAAATGTGGGTGTGCGGGTAGAGGATAATTAGCTCGAGTGAGAAAGAGCATAGCGTGGACGGTAGTCTTTCTAAACTAATTTTGTTTACGTATGAATTTTAAATATACGTAATGATGTTTGAATAGCGTGTTTTTACGTTGCTTTAAATATACATGAAAGTTGTGGCATTTTAAATGTGGGTTATGTGGGATGGGGACATGCGATGGTTTATTGTATGTATATGGGGAACGTGTCCCATGCATAATAAATAAATTTGTTTCATATGATAAAATCAAGGGCGGGTGTGTGCCCTAACACGTTGTCACAAGTGTGTGCGTGACCATAACATGGGCCATCAGCATGTGTCGAGCGTGTACTTATCTTGCTTAAAGTGTGACTGTTTATAAATGCTTATAAACTTTTTTTTTCATTGATATTTGTGGTGTGATGTTGGTGGTTAGAGGGATCTCTCTAGACTTCATGGTCTAACCCTCGTTTTTCAAAACTAAAACCTTTTCAGGCAAACAGGTAATTGAGTGCTCGGTTAAGGGAAAAAGACAAGATGTGAGCTTGGGGCTTGCGCTCAGAGGAGGATTTATAAATATTGGTAGATTGTGTTAGGCTTTCCACTAGACTTATATTTTAAATTTCTCAGCTGTGATTCGGTTGTTTTCGCAAACCTTAGTGATGTAACTCGCATGTGTGAGTTGACGTTTTTGGGCCAATTTAGCGTTTTTATATATATTTCAATAGTATATGGTGTGTTTGAATGTGTGGGTTGTCACAATTGGTATAAGAGGGATAACTTAAGGGATTTAGGTGACCGGACGAGCCTAAACTTAGACAGTGGGATTAGGAGGCACATCTGAGATTTAGGAAGGCCTTAGGGTAGACCTCAACAGGGAACCACTAGGTCTTTGGCCTAGTGGCCACCTCTCTTCCGTAAACGCTTCCTCCTGGCGCTCCATAGCTCAGGTTCGAGTCTAGGGGAAGACATGATGTCTTTTCCGGTACGAGCCTATAGAGGTCGGGCTTGTAGGGTCCACAAATGTGGACCACGGGTCCATGAGGTACCCGCCAATAAACCCTTTTTTAGACCTCAACAGGGACGTGAATAATAGGGTAGTGAGAACTTTCATGTAAGGTAAATTCAAAATTACATCTGGCTAGTGTAATTGGGAATTTACAGGTACATATATGTGCTTATTTTGCCTTGTTATTTTGGAACTATTGTCCTAAGCTATTTAATTGTGTGTTATTTCAATAAGCAAAGAAGTTGGAAACAACTTTTAGGAGTAGGTTAGTGCCGGTTGAGGAGGCAATCCCGGTCGAGGAGATCATGGTGGACAGATGGGTCGACCCTCCGAGACAAGTGGCCAGTCGTGGAAGAGGAGGAGGTCGTGGGAAAAAGAAAGGAAAGGCACTCCGACGAGCTACGACTTAGGTGGGTGAGGCTATTGGAGAATCCGAGGATAGAAGAAAACTCTTGTTACCCATCGAACGAGGAGCGTGGAGGCTCCTGAGGAGCGGGAATTGTCTCAACAAGAGTTCAGCGATTGAGAGAGGTAGGGTCGTGGGAGAGGCCGCACCTAAGATTTTGTGACTGAAGATAAGTTTACTACCGAGTAGAAGCAAGTTGCAGGAGACCTTGCAAGTGTTGTTGGACCGCCAAACCAAGTATACGTCGGATGGTCGGACTAAGAGTGGGAATGAAACGGGGGCTGATGCGTCTAGCCTAACCGCAACTGAGTTAGGTGGTCACTCTCAACTAACCTCGTTTGTGCCTAGCGACTCTAAGCCGGTTATGGGATGTACCATCGAAATTTTCGTGTCATGCAAGCCTCCTTCCTTCAACGGGGAACACAACCCGGTTTTGGCCTTGAGGTGGATCCGAGAAATGGAGTTGGCTCTCGACATGAGTAAGTGTATCGAGGAAGACAAGGTGTTGTTTGCTATGTCAACGTTTCAATCAAATGCCATTTTCTGGTGGGATATAGAGATGAGTGGAGACGGGGTGGAAGTGGCCAAGATGACTACTTGGGAGTCGTTCACCAAGAGGTTCAGGGCTCAGTTTTGTCCGTTAGCGGCAGTTAAGAAACTGGAGGAAGAATTTTTGGGACTTGAACAAGAAGCGATGTCAGTACAATAGTACACTTCTAAGTTCATTGAGAAAGCGCGATTTGCGGAGTTATATGTGCCTACTGAGAAAAGGTGCATCGAGAGATACATTTGGGGTCTGGAGAGTAGTATGAGAGAATTGGTTCAAATGAGAGACCCTTTTACTTTTCAAGCGGCGGTTGATGCGGCGGAACTTATTGAGAAGGAAAACAACCGACAGATGACGGAAATGGGTGGTAATAAGAGAAAATAGGAAGGACTCGTGCGTGATGCCAAGAGGTCCAAGGTCTCAAGACCCGAGTCAACGGTGGGACCAATGTTTGGGGAGAAGCATGTGGAACATGCAACCGAGTGCACCGTGGGGAATGTTCCTTTGAGTCAGATTGTTACAAGTGTGGGAAGTTGGGACACATAGCTCGGGAGTTCCCTAACCCTAGAGCTTGCGATCTTTGTGTGTCCAGATCACATTAAGCTTGACTGCCCGCAGTTGAATAATGGATCATCAAGGTAGCTTTAGAGGTGGTCAAGGAGGAAGAGGTGGGGAGAGAAAGATGGTCCGGCACGGGCAAAAGCAAGGGCTTTTCACATGACAATTGAGGATGCAGTGGAGATACCGGATGTGGTAGTAGGTACCTTTCTTATAAATTCAAATCTTGCTAGAGTGTTATTTGACTCAGGAGCAACCCGTTCGTTTGTATTGCTGACTTTCTGCCGTGTTTGCATGTCAAAATGTTGTATTGAGGTGGAGGGTCACTCTTTTCCATTGCGGTTGTACCGAATGGGTATGGGTTAGTTTGACGTTATTGTGGGGATGTATTGATTGGCTAGACATAATACCAGCATTGTGTGCAACAAGAAGATGATCCGTATCACTTTACCTGATATGTCCGAAGCGGTAATTTATGGTGATAGGCGTAAGTGTAAGCCTTGCCTTATCTCCATGATAAAAGCGAGGCATTGCTTAGAGAAGGGGTGTCAGGGTTTTCTAGCGTATGTGATAGACCCTAAGAAAGATAAGAAAGTGGTAGAGGATGTCCCGGTAGCGAGCGAGTACCTAGAGGTGTTTCCGGATGACCTGACGGGTTTACCCCCGGATCAGCAAGTCGAGTTTAGGATCGATTTGATACCTTGAGTGGCACAGGTTGTGCGTGCACCTTACCGGTTGGCACCGATGAAAATGAAATAGATGATGACACAAATGCAAGAATTGCTATTTGCAAAACAAGGGTTTCATACGTCCTAGTTCATCACCTTGGGAGAGCGCCAATACTTTTTGTCAAGAAGAAGGATGGGTCTATGCGGGTGTGCATAGACTATCGTGAGCTTAATAAGGTGACAGTCAAGAACAAGTACCCGCTTCCAAGGATCAAGGATTTGTTTGATCAGGTGAAAGGGGCGAGTTTCTTCTCGAAGATAGATTTGAGGTCCGGTTATCATCAGTTGAAGGTGAGGGAATAAGACGTACCCAAGACGGCTTTTCGCACGAGGTACGGGCATTACGAGTTTCTAGTCATGCCTTTCGGTTTGACTAATGCCCTGACGGTATTCATGAACTTGATGAATCGAGTGTGTAGTTTGCTTTTAGATAAGTGTGTGATCGTGTTCATAGATGACATCCTCGTCTATTCTAGATCTCGAAGTTAGCACGATGAGCATCTTCGTTTTGTGTTGGATTTGTTGCCGCGAGAGAAGTTGTTTGCTAAATTCTCAAAGTGTGAGTTTTGGTTGAGGGAAGTTCAATTTCTAGGACACGTGGTGTCGGGGGAGGGTATCAAGGTGGACCCGACCAAGGTTGAGGCCAATAAAGAGTGGGAGCCACCAAGATCACCATCGGAGGTGAGAAGTTTCCTTGGTTTAGCGGGCTACTATCAGAAGTTCATTCGGGAATTTTCCTGGATAGCTACTCCATTGACCGCTTTTTGAGTGGACTGAGGCCCAAGAAGCGGATTTTAGCAAGTTGAAGGAGAAGCTGAGTAGCGCCCCGATTTTATGTTTGCCCAATGGGTCTGAAGGATTTGTGATCTATAGCGATGCATCCAAGTTGGGTTAGGGTGTGTACTTATGCAGGACGGGAAGGTGATTACTTATGCATCTCGTCAATTGAAGGATCACGAGAGGAGTTATCCTACTCATGACATGCAGTTGGCAGCGGTGGTTTTCGCCCAAAAAATTTGGAGACACTATCTTTATGGAGTTAAGTGTCAGATCTACACTGACCATAAGAGTCTCAAGCATTTATTCGACCAGAAGGAGTTGAATATGAGACATAGGCGATGGGTGTAATTATTGAGTGGTTATGATTGTGAGATTCTTTACTATCCAGGTAAAGCGAATGTAGTAGCCGATGCTGTGAGTCAGAAGGAAAGAGGAGAGCCAACCAAGGTGTTAGCCTTTTGAGTTAGAGCAACATCCAATCTCTTAGGAGAAATTAAGAAGATCCAAGAGGAAGTGTTAGTGGGGGGAAATTTGAAAAGTGAGAGAATCGTTGGATTTGTAGCATCCTTGGAAGGTAATAGTAGCAGGGTGAGATGTTTAGGAAACCAGGTGTGGGTTCCTAAGCTAGGAGAATTGCAAAAGTAGATTATATATGAAGCAACATAGTTCTCGTTATTCGGTACATCCGGGAACCAATAAGATGTACCGGGACTTGAGACGGTTCTATTGGTGGCGAAGAATGAAGAAAGATGTCGCTCACGTTGAGCGGTGCCTGACATGTTTGAAGGTCAAGGAGGAACAACAAAGAACTTACGGGGAACTACAACCTCTAGAGATACCGGTGTGGAAGTGGGATAACATTACGATGGACTTCTTCATGAAGTTACCAAGGACCCCGAAGGGGTACGATGTCATTTGGATGATAGTGGATCGTCTCACCAAATCGGCTCACTTTTTACCTATCAAGGAGACTTCCCCGTTGGACAAGTTTGCGAGATTGAACGTTGAAGATATAATATCCAGGCATGGCATACCGTTGGCCATAGTCTTCGATCGTGATGGTCGTTTCACGTCGTCGTTTTGGAAGAGCCTTCAAAGGGAGTTGGGTACGCAACTTAAGTTGAGTACCGCTTACCATCCTCAAACGGATGGGAAGAGTGAGAGAACTATACATACGTTGGAAGACATGTTGCGAGCGTGTGCAATCGATTTTAAGGGCTCTTGAGAAGCCCATTTTCCGTTGATATAGTTTTCATACAACAATAGTTACGATGCCATCCTTCAAGCGGCACCCTTTGAGGCACTGTATGGGCACAAGTGTAGAACGTCTTTATGTTGGAATGAAGTGGGAGAGAAACAATTAGCGGGACCGGAGATTGTGCAGATGATGCTGATAAAATCATTCTGATTCGAGAGAAGTTAAGGGTGGCTCAAGACCGCCAAAAGATGCATGGGAACAGAAGAAGGAAACTAATTGAATTCCAAGTGGGAGACAACACGATGCTTAAGGTCTCGCCTTGGAGGGGCATAATTCAAACAATCTGAGATTAAGATCAGAAGATACTTACAGTCAGAAATATTTGAGCTCCCCCTCAAATCATGATAAGATGATTTTAAATTTTATAAGCTCCCCCTTAACATGTGCAAAGAATCTTCATTTAAACTAAATCTGCAAAAATGACAAGACTTGGATCAAAGTATCCTTAATCATTAAAACGAGTTCTGAATTACCAGGATTGAAGTAAATTCAGAAGTCGCAGTCATTGAAGAACGAGTCCTGATCTGAAATGATTAGAAGTCAATAATCTTTGAAGAATGAGTTCTGAACTGTTGTATTCAGAAGTGTAAATCTTTGAAGAAGGAGTTCTGAACTGTTGTATTCAGAAGTCATAAACTTTGAAGTACGAGTCATGAGCTGATTTAGTCACAAGTCTAAATCTCCGGTACACTCAAGTTCTAAACTAATGTGTTTAAAAGCCACAAACTTTGTACTCCCCCTTTAAAGCACATGTACTCTTCTTCAATATTATGCACAATTTCTCTTCTTTTTCTAGCCATGTGTTTGTTATACTTATAACATTCAGCGCTACACATGATGAACCTTCAAAACAGATTAAGTAGATTTTGGTACCCAACGGAACTTGGGTCATGGTTTGTTAGGTGCAGTTTTATTTGAAGAAATTTTGTATGTACCATACCAGTATTGAGCATAATCTTTATGAACAAAGTCATTAGGTCCACAATAAGAACAACAAATTTTCTTTTGGGCTAACCTGATTAATTGATTTACAGAATAAACTAAATCAGGTTTGACAAAAGATTTACCTTGATATGCATTGTTCTTCTTGGCATTTGGAGTGGGAACCGTTGACTTCGGAACATCTTTCTCGGGAGCTGTGCCTTTAACTCTCCAAACCATCTTTACCTTCTTGACAATTTAATTATCTTTAGGCTTAGAAGAAGTATTATCTTTATAGGCATAGACAAATTATTATTTGAATTATCAAACAGAGGATTGTAGAATAGATTGGAAGGACAAATCTGATATGTTGAAAAACTTTTTGTTTTTGAAGAAACATTTGCGTAAAATGAACTTGAAGTTGTTTTAAAAGAATGCACAAAATCAGTTGACTCATCATATGGAGATTGAACAATAGTATCTGGACTAGCTTGTTCAGATAACTAAACTTTAAAGTTTATGTCTTCAAGTTCTTTAATTCTGTTAAGCAAAACATTTCTCTCTTTGGATAACAAATCAAAATTCCTTTGAATGTCAAATTTAACCTTCTTCTCTTGCATAATTTCAGCAGATAAACCAGATAAATTCTTTGTCAGCTTCTTTATTTCATTTTGAAATTTTTTTCTTTCATCTGAATAAACATCTTTCACACTTTTTGCTCTAAAATCGTCAACTTTCATCTTTCAAGCTCTTTTCTTTCGATATCTAATTCTTTCTCCAAATCAAATAATTTCAACGAAAGTTCATTACTTTTTGCTTCAAAAGATTTTCTTTTAGTATCAAACTCAGATCTCTCTTTCTCAAGCTTTTCCTTTTCTAAAAAATAAAACCTTTTCAAAATTTGAAATTTGTTTTGAAAGTTTTATATTTATAGTCTCACAAGACAAAATTCTTCTTTTAAAATTCTTTCTTTCAGAATCTAAGATCTTCTCTAAACGGTTCTTGTCATCTTGAAAACGTGTGTGGTCAAAGTCCAATTTCTTGACAACTTTTGCTTTGATCTCCTTTTCTGCTTGAATACCTTTCAAATCTTTTATTTCAGTTTCAAGACATGAAACCTTTTCCTTCTACTTAACGTTCTCACATTGTATGTCTTTTGTATTATCTTGAAGCTTCTTCGTTTGATCCTGAAGATTTGAATTCTCAAGTTTCAAATAGTCTCGTTCAGTTTCAAGAATTGGTATTTCAGGCATATACATTATTGCACAATCACTGTTTGAGTAACGTGTATTCCCATTTTCATCTGTCGTAGGCATCTTGCTATAAACCTGAAAAGAAAATCAAACACGAAAATTAGATGTAAAATATCAAAAATATTGACAAAATATTACCTAATAGAGTGATCGTCAAAAGAAACTTCGCTTAGAAGTTGTATTTGTGCACATGTGAATAATATGAAAATCAACAGAATATACTGTAATAACAAGAAAATGATAACAAATTTCAGCTCTTTAAACTCCAGACAGTTATCTTCAAGCTTTTATGTCCCCCTACTGAGACTTTTCGCAGACCAAACAAAAACTTTTCTTTTTGCAGAGCGTTGGTTGCAAGAACTTTACTTTTCGCAGGCGTTGGTTGCAAAAAGTTTTCTTTTCGCAGAGCGTTGGTTGCGAAAACTTTACTTTTCGCAGGCGTTGGCTGCGAAAACCTTTCTTTTCGCAGGCGTTGGTTGCGAAAGCTTCACTTTTCGCAGACGCGTGTTGCGAAAATTATTCTTTTTGCACACACTTGTTGCGAAAACTATACTTCAACACTAGACCCTTGCGAAAACTTTCTTGCGAAGACTCCTTGATGAACTTGCAAAAACTTCAGATGAACTTGCGAAAACTTCAGATCTTGCGAAAAGTCGAACCAGAAAACTCTAATCTGCCATATCTTGCTCGATTCTTTGAATGTTTTGATGAAATTTTGTAGGATTGCTCGAAATTCAGTTATGAACAACTTTGTAGTTGATCAAAACTTCTAAAAACCTCAAACTCGATGACTTTTGATCCAACACAGATTCTGATAAGTTTCGAACCAAAATTTCAAAAATCAGTCTCATTCTCCCAATCTGTTGCGAATTGGATCAAATCACCTAAATGAATTATGTTCCAAACACTAAAATAAATATATTTCAATTAAAATAGAATTAAAATAACTCTAACTTAGCAGAATTCGAACCCCGCACAGAAACTTTCTATAAGTAGAGAAAAACTTCAAATTTTCGATCAATTCTTCTTGAATCTTCAATGAATTTGTTAACAAAACCTTCTCCCAAAGCTCTGATACCAATTGTAACATCAGATCTATTAGGTAATCAATATGTCATCCATTGATCTTGAGAATCTAGAATTACATATGAGTTTGGAACTTTCTCTCTCTAGATTCTCTCTCTAAACTCTCCCTAGAATATTATAATTAAGCTTCCTTCTAATCACTTTTTACAAGCTTGCTTAGCTTGCTTACATACAAATCTTAACACAACCTATTTATGCCTAGACATTACAAGACTTTAAACACAATTACATTGATTTTCTACTTAAACTACTTTGATTGCTTTGACTTTTACTTTGACTTTACAATATTTGACAAATACATTGACTTTACAATAAATCTTGAATACAATTTTGTGCGCTAACAGAAGTGTTGGTTATTCATGATTCGAACAACATGTATAATTGATTATATTTGGTTATTCATGTAGTGAATAATCTGTATATTTAATTAGATACGATTATTTATGTTGTGAACAACTTGTATATTTAATTATATTTTGTTATTCATGTTGTAAACAACCTATACAACCTTTGAGTAGATCTAGCTAGTTATTCATGATGTAAACAACTTGTACACTTGATTAGATTTCCTTATTCAGGTCGTAAACAACCTGTACATTTTGTTAGCTGTGGTTATTTATGTTGTGAACAACCTAAAATATTAAAGGTGGATTGCTTCAAGATGAGGAGTTTTGACTTGTTGGTCGAATTCATAGATCTCTAATCTCAAAACTCAGTCCCTACATCTATTTTACCAGAACTCGATTCAAGTGAATAAAGTTGAAAATGTAAATTCTTTGTGTTCGTCGAGCTCCAGGGAGAGGCCAAGTGGGATTGAGACATATTATGTCGTCGTTAGCGGCAATACATGGTGATGGTGAAAAAACCGGTATATTTTGGATTCCATCATGAGTTTGAGATACATAAAAATGAATAGGAATGTAGATAATCATCGACTAAAAATAGGAATTTGTTTAAGGAAATTAGGATAATGAGTTACATAACTAATTTATGTTAATTATGAAAATTAATGCTTAGATGTCATTTAAATTTGATATTAATGTTATACCTTTTTGTTATTAATTATTTATTAAATAAAATGATTGGACCATATTCTTATGGTTATCACAATGTTTATGGTCCTCATTTGATTATTAATATATATGGTTTGGCTTAAACGAGAAAAGTGATCAGATAAAAAAACATGACAACAATCAAATCATATGTGATTGTACACTATGCAACTTTGGCTGTGACTTATGTCGTAGGCCAAATCACACGCACACCCTTGCATTAGTTATGTTTTCTACTTTTGACAGTGTTCTCGTTTAATAATCAATGGACCAGATGTGTTTCGTAACATTTTTGTAATATATGAACCTACGGACGCGCTTCATTTTAATGTTTACCACCAATTTAGGAGCTTATCCATTATCCCTTGAGGTGTGTTTGATACGCAAACTGGATGAGACGGGACGGGACGGGACAAAAATAAAATTAGTCCCATGTTTGGTATGCCTTGGAAAAAAAAAAACCACATAAGACAACTTGGGACAAAAATCAGATTTCATGGGACAAAACATAATTTTTTTAGTTTCACCAAAATAGGTGGAACAACCTTGTTCATACCCTCTTCACAACTTCGTTCAAGTTTCTCTCACGTACGATTTCGATTTCACCATGTACGATTTTGATTTCTTCATTAGGTTTTCGATTTCTCCAGGTACCATCTCCATCATTTCGATTTCTCCACCATTTATCGATTTCGATTTCTCTGGTATTTCTATTTTGCTTCCATCGTTTTAGAGTTGCATGGTCTTCGATTTCTAAGCTTATTCGATTTCGATTTTGATTGTTCTCGGTTTCAAACATTTTTTAGACTTGATTTCAGACTCGAATGGTTTACGATTTCAGACTTGTTTATTGTTTGCATCTGTTGTTTTGATTCTCAATTTGAAATTGATTTTTTTATTCCATTTCAGACTCGATTTTAGCTATTATTTTGCATTTGTTTTTCATCTGTTGTTTCTTGTTTCTTGATCTCAGTTACTGTTTTGCATATGTTGTTTCCTTATTTCCTGTCTATCTGATTTCAGCTACTGTTTTGTGATGCTATATCATTGGAACACATTTGGTAGCTTTGACGAGGGAAAAAACAAGAAGAACCAATGACTTGAACCAATGAACATATTTCATGTATAAAACTGTCTTGACAACAAAAAAGAACAACCAATGGGTACCAAATGAGATTTTTGGTTTCAGGCATCTCGGATTTTACAACTGAAATGGATAGCTTGAAAAATGAGTTGAAGAGACAATTGTTGTGTCATTTACAATCACTATATGACATAAAATAACATTAAACAGACATAAAATAATGTTAAACAACATTTAGGGGAAATCTGGTTATTTTAATAGTTTTGTCCATTCATGTTCTAATCATTCCAAACGTAGGACAGACAATTAGACTTGTTTTGTCCTGTCCAATCCTGACCCGTACAATTTTGTTATGTCCCATCCAGTCTACGTACCAAAACTACTTTAAATCTCACCATATCCTGATAATCTCTTTTGGAAACAACAAATTTTTTTACGTCCAACTACTTAGAAAACAATAAATTTTTACGTCATAAGGCTTCATAACTAAAGTATGAGTCCGTAAGTATGTTTAATTATTCCAAAGAAGAGAATTTCACAAATCAAATTTGAATCTGTAAATATGTTTGGATCTTATTGACAACTGAAATATGAGTTCGTAAATATGTTTGGTTCTTGTTACGACTTAAATATGAGACCATGAATATGTTGGGTTCTTGCTCACAACTAAAATATGAATTCGTGAATATGTTTACTTATTCCAAAGATGGGAATTTCATACATGAACTTTTTTTGCATCAAAGTTTTTTATGAAATGTGAGTGAACAATTATTGGTAGTAGTTTCATAGATGAAGTAAAATATACAAGTTTCATATGTATTTGTTCATTTGTGAAATAAGAAAAGCTTCATTTAGTTTCACTTGTGAACATGATAAAGTGAAAAGATAAGAATGATGATAACCATGATCAATCGACAATATCTCCAATAGAAAACAACGTATAATTAAGATAGAGATTGAACGCCTTGGGTTGTGGGCTTGTGGCGCACTGATAAAACCGGGATGTAATGGAAATTCTCATCTACCGAGTGTTCAAATCCAAGAGGTCAAAGCATTTGTGGCCATGGAGGTTCACTTGCGATGACTCCAGGCCATTCGTGGTCGCCCAGGGATTAGTCGGTGCGTGTTACCAAAAAAATAAATATTGCATGAAAATAGAGATCATATTTAGATTGCATAAAAATAGGGATCATGTAATAACCGTAATCTTATTTTCCAAGATGATAAGAATAAAGGAGATTTCGAGAAATTGCAAATTGGAGGGCCTAAAAATAAATAAAAGAAAGACGGCCTTTGTGCAATTAGTGGAAGGTATAAAAACCCTCCATTTACCCTAAATTCATTTCATGTGCGTGTGTGGAGGCAGGAAGAACTCGGAGAAATTCTTGTGAACATAGATCGCACCTAAATCGGAAGAAATCAAAGAAGTGGGAATTGGAAGCTAGTTGCTCCATTAATCATTCCAGGTAAACTCATGTTCTCAACCTTATTCTTTGATGGTATTGACAGAATCAAGTATTTGAGCCTTTTGTGGGTAGATGGTGTTTTATTGGCTAGAATCGAATCTGGGAGTGTAAATCGCTGAGATTAGCGGTAAGGAAAGGATAAGAAATGGTTAAGTATCGCTATTAATACATTTATAGTTGTAAAATCGAGTTTGAATGGGATTAGTGGTGGATTCCGTACCCAACAGTTCAAAAGAACCCGTGTCTGGTAAGTCGCTCGGTGCAGGTTTCTGGATCCCAACCCGGTAAGTAGTGTCCGGATGGGATTCCATGCCGTCAGTGTATCCGGGTGTGATATCCGGTAACTTGTATCCGGTTAGTCGGTGTTTGAAGGGGCACCCGGTAACCTATTATCCGGATAGTCCGCATCCGGTGAGCCCATGTCCGGATAGTTTAGTACTCGGAAAGAGGTGTCCGTAGGTTCGGTATCCGATTAAGTATTTGGACCGTCCGTACCCGGGAAGTGGGTATCCGGACCATCCGTATCCGGGAAGTAGAATCTGTTCGTGTTGCCTCTCGAGGTCAGGTTCCTTCTAAGAGATAAGTGGAGTGAGAAATTAAGTAATGGTCGAGGGTGAAAACCAATAGTATTCGGTTAGCTCATTTTTCCGCATCGATTCATTCAGGTATTCCTTTTGGAGGTCAAGAGTGATAGAAGGATTCGAACAAAAGCATCAGGTGAGTTTTCCTAACTAACAGTTGTTATAAAGTGTGTTTTCAAAAGCAAGAGATGTTTCAAATTCATAGGCTTTATTTTATATGAAAATGCATGTTGAGAAAGTAAATTATATGTATGCATACATTGAAAGTAGATGTGTATTGGCTAAATCGGGGGGTGTGTCCTGCCAGTGCTCATATCGGGGGGTGTCCCGTTTATGCCATGGGAGGTGTGACCCAGTAAGGCAGTGTGAGGCTGACATGATTTCACTAATGTGTAACTTTAGTGTGCCACTTACATGTGCAGCTTTACGTGAAAGCTTATTGTTTGAAGTTCAGTTGTTTATAAATGTTTATGAAATGCTTTAAATGTTTGATGATGAAACTGTTGCCACTAGAGGAAGCTCACTAGACCTCATGGTCTTACCCTCACATTTTCAAAACTAAACCTTTTCAGGGAAGCAGTTGGTAGGAAGCTCTGGCAAGGGCAAGGAGAAGATTTAGAGTGAGTATGTTTTTAGACGATAGTTGTTTCCACTTGTTATTTAGACTTTTAGTTAAAATTCTCAGTTGTGTATATGTTATTCCGCAAACCTGTTTATGTATTGAATGATTTATGTTAATTTTGTGTAACGCCCCATAATTTCAAGAAAATTTAAAAAATTTTAAACGCGCATATTTAATAATAAGTCTCCATTTATTAAACCCAAAATAATAATTGCAATCACGAGCGTTATTAAAACATAAGTCAACAGCGGAAATTAAATTGTTTATTCAATAACGGGAAAATGTTTAATAAGCAAATCCTTCGACTCATCCATCTTGCGCGTCAGTGTGTGCCAGTCATGCCTTCGTACCACTTGTACCTGCAGCCACTGTAAATTGGGAGGGGTAAGCACGAAGCTTAGTGAATTCAAACACAACAATTAACAATGGTTATCTCATATTACCCCTAAAGCAAAAAGGATCACACCACCACATACAAGTCTACGAACAAATCATAAACAAGTATAATAACCACCACATAAAAAAATCCCCGGGCGGATGTCGGGTCTACGGCCCCCGCCGCACGTTTCCGCCTACTGCGGGAAACACCCGTTTTACGCCTACTGCGTGTGACATCCTTTTTACGCCTACTGCGTAAACGCCCCTTTTACGCCTACTGCGTAAAACACCTCCGTCCCCGTCGGGACTCGGCCCCGCCGAATAATGTAGCACATAATGTTAACTAGACGTCCCACTATCTAGCCCCCAACAATCCCGCATACAATTTTCACACACGTGCTACAGTAATAATAAACAACTATTAATTAATTGTAGTGAGAGAACTCACCTCGGGTGCGCGCCTAGCTAAAAATAGTAAGTAGCTCCACACAACGACGATCACTTTCCGGCACCTAAACGTACGATAAAATACGTCAATACGAGACCCGGACCCCACGACGCGACACATCCCAAAACTGTCACTAAAACTAACTTTCGGTCACACCGAACAGGTCTGTTCGGGACCTGATTTGACCACTAAAACTCCAGAAAAACTCAGATTTATTACACGGTTGAAAAGTGCCCTGAAATACCTTTCCGAGGATATATTACACGCCTCCTAACGATTTTTCTATAATTAACTATGAATTAAATACGAACGGTTACCCGAAACTGCCAGTTTCGGTCCAGCTGCAAAAACGGTCCAAAAAAGCCTAGCTACGGTTTAAATCAGACTTTCGGAAAAACACGAAAAACCTTCCCGACTCGAATAGGGAACTATGGCCACCAAAATCACCTCAAAACGAGTTACGAGTAAAAAGTTACGGTCCACGCAAAACAGTGGCATATTCCAGGAACATCACATAAAATGACGAACCGCAGAACTTGCGACCACTTTTTCTCCCAACTCGAGGCCGAATCAGTTCTCCGCCAAAACACAGAAAACGTACTCGGTCCCGAGCTCGAAGCGTGGGCGCCAGTTTCGGCTCAATCGGAGTTACGACGGAGGAGTTATTACCGTCACAAAACAGTGACAGAATAGGGTTTCACATAAAATGACGATTTTGAAACGGTTAAAGTTTTCGCGATTGGGGTTACGGTTTAGGCTACTACGGCTGAACAACACAACCACCACCCACTGCCACCTCCGGCAGTGGTGGTTGGCGGCGGCGGCCACCACCCACGGTGGTGGTGGTTCGGCAAACGAAAACCAATAAAAGGAAAAAGGAAAGAAGAGGGTATTACCTCTCGGCGACGAACCAACGGCACCCCAACTCTCTTTCCGGCAGATTCCCGGCGGCGATGGCGGCGGCCGGCGGTCTCTCTTCTCCTTTGCTGCACTCTCTACACCGACGACTCTCTCTCCCTCTCGGTTACTCTCTCTCTCTCTCGGCCACTCTCTCTCTCTCGGCGATGGCAGCCGCAAGGAAGGAAGGGGGGGGGGGGAGAAAATAGGGTTTTCGGGGTTGTGGTGTGTTTCGCAAGAAAGAAAACGAGAAGAAGGGAGGGGGGGTCGGTCCTTAAGCCGATCCCCATGCACTCTTCCACTTAAATGACACTTTTGGTCCCTTGACTTTCCACTACCTTGCCAATTTGATTAAAATTTTCCCATCGATATCCTAATTAGTCTTTCTCGTTAAACCCCCTAACAAAGCTCGTTTTAAACAAAAAAAAAATAATAAATAAATAAATACGCAAAAATAAATCATACCGGGACACGGGCTTTACAACTCTCCCCCGCTTGGACTAGACTTCGTCCCCGAAGTCCACGCCTGCAAACAGCTCCGGGTAATTCTCCCGCATCTCGGCTTCTGGTTCCCACGTCCATTCCGAACCTTTCCGGTGCTGCCACTGGACCTTCACCAATCCAATGATATTGTTGCGTAGAGTCTTCGTCTTCCTCTCGACGATGGCTACCGGCTTCTCTACATAGTTGAGTCGCTCGTCAATCTGAATATCCTCAAGGGGAACTACTGCAGACTCATCCAACACACACTTTCGCAACTGGGAGACATGGAACGTGTTGTGGATCAGGCTCAACTCCTCAGGTAGCTCTAATCGGTAAGCTACTTTCCCCACACGCGCGATGACCTTGTATGGTCCGATATATCGGGGACCCAACTTTCCCCGCTTGCGAAAACGGATTACCCCCTTCCAGGGTGACACTTTCAAAAGAACGTAATCTCCGACTTGGAATTCCAAGTCCGATCGTCTCTTATCGGCGTAACTCTTTTGTCGGCTCTGAGCAGTGACTAACCGATCCCGCACCATCTGAATCATTTCCGTCGTCTTTAGCACAATATCGGTGCTCCCCAGCACTCTGTGACCAACCTCGCCCCAGCAAATGGGCGTCCGACACTTCCTGCCATACAACACTTCGTACGGCGCTCTACCGATGCTAGCGTGGTAGCTGTTATTGTAGGAGAACTCAGCTAGTGGAAGATTCTGATCCCAACTACCACCAAAGTCAATCACACATGCTCGCAGCATGTCCTCAAGTGTCTGAATAGTACGCTCACTCTGTCCGTCCGTCTGAGGATGAAATGCTGTACTGAAATGCAACCGCGTACCCATCTCATTCTGAAACTTCTCCCAAAACCGGGAGGTGAAACGAGTATCCCGATCCGAGACAATTGAGACTGGCACCCCGTGCCGAGTTACAATTTCTCGAATGAAAACCTCCGCAAGCTTATCCGCCGAAAAGCTCTCTTTAATCGCCAAGAAGTGAGCGCTCTTCGTCAGACGATCCACGATCACCCAGATAGTATCAATCCCTCGCTGAGTCTTGGGAAGCTTAGTGATGAAATCCATCGCGATTTGCTCCCACTTCCACACCGGAATCTCCAACGGCTGCAATTTCCCATGCGGTCGTTGGTGTTCCGCTTTGACCTTCCGACAGGTCAAACATACTTCCAGACATTTGGCTACATCCCGCTTCATGCCGGGCCACCAATAGTCTTCACGCAGGTCCCTGTACATCTTGGTAGCTCCGGGATGAATCGAAAACTTGGACTTATGCGCCTCGTCCAATAGTGTCTGGCGATTCCCACCAGTGTATGGAACCCAAACTCTACCATAACGGGTTAACAGTCCCCGACTATCCCGTACTAACTTCGGAATTTCTCCCGAAACTCTCTCTCGTTTAGCATTTTCCTCCAACACGGCCACCTCTTGAGCGATACCGATTGACTCCAAGAGTGGTGCAACTACCGTTAATCGCTGACAAAAACCCGTCAAAGATCCCCCGACCGGATGTCGGCTAAGTGCATCCGCGACTACATTCGCCTTACCGGGGTGGTAAAGTATCTCGCAGTCGTAATCCTTGACCACATCAAGCCACCTCCGCTGACGCATATTAAGATTTTGCTGGTC
Organism: Saussurea involucrata; assembly: GCA_033807775.1. Taxonomy (NCBI): domain Eukaryota; kingdom Viridiplantae; phylum Streptophyta; class Magnoliopsida; order Asterales; family Asteraceae; genus Saussurea; species Saussurea involucrata. The sequence continues at coordinate 61,385,952 of CM066320.1, read as the reverse complement.
CATCAGGTATCTAAGGCTCTTGTGATCGGTATAGATCGTGCACTTGACACCATAAAGATAGTGTCTCCATATTTTTAAAGCAAACACCACCGCTCCCAGCTCCAAATCATGAATCGGGTAGTTCGCCTCATGAGGCTTCAACTGCCTCGACGCGTAAGCGATGACCTTGCCGCGTTGCATAAGCACGGCACCCAACCCTTGGTACGAAGCATCACAGTAAACCACCAAATCTTCCATGCCCTCAGGCAAGGTTAACACCGGAGCCTCGCACAACCGCCTGCGTAGCTCCTCGAAAGCCTTCTGTTGCTCCTCACCCCAACTGAAAGCTGCAGATTTCTTTGTTAGTTTAGTCATAGGCAAGGCGATTTTGGAGAAATCTTGGATAAATCTCCGATAATACCCTGCTAAACCGAGAAAACTTCGCACCTCGGTAGGAGTTTTCGGCACCTCCCACCGCATAACTGCCGAAATCTTGGCCGGATCGACCATGATACCATTCTGATTCACGACATGTCCCAAGAATTGGACCTCTCGTAACCAGAATTCACACTTGGAGAACTTAGCATAAAGCTTCTCCCGTCTCAAAACTTCTAGCACTTCCCGCAAATGCACCTCGTGCTCTTCCTTCGTCTTGGAATATACAAGAATGTCGTCGATGAACACGATCACCGAACGATCCAACATCGGGCTACACACCCTGTTCATGAGGTCCATGAACGCTGCGGGTGCATTGGTGAGCCCGAAAGGCATCACCACGAACTCGTAATGGCCGTACCGCGTCCGGAAGGCCGTCTTCTCCGTATCTTCGCTACGCACCCGCATCTGATGGTACCCGGATCTCAAGTCAATCTTAGAGAACCACGAGGCTCCCTGCAACTGATCAAACAAATCATCAATCCTTGGCAAAGGATAACGATTCTTCACCGTAAGCTTATTCAGCTCCCGGTAGTCAATGCACATCCGCTGAGATCCATCTTTCTTTTTCACGAACAAAATCGGAGCTCCCCACGGTGAACAACTCGGTTTGATGAACTCCTTCTCCAGAAGCTCCTGCAGCTGCTCATAAAGCTCCTTCATTTCCGGTGGAGCCAAGCGATAGGGTGCCTTGGCCACCGGAGCAGCACCCGGAACCAGATCGATTCGAAATTCCACCTGTCGTTCGGGAGGTATCCCCGGTAACTCGTCGGGAAATACATCGGCAAACTCCCTCACGACTGGCACATCCACGGCAGTCTTCTTCGTCTCATCAAGGCGCGTATCTATCATATACGCCAAATACCCCTGACCACTATGCTGAAGGTGTCTCCGAGCCCTCGCCGCTGAACATATTGCCGTAGACCGTCTGGGCGAGTCTCCCTGAATCAACAGCTCTCCCCCGCTTGGGGTTCGAACCCGCACTTGTTTGTGGCGACAAACAATTTCCGCATCAAACGCGTCCATCCAATCCATGCCCACAATCACACAAAGCTCTCGCATAGCTATCGGAATCAAATCTATGGGAAACCTCACACCCGAGATTTCCAACGTGCATCCCCGATACACATCCGTAACCGTCAAGGTCCTATCATCGGCAACCTCGACTACCATAGGACATCCTAACCGTCCCACCACTCGGCCCAAACTCTCGCTAAAAGTGCGAGACACAAATGAATGAGTAGCCCCGCTATCAAACATTACAACCGCAGGCACCGAGTTAACTAGAAACGTACCTAACATACAGATAACAACATATATAAACAACAACAAAGAGAACAAGGCATGAAAAGGAAGGACGAAAAGAAAGAGGGTGATAAAGCATACCTGTCACCACCTTAGGCGTCGCCTGCGCCTCTTCCACCTTCAGCTGGTGGACTCTACCTCGGGCTGCCTCTGTCCCTGGCTGACCCGTACGGCCGTCGGTGATGCGCAGCGGGGCATTCGCAGGAGCCCTCTGTGCACCACCCCCATCAGTTGCCCTAGCATTCGGGCAGTTGGCCTTCACATGGCCAGCCTGTTTACAGCCGAAACATAACATCAGTGGCGACCTGCAATCTCTACTGAGATGGCCAGGCTGCCCACACTTGTAACATGCATCAGATCTTCTACCACTCGCATCCCGGGCCTTAGAACCGCTACTCTTCGTGTGCCCACGAGAATCAACAAACTTCGATTTCTTTGGCACTGCAGAGATAGGCGTCACCGCCTGTGCCGCCTTCCTCTTCTTCGCTTGGGTCTCCAACTCTAACTCTCTTCTCCGCGCTGCATCCATCATAGCCGACAGCGAAGGATGTTGCACTGCGCTCACAATTTCCCGGATCTCGGTCCGAAGCATGTCCTTGTACCTCGCCATCTTCATTTCTTCTGAGGCCGCATATTGGGGACAGAATAGCGCCATTTCGGTAAACTTCTTGTTCATCTCCTTTATGGTCTCCGTAGTCTGGTTCAGCTCCAAGAACTCCCTCGCTATTCTTTCCATCTCTATCGGCGGCACGTACTCAGCACGGAAACGAACAACGAACTCGTCCCAAGTAAGAGTGGTACGCTCGGCCAGAGTCAATGCCGTGGCGCACCAGTCTTTCGCTCCCTCGCGAAGTAGATTCACTGCAAATCGAACCTTCAAGTTATCCGGACAGCCGCTTGTCAGAAAAGCGCACTCCATGTCGGATATCCAGCGCATGCTAACGATAGGGTTAGAGTCACCCTTGAATTCTGGTGGAGAGCAGGCAGAAAGGTCCCGATACTGGAAGTCTCGGGCACGGGGCTGTCCCCCAACAGGCGGCGGCATCGCTGCAAACCGCTCCTCCACTAGAGTCACCAGTTGATTCTGAATCGCGGTGATAATCTCGGGAATTGCATCCCCAACAGCTCGTGCAACCTCATTTGCAATCATCTCTTGGATCCGCTCCTCAGTGATCCCGGCTTCAGCCCTCGGCTCAGCCTCACCGCGTCTCCTAGTGTTGACCATTCTATAAGAAGGAGAAATTCAAAGAGTTATTATCAGCTAATAACTCACACTATCAACACATACGCTCAACTCCTTGAATTCCTCGTGACTTTCCCGACCCGAGCACTGATCCTGTGCTTCCGGTAGTAGGAGCTCTACTACTACCTTCCGCACCTATCATTACCCGTTTCGTGTCCCATCCCGAGGGTCCAAGTAGTTCTCGCCGCAACTCAACACATATGCCCGCACCGGCATATGCACTCACCCTTCCTAGCTCCCTAGGAATTATATTCCACCCACTACCCTCGCTACTATAAAAACCCTGTTAATCATAATGAGTGGCCGCGCAAATACCCAATCATATGCAGTGCAAGACAAATAGCCATTCGAATACTAGATTCTATCCTAGAACGGTTGGACTCAAACAAGAGCTGCGCAATAGAACTATATCGAATATTCTAAGGCTATTAGCCTCTTACCGCATACGATTTAAAGGGCACCTACTTAGAAACCTACTATAATTAGCAAGAAAATCATAATAGCAAGTAATCCAACGTATCGCATAGTGTCAACCTCAGGCAATCTAGCATGCATACCCTATGATCTAGAAAGCGATAAGATGAGAAAACACTAAGCATTGTACCTTTCCCTTGGCTCCGGCTGACTGTACACACTGCGCCCTCGACCACCGTTCCTCGAACGGGTTTTTACTTTTCCTTTTATTTCTAAAAAGATTTAATAAAGTATTTGAAAATTTCCCAGCCGCAACTTGAGACCCAACACACCGAGGTGCGTTTGATTCACTCAAGCTGTGCTCTGATACCAAGTTGTAACGCCCCATAATTTCAAGAAAATTTAAAAAAATTTAAACGCGCATATTTAATAATAAGTCTCCATTTATTAAACCCAAAATAATAATTGCAATCACGAGCGTTATTAAAACATAAGTCAACAGCGGAAATTAAATTGTTTATTCAATAACGGGAAAATGTTTAATAAGCAAATCCTTCGACTCATCCATCTTGCGCGTCAGTGTGTGCCAGTCATGCCTTCGTACCACTTGTACCTGCAGCCACTGTAAATTGGGAGGGGTAAGCACGAAGCTTAGTGAATTCAAACACAACAATTAACAATGGTTATCTCATATTACCCCTAAAGCAAAAAGGATCACACCACCACATACAAGTCTACGAACAAATCATAAACAAGTATAATAACCACCACATAAAAAAATCCCCGGGCGGATGTCGGGTCTACGGCCCCCGCCGCACGTTTCCGCCTACTGCGGGAAACACCCGTTTTACGCCTACTGCGTGTGACATCCTTTTTACGCCTACTGCGTAAACGCCCCTTTTACGCCTACTGCGTAAAACACCTCCGTCCCCGTCGGGACTCGGCCCCGCCGAATAATGTAGCACATAATGTTAACTAGACGTCCCACTATCTAGCCCCCAACAATCCCGCATACAATTTTCACACACGTGCTACAGTAATAATAAACAACTATTAATTAATTGTAGTGAGAGAACTCACCTCGGGTGCGCGCCTAGCTAAAAATAGTAAGTAGCTCCACACAACGACGATCACTTTCCGGCACCTAAACGTACGATAAAATACGTCAATACGAGACCCGGACCCCACGACGCGACACATCCCAAAACTGTCACTAAAACTAACTTTCGGTCACACCGAACAGGTCTGTTCGGGACCTGATTTGACCACTAAAACTCCAGAAAAACTCAGATTTATTACACGGTTGAAAAGTGCCCTGAAATACCTTTCCGAGGATATATTACACGCCTCCTAACGATTTTTCTATAATTAACTATGAATTAAATACGAACGGTTACCCGAAACTGCCAGTTTCGGTCCAGCTGCAAAAACGGTCCAAAACAGCCTAGCTACGGTTTAAATCAGACTTTCGGCAAAACACGAAAAACCTTCCCGACTCGAATAGGGAACTATGGCCACCAAAATCACCTCAAAACGAGTTACGAGTAAAAAGTTACGGTCCACGCAAAACAGTGGCAGATTCCAGGAACATCACATAAAATGACGAACCGCAGAACTTGCGACCACTTTTTCTCCCAACTCGAGGCCGAATCAGTTCTCCGCCAAAACACAGAAAACGTACTCGGTCCCGAGCTCGAAGCGTGGGCGCCAGTTTCGGCTCAATCGGAGTTACGACGGAGGAGTTATTACCGTCACAAAACAGTGACAGAATAGGGTTTCACATAAAATGACGATTTTGAAACGGTTAAAGTTTTCGCGATTGGGGTTACGGTTTAGGCTACTACGGCTGAACAACACAACCACCACCCACTGCCACCTCCGGCAGTGGTGGTTGGCGGCGGCGGCCACCACCCACGGTGGTGGTGGTTCGGCAAACGAAAACCAATAAAAGGAAAAAGGAAAGAAGAGGGTATTACCTCTCGGCGACGAACCAACGGCACCCCAACTCTCTTTCCGGCAGATTCCCGGCGGCGATGGCGGCGGCCGGCGGTCTCTCTTCTCCTTTGCTGCACTCTCTACACCGACGACTCTCTCTCCCTCTCGGTTACTCTCTCTCTCTCGGCCACTCTCTCTCTCTCGGCGATGGCAGCCGCAAGGAAGGAAGGGGGGGGGGAGAAAATAGGGTTTTCGGGGTTGTGGTGTGTTTCGCAAGAAAGAAAACGAGAAGAAGGGAGGGGGGGTCGGTCCTTAAGCCGATCCCCATGCACTCTTCCACTTAAATGACACTTTTGGTCCCTTGACTTTCCACTACCTTGCCAATTTGATTAAAATTTTCCCATCGATATCCTAATTAGTCTTTCTCGTTAAACCCCCTAACAAAGCTCGTTTTAAACAAAAAAAAAAATAATAAATAAATAAATACGCAAAAATAAATCATACCGGGACACGGGCTTTACATTTTGCAGTCGTGTTTGGCTAGTATTTTATGAATTTTTGTTCAAGCCTTATTTTTAGTTTTGGGTCTTTACAGTTGGTATCAGAGCCATAGTTTAATAGATTTAGGTGACCGGACGGGCCTAGACTTAAACTGTGCGCATAGAAATCAAGACTGAGAACTAGGAAAGCGTTAGGAGGACACTATAACGGGAATGGGATTAATAGGGTAGCGAGGACAGTGATGTATGGTAGGTTCGAGATTACATCTGGCCAGTGTAATTACGAACTTACATGTACATGTATGTGCTTAATTTGCCTTATTATTATGGAACTGTTGCCTAAAGTTGTTTTATTTGTTATGCATCAGTAAGGGACAATGTCAGGAAGAACTTGAGGAGCCGATCAGTGCCAATCGAGAGGGCAGTACCAGCTGAGGGGGCGGTACCAGAGGTGGAAGTGGTGCATGTGGAGGAGGTTGTGGAGGATGGACCAGTGAATCCTTCGAGACAGTTGGCCACTCGTAGGAGAGGTGGCGGTCACAGTAGGGGAAGAGGGAAGGCGAAGGCACTCCGAAAGGCGATCACCCAGGCAGAAGGAGTTGCGGGTGCGGCTAAGGGGAAGAAGAAAGCACCGGTTACTCTTCGAGCAAGGAGTGATGAGTCTCCCGAGGAATGTGAGCTATCTCAGCAGGAGAGTACGGAGTCTGTGAGGGGGAGGAGCCAGACTAGGGGTCTTGGCCGAGGCCGCACCCAAGCTTTCGTGACTGAAGAGAAATTCACTACTGAGATGGGAAAGCTGCAAGAGACTCTGCAAGCATTACTAGATCGCCAAACGAAATCTGCTTCTAAGGGCTGTACCAAGAGTGATAATGAGACGGGAGTCGAGGTGTCTAGCCTACCCGTGACCGAGGTGGGGTGTCATTCCCAACTAACCCCAATTGAACCGAGTGGTGCTAAATCAACTAAGGGATGGACGTTCAAGACCTTTGCATCGTGCAAACCTACTTCTTTTAGAGGAGAGAATAATCCGGTGATGGCTCTAAGGTGGATTCGAGAAATTGAGTTAGCTTTTGATATAAGTAAATGTGTTGAGGGAGACAAAGTGTTGTACGCAATGTCGATGCTGAAATTGGATGCTATATTTTGGTGGGATATAGAAACTGGTGGGAAAGGGTCAGAAGTGGCCAAGGAAACTACGTGGGAGTCATTCACCAAGAGATTTAAGGCGCAGTTTTGCCTAGTGGCAGCAATTAAGAAACTCGAAGAAGAATTTCAGGGGTTGGAATAGAGGGCGATGTTAGTGCAGGAGTATACATCAAAATTCATTGAGAAAGCTCGATTTACTGAACTGTATGTGCCCACTGAAGAGAGGCGCATAGAAAGGTACATATGGGGTTTAAAGAGCAGTGTTATAGAATTTGTTCAGATAAAGGATCCCACTACTTTTCAAGCTGCGGTGGAGTTACTGGTGGCTATGGAGGTGGCAACGAAGGAAGGGGCAGAGATAAGAAGGTGGAGCCGGCTCGCGCGAAGGCGAGGGCATTCCACATGTCTACAGAGGAGGCGGTGAATACACCTAATGTAGTGACAGGTACATTCCTTATTGACTCGGCTTTTGCTAAGGTATTATTTGATTCGGGCGCAAATCGTTCTTTTGTGTCGCCGAATTTTATTCGAAACTTGCAAGTGAAACCCAAGAGGTTGAACTTTGGGTTTGAGGTAGAAGTAGCGGATGATTGTCGAGTCTGGGTGAAGGAAGTCTATGACGGATCTAGCATTGACATAGATGGTCACTTGTTTCCATTGCATTTATACCCGATGGGTATGGGAGAGTTTGATGTGATTGTAGGGATGGATTGGTTAGAAGATATCGACGTTAATATTGTTTGTAATAAGAAGTTGATTGGTATCACTTTGCTTGATAAGAAAGAAGCAATAATTTATGGGGATCGTCGGGATAGGAAGTCGTGGTTGATATCCATGATGAAAGCTAGACGATGTTTGGGGAAGGGATGTCTTGGGTCTTTAGCGTATGTGCTTGATGCTAAGAAAGAGAAGAAGGGAGTGGAGGATGTGTCTATAGTAAGTGAGTACCCGGAAGTGTTTTCGGATGACTTGACAAGTCTGCCACTAGATCATCAAGTAGAGTTTAGAATATATTTGATGCCTATGGCAGCACAGACTATGTGTGGGCCCTATCGCTTGGCACCAGCGGAAGAGAAGGAGATGATGACGCAGTTGCAAGAGTTACTCAACAAGGGCTTCATTTGTCCGAGCTCATCTCCTTGGGGAGCGCCGATACTATTTGTTAAGAAGAAGGATAGGTCTATGCGGATGTGTATAGACTATCGAGAACTCAACAAGGTGATAGTTAAGAACAAGTACCTGCTTCCGAGAATCGATGACCTCTTTGACCAGTTGCAAGGTGCGAGCTATTTCTCGAAGATAAATTTAAGGTCAGGTTATCACCAGCTGAAGGTGAGGGATGAAGACGTGCCTAAGACGACCTTTCACACAAGATATGGACACTACGAGTTTCTAGTTATTCCCTTTGGCCTGACTAACGCCCCAATAGTATTCATGGACTTAATGAATAGAGTATGTAGTTCGTTGTTGGACAAGTGTGTAATCGTCTTCATTGATGATATGCTGATCTACTCCCGATCTCGGAGTGATCACGAGAAGCACCTTCGGGCAGTGTTAGAACTGTTGAAATGTGAGAAATTGTATGCAAAGTTCTCGAAGTGCGAATTCTGGTTGAGAGAAGTTCAGTTTCTAGGTCATGTGGTGTCGGCGGACGGTATCAAAGTAGACCCAGCTAAGATTGAAGCAATTAAGGATTGGGAACCGCCGAAGTCGCCATCGGAAGTAAGGAGTTTTCTTGGATTGGCGGGCTACTACCGGAAGTTCATTCAGGACTTTTCACGGATAGCCACCCCTTTGACCACATTGACGAGGAAAAACGTTAAATTCGTTTGGACCGAGGCTCAAGAGGCCGCTTTTGATAAGTTGAAAGAAAGTCTGAGTAGCGCTCCGATTATGTCGTTACCCGACGGATCTGAGGGATTTGTAATCTACAATGATGCATCCAAACTTGGGTTAAGATGTGTATTGAAGCAAAATGAAAAGGTGATCGCTTACGCGTCTCGACAGTTGAAAGATCACAAGAAGAATTACCCTACGCATGATATGGAGATAGCGGTTGTAGTGTTTGCTTTAAAGATCTGGTGACACTATTTATATGGAGTTAAGTGTCAGATCTACACTGATTACAAGAGTCTTGTACATCTATTTGATCAGAAAGAGTTAAACATGAGACAAAGAAGATGGATGGAATTACTGAACGACAATGATTGTGAAATCCTTTACCACCCGAGTAAAGTGAATGTGGTCGTTGACGCGTTAAGTCGGAAAGAGAGAGGAGAATCGACCAAGGTGGTGGCATTCCGAGTCGAGGTAACTTCAGATCTCCTTGGGGAGATTAAGAAATTCCAAGAAGAAGTGGTGTCGAAGGAAAACATAAAGGGTAAGCGAATTGTTGGAGTCAAGTCTTCACTAAGTGTCAACAATGTTGGTTTGAGGTACTTGGGGAATCGGGTATGGGTTCCCAAGTTGGGAGATTCGCGAGTAAGAATATTGGAAGAAGCGCAAGAGGTACTCAGTACATCCGGGAACAAATAAAATGTTTCGGGATTTGAGGCAACTTTATTGGTGGCTAGGAATGAAAAAGGGCATCGTACACTTTGTGGAACGATGTGTGACATGTTTGAAAGTCAAGGCAGAACACCAACGGTCATATGCGGAACTCCAATCAATGAATATACCAGTGTGGAAGTGGGATGATATTACCATGGATTTCTTCACGAAACTGTCAAGGACTCCGAAAGATCACGATACGATATGGGTGATTGTGGATTGCCTTACCAAATCAGCACACTTTCTACCAATGAAGAAGGCAGATCCGCTGGAGAAATTAGCAAAGTTATATATAGATGAGATCGTGTCAAAGCACGGAGTACCGCTATCTATAGTGTCCGACCGTGATAGTCTGTTTACATCATCGTTCTATAGAAGTCTTCAGTGAGAGTTGGGATCGCAACTGAAGTTGAGTACAGCTTACCATCCTCAGACTGGTGGCCGAAGTGAGAGATCCAGACAAACATTGGAAGATATGCTCCAAGCATGTGTAATAGATTTTAAAGGTTCGTATGAGGTGAATTTCCCCCTGATAGAGTTCTCGTATAATAACAGTTATCATGCGAGTATCTAAGCGGCACCATTTGAAGCATTACACGGACGCAAGTGTCGGACGCAAGTGTCGGACGCCGTTATGTTTGAACAAAGTGGGAGAAAGACAACTAGCAGGTCCAGAAATTATGCAAGTGACAGCTGATAAGATAGAACTAATCCACGAGAAAATGAGGATCGCGTAGGATCAACAAAGAAAGTATGCAAACAAAAGAAGGAAACCTATCGAGTTTCAAGTTGGTGATAAGGTGATGCTAAAATTCTCGCCTTAGAAAAGCGTAGTTCGTTTCGGAAAGAAAGGAAAGCTGAGGCTAACGTATATGGGACCCTTCGTCATTGTAGAACGAATTGGAGCAGTAGCCTACAAGTTGGATCTACCTGAAGGATTAAATGGAGTTCATTCAACGTTTCATGTTTCGAACTTGAAGAAGTGTTTAGCTGAGGTAGATGTGGCTGTGCCATTGGAGGATATCAGTGTTGATGAGAGGTTGACGTATGTAGAGGAACCAGTAGAGATTGTGGATAGTAAATTCGGAAAGTTGAGGAATAAAGAAAATCAAATTGGTAAAGGTTCAGTGGAGGTATCATAAAGGGCAAGAAGCTACTTGGGAAGTTGAAGCGGCATGAGGTCCAAATACCCTCACCTTTTCGACAATGGAATTCCGGGGACGGAATTCTTTTGAGGGGGAGTATTGTAATAACCTTAATCTTATTTTCCAAGATGATACGAATAAAGGAGATTTCGGGAAAATTGCATGTTGAAGGGCCTAAAAAGAAATAAATAAAATAGGGCCTTTGTGCAATTAGTGAAAGGTATAAAAACCCTCCATTTACCCTAAATTCACTTCATAAGTGTGTGTGGAGGTTGGAAGAACTCGGAGAAATTCTTGTGAACATCGATCGCACCTAAATCAAAAGAAATCAAAGAAGTGGGAATTGGAAGCTAGTTGCTGCATTAATCATTCCAGGTAAACTCATATTCTCAACCTTATTCTTTGATGGTATTGAAAGAATCAAGTATTTGAGCCTTTTGTGGGTAGATGGTGTTTTATTGGCTAAAATCGAATCTGGGAGTGTAAATCGTTGAAATTAGCGGTAAGGAAAGGATAAGAAATGATTAACTATCGATATTAATACATTTATAGTTGTGAAATCGAGTTTGAACGGGATTAGTGGTGGATTTCATACCCAACAGTTCAAAAGAACCCCTGTCCGGTAAGTCGCTCGATGCAGGTTTCCAGATCCCAACCCGGTAAGTAGTGTCCGGATGGGATTCCTTGCGGTCATTGTATCCGGGTGTGATATCCGGTTAGTCGGTGTCCGAAGGGGCACCCGGTAACCTGTTATCCAGATAGTCCGCATTCGGTGAGCCCATGTCCGGATAGTTTAGTACCCGGTAAGAGGTGTCCGTAGGTATTGTGGATCCCAGATTAGTGCAATATCAATAATAATCAATCAACAATCAATAACAAAGAATGATACGATGTTGTTATCCATATGATTCCCGTTCAAAGGTAATTCGTTCAGAGTGATTTTACAATGATAGAATAATGAACAATTAAACTACCTACTAGGTTTTAGCAAACTATTTATACCTATTTAAGGTATTTACAAAACACACCCTTGAACTTCCATTCAACTAACATTTGGCACTAACAATCTCCCACTTTGAATTGAAGTTCAATGTCACGCCAGTTTGGAACATATCTTTTACGGATGGTAAAAAGTATTTCAAAGCTTCTGATGTATCTGCGGAACTCAAGTCGGTCTTCAACTATCTCCAAGGCTTCTCAGGCATTCAGTTCTTTGAGACTACCTATGAACGTCTTCGGGATCTGCTCTTCCTTAGCGATGATCTCCCTTAGCGTTTGTCTGATCATCGTCAGAGTTCCATCGCAGTAACGGTTAACTTGACTGAATCTAAGAAATTTCTTTTCACCTTGAGCATTGAGGTAGATAATTCAAAACTCTGGTTCGAACAACATCGTGTTTACCGGGTTAAACTTCAATTCTGGAGCCTTATGATCGAGTTTAAACAAATTTTTTTCTTCGACCTGTTTTCAATTCCCATCTGAAATCAGTGATGCATGATAAGGAGATAGTGCATTTCCGGAATTGTTTTACGGCTTCAAGTGGTTTGGTGACGTGGAGATGTCTGATGGTTCTGGTTCGTAGGTCTCTCAGAATGTCGTGGAATCACTCAGTCGCAGGTTTTTGAAATCGGCTACGGAGAATGTCCAATCTTTCCCGTCTTCCCTTGTAACGGTGAAGATTGGATACCATACTTTCAGAATACGGCCTGACTGAATGTTGGTAATCTTGGTTATTCTATGCTTAGTTCTGACATTCTTGACTGCTTGACATCGTTTCATGATCTCCATATAATGCATTCCGCGAGTGTCATCAAAAGCTGATATTCCATGGCATAGAACAGGGTTGAGAGGCCTTAACCGATGAACAAATAGATTCTTCAGGGAGTCTTCTAGATAAGGAATTAGGATAATGATCTTCTCCCATTTCACTGGCTGTTTGGGTTGATCCGATGTTGATTCGGGTTGAGGAGATGTTGGGTGAACTGGTTCGGAAGTTTCGGGCAGATCAGGAATAGTAGATGGAGTGCTCTGAACGTCTTGAAGAAGATATTGATCATAATCTATGTCTTTATCAGCTGCGGTTGGGAAAATTACGTCGACCTCGGAGTTGTATGCATTGATTGCCTTTTCGTTCCATAAGTTTTCGATTTCCGGGTCGATTTCTGATTCTGGGTCGATGTTTTCTAGCGCGGGCAGCTCCGGCTATGAGTTTGATATGTTGGTGTTTTTCTCGCTCAGGCTTTTCAATCATTGGGTCTTCTTCATCTGAAATATCCATGTCAACTACCATGTCGACCAAACTTAACTAATTATGTGGTTCAACCTGCTCTTCGGTAGTTTCCACGGGCGATTGTTCTGGTTGAACCTCTGATGCAGTGTCGACATTGACCGTCTCGAACTCGGATAGGCGTTGGCGATTGTTCTCCCCCTCACTGTGATCAGGATCATCTTGGTCATCGTGCATGCGCTTGAGTCCCTGAGATTGACTTTTACATGTGTTTTCAAGATTTGCGACCCGTTCGGATAGAGTTTCAAGAGTTTGTTGTACATTCCAAAGGGTCGAGTCAATATGGTCGAGTCGGGTGGTGAGTTCTCGTGGTTAAGAGGATACCTGGGTACACAACAAGGACAACAGATTGGCTTCAGAAGATGAGTCAGTGTTGGATTGTTGAAGTAGTTGGGCAAGAAGCATGGTTTTGAGATCATCCACCGAATAGGATGTTTGAACAGATTTAGATTGATGAGGTGGATGTGTTGGGGCAGTTTTGGCTTCGACCACTTTCTCATTTCTTTCAGCAGACTTTTGATTTTATCCAACTCTGCTTTGAAGTCCTTGGTCAACTCGGCTTGGACAACCTTTACGGCGTCGTCCATGTATTTCCTTGAAACGAATTCGGGTAAGCTAACACCAGGATCACATAGATTACCCGTTGAGGTAACTGCTGTTAAAGCAATAGTAGTACCACCTACATTCACGGTTGGCGTGATGATAGCCATGGTAGGACTTCCACCCGATCCTCGTATTTAACCAACTAGTAGAGATACTCCGGGTGTTCCGATCGGGTCACTTATATCACTGATAGTAGTAGTAGTAGCTGGTAGTGTCCTAGTGAAAGAAAATATTTCATCAATTGGCCCTAGACTTGATTGTGCATTGAAAAAAGTCGAGAACGGGGGCAACTACTCTCTTGTTTCAATACCAACGCTCTCCGAGTGAGAGAACGATAGATTATGTGCTAAATCCCCATGTGAAGTTGAAACAAGTGGCTGTTGAGAGTCACTTTAGTGGCTGAGGGGGGCGTGCAATTGCGTCGCTAGGTCCACGACGTCTTCTTCAATACCCCGTCCCAACGAATGAGACGGGATAGCAGAGGTGGATACCTGACTAACACTGGCTCGGGCTAACTCACGCGCTTGTTTTTCTAACAAACTAGGTCTCTCATTATTTTTCTTTGACCTCCGTTCTCTCACTCTCGCAGTTTCTATATTTTCGACTATATCTCCCTCCGCTCTTCTTATAACTCCCGTATTAGGCCCAGGTTCAGAGGTGGCAGAGGGTGTGGTTGAGGTGGATGGAGATTCCTCGACTGGAGGTGGAAGACTCCCGATACGAGGTGGTATTTGCATTAGGCGAATGGCTTGATCGTTGTCAGAGTCGGTGCTTTCGGAGTCAGACAAAGATTGTCGGATTAAGGGTGATTGAGGTTCATTGGTTTCCATGGTTGCGTCTCTGACGAGGAGAGGGCCATTTATTACCGGATTCTCGTGTAAGATAGTCGACGGTTCGGTAGTTTGGATGGGTATGGTGCAGTGGGATGAAGTTGTGATAAAGGGTTGGGGTTGTCGGCTTGTGGATGTAGAGGGTCGGTTATGTTGGCTTGTATCGGCGTGCAAGTCTACAATACCGCCTGCTCCTGTTCCCCTCCCCAAATTTTCTCTCATCGCACCCCGTCCGGGAGCCCCAGCTACCCGAACTCTCCCTCCTCTAGTTCTCGGACCCTCACGCCTATCGGGTCTTACTCCATGGGGAGGTCCCTCCGGCCCTAGCTAGACCATAGGAGCGTCTAGTCCTAACTCACGCCTATAAGCTAACACACTCGATGCTGTAGGACTTGCGTATGCCAGTAGGGCTTCGGAAAGACGCATGGGTTGTGCGTTTGATGGATGGAAGAACCTGGTGATTGGGCCGGTGAGGAATGGAAGGGTTGGCGTCCATGTGCTGACGGATTGCATGTTGAAGGAAACGGTTGAACGGTATAAACTAGCGTTCCTTCTTCCTACCGTTGTCGCAGTTGTTCTTCACTAGCTCGTGCCAGATCATCACTGCTACGTTGACGTGCCTGTCGAAGGCAACGACATGGAAGATGCGGAGGAAGTTCCCGCTACACTATTATATGCCCTTCCATTTCGAGGACATGGACTGATGTATGATTGTGAACATCGTGTACCATAGAAGCGCTAGATACTTACGGTTGAAGGCTGATGGTCTGTTTAGTGCATGGTTGTATCCCAAGGAACAGATATCAGCGCAAAGGACGTCCTCGCTGACGTAGGGATCATAGTCGGCGCGTCCACTGGTAGTAGCTTCCGGAAGTTGAAGCAGCTGTCGGAATGATTCAGGCGTAAGCACGAATGGAAAGTGGTCAAGCCTAGACTCGATTTTTTGGCTGTTGTCAGTGGTGAACACACGGATGGTGTGCCACACTTTTTGCAGATAAAGTACAAGTACGTCCGTCGTGGCCGTTAAAGCATAGTAAATGGGGTGGCCTGTTAGAATATCAACGACCACCCAGTGTTGAGGCCGAAACTCGTTGGTGTCGAGGTGGTGGTTGTTCCCCTGGATCTCGAGGAACTCGTCGGAAGGAATGAGAGCATTATCGGCCGCCTCATTGATGAAGTTTTTGAGATTCTCATCGCCGTGGATTGGAGATTGGTGTTGTTCGTCAGCCATTGCAGTACCTGATAAACAAAGTGTTAGTAAGCAATGGTGAGAAGCGATATACTTATGTACCTTAACACGCATCGAATTGTCGCGGAAAATCGGGATGATTGGCAGTGAAGGCTACGATCCGGACAGTATGGTGTCCGAATGCAATGGGTGTCCGAATAACAAGGGTATCCGGTTGAAAGGGTATCCGGGTAACAGGAATCCGGGTAACAGGAATCCGGTTGAAATGGTATATGTGTAAAAGGAATCCGGATAGAGGAGACTTACCGGATAAATAGGAATCCGGATAAAACACACTTACCGGATAAAGAGGACTCCGGATAAAACACAACTTACCGGATGTACGTTTCCGGGTAACGTAGGGGGTCCGGTTAGAAAGGTATCCGAATACTTTATACTATCCAGACGAGGATTTTAGCCCAATTAAATCAAAAAAACGAATGACAATCCATTTGTACCAATCAAGTTCCCACTAACATTTCATAACTTATTGTACTAAAAACGAATGACAAAAATCGTGAAATAGAACGCAAATCACATGGAATACGAACCGACAGTGGTTCGAGTGGGAACGATCGAGAAATCGAACGAGATTTCGATGTGTGTGTGTGTGTGTGTGTGTGTGATCGTGAGCGACATGAAATAAGAATAAAGAATTTGCCACATACCTGGAAATCGAGATGAAATCGTGTGAGTCTCGAGTGCGTGAGAAAGGGTATATCGAGGGTTTTGGTGTCTAGAAGGAAAAGTGAAAAATAAAGGAATAGTCCGGGTATATATAGTCGACCGAGGTATCTGGGTGGGGTGTCCGGGCGTCCCATTTGGATAGTGACATGGTCCGGGTAACCCTTCAGGATAGGTGCACTGTCCGGATTGTTCATCCGGAAACCACATCCGGATCCGGTATCCTGGTATTTTTGAAAAAAAATTCAACTTTTCACCTTTGACTTATGGAAATACTAGTTTCCACCCAAAACCATTTAAATTAATTTAAAAAACACTCCCCCTTTAGTTGTGCTCACTTAAAAAAATGTTGCTCCCCCTCGATATGTTCACGACATTATGTGGATAAAAATGGTGTGCACAAAAATAGTTTTGACACAAAAAAAGTTTGATAAAGAAAGGAATAAAATGTGTCACTCCCCCTCAAAACGTGAACTTACTAACTGGTGCACTTCCGTAGGTTGTGTCCCCCCCCCCCCCTAAACACATGAACAAAATGGTGAAACAAACGTGCAACAAACAAAGAAATAAAGAACGAAACATGGTAAAGGAAATAATAAAAAGATAAAAACAAACGAAATATAACTTACTAATACAAAAGTTTAACGAGTAATGAGATCGATACAAGTAGAATACGATAACGAATAATTGTGTACTTGACCATCAAGAGATGAATCGCCGGATGATGAAGTGACAGTCCGACGTTAGAATATCAAGTAGAAGACTTCAGCAATCGCTGAGCTTTATCATTCGCTGATAAGGATCTGTTCAACGAAAGCTGATCATGAAGTCTTCCTCTACAAGTTACTTTTGTCTTACCCCCTTGCACGTCTCCGTACTAAATTTCAGAACGAACATCCCTTTTGTCCAGAATCGTACAACCAACTCTGATTCTACACTGTACACCATGCGGCTACTAAGGTTGTCTACAAAGGTCAAAACATGCAACCACTCAGCTGCTGCCACGTGTAAAGTAATATTGCCATGCATTAAATGCATGCAGTATATAAGAAGAACCCTACTTCAGAAATGAAGTGCCCAACCATCTTCTTCTTTCTCTCTTAGTGTTAGAATATTATTCGTAGTATTCTTATCTCCTTTCTGTCTTAATTCTAGTGCAAGAAACTCAGTGTTCTTAACTTGTTTAGATTAGAATTATTCCTTAATCTTGTTCCGCAACAAGTTGTAAATTGTTTGATAAATATCAATAAACAATTTAGAAAAGTAAAATCTGTGTGTTTGTATTCAACCCCCCCCCCCCCTTCTACAAACTTGTATAACCCTTCGGGACCAACAAGTGGTATCAGAGCAAGTTTGTTTAATCTCCTAAACAAGATCTTGTCTATACTAATCTTTTCTCTTCCTTGCTATTTCTTAAAATGGCTACCAACACAAACACTAACTATATTGATAATGGTTCTCTTGCTAAACCCCCTAGATTTTCCAGAGATAACTTTAATCTATGGAAAAATAGGATGATACTCTTCTTAGAAGGTGTAGACCCAACTATACCTTATTACATCAAAAATGGTCCATACATCCCTGTCAGAATTGATCCTGAGGTTCCAGCCGCTGAGAATAGAGCTGCTATTCCCGAAAGATTGGTTCCAAAGGAAATTCATATGTAGACTGATGAAGATAAGAAGAAAGTGGCTCTCGACACCAAAGCTAGATCCATTCTTTCCATGGCTCTTCCTGGCGAAGTCTACCATTTCGTCATGAACCTGAAAACCTCTAACTCCATGTGGGACACAATCTATGTTCAGTATGAAGGTACATATGAAGTCCAAGACTCACTAAAGATCAACCTGGTAAGACAATATGAAAGCTTCATTTGTGGTAAGAATGAATCTATCTCTGAAGTTCACCAACGCTTTAACTGTTTAATAATAGATCTGAAAACCGTTGGTAAGGAATATTCTAACTTTGAAATTATGACAAAGTTCTTAGAATGTTTACCTGAAAGTTGGGATAGTTATTTAATGTGTCTCAAGCTGTCAAAGGATCTTAAATCTATGACTCTTTCAACCTTATATGGCACGATGCTTAATCATGAGCAATCGAGTCATCTTAAGAAGAATCTTGTAAAAGATTCCAAAAGCACCCCTGTTGCTTTAATCTCAGAGTCACCTTCCACTCAGCGATCAACTGTTACCATCACTGAGTTGGAGACTAACTCTGAATGCTCATCAGATCCTGACTCTTTAGATCTTGATGAATCTATGGCTCTCCTTTCTAATAAATTCAGGAGATTCGCCAAAAAGAAAAATTTCAGAAAGAACAAACCTCTTGCTATTACTGATAAGCCAAGATCATCAACTCCTGTTGATAAGGCTACTGCTACTTGCTATAACTGTGAAAAATAGGACATTTTGCAAGCGAGTGCATGTCAAAGAAAGTTTCTAGAACCTCAGCTTTCTCCAAGAAATCCTCTAACCCCAGGGCTAGAGATGACAAGTACCAAAAGCTGAAAGATAGGTACGAAAAGCTGAAAGGCTTTAAGAAGAAAGGTAAAGGCCTTATGGCTGACTATGATTGGGATGCCTCTGATGAAGAAGAATCATCTGACTCAGAAGATGATGATAAAGCCAATCTCTGTCTCATGGCCAAAATCGAAGATGAGGAAGAAAATTCTGACATTCCCTCTGCTTCAACCTCTGCTACTAAGCCTTCGGAGTCTTCAATCGAAGAAGACAGACTGTTGAAGAAACTATCCACGTCACCTTTGACGAATCCCGTTCAGCGAACTCTAAACCTTCTGCTGATACTAAAGAAGTGAATCAATGGATGTTTTCTCATCTTGGTGATTCAGAAGATGTTCCCACTCCTCATACTCATACCGCAGAAGATGATGGTCCTACTATCATTCCAAACATGCAGACTAGTGAAGCTGAAACTTCATGGGTCTTAGTTATTCCTTCAAACACTATGCCTGCCTCTGAACCTAATGTCTCAGACATACCATCTACTTCTCAGCAATCAGTGAATGAAATGACATCTGCACATATTCCTCTCTTGGCTGATATACCAGAAGTTGCTGAAGCCTCATCTTCAGCCCCTCCAATTCAGGTTGAGTCAGCGACTCATGCTCCGGCTCAGTGTAACGTCGAAAAAATTTCAATAAATTTAGAACTTTTTAGAAATAACATTTTATTAAAAGTAACCCATAAGTAATTAAATCCAATTAAACGTTTCTCAAAAACCTCGTTAAGTTAAACCACCAATCATAAATAAAACAGCGGAAAACGTAATAATTCTAAACACGTGTCTCAGAATAAATAATGAAAAAGGTCTTCTCAACGCGCCAGTGTGTACCGTCATGCCTTACTGCCACTCGTACCTGAAACAATAGTTTATAGGAGAGGGGTAAGCACGAAGCTTAGTGAATTCTAAACTTGCATTTTCCAGCTTTTGGTCCAGATTTGCAGGTCTGCTCGTGACCTGTTTAACCCCCCCTTAAACCCATAAAACCAGAAATATAATTCCATAATTAGAAATTACTATGTCTTAGGTTTCCAGGGACATATCGCACGTGTTAATACGAGGTCCCTACTATTTTATATGAATTTTCTAAGACCGACTATCCAAACGGTGACTTTCGGACCAGTCTGTACAAATTGCTAATTTGACCCTAGCTAGAAGCTTTATTAATTTTTCTATAAAACATAAGAAACCTGCTCAACACAATTTGTGAAATTTGGGCACTGGTTTCACCTCAATCCGAGCTTCCTAGAATATTCTACGGATTTTACAAAACAGGCACAGATTGGACATTTTCTCATAAAATGATAACTTCGATTTCTCGGTTTAGCGTTTTACATTTAGGTTTAGGATTCGCAAATTAGGGTTCTCAAAACTTCCAAAACTTCTCGCAAATACATCTCGTGCTTCTTCCTTCGACTTCGAATACACGAGAATGTCGTCGATGAACACAATCACCGACCGGTCCATCATCGGGCTACATACCCTATTCATGAGGTCCATGAACGCTGCTGATGCATTGGTGAGCCCGAAAGGCATCACCACAAACTCGTAATGGCCATAACGTGTACGAAATGCCGTCTTCTCCGTATCCCCACTCCTCACCCGCATCTGATGATACCTCGATCTCAAATCAATCTTAGAGAACCACGAGGCTCCCGGTAGCTGGTCGAACAAGTCAGCGATCCTTGGCTGAGGTTAACGATTCTTCATAGTAAGCTTATTCAACTCACGGTAGTCTATACACATCCGTTGGGACCCGTCCTTCTTCTTCATAACTAGAATCGGGGCTCCCCACGGTGAACAACTCGGCTTGATGAACTCCTTTTCGAGAAGTTCCTGCAACTGATTGTACAACTCCTCCATTTCCGGTGGAACCAGGCGGTAAGGTGCCTTGGCCATCGGAGCAGCACCCGGAATCAAGTCAATGCGGAACTCTACCTGTCGCTCGGGAGGTATCCCCGGTAAATCATCGGGAAATACGTCAGCAAACTCCCGTACAACTGGCACATCCTCCGCAGTCTTCTTCACTCCGACGTCGCGCGTATCCATCACATTCGCTAAATATCCCTGGCTACTGTGCTGCAAGTATCTCCGAGCTCTCGCAGCCGAACATATCGCTGAGGTCCGCCTGGGCGAGTCGCCCTGAACTAGCAGTTCTCCCCCTCTTGGGGTTCGAACTCGTACTTGTTTGCGACGACAAACAATCTCTGCATCGAAAGCATCCATCCAGTCCATGCCCACAATCATACACAACTCACGCATAGCGATCGGAATCAAATCAATAGGGAATCTCACACCAAAGATTTCCAAAGTACACCCACGATACACGAAAGCAACCGTCAAGGTCCTATCATCAGCAACCTTGACTACAAGTGGACAGCCTAACCGTCCTACACTTCGGCCCAAACGTTCGCTAAAAGTGTGAGACACGAAAGAATGAGTAGCCCCGCTATCAAACATCGCCACATCAGGCACCGAGTCAACTAAGAATGTACCTGTCACCACTTTAGGTGTAGCCTGTGCCTCCTCCACTTTTAGCTGATGAACTCTACCTCGGGCCGCCTCGGGTCTAGACTGACCCGCACTACCATCCCTGATCTCGGTACGTAACATATCCTTGTACCGCGCCATCTTCATGTCCTCAGAAGCAGCATACTGAGGACAGAATAGTGCCATCTCCGTGAACTTTTGGTTCATCTCTTTCACGGTCTCTGTAGTCTGAGTGAGCTCCAAGAACTCTTTAGCAATCCTCTCCATCTCCACTGGAGGCACATACTCCGCACGAAAACGTACGACGAACTCCTCCCAGGTCAAAGTAGTGCGCTCATTAAGCGTCAAAGCAGTAGTACACCAGTCTTTCGCTCCGTCTCGCAACAGATTCACCGCGAAGCGAACCTTCAGGTTCTCAGGACAACCACAAGTAAGGAAAGCGCACTCCATATCCGAGATCCAGCGCATACAATAAATCCTGCTATCTACGCTCACGCTCAACTCCTCGGATTCCCCGTGACTTTCCCCGACTCGAGCACGGATCCTGTGCTTCAGATAGTAGGAGCTCTACTACTACCTTCCACACCTATCCTTTCTCGTTCCGAGTCCCATCCCGAAGTGCCCAAGTAGTTTCTTGCCGACAGCTAAACCCATATGCCCGTACCAGCATATGTCAACACTCTTCCTAGCTCACTAGGAATTTCACCCCATTCCACTACCCTTGCTATGACGAAATCCCCACTAGTCATGAAGAGTCGCCTCGCGAATGCACAGTTGCGTACAGTGTGAAATCAGATAGACATTCGAATAAAAGATTCTATCCTACAACGATTGGACTCAAACAAGAGCTATACAAGAGAACTAAATCAGGCATTCTAAGGCTATTTGGTTCCTCCTATATACAACTTATAAAGCATTCACTTAACAACCTATCAAACTAGCATAAATTTCTACTAGCAAGTAATAACCATGCACTCATGCAGAACAGTGTAATAAGCACCAAGCAATCTAGCACACATATTCTTATGTTCTAGAAAGCAATAAATTACACTAAGTACTCTACCTTTTCCCTTGGCATCGGCTGACTGTACACACTGCGCCTTCGGTCACCGTTTCTCAAACGTACTTTTCCTTCCTTTTATTTCTAAAAAAATTTAAAAGGAAAAAGATAATCCCGAGCCGCAAACTTGAGTTCAAACACACCGAAATGTATTTGATTCGCTCAAGCTGTGCTCTGATACCAACTTGTAACGTCCCAAAAATTTCAATAAATTTTGAACTTTTTAGTAATAACATTTTATTAAAAATAACCCATAAGTAATTAAATCCAATTAAAAGTTTCTCAAAAACCTCGTTAAGTTAAACCACCAATCATAAATAAAACAGCGGAAAACGTAATAATTCTAAACATGTGTCTCAGAATAAATAATGACAAAGGTCTTCTCAACGCGCCAGTGTGTACCGTCACGCCTTACTGCCACTCGTACCTGAAACAGTAGTTTATAGGGAAGGGGTAGGCACGAAGCTTAGTGAATTCAAACACGTACATAAAATAGCAATCATATGAACACCACCCCTATCAGCAGATAGACATAAACAAACATCACATGCCAGTCTAAGAACATATCCTAGACAACCAACTCATGCAAGAACACTTGTGTATGTACCCATCGGTCTCCCCGAATTCATACAACACCTGTGCACGTATCCCTCGATCTCCCCGAGTTCATACAGCACCCATGTACGTATTCCTCGGTCTCCCCGAGTCCATACAACACCCATATACGTATTCCTCGGTCTCCCCGAGTTTTATACAACACCCAAAGTCTCATACTAGACACTAACACAATAGAATATTACCCACAACCAACCAGTTAACACACACGAGCTACAGCAATGCACATATAACCCCTATCCTATGCAGTGAGTGAACTCACCTCGAAAAGCAAAGCAGATATCCACGAACACCGACAAGGACCCGTCAACTCCAACTCACTTCTTTCCACCTAAAGAAGTGTTATCAAGTGTCAAAGTGAAGTCCTAACCCGAAATTACAACTACAAGTCTAAACTTGCATTTTCCAGCTTTTGGTCCAGATTTGCAGGTCTGCTCGTGACCTGTTTAACCCCCCTTAAACCCATAAAACCAGATATATAATTCCATAATTAGAAATTTCTATGTCTTAGGTTTCCAGGGACATATCGCACGCGTTAATATGAGGTTCCTACTATTTTATATGAATTTTCTAAGACTGACTATCCAAACTGTGAGTTTCGGACCAGTCTGTACAAATTACTAATTTAACCCTAGCTAGAAGCTTTATTAATTTTTCTGTAAAACATAAGAAACCTACTAAACACAATTTTTGAAATTTGGGCACTGGTTTCACCTCAATCCGAGCTTCCTAGAATATTCTACGGATTTTACAAAACAGGGACAAATTGGACATTTTCTCATAAAATGATAACTTCGATTTCTCGGTTTAGCGTTTTACATTTAGGTTTAGGATTCGAAAATTAGGGTTTAGGCACCTGGGTCTGAACTACACCAGCACCACCCACTGTCACCTCCGGCAGTGGTGGTCGACGGTGGCGTGGGGGTAGCAGCCACCACCGGCGGTGGTTTCCCGGTGTTTCGACGACGAGGCCAATCGGATAATCCGACCACCCTATCTCAGCCATATTCACACACACAAACATACTCAAACAGACGCAACCCGCCATCACAGCCACCAACTGGTAGTGCGTGGCGGCACACCCGTCGGCAGCCAAGACGGCGGCGCCGGCGGTGGTTTCGCGGTTGAAGACGACGAAAGAAAGAAACAAGAAGAAGGGGTCTTACCTCTTCGACGACAACCCGACAGCGATCACACGGGACCTATATGGGCCGATCCCATGCAAACTTTCACATGAAATGACACTTTTAGTCCCTCATTTTCCAAAGCCTTTGCCAAACAACTCAATTTTTTTTTTCAATAACTAACACTTTTGGTCTTCTTAGCAAAAACCGCTACCAAATTCGTTTAACAAGGAAAAATAATTTAATAAATAAAACCATACCGGGTCACGGGCTTTACAACTCTCCCCCGCTTGATTTAGACTTCGTCCCCGAAGTCTACGTCCACGAATAGTTCTTCCGCATCTCAGTCTCGGGTTCCCAAGTCCACTCGGAACCCTTTCGGGCTTCCACTGGACATTCACCAACCCAAATACCTTGTTACGCGAGGCCCTAGTGTTCTTGTCAATAATGGCAATCGGTTTCTTTACGTAGTTAAGCCGCTCGTCAATCTGATTATCCTCAAGATGAGTCACCGCAGACTCATCCACCACACACTTTCGCAACTGAGACACGTGGAAATTGTTGTGGATCGAACTCAGCTAGTCCGGTAACTCTAAGCGATAAGCTACCCTTCCCACTCGAGCAATTATCTTGTAAGGCCCAATGTAACGGGGTCCTGACTTTCCCCGTTTACGAAACCGAATCACCCCTTTCCAGGGCGAAACCTTCAGCAAAACATAATCTCCCACCTGAAACTCCAAATTTGATCGTCTCTTGTCGGCGTAACTGTTCTGTCGACTCTGTGCAGTAACTAAATGGTCTCGCACTATTTGTATCATCTCGGTCGTCTTCAGAAAAATATCGGTGCTCCCCAATATTCGCTGACCAACCTCGCCCCAGCAAATGGGCGTGCTGCACTTCCTACCATACAACATCTCGTACGGCGGCCTGCCAATACTAGAATGGAAGCTGTTGTTGTAGGAAAACTCCGCACTTCAGTGGGGGTCTTCGGCACCTCCCACCGCATTACTGTGGTAATCTTGGCCGGGTCGACCATAATACCCTTCTGATTCACGACATGTCCTAGGAATTGGACCTCTCGTAACCAGAGCTCACACTTGGAGAACTTAGCATAAAGCTTCTCCCATCTCAAAACTTCCAAAACTTCTCGCAAATGCGTCTCGTGCTTCTTCCTTCGACTTCGAATACACGAGAATGTCGTCGATGAACACAATCACCGACCGGTCCAGCATCGGGCTACATACCCTATTCATGAGGTCCATGAACGCTGCTGATGCATTGGTGAGCCCGAAAGGCATCACCACAAACTCGTAATGACCATAACGTGTACGAAATGCCGTCTTCTCCGTATCCTCACTCCTCACCCGCATCTGATGATACCCCGATCTCAAATCAATCATAGAGAACCACGAGGCTCCCGGTAGCTGGTCGAACAAGTTAGCGATCCTTGGCAGAGGATAACGATTCTTCACAATAAGCTTATTCAACTCACGGTAGTCTATACACATCCGTTGGGACCCGTCCTTCTTCTTCAGAACTAGAATCGGGGCTCCCCACGGTGAACAACTCGGCTTGATGAACTCCTTTTCGAGAAGTTCCTGCAACTGAGTGTACAACTCCTCCATTTCCGGTGGAACCAGACGGTAAGGTGCCTTGGCCACCGGAGCAGCACCCGAAATCAAGTCAATGCGGAACTCTACCTGTCGCTCGGGAGGTATCCCCGGTAAATCATCGGGAAATACGTCAGCAAACTTCCGTACAACTGGCACATCCTCCGCAGTCTTCTTCTCTCCTACGTCGCGCGTATCCATTACATACGCTAAATATCCCTGGCTACTGTGCTGCAAGTATCTCCGAGCTCTCGCAGCCGAACATATCGCTGAGGTCCGCCTGCGCGTGTCGCCCTGAACTAGCAGTTCTCCCCCGCTTGGGGTTTGAACTCGTACTTGTTTGCGATGACAAACAATCTCTGCATCGAAAGCATCCATCCAGTCCATGCCCACGATCATACACAGCTCACGCATAGCGATCGGAATCAAATCAATAGGGAATCTCACACCAAAGATTTCCAAAGTACACCCACGATACACGACAGCAACCGTCAAGGTCCTATCATCAGCAACCTTGACTACAAGTGGAGAGCCTAACCGTCCTACACTTCGGCCCAAACGTTCGCTAAAAGTGTGAGACACGAAAGAATGAGTAGCCCCGCTATCAAACATCGCAACAGCAGGCACCGAGTCAACTAAGAATGTACCTGTCACCACTTTAGGCGTAGCCTGTGCCTCCTCCACTTTTAGCTGATGAACTCTACCTCGGGCCGCCTCGGGTCTAGACTGACCCACACTACCATCCGTAATACGCAAGGGGGCAGCCGCAGGAACTCGCTGTGCCCCACCCCCATCAGTAACCCTCGGATTCGGCCAGTTGGCCTTCACGTGGCCTGTCTGTCTGCAGTTAAAGCAGACCATCAGAGGTACTCTACAATCACGGCCAAAGTGTCCTACCTGCCCGCACTTGAAACACTTGTCATCTCTCTTCCCGCCATCATCCCTGGGCTTGAACCCACCGCTCCTTTGACTCGAGCGCGAGTCTGAGAACTTTGTCTTCTTTGGAACAACCGAAATTGGTGCCACGGTCTGCACCGCCTTCCTCTTCTTGGCCTGCGTCTCCAGTTCAAGTTCCCGTCTCCAGGCAGCCTCCATCATCGCAGCATGCAAAGCATACTGCGCAGTAGTCACGAACTCCCTGATCTCGGTACGTAACATATCCTTGTACCGCGTCATCTTCATGTCCTCAGAAGCAGCATACTGAGGACAGAATAGTGCCATCTCCGTAAACTTTCGGTTCATCTCTTTCACGGTCTCAGTAGTCTGAGTGAGCTCCAAGAACTCTTTAGCAATCCCATCCATCTCCACTGGAGGCACATACTCCGCACGAAAACGTACGACGATCTCCTCCCAGGTCAAAGTAGTGCGCTTATTAAGCGTCAAAGCAGTAGTACACCAGTCTTTCGCTCCGTCTCGCAACAGATTCACCGCGAAGCGAACCTTCAGGTTCTCAGGACAGCCACAAGTAAGGAAAGCGCACTCCATATCCGAGATCCAGCGCATACAATAAATCCTGCTATCTACGCTCACGCTCAACTCCTCGGATTCCCCGTGACTTTCCCCGACTCGAGCACGGATCCTGTGCTTCAGATAGTAGGAGCTCTACTACTACCTTCCACACCTATCCTTGCTCGTTCCGAGTCCCATCCCGAAGTGCCCAAGTAGTTTCTTGCCGACAGCTAAACCCATATGCCCGTACCAGCATATGTCAACACTCTTCCTAGCTCACTAGGAATTTCACCCCATTCCACTACCCTTGCTATGACGAAATCCCCACTAGTCATGACGAGTCGCCTCGCGAATGCACAGTTGCATACAGTGTGAAATCAGATAGACATTCGAATAAAAGATTCTATCCTACAACGGTTGGACTCAAACAAGAGCTGCACAATAGAACTAAATCATGTATTCTAAGGCTATTTGGTTCCTCCTGTATACAACTTATAAGGCATTCACTTAACAACCTATCAAACTAGCATAAATTCCTACTAGCAAGTAATAACCATGCACTCATGCAGAACAGTGTAATAAGCACCAAGCAATCTAGCATACATACTCCTATGTTCTAGAAAGCAATAAATTACACTAAGTACTCTACCTTTTCCCTTGGCATCGGCTGACTGTACACACTGCGCCTTCGATCACCGTTTCTCAAACGTACTTTTCCTTTCTTTTATTTCTAAAAAAAATTAAAAGGAAAAAGATAATCCCGAGCCGCAAACTTTAGTTCAAACACACCGAAATGTATTTGATTCGCTCAAGCTGTGCTCTGATACCAACTTGTAACGTCCCAAAAATTTCAATAAATTTTGAACTTTTTAGTAATAACATTTTATTAAAAATAACCCATAAGTAATTAAATCCAATTAAAAGTTTCTCAAAAACCTCGTTAAGTTAAACCACCAATCATAAATAAAACAGCGGAAAACGTAATAATTCTAAACATGTATCTCAGAATAAATAATGACAAAGGTCTTCTCAACACGCCAGTGTGTACCGTCACGCCTTACTGCCACTCGTACCTGAAACAGTAGTTTATAGGGAAGGGGTAAGCACGAAGCTTAGTGAATTCAAACACGTACATAAAATAGCAGTCATATGAACACCACCCCTATCAGCAGATAGACATAAACAAACATCACATGCCAGTCTAAGAACATATCTTAGACAAGCAACTCATGCAAGAACACCTGTGTATGTACCCATCGGTCTCCCCGAATTCATACAACACCTGTGCACGTATCCCTCGGTCTTCACGAGTTCATACAACACCCATGTACGTATTCCTCGATCTCCCCGAGTCCATACAACACCCATATACGTATTCCTCGGTCTCCCCGAGTCCTCGGTCTCCCCGAGTTTTATACAACACCCAAAGTCTCATACTAGACACTAACACAATAGAATATTACCCACAACCAACCAGTTAACACACACGAGCTACATCAATGCACATATAACCCCTATCCTACGCAGTGAGTGAACTCACCTCGAAAAACAAAGCAGATATCCACGAACAGCGACAAGGACCCGTCAACTCCAACTCACTTCTTTCCACCTAAAGAAATGTTATCAAGTGTCAAAGTGAAGTCCTAACCCGAAATTACAACTACAAGTCTAAACTTGCATTTTCCAGCTTTTGGTCCAGATTTGCAGGTCTGCTCGTGACCTTTTTAACACCCCTTAAACCCATAAAACCAGAAATATATTTCCATAATTAGAAAGTTCTATGTCTTAGGTTTCCATGGACATATCGCACGCGTTCTTACGAGGTCCCTACTATTTTATATGAATTTTCTAAGACCGACTATCCAAATGTGAGTTTCGGACCAGTCTGTTCAAATTGCTAATTTGACCCTAGCTAGAGGCTTTATTAATTTTTCTGTAAAACATAAGAAACCTACTCAATACAATTTGTGAGATCTGGGCACTGGTTTAACCTCAATCCGAGCTTCCTAGAATATTCTAAGGATTTTACAAAACAGGGACAGATTGGACATTTTCTCATAAAATGATAACTTCGATTTCTCGGTTTAGCGTTTTACATTTAGGTTTAGGATTCGCAAATTAGGGTTTAGGCACCTGGGTCTGAACTACACCAGCACCACCCACTGTCACCTCCAGCAGTGGTGGTCGACGGTGGCGTGGGGGCGGCAGCCACCACCGGCGGTGGTTTCCCGGTGTTTCGACGACGAGGCCAATCGGATAATCCGACCACCCTATCTCAGCCATATTCACACACACAAAGATACTCAAACAGCCGCAACCCACCATCACAGCCACCGACTGGTGGTGCGTGGCGGCACACCCGTCGGCAGCCAAGACGGCGGCGCCGGCGGTGGTTTCGCGGTTGAAGACGACGAAAGAAAGAAACAAGAAGAAGGGGTCTTACCTCTTCGACGACAACCCGACGGCGATCACACGGGACCTCGACTCCCTCCACGTCCCCCCCTCGAAGGCTCTCACTCTCTCTCTCTCTCTCTCTCTCGCTCCCTCTCTCTCCGATAGAACGTCACGGCGGCGGCTGCTGCTGTTTGGTGATCGGCGATGGTTGCCAAGGAAAGAGGGAGGAGGAACTAGGGTTTTGGTTTGCTCTATGTGTGCTACGCAAGAAAGAAAAACGAGAGGGAGGGGGTCGGTTCCTATATGGGCCAATCCCATGCAAACTTTCACATGAAATGACACTTTTAGTCCCTCATTTTCCAAAGCCTTTGCCAAACAATTCAATTTTTTTTTCAATAACTAACACTTATGGTCTTCTTAGCAAAAACCGCTACTAAATTCGTTTAACAAGGAAAAATAATTTAATAAATAAAACCATACCGGGTCACGGGCTTTACACTCACCGATGGACTATTAATCACCCTATTGATCAAATTCTTGGTGTTCTAAACGCTGGTGTTCAGATTCAACGAAGTGCAGGTAACATTTGTTTATTCGTTAACTTTATTTCTCTGATTGAACCAAAGAAAATAGATGATGCCCTCAGAGATCGAAACTGGGTCAGTGCTATGCAAGAAGAGATGACTGAATTTGAAAGAAACAAATTTTGGAAACTTGTTCCTCGTCCATCCGACAAGTCAGTGATAGACACTAAATGGGTCTATCGAAACAAGTTGGATGAACATGGAACTGTAACCCGCAATAAGGCTCGACTTGTTGCTCAGGGATACAGACAAGAGGAAGGTATAGATTACGACGAAACATTCGCCCCAGTGGCAAGACTAGAAGCTATTCGTCTATTCTTAGCTTACGCTGTACACAAAGACTTCAAAGTTTATCAAATGGATGTCAAGTCAGCGTTCCTCAATGGAAAGCTGAATGAAGAAGTTTACGTGGAACAACCATCAGGATTCTCAGATCCTAAGCATCCAGGTTATGTTTATAAACTAGATAAGGCACTTTATGGCTTAAAGCAAGCTCCTCGTGCATGGTATGACACTCTCTCCTCTTATCTTCTAATCGAAAAATTTGAGAGAGGTAAAATCGACAAAACTCTATTTTTCAGGAAAGTAAAAGGTCATATTATTCTTGTTCAAATATATGTCGATGATATTATATTTGGTTCCACTAACCCTGATCTATGTACTCGTTTCTCTGAAAGAATGAAAGCTGAATATAAAATGAGTATGATGGGTGAGCTAATATATTTCCTTGGTATTCAAATAAAACAAAATGAAAAGGGAACCTTCATTAACCAGGGAAAGTATGTTAAAGATATGCTGAAGAAATTTGATTTAACTCAGAGTTCAGTTATGAAAACCCCTATAGCACCACCGCTGACACTAAACAGGGATTCTTCTGGAATATCTGTTAAGGTCACGACGTGCCGTGGGATGATCGGCTCTCTCTTATATCTTACAGCTAGCCGACCTGATATTATGTACGCAACCTGTTTGTGTGCACCATATCAAGCTGAACATAAGGAATCTCATATGATCGCTGTAAAGCGAATATTTCGTTACCTTAAGGGTACTCCCAACCTAGTTCTTTGGTATCCTAAAGACTCAGGGTTTGATCTAATCGCCTATTCAGATAGTGATTTTGCAGGTTGCAAATTGGATAGGAAAAGCACCACAGGAGGTTGTCAGCTCCTGGGTGGAAAGCTGGTAAGTTGGACAAGTAAGAAGCAAAACTCAGTGTCTACCTCAACCGCTGAAGCTGAGTACGTAGCCGCTGGAAGCTGTTGTTTTCAGGTCCTATGGATGCGAAATCAACTACTGGATTATGATCTTCAGCTCTCGAAAATTCCAATCTATTGCAACAGCACTAGTGCCATCGCTATAGCCAACAATCCAGTGCTACACTCAAAGACCAAACACATCGAAATCAGGTATCATTTTATTAGAGATCATGTGATGAATGGTGATATAGAACTTCATTTTATCCCAACTGACTTTCAGCTAGCTGATCTGTTCACCAAACCTCTTGATGAGACAAGATTTAACTTTCTCATCAGTGAGCTTGGAATGCTGAACTTAGAATAGTAAAATCTTCAGCGGTTCACCTTTGATCAGCGATAGGATAAAACCAACTTCTATAACCCATTCTATCATCTTCTCTCTGAACAAAATTGATTCGCTGATATCAAGGTATGTTCTCTCTTACTCACTCACGTTCGCCAAGAACTAAAAGATTTCAAAACAAATTACATCGCTGAATATCTCTTCCTTATCAGCGATACTTTGAAATTTCTAAAACTAACACTTCTATTTCTATTCAGTGCTTCATGTTTTCAAAATGTCCCTGAGTTTTCAAAACCCTCAGAGACATCCTAAAATATGAAAAGACGTTTGTGACGTAATCAAACGGATAAACCATGGCACGTTCTTTTTCCGACACACGTTTGCACGTTTCGTTTTCCATCCAATCAAATACAAACACGTGTCCGTGTCATCATGAAAAACTTTTCCCGCTCATAGTTTTTCTATCTCTACTCTCACTATATAAACCCATTTGAGTTTATATTTTTCCTTTACGCGAACAATTTCTTCTTCAAGAAAAGAATTACTGTTGCATTTTGAACATTTGTTTCCAGAAACTGTTCATCTTCTTCTTCGATAACACAAGTTAATATTCTCACTATTCTCGTACATTAACTTATTTCTGATATTACCTTTGTTTTCAAAAGATCAAACAAAAGAAATTTTTAAAATGAAATTATTCTCTTTTCATGATTTTATGAACACAATCTTCATGGTTGTTCTTCAAGTTTAAAATTAAAATCTTAAACTTGTTCTTCATATGTTTTTCCAGAATCCCTATCTCAAAAGGAAACTGGAAAATAAGGCATTCACTAGTTTTTAAATCTTTACCAAAACTAGGAAAACCTTAATCTTCATTAAGACATCTTTGGTCTGAATGAAATGGACAAAACTCAACAACATCTTATTGGAAAAGCTTTCCACATTAAGACATTTGTGTTCATCTTCTTCGTGGTTTTATGTGTTACACAGAAATGGCATCTACTACTGACGCACCTTCTACCAAGTCTACTACTACTGAGAAACTGACTCTCACCAAGGCTCCTCAGGTCAAGTTCAAACTTGAGAAGGTTACATTCCAACACAACAACCACTATGCGCTTTTCGACTTTCCTCAGCGAAAGTAAGTCACACATCTGGATGATGCTGTGAATTTTCTCAAAACCTGCTACTTATCTACAGCCCTAACTATTGTACCCACTGCTCATAAGTTCCTTTTAGCTCAGTTCTGGTACACTGCCAGACGAGCTCAGGTTCCTTCAGCCAAAGACCCAACAAAACTAGTTGACACCATCCTCTGTGACACCAAATTTGGCACTACCAAAATCAACCCTGCTATTATCAGGCGTGCACTCGACCTACCTGCAGTTACCAAAGAAAAACATTTTGTTCCTCTCCCAAACCCCAAAAACCATGCTGATAGAGAAACAATCATTGCATTCTTTGATGCAATGAAGTACGTATGGGGAACAGGGAGAGATGAAAAACCTGAGAAGAAGCTGACCGCAATCAAAAAGTCCATGATGCCATGCGAGATGAACTTCATCTTCGCTCATCTGATAAGCTGCATGACAGCGAAAACCGGCTCCTCTGACCAAGCCGCTCAACCTCAACAAGCCATGGGATATGCATTGCTGAAAGGTCTCCATGTTGACTGGGCGTCGATCATCTACGATGATTTGGCGTTCAGAGTGGATATGGCTGACAGACCAACATGCGTTCCATACCCCCAGTTCATCAGCGCCGTCTTTCTAAAAGGACTCGGGGACAAATACCCAAAAAAAGGTGATCTTAGACTTTCTCAGGTAGGCCCTAAGGTGCTTGACTACATCCCCATGCCGAACGAGGTACGTCTCTCTACTCTCTTACCTCTTCTCAATCCTCCTTCTTCTACTTCTGCGGCTACCTCAACGGAAATCCCCACCGCTGATACCCAGGCTGCACCCTCCACTCTTTCTCGTAAAAGGAAACACTCTTCTACCCAACTTGAATCCGAAAGGATCAAGAAAACCAATGAGCAACCCTCCAAGCCATCAATGGCTGAAGACTCCCCGACTCATCTTGTACAAGAGTCGCTGGATAGTTTCGTGGTACGCTCTGCCACAGCTACTCAAGCCACCCCTTCTATCCCAACTTCAGCGTCTCTAAACGCTGAGGTTATAAACTTGGAACAGAACCGCTCTCCTTCAGACCTTCTAAGGACTGAAGAAGTATTTCTCAGCGAATCCATCGCTGAACCTCGATCCAAATCCCTCTTCTCAACCGTTGTAACTCCAACTCAATCTTTGGACACTCCTCCAGTTTTCCCTTCGTTCTCTGGAACGCCCGTCATCATACATGATTCAGCTGCTGATACTCTACATATGATGATGGATGCAAACTTAGGATCTGCAGGCACCTCCATGCGCCAAGGCACTCTCGAAGGTGACATGGAACACTACTCAGGTCTACGAGGTTTCGACAACTTCGCCAACCCGCCTGTAGGTATACACAAAACCATACACATTCCTCTCTCTCAACCCCAAACTTCTGAGCTTTCCTCTATTCATAAGTTAATAACTGTTGCAGGTCCTAATTTGGGAGATATTCAACGCTCCCTGAATCATCTGGTGACAAAGGTGGATTCTTACAACACGACTCTCTCCACCAACTCTTCAGCGGTTACAGACGCTGGAGAGAATCTCAAAAAGCTGACCGAAGTTGTTGATAAGAAAGCCTCTAGTGCTGATCTGGAGAAGGTAGAAGGCAGCATTGGTCAATTTGCCACTACTCTCGCTGCCAACTCCACAATCGTCAACGATCTCAACCTCACCAACACCACCCTTGCAACAAACTTCACCTATCTGTCCAATGAAGCCACATCATTGAAGACAGAGATGGTAACTCTCAAGGGTAAGGTCTCCACGATCAAGGATATCCTTCAGCAAGTCCTCGATCACCTAAACGCTCCAACATGTACTCCTTCACACTTCACTCAGGCTGATCGAGAGGATATTCAGAGCCTCAATCCTGCTGTTTCTGTCCTAGAAGACAGAATCGCAGTGATTGAAACCTTAATGGGAATCACTGGCCTGGAAGACAGTGATCCTATGACTGCTGTTGCTGCTGAACATTCCGTTACCTCCCCCACTCATCATGTGGAAGAGGGGGAGAAGAACGAT
Organism: Saussurea involucrata; assembly: GCA_033807775.1. Lineage (NCBI taxonomy): Eukaryota > Viridiplantae > Streptophyta > Magnoliopsida > Asterales > Asteraceae > Saussurea > Saussurea involucrata. Next base: position 61,351,101 of record CM066320.1, on the reverse strand, counting down.
GAAGGTCTTCCCCATAATGCTGAGGGAGAGACAAATGAAACTGTTGTTGTTGTTGCTTCAACCGCACAACCTCAGGGAGTTGAAAACCCTGAGGGAATGGAGAAACCTCCCTCTGTATCTGAGGGGGAGCAACTCGAAGAGCAACGAGATGAAGCTGTTGCTAATGTTACCACTCCTTATGCTGATGAGGACGAATCTGAAGAAGAAGCTGAAGACGACGAACCCATCGACGTCGATGATGATGAACCCTCATCATCCCCTAAATATGATGATGATGATGACGATGATGACGAATTCTTTTTCGTCCAACCTATGAAGACCGCCCCAGCACAAAAAGGGGTCATAATAAAGGAACCATCAGGGGAGACGACTAAGACAAAGCCTGCAGCATCTGAAGCTGATAAAGGAAAAAACAAAGGCCTCGCTGTAGAAGGCAATCTGTCAATCCTTCATATAAAGCCAGTTTGTCAGGTACAATATCTATTCTTCCCTTACTCTGCATCCCTCCTCTATCCCTTCTCAATCTCAGTCCTCCTCTCCATAAAACCTCTATACACTTAAACCCCATTCTTTTCTCTATCTCTTTCTTCCCATGATCTTACATAAACGATCGTTGTGTTTCAGCTAGTCCTCTCCCCTGCTTGAGGATCCAGCTGAAGTCCGCACTGCTGCACCAACAATAATCCCAGCCACAGGAGTTGAAGAAATAATCCCGGTCTTGGATTTAATCACTGAGACCGATAAACCTGAAGAATAATTGCTCTCTCACAAAAATAGACCTTCCTTAGCTCCTCAAAAGCTAAGTGAAGAGGATCAGAAAAGGAGAGAAGAAATGATCAAGAAGCTTGAGGATCAGCGAATCATCCTTCCTCGTGACAAAGTCCTTGTTCCCACGAAGTTCAGGTTATCAAAGAAAGAATTCACTGATCACCTCAGAGCTGAAAGGTTACTCGCCGAAAGAGGGGAAGCTGAAGAAAAAGATAAGGCTCTCGCCATTCAGCTTGCCCAACAATCGGTGAAAGACCCCGCACTGAAAAGAACTCCCATCGAAGTCCAACGTCAGTTGTGGGAAGACGCCCAGAAGATTATCGAAGAAAAGACCAAGTGCAAAGAGAAAGTACACTTTCGATATCGTGCTGCCAGAATTAACAAGGTACACATCACTGGAAGATCGACCATCAAAGTTCCAATTGTTGAGGTCGAGATATTCAGAGAAAACGGTACCAAGGAAACCTTCTACGCTGATGTTATCACGAAGTACGGTCTCTCTGAATGGTTGGAGATCAGAATAGCCATTCAGCATTCACATTCTAAATTCAAAAATCATGTCGAAAAACTTCTAAATCGACATATCGACTTGGTTTCTTCTGCTGTGGATATTTCTCTTCCTAATGCTCCTACTCCAAAAAGGAAAAGGGCCTCTGCAAAGAAAAGGTTAAAGCCTTCAGAATCAGGTCCTCCTATTCGGAACGAAACAGGTATTGGTTTCTCACGCGATGAAGTACTTGGTCTTGAACCTGACCTCTCAGCGCTTGACACCTCCCTGCCTCCTCGTTAACGCTTCATCCCTGGAAAAGTCATAAGCGAACCTTATGGTATCTTTTTTCACGACTATGATGGAGGACAACACTTTCAACGCATCTCTGAGCTTCCCATCACTCCCATCGAACAACTCAGGGATCTCATCTATTGGTGTGAATTCGGACGCGATCTTCAGGCACGATATCTCAAGCCCCTGATCTTCAAAGAAGCACAAGAAAGAAGAATTCAATGAGAAACTGTCCCTGACTGGATGATCCCTACAACAAAGACCCTTGATGAACTTCTCGTTAAGGAAGAACCTTATGGCTGATAGGATTTCCTTGTAATTCTTCTATCCTTATCTGCTTACATCTTTTGTACTTGTAAATTTATTTGATGTACTTGTAATTTTTCCACTTCCCTTTGTAACCGTATACGAAGTTTAAAGAAAAATTTCAGCGAATGTACTTTACTCCATCAGTACTCAAAAGATCCAAGAAAACAGTAAAATGGACAAATATTTTATGAGTTCTTTTTATCATTATGTTTTCCTACTTAGCAATTTTCCTTCATTGCTATGTCATAATCAAATAGGGGGAGATTGTTGATCCAAACCCTCAATGTTTTGATAATGACCCTTTAAGAAACACTTAGTGAAAATTGTAAGTAGACAATATGTATTAGAGTTTCACTATCGCTGATAAGTATTATGACTATACAATACCGCTGATAGGAACTCTCGCTCTTTAAATTTAATATTCAGCGAACACTGTTCACTATAAAGCTCTGTGCTTGTTCAGTGATTTTGGTAATCGCTGATAGTTTAGTTGTTTACTTATGATCCCTGAAGACAAGTTTCACGTCAACAAAGGTTCTACGCTGAATTCGAAGATCAAGCCCAAGAACCAGCGACAAGTCTACTAATGAACTGATGCAGATATCAGCGAAGTCACAGAATTGTCCACTCAACGTGAAGTATCAAGCAGAAGACTTCAGCAATCGCTGAGCTTTATCATTCGCTGATAAGGATCTGTTCAACGAAAGCTGATCATGAAGTCTTCCTCTACAAGTTACTTTTGTCTTACCCCCTTGAACGTCTCCGTATGAAATGTCAGAATGGACATCCCTTTTGTCCAGAATCATACAACCAACTCTGATTCTACACTGTACACCATGCGGCTACTAAGGTTGTCTACAAAGGTCAAAACAGGCAACCACTCAGCTGCTGCCACGTGTAAAGTAATACTGCCATGCATTAAATGCATGCAGTATATAAGAAGAACCCTACTTTAGAAATGAAGTGCTCGGCCATCTTCTTCTTTCTCTCTTAGTGTTAGAATATTATTCGTAGTATTCTTATCTCCTTTCTGTCTTAATTCTAGTGCAAGAAACTTAGTGTTCTTAACTTGTTTAGATTAGGATTAGTCCTTAATCTTGTTCCGCAACAAGTTGTAAATTGTTTGATAAATATCAATAAACAATTTAGAAAAGTAAAATCTGTGTGTTTGTATTCAACCCCCTTCTACAAACTTGTATAACCCTTCGGGACGAACAAGTTCTATTATCTGATGCTCAGTATTAACAAAGTAGAGTTCGATTGTACCTCTTTCGACATGATCCTTAATGAAATGGTACCGAACATCTATATGCCTCGTCTTCGTGTGTTGCACCGGATTGCTTGATATGGCTATCGCGCTCTTCGAGTCACAGTAAATGGGAACCTTCGAGTACGTAAATCCATAGTCTTTGAGATGGGTACGCATTCAAATTACCTGAGAACAGCAGCTTGCGATAGCAACGTACTCCGCCTCAGCTGTGGATGTGGACACACACTGTTGCTTCTTGGATGCCCAGCTGACTAGACTGTTGCCCATGAATTGTACATGACTCGATGTGTTTTTTCGGTCCAACATGCTGCCAGCGTGGTCAGCATCCAAATACGCTGTGTCTCTTTCGGGTACCACAAGCCAAGATCAGCAGTACCTTTCAAGTATCTTAGAATACATTTAACCGCTACTAAATGAGACTCTATAGGTTTTGATTAAAAACGGGTACATAGAAAGGTAGAAAACATGATATCTGTCCGACTAGCCGTTAAATACATTAGAGACCCGATCATGCCTCGATAGGTTTTGGTGTCAACATCCTTTCTGCTAGGATCAGCGTGTAACCTCGTCCCAGGAGACATGGGAGTTTTCATGGGAGCAGACTGTTTCATCTGGTATTTCCGAAGAGCATCCCAGATGTACTTAGACTGATTAATGAAAATCTCGGTCGACAATTGTTTAACTTGAAGACCAAAGAAGAAATTCATTTGTCCTATCATACTCATTTGAAAATATTTGCGCATTAAAACCGAAAGGTTATGACAGTACTTAGCGTTAGACGAACCAAAGATGATGTCGTCAACATAAACTTGCATAAGGACGATATCGTTCTTTTCCTTTTTAATAAATAAAGTTGTGTCTATATTAGTTTTGGAAAAGCCAGATTTTATTAAGAAAGTAGATAGTGCATCATACCATGCTCGTGGAGCTTGCTTCAGGCCATAGAGGGCCTTGTCTAGTATGTAGAAATGATTTGGCTTTGAGTCATCCACAAACCCATCCGGTTGCGATACATAGACTTCCTCCTTTAGAACACCATTAAGGAATGTCGTCTTCACGTCCATATGGAAGACCGTGAAGTTCTTGTGTGCGGCGTAGGCGAGGAACATGCGAATCGATTCAATGCGGGCAACCGGAACGTATGTCTCGTCGTAATCTATGCCTTCTTGTTGTCGATATCCCTCAGCTACTAGTCGTACCTTGCTCCGAACTACTACGCCGTTTTCGTCCTTCTTATTCTTGAAGACCCACTTGGTGCCGATCAGCTTTTTGTGCGTAGGTCCTGGGACCAGTCTCCAAAACTTGAGACATTCGAATCGGTTGAGCTTCTCTTGCATCACGATCACCTAGTCTGGATCACTGAGCGCTTCTAAAATGGTTGTAGGCTTGATGCGGCTTAGGAATCCGTAGAAGAGGCAGAAGTTTGTAGAGGCACCGTGTGTATGAACAGGTGTAGAGGGGTCGCCAATGATTTGGTGAAGAGGATGTGTGTGTTTCCATTTGGTGGTGTATGGAAGTGGCTGATTAGTGATATGTGAGGTGTCCGGATCCACGTAATCATCGGGGAAAGGTCTTGCATAGCTTCAAGTGACGATGGTCTGTTGAGCGAAGGAGCTGGTGCCGGATTCGTGGGTGGTTAGATAACCTCCGGAGAAGATGGCGGTTGGTCCGGGCGAGTAGTGGACGACGAATATTCAGCATTAGCTGTCGAGATAGGTATGGTAGTTTCTGGTGTAGGTTCAGCTTCAGAAGTGGTGTCAGTTGAACGTTGGGGTTCTTAGTAGAATTCGTTGGAGCGCTTGTAGATGGCGGCCGACCGGTCAAGTTCGTAGAGTCTTCGAGTTGCGGATCTCCAACCCTATTATTCTTATGAACATGTGGATTAGTTTGATTAAAGAATTCATCGTAAAAATGTTCAAAAAGTATATCCAAATCAGAAAGATGTGATTTTGACGTAGAGGCATGATTTGAATCTACTGGAATTTGTGGAGATCCTGAACGAGATTGTTCGGAATCTAGCACACCAGTTTAAACGGGTTCTGAACTGAGTTGTCCAGAAGCCAAATCAGCCACTTCGTCAAACGTCATGTTTACACTATTGATAACAGTCTTAGTTCGCTTATTGTAAACGTGAAACGCTTGAGATTGAGTCGAGTATCCGATGAATACTCATTCGTCTGCCTTGGGGTTGACCTTTCCAAGATTATCTTTGTCGTTCATGATGTAGCACGTGCATCCTAACGCATGAAAGTACTTGATGTTCGAAATGCGGTTGTTGATGATCTCATAGGGTGTCTTGTTGAACCGCTTGTTGAGAATAGATCGGTTTTGCGTATAGCAGGCGGTTGTAATGACTTCGGCCCATAGGTACAACGGTAGCTTCGTCTGGGACAGCATTGAGCGAGCAGCTTCCACTAAGGTACGGTTACGCCTTTCCAAGACTCCATTCTACTGAGGGGTACATGTGGCGGAAAATGTGTGGGTGATACCTACCAAAGTGAGGTAGTAATCCAATGTTCGGTTCTTGAACTCTGTACCGTTGTCCGTCGACTGGTCTGAATGAGTTGTTTGTAGATTCAGCTGAACTGTCTTCAGATGGGTAATGATCAGCTCTGGGGTCTCATCCTTGGAATGCAGAAACTTGACCCATGTGTAGCGAGAGTACTCGTCGACCATGACTAGAACGTATTTCTTGTGGTTGATACTCTGAACACGCATCGGTCCACACAAATCTATGTGGATGAGTTCCAAGGACCTAGATGTGCTCGGAATAGCCTTTGGCTTGTGAGAAGCTCGCTTCATCTTTCCCATCTCGCATGCCCTACATAGATGATCTTTCTCAAACTTTAGCTCAGGCATGCCCTTCACGTGTCCTCCTAGCACTAATTTGTTGATATTCTTGAAGTTCAGGTGCGAAAGCCGTCGATGCCAAATCCATGTGTGTTGAGAGTTGGCCTTTGACATCAAGCATACGGACTCGTCTGTCTTTAGAGATGAGAGGTCGATGGTGTCGAGGTTGGTTTTGCGCGTCCCACTAGTAGTTCCATTCTGTCTTCAGTACGAACGCTGCACCTCTTGACTTTGAAATTGACCTCTAGGTCTTTGTCACAAAATTGACCTATGCGGAACAAATTGTGTCCTAAAAAGGCGACATAGGAAACCTTCTTGATGGTGATATTCTCTTGAACGGTGTCTCCGTATCCCATGATTGGTGCTTTGTCGTCATTTCCAAATCTCACGTTGCCACATTATTTTTCGGTGAAATTCGTGAGAAGCTCCCTCCTGCCGGTCATGTGCTTGGAGCAACCTGAATCTAGATACCAAACATGACCGTTCTGCAAAAAGGAGTTAAACAGCTTTAGGTACCCATTTGAAAATAGGTCCTGGGGGGTTAGGTGTAGCACCTATTTTAGGAACCCATTTGGAATTGGGTTTTCGTTTGGGTTTGCGCGATCTAAACATAGTGTGAGTATTAAAAACATGATATGAGACAAACCAATCAGATGTATATTGTTTAGCAACAAAGTCATTCAATCCACAATTTGAACAACATATACAATCATGAGATAACTGAAGTAATTGCTGGATTGAATAAAGTCTTAATGGAAAATCAATACTTTGTTCAACAAAATTACTTGAATCAATCACACCACGATTCTTAATGTCTTTCCTAGAATTAAAAACGGAATTAAATGACTCTGACTGCAACTTGCTCGCTTTATATTTAGCTACCCACTTTTGTTTGACGTTTTTTGCCCGACCAATTTTATCTGAAAAATCATTAAAGTCATGGTCAGTAGAGCTTGAGTAGCAAGGATGTCTATTTTGGGGTCTACCGGTCTGTTTTCGTTTCTGTGAACGTCTTTTAGATTTAGATTTGTTTTTGGAAGCATCGTTCACATAGCAGGTTTTAGGGTTTGATGTAGAACATTCACCCTTAAAAAATTGACCGGTCGATCAAGCGTTTTTGAAAGAAAGTCAGTGTGACTTGGAAGTTTATGATCGAATTCAAACTTAGAAAACTCCTCATTTGAACAAGTGTTAGAATCCATAAACGCGTAAATATCAAGGTCACTCTCGGATGGAACATCATTGGTCAAAGGATGTGAGGAACACTTTGGAACTGTGTTTTGCGAATAATCAGGTGTGGAAGGTTTTTGAAAATCAGAGTCGATATTCTTTTGAAAACACGTTGCTTGAGGTTCTTTTCCTTTTCTGGAAGAGATTTTTCCTATAAAAGCCTTACAAGAAGATGTATCTGATGAGTTCGAGGAAGGTTCAGACAAAATGATTTTCTCGTTTTGAAGTTGGTCAAACTTCTCTTGAAGTTTAACCTTGCTCACATGCTTTTGCATCACTTCTGTTGCCAAAGCAAACAGTTTAGATATGAGCCGTTGGATTTCTGTCTGAAGAGCTTCCTTTTCCTCAACTGATACAGATTTCATTTTTGTGGATTTAAATCACTCAAGTTTGGATAAAAGCTCTTGTTTTTCCTCATGAAATTTAAAATGTTCCTGTTCAAATGACTCCTCTAACTGAACTATTTTCATTTCCAAAACGAGAGGTGGGACATAGCGTTTTAACTCGTCCTTCTCTGTTTTAGTTTCAGTTGTTGGGATCGTATCCTTTTTAGAGGATTCTTTGGGCTTGGCAACTTTGTAGCCGTCAAAGTAGTCATTTGAGAGGTATTTGGATTTCTTTGTTTCATAAGATGTGTTAAGGACTTCATAAGCAAACGACATTTACATTTTGACAGTATTTGCTCGTTTATATTCCTCACGTTCCTCATCCTTCTCATTGAGTGGTTCCGTCCATTTGATTTTGTATTCGGGATATCTCTTATCAATACCTAGAAAGTTAAACTCGTATAAAGTAGGCACCATTGATAAGATCTTTTTCAAATAGTGTGGGTTGTCGTACCCAATTCCCCATTTAGAGTTAAAGTACCTGAAATTGTTTGGTTTGTTCAGATGGATCGTTTGATCAGTTTGACCTCGTTTATAAAACTTAATTTCAAGATCATTTATTTTTGAAAGAAGCTCTTTGTTATCTATTTGGAGTGAAGAACATTGATAGACAATCTCATCTTTCTTATTCTCACACTGATCAAGCTTTGCAGTTAGATTAGATATCTTGGCCCTTAAGTCTTTGGGTGTTATAGAAAGGTTTGCACATTTTTATTTTAGATTGGCGTTATCAGACTTAAGTTTCTATGTAACCTTTCTTTGAGCGTCTAACTTCTCATTTAAAGTGGTTATTTCAAGCAAGTGTTCATTATTGGTAGTCTTACTGGCCTCTACTTTTTGAACAAGCAGATGCATCTGATCCATTAAAACTTAATGAATATGAATACATACCTGGAAGGAATCTTCAATATCTGGAGGAGCGGTATGGTTGCCAATGAAGCACAAATGAGCATCAGCATCTTCAACATCACTATCATCATCAGATTAATTCAGCCAGTTGTCATCTTCAACCATCAGCGCTTTCCCAGCTTCTTTCTGTTGAGCCAAAAGCAACTTGTTCTTGTAGTATTCAGCGTTGCGAACAACAGGCTTTCGGCAGTCTTTGGCAAAGTGACCCAGTTTGCCATAGTTGTAGCATTTGACTGGCTCATCTTTGTTCTTCGCTTCAGGCTTGCGCTCATACTTCTTTTTATGATCAGACTGTTTGGCCTCGTCAGATCTTCTTTTCCCTTCATTCTTTTCTTTGTAGTCATGGCGCTTGTTAGGAGTGGTGGAGTAGCGCTGGTTGTTGGAAGACGGTTTCTTGAAGAAAGTCTTCTTTTGAAAGGACATGGAGATAAAGGCCATGGCTTTCTTGATTTCAGTCAGTTCGGGTTCTGAATCACTTTCTTCTGCTTCCTTCTCTTCAGGTTCAGATTCACTGGATATCTGAGTTCTTCTAGAGCTGCGACTAGACGACTTTCCTCGCTTGTTAGATACGAGATCCAGGGGATCAGCTTGATGCTTGGTGGTTGATTTCTGAGTGCTCATTATTTCCATAACTTCGTCCTCATCTTGCATGAGCATTTCGTACATCTTATTGATGGGAACGTTCTCCATGATGTGATTGTGGTGGATGTGAGAAGCGAAGGTTCTCCATTCGGGTTGGAGGTTGTTCAGAAATTTGAGACAGTTCTCAGTGTTGGACCGCAAGATCTTATTCTTTTGAAGATCGTTCAGTAACAAGCAGAATCGTTCGTATGTCTCTGTCAACGATTCACCCTTCTGTTGCTTGAAACCATCATAGCGAGTGATGCAGTTATTTACATTTAACTGATTCCCAACTTTACTGCCCCTCGTCATCTTGTCCACTGGATCCCACATACCTTTAGACGTTTCTTTGTGGCAATCAATCGCAATGTAGATTTCGTTTGGCACACTCTAAAATAGATAACGCTTGGCGTGCTTCTCCCTAGTGAATCTGTTCTTCTCATCCTCGGTCATTTGGGAGTATGTCTTTGGTACTCTTCGTGCGGGGGTCCCATCAGTTTGAGCTGGGAAAACTGCCATAAGAGTCTCCTGAGGACCTTCTGTCAAGGCTTGCAAGATAAACTCGTAGTTATACTTAGACTCTATGAAGATTAGGAATTTGTCCCTCCACTGAGCGTATTTGCCTCGATATAGGATCGGAGGCTTGGAATCGGTACTGATAGCGAGAGCGTCTCGAGACATCTTGATGTGCACTAAAATGATCTTCAGACAGTAGATGGTTCGATTCAAGGTAGTGACTTAGCGTAAGGAGCTATGAGTGAGTATCCTAACGCAAGATCTAAAAGTGACAGACTTCTAACAGGTAAGTTAAATTACTTACAAAGAGTGTCCGGATAGGAATCCGGATGAAGGTGTCCGGATCGGAAGTGTCCGGATCCAGAGGTGATATGTGAAGTGTTCGAACAAGAATAAAGTCACCGGATGATAGGTAACCGGGAAGAAAGTTAGGAAAAAGTTTCCGGGATGCGAGATCCGGATAGTAGATCCGGGAAGTAATGACTCGGATAGTGGGTATCCGTGAAACTAGTGTCCGGGAAGTGGGATCCAGAAAGTTACGACTTACTGGAAGAATGTCGCAATTCGGACAGGTGAGAGATCCAGGAATTTAAAGGGTATGTGAGATCCGGGAAGAGTACTTACCCGGAAAATGTAGCAATCCGGGAACTTGAACGACCCGGAAAGGAGTCCAGATAGGGTTGCGTCCGGATAAATTTCGAGAAAGAGGACTTACTCGGATATATGAATATGCAGTCCGGACAGTGCGTCTGTGCGAGGAAATCGGATCAAGGGACGAATTAGGGTTATCGATTTTGCTCCTGAAAAATTAGTAAACGACCAAAAACACAAAAACAACCAAACCCAATTGATTTCTACCCAAAACAACCGATTTTGATGCAAAAATTGATGATTTATTCAAGAACAGAGACTTAAACTCAATAGCACGAATTTTGCAAATAACCACTTCAATACTTTAAATCAAACTCTAAAAACTTGCAAAAATCTAAATAAGACTAGGATAAAGCGACTTTGATAATTAAGATCTAACAATTTGGCAAAAATCGCAAGAATGTGATTTCTAAGAAAAAAAATAGCAGTTGGATAAAACTTACCTGGATACTTGGATACCTTGAATTGAATGATGTTTTTCTGCTCTGATACCAATTGTGGATCCCAGATTAGTGCAATATCAATAATAATCGTTCAACAATCAATAACAAAGAATTATTCAATGTTGCCATCCATGTGATTCTCATTCAAAGGTAATTCGTTTAGAGTGATTTTACAATGATAGAATAATGAACGATTAACCTACAAACTAGGTTTTAGCAAACTATTTATACCTATTTAAGGTATTTACAAAATACACCCTTGAACTTCTATTCAACTAACATTTGGCCCTAACAATTCGGTATTCGATTAAGCATCTGGACCGTCCGTACCCGGGAAGTGGGTATCCGGACCGTCCGTATGCGGGAAGTAGAATTTGTTCGTGTTACCTTTCGAGGTCAGGTTCCTTCTAGGAGATAAGTGGAGTGAGAAATTAAGTAAGGGTCGGGGGTGAAAACCAATAGTAATCGGGTAGCTCATTTTTCCGCATCGATTCATTCAGGTATTCCTTTTGGAGGTCAAGAGTGATAGAAGGATTCGAAGAAAAGCATCAAGTGAGTTTTTCTAACTGACAGTTGTTATAAAGTGTGTTTTTCAAGAGCAAGAGATGTTTACAGATGCATAGGCTTTATTTTATATGAAAATGCATGTTGATAAAGTAAATTATATGTATGCATACATTGAAAGTAGACGTGTATTGGCTAAGTCGGGGGGGGGGGGGGGGGGGTATCCCGCCAGTGCTCATACCGGGGGGTGTCCCGTTTATGCCATGGGAGGTGTGACCCAGTAAGGCAGTGTGACGCTGACACGATGTCACTAATGTGTGACTTCAGTGTGCCACTTACATGTGCAGTTTTACGTGAAAGCTTATTTTTTAAAGTTCTGTTGTTTATAATTGTTTATGAAGTGCTTTAAATGTTTGATGATGAAACTGTTGCCACTAGAGGGAGCTCACTAGACCTCGGGGTCTAACCCTCGCATTTCCAAAACTAAACCTTTTCAGGGAAGCAGTTGGTAGGAAGCTCTGGCAAGGGCAAGGAGAAGATTTAGAGTGAAAATGCTTTTAGACGATAGTTGTTTCCACTTGTTATTTAGACTTTTAGTTAAAATTATCAGTTGTGTATAGGTTATTCCGCAAACCTATTTATGTATTGAATGATTTCCGTTAATTTTGGAGCCGTTTTTGGCTAGTATTTTATGAATTTTTGTTCAAGCCTTATTTTTGGTTTTGGGTCTTTACAGATCATATTTTGTAACTACATGAAAAATAAAAGTTAGAAACAATTTAAAAATACAAAAGTACCCTTCTTGATATAAAAATAGGATGAATTGTTTCCACATACGATATAAATAATAGTAAACATTGTTTCCACAATTCCACATATGGTCTAAAAAATAATAATACGTATTGAGTTCATAGAAAAATCAAAATAGTCCATATATGGATGACATAATAATAGGGATTAGATTTTATATATATTTTGTAATCGTGTAAAAAGAAATAATAAATAAAAAACCAAAAATGATAAGCAATATAATTTGGCTAATGATGGTTTGTAAATCTAATATGTTTTACTAGGTTAATAAATAATTGTGGATATAAACGTAGAGGGAGATTTAAATCAGAATGCTAATTATTTAAGAAATCACGAAAAAAGTCGTTCATGTGCAAAATCAAACGTGATTTTACACAAATTGCAAAACATTGGACGTGGGCGACTTAGGCCGCGACTTAATGTCGCGAGACAAGTCGCGTGAATCATGTATGATTTTGTACATGAATCCTGTATGATTTTATACATTCACGGTCGTTCTCGTGTTTTCTTAAATAGTTAACATCTCGTTTGAACTCACCTCTATAAGAGTGTGTGTGTGTACATATATTTAAAATGTGGAAAGTTTAAACGGGAACGCTAACTGTTTAAGAAAACAAGAAAAATGTCGTTCATTTACAAAATCACATGTGATTTTACACTAACTGCAAAAAATTGGACGCAACGCTTTGACCGCGACTTAAAGTCGTGGGACAAGTCGCGTGAATCATATATGATTTTGTATGTGAATCATGTATGATTTTGTATATTAACAATCGTTCTCCTGTTTTTTTAATTAGTTATCATTTTCGTTTGAATTCACCTCTAGCTATTTAAAATATATGTACAAGAAAATTAACAATCATCACCAAGTTGTTCAAATATGATATCTTCCAACAATCTCCTCCGAGGTCCCAACAAATCAACAAATTTAAAGTGTAAAAGTAAAGCAAAAACAAAGTTATGTATTATTTAAGCTACCTTTTATCATTTCAAAATAATTACATCAATACATGAAGAAAGTTAAAAAAAAAGGAACAACATATAGAATATATAATAAGATAAAATACATTCAAATGCAATAAAGTATAATATAATTTTAGTTTTTGTTTACCGTAACAAACTCTTTCTGATCGATGCAACACATCATTAATTCTCCCTACTTTATATGCATTTTCATTTTTCAGCAGATATTAAGCCTACATGGCACCGATTTTTTTGACATGTAATTTTATTTTATATTTATATTTCACATGAGAAGTGCTTTAGATTACAATAAAATTATTTTTATAGGAAGTCTAAAATATATGAATACTTTAATATAATATTTTATAGGACTTATTGAGAAAGTGTCGTATAAAAAAATGGGTTTACAAGTGACTTCTTAAAAGTGTCCTATAAAATAACCAACACGACTCTTTATATTAAAAGTGTCATAAAATATGCTAGAATGCCTAAAAATGTCATATAAACTTATTGTAACATTTTTAGATAGAACACGTTATAGTATGGTCCTGTAATTTTAAATTCTATTAAGTGTTCTATTATGATGCTTGGACATTTTAGGCGTCATATAAAGCCAATTTTGTTATAGTAAATGTTGTCCTAATCCTTTAGGATATGATTGTGATGGGATCTTTATATGACACAGTATTACAAAATCGGGTTCATAGGAAGCCAAAATCAATAGAATGCTTTATATGAATTAAGTTTTCAAGACTAGACAATATAGCCTTGCATCCAAAAGTGTTACAATAAGTTTATTAGACACTTTTGGACAAATACTAACATAAGGAACGACTGAGCCGAACACATGACACTAGCTATAGTCCCAAAGCAACGAGTAAGTATGGTATACATCTTATTAACGATGACAATCAACAAGAATACACCATAAGCCCCCACCAATGCCACCCCATGACAATATGCCATGAGGTAGGGGCAAACATCAAAGACCAAACACCCTCACTCGCGGGGTCAAGGTTTTAGTTTGTGGTCCCAATTAAAAGAGTATGTGAAAAAGTGTTTTCAATTGATTTAGAAAAGAGCTATGTATATACACACAAGCAGATCATATCTTGAGAATATGATATGATATAGAAGATCATATCTTAGAGATATGATGTGATACAAATTCTATACTTAGGAGATATGAGAAACATAATACGATACACAAAATAGACAATTAGGATACGATTGTATCCTTAACATTCCCCCGCAAGATGGACGATCGAACTGTGAGGTCAATTTTGGATATTAGTGCTTCAAATTAAGAACGAGCTAAAGGTTTGGTGAGAGGATCATCAAGTTGGTTTCCAGATGGTACATGTGTGACGCGTAGAGCACCATGTTGAACTTGTTCACGGATGAAGTGAAAAGCAAGAGCAAGATGTTTCATTCGCGAATGAAAAACATTGTTCACACTTAAATGTGTTGCCCAAAGATTGTCACAATATACGACTAGAGCATGAGAAACAGAGACACACATTTCACTTAATAAGTTACACAACCATAAGTTTTCAGCGGCTATTGTAACAACCGCTTTGTATTCAACCACAATGGAACATTGGGATACAAATCATTGCTACTTTGACGTCCATGTTATTGGATTGCAACCAAGAAATACGGCATGACCCATTGTGGAGGTGTAGTCATCATTTCCAGCCCAACTAAAGTCAAAGAAGGCATGAAGATGTAAAGGTGAATGACGATGAATTGTGATGCCCTTGTCAAGGAATCCACCTAGATAACGAAGGATCCATTTCAAGGCATTCCAGTGTGCACTCTGTGATTGATGTATAAATTGAGATAATTTGTTGACTGCAAAGGGTACATCTTTGTCAAGTTAATGTGAGATACTATAGTCCTCCAACTACAGTCCTATAATCCATGCAATTATCAAGAAGTTCACTAAAGTATATAACGATGCTTGAGTCCACATGCATGAGTTTGAAGATCGGTTTAGCATCGAGCATCTTTGTTCGTTCAAGAAGATCAATAGTATATTTCCTTTGACTGAAGAACAATCCATGTGGAGATGGTAAAACTTCTATAGCCAGAAAGTATGAAAGATTACCAAGATCATTGAGTGTAGATTTATGGGCTAGATGACGTATGAAATTCTCTAAGGCATGTGATCTTGGTCCTATGAGAACTATGTTATCCACAAAAACATTGAGATACATGGGTTCTGAATCCGAGTGATTAATGAATAGTGATGCATCAGCAATAGATCGTTTGAAACTTTAATTGAGAAGAAAGGATGTGAGCTCAGTGTACCAAGCCCTTGGGGCTTGCTTTAAGCCAAAATTCATGCTTTCCGGA
The DNA here is from genome assembly GCA_033807775.1 of Saussurea involucrata. Taxonomy (NCBI): domain Eukaryota; kingdom Viridiplantae; phylum Streptophyta; class Magnoliopsida; order Asterales; family Asteraceae; genus Saussurea; species Saussurea involucrata. The sequence goes on along the minus strand of CM066320.1, from coordinate 61,335,732 downwards.
GCTTGCACAAAAACTTTGGAAATGTATTATCGAGGGAACCAGGAGGTTTCACCATGAATACTTGTTCTTGAAGATTGTCATTTAATATGGCATTATTAATGTCAAACTACCTTATGTGCCACTTATTTCTCACTACTAGACTGATGAGAGTTCTTATTGTGGTTGGTTTCACTACTAGACTGAAGGTGTGTGTGTAGTCAACACCAGCACATTGCTAAAAACCTTTTGAAAACAGTAGCACTAAATAGGATCGTCTAGTTTGTATTTACATCAAAACACCCATTTGCATTGAACCAAGTTTTGGCTTGGATCAGGTGGAACGAGATCCCTGGTGCCTTGTTATGAAGAGCTTGTATCTCATTAAGCATAGCTTGTCGCTATAAGGTGTCATTCAGGGCCTGTGTAATAGTGGGGGGTTCGAGGGGTTTTGGTGTCAAGGTGGTGAGATGGGCATAATTTGGGTAAGGTTTCTGAATGTTGTTCCTAGAGCGAGTAATAATGGTGGTCGAGGGATGTTTGGCAGGTATTGGAGCAACATGAGTGTAAGGAGGGGGAGAAATAGTGGTAGTAGTAGTTTACATAAGCGGAGGGGAAGGTGGTTCATAGAGCAGAAATAATGGGATGACAAAGTCATGGGATGGACCAGTAGGGGGAGAGGAACGAATGGGTGTTGTGGAGGAGAAGACAGAGACGGGTGAGAGATAAGAGGGATAACAATGGGACACCATGTATCGGGTGTCAAATAGGAATAGGGTGAAGTAGTTAAGGTAAGCTGCATATATCGGTATTGATCCTCAACAAAAAGCACATGACGTGACATACGTATTGTTAGTGTCTACATCAAGATAGTAGGAAGCACTTTGAGTGACTGATTAACCTACAAGTATACAAGGAAGAGAACGAGATTTGAGTTTGTGTTGAGCATAAGGATGAAGCCATGGATAACAAAGGCAACCAAAACTTCGAGTTTGAGATAGTTGGGTGGTGTACCAAAGAGATAGTGAAATGGTGACTTCCCAATGAGAGTGGTGGTTAAAAGGCGGTTAATGAGATAAGATGTTGTACTGGAGGCAATAAACCAAAAAGAAATGGGTAATTTTGCATGAGATAGTAGGGAAAGCCCAGTTTTAACGATATGTCAGTGTCTTCGTTTAGCAAAGTCGTTGTGTTCTGGTGTATAGGGGGAGTGGTTAGATGGGATATGCCATCGATAATGATAAAGTGAGAGACGTACTGATAGTATAGGAGTATAAAACTTTAATTGATTTATCAAATACATTTCTACAACAACTTTGAACCTGATGAAGACGTCTTTGGTGTCAGACTTTCGTTTGAGTGGATAAACCCAGGTGTATCGAGTGAAATGATCTACGAAGATGAAGTAATATTTGAAACCATCAAGAGAATTAATGTGAGAGGTCCATAGATCAGTGTGACTCTTATTACATTGATTAAAGGGGATCTTGTGACTCTTATTACATTGGCAAACATTGGAATTGAAAGAAAAATTACTAGTGACGTTTAGATTAAAAGTAGAAATTGGAGACTTGAAGATTGTTAAAGATAGATGTCCTAATCGATGGTGCCAATTGTTAGCAGAAGCTTTGACACTTTAAAAACTGTGATGGAAGGGAAAGATGATGGTAGTTCATAGATTCTGTTCCTAGCGGGTCCGACGAGAAGAAGTGCCCCGTGGTCCGATCTTTTACAACAAAATTATCATACATGAATTCAATGCTGAGATTATTGTCAAGCAAAGTTTGTAAATTGATATACTATTACGATGCATGGTGGGAACACATAATACATTAGAGAGAGAGAGAGAGAGAAAGAGATTTAGGAGTAGAGATAAGAGATGAACCAATGTGAGTTATTGGCAAGCCAGAACCATCACCAATGATTATTTTATCGGTTCCATCATACGGTTGATAAAGTGAGAGATTGGACAGATCTAGGGTGACGTGATGAGAGGCACCAGAATCAAGTAGCCAAGAAGATAACGTATTTAGAGCGAAGGTTGTGGCAACATTGGCTTGAGGTGGTTGGTTGGTATAGGCGGGTGGTGGAGGAGGTTGAAGAGAAGGGTGTTTGGAGGCAAATACAAGGCACTATTAAAGGGAGTGACCTTTGGTGTGGCACCATTAACACTTCCCTAGAAAGGGTCCAGACCTGTATAAGGGGCGGACAAACGTGAGGAAGGGCGGTTTGTGGTAATTTGGTAGGTTGGTTTGGGTCAAAAATGGTTAGTTGAAGGGTTGTGATGGTGGTTGTTGGGACGAGTGGTAGTGATGTGGACTGAGACCGGGAAGGCAGGAAGCAGATGTTGGGATTGGAGAGTAAGCTCTCTATTGATTAGTTTTTCATGTAACTCGGCAAACGAAATGGGAGTATCATGTGCTTTAACAGCTTCAATTACTCTTTAATAGAAGGAGTCAAGTTCGCCAAAGATCTTATCAATAATGTCATCATTCTTTATAGGATTCCCAACTAGAGCCAATTGGTCGGTGCATGCCTTGACAACATTCATGAACTCCGTGATTGATCTCGGTCCTTTGGTTGTCGCGTTAAACCAAGCCATGAGTTGCTTAATATGACCTCAGGAGGATCTAGCAAAAGTTGTGGCAAGAGTTTTCCACAAGGCTTTAGAGGTGGTGGTGAGACAAACAATAGGAAAAACGGGTTGGTCAGGGGTGCCAATAAGAGCTCCATAGAACACGAGATCTTCATGCAGTCAAGTTTCGTATTCCAGGTTGGGATTTGATTTTTTTTCTTTCATGATGGTTGCATCTGGAGAAAGATGTATGCCATGGAGAAACTTGAAGAGGTCGAGACCAACTAATGTAGCCTCGAGTTGAAGTTTCCATGAGATATAGTTTGTCAAGGAAAACTTTGTGGTAATGGTGAGATTGACGACAATCATCGGTTTTGTTGGATCAATGGCATTGGGTATGGTGTTTGCCGTAATTGCATAGGTACTGGAAAGAAATTGGAAGGGGAAGGAAAGGATCAAACACTCTACTCTGATACGTAAGTGACTATGAAAAAAAGTGTTTTCAATTGATTTAGAGAATAGTTATATATATACACAAGCTGATCATATATTCAGGATATGATAGGATATAGAAGATCATATCTTGGAGATATGATGTGATACAAATTCTATACTTAGGACATACGACATATCATGATATGATACACAAAATATACATTAAGGACATTATTTTATCCTTAACAGCAATAACTAACCCTTAAATCGAATAATAGATGGATCCATGAACTACACATACACATCTACAACCTGTTTAAAAGGGTATAAGCTCTTCCTTTTCCTATCTTATATTGTTACTTCACAACGACAATATTAACTTAAGCATCGAAGACCAACATCCATCTTGTAACAACTACCATGCATAACATAATGAAACAAGGTTGACCTCGACAACCTTGTACATTGATACATTCAAATACATACATATCGGATCCAACGGTAATGATCATTTCAATGTAACCTTGAAACCTGTATCAGACGTAAGTTTGTACATGGCTAGGAAAGTGGACTAACCTAAGGGCCAAAATATTCAGTTTGACGATAGAACAACCATGACGCACGTAATTCACACGATACCAGAATAACAGTCAACGTAAGCCATCATCGGACCTTCATTTATCACCACGGCCAAGTAATATACTGTAACACCTCAAAATATGGAAAAAAATGACTAAATAAAACATTTGATTAAACACCAATACAAATTACAACTTTCTCCCATAAATTAATTATTTCTTACAAATAAAGTAAAACAAGGTCGAAAGACAACAAACTTAGAACTTAATTCCTTAAGAGGTTATATTACAACCAGGTGTTACTAGGATTCACACCATAAGTCAATATCACCAAACGATATGGAAAACCTCCCAATGAGTTAACCCTTACACATGCCTCTACTAATTCTTGACTCATTACAAGTGCCGCTAGCATTGCCCTCGCAAGGACCTGATGCATATACCGACAAGAAAAAGCATTTGGCTTACCGTCTACTGAGCTCAAGTAGTCTACATATCAAATATATAATAGGAAACCTGAAAGAGTACTATTTAAATCAAAATATTCTCAAATGACAATGTACTTACAATAAAAGCAACATCTTCCCAAAACTTATCATTTTCATGATGCAAATCAAATAACCAAAACGCCCAATTTAGGATGAAACCAAGTATTCGAACGCACCCAAAACGGGGATAAAACTCAATGTCCAAACACTGAAAACATAGATAAATCAAAACACCGAAAAATGGATAAAATATTATATCCACAACACACCTTTCGCTGGACGGGGATACCTGTTTCCATTGTGTGGTTAGAACACAAAAGTAAGTCATGTCTCATTGTTACCGAGTTTCATGCAAGGCCACGAGTGTTCGTATAGGACTATTTCAGGTACAACCACAATATCTGTTTCCAAAGAGTATCACTACAAGATTTAAGATGACTTACATTCGTACTCCTTCTCTTGATTAGAGGTGCTCTTGGGTTAGGTTAACTGGGTTGAACGAATTTAAACAACCCAACCCAATGTTAGCAGTTTGCAAAATTTCAACCAAACCGAACCCGTGCTGTTTGGTCGGTTTGGTCGGGTTATGTTTAAACAAAGTAAAATCAACATTGGAAACATAAAAATAATGGAAACCTTCCTTTGAAATGCGATCAATCATTCAATAAAATATACGACTTCATCATATATTTAGGTATTACATATAACTTTCTAATAATGTCCTCTTATGAGTTTTATTGCTCGTTGTTGTTGAATCGTTTTTGGTAACTTATACATATTAAATAGAAATACAAATAATTTTAGAGAAGTCTCTAAAAATTCATCGGTTTATCGGGTTGGTTAGGTTACTTTTTGTCTAACCCAATTTTAACCCAATAGATTATGTTTGTCTTAATTTTGTATCAATTATATAACAGGTCACCTTGTGGTAATTTTTTCAGGTTTTCTTCGGGTTGGGTTGGCTGGGTCGATCATTTTCTTAGCACCCCTACTCTTGATGAGTTTCATATCAAAAGTCAGTGGTTTCCATACACGAATCTACCCAAACATTGACTTGGTGACCCTTCACTAGAACTAAGTGAGGATATCTAAACTCCACACTTAGCATAACGACGGACTTCGACGTATATGAATCAAATGAATTACAGTCTAAATAACATGACTCTAAAGTTTGAATGATTAAACACACCCAAACCCATGTAATGCAAATTAAATATACAATAAGTTCAATTCACATTCAAATATCCACATTGAACATTTTTAGTTGGGCAAGCTCCTAAAGCTCCATTTAGCATGGTTTAGTTCTTCAAAATATATAATTCCTGGGATTGTCAAATGAGAAGCCAACATAAGCCAAAAGGCTCATTTTCCAAAGATTTATGCAAAGCATAAATCATAATATGTATATGTCCATAAACTTTCATTTGTTGAGATTGAATGATGAGACATCCAAACTCACATGATTTATATCTTCAAATGACCCGCAATTTTGATTGTATGCATTTTTTTAAAACGTAAGGAACTTATAGCATAAAATGATCAAATACGACAAACGTGAGAGTGGGTTTGCCTCAACCATTGAGTTGGGTCACCAAAGATTTGAATATGACCTCCGGATTTCCTTATTGTTCTCTTTTGTACTTAGAATATTTTTCAGGTTCTTTGTAATAGCTTAGTGATAGGGCGGGTTATCACCCCCCCTAAATCTAATCGCAAGTGTACGGGTCGAAGTCAAGTAATAGTACTAGAAAGTACGAGTATCGAATCACGGGGAACTAGGAACTAAGTATCACAGTTACTATAATCACTATTAACTGAACTGTCGAAAATTGAGAGGTTGGTATTGAACTAATTAATTGCAATAAGAAAATCACAAACGAAACAGAAACAACTTAAGGAACTTTGTTAGAGAAAACAGTCGAGGGTTGGAAATCCTTAGGTTTTCACATACGAAAATCTGACTAAAAACAATTACCAGTTAATCCCCTTAATGAATACCCAATCTCTAAAATCACCGTTGTTCTCTTCCGAGCAACATCGGGTTTTATTTTGAAAAGGACAAGTTTTATCTTTCGATCTCAACCTATGGATTTCAAAACACATCAAACGCAAGATCCATGTTTGAACGGATAGATTTGATCTCTCGACCTCAACCTAAATGGTCCAATTAGGACTAAGGCGTATTCGGTATATCTCTATCACCAAATTCTCGCCTTAGGCATGCAATTCCTAGTTCTAGCTAACAGTTAATTCTCTCGAACTCAACTGGAAACAACAAAACAATTGAAAGCTAGCTAAACTCTCAAAAGCATTAAGAATCAAATTACATGCATTCATTAAAAAGGAAAAAACTGATAAAAGTCATTCGTCATCCGTTCATGTGTTCAAACATAATTCAATCCAACCCCCAACATCTAAAGATTAGTTCATGATGTTGGGGGACAAAAACATAGGAGAAGAAAAGGAAACAATGAACGAAAACATGGTAAAAGTGATCGTGGTGAATGTGATAGATGTACTCCCTTCTCCCGGCTCTAATCCGACTCTCGTTGTGAACTTCTCCTCGACCTGTCCTCTATCGCGGCTCCGAAAAGTCTCCAGAAATCGCCCCTAGACTGCTGTCGTTCGTCGTGTATGAGTTGCGTGCAGAATGATGACCTAAACCCAGAAATTAGTAGCTTAAATTCGACAAACAGGGACATGCGCGGTTTGCCACGCGACTTGTAAGTCACGGGCAATGCCGCACGCTTTTCTGAAGCTGCATGGGTCGGGTTTGGTTCGCGGATCGGGTCCTGGTTCGGGCGCGGGTCTTGGGTTTGGATCTCGGGCTTCCGTTGGGCTCTTTTTAGCTTCTTTTCTCGATGAATGCTGTCTTTTAATAAACATGCACATTCCACTAGATAAACCGTAAAATTCTGCATCTTTGCTTAAATACAAGCCAATCTCATTGGTTTTAGAACTGAAAATAACGCCAAAAAGTGGCGTTATCACTTAGTCATACTCTCACAGTTCAACAAAATCGAAGATCAGTCGAAATCAGAAAGAAGTGGATCTACCATTGTGGAATGAAGACAAACTTCTTAAACCTTATCTAAGCTATTCCTCATCGATTTTGTAAGAGAGAAAATCGGTGGGAATCTCCAATATTATTGGTGTCTGCCTAGAAGATCTCCCAATATCTTGCATTGATGGAGACATTCTCTGAAGTTGCAGAAAAAGGTTATTCGTATCTTATACCTTTTTAAGGAAAGGTCTAAACCATTACCTACAGGTCAACTTTGTCCCATACAAGACAAAAACGATGTTTTGTCTTGTTCAAGGACAAAGTGTCTTTCAATCCCATGTTGACAAGTGTCCCATGCATTTAACACATATGGGAGTATTTAATGAAGATGGCCCTCTCCATGAAAGGTGACGCTTTTTGAAGACTTTACTTTGTGTGAAAGGCAACCTTCAGCAGACTTTTTTCTCTCTTAAGTTTTTCATAGTTTTGTCTCAGTGTTCTAAGTTGTGAAAAGTTTCATTGTATACTTTGTGTAAGATTTTTAGATAGATTTTATCTATTCTTTTCCACGACAATCTTAAAAGTTTATGTGTGTAATCCGTGATTTTATATCAATAGAGAATTAAATTAAAGTAAAAATTTTGTGTATTGTATTCAACCCCCCCTTCTACAATACTTATTTGTGTGCTATTTCATAGCTGGGACCAACAAGTGGTATCAGATCAGGTCAGTTTAATCTAATAAACTTGATTTGTAATGGCATCATCCTCCTCCTTAAACAATGTTTCTTCTCAAAACACTCTTGCTGGATCATATGACAATGGCTCCATAGCCAAACCATCTAAGTTCAATCCCAATAACTTCTCTTTGTGGAAAAGTCGTATGATGCTCTTCTTAAAAGAAGTTGACAACATATATCATAGTATCCTAAGTGAAGGACCTTTTGTTCGTAGAGTCTGGGATCGCTATAATGCTCAAAAGGCAGATAAAGGTGAGGGTGCTGATGATTCTTCTAAGGAAGACAGAACGGCATCTACAGGGAGATATATTGTCAAAGATCCTAGTAAGTATAATGATGAAGACAAACTTCTTGTAGATCTTGACACTAAAGTCAGAGCCATCATTGCTCTCTCACTGCCTTATGAGGTTTACCGTTCTCTTGTGAACTTTCCCACTACTCAGGTGTTAGCTCCAAATTATAGCATAGAAAAGTATTGAAAAATTGGCTAAGGAAGAACTCTGGCAGAAGCCTCTATCGAACACCAAGAGCACAGAATCTCCACTCTTCAAGCTTCAGAAGATTATCAGAGGACAAGGTCATAGATCCTCTGTCACCCTTGACAGAGCCTCTGTGATATAAAGAACCGAAGTTGAAGTTCTATGAAGACAAAGACAAGGACAAGCGTGCCCCTCAGGCGCCTCTACTGTACGAAGATCCTGAAGATCAATAGTACAAGGCGTGACCTTCTACTTTCCACGTGTCATCATCGGAGAGGTCACAGCTTTTGCAGATAGCGGCGCACTACATCAACGTGTACTAGGATCTGTCATACGAACTTGTCTCCTGTGTACTATTTTTCCACTGTCGTTTTTATAAATAGAAGGTTCTACCAGACCTTTTCTGGTAACAATTGCACAACACACACACCTTCTTAGAGAGATTATATTTGTTTCACACACTATGAAGTGTTCTTGGTGTAATCCTGAAGAATCAATAGAGATGAATCATTGAGCTCAAATCTTGTTATTTACTGCTTTTCTTTCTCAGATTCTGTGTGTTATCTACCAGTTAACTTAATCTCATATGTTCTTTAAACGCTTCCGCACTTAACCCAGATTATATCTTATAACGAACATTTGTAGATTAAATCATTGCTGAGTCTTAAAAGTGGGATCAACATAAGGAAGTGTGGTCTACTTTGTGTGTTCTCTATGAAGGTACGTCTAAAGTGAAGAAGAGCAGAAAGATTGCTCTAGTTATAAAATATGAACTTTTCTCTTATGAGAAAGGATAATCTATTTCAGACTACTATAACCATTTTAACAACCATCTTAATGATCTTAAACTGTTGGGTCACATTTATGATAATGAGGAAGTCCCGTGCAAGTTTATGGATTGTCTTCCTGACTTCTGGGAAAACATATGTACCTGTATAAAGACAACCAATGATCTTGATTATATGTCTCCCACTTCTCTTTATGGAACTCTCTTTAACTATAAGCAGACTAAGCTGCAAAGGAAGTTTGTCATCAAAGATATAAAGAGATCTTCTCTAACTCTCTTAAGTGACTCTTCCAAAAGAACTGTGGTATTCCAAGAATCATCTATCCATCTGACTCTGACCACAATTTCCAAGAAGATCCCAATGACCATTCAGAGGCATATCTGAGTGATGCCGATGTTGAAGGTGAGGAAACTTCTGTTGAACAACTATCAGATGGTATGGCCATGTTGGTAGAGTATTCTAAACCTAAACATCGTTTTTCTTCTGGTAATCTTAGACTCTCTCTAAACACTCTTCTTCTGACAAATCAAATGAGGAGTGTTTTAATGTGGAAAGAAGGGTCACTTTGCCTCTAAGTGCAGAAGCAGATTCTCTGGAAAACACAGAATCTCTTCTTCTAGCCAATTTTCCTCAAGATCTGGCAAACCCAAGCCAGAAACAAATCCCTCTCCCACACAAAGATTTGGCAAACATGTTTCTTCTGTAAACTCTGACCGTGCTGAAAAGTGCAAAGCAAAATACAAGAGAGAAAATGAAAGAAATGGACTTATTTCCAAAAAGAGAATAGTTCTGCTAGCCGAAACACATGACTAGGCAGGTGAACCTACCTTTGACAGTGATAAGGATACATCTAATCTATGCTTCATGGCAAAAATCAACGACATGAATGGGTGTGAAGGACCTCCATCCTCATTGGCTCTAGTATAAAATAAGTGCTCTTCCTCATCTACACATGTACACCCATTTCTATCTCTCTCTGATTCTGAAAAGATTGAAGCATTTGACTCCTTAACAATTGATTATTATGATACCAAAGATGCCAAGAAAAAAGCAAATGCTCAGATAAAATCTCTTTCTTCTCAACTTCAAATATGTCTTTCTCAACTCAAACATTTTGATAAAGTCAAGGCAGAACTTGAAGATTTGAAAACCATCAACTTCATTCTTGCTAAAGAGAAAAATAAACTGCTAAAACGCCTTAAGAAAGAACAAGAGACTATGAAAAGATGGACTAGTTCTTCGAAAAATCTAGAAATGATTTTTCAAGACCAAATGCCTTGTGATAACAAATCTGGGCTCGGTTTTGGAAAAATGGACTTGGACCTTTCTCCAGACTTCCATGTTCCTCTCCATTCATACTCCCTTCCTTCTACGAGTCGTCTGACAATGACTCAAATAACTCTCAGTCCATGAACTCCTCTGACCTCTCAGAAGCTTTGAAGTTTGGGATGTTCATTAAAACCAAAGGTTCTATTCCACATCTTGAAGATGAGGAGGCCCAAGGCTCAAATGACCCTTCCAAACCCATTCATGAGTTGATGAAAGCTTTGACCATTATTCCTTCTTCCTGTCGATATCCATGAGCCACAAATATAGCCTTGTTTCTAATCACAGTACCTTCCTCATCCATCTTGTTTCTTAAGACCCACTTGGTTCCTATGATTGTTTTCAAAGAAGGATGAGGAACCAATATCCATACTTTATTTCTCTCAAACTGAGAGAGTTCTTCTTGCATTGCAGTAATCCAACATGGATCATCTAGGGCTTTTTCAATTTTCTTTGGTTCTATTATGGACAGAAATTTCACATAGAGACAGATATTGCCGATTCCTCTTCTAGTTTGAACACCAGCTTATTGATCACCAATGATTTGATCAATTGAATGGTCTTTGGTCCATTTTGTGGCAAGATGTAGTGCTGGAGGAAGAGAAGGTTGTGTTTGACAGGAAGAAGGGAGATCTTCAGGAGTGGAGGAAGAGGGCAAATTGGTGGGAGAGGATGTAGAAGGAATATCAGGTGGATATGAATTTGAGGTACTTGGAAGAGTGTTTTCATGGGGTTCTAGGATTGGAGAACTTTGGTTAGGTGGAGGAGTTTTCTCCTGATCAAGTGATGGGTTTGATGATGTGGTGAGATCACCATTAATAGAATGAGTGTTTTGAAGAAAAGGTAAAGTGTGTGAGGAGTTTGTAGAGGTAGAGTGGGGTCCATCGCTAGTACAAGAAGAGATCCATCTATTCAATTCATCATCATCACATGAGAGTGATGATATCTTAAAGTCATCAAGCCTGACCCGTAAGCAGGCCCCCTTAAAAAGCCATTACTTAATAAGGATTTGTTTCAATACATTTCCTCCGAAGGTTATAAACATCAAAAGCTTTTGAAGTGAGAGAATATCCTACAAAGATTCCCTCATCAACTTTTGGGTCAAACTTTCCCAGATTCTCTCTGTCATTTAGGATAAAGCAGACATGCCCAAAAACATGAAGAAAGCCAATGTTTTGTTTTCTACCATAGAAGACTTTGTAGGGAGTTTTTTTGTGACGTTTGACAACTATAGACCTATTTTGGGTAAAACATGTTGTGTTAATTGCTTCAGCCCTAAAGTAGGTAGGTAGGTTTGATTCACTCATCATAGATCTGCCAACTTCACATAGGGTTCTATTCTTCCTTTCCACCACACCATTTTGTTGTGGAGTTCTGACAGCTGAGAAGTTTTGAGAGATGCATCTTTCATGGAAAAAGTCATCTAAGGTACTGTTTCTGAACTCAGTGCCATTGTCACTTCTTACGAATCTCACCAGTTGTCCATTCAGCACTTCAGACTTTTTGATGTGCATCATGATTTATTTAGTAGTGTCACTTTTATACATGAGAAAGAATACGTAAGTATAACGAGTAAGTTCATCAACAATAACTAATATGTACCTTCTTTCACCAAGGTTGGGAGTGCTGACTGGTCCACACATATCCATGTGAAGCATTTGGAGAGATAGAGAGATGGAGAAACATAGTTTGGATTTAAAAGAGGATTTTGTGAGTTTTCCTTTTTCACATGCAACACATAGCTTTTCTTTCACAAAGGATAACTTTGGCATTCCAGTAACAAGTTCTTTATTAAAAAGAGCATTCAGAGTCTTGAAGTTGAGATGAGAGAGACGCTTATGCCAAAGCCAGCTTCTTTTAACTGAGTTTTTAGAAAGAAAACAGATGTTTGTTCCAAAAGAGGAGCTTTGACCCATGTCTATGACATATACATTCTCCTTTCTATACCCAGATAGCCCAATTTGCATGCTTTTGTCAGTAATTATGCGCACAGACAGTTGAAAAGTAACTTTATACCTCAGATCACATAGCTGACTTATGCTTAAGAGATTATGCATTAAACCTTCAACATATGCTACTTTATTGAAAGTAACAAAACCATTTCTGAGGGTCCCATATCCTTTAGTGATGCCTCTAGAGTTATCACCAAAGGTTACAGAAGGACCTTTACCAAGCACGAAGTTTACAAGAAGAGATTTATTTCCTGTCATATGTCGTGAACATCCACTATCAAGATACCAGATCTATTGATGTTCGTAGACCTGCAGTCACAGAGAAATTAGTTCCTTGGTACCAATTTGGAGATGGGTCCTTTGGGGGTATGATTGGGTCTCTCCTTTATCTTACCGCCAGCAGACCTGATATAATGTTTGCTACTTGGCTTTTGTGTGCATTACCAAGCTCATCCTAAATAATCTCATTTGTTTGCGGTTAAACGTATTTTTAGGTATCTAAAGGATACCATGCATCTGGGTCTTTGGTATCCCAAAGACTCAGGTTTTGATCTAATTGGGTATTCAGATTCTGATTTTGCATGATCAAAAGTTGACAAGAAGAGTACTACTGGAGCTGCCAAGTTCTTGGTGGTAAACTTGTTAGCTGGTCTAGCAAGAAGCAGAACTCGGTCTCCACTTCTACTGTTGAAGCTGAATATGTAGTTGCCAGTAGCTTTTGTACTCAAATCCTTTGGATGAAGAATCAACTGAGGGACTACAATCAACTCTGCACTCATATACCAATTATATGTGACAACTCTAGTGCAATTGGAATTGCCAATAATCCAGTTCTTCACTCGAGATCAAAGCACGTAGACATCAGATATCACTTTAGCAGGGATCACATCTCCAAATGTGATATAGAACTGCACTTCATTCCTACTGATCTTCGGTTGACATATCTCTTCACCAAACCCTTAGATAAAGCAAGGTTCAAATTTTACATTAGAGAACTTGACATGTTGAATCTAGAAGTATAAGTGTCCTAAAAAAGGAAAGTATATATATCTCACCGGTTTCTTAAATCGGTGAATACCCCAGATCTTCAGCAAATATCAATGAATCCCAAATCGGTGCATATCCCTGTTTCCCAAATTCGATGATTTTCAAATCGGTGAATACTACCGATTTTCCAAACCGACCCTTTACCCAAAACTCAAATCGGTGGATAGGTGGATCTTATGAATCGGTGGATTTTCTCTATCATCGTTGGATTTCACTTCCTACCATTCCTCTCTATAGCTCCTTCCTACCGATTTCCTACCAAAATTCCTTTTGAACTTATCTTCTTAGATTCCAAAGCTGACATCACCCCACGTCGTTGTCAGTTTTCACGACCTGACCCTTCTATTTCCCAATTTACCCAAGTCGTTTCCTGGCATGAATTTTTGACGTGTAATTATTACTCCTCTTAAATAAACCCTATTTTTTTAAATAAGGTAATCATTCCCACCTTTTCACCTTCCCTCCTTATTTAAATCCTCATTTCCTTCTTACTTTTCTTTTACGCGTCTGATTCAACCTACGAATTCTCTCGTCCTCGTCTCCTCAAAACTTGCAACTTTCTCCTCTTCCATGGATTCCTCCACTCCGGTCAAAGCTCCCAAGGTTCACAAATATTCCAAAGCGGTGCCTACTTACCAAGTTAATATGCAATTCAACCCATGCAATCACATTGCACGATTCGAAATCGATCCTCACCACAAAAAGTTCAACCTGGTATCCTTTTTCTTTCAAAACTCTCCTCCTCAACATGCTTTTACTCACAGTCCCAAGATGAGCAAGTTGCTCATTGGCCAGTTTTGGCTCACTTGTGTTTATGATCCGTCCAACGAATCCATCTCCGCCTCCATCCTCACTAACGATGAAGACCACGACCTCACTTTTGGCGTGGAAGATGTTTGTGCCTCTCTCCACCTTCCTTCTTTCCCTACTTATGATCAGTTCCCTCTTGAGAGTGAACATGAAGCAGTATTGGATGTCCTCAACTACTTCCTGGATTCAAGTGCCAAAAGTCCAGGTACACTCCATCACAAACACATGGGTGGTGTGTGGAATTTCTCCTTTGCCACATCATCCACTGTCTCAGCCGCAAAACAAGTGGGCTCGATCAGTCTCCCTTGTACATCACGCAGTTGGCACACGCTCTCATCTTCCGGTGCAAGGTGGACTTTTCTCAATATTTCTTTATTGATGTGTTAAATGTGATCACCCCTCCAAAACGCCCTCAGGTATCTTTTCCCCGATTCATTTCTATGATTCTTCACCACAAGATGGCCAAGGCTCTAGACGCTGACAAGAAATTGTCCACACCAAGATTTATCTATGACTACTCAGCACTTGTTGTAGGCAAGGCAGTCCTAAACAGAGACATACTTTCCATCGACAATCCTCTCAGACTAGGTATGCGGCCCTTCATAAATTCTCCCTATCTACAGTGGGGAGAGGTCGAGGCTCCTAACTTCGTTCATCCGGAGGTACCCTTGATGTCTCCTGCTGAAGTGGACCCTCCCCCCTCTACCCGAGTAAAATCGAGGGGGGGGGGGGGCAAAAAAAAAAGAAAACCAAGGCCCCCGATACCTCCGCACTCTTTTCCTCGACCATTCCACCGAAAGAACCTTCGATGGTTACCCAAGTCACAATCCCGTCTTAAAAGCAGAGGCACTCATCTCCCCACTCCCCCCCCCCTCAGTCTTCTCTAAAAAGACTTAGGCAACCTTCATTGGCCAAAGCCACACCCCAGTCACTGATTCTCAAAAATCCGTGGTTGCATATGTTGTCCCTATTGGGCCAAGGGGAACTAGTTTAACCAAAGACACTTCCTTCGAAGTCTCTACAAAGACTTCGGTTGCTCATTTGAGGACCCAACACATTCCTTCATCCCCTTTCACATTAGAGGATGAAGATGACTTGGAATTCTCCCCGGTCCAAGGTGTTGCCTTCTCACTGCACGACCTTTCACCCAACCCTCTCCAAGTCGAAGATTATGCATAGCCACATGAAGGGTCGGCCATTCCAGGGGTCGGTCCCGATGGTATGGGAACGTTTCTAGAATTTTTATTACAGGACACCAGACATCCTTCCACTACAATCCCTCCTCAACATTCTTCTCCATCGAAATCACCTACTCACCGAAGTCCCTCCCTGATCCCTCAACCACCACCAAATACACCCCATTTCATCCCATCTCCACCGAAAAACACACCCCCTCTCTCCCAGAAGAGTGCCACTAAAACCCATTCCCCCAGATCCACTTCCTCCAAAAGTGACTCCTCTCCAGACCCTCTCTCCCCATGGTTCCCCAATCGATCCACATGACCCCATTCTCCACTTAACCTCTCCATCAACATATGCTACCTCTCGAATCCCGCCTCACCACCCCCAACCCCTCCTCGGCCACATTCTCAACTACCTTCCCAACCTCATGTTGTTGCTCCATCCTCCACCTCTATTTTTCCAGCGGACCTTTTGGAGGACCTACATGACACTGCTCGGCAACATAGAATGTTTGGGGGCTAGTTCGAGTCTTTTAAACTGTCTCTCATTCATTTCATCTCCCAAATGTTTGAGAGGGTCTGACTTCTTGAAGATAGGGCTGGTCAGGAAGATTGTCTCTTGGGTTCCTTGGGGCAACACTTGCAGAATCTTGCTCAACCCATCTCCTCTTCTCTGGATTCGGTGGGACATAAGTTGGAGGATTTAATCATCTCCAACACTCACCTGGATCTCTCTATGGCAACTCTGAATGCGGCCTCCGATGCTCATGAAAAAGAGGTCCGCCAATTACAAACTCAAGTAGATGCTCAGTCTGACATCAATCGGCAAATACTCGGATCCCTGATCTCAAGAGTGGGAGATTGACCTTGATAATAGTGCTTTTACAGGTCAAGATAGGGAGACTCTTCTCCGAATGGCTCGTCACCTTGATCGGGTGTCCAATTTTTTTAAGGTTTCCTCTCTGAAGTCCGCTGAGGGGAGAAACCTGTTGAAGAGGACCAAAGTCAGCCTCGCAAACCCTCCATTCGAAACATTTCCAGCGGTCTTCATCAAGAACCTTCTCCATTAAAAGAATCGGCAGCACCATCGGAGGGAATCGGCAGACCAGTTCTGGGGAGCAAACTGGTCCGGTCAATGACAATTAGAAGGAGGCCCCAAAAGATAAAGGAAAGGGAAAACTATCTACTGATCAAGTGGCCGAGGTAGAGAAGAAAAATAGGGAAGAAGCCAAGTATGGGCAAAGACCCACTGATGCCGATTCTCTCAAGCTTAAACTTCTAACTCCAAGAATCAACCCTGAGCTTGGCCTTCCCCCTTCAAGAAATCGAGGAGGGCACCGAACTTAAAAAATCTTTGGATGCTGACAAAGAATTTTCTCTAAAGGTGGCTGAAGAAGAAGGTGCTAAAGCAAAAACCACCGATCCCATTCTTGCTCAGAAATCGGAGCTGGGAAACTTGGAGAGGTCGGCCAAAGAAGCTGAAGAGGAAAAGGCTGTTGATCTTCACTGGTATAAGACATCTATTTCCGAAAGAAGCAACAAGTCGAATATTATCAGTGTCAAAATCGGTACCTCCAAATCGTCCAAATCTGATATTTGGCTGATTCTAAATCGACAGGATGGGACGATGCGGAGCATTGGATCAGTATGTGATGACAGAATTGTTCGAAATCACCGAATTTCTCCTAAACAGCACCAATCCTCACAATGATATTTTTCTCAGGTACATTAGCAGGTTGATGGACAGGATGAAAGAAATCAAAAACATGTATGATATTGACCTTTCTCCCAAAGAAGAAGCTCGCCTCCGATCTCTCAAGGATCAATCCTAGCCTCCCTCTGCCTCCAGAGCAAAATCGGTGAAATATACCATCTTCAAGGATTTGGCTGTTGTAGGGAAGGTCCCGAATGTCAAAAATATTGACTTATCAATACCAACTCTATGGGTCTTTCCTTCCACGACAGTGATCCTTACTCCTGTTCGAGGGATACTCTTTAATGATGCATTCGGCGATCCTTGCTTCTTCAGAGCTGAGCAGATTCCCTTGGCTGACTCTATACTGCTAAATGGCATCCTCTCCCTAATTACCAACACCCCTGATGGAGCTCCCATCTTCAAGGAAATAGTTGTCGAACTGAAGAAATGAAAGTAGTTTTTCCTTTCTTTCATTTGATGTACTTGTCCCTGTTTTTGTAATCTTCTTTAAAGATCAATGCAAGTACTTCCTTTTGTTTACTGTGTAAATACTTAATTCCTTACATTCTTATATAAATGTTGGATATACTTAACAAATCCATTAAGAACCAAAAAAGCCAAAAATATAAAAAAGAATGGTCTATGTTAAAAGAACCCAAAAAGAGTAAATCAGGGTCAATAATTAATTTTAACTTCGTTACTCTTATTTTTTCTAGGTATGGATGCCAACTTCAAATAGGAGGAGATTGTTGGGTCACCAAATATTTGAAGATGACCTCCCGAATATTTTTCAGGTTCTTTGTAATAGCTTAGTCATACTCTCACGGTTCGGCTAAATCGAAGATCAGTCAAAATCAAGAAGAAGTGGATCTACCATTCTGGAATGAAGACAAAATTCTTAAACCTTATCTAAGTTATTCCTCACCGATTTTGTAACAGAGGAAATCGGTAAGAGACTCGCCGATTTTTTCCTATGCAAAATAGGTAGGAATCTGTAATATTATTGGTGTCTGCCTAGAATATCTCCCAATACTTGCATTGATGGAGACATTCTCTGAAGTTGTAGAAAAATGTTTTTTGGATCTTATACCTTTTTAAGGAAAGGTCTACACCATTACCTGCAAGTTAACTCTGTCCTACCACAAGACAAAAAGAATGTTTTGTCCTGTTCAACGACAAACTGTCTTTCAATCCCATGTTGACAAGTATCCTATGCATTTAATACATATGGGAGTATTTAAAGAAGAAGACCCTCTCCATACAAGGTGACATTTTTTTTAAGATTTCACTCTATGTGAAAGGTAACTGTTGATCCAAACCCTTAGTGATTTGATAATGACTCTGAGAAACACTTAGTGAAAATTGTAAGTAAACAATATATATTAATGTTTTGTCATCAAAGAAAATATACTAAGTCTGTTTATCGCTGATAAAAACATACGCTTTAAATTATGCATTAAGCGAACACTGTTCATCAGTAAGCCCTGAGTTTGTTCAGCCTCATTGATGATCGCTGATAGTTATGTTGTTTACTTATGATCCCTGAAGACAAGATTCACGTCAACTATGTTCTACGCTGAAGTCGAAGATCAAGCCAAAGAACCAGCGACTAAGTCTACTAGTGACCTGATGCGGATATCAACGAAGCCAAGACTTGTCCACTCAACGTGAAGTTTCAAGTAGAAGACTTCAGCGAATGCTAAACTTTATCATTCGCTGATAAAGAAATCATTTAGCAAACGCTGATCATGAAGCCTCCTCTACAAGTAACTTTTGTCTTATCCCCTTGCACGCCACCGTACGATTTTATCAGAACGGACATCCCTTTTATCCCGAACCGTACAACCAACTCTGATTCTACACTACTCATCTTGCGGCCACTAGATTGTCTACTGATGTCAAAACATGCAACTAACCAGAGGCTGCCACGGGTAAAGGTATACTGATATGCATTTAATGCATGCAGTATATAAAGAAAACTCCTCTTCATTTCTTGAAGATCGGCCATTCCTCTCTTCGCGGAACTACTGTGTGATAGAATACTCTACTTGGTTTTCTTGTTTTCTAAATCTCTGTTTCTAATGCAAGAAATTCTTAGTGTTCTCATAGTTTGTTTAGATTAGGTTTATTCCTTAATCTTGTTTCTCAACAAACTGTAAATTGTTTGATTATATCAATAAACAATTTAGAAAGATAAAAATTGTGTGTTTGTATTCAACCCCCCGCCCCTTCTACAAACTTGTATAACCCCTTCGGGACCAACAAGTGGTATCAGAGCATATTGTTTAACCTATTAAACAAGATCTTGCTTATACAAATTCTTTTCTCTTCCTTGCTATTTTTCATAATGGCTAACCCCACAAACACAAACTATATCGACAATGGCTCTCGTGTAAAACCCCCTAGATTTTCCAAAGATAACTTCAATCTCTAGAAAAATAGAATGATGCTCTTCCTAGAAGGTGTAGATCCCACTATACCTTACTACATTGAAAATGAACCATATGTCCTTTTCATGATAGATCCTGTTATTCCAGGCACTGCTACTAGAGCTGCCATCCCTTAAAGAATCATTCCCAGGGAAGTTAGCACGTGGACTGGTGAAGACAAGAAGAAGGTGGCCATCGATACTAAGGCCAGATCTATCATCTCTATGGCTCTTCCTGATGAAGTCTACCACTCCATCACGAACCTGAAGGGTTCTAAAGCCATGTGGGACACAATATGTGTTCAATATGAAGGTACTTCTGAAGTCCAGGATTCAAGAAAGATCAACCTGCTAAGACAATACGAAAGTTTCATTTGTGGTAAGAATGAAACTCTCTCTGAAGTTCACCAACGCTTTAACTGTTTAATCATTGACTTAAAGTTTGTTGGTAAGGAATATTCTAACTTTAAGATGGTGACAAAGTTTCTGGAAAGTCTTCCTGAAAGCTGGGACAGTTATTCAATGTGTCTTAAGCTCTTAAAGGATCTGAAATCAATGACCATTTCTACCTTATTTGGCACTATGCTCAATCTTGAGCAGTCGTGTCATCTTAAGAAGAATCTTGTAAAAGATTCCAAAAGCACACCTGTTGTTGTACTCTCAGAGTTAATGCCCACTCAGCGCTCTACTGTCACTATCACTGAGTTGGAATCTAACTCTGATGAATCATCAGAAGTTGATCCTTCAGAAATTGATGAGTCACTGTCACTCCTGACTAATACATTTAGGATATTCGCCAGAAAGAGTAACTTCAGAAGAAATAAACCTCTTTCACTCACTGACAAGCCAAAATCTTCAACTCCCGTCGATAAGGCAACTGCTTCCTGCTTTAACTGTGAAAAAGTAGGACACTTTGCTAGTGAATGCAGATCAAAGAAAGGCTTCAAACCCTCATCTTCCTCATACTAGAAATCCTCTAACCCCAAGGCTAGAGATGACAAATACAAGAAGCTGAAAGAAAAATATGCAAAGCTGAAAAGCTTTAAAAAGAAAGGTAAAGGCATGATCGTTGAAGATCATGACTGGGCTGCATCTGATGAAGAATCATCTGACTCTGAAGATGATGATGAGGCCAATCTCTGCCTCATGGCTCAAATAGAAGAAGAGGAAGAACAAGCTGAAATTCCCTCTACTTCTACCTCCACCTCTCAGGTATCAAACTCTCTCATTGATACTCATACTTCAGCCCTCACTGACATCGAAAGACGTCGGACCGTCGATATTTTGACTATTGATTTATATGATGTCATGAATGGCAAGACCAAAGATGAAAAACTAAATATTGATCTTGCTAGACAGCTTAAGAATTGTCATTTGGAAATTCAAAAGCTTTCTAAAATAGAAGAAAATTTGAAAGATCGGGTCTGCATAAATCAAATCATTCGTATTGAGCGAGAAGATGCTATCGTTGCATTAAAGGCTGAAAAGGCTACTGTTGAAGGATGGTGTAAATCCTCAACAATGATCACTGAGATATTAGGTGCTCAGATTCCCCTTAGTGACAAATGTTGATCCCACAATAAGACTCAACAATGATATGTCAACGATAAATGCTTAAAGAACAGAGTAAAATGATGTAGATGCGGAAGCGTAATATAAGCAATTTATGTTGATGAAAATGGTAGATTACACACACAAGAATATAGAAGAGAAACTGTAAATAACAAGAGTTTAGCTCAATGATTCACTTTTATTTAATTCATTCAAGAACACCAAGAACACCGTAAGTGTGTGAGATACATCAAGATAAGCTCTAACCTGGTGTGTGTGTGTGTGTGTGTGTAGTGCGAAAGTTACCAAAACAGGTCTGGTAGAGACCTCCTATTTATACTACTTTACAGGGGACAAGTTGTAGACAGGAAGTACTAAGGTACAAAGACAAGGTCATGGGACTGAATCAGGTACAACGTTAATGTATTGCGCCGCCTACTGGAAAGCTACAGCCCATCAGAGGATGACACGTAGAATGTGCAGGGCACGCCTTGTACGAATGATCTTCAGAATCTTCGTACAACAGAGGCACGTGAGAGGCACGATTATCTTTGTCTTTATCTTCAAGTATCTTCAAGCTACAAGTCTTCATACCACAGAGGCTCTGTCAAGGGTGACAGAGGCTCTGTGGCCTTGTCTTCTGAAAGCCTTCAGGAGTACGATCAAGTGAAGGTTTCTCTTGTTGTCTCTGCAGA
The DNA here is from genome assembly GCA_033807775.1 of Saussurea involucrata. Classification (NCBI taxonomy): domain Eukaryota; kingdom Viridiplantae; phylum Streptophyta; class Magnoliopsida; order Asterales; family Asteraceae; genus Saussurea; species Saussurea involucrata. The sequence goes on along the minus strand of CM066320.1, from coordinate 61,313,984 downwards.
AGATCTGTCGAAGATCTTCACTTAGCCTATTTTTCAATACTTCTTTATTCACAAGTTGGAGCTAACAATCTCCCCCTAAGTATTGAAAAATAAAAAATTTGAAAGTTCCATGTTTTTCTAGGCTAAGAACAGAAAGAGGTGAACATTTGACTCTGTAAAAAGTTTACCTTTCATTTACGGTTATGCCAGAGGCACTTGCATGATTTGAAATTTACAGAACATGAAAAGTAAAGCAAAAGTGGGATAGTTGCAAGGTCAGACTCTGGCATTTGGGAAGTCGTTGATTGCCTTGTGAGTCCTCCATCCCTGAGTTCACGGAACATGTTGATGCAGAGGTTTCTAAAGTTGATGACCGCATCAATGGCCTCTATCAATCTGTTGGCGAAGGTTAGATCCATAAACTCTGATCCTCTGTGTTCCTTGAGGTTGGCCCTGAACTCGAGCAGAGTCTTAGTAGCATACTTCTGGCAATCAACCTCTAAGAACAACTTCAATTTTCCTTGAGGATCACGGAAGACGTACCCGACCTTTGGATTGCTGATGATGGTATTCGGTCTGATGTCAGCAGTGGTCTTCTAGAGGTGGGAGTCTTATCTTCTTTACTCCAAGGTCGAGTCCCACTTGGAGGTCTGTCAAGCTGTATAGCAGAAGTTTCTCTCGCATGGCTTTCTTTATCTCATCGTATGCCCTCTGGACTTCAAGTCTGCGACCGTAGTTTTTCCTTGCCCAGCTCAGAAGATCAGGTAGGTCATAGGGTCTTAGGTTTCTCATATCTGTCTGCCCTTCTGACGTGGTAGAGGTTGTAGTAGATTTATGTGCCTTTGGTATGTGTAAGCTTGCAGTAGATGACTTGTGTGATCTTTGAGTTTGAGAAGACTTGGTGGACAGGTTTGGCTTTATCTCTGTAGAAGTCTTCCCGCATCTGCTGAAACATATCACGGTTCAGAATTGCAGCTGGCAGAGGATCATTGATGGCTCTGCTGTAGAGGTACTTATACACCACCTCTTCTATTTGTCTTTGAGGTACAGAGGGTGGAGGCATATGTTTGCACAGAGCCTCCAAATTGCTTATAAGTTTGGCCACTCGGTCTTCTGTTGGCTTCGCCTTGGGGTCTAGAATTGGGTTGGCTGACAGAGGAGGAATTCCGTAGGCCCAGTCTTCCTCTTCTGGTTTTGGGGTTACAAATGCATCGAAAGAGCTTTTTAGCAATTTCTCTGCGGCTAGAGGTTTCTACTTCTTGGGCTTAGGTTCCTCTAGAAGAATAGACTTTCCTTTGTCCTTGGCCTTCGACTGTGATTCCTCTGTGGGTTTGGATTGGGTTGCCTCTGTTGGTGTAGTCTGTTGAGCTTTTGAGGTCTTTGTTGGGGGTGCCTCTGCAGTTGGTTTTGTTGGAGTTGCCTCTGTTGGTTTGATAGGGGACTTGGTTGGTGGTTCTTCTGTTATTTTGGTTTGGGTTTTGGTTGGGGATGCTTCTGCGGTTTTGCTCAGATACTTTCGTTGTTTTTTAGCTAAGGTTTTTGTTTAGGGTTTGGATGTGGGTTGCTCTTCTGTTGTTATTGGTGTGGGTTGTTCTTCTGTTATGGGTGTGGGTGATGGCAGCTTGGTTTCTTCTGTTGGTTTTGGTGTAGGGGATGGTAGTTTGGTTTCCACAGTTGGTTTTGGTGTTGGGGAGGGTAGATCATCTTCAGAATAAGTGAGAATCTGGATTTGCTCTGAGGCTGTCTTTGGTTTAGGTGAGGGTAGGTTTTCGGCTTGTTGAGTTATTTCCACAGAGGTCGGTATTTCCTCTATAGTCTTCTTCTGGTTTTCGTCTCCAGAGGTTGGTGGTACTTAGGTTATTGGGTTGACGTCAAGTGGTGGTGGTGCTGGAAGACCTTTGTTGGTTGCTCTTGTTGCTCTTTTCTCCCCCTCAGGATGACCTAATGGCCTATCTGAATCATCATCAGAGTCTTCCTGTCCCCTTCTGTCTGTACTCCCTTCTGCTTGGCATGACGAAGATGGCTTTTTGGGTTGGCTTGCCCCTGTTGCGATCATTTTCGCACAGAGGTGTAAAGCCCGTGTTCCGGTATGGTTTTATTCCTATTTTATTTATTTAATTATTTGCTTTCCTCCTTTTAATTGCTTTTAACGTAAGGTAACACCATTAGTCTAGCGTTAGCGTTTTTAAGATTTGGGTGTGAACTGTTATAGTAGGGTCGTCGAGGGGCTAAATGTGGATTTTTGGCAAAATTTTAGCATGATTCGGCCCATGCAAGGGGGAGGGCCGAACCCTCCTCTTTTCTTTCTTCCTCATTGCCTTGCGACACACATAATACTCTCAACCCTAATCCCTTCTTTCTCCCCTTTGCCGTCGATCACCATCTTGCCCCTTTTCTTTTAGCGCCGTCGCCACCGGAAGAGTGCCTCCCCGCCGCTGCCGTTGTTGTGTTCAGTCAAAGAAAGGGAGAAAGTCGAGTTAAGGTAAGTCCTCTCCTCTCGTTGTTTTCCTTTTTGCCGTCGCCGGAGTTTTCCGGTCACCACCGCCGCCTCCGCAGGCGGCCTTGGCCGCTGCCGGCGGTGGCCGCCGTGGTCCCCCTCGTGTGGTGGTTACTCTGGTTGGTAGGAGGTAGGTGTGTGTGTGCGTTAGGGATGGTGAGGTGTACCCAGGGTGGTGCGCGGTTGTAGCCATTGCCGGAGCGCCGTCGCCGCCTCCGCCGTGACCCACTGCCGGAGGTGGCAGTGGGTGGAGGCCGCGGCAAAACCCTAGTACCATCCTCTGGCGGAACCCAAAAACCGCTAGGTCTAAACCCTAACCCGCTAGCGGCAAACCGGAAACCATCGTTATGATTTTATGTAAACTATATGGTTCTGCCCAGTTTTTATTTCGCTCATAACTTTTCCGTCGTAACTCGGTTTGAGACGAGTCTGGTGCCCACGGTTCACATTCTGTGTCGGGCACATTTTTCGTGTTTCGGCGAAAGCCTGGTTCGGCCTCTAGCTAAGTGCAAAATAGCCATTTTTACAGCAGGTCCGAATCTGCCGGAATGACGTTACAGTTTTAGAAAAATCATATAAAATCGTAGGAAAATCGTTAGAACGCGTATAATATGTCCCTGGAAAGCTAAGACCTAGACCTATCTGTTTGTAAAAAGTGATCTCTAAAATTGTGGGTCTAGAAGGGGCTAAGCAGGTCCCGAACAGACCTGCAGTTTAGGCCGAAAAGGCGAAATATCACCCGTTTAATCTTATGTTTATAATTAAGGATCCCGGGCTTCGAGTTGACACTTTATAGTACTTATTTAGGTATCGAGAAGTGATTTTGGAGTTGGCTAGCTCGTGTGATCGTTCGAGATTTCTACACCGCTTTTGAGGTGAGTTCACTCACTACGTAGAACTATGGTTATATTTACATTACTGTAGCTCGCGTGTGCTAAGTGGTATTACTTGTTGTGTGGTACTAGATAGTGTTGTGTCTAGTATGGACCTTGGGTGTCGTGTAAACTCGGTGGGACCGAGGACTCGGTGGGACTGAGGATTGTGTACACGAGTGGCGTAGGAACTCGGTGGGACCGAGGGATACGTGCACGGTTATCGTGTGTCATCGGGGAGACCGATGAATGCTTGTTTAGGTGGGTTGGCGTGAGTATGCTTGTTTAGGATGCGTTCTTAGACTTGCATGCTTGGTTATGTGTATCTACCTGTTTTAGGGGTAGTGTTATATAATTGTGTTGTATGTGGTGTTGAATTCACTAAGCTTCGTGCTTACCCTTTCCCTATAAACTGTGGTTTCAGGTACTAGTGGCTCCAAGGCGTGACGGTACACACTAGCGCGTACGAAGGGCTCTTTGCAGTCATGAGATTTAATTTATACTTAAAAACAATTTAATTCCGCTGTTTAGTTTTAATGAGAGCGTTTATTATTTAAATTTGCAAACGAACGGTTATTTGGATTATTAATGGTGTCTTATGCAATTAAATGATTATTTTTAAAAGTTCAAAACGTTTGTAATTTTTGGGACGTTACAAGTTGGTATCAGAGCACAGCTTGAGTGAATCAAACACATCTCGGTGTGTTTGATCTCAAGTTGCGGCTGTGAAAATTTTCTTTTTTTAAAAATTTTTGGAGAATAAAAGAAAGGAAAACCCGTTTGAGAAACGATGATCGAGGGCGCAGTGTGTACAGTCAGCCGGAGCCAAGGGAAGGGTACAGTACTTAGTGTATTTACTGCTTTCTAGATCATAGGGTATGCATGCTAGATTGCGTGTGTTGTTTACACTGTACTGTATGGTTATTGATTGCTAATAGGAATTACTGCTAATCATATTAGGTTGTTAAATGAATGCCCTAGAGGTTGTATGCAGTAAGAATCACATAGCCTTAGAATATTGATTTAGTTCTATTGCGCAGCTCTTGTTTGAGTCCAACCGTTTTAGGATAGAATCATGTATTCGAATGTCTCTTTGTTTCGCGCGGCATGCGACTGGGTATTCGTGAGACAACTCGCTATGGTTAGTAAGGATTCAGTGGTAGCGAGGGTAGTGTTTTGGGATGGAATTCCTAGGTAGCTAGGAAGAGTATGTACATATGCCGGTGCAGGTATATGTGTATAGTTTTCGGCGCGAAACTACTTGGACACTTCGGGATGGGACTCAGAACGGGCAATGATAGGTGTGGATTGTAGTAGTAGAGCTCCTACTACCGGAAGCACAGGATCAATGCTCGAGTCTGGGAAAGTCACGAGGAATCCAAGGAATTGAGTGTGAGCGTTGTAGTGTGAGTTATTATGTACTAATAACTCGTTGTAATTTCTACCCCAGAAATGGCCATCACTAGGAGGAACAACACTGCTGAGCCAAAGACTGGCGCCGGGATCACTGCGGAACAGATCCGGGAGATGATTGCTGCCGAGGTGGCACATGCGATCGGGGAGGCGATCCCCGAGATTATCACTGCCATCCGCGACGAGGTGGTAGTTCTGATGGAGGAACGCATTGCGGCGATTCCACCACCGGCGGGTGGACAACCGTGTGCTAGAGAATTTCAGTACCGGGACCTCTCTGCGTGTGCTCCGCCTGAGTTCAAGGGAGACCCGAATCCGATCATCAGCATGCGATGGATATCGGACATGGAGTGCGCATTTTTGACCAGTGGTTGCCCCGACAACTTGAAGGTTCGCTTCGCGGTGAACTTACTACGCGACGGAGCGAAGGATTGGTGTGCTACGGCGTTGACGCTGGCTGAGCGTACTACTTTGACCTAGGAGGAGTTTGTCACCCGGTTCCGTGCATAGTACGTTCCCCTGGTGGAGATGGAGAGGATCGCAAAGGAGTTTCTAGAACTCACTCAGACGACAGAGACTGTGAAGGAGATGAACCGGAAGTTCACAGAGATGGCGCTGTTCTGTCCTTAGTATGTTGCTTCGGAGGACATGAAGATGTCTCGGTACAAGGACATGTTACGTACTGAGATTAGGGAGTTTGTGAGCACTGCGCAGTATGCTTCACTTACTGCGATGATGGAGGCTGCCCGAAGACGGGAATTCGAGTTAGAGACTCAAGCGAAGAAGAGAAAGGCGGCACAGGCGGTGACGCCAATCTTTGTTGTACCGAAGAAGTCAAGGTTCATGGACTCACGCTCGAGTCCAAGGAGCGGTGGGTTTAAGCCCAGGGATGCTAGTGGGAAGAGAACTGACGGATGCTTCAAGTGTCGGCAGGCCGGTCATTTCAGTCGAGATTGTAAAATGTCGTTGATGGTCTGCTTTAACTGCAAGCAGACGGGTCACGTGAAGGCCAACTGTCCGAACGCGAGGGTAGCTGATGGGAGTGGGGCACAGAGGGCTCCTGCGAATGCCCCACTGCGTATTACTGACGGTCGAGCGGGTCAGCCGGGGACGGAGGCAGCCCGAGGTAGAGTCCACCAGCTGAAGGTGGACGAGGCACAGGCGACGCCTAAGGTGGTGACAGGTACATTTCATTGCTTTTTCCTCTTATTCTTTCCTATCTCTGCGGTATGTATTTATATGTTGTTAAATTGCATGTTAGGTACGTTCCTAGTTAACTCGGTGCCTGCGGTAGTAATGTTTGAGAGCGGGGCTACTCATTCGTTTGTGTCTCGCACTTTTAGCGAGAGTTTGGGCCGAGTTGTAGGACGGTTAGGGTGTCCTCTGGTAGTCGAGGTTGCTGATGATAGGACCTTGACGGTTACGGATGTGTATCGGGGATGCACATTGGAAATCTCGGGGTTGAGGTTTCCCATCGACCTGATTCCGATTGCTATGCGTGAGCTATGTGTGATTGTGGGCATGGATTGTATGGATACGTTTGATGCGTAGATTGTTTGTCGTCACAAACAGGTACGAGTTCGAACCCCAAGCGGGGGAGAACTGTTGGTTCAGGGAGACTCGCCTAGACGGAATTCAGCGATATGTTCAGCTGCGAGGGCTCGAAGGTATTTACAGCATAGTGGCAAGGATACTTGGCATATGTGATAGACGCACGAGTTGACGAATGGAAGGAGACTGCGGAAGATGTGCCTGTCGTACGGGAGTTTACCAATGTGTTTCCCGATGATTTTCCGGGGATACCTCCCGAGCGACAGGTAGAGTTTCCGATTGATCTGATTCCGGGTGCTGCTCCGGTGGCCAAGGCACCTTACCGCCTGGCTCCACCGGAAATGAAAGAGCTGTACGCTCAGTTGCAGGAACTTCTCGAAAATGAGTTCATTAAGCCGAGTTGTTCACCGTGGGGAGCCCCTATTTTGTTTGTGAAGAAGTAGGACGGGTCTCAACGGATGTGTATAGACTACCGCGAGCTGAATAAGCTTACGGTGAAGAATCGCTATCCTCTGCCAAGGATTGACGATCTGTTCGACCAGCTTCAGGGAGCCTCGTGGTTCTCTAAGATTTATTTGAGGTCGGGATATCATCAGATGCGGGTAAGGAGTGAGGATACGGAGAAGACGTCCTTTCGCACGCGTTATGGCCATTATGAGTTTGTGGTGATGCCTTTTGGGCTCACCAATGCACCAGCAGCGTTCATAGACCTCATGAACCGGGTATGTAGCACGAAGTTGGACCGGTCGGTGATTGTGTTCATTGACGATATTCTCGTATATTCGAAGACAAAGGAGGAGCACGAGATGCATTTGCGAGAGGTTTTAGATGTTTTGAGGCGGGATAAGCTTTATGCTAAGTTCTCCAAGTGCGAATTCTGGTTACGAGAGGTCCAATTCCTAGGACATGTCGTGAATCAGAGTGGTATTATGGTCGATCCGTCCAAGGTTTCAGCGGTGATGCGGTGGGAAGTGCCGAAAACTCCCACCGAGGTACGGAGTTTTCTAGGGTTGGCGGGGTACTATCGGAGATTTATCCAAGATTTCTCCAAGATCGCGTTGCCTATGACCCGATTGACAAAGAAATTTGTGGCTTTCAGTTGGGGTGAGGAGCAGCAGAGGGCCTTCGAGGAGCTACGCAGACGGTTATGCGAAGCTCCGGTGTTAACCTTGCCCGAGGGCATGGAGGACTTGGTGGTGTACTGTGACGCTTCACACCAGGGTTTGGGTGTCGTGCTTATGCAACGCGGCAAGGTTATAGCTTACGCTTCGAGGCAGCTGAAGCCTCATGAGGCGAACTACCCGACTCATGACCTAGAGTTGGGAGCAGTGGTGTTTGCCCTCAAAATCTGGAGACATTATCTATATGGCGTCAAGTGTACGATCTACACTGACCATAAGAGCCTCAAGTACCTGATGGATCAGCAGAATCTCAATATGCGTCAGAGAAGATGGCTCGATGTGGTCAAAGATTATGATTGCGAGATACTTTACCACCCGGGTAAAGCGAATGTGGTCGTGGACGCACTTAGTCGACATCCGGTTAGTGAACCACTGAGAGATTTGTGTCAACGATTGACAGTGGTTGCACCTCTTCTCGAGTCGATAGGTAGTGCTCAGGAGGTGGCAGTTTTGGAGGAAAATGCCAAACGTGATAGGGTTACAGGAGAAATCCCAAATTTTGTCCGTGATAGTCGGGGGTTGTTGACTCGGTAAGGTAGGGTCTGGGTTCCATTCACTGGTGGGAACCGACAGATACTGTTGGACGAGGCGCACAAGTCCAAGTTTTCGATTCATCCGGGAGCTACCAAATTGGTGGCCCGACATGAAGCGGGATGTCGCCAAATGTGTAGAGGTATGCATGACCTGTCGGAAGGTCAAGGCGGAACATCAACGACCGCATGGAAGTTACAGCCTTTGGAGATTCCGGTATGGAAATGGGAGCAGATTACGATGGATTTTATCACTAAACTCCCCAGGACTTCGCGAGGGAATGATGCTATCTGGGTAATTGTGGACCGTCTGACTAAGAGCGCTCACTTCTTGGCTATCAGAGAGAGTTCCTCAGCGGAGAAGCTCGTGGAGATTTTCATTCGGGAGATTGTGACTAGGCACGGGGTGCCAGTCTCGATTGTCTCGGATCGGGATACTCGTTTTACCTCCCGGTTTTGGGAGAAGTTTCAGAGTGAGACGGGTACACGATTGCATTTCAGCACAGCTTTTCATCCTCAGACTGACGGGCAGAGTGAGCGTACCATTCAGGCACTCGAGGACATGCTGCGGGCTTGTGTTATTGACTTTGGGGGTAGTTGGGATCAGTATCTCCCGTTAGCTGAGTTCTCCTACAATAACAGCTATCATTCCAGCATCGGCAGGCCACCTTACGAGGTGTTATATGGCAGGAAGTGTCGGACGCCCATTTGCTGGGGCGACGTTGGTCACCGAGTGTTGGGGAGCACTGATGTAGTGTTGAAGACGACTGAAATGATCCAGATGGTACGGGATCGGTTTGTGACTGCGCAGAGCCGTCAGAAGAGCTACGCTGACAAGAGGCGGTCAGATTTAGAATTTCAGGTCGGGGATTATGTTCTTCTGAAGGTGTCACCCTGGAAAGGGGTGATTCGGTTCCGCAAGAGGGGAAAGCTAGGACCCCGTTACATTGGACCTTACAAGGTCATTGCGCGCGTGGGGAAGGTAGCTTATCGTTTAGAATTACCGGATGAGTTGAGCTTGATTCACAACACCTTCCATGTCTCCCAGCTGAGGAAGTGTGTGGTGGATGAGTCGGCAGTGATTTCCCTCGAAGATATTCAGATTGACGAGCGGCTCAACTACGTAGAGAAACCAATAGCCATTGTCGGGAGGAAGGAAAAGACTCTGCGGAACAAAGTCATTGGATTGGTGAAAGTCCAGTGGCAGCACCGAAAGGGTTCAGAATGGACGTGGGAGCCCGAAGCCGAGATGTGCGAGAACTACCCCGAGCTTCTCGCCGACCAAGACTTTGAGGACGAAGTCTGAGCCAAGCGTGGGAGAGTTGTAAAGTCCGTGTTCCGGTATGGTTTTATTCCTATTTTATTTATTTAATTATTTGCTTTCCTCCTTTTAATTGCTTTTAACGTAAGGTAACACCATTAGTCTAGCGTTAGAGTTTTTAGGATTTGGGTGTTAATTGTTATAGTAGGGTTGTCGAGGGGCTAAATGTGGATTTTTGGAAAAAAATTAGCATGATTCGGCCCATGCAAGGGGGAGGGCCGAACCCTCCTCTTTTCTTTCTTCCTCATTGCCTTGCGACACACATAATACTCTCAACCCTAATCCCTTCTTTCTCCCCTTTGCCGTCGATCACCATCTTGCCCCTTTTCTTTTGCCGCCGTCGCCACCGGAAGATTCCCTCCCCGCCGCTGCCGTTGTTGTGTTCAGTCAAAGAAAGGGAGAAAGTCGAGTTAAGGTAAGTCCTCTCCTCTCGTTGTTTTCCTTTTTGCCGTCGCCGGAGTTTTCCGGTCACCGCCGCCGCCGCCGCAGGCGGCCTTGGCCGCTGCCGGCGGTAGCCGCCGTGGTCCCCCTCGTGTGGTGGTTACTCTGGTCGGTAAGAGGTAGGTGTGTGTGTGCGTTAGGGATGGTGAGGTGTACGTAGGGTGGTGCGCGGTTGCAGCCATTGCCGGAGCGCCGTCGCCGCCGCCGCTGTGACCCACTGCCGGAGGTGGCAGTAGGTGGAGGCCGCGGAAAAACCCTAGTACCATCCTTTGGCGGAACCCAAAAACCACTAGGTCTAAACCCTAACCCGCTAGCGGCAAACCGGAAACCATCGTTATGATTTTATGTAAACTATATGGTTCTGCCCAGTTTTTATTTCGCTCATAACGTTTCCATCGTAAATCGGTTTGAGACGAATCTGGGGCCCACGGTTCACATTCTGTGTCGGGCACATTTTTCGTGTTTCGGCGAAAGCCTGGTTCGGCTTCTAGCTAAGTGAAAAATAGCCATTTTTACATCAGGTCCGAATCTGCCGGAATGACGTTTCAGTTTTAGATTAATCATATAAAATTGTAGGAAAATCGTTAGAACGCGTATAATATGTCCCTGGAAAGCTAAGACCTAGACCTATCTGTTTGTAAAAAGTGATCTCTAGAACTGTGGGTCTAGAAGGGGCTAAGCAGGTCCCGAACAGACCTGCAGTTTAGGCCGAAAAGGCGAAATATCACCCGTTTAATCTTATGTTTATAATTAAGGATCCCGGGCTTCGAGTTGACACTTTATAGTACTTATTTAGGTGTCGAGAAGTGATTTTGGAGTTGGCTAGCTCGTGTGATCGTTCGAGATTTCTACACCGCTTTTGAGGTGAGTTCACTCACTACGTAGAACTATGATTATATTTACATTACTGTAGATCGCATGTGCTAAGTGGTATTACTTGTTGTGTGGTACTAGATAGTGTCGTGTCTAGTATAGACCTTGGGTGTCGTGTAAACTTGGTGGGACCGAGGACTCGGTGGGACCGAGGATTGTGTACACGAGTGGCGTAGGAACTCGGTGGGACCGAGGGATACGTGCACGGTTATCGTGTGTCATCGGGGTGACCGATGAATGCTTGTTTAGGTGGGTTGGTGTGAGTATGCTTGTTTAGGATGCATTCTTAGACTTGCATGCTTGGTTATGTGTATCTACCTGTTTTAGGGGTAGTGTTATATAATTGTGTTGTATGTGGTGTTGAATTCACTAAGCTTCGTGCTTACCCTTTCCCTATAAACTGTGGTTTCAGGTACTAGTGGCTCCAAGGCGTGACGGTACACACTGGCGCGTACGAAGGGCTCTTTGCAGTTATGAGATTTAATTTATACTTAAAAATAATTTAATTCCGCTGTTTAGTTTTAATGAGAACGTTTATTATTTAAATTTGCAAACGAACGGTTATTTGGATTATTAATGGTGTCTTATGCAATTAAATGATTATTTTTAAAAATTCAAAATTTTTGTAATTTTTGGGACGTTACAAGAGGTCGTCATAGATGCCAAGAAGATAGGCAACTTTCGCTTCTGAGTTGAATCTTAGCTTACTCACGCTGGCCTGGAAGTCTTTGACGTAGTTGGCATTGGCAGTGGTGAAGGCCTTGATGAACTCTGTCATCTCGTTTAGTATACCATGGCCAAGATCTGTGAGTTGAGCTCTGGTCATGTAGTCGGAAGGCTTCATGGCTTGAGTTTCTTTCGTGGTATATTCTTGGACTTGTTCTAGGGACTTTTTGAGATCTTCTGTTGTGAGCCCCGTAGACGCAGGGGTTTGAGTGGAAAGATGTGTGGCCACTTTTCGTGCCTTCTTTAACTCCTTGGAGAGGTTGATGACAGAAGCTTCAAGTGCAGAGATTGAAGATGTTTCAGGAGCAGAGGGTGTTGTAGCTGCAGGAGTAGCAGAAGATTTCATTGCGGCGCTAGCATTTTTCACCTCTGTTGAAAGATGTTCAACTTTGGTGGTCATTTCGTCAATTGCCTTCTTGGTAGATTCTGCAAGGATCTTGACAGAGCTTTGCAACTCTGTCAATGAGTTGGTCACAGTGGTGACAAATGTTTGGAACTCATCCTTTGTGACTTGTGAACCAGGTGTAACCTCTGGGGGAACACATTCTTCCCCAGAGTGAGTATGTGTTCCTTGGACGCCTTCTTTCGCTCCTGTTTTTAGGTTGAGAGCAGAAGGACTTCCCTTTTATCCTAGAGTAGAGGCTTTTTGGGGCTCAGACTCTACAAAGGTTCTGTCAGAGACCTGATGCTGATCAACTCTAGAGGTGGGGACAGGAGTATCTCCGAGTTTGCTCGGGGACTTGTCTAGTGTCCCTTCGCCATTGTGCATTCTAAGCTCCTCTGAAGAGCCGTGGGGTCCTAATTGTGTGCGTGTGGCAGAGAAAACAAATTCCTCTGCTAGGACTTCTGGTGTGATCTGGGGCGACTGATCACGAATAAGAGGAGAGTCCTTTTGAGAGGACTCCCTCTTAATGGTTTCCCCGGCATTTAGTGGCACAGAGGAGGAAAGAGGTTCCTCTGTCCGGTTTGTTGGGGATAGGATCGAGTCGTGATGCTCTTTTTCAATAGCTCTTTCAGCCACTAGACTGGCAGAGCTAGATGTGTGGGTTGCACTAGGACGGGGTTGTGGTGGTGTGCCTCTTCGCTCTTCGACATCTTTTTGACTTTCTACCTCTGTCATGCACCCTAACACAGGATATTCTAACCTAGACTCTATTCCTACCCAAGTGCCTCCGGCTTCTAACATTTCCTATGTGCTCTCTAGTTGTGAGTCGTAGCTGGTAGGAGAAGCATAGAGTTCTAGGTTCATTGGTCCTTCCGGGGTGTTTGCTTGAATACCCTCAGGGGTTTTGTCATTGTCCTCCAGATCAGAGTCAACTTCTGAGACAATTACGTTGGGGTTTGTAGTTGTCCAATCTGTGAGGTCTTCTGGTACCCAATCAGAAGTATCCAAGGTGGTGGCGATATCTTGGCGCTCAAGAAATGCAGAAAAGTATGTGGCCTCTGCGTAGTGGATTGGAGTGGGGGATTGCAGAGGGTGTTCAGGGACATCTTCTTCTACAGCTGCTTCCTCTGCGATACTCTGCAGAGGGGTTTTGGGCTTTTTGGACTCCTTCCTCTTGGGTTTTGGGGCTCCCTCCTCAGAAGATTTGGCTTTTCTTTTCTTCTTTTCTTTTGGAGGAGGGGGTGCAGAGGATCCAACCACACTTGTTTCTTTTGGTGGTTGTTGGGTTTGTTCTGCGGAGGCAGAGGTACCTTCTTTTGCTTTCTTGGCTTTGGAAGCCTTCTGTTGTTTGGAGGGGGTTGCTGAGGTTTTACTCTTGGATGCAGAGGCTCCAATCGTGCTTCTTTGAAGTCGGTGCTTTTCTTGTTTCTGCTCATGCTTTGCTAGAGATTTTTCCCACTCTTCTGCGCTCATTCTTTCTACTACCTCAGTTCCTACAGGGGCTCCTAGACGCGGGGGTGTCACAGGACTCGGTTTTGGAGTTATGTGATCGCGTATATAAGCTAACCTAAGGTCTTCATCTGTAACGTACGTCAGCAGTTTTGATGGCAGAGGCCTGCAGAACTGGTAGCCGTCTGCATGTTGTGTAGGGGTCATTCTGGTCAGAGGATAGGTCTTTACAACTGGCTCTTCCATTGGCCATTCATTGATGATCAACAGATGCTCTAGAATTACTCCTAGTGTCCTCTGGAATTGCAGAGCAGGGAGTTCTTTGCTTTTGGGCCCCTTTGCCTTCTGTGTGGGAATTCTGTGGTCAATGGTATCAACGAGTTCCTGCATCATTAGTGTGGCATAGTCTAGAGGCAAATCATAGTACACCCCGTACATGATTGCCAATATTTGGTGAGAGGTCTGATCAGGGCTATCCACTTTGCCTGTTAGGCATCTGTTGAGAATAGAGAATAAGGTGTTCCACAGAGGAGGGAAGCGTTCCTCCTGAATTCGTTGTGTTTGTTAAGATGGGTGTTGTAGCCCAACATCTCTGCAAAGTCGTAGAGTTCTCTATCATAGGGGCCTTCTGCGTAGTCCTTTATGCCTAATAAGCCTCTGGTAGGCAAATTGAATTCCATGGAGATCATGGTTCTGTTGAACCTTAGCTCAAGGTTCTGTGATATGTCTGGTTTGGACACATAACCAGTGATTTGTCTGTTCTCTTCGTTGTAGTAGCAGCTCTGCCAGAACTGGTTCAGGTATATGGCAGGGATTCTTGTTACATTCTTGGTTAGCAGGTGTCTTAGTGGATGGTTTTCAAGAATGTTCAACAGTATAGCGTTTTCTTCCCCAAAAGTGGTTCTTGAGGGAACAAGATAATGGTTATTGGGTTTAAGGGGAAGGGAGTTTTCGAACTGGTCATGGTCTAAGAAATCCTGTAGGTGTGTGGTCGGAGCAAAGTCCACTGAGTCGTCGAAATGTTCTTGTTCGAGATTTCTGGCCATAGATGGGTGCTGTGATTGGTCAGCCTGAGCAGGGGAGGTCGTCGGAGAGATTCTTGTGGAAGCCATTGATAATATCTTGAAGAAATGGAGTAGAAATAGGAAGTTACAGGTTTTGCACAGGTTCGCCGGAGTAAATGATGAGAGAAAAACGTAAAAGATGAAGAGAGGGGTAAATGGGGTTTTATAGTATGGGGTAGAAACGGATAGAATTTGCACAATAAAAGTGAATTCAATGTTATTTGGGGTCCGCACTCGAGTTTATACAGCTGTTATCGATGCTTCAGTACTGTCGTTTGACTGACACGACCAATAGAGGCGTGCCACGTCAGAAGTGTCAGAGCACGATGAGACGTCGTGTGGCGCCCATTAATGCTAGGCGCGTGGGCGTCTCTAAACCCAAATAACTGTTACTATGGTAAATAACCTGCACTTACAGAACCCGTTTCTGCGCACAAGTACCAAATCGACAGAGGCTCAGTAGTGGAATGAGCTATGTGATCTGAGACCTTCTCCCATTATCTCTAAGCTTGCACCTTTACCAGAAACATTTGAAAAGACATTGGAAGTGATCGATAGAGTTTCCGTATAAAATTTGCAGTTACAGAGGCTCTGGCTTACAGAGGCACTGTTGAGCTCAGCAGAGGCTCTATGACCGAAAATTTCTAATAACGGAGAGCTCATAAAACTTTTTGATCATCCAAAGTTTTGACTGTTTTAAACTATGTTTTTAGGACATATTTGGAAATTGGTGTCCTGTAAAACTGTTTTGGAAAGTGGTTTTGTGTGAGGTACTCACTCATAGGTTCTCCTTTGTTCGGCAAGGTTCCTGACTTATGTTGATTTGTTTGACCAATACTCCTCTTTGGCTCCCCCTTGAACGATCAACCTCTGTAGATCAATTCAAGGTCTCCTTCTGCTCCCCCTAGACCTATGCTTGGATCAGATGTGATAAGTAGAGCATAAACATAGGTCAAACTCATCAGAGGTTCTGTAGAAGTTGTCAGAGGCTCTGAGCAATTCCACAGAAGCTCTGTCAGGTACATAACTTTTAATGGTAAAGAATTTACATACTGAATGATTGAAATATATACATATGTACGGGAAGATTAAGTCTCACTTACAAAGGGATCAACTCATGTTTAGCATACCTAACTTACCCACCAAGAAAAGGAATCTTTTCTCATCAAGTGCCTTGGTGAGTAAGTCTGCAAGCTGAAATTCAGTGGACACAAAGTATATCTCCATTGTGCCTTGTTCAACATGATGCTTCAAGAAGTGGTACCGAATATCAATGTGCTTCATCTTAGAGTGTTGTACAGGATTGGCAGAGATCGCAATGGCACTCTTTGAGTCACAGAGGATGGGGATCTTCTGTATGTCAAGACCATAGTCCTTTAGCTGAGTTCGCATCCACAGAACCTGGGAGCAACAGCTAGCAGCAGCAACGTATTCAGCTTCTACTGTAGATGTTGACACACAATTCTGCTTCTTTGAAGTCCAGCTGACTAACTTACCACCCAGGAATTGGCAACTCCCAGAGGTACTCTTTTGGTCAAGCTTACATCCTCCGTAGTCTGAATCTGTATAAGCCATGAGATCAAAGCTAGAGTTCTTTCGATACCAGAGGCCAAGATTCTTGGTTCCCTTTAGGTATCTAAAGATCCTCTTTACAGTAAGTAGGTGGTATTCCTTAGGGTTAGCTTGATATCTTGCACAGAGGCATGTGGCATACATTATATCTGGTCTACTGGCAGTTAAGTACAAAAGAGACCCAATCATGCCTCTGTAGAGCTTGCACTCTACAGACTTTCCCTCTTGATCTGAGTGTAACTTAGATCCAGTGGCCATGGGGGTATTCATAACAGAGGCATCAGAGAGCTTGAATTTAGAAAGTATGTCAGAGACATATTTAGATTGATTTATGAAAATTCCATCTGATGATTGTTTGACTTGGAGTCGTAGGAAGAAGTTTAGTTCTCCCATCATACTCATTTCAAACTCACTCTGCATGAGCTTTTCAAAATCAGTGCAGTGTTGTGCCAAATATAATATCGTCCACACATATCTGCACAAGTAGAATCTCTTCACCTTTTCTCTTATAGAACAAAATAGTGTCGGTAGTACCTCTTTCAAAATAATTACCGAGGAGAAAGGTTGAAAGGCGTTCGTACCATGCTCTTGGAGCTTGCTTCAGCCCAAAGAGAGCCTTATCAAGGTAGTAGACATGGTTTGGGTACTTAGCACTTTCAAACCTCGGTAGCTGTTGGACGTATACTTCCTCTTGAATCTGTCCGTTCAAAAAGGCGGATTTGACATCCATTTGAAAAACCTTAAAACCTCTGTGGGCTGCAAAGGCTAAGAAGATTCTTATTGCTTCGAGCCATGCAACAGAGACAAAAGTCTCATCGTAGTCTATCCCTTTAGCTTGGTAGTATCCCTTACCAATCTCGCCTTGTTTCTGATGACCACCCCATCCTCGTCCTTCTTGTTTCTAAATACCCATTTTGTCCCTATAGCTTGTTTCCCTCTTGGCAGAGGAACTAAGGTCCACACTTTATTTCTCTCAAATTGGAGAAGCTCTTCTTGCATATCTTCTACCCAATTTGGGTCATGTAGGGAATCAGAAACGCTTTTTGGCTCGATCACACTGATAAAATTTATAAGAAACAAAAATTAGCAGTGGTTGATATCGTCTTAACTTTGTCGTAAGGACTACCGATGATTTGGGTCTGAGGATGGCTTTTTGTCCACTTAGTCATCCTTGGGAGATGGTCATTTGCATCATTGAGTTGAACTTCTGTGGTTGCACACGATGGTTCTGGTGCAACCTCTATTGTAGATGGTACTTCTGTGCTAGAACATGGTGTCTCAGCTTGACGTGGTATTTCAATAAGAGTTGGTATTGATTCCTCTGAGGATATTGAGACAGAATCTTCATTCTCCTCTGGTATTGCTTCCTCTGTTGTTGCTGGATTTGGTATTTCCAGTGCCTTTGTTGTCGTATCCTTCTTCACATCATCATCTACTTGCTCCCCCTCGACACTTGAATCTGCATTATTAATGGAAGAGGGTGAAGTATTTGAGGGACCAGTTAAAGATATACTTGAATCAGTCTGGTCGGCAGAGGATGTCTCTCTAGAGGCTCTGGTGGCTCCAGAAGAGGGATCAATATCATCATGGAACATTTCTTCAAACAGCAGATTAAGTTATGCTTCTCTTGTCTTGGAAATGCCAGAGGATTCCTTTTTCAGACCGAGTTCTGAACTGATTTGTTCGGAAGTATTCTGAAAAGAATCGTCAAAAGAGACATTGATACTCTCCACAATTGATCGGGTCCTCAGAACATAGACTCTGTACGCCTTAGAATTGGCAGAGTACCCGATGAACTTTCCTTCAGCTGCCTTCACATCAAACTTTCCTCTAGCTTCTCTGTCATTGAGGACAAAGCACTTGCATCCAAATACATAGAAGAACTTGATATTTGGTCTCCTTTCATTTATCAAATGGTACGGTGTTTTGATGTGTCTTTTCACTATTATTGATCGATTCTGGGTATAACAAGCAGTTGAGA
This sequence comes from Saussurea involucrata, assembly GCA_033807775.1. NCBI lineage: Eukaryota > Viridiplantae > Streptophyta > Magnoliopsida > Asterales > Asteraceae > Saussurea > Saussurea involucrata. The sequence goes on along the minus strand of CM066320.1, from coordinate 61,296,149 downwards.
CGGCTTCTGCCTAGAAAGATGTGGGCAATCCAGATGTTGTGAGCATTGGTGTTGCAGCCTCCACAAGCGTGTGATTTTTGCGTTCGACCACGCCGTTCTGTTGTGGGGTGCATGCAGCAGAGAAGTTCTGCGAGATGTCTTCTTCTGTAAGGTAAGCTTCAATGACAGAGTTTTTGAATTATGTGCCATTGTCGCTTCTTAGCTTTTGTATCCTGCGCTCATAAAGAACCTGGATTCTTTTCATCAGATTAATCAGAATGTTTGGAACATATTATTTCTTTCGAATAAATTCCACCCACGTATATCTTGAATATTCATCAATCAACACTAGCATATATTTCTTGCCACCTAGGCTCTGTGTAGCAATAGGACCGTAGAGGTCAACATGAAGCATGTACAGAGGTCTAGGGCAAGACACATTAGTCTTGCCTTTATGGGAAGCTCTCCTAAGTTTTCCCATTTCGCAGGCAGAACACAAATGATCTTTGCTAAGTTTGACATTGAGCAGACCTTTAACCAGATCAAGTTTAACAAGCTTATCTAGAGTATGAAAGTTTAGATGTCAGAACCTGTTATGTCATAACCAAGCCTCTTCGTTCTTGCAAGCGACAAGACAGAGCTTGTCGTTTTTTTCTTGACACTGAAGTTCATTAGGTACAGATCACCTTTTCTTTCAGCACGCAGAAGTTCTACGCCTGTATCTTCCTTTTGTAGAGAGCATAAAGTTCTTTTGAACATGACATCAAAACCCGTATCGCAAAGTTGGGTAACACTAAGAAGATTGTGCTTAAGGCCATACACATATGCAACTTTGCATACGGTTATATTTTCTTTCTTGATGGCTCCATAGCCTTTTATATACCCCTTCTTATTATCTCCAAAGGTAACTGATACTCCTCCAAGTTTGTCTTTATATGAGGATAGTAGACCTCTATCGCCAGTCATGTGCCTTGAGCACCCGGAGTCTAGGTACCATATCAGCACATACTGCTTCTGCAACATAATCAAAGATTTTTAGGTACCCATTTCCAAATGGGTCTAGGTTTGTTAGGGGTCTTTAAGGTTGCCTTAGCATCCTTAGGTTTGGTTTTAACCTCTTTCGAAGAAGCATCTTGTTTCTTCTTACCCTTGAATTTTGCATTCTTTTTGGGTCTAGAGAGGAAACAGTGAGGGTTAGAGAAGTGTTGGTTCAGTTGATACATAAGATTGAAGCAATGACAATAATTGATATGCGAAAAAATTTGCTTAAACTTTTCATTAAAACTACTGAACATTGGCACAAAGGCTTTATGATTACAGTCTTTCCTAGCATTAGACTTCCTATTACAAGAAGACCTATCTAGGCTAGATTGCATTTTTGAAAATTCTCTCTTGGGAGTAGCCTTCTGTTGTGCCAATCCTCTATGGTGAACTTCTGTCGATTTCACTGTCACAGAAGCAAAAGACTTGTTATTTTCAACCCATTTACCTTTTTGTTGCCAAGTTAATTTTTCTTGAAATGGCCTAAAAGGTTTTGGAGCTTTTGAACTTCAAGAAGACATTTCCATTTGTTGTTTTATTTTATCAAGCTCAAGAGAGGTTTTTGCTTGTATACATATGTCCAAAAAGTCCGGGCATATAGGAACACTTGTGATTTTCTCCTTTGGAGGAATGGTTCTGTTAAGAATTTCAGAGGGAAGTTTAAATCCCTCTGACTCACAAGGAACTATCTCCGACTCATTTGAGTCAGTCTCGGACTCGTCAGAGGGTGAGTCATCCTCGTATATAGAGGTTGAGTCACAGAGATCTCTGTCGATAGAGGCAGGACTTTCTGAGCATGTGTCATACTCACTTTCTTCCTTTCTTTTAGGAATATCATCTAGAGTAACAGAGGTGTTCATCAAGATTTCCTCACAAAGATTTTGTTTGACAGAGGGTGTATCAAGGTTTTCATAAAAGTTGTTTTTACCATTTTCCATCAACTCGTTTTCAGAAATGTGTTGCAAGTTTTCTTCTGAAGAAGCAGGCATAAACTCAGGTGCCTCTGCCGATAGTTTCTTCTCAGAGTCTATAGTGCAGACAAAAGCAACCTGGGTCTGAGTCTCAGGGTCACCAAACCTTAAGATCCCTATCTGATCCTGAGTTTTCAGATATTTCTTTGGTTTGGAGTTTCTTTTGACAGAGGCTGAATGTGACAAATTTGTGTTTTGATACCACACATTTATCATCTTCAGAGGTTTCCTCTTGTGAGGTTCCCCCGAGATTTTCTGCCTTTCGCTTACAGAGAGTACATTTGGAAAACCTGGTTTTTTAGTGTCTCCTACACAAAATAGAGAAGACAGGGACTTGTCTCTTTTAGTTTTTGTATAGGGATCTATATCACAGAAGCCAATTCCCCTTCTTCCTATTTGTGTATTTATTTTTTCATACACCTTCTGTGCATCTTGATACTTTTTGATTAAAAGGTCTCTGCTGAGTAAATCTTGATGAAGGACTTCTCTTTCTCTTTGAAAGAAGTTCTTAAGAGCAAGTATATTGAGTCTAACACTCTCATTATCCAAAAGTTCCTTTGTTTTGGCTTTTAAGATAGACTTGAGATCTTTAATCTTTTCTTTTAAAGGATTTAGTGTTTTATGCCAATTGGTTTCAATCTCTTCCTTTTCTAAAAATATTTTTGCCTTTTCTTGAGTGAGAAGTCTGGCTTCTCTCTCAAAGAATGGACGCTTTTTCTAAATACCAGCACAAGTCTTTTTAAGTTCAGTGTATTCTTCTGTCAGTTTAAGCAAATCAGCTTCATTTTCATTAGAGGGAGAGTCAGAAGTGGATACCTCACTATCAGAGTCTGACAAGCTGACTTCTGCCATGCCACAGAACAGGGCATTCTTTTTATCTCCTTCGCCAGAAGATTCATCGGACAGCCAGTTTTCTTGCTCAACCTTGAGAGACTTTTGAGCATAGTACTATGCCTTCTTTTTATAGAAAGCAGAGTCTCTCTGTGGGCGATTGGGTTTGCTCATGCAGTCTGCTGCATAGTGGCCTGGCTTGCCACAGTTAAAACATCCCTGTTATGTGGTGCATTTCCAGCTCTATCACCCTGTCTCTGTTGGTGATCACCACCTCTGTGATTTGTTTTCTACTGATAATTTGAATCTTCTCTTCCATGATTCCTCTGCTCATACTTTCCACCCCAATCATCCCTTCCATCTCGTTCATACCCAGTCTTCTTCCGATAACCTCTGCTACCAAACTTTCTCGTCAATAGAGCCAAAGATTTGGCTATCGAGGCCATAGTTGACTCCTCTTCATCTACCAGCTCTTCTTCCTCACTGTCCACAACTAGCACCTTCTTCTTTTTCTCCTTTTTCTCTTCCACGGCTTTCTCCTTCTTGGGCTTTTCTTTTGCCTCTGTAGCCTTGCCAACTAGTGCAAGTGGTCCACTCGTCTGGGCTTTCGACTGAGCTGTATGAGGTTCTTGGGCAGCCAATGTTCCGTACAGATCCGACAGAGTCCAGGTGTCTAAGTCCGGATTTGTTTGTAGGGACATAGACAACTGGAGCCATTCGTCGTTTAGGCTCTTGAGGAACATAACGTTGTTCTCCTCAAAGGTTCTATGGATTCCGAATTTCATGCACTTGTTGATCAGCGAGTTGAATCTGTCGTAAGTCGACTACAGAGACTCTGTCGGTAGAGCTTTGAAAGCATAGTACTCATTGATACATTGAGCCCTTCGGTTCTTCTGTGTCTTAGCTCCACCTTCTAACTGTTTTTCAAGTTCCTTCCATAGATCGTAGGCAGATTCACATGCGTCCAGATACTGAAAGAGGTCATTTGCAATGGCCATTCTCAGAAGTCGCTTGGCCTTCTGTGCAAGTTCGAATTTCTCCCAGTCTGTTACAGACCATTTGTCCATCGCCTTTGGTTTCTCATACTCAGGAACCTCTGGAGTGTCATCTGTGGTGGGTACTCTTGGTACTGTGACGATGGGTACATAAGGAGGATTGGGGATATATTTGAGTAGTTCTCTGTCAGAGCCCTCAAAGAAGTGAATCATTCGTATTTTCCATTGGGGGTACTTATCTCTGAGCAGAGTTGGGGGCTTGGTTAAAGAACCAGCAGTGGAAAAATTGGCAGTGTTCGCCATTTTTGAGCAGTTTTGAAAAATATCAGAAAACAGAGTATGAGGAGATAATCTTCAGATGATGATATTGACTTGTGAAATGGGTTTGAAATCTTCAAAAACTTGAACACTGCACTTAAATGGATAGATTTAATCAAAGAACCAGTGCCTATTAGTTTACTAAAGTCGAACAGATCGAGAATAGCAGAAAAACAGGGGTTGTTTTAAAATGAGTGAAAAACAGGTTTAAACCAGTCCATAAATCTACCAAAATGAGTCGAAATCATTGTTAGAGTGGATCCTTTGATATTGAAATTCAAAGTTCGCTCTGATACCAATTGTTGATCCCACAATAAGACTCAACAATGATATATCAACGATAAATGCTTAAAGAACATAGTAAAATGATGTAGATGCGGAAACGTAATATAAGCAATTTATGTTGACGAAAATGGTAGATTACACACACAAGAATATAGAAGAGAAACTGTAAATAACAAGAGTTTAGCTCAATGATTCACTTCTATTTAATTCATTCAAGAACACCGTAAGTGTGTGTGATACAACAAGATAAGCTATAATCTGGTGTGTGTGTGTGTGTGTGTGTGTGTAGTATGAAAGTTAACAAAATAGGTCTGGTAGAGACCTCCTATTTATACTACTTTACAAGGGACAAGTTGTAGATAGGAAGTACTAAGGTACATAGACAAGGTCGTGAGACTAAATCAGGTACAACGTTAATGTAGTGCGCCGCCTACTGGAAAAGCTGCAACCCATCAGAGGATGACACGTGGAATATGCAGGGCACGCCTTGTACGAATGATCTTCGGAATCTTCGTACAGCAGAGGCACGTGAGAGATTGTATTTGTCTTTATCTTCAAGTATCTTCAAGCTTCAAGTCTTCATACCACAGAGGCTCTGTGGCCTTGTCTTTTGAACGTCTTCAAGAGTACGATTAAGTGAAGGTTGCTCTTGTTGTCTCGGCAGAGGCTCTGTCGAAGATCGTCACTTAGCCTATTTTTCAATACTTCTTTAGTCACAAGTTGGAGATAACAACAAACGTGGTCTTGGTTACAAAGCTAACGCTGAAGAACCAACCACTGGTCGTTCCATGCTTAAGTTTGGAATGTTCGTGTCCTCTATCCCTGACACCTCTTCGTCTCAGTGTTCTTCTTCAAATACTCCCATTCCTGAGGAAAACCCTGCCTTGACTTCTAAAGGCAAAGGTAATGAAAAAGTTTTTAATCAAAAACCTCAGAAGGGTACCAATGTACCTAAGCTGAAAGTCTCAAAACCTTCAGCAAGTCATCCCTCTACTTCTAAGAACAAGATTCCTGAATTCGTTCAGCGATCTACTCCTATATACAGAGTGGATGTAATTAGTAAGAAATCTGAAGAACTGATAGTTCCTCCAATTTCGAAAGACAAAGGTATTCTTGGTGCTGGCCCTGCTCATTTAAAAATTTCGGCTAAGCATGCAAATGGTCCTAAAGCTACTTTTAGCTATAGGAAATGTTATCACTGTGGACTTACTGATCATATTGCTAGTAAGTGCCCCACAACTACCAAGGCTGAAAAATTAGCCAAGGTAAAGAAGGTTGCCCCCAAGGCAAAAAAGACCAATCCTGGTGCAAATCGGGTTAAGGTGAAAACAACCACTGAAGTTAAGACATTAACCAAAGTGAAGACTTGTCTTGAAGCTGAATCTTCAAATGCTGTTAAGATTGTTGAACCATCTACTTCCTCTACCACCACTGACAAATGTGGACCCATAGTAAAATGGGTGCCTAAATAAAACTAATCTTCCTTTGTTTGCAGGTCTTGAAGGGTATCTGGTATCTTGATAGCGGATGCTCTAGACATATCACTAGGAAAAATAACCTGCTCACTGAATATAAGGAAGAGAAAGGTCCCTCAGTGACCTTTGGTGGGAGTGGAAAAGGATATACCCGAGGGTTTGGTGTACTTTGTAATGGTACAACTACCTTCAGAAGAGTCGCATATGTTGAACGACTGAAGCACAATCTTCTGAGCATCAGTCAGCTATGTGACAAGGACTACAAAGTGTGTTTCACTAAGGAATCCTGCTTTGTCACTGACAAAAAGGAGAAGGTCGCTCTCAGCGGATACCGTTTGGAAAATGTTTATGTTATAAACATTGACTCGACAACCACTGAGAGATCTTGTTTTTTCTCAAAAGCCTCATCTAATGTCAACTGGCTATGGCATAAGAGGCTCTCTCATCTAAACTTCAAGATGCTGAACACTCTTTCTTCAAAAGAGTTGGTCACTGGTCTTCCTCAACATTCATACGCTAAGGAATCTCTATGTTCAGCGTGTGAGAAAGGGAAATAAACCAAAGCAAGCTTCAAGTCTAAGAAAATTTCCTCAGTGTCATATCCTCTTCAACTTCTTCACATGGATTTGTTTGGCCCTGTCAACAAACAATCCCTCGCTGGAAAGAAATATACACTGGTCATAGTTGATGAGATCTCTCGCTACACCTGGGTTGTGTTTCTCCGTTCTAAGAGTGACACCCCTGAAGAACTCATCTCCTTCGTCAGGAAAATGGAAGTCCTGAATAATACGATTGTTCGCTCAATTAGGAGTGATCATGGGACTGAATTCAAAAACAGTTCCGTTCATAACTTCTTTGAAAGTAAGGGTATTTCTCACAACTTTTCTTCAGTGAGAACACCACAACAAAATGGAGTCGCTGAAAGAAGAAATCGAACTATCATCGAAGATGCATGTTCAACGCTCAGTGATTCTCATCTACCTACTCAGTACTGGGCAGAAGCTGTCAACACTGCTTGTTTTACTCAAAACAGGTCGTTGATTGTCAAAAGATTCAAGAAGACGGCCTACGAACCTTTCCATGGGAGAAAGCCTTCAATTAGCTTTCTTCACATTTTTGGATGTCAGTGTTTCATACTGAACAACAGAGATGCCCATGGAAAGTTTGATCCCAAGGCTGATGATGGAGTTTTTCTTGGATATTCTTCTATATCTAAAGCTTTCAGAGTCTTCAATCGAAGAAGACAAACTGTAGAAGAAACAATCCACGTCACTTTTGACGAATCCCGTTCAGCGAACTCAAGACCCTCTGCTGATACTGAAGAACTGAATCAATGGATGTTTTCTCATCTTGGTGATTCAGAAGTTGCTCCTATCCCTCAAGTTAATACTCCTACCGCTGATGATGATCCTACTATCATACCAAGCATGCAGACAAGTGAAGCTGAATCTTCATGGGTTTCTGTTAGATCTGAAGTTTTGTCAATAAACCAAGTGTTGAAGATCTGATAAGAGGACTCAGATGTTCTGAGTAAAGAAGTCAGAGGTCTGACTGTGAAGACAGAAGTATTGATCAGTGGAAAGAGAAGTCAGATGTCTGATAAGAAGAGTCAGATAGTCTGAGTAGAAGACTCAGATGTTCTGAGTAGAGGAGTCAGAGATATGAGAGAAAGAGTCAGAAGATCTGAGAAGCTTTATCAGAAGAATGTTCAGAAGTTCTGAACTACCTGTTCAGAACTTATGACAAGATACTTTACTTAGTATTTTATAAACTAATTAGGACACGTGTTATGTTCTTATTAGTCTTTCTTATTTGTACTGTAGCTTTAAGATGTTTGTTGCAGTATAAATAGTAGTTAGCTCTATGTTGCTAACTGATTGATTTTTCCCGTATAACTTTGTATTCATTCTTTGTAATCTTTGAGATTCTCTCTCTCTTAGATCTGTAATTCTGTTCATCATTGAATACAATTGGGCTTGATCATACAACTTCTCAATTACTGCTTTCTATATTGATTGTAAGATTAGATCCTGTTCTTTCAATTGGTATCAGAGCCAATCAACAAACAAATTCGTTCAAGATTGTTATCGCGAAGATCAATTGATAAATTTCTTGAAGATTTCTTGATTCATTCAAAATTCGATTCCGCTGCTAGGGCTAGTTCTTGAATTCTAGTCAATTCTTGAATTACCTGTTACATTTCTATCAAGAAACTCGAATTTGTCTTTCTGTTGAATTTTCTTACAATCATGTCTTCTAAAGAATATCTAGCCATGGGATCTGAAACCAAACCGCCTGTTCTTATACCAGAAGAGTATCAGCAATGGAAAATCCGAATGATCCAATTCCTAGACAACATTGATGAAAACCTTATGATTTCTATTCGAGAAGGCCCAATTGAAGTATACATCGATGTTGCTGCAACCCCTGCTACAGAGACAACTCCAGAAATTCCTGCGACCAGGGTGAAAAAGAGTTATTCCCAATACACAGCTGAACAGAAAAATAGGCATGCTATTGACAAAAGAGCAATTACTTTGAAGACTTTGGCTGTCCCAAATGAGGTTCTTAACAGGATTGACAGTGGATCATCAGCTAAAGAAATGTGGGACGAATTGGAAAGGCAAATGTTAGGAACTGTGAGATCTATTCAGGCAAAGTTAAATCAAAGCATAAATGCTTATGAAAGGTTCAAAGCAAAAGAGTCAGAAAGTTTGACACAGACATACAGTAAATTTTGCACTATTCTAAATGACTTGAGAAGAAATGGACTGAAGAAAACAAAATCAGAAATAAATTACAAATTTCTGAACAGTCTAAATTCAGAATGGTCATCATTTGCCATAAGTCTGCAAATGAACAAGGATATGTGTGAAGAAGACTTAAATGATCTATTCTGTGTTCTTAATCAACATGAAGACTCTGTCAAGTTAGTTGTGGAAGAGAAGAAAAACGTTGCTGATCAGTTAGCGTTCTTATCAAAGTCCAAAGCAATCAAAGCACCCAAAAAGACTGCATATCTATCAGAGATACCTAATCTGGAAGAATCTGACAAGGAAGAAGGATCAGAAGATGATGAAGATATCAAGATAATGGCTGAGAAACTAGCTTTGTTGACAAATACTTTCAATAAAAGGTATGGGAAGGGTAGATTTCAAGGAAATTATAAGAGAGTTGGGAGTTCAGACTATAAGAAGAAAGAAGACAGAGAAGAAAATAAGTTTGAAAAGAGAGTAGAGAGAAGTGAAGAAAACAATGAAGAGAAAGATGAAAGAAAAGAAAAGAATCTGTGTTTCAAATGTGGAAAATCTGGCCACTATGCTAAGGATTGCAGAGTTAAAATTGTGAAAGACTATGAGTACTACACCAAGAAGGCTCAGCTTGCAAAGAAGAGAGATGATAAAATTGCTTTGTTGGCTGAACAGGAGAATTGGTTGTACTATACTTCTGATGAAGATGATCACATCAACTTTCCACAGATGCAGAGCTATATGGCAAAAATGAGGAATGAGGATGATTCTGATTTTGAAGATGTTGATTCTGAGTCATCTGCTGAGGTACATTCTTCACTTGAATTAGAGTTAATGACACAGATTGGTGAAATGAAAACTGAATTTGCTAATCTTAGAAAACAGATAAAAGGAGAAAGAAATTTGGTTAACAAATTCAGAATTGAAAAAGAAGTAATAAAAGAACAATATGAAGAATCTGAGGCTGAGAAACAGAAAGTTAAAAATGAAAATTCTGAATTGATGAAAAGGCTTTCTGAACTAAAAGCTGAGTTTTCAAAAATAAAGGATGAAAAAGGTGATTTACAAATAAAATTTGATATGTTATTTGAAGAAAGAAAGAATTTATACACTAAAATTAAAGAATTAGAAGATCTGAATTTGAAAAGGGGTCAGACTCAGCAAACACTAAATCTTTTATTAAACAACGTTAAAGATACAAGATTTTACAACCCAAAGAAGGGATTGGGATTGGAAGAAAATATCACTTTAAAAAGAGCTCCAATTAACTTGTATGAAAAACTTCAAGTTTCTAAGCCAAAAATCCCAGAAATTGTTGAAGTTTTCATAAGACCTGCTAGTTCTATAACAAGTTCTGACAATTTGCAAAGACCAAACTCTAAAAAGTCAGATGAGAAAATTTCTGAGTCTAAAACAGAAAAGTCAGTTGGTTCAGAAGAAAAGGTTAAGAAAGAAGTTTCTAAACCAACAGATGAAAAGCCAAGATACAATGATACTAAATTCAAGTATGATTCCTTAAATGTCAGCTACAAAAATAAACAACCAAGTTTTTCATATCATGACATTGAGAGCATATTTGACACAAGTAAAAATTCTGAAACAGTCAATCAGAAGTCTGAAACTTCTAGTCAGGATTCTGAACTTTGTAGTCAGAATTCTGAGTCTAAAGATCAGACATCTGAGTCTGTAAATCAGAACTCTGACTCAGGTAGTCAGAAGTCTGATTCAACTGGATTTTCTGAAACAAAATCAGATGAATTTTTGCAACTTGAAAAGAGATTTAATCTTGTGAGTCAAGAACTTGAGGACTTAAGGAAAGCTTATGATGACCATGAAAATGATTTCTGTGAGGTGGATATTAAACTTGAAGAAGCTTTGAAAGAAAAGAATATTTTTATTCAGAAAATAACAGAGCTTGAAAAACTAAAGACTGAGTATGATCTTTTTAAAATTAATGCTTCAAGAGAAAATGATAAATTCTTTAATGAATCAAGTACATATGAAAAAGGTGAATCATCTAATTCTTCTAACAAAAAGAACTTGAATTTTTCAGAAAAAGAAGAAAGCAAAAGGAAAGATGATCTTGCAAAGTTGAATGATCTGAAAAGGGAACTTGAGAAGCTTAGAATGAAATCAACTTCTGAACTCAAAGCTAGAAATTCTTGTAATAAGGGCAATTGTACTCTGAACAGTATAAATAAAAATGAAATGATCTGTGTTTCAGATTTATTGTCACTTGCAAAGAAAAATCTTGTTTGTGTTAGATGTAAAAATGATTCATTCCAATATTCTCATAAATGTCAAGTCAAAATAACTTCTGTTTCATACATAAGAAAAGATATTCAGAAAGTTTCTGTTTCTCAAAATACAGAAAAGAAGAAAATTTCTGTTCCTCAGACTCAGAAGAAAGAAAAGATAAAAGAAAAGAAAGTTGAAAATATAGCAAAACCAAAAGTTACAACTCTCAAAAAGAATTTAAACAAGCTTGTAAGCAGAAAATGTTCTGACTTCATAAAAGTTCAAGGAAAGTGGTGTTTGAAGAAAGATTTTGAGTGGAGAGTAAAAGATACTAATGTTAAATCCAATGACAAAGCTAACAAAGATGGACCCATTCCAAAATGGGTACCTAAACCTAACTGATCCTTTTGCAGGGCTGTCATGTGTGGTTTTTAGATTCAGGAGCTTCAAGACACATGACAGGTCAGAAGTCTTTTCTATCAAACTTCACAGAAAAGGCTGGAGGAGCAGTAAACTTTGGAAATAATAGCAAAGGACAAGTCAAAGGTTATGGGGATTTAACTAAAGGGGATCTGACTATCCAAAAGGTTTTCTATGTTGAAGGATTACAGCATAATCTTTTCAGCATAAGTCAGTTTTTAGACAGTCTTTGTCAAATTAAATTTCAAATAACAGGTTGCATGATTTTAACTGAAAATGATGTTAAAGTCTTCTGGGCCAAAAGACATATGGACTTATTTGTAGTTAATTTTTCAAAATTGAAAACATTAAATACAGTTTGTCTTTTATCAAAATCAACTGCAAATGAATGCTGGCTTTGGCACAGAAGATGTTCTCATCTGAATTTCAAAGATCTTAATTATCTTGTTGCAAAACATTTGGTTAAAGGCTTACCAAAGCTTAAATTTGAAAAAGAATCATTATGCTCAGCTTGTGAAATGGGCAAGATGAAAAAGAGTTCTCACAAATTAAAAATGGACTCATCTTGCAAAGCACCATTAGAAATGATTCATACTGATCTTTGTGGTCCAATTTCAGTTCAATCTATGGGAGGAAAGAAATATATGCTTGTGATTGTTGATGAATTATCCAGATACACATGGGTTGAGTTCCTAAGAGCTAAGTCAGAAGCTGCTACTACATTGATAAATTTTATCAAAAGGATTCAAGTTCTCTTACAACTTCAAGTTCAGAAAATCAGAAGTGATAATGGAACAGAGTTCAGAAATGAGACTCTTCAGAATTTTTTAGAAAGTTCTGGGATTTCTCACAATTTTTCTGCTGTCAGAACTCCTCAACAAAATGGTGTTGTTGAAAGGAAGAATAGAACTCTAGTTGAAGTTGCGAGAACAATGCTGGCTTATGCAAATCTTCCTACTTTCCTATGGGCTGAAGCAATTGCAACTGCTTGTTTTACACAAAATAGAACTTTAATCAATAAGAGATTAAATAAGACTGCTTATGAACTGATAAATAAAAGAAAACCATTAATCAAATTCTTTCATGTTTTTGGTTGCAGGTGCTATGTTCTCAGAGACAGAGAAAATCTTGCCAAATTCGATAAAAAGGCAGATGAAGGATACTTTGTGGGTTATTCTTTAACTTCCAAAGCATTCAGAATCTACAATAGAAGAACCAAGAGGATGATGGAGAGCATAAATGTAACTTTTGATGAAGCCAGAATGAGGACTTCTGAACAAGACAGTTCAGAACTCATGCTGAACAAGACAAAAATGACTTCTGATACAAATTCTAATCCTATTTGTTCAGAACTCAATTTACTATTTAAGGATGCTTTTAGTGAACTAATTTCTGATTCTTATGCAGAATATGAAAACCCAAAGATGGTCAAAGAGATGAAAAATAAGACTCCAGAAATAGTTCAATCAACTGTAATTTCTGACAAAGGTCCATCAGAGGAATGTCCAAATCTAATACATACAAGTGGTGAAAATTCTGAACCTTCTAATCAGAATTCTGATTCTTGTACTCAAAACTCTGAACAAGTCACTCTGAATTCTGACTTCATTAATCAGAACCCAAACTTGGATATGACTCCTATTCATACATCAGAACAAGGGGACAGTTCAGAATTACAAGCAATCATTGATGAGAATGATGCAAACAACAATTATTCAGAGATTGATGTACTTCCTAGTGCAAATAAATGGACTAAAAATCATCCTATTCATCAAGTAATAGGTGATCCTTCAGCAGGAGTAAAAACCAGATCAGCTACAGCAAATGAAGCAATGTTTGCTGGTTTCTTGAGTGTGATTGAACCAAAGAAAGCTAATGAAGCCTTAGAGGATCCAGACTGGATTTCAGCAATGCAAGAGGAATTGCTTCAATTTGAAAGAAATAAAGTCTGGAGACTCATTCCAAAGCCTGAAGGTAAATCTATTATTGGAACTAAATGGGTGTTCAGAAACAAAAAGGATGAATCAGGTGTTGTCATCAGAAACAAGGCAAGATTGGTTGCTAAGGGATACTGTCAACAAGAGGGAATTGATTATGATGAGACATTTGCACCAGTGGCAAGAATAGAGGCAATCAGAATATTTTTAGCCTATGCTGCACATAAAAACTTCAAGGTGTATCAAATGGATGTCAAATCAGCCTTTCTAAATGGCAAACTTAATGAAGAGGTGTATGTCCATCAACCTGAAGGTTTTGTTGATCCAGAATTCCCTGATCATGTCTATATTTTAGACAAAGCTTTATATGGTCTAAAACAAGCACCACGAGCCTGGTATGACACTCTTACTAAACACTTGTTAGGTTCAGGATTCAAGAAAGGTAAGATTGACACAACTTTGTTTTTAAAGAAACAAGGTAATGATTTGATTCTGATTCAGATTTATGTTGATGACATAATATTTGGTTCTACTAGTCCAGAATTATGTGATAATTTTTCAAAAATCATGTCATCTGAATTTGAAATGAGCATGATGGGTGAACTGAATTTTTTCCTTGGTCTTCAAGTCAAACAATTACCAAAAGGTATTTTTATAAATCAAGGAAAATATGTCAGAGATATTCTGAAAAAGTTCAAAATGTCTGATTGTGCTTCTATGAGAACACCTATGGCAACTAACATAAAGTTAGATGCTGATCTCAAAGGTGTTTCAGCAGATATCAAACTTTATAGAGGCATGATTGGATCATTACTTTACTTGACTGCAAGTAGACCAGATATCATGTTTTCTACCTGTTTCTGTGCTAGATTTCAATCTAACCCGAAAGAATCACATATGTTGGCTGTCAAAAGGATTTTAAGATATCTCAAAGGAACACCTGATCTAGGTTTATGGTATCCAAAAGAAACTGACTTCAAATTGACTGCTTTCACTGATGCTGATCATGCAGGAAGTAGGTTGGACAGAAAGAGTACATCTGGTGCTTGTCACTTTTTGGGAGATAAAATAGTGAATTGGGCATCAAAGAAGCAGAACTGTGTATCCACTTCAACTGCTGAAGCAGAGTATGTTGCTGCTGCTGCTTCATGCTCTCAAACATTGTGGATGAGAACACAACTCATGGACTATGGATATCAGCTTAACAAGATTCCCATCTATTGTGACTCAGAAAGTGCAATTGCTATTACTCAGAACCCTGTTCAACATTCGAAGACTAAGCATATAGATGTGAGATATCATTTTATAAAGGACTATGTGGAAAAAGGAACTATAGAGATGCACTTTGTGCATACAAAGTATCAATTGGCTGACTTGTTCACAAAGCCTCTTGATCACAAAAGGTTTTCTTTTCTCATATGTAAAATAGGAATGCTTAATCTGCCTAATTGAAAATATTTTTTTCTTAAAAATGCTAAATTTTTCTAAGTAAACTTGTCTGAGTAGTGTATTCAGAACTTCTGAGTCTTGAGTTCAGAACTTCTGAGTCTTGAGTTCAGAACTTCTGAGTCTTGAGTTCAGAACTTCTGAGTCTTGAGTTCAGAACTTCTGAATCTTGAGATCAGAACCTCTGAATCTTAAGGTCAGAGATTCTGAGTCGATACTTCAACAATCTTACTTTCAAAAATTTATTTTTGAGAAATACAAATAACTTCAACTGTATGGATTATGCTTCTTCTATTATCTTTTTATCTCATCTTTATGTATCATTAATATTCAAAAGCATGCTCAAATCAAGGGGGAGCATCAAAATTCTTTTGGAAATCATTTTGTGATGCTTAAAAGATTTGTTTTCATTTCTTATCTGTTCAAACCTCTTCTGAATAATCAAAATGTTTTATATTTGTCAGAAGTTGATTTTAAAAGACTTTGGTTACAAGGCAAAATTCTTCTGAGTCATGGAATCAGAACATATGTGCGTGTTATTCAGATCTTTGACTTGAGTCAAAATTCTATCCACTAACACGTGTCAGCTTCATATTTGTTTGACAATGCCACGTATTTCATTTAAATCCTTTGTGGTATTTCACATGTGTTGACTCCGTTATAACATTGATTTCGCTTTTCCGTTAAACCTTTCAACTTCGCGGATTTTAAATAGGTCTTAAAATCCCTATTTCAAATTTCTTTCAAATTCCAGAGCAAAACGTGAGATACGAATCAAATCCAGAGTTCTTTGAATCTGTTTTTATTCTTAAATCATGTCTGAAATACGAAGAAGTGGTCCAATTTCTCTACATTCTACAAAATCGATAATGGATTCATCCGATTCGGAAAATGATGAAGTACAAAATAGAGTTGCAGAGGAAGGGGCAATAAGAAATGATGAAGAAGATGAACAAATGGATGAATCTGAAGGAAATGCGGATGAGGTAAACATTAATATTGAACATGAACAGAGTGCTGCAGGTTCTATTATGTCAGATAGATCTATTCTAGTGGAAAGAGTTGTTCCTGAGAGTGAATGGTTGAAATTATCTGAAAATAACTGTGTTATATTGTTTGAGGAAAGTCGTTTTAAGCCTGAACACAGAATTATCATGGAGTTATTCAAACATCATCCGTACAGAAAATGGTTTACAAGAAGTAAAAATGTGCATGTTCAGTACATACAACAATGGTGGAAATATCTTAGGTTAGAAGATAATAAGTTTGTGTCTGAAATTGGAGGAGTGACATTTGTCTTATCTATCTCTGCACTAAGAGAAATGCTGAATCTACCAGAGAAAGATGATGTACAAAGAAGAACAGATTTTGAGGATTTACCCTTAACAGAGGAATTAATAGCAGAGTTTATGAAGTTGGGATACAATGAAGGATTGAGGACTCTCAGTTTGTTCAGAAGAAACAAATTACCACCTATTTGGGCTTGCTTCTTTCATGTGGTAAATAAATGTTTGTCAGGGAAGAATAGTTCTGCTGATCAAGGTTCTAAACAAATTCTTCATATATTTCAAGGTTTAGTGAAGAATAGGCATTATGACTATACTTTAATACTTTGGGAAGATATGAAGAATACATTTGAGAAGAATCAGAAAGCAATTCAGAAGAAGACAAAGGATGCTCCACTGACATACATTCCCTACATAAGGTACTGGCAAATTGTTATTTGGTATGCCATGCAGGAAAACAGAACAATCTCAAGAAGAACAAATGAAGAGCATGGTCCTACATTTTATTTGGGTAAGATGACCTCAGTAACAAGACTTGAAAACTATCCTAATCATAAACTATTGCCAAAATCACTTAGGAGCTATATTCCAAGGGAGAGTGAGATATTAAAAGCTTATTGCACCTCTATGGGAATTGAATTACCTCAAATCCCTACCCAAGAGGACCAACCTGAGAAGAGAGGTGAGGGGTCTAGTCGAATTAGAGAGGGGGAGGATGTTCAGATGGGTGAACATTCTGAGAGACTTGAGGGGGAAAATTCTGAGAGCTTGGTTAGATTTGGTGAGGAAAAACAGAATGAGAGTGATGAGGATGAGAGATTGTCAACAGAGGTTCAAACAGAAAGAGATGCTTCTGAACTAGCTAATCTTGACCAGGTAACCACAAATGCTATTGGTTCACATCTCTTGGTGTCCAATATTGAAACAAACACCATGGACCTAGTGGTGGATCTTGAACAACCCATCCATACCCACTCAGAAGCATTTCAACATGCTACTGTTTCACACAAATCCGGGGAACCATCCCAAACTCATTTGGAGGGAGGTGATAAATCCCAATTTATTTTTCAACACATTGAGTCTGAATACCACAGTCCTATTCATATTGAGCCTGAAATTCCTTTTGACACTTGCACAAATCAGGAATTTCGTATTCCTGAAACAACATTCATAGACATACCTAATGTTGGGTGTCGAGGATTGGATGGAAGTCCTGGTGAGGTGAACATTACAAAAGCCTCATTCAAACGTGCATCTGTTGTACAAGATGACTGTGTGTTATCTACAGGCCATGAGCTCTCTGGGCACATGAAAACTGGACCATCTGTTGGTTCAGGTTCACTGTTAGAAACTTCTGAATTTGAAAAGATTCAGAAATAAAACAAGGAGATGGGGGAAAAAGTAGAAAATTTGGAGAAGAGGGTGGAGGATTTGAATGATGAAGTATCAGATTTGAAAGTTGTGTTGGAGAAAAAGTTGATTTCTGTTGAAACCAAGGTAGATGATGTAAAGAAATCCTTGGATTCTCACAAAAAAGGAGATCGTGGATATAATGTCTGGTTTTCAAAAAGATATGTTAAAACAGATGCAAGGTATTCAGGAATCTATATTGAAAGCACTGAGTGTATCTTTGGCTTCTACTTCAAAGCCTCTTGATCCTGTTCCTATTGCAGAAGCTGAACCTGAAGTTGCTTTTAATCAGAACTTGAAAAGGAAGTTTGATGATAATGATTCTCATGATCATCAAAAGGGGGAGAAAAGACAAAGGTTAAGTTCTGATGATGATATTGGCATAGAAGATTTTGAGATAGCAGACATGCACTTAGCCAATACAAAAAGTTCAGAAGATCAGACACAGGAACATTTAAAGGAGATGGTTCAGATAGTACAGCTTGATAGTTCAGATACAGAAGAAATGGAGTTGGGAAGTATTGATAGTAATGAATCAGATAAAACAGAGGAATTGAACTTGGATACTGAGATGGAAGGAAACTCAGATGAAACTGTAGCTATTGAGGAATCTGATTTGAGAATAGAAGAAATAGTGGAAAGTACAGTGGTAAACAGGTGTACAGATATTGTGGTTTATAACAGAGAAAGGACAATGGAGTCTGAATCAGAAGAAAGGAGGTTGAATGAAGAATTGATCAGAAGAATGCATAATGAAGTAGTCAGAGCTTTGAGTGTTCAGAAAGTTCATAAAGGGATAAAAGTGATAAGACCCATTGATCTAATGGGAGAAGAAGACAGAACTGTGGATTATACTCAGAATTTTGAAGATGATTTTAGGTTTAACTTTTGTGATGAGTTAAATACAGAAGAAGAGTATGTGAAAGTGAAAGACTTCTTTATGCCTTCTGAATATGTATTCAGAAAACCAATTGAGATTCCAAAGATTAAATTGCAAAGACTAGAAGAACCTTGTGTGATTTCATTCTAGAGTTAAGTGATGTGCCATTAGCCAGACAATTTCATGATGATATTTTTCCTGAGGAAATATATGATAATCTCTACTACACAGAAGGAGAGTATGAGCTTTTGGAAAGTAACATTGATGGTTTTATGGATGACAGAGCTCAGATGGTCTACTCAGAAGCTTCTAACATGTTCAGAGTTCCTGACTCAAAACTGCATATTCAGAAAAGAATCGAGAAAGTTCTGATGTTTCAACAAGATGAATTCAATGGTTTAATGTTTGTTAGAATGGAAGTACTGAAAGAAAGAAATACAAAGGTTTCCATGTCTACATTTGATTTTCACAGATTGACTCTTGATGATCAGATCTTTCTAGTCAAGTTCTTTGCTAGCACTGAAGAAGCCTTGATAGAAATTGAATGCAGAAGACTTCTGGGTATTTATGTCAGAAATATATACTTGTATGACTTCCAGTTGGCTATTGAAGAAAGAAAAGAAAAGTGTAATCTGAGTTCTCCCACAAAGAAAACAGAAGTTGATTTGCATGTGAAGGGATTTGTGAATGAAGGAATGGAGACAGAAGGGTTCACATATATGGTTCACGAAAGACTTGAATTGTTCAGATTAAAAGAGTTGGTGAAGTACAATGATGCAACTCTGAATTGGTTGTTGATTAGAATGGAAGTAAGTATGGACGCTGAAAAAGAGAGTTTAAAGAAGAGATGCATAAACTGTGTGAAGAGGAGGTTGGATCTTAGAAGAAAAATCAGAAACAGTAGTGAATGGTTGCTATCTGAGGTGAATCCCAAAAAGATTCTACATAATGATTTTGTGTTCCCTGCTGAGTATGAAGTGAATGGAATTTTGTCAGATGAAGCTGAAGAAATGCAGAACACAATATCTCAGAATGTGCAGATAACTAGTTTTGATCAAGCTGAACAGTCTGAACCAAAAGAAGATGAAATATCCATTGATCTAAATGGATACTTTCTTGAATTTGATTTACCTGAGTTCTTCAAACCAAAAGAGGTACAATTCTTGGATGTGTATTATGATAGACCTAAGGAGACTCAGATCTGGTTGGCTGAAAAATTAAGATGTCTTGGCAAAACAAAGCAAGCTGTTTACTCAAATTTTTTAATCACTGGAATCAGAGAGTTGAGGGTTAAGAAATTCAGAAAGATGGAGTACTTATCTTTTGAAGTTCTGAGAGAAGATGGCAAGGTTTATTACTTTACTGATGCAGATTTTGAGAAACTATCAGTAGTTGACTTCTACAGATTACACAGTTTTCTATGCTTCAAAGAGTCAAGCAAAGACAGAAATGAAAGGAAGGCCAGAAGTGTGGTAATTGAGGCCATGTTCTACATCTTAAGGTGGCACTGCTATACAGATTTTCAAATAGCTTAGTACCTACAAAAGTCATGTGTTTATCTGGCAAATCCCAACACAGATCATGAACAGAAAAAGAATTTAAAGACTGGAAGTGTTCACAAATATCCAGAGTTGGGAGTATTTTTGAAAAACAAAAGTGGAAAGATCTTCTTCAGAGCAAAGGAAACTGCAAAATACTGTTCTGGAACTTTAAGAATCATAAAGCACAATTTGGAGAAAAAGATGCTGAAAGTGAAGGAAGCAAACATGATTCAAGAAGCAATTAATCAGCAAGTTGAGATTATTCAAGAAATCATTGACAAAATTGATAAAAGGCTTAATATGAGAAATGTGCTACTTCAGAAGATTGTTCCTGCTCTGAAAGAACTGGATGATGCAAAGTTTAAGTTTATTTGACAAAAAGGGGGAGATTGTTAGATCTGAAGTTTTGTCAATAAACCAAGTGTTGAAGATCTGATAAGAGGACTCAGATGTTCTGAGTAAAGAAGTCAGAGGTCTGACTGTGAAGACAGAAGTATTGATCAGTGGAAAGAGAAGTCAGATGTCTGATAAGAAGAGTCAGATAGTCTGAGTAGAAGACTCATATGTTCTGAGTAGAGGAGTCAGAGATATGAGAGAAAGAGTCAGAAGATCTGAGAAGCTTTATCAGAAGAATGTTCAGAAGTTCTGAACTACCTGTTCAGAACTTATGACAAGATACTTTACTTAGTATTTTATAAACTAATTAGGACACGTGTTATGTTCTTATTAGTCTTTCTTATTTGTACTGTAGCTTTAAGATGTTTGTTGCAGTATAAATAGTAGTTAGCTCTATGTTGCTAACTGATTGATTTTTCCCGTATAACTTTGTATTCATTCTTTGTAATCTTTGAGATTCTCTCTCTCTTAGATCTGTAATTCTGTTCATCATTGAATACAATTGGGCTTGATCATACAACTTCTCAATTACTGCTTTCTATATTGATTGTAAGATTAGATCTTGTTCTTTCAGTTTCAGCTGTTCCTCTCACCACTATGCCTGCTTCTGAACCATCTACTTCAGACATCCCATCTACTTCTCAGCAATCAGTGAATGAAATGACACCTGAACCTCTTCCTCTTCTACCTGAAGTACCTGAAGTTGTTGAAGCCTCTTCTTCAGCTCCTCCAGAAGTTCAAATTGAGTCAGCAAATCATGCTCCGGCTCAGCGACGGACTATCAATCACCCCATTGATCAGATTCTTGGTGATCTAAACGCTGATGTTCATAGTCGACGAGCTTCAGGTAACATTTGTTTATTTGTTAACTTTATTTCTCTAATTGAACCAAAGAAAACAGATGATGCCCTCAGATATTTAAACTGGGTCAGCGCTATGCAAGAAGATCTGACAGAATTTGAAAGAAACAAAGTTTAGAAACTCGTTCCAAGACCATCTGACAAGTCAGTGATAGGCACTAAATGGGTCTATCGAAACAAGTTGGATAAACATGGAACTGTGACCCTCAACAAGGCTCATCTTGTTGCTCAGGGATACAGACAAGAGGAAGGCATAGATTACGACAAAACATTTGCCCCAGTGGCAAGACTCGAAGCAATTCGTCTATTCTTAGCATACGCTGTTCACAAAGAATTCAAAGTATATCAAATGGATGTGAAATCAGCATTCCTAAACGGAAGACTGAATGAAGAAGTCTATGTTGAACAACCTCCAGGATTCACTGATCCTAACCATCCAGGTTATGTATATAAGCTGGATAAGGCACATTATGGCTTAAAGCAAGCTCCTCGTGCATGGTATGACACTCTCTCTACTTATCTCCATATTGAAAAATTTGAGCGAGGTAAAATCGATAAAACTCTATTTTTCAGGAAAGTAAAAGCTCATATCATTCTTGTTCAAATATATGTCGATGATATTATATTTGGTTCTACTAACCCTGATTTATGTACTCGTTTCGCTGAAAGAAGGAAAGATGAATATAAAATGAGTATGATGGATGAACTGACATATTTCCTTGGTCTTCAAATCAAGCAGAATGAAAAAGGCACTTTCATTCACCAAGGTAAGTATGTTAAAGATATGATGAAAAAGTTTGATTCAACTCAAAGCTTAGCGATGAAACCCCAATGGCACCACCGCTGACACTTAACAAACATCCCTCAGGAAACCTGTTAATGTCACAGCGTACCGTGGGATGATCAGATCTCTTCTGTATCTTACAGCTAGTCGTACTGATATTATGTATGCAACGTGTTTATGTGCACGATATCAATCTGAACCTAAGGAATCTCATTTGATCGATGTAAAGCGTATTTTTCGATACCTTAAGGGTACTCCTAACCTAGGTCTTTGGTATCCCAAAGACTCAGGGTTTGATCTAATCGCCTATTCAGATAGTGATTTTGCAGGATGCAAATTGGATAGGAAAAGCACCACAGGAGGCTGGAAAGTTGGTGAGTTGGACAAGTAAAAAGAAAAACCTATTGTCCACCTCAACCGCTGAAGCTGAGTACGTAGCCACTGGAAGCTGTTGTTCTCAAGTCTTATGGATGAGAAATCAACTATTGGACTATGACCTTCAGCTCTCCAAAATTCAAATCTATTGCGACGGCACTAGTGTCATCGCCATCGCAAACAATCCAGTGCTACACTCAAAGACCAAACACATCGAAATCAGGTATCATTTTATCAGAGATCATGTGATGGATGGTGATATAGAACTTCATTTTATACCCAAATCTCCTCCACAAAAAACCCAAACAAGAAAACAAGTTCGTCCCTCTTCCTGACACCAACTCCAACGAAGGAAAGGCTGAAATTATCTCCTTCTTGGACGCAATGAAGCATAACTGGAACACACGGCGCGACAACCAACCTGAGAAGAAGATAACCACCGTGCTGAAGAGTAAGATGCCCAGCGAGATGAACTTCATCTTTGCTCATCTCATAAGCTGTATGTCAGCAAAAACCGGGTCTACTAATCAGGCCTCGAAGACCCAATCTGCCATGGGTTACGCATTGATGAAAGGTCTGCACGTAGACTGGGCTCGTCTAATCTTTGAAGACCTGATGGAATGCGTCGAAGCCCCAAATAGGCCAGCGAACGTTCCATACCCGCGATTCCTATCAGCCCTTTTCATGCATGGCTTGAAGGAAAAGTACCCTACTGAGGGAGACCTGAAGTTGTCCTAGGTCGGCCCTAAGGTACTGGACTACAAACCAATCGCAAAGGAGGTACGTCTCTCTACTCTCTTACCTCTTATTCAATCCTCTACTTCTTCTACTTCAGCGGCTACCTCATCGGCAGCGGTCGTCCCAACCACTGGTACCCAGGATGCAACCACCACTCCATCTCGAAAGATAAAACATTCTGAATCCCTACTTGGCATACATAAGATCAAGAAGATCTCCAAGGAGCAACCTAAGCCTTCCTAGGCTGAAGACTTCACGTCTGTCTCTCTACAGAAGACGCTGGATGGTTTCGTGGCACGCTCCGCCACATCCGCTGAACCAACCTCTTCAATACCCACTTCAGTGCCTCAAGACACTGAAGTTACCATGGATCAGGACCCCCCCACTCTCAGTACCTCCAAGTACTGAAGAGATTTTTCTCAGCGGATCCAACGCTGAATCTGCTACCCACACCCTCTTCTCAACCTTCGCTGCTCCTCATTCTTTGGTCTCTTCTACATTCATTTTTCCCTCTGCATCACCTTCACATGTCATCCATCTAGATGACAGCTCTGCCGCTGAGCTACAAAAATTAATGGATCAAAATAAAGGACTTGACGGCGCTCCCTCTCACCCCACGCTGGAAGATGACATGGAACACCTATCAGGCTACCGTGACATCCACACCTTTTCCAACCCGCCTCCAGGTAACCTAAACACTTCTCTCTCTGAACCCCTGTTAGCTTCAATCTTCCTAATCATAGAAATATTTAGGAGTAGTGAAAAATAGGCTAAGTGAAGAAAAGCCTCTTACAGAGGCTCTGACGAACTCACCGAGAGATCAGGGTCAAGAAGCTACAGAAGCAACAGAAGGGTCCTACAGAACCTCTGTTGGACTTAAAGAAGACTCAAGACTCGGAAACAAAAGAAGACTGCTCCACAGAGGACCAGACCGCAGAACCTCTGTAACTCATTACAGAGCCTCTGTGGTCTTCAACAAAGACTTCAAAGATATTATTAATATCTTGCTACTGTTACAGGACCCGTTCATCAACTTGCATGGTAGCATGCCCTGTCCAACGTCGACGTGTCAAACTCTGATTGGACTCAATAGGGCTTAGTACATAATAGACGTCTGCTGCATTAAATGCAATACAACACGTCTTACTGTTCACGCCGCTCTTGCAACTGTTCACGACATCCGTTCAACTATTCATCAGTACCGTCTGAATAGTAGCATATGCTTTATGGTCCCCTTTAGAGTAGTATATAAGGAAGACTCATGTTGAGTTCTTCCTTATCACTTATCATTTTATTATTATCATCAATCACATATAAATCGACCATCATAAGAACACAAAAAGCTTATTCACCTTAAGAGTCATATCCTTTTTGAAACTTTTCTTACTCATTGTTCTTAAATCTGTTCTAAATATATATTCAGTAAACTTTGAAATATTATTTCCTGTTCATTGTTTATTTATATTTTGGTCTAAATATATCAAACTTATCTGTTAGTTCTTCAAATACGCTTCTGCATCAAACATTAACTTGAACTAATAGATCTGATAATCTTGTATAAGCAAAACGGGAACCAACAATTGGTATCAGAGCGAAGCTTGATTTTCAATATCAAGTGATCCTCGTTTTACAACTTTTATTTGATAGATTACTTTCTTTCTCTTCATCACCATATTTCTGGATATTAGGTGTACCCAGAAAACCTTCCAGATCTTCATACTCATAAATCCTCCATCAGATTATCCTTTCCTCAAAATGACAAATACAAATAACTTTTTCACTGCTGGATCATTATCCAAACCTCCTACTCTTCTTAGAGATGAGTATCCTCAATGGAAAATAAGAATGGTTCATTTTTTTGAGGGTACTGAAAAAACTCTCAAACAATATCTATACAATCTTCCTCTGGTTCCTATGATAACTATGCCACGTGTACCAGCTACTGCTGAATCTCCTGAAATCCCTGAACATCAAAAACCTAAGCCAAAAGAAGAATGGTCAAATGAAGATAAGGCAGAAGATGAAGTTGCACAGAAAACAAAGAGAATACTGATCATGGCTATCCCCAACGAAATTTTTCAATCCTTAGATGCATGCAAAACAGCGCACGATCTCTGGAAAGAATTAGAAAGACAACTGGAAGGGGGTGCTAAAACACAGAAGAACCGAAGGGCACAATACATAAACGGGTATCATGCCTTCAGAGCCTCTGCAACAGAATCACTGCAAACAACATACGATCGGTTCAACTCTCTCATAAACAAATGTAGAAAGTCTGGTATTCACAGAACCACGGAAGAAAATAACGTCATGTTTCTAAAGAGCCTGAACGGTGAGTGGCTTCAGTTGTCTATGTCTTTACAAACAAATCAAGATCTAGACTCTTGGACACTCTCTGATCTCTATGGAACACTAGCCGCACAAGAGCCTCAAATAGCTCAAGCTAAAACACTAACCATTGTACCATACGCATTGGTTAGTAAATCTACAGAGGCTACGGACAGACCAAGAAATGAGAGATCTACAGAGGAGAAAAAGAAGGAGAAAAAGAAGATGGTAATGATTGATAGCGAAGAAGACGAGCTGAAAGAGGAAGAAATAACTCTTGCGTCATTAGCTAAATCAATGGCTCTATTGACAAGAGAGTTTAGAAATAACCAAAGGAATTCTGGTAGAAGAGATGATGGTAGAAGAGATGAAGGAAGAGGAGAAGAATCAAGTGACCGACAGAGGTCAGACTACAGAAATGATGACCAACAGAGGTCGAGCGAAAGAAGCTACAGAGGAAATGACCGAAAGAGATCAGATGACAAGGTAGGCCACACACAAGAATGCTACAAATGTGGTAAGCCTAGTCATTACGCAAACGAATGCAGAACAGAGAAAGGTGGAGACCAACAGAAGTCCGAAGATCGAACTGGAAACACCTCCCAAGGTTGTTTTAACTGCGGCAAACCAGGTCATTTCGCTAAAGAATGCAGAAGTAGACAAAATCGCCCACAGAAGGACTCAGCTTTTTACAAAAAGAAGGCCGAGTATTATGCGCAAAAATCCCTAATGGCGAACAAAGGGCATTCTGAGGCAAGCAAGGAGGACTTCGAGTCAGACTCTACCTCTGACGATGAATTTCCCACAAATGCCCTGTTCTGTGGCATGGCAGAAGTTGACTCCGGCACTGACAATGAGGTATCAATTTCAAACTCTACCTCAAGTACTAATTCTGTAGATGATGATTTATTTAAACTTAACATTGAACTGAAAGAAATAAATGAAAGCATTCAGAAAAAGCTGACCTTTAATGAGAGAGAAGTAAGGCTTCTCACTCAAGAAAAAGCCAAAATCTTTGAAGAAAAAGAAAAAATCGAAAAATATTGGAGCAAAAATATAGATCCTTTAAAAAGGCAAATCTCTGATTTAACCTATGCTTTAAAAATCAAAACAAAAGAACTTTCAGTTTCAAGAAGTGAAACTACAGACATAAGAGCTCTAAACGAATACTTTCAAAAAGAAAGAGAGGTACTTTGGCAAGATCTTTTAAGAAGAGAAGTTTTACTTAAAAACTATAAAGATGCACAGAAGGTATATGAAAAGGTAAACTCTCAAATAGCAAGACGAGGTATAGGGTACAGTGATATTACCTTAGGAGTTGAAAATAAACGACTAAAACCTCTGTCTTCTCTATTTGTTTTGGGAAAAACTAACAAACAAAACTTTCCAAACTTACTCTCTGTAAGTAAAAGGGTTAAACTCTCTGCAGAACCTCACTTAAGGAAACATACAAAGATGATCAATGTGTGGTTTGAAAACACAGATTCATCATCTTCACCCTTTGTCAATAGAGGAATCAAACCAAAGAAATATCTGAAAACACAAGATCAGATTGGTATCTTTAAGTTTGGTAAACCAGAGACTCAAACACATGTCGCTTTTGTCTGCATAATGAACGATGAAAAGAAATTATCAGCAGAAGCTCCTGAGTTTAAACCCATCTTTTCAGAAGAAAAACTTAAAAAATCTATTGAAGAAGAAATTTTGGAAGTTTTGAAATCAAATGTTTTAGAAAATCTCAGTACCTCTTCTATAAATCAAATTCTCGCTGAAAAGATCTCATCAGATACCTCTGCCTTCTATGAAAGTCATTCTACAGAGGAAGAAAGCTCGTACGATACATGCTCAGAAAATCCAACCTCTGTCGAAAGAGATTACTCAACCTCTGTATATGAGGACGATTCATCCTATGACGACTCAGAGACTGATTCTAAATCAGGAATAGTTCACTGTGACACATAGGATGTTAAATTCTCCTCTGAGGTTCTTAACAGAACTATTTCTCCAAAAGAGAAAATCACAGAGATACCTATCTGCCCAGATTTTCTGAACATGTATTTAAAGGTCAAAACCTCTGTTGAGCTTGATATGTTAAAGAAGACCTCTGTTGATCCTAAAAGTTCAAAATTTTCAAAACCTTTAAGGAAAATTAAAGAGAATCCCACTTGGCAACAAAAGGGAAAATGGCCTGAAGCTAACAAATACTTTTTCTCTGTGACAGTGAAGAAAGATGTTCACCACAGAAGAGAGTCACAGAAGGCAGGAACTAAACAAGACTTTTGCAAACAACATTCTAGTATTCATAGATCTTCTTGTAATAGGAAATCTAATGTAAAGAAAGAGTGTAATGCCTCTGTGGCTCAGTTCAATGAATTCAATGAAAATTTCAAACGAATCACGTCTCATATTCAATACTGTCATTGTTTTGATCTTATGTTCAAATTGAATAAACACTTCTCAAGTCCAGATTGCTTACTCTCCACTAAAACTCCAAAGTTAAAACCTCGAGAGAAACAATCTGATCTTTCTACAAAGGATAAAATGTATTTCAAGAATGCTAGGGTAAACTTGAAAAATTCTAACAATATTGGACCCATATGGTTATGGGTACCTAAGTCTCTGTGATTGTCTTGCAGAAGCAACATGTGCCAATTTGGTATCTTGACTCCGGATGCTCAAGGCACATGACTGGCGACAGAAGATTACTATCCACATACAAAGAAACACACGATGGTGGATCTGTAACTTTTGGAGACAACATGAAGGGACACATCAAAGGCTATGGAGTCATACAGAAAGAAAATGTCTCTGTATACAAAGTTGCATATGTGAATGGCCTCAAACACAACCTACTAAGTGTAAGTCAACTCTGTGATACAGGATTCGATGTGTTATTCAAAAGAACTTTCTGCTCTCTACAAAGTGAAAACACAGGAATGGAACTTCTGCGAGCTGAAAGAAGAGGTGATCTATACCTAATGAATTTTACTTCAAAATCCAAGGACAAAGTTTGCCTAGTAGCCTGCAAAAGTGAAGAAGCGTGGTTATGGCACAACAGGTTCTGTCACTTAAACTTTCACACCCTGGATAAACTAGTAAAACTCGATCTAGTTAAAGGTTTGCCAAATGTTAAATTCAATAAGGATCACTTGTGTTCGGCCTGTGAAATGGGAAAACACAGAAGGGCTTCCCACAAAGGCAAAACAGACGTGTCTTGCACTAGGCCTCTGTACATGCTTCATGTCGACCTCTGCGGTCCCATTGCTATACAGAGCCTAGGTGGCAAGAAATACATACTTGTCCTAATTGATGAGTATTCACGTTTCACATGGGTTGAATTTATTAGAAAGAAATCAGATGTTCCAATTATACTGATAAATCTAATGAAAAGAATTCAAGTTCTTTATGACTGCAGAATACAGAAGTTAAGAAGTGACAATGGCACAGAATTTAAAAACTGTGTCATTGAAGCCTATCTTTCTACAGAAGGAATATCACAGAACTTCTCTGCCGCTCGAACTCCACAACAGAACGGTGTAGTCGAAAGAAAGAATCGAACACTTGTGGAGGCCGCAAGAACTATGCTATCTGCATGCGGATTATCAATGAACTTTTGGGCAGAAGCAATTTCTACTGCGTGTTATACACAGAATCGTTCAACCATTGTGAAAAGACAACTCAAGACACCTTACGAATTGCTTCACAAAAGGAGGCCAAACATCAAGTTTTTCCATGTATTCGGAAGCAAATGCTTTGTTTTAAACGACAGAGATTCAAGAGGAAAGTTTGAAGTAAAAGCTGATGAAGGCAAATTCATTGGATACTCTGCCACTTCCAAAGCCTACAGAACATTCCTTACAAAGTCTCGCAAGATTGTAGAAAGCATCAATGTTTCTTTTGATGATTCATTCCAAATGACTTCTGAACAAATCAGTTCAAAACTCGGAATTAAAGGGAAATCCTCTGACATCTCAAAAACAAAAGAAGATTTGGATCTTCTATTTTTAGAGATGTTCAACAATGACATTGATCCTTCTGTTGGAACCATCAGAATTTCTGAAGAACCATCCTCTGTCGGACAAAATCCTACAGGTATGACTATAACAGGTCCAAATAATGCTTCATCTTCTTCTATAAATACTACAGATGCAATTGCCGAAGAAGAACATGCAGAAGATGAAACATCAAGAAAAACGACCACAGAAGTTGCTGAAAAACAAACTCCACAATCCACAGAAGAACCAATTACAGAGGAAATCGAGGACCAAGACTATACGTCCTCAGAGGAACAAACCCCACCACCACTCATACCAATATTTCCACAAACGGTAGAATCAACTACCAAGGCACGAAGAACGACAGAGGCTACACAAGAAGAAACACAAGAAGCCGCTGACGAAAGGTTCGAGGACATTGATGATCATCTTCCACGCACGACTCAGTGGACAAAAAGCCATCCTCCAAGCCAAATAATCGGAGAACCTTCTGACTCAGTAAAAACCAGGTCTGCCACTGCTAATTTTTGTTTTTTTACTAACTTTATCAGTGTGATAGAACCAAAGAAGATTTCTGAAGCCCTAGATGACCCAAATTGGGTAGACGCCATGCAAGAAGAACTTCTGCAGTTTGAGCATAACAAAGTTTGGACTTTAGTACCTCTGCCACGAGGGAAACATGCCATTGGGACTAAATGGGTCTACAGAAACAAGAAGGATGAAGATGGAGTGGTCATCAGAAACAAAGCAAGATTAGTAGCAAAGGGATATAGACAAGAAGAAGGCATAGACTACGATGAGACTTTTGCCCCTGTCGCACGACTCGAAGCAATAAGAATATTCTTAGCCTTCGCAGCCCACAGAGGTTTTAAAGTCTATCAGATGGACGTAAAATCAGCTTTTCTAAACGGTGAAATCCAAAAAGAGGTTTACGTAAATCAGCCACCAGGGTTTGAAAGCTCAAAGTTTCCAAGGCATGTATACTACCTTGAAAAGGCTCTATACGGACTGAAACAGGCTCCAAGAGCATGGTACGAACGACTTTCTACCTTCCTTCTAGTCAATGGCTACAACAGAGATTCAGACTATGGAGGATGCATGCTTGACAGAAAGAGTACCTCTGGGAGTTGTCAATTCCTAGGTGGTAAACTAGTCAGTTGGACCTCCAAGAAGCAGAATTGTGTCTCCACATCCACTGCAGAAGCTGAATACGTTGCTGCTGCTAGCTGTTGTTCTTAGGTTCTATGGATGAAGACTCAACTAAAAGACTACGGCCACATCCTATTCAAAATACCCATCTTCTGTGATTCCAAAAGTGCCATTGCTGTCTCTGCCAATCCTGTGCAACACTCGAAAACCAAGCATATCGATATAAGGTACCATTTCTTGAAACATCATGTTGAATACGGTACAATTGAAATGCATTTCGTGCCAACAGAATATCAACTCGCTGACTTATTCACCAAAGCACTAGACGAGAAAAGATTCAATTTCTTGGTGGGTAAGTTAGGAATGATAAACATGGTGTGACAATTCTCTGTAAGTATAGCTTTATCTTCTGTAAATATGTACAAATTTCCTTTATTTTTGCTTTAAGTTAATTTATTTCTGTTTGTAAGTTCTCAATCTTAAATAGTTCTTAAAATCACAGAGCTTCTGTAAGTCAACTCAGATCCTCTGACGACCCCTACAGAACCTCTGGAAAACATGACCTATGTTCTATGCAAAACTTATCATTCTTTGATCCAAGCATAGGTCAAGGGGGAGCAAAAGGAAATTACTTGATCTACAGAGGTGATTAGATCAAGGGGGAGCAAAAAGGTATCCTGAAATGATCTACATAGGTAAATCTTTCAAAGGGAAGCCCAAGAAGAATGTCGATAATTCTCCATCGACAGAAGTCAGACAAACTACCGAGAACAGAAGAACCAAAAGGTATGTCTCTCGCACAAAAGGTTTTTGGAAAACAGTTTTCTAGGACAAGAATTGTCAAATATGTCCTAAATATACTGTGAATAACATTTCAAAAATCAAAAGCTCAAAAAGTTTCACAAAATTCGAATTAGGAGAAATTTAAGGTCATAGAGCTTCTGCTGAGCTCAACAGAGGTTCTGCAAGAAATATGCTCTGTGATCGCAAATTAACCCTCTGTCGATCTTTTGGAATGTTATCTCGGAAACCGAAAACACAAACCATGACCTTCTCGAACAAACCGTTTTTTTTTAACAGTTTTCTCGGACACAAACTTTCAAATATGTCCGAAAAACATCTCTTAAACCAAATCAAAAATTGGATGATCAAAACTTTAATAAAAATTTTGTTATGAGATTTTTTCCCTCATAGAGCTTCTGCTGGCCCTCACAGAACTTCTGCAAGTTCCAACAGAGCCACAAAACCTCTGCGAAGCAAATTTCTTGACAAAAATCCGATTTTATCCTCTCCAATGCCTTTACAAATGTTTTGGTTAAAGAAGAACCCCACAGAATTCATGATAACAATGAGATATATGAGAAAGGGATACACATCAATGATTTTCAAATTCACAGAACCTCTGTAAACTACAGAAGTTCTGTCAATCTGTTACTTGGGCATATCTGTAGTAATAACGGTTACTTTTACTGAGAGTGAACTACATGTAGCTAAGAATAACCCCACGCGCCTAGCATTAATGGGCCGCGCACGACGTCCTGTCATCCTCTGACATGGCCTACGTGTCCCATTTTCATTGGGCGTACATGGAACGATTTGTGTGGAAAGTTGAACCCGTCGTTCTAACTTGAGTTCGGATTCCAAATTTTAATCCATTGCCATATATTTTACTCTTTCGAATTCTACCGTTTTACCCTCCTATAAAAACCAAGCTTACCCTCTCATAAACCTTTTACAAACTCTCATTCTTCTCCGACGAAACCCTGCAAAAACCTGCAAGTTTCTTATTCTCAGTATCAAATGGCTTCATCTTCTCAAGCTATCTCCCCTGCACACTCTCCGGCGACCTCACCAGAACATTCACCGGCTCATTCTGAACATTCAGAAAACCCCAACCCTGCCCAGAACATTGAACTAGAAGATTCCGGCGACTCAGCAGACTTTGCTCCGACAACACATCTGCAAAACTTCATAGCTAAGGATCATTTCGAAAAAGTACTACCAATCAAATCCAACAACTGCTATTTGGTCCCCTCACCCACTGCTTTCGGCGAAGCCCACGCCATTCTTCTGAACATAATGGAAAATCACATCCTCTTCCCTCTACTCTCAAGAACACCAAAGAAAATACCAGTCAGATATCTGAACCAGTTTTGGCAGAGCTGCCGATTTGATAAAGACGACACTATTATCAAAGGGTACATTTCAAGACCTGACAAATCTGAACATCTTGAAATCAAGTTCAACAGAACAATGTTCTCACTTGAGTTCAACCTACCCACGAGGGGTCTTCATGGTTTAAAGAAATATGCAGAGCAACCAACAGACGACGAGCTCTGTCGCTTCATAGAAATGCTTGGGTATAACACACAACTACGGAAGAGAAATGACTTCCGCAGAGGCAGATTACCACCTCTGTGGAACACCTTGTTCTCTATTCTTAACAGATCCCTAACAGGGAAGATAGGCAGCATTGACCAGACCTCGCATCAGATCTTGACCATCATGTATGGTATTTACTATGATCTCCCACTGGATTACTCGACCATAATGATGCAAGAAATCATCAACACCATCGACAGAAAGAACAACACCAGAAGGGTCAAAGAAAACGATCCCAACTTTCTACCACCTCTGCAATTCCAAAGGATATTGGGAGTATTGTTCGAACCTCTGTTGCTGATACAGAAATGGCCAATGGAAGGGCCAATTCCCAAACAGTTCCCAATGAGCAAAAATGTCCCCACTGATCATATAGATGGTTACTCACACTGCAGACCTCTTTCAAAGAAGCTTCTGAAGTATTCCTCGAATAAAACCCTTAAGAAAGAGTATATACGCGATCATAGAACTCTTAAACCGAGTCCTATGACACCCCCGCGTTTAGGTGTCCCCCTAGGAACAATAATTGCAGAACCTCTTTCCTCTCAAGAAGAAAAAGATCAGAAATTGGAAAAACACATGGCTATACAACTAAGCTTCATAGCCAAACGTGCAGAACTCATGGGAAAGAAGTCCTCTTCAAAAACCTCTGCATCTACTCCAAAAGAAAAGAAGAGAAAAACTGCAGAAGGAACCTCCACAAGCGCTGCAGAAAATCAACCCTCACCTCCCCATGCCACAGAAATTGGCTCCTCTGCTCCTCCCTCTTCTCCAAAACAGAAGAAGAAAAGAAAATCGAAAACCAAAGAGGAAGGGGCACCAAAACCCAAGAGGAGGAAAACCAAAAAGAAGCATGGTAAATCACTTGATAAATTGGTTACCATTGCAGAAGAGGAACCGCCGAAGAAGATGCAGAAGAAAGAACTGTCGAAGAAGATGCAGAAGAAGGAACTGCCGAAGAAGATGCAGAAGAAGGAATGGCAACAGAGGAATATCAATCACCCTATCAATCTCCAGATAGATTTGCTCACCAAGGAGATCTGAACGACTTCCTACAGAACCCTGACATTGCCAAACCTTAAATACAGCAGGGTGGACGGCACCACCTCTCGACCACCACTCCCCAGAAGAACAATATTTCTCCATCTTTGGCATTGACACACATCTGCAAGAAGATGACACAACACCCAAAGATCAACCAGCTAACACACCTGTTATTTTACAGAACCCTTTCATTCAGGGATTGGACGTCCACAGAAGAAGTCCAAACCCAGCTTCAGAAGAAAAAGAACTAACAGAAACTTAGTGGAATAGAGGTGAAGTAACAGAGGCTTCTGAGACAAGGATAGAGGTCTCAGAGGTAGATTCAGATGAAGAAGAAGCTGTCTGGATACGAAAAGGTCTCTATCATCCACATGTCATGAGATTATACGGCTCTCATCAAATGTACGACTTCTTACGCACAGAGCAAGGAACTTCAACAGAAACAAGGGAAGAAGCACCAAGCCGTAGGATAACTACAGAGGCTGAAATAATAGACGGTGATGTAGTGCTTGGGTGCTTAACAGAGGAAGAAACAAGAAAAGATGCCTGGATTAATAGAGGCACACAACCACAACCAACTCCCAGTGCAACCCACATATCTAACTCCGCAGGTCTAGCTGCAGAAGGAGTTATTGAAAAAGAGCAGCACAGCTCGATCCAAACCCAACCCATCCAGCCAGAAGTCAGTCTTTCGACTTCTGCGCCCACAAAAACCGGGGAATCCATTCCTAGGGAGTCTCCTCAAAGAGACTCACCTATTATTCGTGATCAATCGCCCCAGATCACACTAGAACACCCTACAGAGGAATTCGTTTCCTCTGCCACGCACACATTAGGGCCAAATCTTCTTTCAGAGAGAAGTAGTGAGCACAGAGACGAAGAGACTCTAGACAAGTCTCCTAGTCAACAGAAGGACATTCCAATACCCACCTCTGGAGTGGATTTGGACATTGTTCTTCACAGAACTTCTGTAGAGATCGAAACTCAGGTTTCTTCTCAAGGATCAGAAGGAAATCCTTCCACCCCCATCGTACAAACAAGGGTGAACGAAGGTGTCCCAGGAACAGGGACTCACTCTGGAGACGAATGTGTTCCTCCAGAGGTTACACAAGGAACACAAGTATCAAGGGATGAGTTCCAAACCCTTGTCACCTCTGTGAACCAAACAATGAAAGAGTTGCAAAGCTCTTTCAAATTTTTTTGCAGAGACATAATCGACGGCTATCCTGAAACTAAACACCAAAATGGACAATCTGTCCACAAAGGTGAAATCTGCAATCTCAGCGATGAAGTCTTCTGCCGAAACTACTGCCAAAGCTACAGCTACTTCTGCCGCTCAAGAATTCAGAACAACTGCAACTTCTGCGTTCATGGACTCTGTCAAAAACTTCCTTGAACAAATGAATACGCAATCCAACAGAGCAGAGGGCATTACTCCTGAAGATCTACAGAATGCCCTAACACAAGTACAAGCAGAGGCAATACGTAACACGACAATGATGCAGCCAAAAGACTACATGACCAGAGCACAGCTAACAGAGCTAGGACAGAACGTCATAAACCAGGTCACAGAGGTCATTGTCTCCTTCACAAAAGCAAATGCCAACTTTGTCAAGGATTTCAGAAGCAGTGTTGGCAGAATGCGTTTTAAAACAAAGGCAGAACTTGCAACTCTATTCGGCCTCTGTGATGATGTCTGTGCAAAGTTGATAGCAGCAGGAGCAGAATTACCGAAGAAAACCAAAGCTTCTTGCAGAGCAGAGGGTAGTTCTGAAAAGAGTCAGGATGATTCTGATGATGACCATCCTGGTCCATCAGATAATCCTGAGGGGGAGAATACAAGGGAGAAAGCTACGAGCAGAGGAATACAAACTCCACCAATCGCAGCAGAACCAATCAGTCAAGCCCCTCCAGAACAAACCCAAGATCAACAACAAACTCAACAGACCACAGAGACAACACCCATCTCTGTGGAATCAAGTCCTAAAGAAACAAATATTCCAGAAGCTGATCAGCAACACACAGAGGCAACAACCACCCCTGTGGTAACCATTTTGGAAGAAAGTCCTTCAACAGAAAAACCCCAAAGCATACCAAGAAGAAAGTCGATTGCCACCAAACCAAAGAGAGCAACGACCTCTGCTTCTGATGTTCTGAGAAAAATGCACGACACAATGACTGAACGAATGGCGCAGAGAGAAGAAGAAAGGCACAAGTTCGTACTAGCGTTCAAAATGGCAAGAAGATTCAATGTCGAAACTTCAACAACAGAAACTGAGCTCACAGAAGAAGTAATCAAAGAACCTCCAACAGAGGTTACAGAGCAACTCAAGCCAACAGAACCATCACCACAAAAGTCCTCTAAATCACAAATGTCAAAACCTACAGAGGCAACCCCCATCAAACCAACAGAAGTCCCAACCTCCAAATCTACAGAAGCAACAGCCTCTGCCCCGCCAAAAGGAAAAGACAAGGGCAAAGGAATACTGACAGAAGAGCCTAAGAAGAAGAAATCATTACCAAAGCCTACAGAGAAACTAATGAAGAGTGCGTTTGATGCATTTCAAACTCCAAAGCCTGAAGAAGTTGACTGGGCATATGGATTGAAGCCTCTGTCAGACATTCCTCTAACTGGTAGAGCAGCAGAAGTTGTTCAAGAAATGGAGAATCTCAGAAGACAAGTACCACAACCTGGTCCAACACATGAAGAGATGGAAGAAGTGGTATACAAATACCTCTATAAACAATCCTTTCAGACCAATCATCCTACAGATCATGTGACAGATCCAAGGATCAAAGAAGAATTTGAGAACATCTTCACAAGGACAAAGCCAAGAACCAAAGCAGATGTCTTATCAATCCACAAGATCAAAAAGGTAATCTTCTGCAGATTCTCCTTCACAAGAACCTATCCAAGGGTCAGGTACAATCTTTACAGAGTCAGAAGAGAAAAAAATTCAGAGACCACCTTCGCTGATGCTGACCTAAGAAATATCAATTCTTATGATCTACCTGACCTTCTGCAATGGACAAAGGACAACTACAACACAGAGCCAAACACCAGAGCCTATCAAGTGTTGAGAAAAGCGATGAGGGAAAAGCTTCTGCTCTACAGCATGATAGATTTTCAGCTGGGAAAGGATCTTGGTCTCAAGCATCTGGATTTACGACCACCAGAGGATCGCTGCCCACCAGACGCCGTACCTAACTCAATCATCACAGAACCACGATTTGGGTTAGTATTTCAAAACCCACAAGGCGAAATTAAACTGTTTGTATGCATGGACTGTCAGAAGTACGCAACTAGTACTCTGAACAAATTCAGAGCAAGTCTTGTGAAATACAGAGGTACAGAAAAAATGGATAGAGATGCTGCAGATACTTTCATCAGAGAGATTGATGCCACAATCCGCCTAAGAGAACTCTGCATCAGTTTCTACAAAGAGATCAGATGAGTCGGAAGAGACAACAAAAGCTACAACGATTTCAAAGATGCCAAAATCTGATTCTCAAACCTCAAATCTCTGCAAACCAAGTCAAAAGTTTATCTTTCATTGTACTCAAATGTAAAATGCCTCTGGCATATTTATGAATGAAAGAACTTTCGAGATATTGTTTAACCTCTGTCTTATCTAACTTAGCCTAACTAAACTCGAAGTTAAATTTTTTATTTTTCACTACTTAGGGGGAGATTGTTAGCTTCAATCTTCCTAATCATAGAAATATTTAGAAGTAGTGAAAAATAGGCTAAGTGAAGAAAATCCTCTTACAGAGTCTCTGCCGAACTCACCGAGAGATCAGGGTCAAGAAGCTACAGAAGCAACAGAAGGGTCCTACAGAACCTTTGTTGGACTTAAAGAAGACTCAAGACTCAAGGCTCGGAAACAAAAGAAGACTGCTCCACAGAGGACCAGACTGCAGAACCTCTGTAACTCATTACAGAGCCTCTGTGGTCTTCAACAAAGACTTCAAAGATATTATTAATATCTTGCTACTGTTACAGGACCCGTTCATCAACTTGCATGGTAGCATGCCCTGTCCAACGTCGACGTGTCAAACTCTGATTGGACTCAATAGGGCTTAGTACATAATAGACGTCTGCTGCATTAAATGCAATACAACACGTCTTACTGTTCACGCCGCTCTTGCAACTGTTCACGACATCCGTTCAACTATTCATCAGTACCGTCTGAATAGTAGCATATGCTTTATGGTCCCCTTTAGAGTAGTATATAAGGAAGACTCATGTTGAGTTCTTCCTTATCACTTATCATTTTATTATTATCATCAATCACATATAAATCGACCATCATAAGAACACAAAAAGCTTATTCACCTTAAGAGTCATATCCTTTTTGAAGCTTTTCTTACTCATTGTTCTTAAATCTGTTCTAAATATATATTCAGTAAACTTTGAAATATTATTTCCTGTTCATTGTTTATTTATATTTTGGTCTAAATCTATCAAACTTATCTGTTAGTTCTTCAAATACGCTTCCGCATCAAACATTAACTTGAACTAATAGATATGATAATCTTGTATAAGCAAAACGGGAACCAACAACCCCCAAGTTCTGAGCTTTCCTTTGTTCATAAGTTATTTTCTGTTACAGTGCCTAATTTGGGAACCATTAGCCACTCCCTCACGGAGATTGCTAATAAGGTGGAAACTTTCACAACCACCATCTCCTCGAACTCCATAGCGGTTACAAACGCTGGGGAGACTTTAAAGAAGTTGGTTGAGGTTGTAGCTGACAAAGCCTCCACTGCTGATATGTCCAAAGTTGCAGGCAACTTGTCTTCTGTTGCTGAGGCTCTCATGAACAACTCCTCCACACTCAGCACCCTCAACAACACCAACACTTACCTCTCCTCCAACTTCAAAGCCCTGTCCAGCGAGGTCACAACGTTGAAGACAGAGGTTTCTAATCTTAAGGGAGAGGTGGTTTCTTTGAAGGCTGCAATGGAAGATCTCAGTCACAAGGTTGGCTCCTCCACTAATCTACTCCAACAAATCCTCGAGCGCCTGAACGCTCCCACTGTCCCTCTATCCCACGTTTCTTAAACTGACCGGGTAAAGATGGAGCTGGCAGTGGACTTCATCGTCTAAGGCACCCCTGCTATTTCTGGCCTGGAAGACAGAATGGCAGTGGAGAAACACAACTTGGGATCCCTGGCCAAGAAGACAGGGACCCTAAGACCACTGATGATGCTTCTATTGATGTTACCTCCCCTATCCAACATGTGGAAGAGGGGGAGAAGACTCAAGAAGACCTTCCCTATGCTTCTGAGGGGGAGGAAAATGTTGAAAACCCTCAGGGAGTTGAAAACCCTGAAGGAACCGAATTCTCCGAACATGCAAATTCTGAGGGGGAGAATGTCGAAGAACATGCTTATTCACCAATGCATGTTGATTCTTCAGAAGATGAAGAAGAAGCTGAAGAAGAAGACGATGAAGACCTGGATCTTTAGGATAAGGAACCTTCATCATCACCCAAAAATGATGATGATGATGATGATGAAGGATTCGTTTTTCAGCCGAAGCCCAAGAGGACCCCAACTCTGAAAGGGGTCGTTAACACTGAACAAGGGGAGGGGACCAAAACAAAGCCTCCAGCGATTGCGGCCGATAAAAGCAAAAACAAAGGCATCGTTGAAGACAATCTGACTATTTTTCTCAGAAATCTAGTTTTTCAGGTAACATATACTCTTTTCCCTTACACTGCATCCCTCCTCTATCCCTTCTCATCCTCAGTTCTACTCTCCATCAAACCTTTAAACACTTAAACCCATCTTTTCTCTAGCTTTTTCTGTAAATGATCTAATCCATTGATCATTTTGTTTCAGCTAGTCCTCTCCCCTGTTTGAGGATCAAGCTGAAGCTCCCCGAAACGATCAAGAAATAATCCCAGCCATAAGAGCTGAAGAACAAATAATGCCGGTCCTGAACTACGATGAGACCGATGACCTTTTTGAAGAAGAAGAAGAAGAACTGCTCTCGCACAATAAAAGTCCTTCCTTGGTTCCTCAAAAGCCAAGTGAAGAAGAACTGAAAAGGAGAGCAGCCATGATTCAAAAGATTGAGGCTCAGTGCGTCGTTCCTCCTCATCTCAATATCCTATCAACAAAGGAAATCGTTGAAGATTTCAAGTTGAGAAACTCTTTGCCGAACGAAAAAGAGCTGAAGAAAAAGACAAAGAATATGCCATCGAACTCGTTCAGCATTCAGTAAAGGATCCAGACCTGAAGAAGGTACCTATCTCAGTACAACGAAAGCTCTGGAAAGATGCCAAGAAGATCAGAGAAGAGAAAGCCAAGGTCTCTGAATCCACAGTGACATGGAGTAAAGAGAGACTTCGCCATCGACACCATGCATCCAGAATTAAACAAGTCAACATCAGGGGTCATACAACAAACAAAGTCCCTATCGTTGACATTCAGATTATCAGGGAGAATGGTCACAAGGCAACTATCTATACCTCGTGGCTTGATCAGCTTGGTTTCCCTGAATGGTTGGAGATGCGGATAGCCATTCAGCGCTCACGGTCAACTTACAAATGCTATGTCAAGAAAGCTTTTAGCAGACTGGTCGACTTGGTAACATCAGCCGTTGATATCCCTCCTCCTCCAGTTCAACATAGAAGGCCTGCTGCAAAGAAAAAGAAGGAATCCGCAGCTTCAGGTCCTCCTATCAGAAATGAAACCGGCATCGGCTTTTCACGAGAAGAAGTCCTTGGTCCTGACTCTGACCTCTCAGTGCTGGATGTTTCCATGCCCCCTGGTGAACGATTTATCCCTGGAAAGGTCATAAGTGAACCTTATGGTATTTTCTTTCTTGACTGTCATGGACGAAAATGCTTTCAACGCATCTTTGAGCTATGCATTGCCCCTAGCGAACAGCTCAGAGATCTCATTTACTGGTGCGGATACAGAGAATACCTGTTCGGACATTTCATGGAGCCCTTAATCTTCAAAGAAGCACAGAGAAGAAAGGCACTACGAGAAAAGGTCCCTGATTGGATGCTTCCGAGAACAAACACTCTTGATGAACTTCTCATCAAGAATGAGCCTGAATAGCTGATAAGGATATCTTTTGTAATTCTTCTATCTTTCATCAGCTTATAACTTTTTGTACTTGTAATTATTATTCGTTGTACTTGTAATTTTTCCACCTCCCTCTGTAATCTATACGAAGTTAAATGAAAATTTTCAGTGAATGTACTTTACTCCATCAGTACTTAAAAAGATCCCCGAAAACAGTAAATGAGACAAATATTTTATGAGTCCTTTTTATCCTTATGTTTTCTTACTTAGCAATTTTCTTTTATTGCTATGTCATCATCAAATAAGGGGAGATTGTTGATCCAAACCCTCATTGGTTTGATAATGACTCTGAGAAACACTTAGTGAAAATTGTAAGTAGACAATATGAATTAATGTTTTCTCATCAAAGAAAATATATTAAGTCTGTTTAGTATCGCTGATCAAAACACATGCTTTAAATTATGCATTCAGCGAACACTGTTCATCAGTAAGCCCTGAGCCTTTTCAGCCTCACTGATGATCACTGATAGTTATGTTGTTTACTTATGATCCTTGAAGACAAGATTCACGTCAACTATGTTCTACGCTGAAGTCGAAGATCAAGCCAAAGAACTAGCGACTAAGTCGACTATGCGGATATCAGCGAAGCCAAGACTTGTCCACTCAACGTGAAGTTTCAAGTAGAAGACTTCAGCGAACGCTGAACTTTATCATTCGCTGATAAAGAAATCATTAAGCAAACGCTGATCATGAAGCCTCCTCTACAAGTAACTTTTGTCTTATCCCCTTGCA
This sequence comes from Saussurea involucrata, assembly GCA_033807775.1. Taxonomy (NCBI): domain Eukaryota; kingdom Viridiplantae; phylum Streptophyta; class Magnoliopsida; order Asterales; family Asteraceae; genus Saussurea; species Saussurea involucrata. Next base: position 61,254,459 of record CM066320.1, on the reverse strand, counting down.
CGCCCCCGTACGATTTTGTCAGAACGGACATCCCTTTTGTCCAGAATCGTACAACCAACTCTGATTCTATACTGTTCATCATGCGGCCACTAGGTTGTCTACTGAAGTCAAAACATGCAACCAACCAGAGGCTGCCACGTGTAAAGGTATACTGACATGCATTTAATGCATGCAGTATATAAAAGAAAACTCCTCTTCATTTCTTGAAGATCGGCCATTCCTCTCTTCGCTAAACTACCGTGTGATAGAATACTCTCCTTAGTATTCTTGTTTTCTAAATCTCTATTTCTAGTGCAAGAAATTCTTAGTGTTCTCATAGTTTGTTTAGATTAGGTTTATTCCTTAATCTTGTTCCGCAACAAACTGTAAATTGTTTGATTATATCAATAAACAATTTAGAAAGATAAAAATTGTGTGTTTGTATTCAACCCCCCCCCCCTTCTACAAACTTGTATAACCCCTTCGGGGCCAACAGTAACCTTCAGCAGACACTTTTCTCTTTGAAGTTTTTCATAGCTTTGTCTTAGTGTTCTAATTTGTGAAAAGTTCCATTGTATACTTTGTGTAAGATTGTTTAGTATAAATTTTATCTGTTCTTTTCCGCAACAATCTTAAAAAGTTTTTGTATGTAATTCTTGATTTTATATCAATAAAGAATTAAATTTAAGTAATTTTTTTGTGTATTTTATTCAACCCCTCCCCTATACAATACTTCTTCTATGTGCTATTTCATAGCTGGAACCAACACATTGTTATACCTTGGTCCTTAAACACTTCATTTCTTTAGTCGCTGTTGGTTCCTGTTTTGCTTAACAATGATGATTCTATCTAATTAGTTCAAACAATATATAATGCGGAAGCATTTTAACGAACTAACAGATATTATGAGGTAGAATAACACACAATATCAAATACAAGAGGTGTAAATAAGACAGATAAATAGCTCAATGATTCACTGTATTTGATATAATAAGAACACCAAGAACACCGAAAGGTTTGACAAGAAATTGTTCTAAAGGTGTGTGTGTTGTGTAAAAAGCCTTAATAGAAGAGTTCACATGAACCTTCTATTTATACTACTTCTAAAGGGGACAATAAGGACTGAAGGTACAAAGACACTGTTGAGGAATAGTAGCTGGAAGGTACAAAACACTATTATGGAACTGTTGCAGATACAATGTTCATTAAATGCTCTGTATTCAACTTTAGGCGGAAACCTATCAGAGTTTGACACGTGGAGTTGGCAGGTCACACCTTTGTATGATTGATCTTCAGAACCTTCGAATGGCAGATATTGTAAGAAGCATGTTCGTCCTTGTTTAGATCTTTTGCGTAGATCTTCTTTTTACCACATAAGCTCTGTCAAGTATGACATAAGCTCTGTGGCCTTGTCTGCTTAAAAGAGTCTTCTGTTGTTTCTTCACTTCGGTCTTCTTGATTAACCCGGCAGAGCCTCTGTCGAAGACTTCTGTCTTCTCGGTTACTCGGCTACTCGGCAGAGCCTCTGTTGGTGTCGATACTTGGTGTATTTTTCCAATACTTCTATTTATCATAAAGATTTGAGCTAACAATCTCCTCCTAAGTATTGAAAAATAAAAATTTGAAATATGCAAGGTTTTGTAGACTAAGAACACGACAGGAGGTATTTCACCTCTGTTGATAGTTTTCTTTCATAAAAGATGTGCCAGAGACACTTACATTTTATTACATGTTGAAAGTAAAAGTAACAGAGGTTGGTAGAGGATATCAGACTTTGGCGTCTTTGAAGTCGTTGAAACTTCTGTTGTCGAATCCTAATTCCTTAATCTCGTGATAGAAGCTGATGCAGAGGTTTCGGAAGTTGATTGTTGAATCGATGACTTCTATCAGTCTATCTGCAATAACCCAATCCATTTGCTCTGTTCCTCTGTGCTCCACGAGGCTTGCTCTAAACTTTGTCAAAGTATTTGTTGCATACTTCTGACAGTCCATTTCTACAAATAGGCTTGACTTCCCAGCAGGATCTTGATAGACTAACCCAACTCTTGGAGATGTGATGATTGAGTTTGGTATGGCAGAGGATGGGCAGTCGTTTTCTGGTGGTCGGAGTGCGAGGTTTCTTACTCCGAGATCTCGTGCTAATTGGAAGTCGACAAGGCTGTATAGCAGAAGTTTCTCACGTATGGCTTTCCTTATTACCCTGTATGCCCTTCGATGTGCTTCTGTTGTGAAGTTCTCTTTTGTCCAGAGCAGAAGGTCGGGTAGGTCGTAGGGATTTAGATTTCTCAGATCAGCATCTGAGAATTGATTCATGGTTCTGTTCTCCCTTCTGACCTTGTATATATTATAGGAAACCTTAGGTGTAGTTCTGGTTTGAGAAAACTTACAGTATATGACCTTGTCGATTTTCTTGATTGAGAAGACTTCGTGTTTTGGCTTGGGTTTTGTTCTTGTGAAGATGTTTTCGAGGTCAGCACGAAGTTCGGGATCTTGGACCATTGGTGGCATTGGATCTCTGGCAGTTCTGTTGTAGAGATACCTGTACACCACTTCTTCAATTTGAGGTGGAGGTCCACCAAGTGGAGGCATAGGTCTGCGCAGAGCATCCATTTTCTTCTTAATTTCTGCCACTCGATCCCCTGTGAGCTTTTTCTTTGGATCCAGAACCGGTATGTTTGACAGAGGGGTGGCACCAAAAGCCCAGTCTTCTTCTTCTGGTTTTGGTGTAACATAAGCATCGAAAGAGCTCTTCATTAGTTTTTCTGTCGGAGGTTGATGCTTGGCCTTTTTCTTCTGCGGTTCCTCTGTCATAATCCCTTTGCCTTTGTCTTTCGCCATTGGTTTGTCTGCTTGTAGAGATGGGGTTTCCTCTGTGGGTTTTGGTATTTGAGTTTCAGAGGGTTTGGTTGTAGGAGGTTCTGTGGGGGTTGCCTCTATTGGATTTGACACTTGAGTTTCAGAGGGCTTGGTTGGTGATGTGGGTTTTGTTGGAGAGGCTTCAAGTGTTTTGCTCAGATATTTTCTCTATTTTTAAGCAATGGTTTTGATTCTTGGGTTGGGTTTAGGTGTTGGGGAAGGTAGTTCTTCTTCAGAAGATGTCAGAATTTGGAAGTTCTCTTGGGTTTGTACATCTTCTCCGAATACAGAGGGGAATTCCACAGAGGTGGTTGTTGCCTCTGTGGACTGTTGTTGTGTTCCTCCTTGGGTTTGAGTTGGAGGTGCTTGAGATATAAGTTCTGCGGATACCGGTGGATCTTGTATACCTCTGTTTGCAGCATCTTCCCTTTGTTTCTCCCCCTCAGGATGATCTGATGGACTATCAGAGTCATCATCAGAGTCATCCTGACCCTTATCTTCTGTACCCTCTGCTCTGCAAGATTCCTCTGGTTTCTTTGGAGGAGTGGCACCCGCAGCTATCAGTTTTGCACATACATCGTCACATAGACCAAGAAGAGTTTGGAGCTCTGCTTTTGTGTTATAGCGCATTCTGCCGACGCTTTCCCTAAAGTCTTTGACATAATTTGCGTTGGCAGCTGTGAAGGCTCTGATGAGCTCTGTTACTTGATCGATCACTCCTTGGCCAAGTTCTGTGAGCTGAGCTCTGGTCATATAATCTGAGGGCTTCATGGCCAGAGTTGCTTCTGTTGTTTGTTCTTGAACTTTGTCGAAGGCCTTCTTTAAATCTTCAGGAGTAAGGCCCTTAGGGGTGGAGGCTTGATCTTTGAGTTGAGCTAAGAGATCTTTGACAGAAGTTTGGAAGGCAGAGGTTGTAGCCTTCTCAAACTCAGCAGTAGCAGATGTTGCAGAGGTTGTAGCAGTTGCCTGTATCTGGGCTAAGGCATTTTTCACCTCTGTGGACAGGTTGTCCATTTTGGTGTTCAGGTTTGTGAGTGCCCTGGATGTCGTATATGCAAAAGAATTAAAAGAGCTTTTCAACTCTTTTAAGGTATTGTCCACAGAGGTGACAAGGGTTTGGAACTCATCCCTTGATACATATGGACTTGGTGTAACCTCTGGGGGAACACATTCGTCCCCAAAGTGAGTTCCCGTTCCTGGAACACCTTCTTTCGTCCCTGTATTGATGTTGAGGACGGAAGAATTTCCCTCTAATCCTTGAGCAGAGGCTTTATCAGCTTCAGACTCTATTGAGGTTCTGAGAAGGACATTGTCTTGATCCACTCCAGAGGTGGGGACAAGAGTATCCTTCTGTTGACTTGGAGACTTATCTAGAGTCTCTCCATCTTTGTGCACTCTAAGCTCCTCTGAAGAGCTGTTTGGACCTATAGTAGTGTGCGTGGCAGAGGAAACAAATTCCTCTGTTAGTTTGGCGATTGTGGTCTGGGGTGATGGACCACGAACTAAGGGTAAGTCCTTTTGAGAGGACTCCCCTGGAATGGTTTCCCCGGCTAAGATTGGCACAGAGGTAGAAAGAGTTACCTCTGCCCAGTCAGTTTAGGTTGGGGTCGAGCCGTGCTGCTCTTGTTCAATATTACCTTCTGCCACTAGACTGGCGGTAATAGATATGTGGGTTGCACTGGGATTTGGTTGGGGTTGTTTGCCTCTACTATTCCAGGCATCTTTTCTTGCTTCTGCTTCTGTTGGGCATCCTAGCACTCCTACTCCATCTATGGTCTCAACCTCTGTTGCTACCCTATGGCTTGGTGCTTCTATCCAGACTTCTGGGCTTTTCCCTAGGTCATCATAGCAGGAATGAGTCCCAATCAGTTGCATGATATGTGGATGATAAAGACCTTTTCTTATTTGGTCTGCTTCCTCTTCATCGGAATCAACCTCTGTGACTTCTACCCTAGTATTTCTAGTTTCAACCATTTCCTCTGTTGGATCTCCTAACATGGTGTCCATCTAATGGTCTTCTGCAGCTACCTCTTCTTTTGGGCTTACCCTTTGTACATCAAATCCGGGTTGAGTGAAGGGGTTCTGTAGTACTTCAGGAGTTTTGGACTGATTATTCTGTGGGGTTTGGTCATCATCATCCAAGTCAGAAGAGATTCTGAAGTCTGGTGCTTTTGTTGAATGATGAGATAGAGCTTCTACAGTCCATCCAGAGGGGTCCAAAGAGTGTGCAATCCCGGGTTGTTGGAGGAAGATAGAAAAATCACCCTGATCTTCTGCATAGTTGATAGGTGAAAGGGATTGCAGAGGTTGCTTATTGGTTTCTTCTATCATTTCTGCATCCTCTGTAATGGTCTGCAGAGGGGTGTGAGGTTTCTTGGTCCTCTTCTTGCTCTTTTTCCTTTTTGGCTTTGGGGCACCCTCCTCTAAAGACTTATGTTTTCTTTTATTCTTTTCCTTTGGAGGAGGGGGTTGTGCAGGTGATCCAACCTATGTTGCATGAGGAGGGGATAGTTGAGTAGCAGAGGTTGAGGTGCCCTCTGTAGTTTTCTTGTGGGTTTTCTTCTTCTTCTTCTTCTTCTTGGGAGTGGTGGCAGAGGTTTTGCTTATTGTTGAAGGGGAGAGAATCGCTTCCCTCTGAGCTTGAAAGTTGGCCTGTACAAGCTGATGTTTGGCCAAAGCTGCAGCCCATTGTTCATCTGACATCCTATCTACATCCCTAGTTCCTAATGGGGCTCCTAGACGCGGGGTGTCACAGGACTCGGTTTTGGAGTCCTGTGATCGCGTATGTATTCTAACTTAAGGGTTTTGTCTGTAGCGTATCCCAGAAGTTTCCTTGGCAGAGGTCTGCAGAAAGGGTATTCATCTTCATGCTCTGTTGGGGTGTTTTTGTTCAGTGGGTACATTCTGGACGTTGGTCCCTCCATTGGCCATTTTTGTAGTCGTAGCAGAGGCTCTAGCAGGACTCCCAGAATTCTTTGATATTGCAGAGGAGGTAGACTTTCGGGCTTTCGTCCTTTGGCCTTCTGATAGGAGATCCTTCTGTCAATGGTGTTGACCATTTCTTGCATCATGATGGTGGAGTAGTCCAGAGGTAGATCATAATATACCTCGTACATTGTGGTCAAGATTTGGTGTGAAGTTTGGTCTGGACTACCCACCTTCCCTGTTAGGCACCGATTTAGGATTGAGAAGAGCGTATTCCACAGTGGAGGAAGGAGATTTCTTCTGAAATCGTTTCTTTTTCTTATGGTTGTGTTGTACCCTAACATTTCAACCAAACGGCAGAGCTCTTCGTTTGTTGGTTCCTCTGCGTATGCCTTTATACCCAGTAGTCCTCTGGTGGGTAGGCTGAACTCCAGTGACAACATGGTTCTGTTGAATTTGAGTTCGAAGTGTTCAGATTTGTCTGGTTTGGAGATGTAACCCTTGATTTGTCTATCTGCGGGGTCAAATCTGCTGCTTTGCCAGAATTGATTCAGATATCTGGCAGGGATTTTATTGACAGTTTTGGATAATAGGGGGTAGAGGTAATGGTTTTCCAAGATGTGAAGCAGTATGGCGTGTGCTTCCCCAAAAGCCGTTTTTTAGGGGACCAAATAGTAGTTGTTTGGTTTCAAAGGAAGAACACGTTCAAAGTGTTCATGGGGTATGAAGTTTTGAAGGTGGGTGGTCGGAGCAAAATCTGCTTCATCGCCGAAGTGGTCTTGTTCTATGTTTCTTGCGATTTCTTGGTTTTATGAGTTCTCAGAGTGAGATGGGGAGTTCACCGGAGCGTTGGAGGTGGAAGCCATTGTGATTTTCTTTGAAGAAAGAGAGTGGAAATGGAAGTTGCAGGTTATTGCAAGGTTCACCGGAGAAGATAAAGAGAGGAACTTCGAAAACGTTTAGAGGTTGTGGTAAGTTTGGTTTTATACTGAAGAGATGGTAGAATCTGAAAGGTTAAATATTTGAAAGTGAATAAAATTTGGGATCCGTAATTGAGTACATACGGCTGGTTCAACTTTCCAGGAGAACGTGTGCCACATACGTCCAATCAAAAGATGTCACATCATTGATGTCAGAGCACGATTAGATGGCGTGTGCGGCCCATTAATGCTTAGCGCGTGAGCTTTTCTATTTTCAGAAGACTTTCACTCTCAGTAGATAACTCGTTCTTTTACAGAATATCCATAAAAGGCTAAGTGTCAGATTCAACAGAGGCTCTATAGTGGATTGAGCTCTGTAATCTGAACCTTGTCTTTTTGTTTCTTCTGATGCTTGTACCTTTACCAGAAACGTTTGAAAGATCATTGGAGAGGATCGATAGATCTTTAATATAAAGTTTTCATTCCGAGAGGCTTTGATGCTCTGTCGAGGCCAGTAGAGGCTCTGAGTGTGAAAATTTCTCATAACTAAAAATCTAGAGAACTTTTTTATCATCCAATGTTTTCATTGTGTTAAACACTGTTTTTAGGACATATTTGGAAATTTGTGTCCTGGAAAACTGTTTTGGAAATTGATTTTGTTCGAGACACACTCTTAGAGTGTCTAGTTTGGGCGACAGAGACTCTTTGGTTAAGTGAGCTCTTTGCCCATAAGACTTTCTTCCTGTATCCTTGTGTGTGCATTTGTACGTACAAATCCTTAAAGAAGACATTTAAGTTTGATCGACGGAGTTTCTGTATGAAATTTGAAGTTCTAGAGGATCCGACTTACAGAGGCTCTGTTGAGCTCAGCAGAAGCTCTATGACCTTAGATTTCTCATAACGGAAGGCTCGAAAATCGTTTTGATCATTTCTTGTTTGAAATGTCTTAAACAGTGTTTATAGGACGTATTTTGAAATTTGTGTCCTAGAAAATTGTTTTCAAAAAGGATTTGTACGAGTTACTCACTTTTGGTTCTTCTTTGTTCGGTAAAAACACCTGACTTCTGTGGATATGGTTGATCATATCTCTTCTTTGGCTCCCCCTTGAATGATCTACCTCTGTAGATCAGTTCAAGGTCTCCTTCTGCTCCCCCTTGACCTATGCTTGGATCAAATGAGATAAGTTGTGCACTTGAACATAGGTCAAATTTATCAGAGGTTCTGTGGAGATTGTCATACTCTGAGCAATCCCACAAAAGCTCTGTTGGTTACAGAACTTTTGATGATTAAGAATTTACATACAGAAGAGTTTAAATATATACATATGTACAAGAAGCTCAAATCTTACTTATAGAGGGTTCAACTCATGTTAATCATTCCCAACTTACCCAACAAGAAAAGGAATCTTTTCTCATCTAGTGCCATGGTGAATAAGTCTGCAAGCTGGTATTCAGTGGCACAAAGTGCATTTCGATTGTGCCAAATTCAACATGATGTTTCAGAAAGTGATAACGAATATCGATATGCTTTGTTTTTTTAGTGCTGTACTGGATTGGCAGAGATTGCTATGGCACTTTTGGAATAACAGAGGATGGGAATCTTGTATATATTGTACCCATAGTCTTTGAGCTGAGTTTTCATCCACAGAACTTGAGAGCAACAACTAGCAGCAGCAACATATTCCGCTTCTGCTGTAGATGTAGATACACAATTCTGCTTCTTCAAAGTCCAGCTGACTAGATTACCTCCCAAGAATTGATAACTCCCAGAGGTGCTCTTTCGATCAAGCTTGCATCCTCCATAATCTGAATCAGTGTATGCCTTAAGACCAAAACCAGAGTTCTTCGGATACCAGAGTCCAATATTTTTGGTCCCTTTGAGGTATCTGATGATTCTCTTTACAGCAATATAGTGGGATTGCTTTGGGTTAGCTTGATATCTTGCACAGAGGCATGTGGCATACATTATATCAGGTCTACTTGCGGTTAAGTATAAAAGAGACCCAATCATACCTCTGTAGAGTTTGCACTCTACAGATGTGCCATTTTGAAATGAGAATAATTTATTTCCAGTTGCCATTGGGGTCTTCATTACAGAGGCATCAGAGAGACTGTATTTTGAAAGTATGTCTGAGACATATTTTGCTTGATTTATAAAATTCCCTCTGATGATTGTTTTACTTGGAGTCCAAGGAAGAAAGTTAATTCTCCCATCATACTCATTTCAAACTCACTCTGCATGAGTTTTTCGAAATCTTTGCACTGTTGTGCATTTGTAGACCCAAAAATAATGTCATCCACATAAATCTGTACAAGCAGAATCTCATCACCTTTTCTTTTGTAAAACAAAGTAGTGTCGGTTGTACCTCTTTCGTAATTGTTATCGAGAAGAAAGGTTGAAAGTCTTTCGTACCATGCTCTTGGATCCTGTTTCAGTCCATACAGAGCTTTGTCAAGGTAATATACGTATTTTGGGTACTTGGAGCTTTCAAACCCTGGTGGCTGCTGGACATAGACTTCTTCTTGGATTTTGCCATTTAGAAAGGCCGATTTTACATCCATTTGAAAGACTTTGAAACCTCTGTGGGCAGCGAAGGCTAAGAAGAACCTTATTGCTTCGAGCCGTGCAACAGGGGCAAAAGTTTCATCGTAATCAATGCCTTCTTCTTGGCGATATCCCTTGTCCACCAATCTTGCTTTGTTTCTAATGACCACCCCATCCTCGTCCTTCTTGTTTCTGAAGACCCATTTTGTCCCTATTGCTTGTTTCCCTCGTGGCAGAGGTACTAGGGTCCATACCTTGTTTCTCTCAAACTGTAGAAGCACTTCTTGCATAGCATCTACCCAGTTTGGATCATCTAGGGCTTCAGAGATTCTTTTTGGCTCGATCATACTTATAAAATTTGTAAAGAAACAAAAATTAGCAGTGGTTGATCTTGTCTTGACCTTTTCAGAAGGGTCGCCAATTATGAGACTTGGAGGATGGCTTTTCGTCCACTGTGTTGTTCTTGGAAGATGGTCATTTGAGTCATCAAGGTTAACTTCTGTGGTTGCATACTGTGGTTCTGGTGCAACCTCTGTTGTTGATGGTTCTTCACCTTGTGGGAGGATTGGAATGAGAGTTAGAATTTGTTCCTCTGAGGAAGTAGAGAGTGAGTCTTCATTTTCCTCTGGTATTGATTCCTCTGTAGTCGCTGGAGTAGGTATTTCAGGAGCATCTGTTGTTGAATCTTTGGTTGTTTCATCTTCTGTTGGCTCCCCCTCAACACGTGCATGTGTATGATTCACAAAAGAGGATGAAGTATTTAATGGACAGTTAGAGATATACCTGACTCAGACTGGTTTGCAGAAGATATTTCTCCAGAGGCTCTGATGGCTCCAGCAGAGGGATCAATATCATCATGGAACATTTCTTCAAATAGAAGATTTAAGTCTTCTTCTCTTGTTTTTGAAACGCCAGAGGATTCCTTCTTTAGACCGAGTTCTGAACTGATTTGTTCAGAAGTCTTTTGAAAGGAATCATCAAAAGATACATTGATGCTTTCTACGATGAATCGAGACTTCAGAAGGTACACTCTGTAAGCTTTTGAAGTGGCAGAGTATCCTATGAACTTTCCTTCATCTGCTTTTACCTCAAACTTTCCTCTTGCTTCTCTATCATTTAAGACAAAGCACTTGCAACCAAATACATGAAAGAATTTTATGTTTGGTCGCCTTTTGTTGATTAAGTGATAAGGTGTTTTGATGTGCCTCTTTACAATGGTTGATCGATTTTGGGTGTAGCATGCGGTTGATACTGCTTCTGCCCAAAAAGACATTGGTAATCCACATGCTGTCAGCATAGTTCTTGCAGCCTTCACAAGCGTGCGCTTCTTTCGTTCAACCACGCCATTTTGTTGTGGGGTGCGTGCAGCAGAGAAGTTCTGTGAAATGCCTTCTTCCGTAAGATAGGTTTCAATGACAGAGTTTTTGAACTTTGTGCCATTGTCGCTTCTTAGATTCTGAATCCTGCACTCATACAGAACTTGGATTCTTTTCATTAAATTTATCAAAATGTTTGGAACATCTGATTTCTTTCTGACAAATTCAACCCAGGTAAATCTTGAGTATTTGTCGATCAAAACAAGTATATATTTCTTGCCACCTAGGCTCTGTGTAGCGATTGGACCACAGAGGTCGACATGAAGTATGTACAGAGGCCTAGTGCAAGATATATCAGTTTTGCCTTTATGGGAAGCTCTTTTGAGTTTTCCTATTTCGCAGGCAGAGCACAAGTGATCTTTATTAAACTTAACATTTGGCAGACCTTTGACTAGATCAAGTTTAACAAGCTTATCTAGAGTATGAAAGTTTAGGTGGCAGAACCTGTTGTGCCATAACCAGGCTTCTTCGCTTTTACAAGCTACAAGGCAGAGCTTGTCTTCCTTGTTCTTGGCACAGAAGTTCATTAGGTAGAGATCGCCTCTTCGTTCGGCTCGCAGAAGTTCGACTCCTGTGTCCTCACCTTGTAGAGAACAGAAGGTTCTTTTGAACATTACGTCGAAACCCGTATCGCAGAGTTGGCTAACACTGAGAAGATTGTGTTTAAGGCCATCCACATATGCAACTTTGCATACGGATATGTTCTCCTTCTTGATGACTCCATAGCCTTTAATGTACCCCTTTTTGTTGTCTCCAAAGGTCACAGATCCACCATCGTGTTTTTCTTTGTATGTGGATAGTAGACCTCTGTCGCCAGTCATGTACCGCGAGCATCCGGAGTCTAGATACCAGATCGGCACATACTTCTTCTGCAAGATAATCAGAGAGTTTTAGGTACCCATATCCAAATGGGTCCAGCTTTGTTAGGGGTTTTCAAGTTTGCCTTAGCATTCTTGGATTTTGCTTTAGCTTCTGTTGAAGAAACATTATGTTTCTTCTTACCCTTGAATTTATCATTCTTGTTGGGTACAGAGAGTAAACAATGTGGATTTGTGAAGTGTTGGCTTAACTTATAAATGAGATCAAAGCAATGACAATAATGAATGTGCGAATAGATTTGCTTGAACTTTTCATTGAAAACATTAAATGGGGGCACAGAGGCATTACATTCTACCCTAACATTTGACTTCCTATTACAAGAAGACCTATGTAGACTAGATTGTTGTTTGCAAAATCCTTTGTTGAGAGCAGCCTTCTGTGGACCCCTTCTGGGGTGAACTTCTGCAGGTTTCACTGTCACAGAAGAAAACGATTTGTCATTTTTAGCCCATTTACCCTTTTGTTGCCATGTTAGGTTTTCTTTAATGGGCCTTTAGGATTTTAAAATCTTTCAACTTTTTGGATTTTGAGAGGACAAAGCCTTTTGTTGTTTAATTTTCTCAAGCTCAAGAGAGGTTTTGGCTTGTATACACATGTCCAAAAAGTCTGGACAGATAGGAACTCTTGTGATTTTCTCCTTTGGAGGAAGAGTTCTGTTAAGAACTCCAGAGGGTAGTTTAAAATCCTCTGCGTCACAAGGTCCTATCTCTGACTTAGAGTCTGTCTCAGGTTCATCAGAGAATGAATCATCCTCATGTACAGAGGTTGAGTCACTTAGTTCTCTTTCCACAGAGGCTGGACTTTCAGAGCATGTGCCATACTCACTTTCTTCCTTTTCTAGGGGACTATCTTCTGAGTCAACAGAGGTATCTGATAAGGTTTCTTCAGAGAGATTTTGATCGATAGAAGGTGTACAGAAATTTTCGAAAAAGTTGTTTTTCCCAATTTCTATCAACTCTTTTTGATCTGAAACGTTAGGCTTGAACTCAGGAGCCTCTGCCGATAATTTCTTTTCAGAGTTTATCATGCAGACAAAGGCAACCTGTGTTTGAGTCTTGGGTTTACCAAACTTGAAGATTCCTATCTGATCTTGAGTTTTCAGATATTTCTTACGTTTGGATTCTCTTTTGACAGAGATTGAAGGTGACAAATCTGTGTTTTCAAACCACACATTTGTCATCTTCAGAGGTTTCCTTATGTGAGGTTCCACAGAGACTTTTTGCCTTTTTCTAACAGAGAGTAGATTTGGAAAACCAGGTTTTCTTGTACTTCCAGTGAGAAATAAAGATGACAGAGATTTGTTTCTTTTGTTTTCGGTGTATGGATCTATATCACATAAGCCAATTCCCCGTCTCCCTATTTGTGTGTTAATTTTCTCGTATACCTTCTGTGCATCTTGGTATTTCTTAATTAAAACATCTCTTCTGAGTAAATCTTGACAGAGGATTTCTCTTTCCTTTTGAAAATAATGTTTAAGAGCTAGAATGTTTACTTTGTCGGTCTCAACGTCCATTAGTTCTTTAGATTTTGTTTTTAATGCAGAGTTAAGTTCAGAAATCTTTTCTTTCAAAGGATTTAGGTGTTTGTTCCAATTTGTTTCAATTTCTTCCTTTTCTTGAAAGATTATAGCCTTTTCTTGAGTGAGAAGTCTAGCTTCTCTCTCAAAGAAGGTAAGCTTCTTTTGAGTACTTTCGCAGGTCTTTTTAAGTTCTGTGTATTCAATGTTTAGTTTGAGCAAATCAGCTTCTGTTGGACTAGAGTTAGAGTCAGAAGTGGATACCTCATTATCGGAGTCGGATGAGCTGACCTCTGCCATTCCACTGAACAAGGTGTTTTTGTCACTTTCATCAGATGATTCGTCAGACAGCCAGTTCTCCTGATTCACCATTAGTGACTTCTGAGCATAAAACTCCGCTTTCTTTTTGTAGAAAGCAGAGTCCCTCTGTGGGCGGTTAGATTTGCTTCTGCAGTCGGCGGCATAATGACCTGACTTGCCACAGTTAAAGCATCCTTGGTTCTGGGAACCGTTGCCAGCTCTGTCGTCCGACTTCTGTCGGTCACCACCTCTTTCAGTTCTATATTCATTGGCGTAGTGGCCTGGCTTACCACAGTTGTAACATACTTGGTTTTGTGGAGTGTTGCCAACTTTATCGTCTGACCTATGTCGGTCACCACCTCTGTCAGTCGACCTTTGTTGGTCGCTACCTCTATCGGTCGACCTTTCATTTGACCATTCTCTTCCTCGATCATCTCTTCCATAGCGTTCATTACCAGACTTCTTCTGGTAACCTCTGCTGAATTCCCTTGTCAAAAGGGCTAACGATTTAGCAATAGAGGCCATTGATGTTTCTTCTTCTTCCACCACCTCCTCATCTTCACTATCAACGATCAAGATTTTCTTTTTTCTTCTCCTTCTTTACCTCTGCAGCTTTCTCCTTTGGCTTCTCTCTAGCTTCTGTGGTCTTACCGACCAGTGCAAGAGGTGCACTGATTTGTGCTTTTGCTTGTGCGATTTGAGGCTCTCGGGCTGCCAATGTTCCATAGAGATCTGACAGAGTCCAGGAGTCTAAGTCCTGATTTTTTTGCAGAGACATGGACAACTGGAGCCATTCTTCATTTAGACTCTTTAGGAACATGACGTTGTTCTCTTCAGAAGTTCTGTGAATCCCGAACTTCTTGCACTTGTTGATTAGAGAGTTAAACCGATCATATGTCGTCTGCAGAGATTCGGTCGACAGAGCTTTGAATGCATAGTATTCATTTATGCATTGGCCTCTGAGGTTCTTCTGAGTTTTGGCCCCACCCTCCAGTTGTTTTTCCAGTTCCTTCCACAGATCGTATGCAGACTCACACGCATCTAGGGATTGGAAAAGGTCATTGGGTATGGCCATTATCAGAAGTCTCTTTGTTTTCTGAGCAACCTCATATTTTGCCCAATCAGTTTCGGACCACTTATCCTTGGTCTTTGGTTTCTCGTACGCAGGAACCTCAGGAGTGTCACCTGTGGCAGGAATACGTGGTATTGTGACCATGGGAACGAAAGGAGGATTGTTGATAAAGTGCATGAGTTCTTTGTCAGTACCCTCGAAGAAGTGAATCATTCGTATCTTCCACTGAGGGTACTCATCTCTGAGTAGTGTGGGTGGCTTGGTTAAGGAACCAACGATGAAGAAGTTGTTTGAATTTGTCATTTTGAGAGAGTGATAATTCCAGAAAATAGGGTAAGCTTTCTGAAAGCTTTGAGCAGTGTACTAAAATGGAGATTTAACTGTAGTAACAGGTTCTGTAAGTATACCAAAGTCGAACAGGTCGAGAGTGGCAGAAAAAACAGAAGGAATGAAGAACAGGTTAATATCAGTCCAAGTTTCTACCAAAAATCATTGTAAGAGTGGATCACTTGATATAGAAAATCAAGGCAGGCTCTGATACCAATTGTTGGTTCCTGTTTTGCTTAACAATTATGATTCTATCTAATTAGTTCAAACAATATATAATGCGGAAGCATTTTAACGAACTAACAGATATTATGAGGTAGAATAACACACAATATCAAATACAAGAGGTGTAAATAAGACATATAAATAGCTCAATGATTCACTGTATTTGATATAATAAGAACACCAAGAACACCGGAAGGTTTGACAAGAAACTGCTCTAAAGGTGTGTGTGTTGTGTAAAAAGCCTTAATAGAAGAGTTCACATGAACCTTCTATTTATACTACTTCTAAAGGGGACAATAAGGACTGAAGGTACAAAGACACTGTTGAGGAATAGTAGCTGGAAGGTACAAAACACTATTCTGGAACTGTTGCAGATACAACGTTCATTAAATGCTCCGTATTCAACTTTAGGCGGAAACCTATCAGAGTTTGACACGTGGAGTTGTCAGGTCACGCCTTTGTACGATTGATCTTCAGAACCTTCGAATGGCAGATATTGTAAGAAGCATGTTCGTCCTTGTTTAGATCTTTTGCGTAGATCATCTTTTTACCACAGAAGCTCTGTCAAGTGTGACAGAAGCTCTGTGGCCTTGTCCGCTTAGAAGAGTCTTCTGTTGTTTCTTCACTTCGGTCTTCTTGATTAACCCGGCAAAGCCTCTGTCGAAGACTTCTGTCTTCTTGGTTACTCGGCTACTCGGCAGAGCCTCTGTTGGTGTCGATACTTGGTCTATTTTTCCAATACTTCTATTTATCATAAAGATTGGAGCTAACAGTCGCTTTTCAAAATATGATACAATAATAGTTGTGGAACACTGCCAAAGTTGGTCTTTGAATACCTTGCCCTTCCATTGGAGTTTCATATTTTCATTAAAATGCTTAACACAATGCTTGTGCTCAGCAGAAAGGAATATTTTTGTGATTACCGGTAGGATGCCCTGCAATTGAAAGCCATAACACATTAGTAATGGATAAACATTAAATGTAAACTAGTAGCATTAACTTGGAAACATACATATCTTATGTCTGTGTGAGATAAATGTGAAGTTGAAATAATGGGACCAATCCAAGTAATCTCGAAGGTGTTCTAGAAATTATTTCCATGTACTTGTTGTTTCAGCTTCAACAATAACATAAACCACTAGATATGTTCCATTAGTACCGTCAACACCAACTGCAATCGATAATTACCCAGGAAATGGCCTTTTCATGAATGTTCCACTATAAGCCCAACAGATCTGTTAACCCAACCTTGAACCCTTTCTTTAATTCTTCTAGTCAGATGTAGATCGTCTTAAACTTTCGAGTGGTAGTAGAAGCATTAGGCCCAATCTCTACTTCCAGATTCATAGTGGTATCAAGGTTGGTTTTTTAAAACTTGTATACGTAGTTCCTTATAACACTATATTGACCAATGTAATCTCCTTTTAGATTCTTAAAATCCATCATTTTATCCCTAAAAAACTTCTCATCATATCAGCTTCTTTCAGTTTCTCAGTCAAAGAACTTCGTTGAGCAATAATTGAATTATATTTACGAAATATTTTTTAACATACCTATCACTTCCAATCTCTGATTTTTTCAAAAAATTCGCGAATTCAGATAGTTGATTTTTCAAAACATTCTTTTCTTCAACAAGTTTTTCTTTTTCTCTTTCTAAACCTTTTGCCCAACTTAGATTTTCAGTTTTCACCAATAACTTGCAAAAGCACATTTTGATTGTTTTCCAATCTTGCTTCAAGAACTGCAATCTTGTTTTTGAGATCATAAGTTTCTTGTTGTGGATCAGAATAAGACATTGCTACCTGAACAAAAAGATAGTTAATGGACATTGATTTGAACAATATTTGACACTTTAATCATAAATCAAACTTTGGATAACAATTCAAAATCATATAATCAAAATATTAATTTTGAAAAACAAATTTTAAAAAATGTTTTCAAAATATAACTCTGATAATCGTACCTGAAAAATCAACCTTTAAAAGTAAAATCTAAGTCGTTCGATTAAAACACTTCAAGTTTGACCACCATGTGATAGTCAAATAGTGTGTATATGATACATGACTAAGAGCGATAGTCAACAGAAGTTAGGCAGGTGTTCAAAGATGTAAGTTTGTTATACACAAATTAGGGTTAAGGGTAAGCTGCCGAGTTTGACCAATTATGCCTTTTGACCACCGTCTATCTTCAAAGAGATCATAGTTTGTGCTATAAACCCATTGTTGATCCAACCTAAATCAAAAAGAAAAACCAAAAATTAGTTTATAACAATTGAAGAACTTGTGGATTCATGATAAGAGACACAATATATGAAGAATTAATCAACAATTTATGATCAAAACAACAAATTTTGTCAAACACGATCAAGAACACGATGAAAGATCCAAAAATCTTCAAAATCTTCAAATTTCTCCAAGAATCCTTCAAACTGATACTTCAAATCTTCTTCAAATCACCGATTAGGCTCTGATACCAATTGTGAAACCCATATTGAACAAGTAACAATAAATCAAAACAATAACTTTATTGAATATCTTGAGAAAGAAGTGCATATATGACCTAGAAATAACACATTAAATACTAACACCATTACACTGAAATCCCAAACCCATTTAGCTAACTCAAGTCCAAACCCATTTAGCTAACTCAAGTCCAAACTACATATTATAAGCCTTTTACAATTCTTTATAAAACTTTTATAAAACGTTCAACACATTTAGGACATTTATGGTCCTAACAAGGGTCCTTCTCCCCGTCGGCCTCCCACATCCACCTCCTATGCCGATCACCATCTCCGACGTCCCCAACCCATATCACTTGCCTCCCCTACCCCTTCATCATCTTCAAAGATTACGAAACTGAAGCTAACAGGTTTACTAAACTTGAAGACCAAATCCTCCTTCACTGCCACTAGATCTGCCATTTAGCACCACCATTGAATCACCACCATAGAACTCCAAACACTGTACTCACAGTGGCAGGAAAACACAGGGCAGATGGTTGTGATAGTGGGGGTGAGGGTGAGGTCGGAAGACATATTTGGTCGACAGTTGGTAGGGGTGGCTCGGTGAAGGTGGAACCGTAAGGGTAAAGTGTGAAGGGTGGGTGGAACAAATTATTAAATATGACAAAAGGACAAAAGATGTAAATAGACTAAAATACCCTTTAAGTTAACAAGGTTAACATCTTCTGTTAGTAAAAGAGAACAAAACCTTGGAAAAATGCAAACCAAAAGCCCTATTCGTGTATTTATTTTAATTTTGAAAACAGTGTGATTACAGGGGCGGAGCTACCTTATAACAAGGGTTAGCAACCGCTAACCCTCAACTTTTCAAAAAAAATGATATACTAATTTTTTAATACTTGACA
Organism: Saussurea involucrata; assembly: GCA_033807775.1. Lineage (NCBI taxonomy): Eukaryota > Viridiplantae > Streptophyta > Magnoliopsida > Asterales > Asteraceae > Saussurea > Saussurea involucrata. The sequence goes on along the minus strand of CM066320.1, from coordinate 61,236,171 downwards.
ATTCATGGGCTGAATTTACTTCTATTTAAATCCATCTTTAGGCCCATTAACTTAATACTAATAATTCATGGGGTAAATGTTTTTAAATGGGTACACCACTACACCATAGACCATACACGATTACACGTGACTTTGTTTAAAGTCAACTAAAAAAAGAAAGTCTTCCAAATTCCCAACTTTAAGTAGAGTTCCTCTCGATATAACACTTTTAATTATGAACATTGTGAATAATAGATTGTGCTGGATAAACGATTGTTTGATTTCTTATATTAAAAAAGATACTTTTATTGAGATAGATAACGAAGACATTACAAATAAGTTTTAGAAAATGAAAACTCGCCGAGGTCACTATTGAAATTATATAGGTTGGTGTTTCAACAATATACGATCATCACTTATGCTTGCTATTTTCAAAAAAAATTAATATTTTCTTTCTTTAGTTTGTTTTATTTATTTTTGCTGCTCCTTCTAGACCAAAATTCTGGCTCCGCCCATGAGTGTGAATAGAAAATGTAAAGCATAAGGACGAAGTCGGTAATTTACTCTAGAAAATAAAATGAATCACAACTTCACAACTATCTAGGTATGAGAGTAGGGGCATATTTAGGATTAGTTTGAAAGAAAAACTTTGAAAATGGAAGAACGAGAAACCAAAAGAATGAATGAAGAATATATTATATTTATTTCCAATTGAAAAATGGATGAAGAATATATTATATTTAATTCATAATTGGTAAATATATGACATGTGTAAGTTCCGAATTACTAACTAGTTGCAGGTATTTAATCAAACCTGTCCACACATACACATACCCAATTACCCATATAAAAGAGATTCTATGTTGAAGAATAAAAAAGACAATAACATATGTTTTGTTTACTTCAAAATTTGCGGGTAATAACTAATTGACGTTTTCGGCATGATTTATGGATGGATGAATTTGGGATTTTTATAATGAAAAATTTGATTTACAGCTTTTGGATGTAATCGGTAAGTCGTCAGATGCTAAAAACAAACAAAAAAGTTTTATAGACCCAGTCCGAGTTGACCCAGTCAATACGGCGTGATGTGAGTTGTACGCGTTTCATAGCTCGCCAAACAAGACTTTGAGTTAACTCGGAAAACCTTCACCAATTCCCGGCACATTTGCTTCACCGTGCCGGAGCAATTGCTCTGCATCACCAGCAACACCTTCGTCAATCCATTGCTCCTCATTGCAGTTTCCTGAGCCGTCCGATCTCTAGACATGTAACACAAGCTCCAGATCACTCCGATTCCGTACTCCGTCGCCGCCGTTGATGTTTTCATCAGCCGGTGTACGACGGCCGTTACACAGTTTTCGTCTTCAGATATCGCCGTTCGTCCCTCCGTGCACGTCGACACCATTTCGAGCATCTTCATCACTTTCTCAATCAGCGTCACTGTGTTTTCCGGACCGGAAATGACTTTACCGGCGGTTCTCACGATTCCGAGACGAACGAGCTCTTTTTTCGACTGTCGAGATGTGGAAACGCCGATTAGAGCTGCGAATCCTGCCTCCACCGCTCTCTGATCGGTTTCAGAGCTTGCTAAACGGTACAGTTCTTTTAATAAGCTGTTTTGATCAGCGATTACTCGGCGAGATTCGTTATCGAACGCCGCGAGTGATTCCAATACCCTAGCCGCACTGATCCTCGCATCCAAACCGCCTTTTTGAAGAACGAAATTGAACGGCGACAATGATGCATCGTTAGAATACAATTTGATTAATTCCTCTTTAACTCCTTTCTCAGGAAGAATCAGATCTAAAACTGTAACAACCAATTCAACTACTTCGATTTCATTACTCACTTTCCAAATCCTCGCCATCATCGGCACGAATCCGTCCAATTTCGCCAATGATTCTCTATTTTCCACTGACAATTTAGCGAAACTAACAATACTCGACAACGAACCTAACGAAACGGCTTCTGTTTGTTCGTTATTGATCAATTTCTTAATTGAATCAAAGGCGAGGTGGTTGTTGAAGGAGGCGTGTGATTCAGGACGGAGAAGGTAGGAATCGGACCAGACACGAATGAGGCGGCGGAGTGTGAGATTCGGAACGACGTCGGTTGATTGGAGGACTTGCATGGTGGCGGGACAAGTATTGTGGCCGGAATCGAGCCATTTCTGGATGCTAACACGATCGTAGGTGACGCCGGTACAAAGACTCACCGGAGATTTCATAACGTCCATTGATATTGGGCACTTGAAGAAGCTTGGGACACTCAGGTACAACTCGTTGTTCTTATCTCTCACCATTTGTGTTTCGGTGTGTGTGTTTTGTGTGGGAATCAATTGTGTGTTAGAGAGAGAGAAAGAGAGAAAGGGGGTGGGGGTTTTTTGAAGCGATGGGGAAGAGAGAGAGAGAGAGAGAGTCAAAGGGGTGGGAGGTGACGTCGTTTAGTCAATGATTCATTGTTCGGTGGGTAATTGTTTTTAATGTTTCATTTTATTGAATTTCTTATTTTTAGGTTTGACAAATTTTAAGTCACGGTTACATTAAAATAACGGAAAGGTCTAAAAGCCTCTACTGTTTTTCTTTATAATATTTTTAACGAATAAAATTTTTAATTTATTAAAATTAAATAGTTAACTTTTTTAATTTATTAAAACTGATTAATAAAATAACAGTTGGTTGAATTTGCTCAAATACATAACTTTTTGTTAACTAGAAGTCCACTCGCGCAATTCAGTTCGATATATCTCGATTTGAATGTTCTAATTTATTTTAATGTGTGGTTTTAAGAAAATAGTCATGTTTTTTTATAAATTTGTTTAAAGATTGATGTTTTTTAAGGAGTTCATGATTTGTGGATTTGAAAGTGATTAGAGATAAAAATTAATTAATAACAGTCCACGATTTAAGGATTTAAAGGTTGTTAAAGATAATTATTAATCAAATAATTAACATTAAAAATGGTAAATAAAGTTTCATTAGTTGTTTTTAAAATATTTTAAGTAATTAACATTAAATAGTGATACATGAAGCTTTTTGGGTTATTTTTAAGAGTTTTTAAAAATATTTTATAATATAGTATAGATTATACTTTATTTGTCTTTAAATAGGGAATTTAATTAAAATACCCAAAGTTTGACTTTGAGTTACCAAAATACCCATTTCTCTCCTGAATTTGCCAAAATACCCATTTTTTCTGCGACCCTGGTCCGCGATCGCGGACAGGGACCAATTTTAAAAAATTGAATCCCGCAATCGCGAAGAATAGTCTCGCGATTTGATTGTTTTGATTTTCAATTTATACTTTTAACCCCTATACTTATTTACTTACTTTACTTTATACCTTTTACTTTCATAATTTTAATTTTACATTTAACACATATAATCGTTTATTAACTAAAATACGTTAAAAAATACGTTTTAATTTTAACAAGTTACACCATTATAATCGTCTATTCGATACGTTCGAAATGAGCCAAATATTGAATATTTTTTGATTTATTTATTTTAATATATATCATATATACTACATAAAAATATTTTTTATATTTAAAATTCATATTCTTATAATTAATTATTTAATTTATGGTACTCTTATAGTTAAAATACGTTTTATTTATTTTATTATCGATGTTCCAAGTGTAAGTATTAAAAATTGGCGGAGGCTTTGTGATAGACATACATCGATCCTTTTGTGTATACTCTGTAACTGCAAATACTTCAGCTCCAAACACACATGAATCATCATTCGCCAAATACCCATTTTCACAATTCTTAAATGAGTCCAGTGATACCAACTTGTCAAAACCCTATTTCATATTCTTCTCGTGAAACCTTGTCCTATTGTCATTCACAATATCTATAAACACATACAAATAATAATAATTTAAAACGATTTAATGAATTAGTTAATATATGATTATTATGTTAATGCAATAGGAGTGTAAAACAAAATTGAAAAAAATAAGAGATGTGCCATAAATTAAATAATTAACTATAAGGGTATGAATTGTAAATATTAAAAATATTTTTATGTAGTATATATGATATATATTAAAATATACAAATAAAAAAATATTCAATATTGGGCTCATTTCGAACGTATTGAAGAGACGATTATAATGGTGTAACTTGTTAAAATTAAAACGTATTTTTTTAACGTATTTTAGTTAATAAACGATTATATGTTTTAAATGTAAAATTAAAATTATGAAAGTAAAAGGTATAAAGTAAAGTAAGTAAATAAGTATAGGAGTTGAAATTGTAAATATCAAATCAAAACTCACCAAATTGACTCAATCACGGGACTATTCTTAACGATCGCGGGATTCAATTTTTCAAAATTGGTCCTTGTCCGCGATCGCGGACCAGGGTCGTGGAAAAAATGGGTATTTTAGCAAATTAAGGAGAGAAATGAGTATTTTGGTAAGTCAAAGTCAAACTTTGGGTATTTTAATTAAATTCCCTTTTAAATAAGCATACATTTATATTTTAACTTTGTTTATTTTCAGAAGTAAAATGTCTATTTTCTTATTTTATTATTATTTATAAAATGGCGAAAAAATTATTTCTTTATTATTAAATAAGTTAGCTAAATTTTTTTAACAATTGCATATTCTCTTAAGTTAAGTATTTTTTTATAGACATTTATTTTACAATGAAAGAAGTGTTGTATTTTTATCTTTTAGATATAAATGACAATCATATGTGTTTATTATAATTCTCCTCAAATAATGAAAATAAATAGTTATTAATTTCCTCTCCGAGTATCATTTAAGTTTGGAAATAATAATAGATCATGGATAAGATATATAACCCTTTCTCAGTTTACTGTATATTGCTACAAAACTATTAATATATGGATATGTTCCAAAAAATGTTAATGGTTTAAATAGGGGTGTGCAAAACTCAACCGTACCCAAAAACCTGACCCTAAAATACCCTAACCACTCAATTGTACTCGAAGTTCAAATGGTATTTGACATAAATGTAAATATCATATAGTTTTTGTGTGTAAGAGATTTGGTACAAATTATATTACAATGAAACGTAATATAATTTGTCTGAAATCTCTTGAAATACAACAAAGCGAGGGGTTAGGGGAGAGAGAGAGGGAGAGGCAGGGATGTGAATAATCTGAACTTGGCTTCTTCTTGGGAGAATCGTTATAATGTGCCTGGTTTAGATCGTTCTTGAGAGGCATTAACTCTTGAAGGTAACATCGTTCTTGTTTTTCAATTATTCGGAGCTTTTGGGTGGTGCCCAACTTTTGGGAATTTTCAAGCATTACGACTCTCTTTCATAAATTTACTTGGCAACCCGACGTCTAAAAAACGGAGGTAAATTTGGTTTCATCAGGTTTGAAAATGTTATGGATGCTTTCAAAATGGAACGTTCTCTTAATTCTATTTGTATTGTACCTGTAAGTTGAAGGTTATTACTGCCAAGGATCCAATCAACTATCCTCTTCTCGGTCTACTCAAAGGCAAAGGATGGTCAATCCTCGAGCTTAATTTTTCTATAAAATGCTTAGAGAGATGGCAAATCTTTTGTATAGGTTGTGAATCGGAGAATAAGATGTTGTACTTAGTATGTCATACTTTTGGTTTTCCTATAAATCATAATCTCGTAGATGTTGAGACTAAAGGCATCCCTCCTGTTGCAAGTTTTCTTTTGGAGAGTGGTACCGGAAAGCGAAAATATCGAGTGTCTTAATGGTTGTCTATTTAGAGAGGGATGCGACATTTCATCATTCAAATCTCTCGAAGATATTTGTGAGGAAGAAGGAACCGAAGCTACGTGTATAAAAAGGATTAACGGTTTTAATATCTTGCTTAACATGGGAGATCGGGGTGCGGTGAAATCTATTGTTAACAAAAAAAGATCACGGTATTCATCGACGGATTAACGGTCATAATACACACACACGCACACACACACACACACATACACACATTCCTCAATAATTAGTTATATCAACTGGTTTTTCATTTGGATCAGAGAATAACTTACTAGGAAGAGTCATTGAAGTTTTCATGGGAAAGCATTGGTCAAAGTTGAATTTCTTAAGTAAATCCTTGACACGTTTACTTTGATTAATAAATATGTCATCGTTCATTTGTTTAACTTGTAACCCTAGGAAGAAATTTAACTCTCCAATCATACTCATTTCATATTTATTTTGCATTAGTTTTGAAAAGTTATCACAAAGAGAAATATCAGTAGCACAAAAAATAATGTCATGCACTTATATTTTAACCAGAATGATATCATTATCATATTTCTTTAGAAATAGGGTGTTATCAATCTTGCCATAAGAAAATTCATTTTCAAGTAGAAAATAGGAAAAAGATTCATACCATGCACGTGGGGCTAGCTTATATACATGATCTGGATACATAGGATACTCGAATCCTGGAGGTTGTTTCACGTATACTTCTTCTGAGAGTTTCTATTTAAGAAGGCACTCTTGACATCCATTTGAAATACTTTGAAGTTTTTGAAAGCTACATAAGCCAGAAAGATTCTAATGGATTCAGGTCTTACAACCAGAGCAAATGTTTCATCGTAGTCAATTCCTTCTTCTTGACAGGAACCCTAGATAACTAATATTGTCTTGTTTCTAATGACTATTCCATTTTCATCCATCTTGTTCTGAAAGATCCATTTTGTGCCAATGGTGGATTTTCCATGAGGTTTAGGAACAAGATTCCAAACTTTGTTTCGCTCATTTGAGTGGTTCTTCTTGCATGACACTTATCCAACTAGGTTCTTGAATGTCATCTTCAATCTTCCTTGGTTCTATAAGAGAGAGAGAGAGAAAGAGAGTTGACATATAGGCAAAAGTTGGCCGACCTTCTTGTTTTAACCCCTTATTTATGGCTGCCAATAATCTGTTCAGTGGGGTGACCTTTAGTCCATTTTGTGGTTGGGGGAATTCTTTTAGGTAAGTCGGATTTATTATCTTATGTTTTGCCGTATATGGGAGGAGAGTCTTCATTTTGAGGAAGAGGGTATCTTCAAAAAAGGAGGATGAGCTAGGATTGTTTAGAGTAGGTTGAATTTCAGAAGATGTAGGTGGATTCATTGGTTGATTAGAAGAAGGAGGTGGGGATAATAAAGGTTCAGAGAGAGAATCCGACATGGTGTGATAATTAGATCATAGCAGTTGCAGAAAGATCCATTCATTTAGTTCTTCTTCATTAAATGTATCCGATGATGAAGATGGTGGAGTTCCTTTTTCATCAAAGTGTACGTTTTTTCTTTGGTTGTAGACCCCAAAGGCTTTTGAAACACTGGAGTGTCCAACAAATATTCCTTCGTCGGATTTGGGATCAAACTTCCCAAGATGATCTCTATCATTGTGAATTTAACATACACATCCAAAAGTGTGAAAGAAACTTATGTTATGTTTTCTCCCATGAAAAGTTCGTATGGAGTCTTCTGATGTTTTTTCACGACGATTGATCTGTTTTGAGTAAAGCATGCAATGTTTACAGCTTCAGCCCAAAAGTAGGTAGTAAGGCAAACATCACTAATCATGGATCTGGCAGCCTCACACAAAGTTATGTTTCTTCTTTCAACAAAACCATTTTGTTTAGGGGTTCTTGCAGCTGAGAAGTTATGTTATATATCATTTTCTGAACAGAAGTCCTCACGAGTGAAATTCTTGAATCTATTCCATTATTACTTCTCAAAGATCTTACTTTAACATCATTTAACACTTCAACCTTTTTGATGAAGTGAATGATTTTCTCAGGGGATTCGTTGTTTGATTGTAATAAGAATACCCAAGTGTATCTTGATAATTCATCAACAAGCACAAGAGTGTACTTTTTACCCCCAAGACTTAACACGTTTACTGGTCAATAAAGGTCTATGTGTAGAAGATAATAAGGTGATGCGATAGAAGAGCAACTAACTAGACTTTTGATTGCTTTCCCTTTTCACAAGGTCCACATAGTTTTTCTTTTCAATAAAACAAAGGACGGAGACCTTTGACTGGACCCTTTTGAAAAAGACTATTAATAGTTCTAATGTTGAGATGAGAGAGGCGTTTATGCTATAGCCAGTTTTGTTTAGAGGATGATTTTGAGAAGAAGCAAACATTTTGAGAAGGGAACGGTTTTGCAGAAGACAAGTCAATCACATGGACATTATTTTTCCGAAATCCTGAGAGAATTTATGTGTATCCTGAAGAGATAATGGAGCAATTAATTTCAAGAAATTTTACAGAGAAGCTTTTGTCACATAGTTGACTTAAAAATAGAATATTATGTTTGAGACCATAAACATAATCAACTTTATTGAAATATATAGAACCATTAGAAAGAGTTCCATATCCAAGAGTGGATCCTTTATAGTTATCTTCAAAAGTGACCAATTGACCTTTTTCTGACACGAAGTCCTTAAGCATGGAAACATAATCAATCATATGTCTTGAACATCCACTATCCAAATGCCATATTTGAGTATGACCTGATCCTGGAATTGTTGGTCCCGAAGGGTTATACAAGTTTGTAGAAGGGGGGGGGGGGGGGGGGGGGGTTTAATACAAACACACGTTTTTACTTTTCTAAATTGTTTATTGATAAATCAAGACAATTTACAACTTGTTGCGGAACAAGATTAAGGATAAACCTAATGTAAACAAGTTAAGAACACTAAGTTTCTTGCACTAGAAAGAGTTAAAGAAATTACGAATAATAACTTAACAATAAGAGAGAAATAAGAAGATGGTCCGAGCACACTTCAAAACTGAAGTAGGGTTCTTCTTATATACTGCATGCATTTAATGCATGGTAGTATTGCTTTACACGTGGCAGCAGCTGAGTGGTTGCATGTCATTGACCTTTGTAGACAACCTTAGTAGCCGCATGGTGCATAGTGTAGAATCAGAGTTGTTGTACGATTACAGACAAAAGGGATGTCCGTTCTGACAGTTCGTACGGAGACGTGTAAGGGAGGTAAGATAATAGTAACATGCAGGGAGACTTCATGATCAGCTTTCGTTTGAGTCAGATCTTTATCAGCAAATGATAAAGTTCAGCGATTGCTGAAGTCTTCTACTTGATACTTCACGTTGAGTGGACAGGTCTTGCTTCGCTGATATCCGCATCAGTTCATGAGTAGACTTGTCGCTGGTTCATGAGCTTGATCTTCGACTTCAGCGTAGAACTTTAGTTGACGTGAAACTTGTCTTCAGAGATCATAAGTAAACAAACTAAACTATCATCGATCATCAATAGAACTGAACAGGCTCAGAGCTATATGATGATGAACCGTGTTCTCTGAATATCTAATCTAAAGAGTGAGAGTTCCTATCAGCGGTACTGTAAAGTCTTAGTACTTATCAGCGATAGTGAAACTCTAATACATATTGTTTACTTACAATTTTCACTAAGTGTCAAGAGAGGGTCATTATCAAATCACTGAGGGTTTGGATCAACAATCTCCCCCTATTTGATTATGACATATCAATAGAGAAAATTGCTATTTAATGAAAACATAAGGATACAAAGAACTCATAAAATATTTGTCCCTTTTACTGTTTTCTGGGATATTTTCAGTACAGATGGAGTAAAGTACACTCGCTGAAATTTTTCTTTAAACTTCGTAAAGATTACAGAGGAAAGTGGAAAAATTACAGGTACAACAAATAAAATTACAAGTACAGAAGATGTAGACAGATAAGGATAGAAAGAATTACAAGGCGATCATATCCGTCAAAAGGTTCTTCCTTAATGAGAAGTTCATCAAGGGTCTTTGATGTGGGAATCATCCAGTCAGGGACCGTTACACCTTGATCCTTTTTGTTCTTTGCTTCTTCAAAGATCAGGGGTTTGAGATGACGTGCCTGAATGTCGCGTCTGACTTCACATCAGTGTATTAGGTCTCTGAGTTGTTCGATGGGAGTGATTGGAAGCTCAGATATGCGTTGAAAGTGTTGATTTCCATAACAGTCTAGAAAGAAGATGCCATAGGGTTCACTTACGACTTTTCCAGGGATGAAAGTTTCACCAGGAGGCAGGGAGGTGTCAAGTACTGAGAGGTCAGGGTCACGACCAAGTACTTCTTCGCGTGAGAAACCTATACCTGTTTCATTCCGTATAGGAGGACCTGAGTCTGAGGTTTTCTTTTTCTTTGCAGAGGCCCTTCCTTGTTGAGGTGGAAGAATAGTGGAAGGAGGAATATCCACAGCAGAAGAAACCAAGTCGATCTGAGAATTTAAAATTTTCTCGACATGGCTCTTGAACTTTGAGCGAGATCGCTGAATGGCTAATTTCACTTCCAACCATTCAGAGAAACCAAACTTCTCTAATGAAGTAGCGTAGAAGGTTTGCTTGGTTTTGTCTTCTCTGAATACGTCAACTTCAACAACAGGAACGTCTACAAACGTTTTTCCTCTGATATTTACCTTGATGATTTTGGATGGTCGAGATTGATAGTTCAGCATTTCTTTACACCATTCCAAAGTCGAATCAGTTACCTTAGTCTTTTCTTCAACGATCCTTTGGGCACCATCCCATAGCTGACGTTGGACATGAATGGGAGTTCTTTTCAGCGCGGGGTCTTTCACCGATTGTTAGACAAGCTGGATGGCGAGAGCCTTATCTTTTTCTTCAGCTTCCTTCTTTTCGGCGAGTAATCTTTCAGCTCTTAAATGATCCTCGTATTCTTTCCTTGATATCCTGAACTTTGTGGGAGCAGGGATTTTGTCACGAGGAATAATGATTCGCTGATCTTCAAGCTGTTTGATCATTGCATCTCTCTTTTCTTGATCCTCTTCACTTAGCTTTTGAGGAGCCAATGAAGGTCTGTTTTGGTGAGAGAGCAGCTGTTCTTCAGGTTCATCAGTCTCAGTGGTTAAATCCAAGACTGGGATTATTTCTTCAGCTCTTGTGGCTGGGATTATTTCTGGTGTAGTCGTAGGAGCTTCAGCGGGATCCTCAAACAGGGGAGAGGACTAGCTGAAACACAGCGATTGTTTAAGTAAGAACATGGGAAGAAAGAGATAGAGAAAAGAATGTGGTTAAGTGTATAGAGGTTTTAAGGATAGAAGGATTGAGATTGAGAAGGGATAGAGGAGGGATGCAGTGTAAGGGAATAGAAGGTAGTGTACCTGACAAACTGGCTTTTGAAGCAAGATCGTCAGATTGTCTTCTTCAGCGAGGCCTTTGTTTTTGCCTTTGTCAGCTTCAGACGTTGCAGGCTTTGTCTTGGTCCGCTCCCCTGAAGGTTCTTTTATCTCGATCCCTTTTTGAGCTGGGGCTTTTGCAACAGACTGGACGTAGAAGAAGTCATCATCATCATCATCATCTTTGGGGGATGATGATGGTTCTTCATCAAAGATGTCGACAGGTTCATCGTCTTCAGCTTCTTCTTCAGACTCGACCTCTTCAGCATAAGGTTCGGTCACGTCAGCAGCAGCTTCCTTAAGTTGCTCATCGAGTTGCTCCCCCTCAGATACAGAGGGAGGTTTCTCGGTTTCCTTAGGGTTTTCAACTCCCTGAAGTTGTGAAGTAGAAGTAGTAGCAGCAGCAGTTTCAATACCCTCCCCCTCAGCATTATGGGGAATGTCTTCTTTAGTCTTCTCCCCCTCTTCCACATTATGGTTGGGGGATGTAACAGATTATTCAGCAGCAACAGTGTGTATTTGGTCCCTGTCTTCTAGGCCAGAGATCCCAACACAGTTCTCAATCGTTGCTAATCTGACTTCCAGGCCAGTTATCGCAGGATTGATCTTTTGAAGATCCTCTCGATCGACCAGAGTAAAATGAGAAGTTAGGGCATTCAAGCGATCGAGTACTTTCTGAACAATTTCTTTGACGGCGGAGACCTCAGTTTTGATCGTGGAGACTTCACCCTTAAGAGAACCAACCTCTGTCTTCAATGATGTGACTTCATTGGACAGAGTGATGAAGTTTGTTGAAAGTGAGGTGGTGGCGGTTGAATTGTCAGCGAGGGTGGTAGCAAATTGAGCAATGCTACCATCCATCTTCTCCAGATCAGCTTTGGAGGCTTTCGTATCAACGATCTCGGTCAACCTTTTGAGTTTCTCTCCAGTGTCTGTAACCGCTGAAGAGATCGTGGAGAGAATGGTGTTGTAATTTTCCACCTTTGTTTTCAGGGCCTTCAGAAAGGTGTTGATATCCCCCAAATTAGGACCTGAAACAGTTATTAACTTATGAACAGAGAAAAGCTCAGAAGTTTGGGGTTGAGAGAAAGAAGTTTTTGGGATAATGTGTATACCTGCAGGCGGGTTGGCGAAATTGTCGAAGCCTCGTAACCCTGAGTAGGTTTCATAGTCGTCTTCAATAGTTCCCTGACGACTGGAACTACCTGCAGGTCCTGTGTTTTGTTCTATCATCCTCTGAAGATGTTCAGCAGTAGTGTCGCTGAGGACGATGTTTGTTGAGGAGAATAGGGGAAGAGATTGAGTGACCAAAGGAGAGGTGGGAGGAATGATGGTTGAGAAAGTGGGTTGGGTGCGGGGTTCAGCGTTGGATTCGCTGAAAATCACTTCAGTCTGTAGAGAGGCTGAAGGAGGTGGGTTCATTTCCAAGTTTATAACTTCAGCGTTTAGAGACGCTGAAGCCGGGATGGAAGGGGTGGCTTGTTCAGCTGTGGCAGAGCGTACCACAGAACTTTCCATCAGCTCTTCAAGATGAGTTGTGGAGTCTTTAGCGTGTGAATGTTGGGGGGGGGGGTTGCTCCTTGGTTTTCTTGATTCTTTTGGAACCAAGTTGGGAAGATGAGTGTTTCCTTTTTCGAGAAGGAGTGGAGGGTGCAGCGTGGGTATCAGCGGTGGGGATTTCCATTGAATGAGCTGCAGAAGTAGAAGAAGGAGGATTGAGAAGAGATAAGATAGTAGAAAGACTGTACCTCGTTTTCCAGCGGCTTGAAGTCGAGCACCTTAGGGCCAACCTGAGAGAGCCTCAGATCACCCTCTTTTGGGTACTTCTCGCCAAGTCCTTGTTGAAAGACGGCGCTGATGAATCTGGGATAAGGAACCCATGAAGGTCTTTCAGCCATATCCACTCTGAATGCAAGGTCGTCGTAGATGATTGAGGCCCAGTCATCATTTAGACCTTTCAGCAATGCATAGCCCATTGCTTGCTGAGGTTGAGCAGCTTGATCAGAAGAGCCACTCTTCGCTGTCATGCAGCTTATCAGATGTGCGAAGATGAAGTTCATCTCGCTGGGCATTTTGGACTTCTTGATCATGGTCAGTTTCTTCTCAGGCTTCTTGTCCCTTCCAGTGTCCCATGCGTAACCCATTGCATCGAAGAATGCAGTGATGGCTTCGCTATCAGCATAATTTTTGTGGTTTGGGAGAGGGACAAAGCGGTTTTCTTTGGTAGAGGTAGGAAGACTCAGTGCTTTCCTGATAATGGCAGGGTTGATTTTGCTGGTGCCAAATTTGGTGTCACACAGAATGGAGTCAACGATCTTCGTTGGGTCTTTGGCATGGGGTACCTGAGCTCTTCTGGCAGTATACCAGAACTGAGATAGTAGGAATTGATGAGCATGGGGTGTAATCGTCAGGGCTGTAGATAAGCAACATGTTTTGAGGTAATTCACAGCATCATCCAGATGTGTGACTTGCTTTCGAGGAGGAAACTCGAAAAGCGCATGGAGGTTGTTCGATTTTGAAAAATCGACTTCCTCAAGCTTGAACTTGACCTGAGGAGCTTTGACGAGAGTCAGTTTCTTTGCAGCAGTGGATTTCTCAGCGGTAGGAGTAGGAATATAAGATGCCATTTCTGTTTAACATATCAACTATGAACATAGATAAAGAATAGTCTTAATGTGAAAGATTTTCCAATAAGATGTTTTCGAATTTTGTCCATTTCATTCAGACAAAAATGTCTTAATGAAGATTAGGGTTTTCTTGTTTTGAAAAAGAAAAGCAAACCCAGTAAAAGTCTTGTTTTCCATTTTCCTTTAGATAAGGATTCTGGAAAAACGAATGAAGAACAAGTTTAAGATTTTGAGTTTTAAACTTGAAGAACAACCATGAAAAGGTTGTCTTCATAAAACCATGAAAGAAATGATTTCATTTTAGAAAAGGTTTCTTTTGTTTGATCTGTTAAAAGCAACAAGAAGATCAGAAACAAGTTAAAATAGGTAAATAATGAGAATATTAACCTGGTTGTCGAAGAAGAAGATGAACAGTTTTCTGGAAAAACTCGAGTTCAATAAGCAATAGTAAATCTTTTATTTCTTGGAGAAGAAGTTCGCGTAAAGAAAAAATATAAACTCAAAATAGTTTATATAGTGAGATTTGAGAGAGAGAGAAACTAGAGCGGGAAAGTTTTTTATCATGACACAGACACGTGTTTGCATTTGATTGGATGGTAAACGAAACGTGCAAACGTGTGTCAGAAAAAGAACGTGCCAGGGTTTATCCGTTGTGATGATGTCACAAATGTCCTTTCATATTTTAGGATGTCTCTGAGGTTTTGAAAGCTCAGGGACTATTTTAAAAAAAACATGAAGCACTGAATAGAAATATCAGTGTTAGTTTTAGAAATTTCAAAGTATCGTTGTTAAGGAAGATATATTCAGCGATGTGATTTGTTTTGAAATCTTGCATTTACATGCGAATGTCAGCGAGTAAAGAGAGACATACCTTGATATCAGCGAATCAACTTTGTTCAGAGAGAAGATGCTAGAGTGGGTTATATAAGTTGGTTTTATCCGATCGCTGATCAAATGTGAACTACTGAAGATTTTACTCTTCAAAGTTCAGCATTCCAAGCTCGCTGATGAGAAAGTTGAATCTTGTCTCATCAAGAGGTTTGGTAAACAGATCAGCTAACTGAAAATCAGTTGGGATAAAGTGAAGTTCTATATCACCATTCATCACATGATCTCTGATAAAATGATACCTGATTTCGATATGTTTGATCTTTGAGTGTAGTACTGGATTGTTGGCTATAGCGATGGCACTTGTGCTGTCGCAATAGATTGGAATTTTCGAGAGCTGAATGTCATAGTCTAGTAGTTGATTTCTCATCCACAAGACCTGAGAACAACAACTTCCAGCGGCTACATACTCAGCTTCAGCAGTTGAGGTGGACACTGAGTTTTGCTTTTTACTTATCCAACACACCAGCTTTCCACCCAGGAGCTGACAGCCTCCTGTGGTGCTTTTCCTATCCAATTTGCAGCCTGCAAAATCACTATCTGAATAGGCGATTAGATCAAACCCTTTGTCTTTGGGATACCAAAGACCTAGGTTCATAGTACCCTTAAGGTAACGAAAGATTCGCTTTACAGCGATCATATGAGATTCCTTAGGTTCAGCTTGATATCGTGCACACAAACAGGTTGCGTACATAATATCGGGTCGGCTAGCTGTAAGATACAAGAGAGAGTCGATCATCCCACGGTACAGCGTGACATTAATAGGTATTCCATTTGAATCCTTGTTTAGTGTCAGCGGTGGTGACATAGGGGTTTTCATAGCTGAACTCTGAGTTAAATCGAATTTCTTCAGCATATCTTTAACATACTTTCTCTGATTAATGAAAGATCCTTTTTCATTCTATTTTATCTGAAGACCAAGGAAATATGTTAGCTCACCCATCATACTCATTTTATACTCTTCTTTCATTCTATCAGCGAAACGAGTACAAAGGTCAGTGTTAGTAGAACCAAATATAATGTCATCAACATATATCTGAACAAGAATGATATAACCTTTCACTATTCTGGAAAATAGAGTTTTGTCGATTTTACCTCGCTCAAAATTTTCAATTAGGAGATAAGAGGATAAAGTGTCATACCATGCACGTGGAGATTGCTTTAAGCCATAAAGTGCCTTATCCAGTTTATAAACATAACCTGGATGCTTAGGATTTGAGAATCCTGAAGGTTGTTCCACATAGACTTCTTCATTCAGCTTTCCATTGAGAAATGCTGACTTAACATCCAATTGATATACGTTGAAGTCTTTGTGTACAGCGTATGCTAAGAATAGACGAATAGATTCTAGTCTAGCCACTGGGCAAATGTTTCGTCGTAATCTATGCCTTCCTCTTGTCTATATCCCTGAGCAACAAGACGAGCCTTGTTGCGGGTTACAGTTCCATGTTCGTCCAACTTGTTTCGATAGACCCATTTAGTGCCTATCACTGTCTTGTCAGTTGGTCTTCGAACAAGATTCCAAACTTTGTTTCTTTCGAATTCAGTCAGCTCTTCTTGCATAGCGCTGACCCAGTTTGGATCTTTGAGGGCATCATCTATTTTCTTTGGTTCAATCAGAGAAATAAAGTTAACAAATAAACACATATTACCTGCACTTCGTCGAGTCTGAACACCAGCGTTTGGATCACCAAGGATTTGATCAATTGGGTGATTTACAGTCCATCGCTGAGCCGGAGCATGAATCGCTGACTCAAATTGAACTGGAAGAGCTGAAGATGAGGATTCCGCAACTTCTGGAATATCAGCCAAGATAGGAGTAGGTGCAGATGTCATCTCATTCACTGATTGCTGAGAAGTAGATGGAATGTCTGAGACATTTGGTTCAGAAGCATGCATAGTGTTTAAAGGAACAATTGAGACCCATGATGTTTCAGCTTCACTATTCTGCATGTTTGGGATGATAGTAGGACCATCATCTTCAACGGTATGAGTATGAGGAGTGGGAATATCTTCTGAATCACCAAGATGAGAAAACATCCATTGATTCAGTTCTTCAGTATCAGCAGAAGGTCGAGAATTCGCTGAACGGGATTCGTCAAAGGTGACGTGAATAGTTTCTTCAACAGTTTGTCTTCTTCGATTGAAGACTCTGAAGGCTTTGGAGACTGAAGAGTATCCAAGAAAGATTCCATCATCAGCCTTAGGATCAAACTTTCCAAGGGCATCTTTGTTGTTCAGTATGAAACATTGACATCCAAAGATGTGAAGAAAGCTAATTGAAGGCTTTCTCCCATGAAAAAGTTCATAGGCTCTTTTATTAAATCTTTTGACTATCAGCGACCTGTTTTGCGTAAAACAAGCAGTGTTGACATCTTCTGCCCAAAACTGAGTAGGCAGATGAGAATCGCTGAGCATTGAACGTGCAGCTTCAATAATAGTTCTATTTCTTCTTTCAGCGACTCCATTTTGTTGCGGTGTTCTCACTGAAGAAAAGTTGTGAGAAATACCCTTGCTCTCAAAGTAGGAATCAAGAGAACTGTTTTTGAATTCAGTCCCATGATCACTCCTTATTGAGCGAACGGTCAAGTTGTTCAGGGTTTCCATCTTCCTGACAAAGGTGATGAGTTCTTCAGGGGTGTCACTCTTAGAACGGAGAAACATAACCCATGTATATCGAGAGAATTCATCAACTATGACCATTGTATATTTCTTTCCAGCGATAGATTGTTTGTTAACAGGGCCAAACAAATCCATATGGAGAAGTTGTAGAGGAGATGACACTGAGAAAACTTGCTTTGACTTAAAGCTTGCTTTGGTCTGCTTGCCTTTCTCACACGCTGAACATAAGGACTCTTTGGCGTATGAGTGCCGAGGTAGACCAGTGACTAACTCTTTTGAAGAAAGAGTGTTCAGTGTCTTGTAGTTGAGATGAGAGAGCCTCTTATGCCATAGGCAGTTGACATCAGATGAGGCTTTTGAGAAGAAATAGGAGTTCTCAGTGGTTGTTGAGTCCATGTTTATTACATAAACATTTTCCAAACGATAACCGCTGAGAGCTATCTTCTCCTTTTTGTCAGCGACGAAGCAGGATTCCTTAGTAAAGATTACTTTGTTATCCTTGTCGCAAAGCTGACTGATGCTTAGAAGATTATGCTTCAGCCCTTCAACATATGCGACTCTTCTGAAGGTTGTTGTACCATTAGAGAGTACACCAAACCCTCCGGTATGTCCTTTTCCATTTCCACCGAAAGTTACAGAGGGACCCTTCTCTTCTTTGTACTCAGTAAGCAGGTTCTTCTTACCAGTCATGTGTCTAGAGCATCCGCTATCGAGATACCAGATACCTTTCTTAACCTGCATTACAAAGGAAGATTAGTTTTTCTTGGGTACCCACTTAACCATGTGTACACACTTGTCAGTGGGGGTAGAAGAGGAGGTGGAAGGTTCAGCAGCCTTCGCAGCATTTGAAGATTCAGCTTTGTCAGTCTTCACTTTGGTTAATTTCTTAACCTCAGTGGTCTTCTTTGCCTTGGGGGCAATGATCTTCACCTTAGCTATCTTTTCAGCTTGAGTGGCTGTGGGGCACTTACTAGCAATATGATTGGTAAGTCCACAATGATAACATTTCCTATAACTAAAAGTAGTTCTAGGACCATTTGCATGCTGAGCTTTTGATTTTGAATTTGAAGGACCAGCACCAAGTAAGCTATTGGCTTTTGAAATGGGAGGAACATTCAGTTCTTCGGATTTCTTACCAATAATTTCCACTTTGATTCTAGGAGTAGATCGCTGAATAGATCCACGCTGAATAAATCCGGGGATCTTATTATTTGAACCAGAGGGATAAGTCACTGAAGCTTTAGAAGCATTCAGCTTTGGTACAGAGGTACCCTTCTGAAGATTTTGATTAAAAATAATTCCTTTACCTTTGTTTTTAAAGACCGAGGTAGGTTTTGGATAAACAAATTTTTCTTTACCTTTAGAAGTTAAGGTAGAGATTTCCTCAGGGATAGGCGGTTTAGAAGAGGAACACTGAGATGAGAAAGTGTCAGGGATAGAGGATACGAACATTCCAAACTTAAGCATGGAACGGTCAGTGGTTGGTTCTAGAGTATCAGCTTTGTAACCAAGACCACGTTTATCACTCAGGGGAATCTGAGACTTAATTATCTCAGTGATATTTGTTGAGGAATTATACCATCCATCAACAGTAGCTTTTTCAGCTTTTAAAGCAACAATAGCTTCTTCGCGCTCGATTTTGACTAGCTGATTTAGGTGAACTTGATCTTTAAAATCTTATTCAATTTTAGA
This sequence comes from Saussurea involucrata, assembly GCA_033807775.1. Lineage (NCBI taxonomy): Eukaryota > Viridiplantae > Streptophyta > Magnoliopsida > Asterales > Asteraceae > Saussurea > Saussurea involucrata. The sequence continues at coordinate 61,217,224 of CM066320.1, read as the reverse complement.
AAGATTTTCTATTTGAAGGTGACAGTTTTTAAGCTGTTCAGCGAGATCAAGGTTTTGATTTTCAACAATAGTTTTGCCATTCATGGCTTCATATAAACTGCTAGTCAGGAGATCGATCTTTCGAAGACTATCAGCTTCATCAATATTTAAAATATTGGTAAAGAAGGAAGGTGATACCTTAGTAGCAGAGGTTGAAGTAGAGGGAATGTCAGAATTTTCTTCCTTATCTTCAAGTTTGGCCATGAGAAATTGATTGGGTTCATCATCATCTTCAGAGTCAGATGATTCTTCTTCGTCAGAGGCAGCCCAATCATAGTCAGCCATAAGGCCTTTGCCTTTCTTCTTAAAGGTTTTCGGCTTTGAATACCTTTCTTTCAGCTTTTTGTATTTTTCATCTCTAGTCCTGTGAGTAAAGTTTTTCTTGGGAAAAGCTGAGGGTCTAGAGACTTTCTTTGACTTGCACTCGCTAGCAAAATGTCCTATCTTTTCATAGTTATAGCAAGTAGCAGTAGCCTTATCAACAGGGGTTAATGATCTTGGCTTGTCAGTAATAGCAAGAGGTTTATTCATTTTGAAATTACTCTTTCTAGCAAATCTCCTGAATTTATTAGCTAGGAATGCCAGAGTTTCATCATTATCTGAAACGTCAGAGTCTGATGATCTTTCAGAGTTAGTTTCCAACTCAGTGACAGTGATAGTCGATCGCTGAGTGGAAGGTGACTCTGAGAATAAAGCAACAGGGGTGCTTTTGGAATCTTTTACCAGATTCTTCTTAAGATGACTCGATTGCTCATGATTCAGCATCATGCCATATAAGGTAGAAAGGGTCATTGATTTTAGATCATTTGACAGCTTGAGACACATAGAATAACTGTCCCAGCTTTCAGGTAAACATTCTAATAACTTTGTCAGTACTTCAAAGTTAGAATATTCCTGACCAACAGTTTTCAGACCTATTATTAAGCAGTTAAAATGTTGGTGTACTTCAGAGAGAGTTTCATTCTTACCACAAATGAAGCTTTCGTACTGTCTTACCAGGTTGATCTTTCGAGAGTCCTGGACTTCGGAAGTACCTTCATACTGAACACAGATTGTGTCCCACATAGCTTTTGAGGTTTTCAGGTTCATGACGTAAAGGTAGACTTCGTCAGGAAGAGCCATGGAGAGTATGGATCTGGCTTTGGTGTCGATAGCCACTTTCTTCTTATCTTCATCAGTCCACATATGAATTTCCTTGGGAATCAGCCTTTCTGGAATAGCAGGTCTATTCTCAGCGGCCGGAACTGCAGGATCAATTCTTATAGGAATATATGGGCCGTTTTCAAGATAGTAAGGCATAGTAGGGTCTACACCTTCTAAGAAGAGAATCATCCTATTTTTCCATAGATTAAAATTATCTCTGGAGAATCTAGGGGGTTTTGCAAGAGAACCGTTGTCAATATAGTCGGTGTTTGTGTTGGTAGCCATTTTAAGAAATAGCAAGGAAGAGAAATCTTAGTATAGATCAGATCTTGTTTATGAGATTAAACAAATCTGCTCTGATACCACTTGTTGGTCCCGAAGGGTTATACAAGTTTGTAGAGGGGGGGGGTTGAATACAAACACACGTTTTTACTTTTCTAAGTTGTTTATTGATGAATCAAGACAATTTACAACTTGTTGCGGAACAAGATTAAGGATAAACCTAATCTAAACAAGTTAATAACACTAAGTTTCTTGCACTAGAAAGAGTTAAAGAAATTACGAATAATAACTTAACAATAAGAGAAAAATAGGAAGATGGTCCGAGCACACTTCAAAACTTAAGTAGGGTTCTTCTTATATACTGCATGCATTTAATGCATGGCAGTATTGCTTTACACGTGGCAGCAACCGAGTGGTTGCATGTCATTGACCTTTGTAGACAACCTTAGTAGCCGCATCGTGCACAGTGTAGAATCAGAGTTGTTGTACGATTACAGACAAAAGGGATGTCCGTTCTGACAGTTCGTACGGAGACGTGCAAGGGAGGTAAGACAATAGTAACATGCAGGGAGACTTCATGATCAGCTTTCGTTTGAGTCAGATCTTTATCAGCGAATGATAAAGTTCAGCGATTGCTGAAGTCTTCTACTTGATACTTCACGTTGAGTGGACAGGTCTTGCTTCGCTGATATCCACATCAGTTCATGAGTAGACTTGTCACTGGTTCTTGAGCTTGATCTTCGACTTCAGCGTAGAACTTTGGTTGACGTGAAACTTGTCTTCAGAGATCATAAGTAAGCAAACTAAACTATCAGCGATCATCAATAGAACTGAACAGGCTCAGAGAGGGTCATTATCTAATCTAAAGAGTGAGAGTTCCTATTAGCGGTACTGTAAAGTCTTAGTACTTATCAGCAATAGTGAAACTATAATACATATTGTTTACTTACAATTTTCACTAAGTGTCAAGAGAGGGTCATTATCAAATCACTGAGGGTTTGGATCAATAGGAATAGTTGAGACATTATTGTCTAAATTTGCATCCAAACAAGAATCTTAAGGATTTTGTAGAAGTGACTAGTTTTAGTTCTTGTTTGATGTTTGAGAAGAAAAATAGGGTTAATGGAGGGAAGAAGATATAGTTTATAAAATATAGATGAAAAATTTATACCTTTGTAAGATCACTTGGTTACAATATGATCAACTTGCATGTTCTCACATCTCCTTCTGTTCGAAGAAGAAATTTTCAGAGAGAATACCCATAAAGTACCAATTTGTCATTATATCTTTAACATAGATCTTTAACATAGCTCTTTGAGTCATTCCTGTTGATCCAAACCCTCAGTGATTTGATAATGACTCTTTGAGAAACACTTAGTGAAAATTGTAAGTAGACAACATGTATTGGAGTTTCACTATCGCTGATAAGTACTATGTCTCTACAGTACCGCTGATAGAAAACTCATGCTTTTTAATTTAGACATTCAGTGAAACTGTTAATCAATAAAGCGCTGAGCCTGTTCAGTCTTGTTGGTGATCGCTGATAAGTTTAGTTGTTCACTTATGATCCCTGAAGACAAGTTTCACGTCAACTATGTTCTACCCTGAAGTCGAATATCAAGCTCAAGAACCAGCGACAAGTCTACTAATGAACTGATGCGGATATCAGCGAAACCAAGACCTGTCCACTCAACGTGAAGTCACAAGTAGAAGACTTCAGCAATCGCTGAGCTTTGTCACTCGCTGATAAAGTACTGTTCAACGAACGCTGATCATGAGGTCTTCCTCTACAAGTTACTTTTGTCTTACCCCCTTGCACGTCTCCGTACAAACTGTCAGAACGGACCTGCCTTTTGTCCAGAATCGTACAAACAACTCTAATTCTACACTGTTCATCATGCGGCTACTAGGTTGTCTACAAAGGTCAAACCATGCAACCAATCAGCTGCTGCCACGTGTAAAGTTGTACTGATGTGCATTAAATGCATGCAGTATATAAGAAGAACCCTACTTCAGAAATGAAGTGCTCGGCCATTCTTCTTCTCTCTACTACTTAGTGTTAGAACATTAATCTTTAATATTCTTATTTCCTTTCTGTCTTAATTCTAGTGCAAGAAACTTAGTGTTCTCATAACTTGTTTAGATTAGGCTTAGTCCTTAATCTTGTTCTGCAACAAGTTGTAAATTGTTTGATTATATCAATAAAGAATTTAGAAAAGTAAAATCTGTGTGTTTGTATTCAACCCCCCCTCCCTTCTACAAACTTGTATAACCCTCCGGGACCAATAAGTGGTATCAGAGCAGATTGTTTAATCTCATAAACAAGATCTTGCTTATACTAATCATTTCTCTTCCTTGCTATCTCAATAATGGCTACCAACACAAACACAAACTATATTGACAATGGTTCTCTTGCAAAACCCCCTAGATTTTCCAGAGATAACTTTAGTCTGTGGAAAAATAGGATGATACTGTTCTTAGAAGGTGTAGACCCTACTATGCCTTACTATCTCGAAAATGGCCTATATATTCCTGTTAGAATTGACCCTGAAGTTCCAGGCACTGCTACTAGAGCTACCATTCTTGAAAGAGTCGTGCCTAAGGAACCTCACAATTGGTCTGAAGAAGATAAGAAGAAAGTGGCTATCTACACCAAAGCCAGATCCATTCTTTCTATGGCTCTTCCTGACGAAGTCTACCATTCCGTCATGAACCTGAAAACCTCCAAAGCCATGTGGGACATAATCTGTGTTCAGTATGAAGGTACATCTGAAGTCTTGGACTTAAGAAAGATCAACCTGGTAAGACAGTACGAAAGCTTCATTTGTGGTAAGAACGAATCTCTCTCTGAAGTACATCAGCGTTTTAACTGTTTAATTATAGATCTGAAAACCGTTGGTAAGGAATATTCTAACTTTGAAGTTCTGACAAAGTTCTTAGAATGTTTACCTTAAAGCTGGGACAGTTATTCAATGTGTCTCAAGCTATCAAAGGATCTAAAATCTATGAATCTTTCTACCTTATATGGCACTATGCTCAATAATGAGCAGTCATGTCATCTTAAGAAGAATCTTGTAAAAGATTCCAAAAGCACCCCTGTTGCTTTAATCTCAGAGTCACCTTCCACTCAGCGATCCACTGTCACTATCACTGAGTTGGAAACTAACTCTTAATGCTCATCAGATGCTGACTCTTCAGATCTTGATGAATCTATGGCTCTCCTATCTAATAAGTTCAGGAGATTCGCCAAAAAGAAAATTTTCAGAAAGAACAAACCCCTCGCACTTACTGACAAGCCAAGATCATCAACTCCTGTTGATAAGGCTACTGCTACTTGCTATAACTGTGAAAAGATAGGACATTTTGCTAGCGAGTTGGTACGTGCGAAATGTGTGTTTTAATCGCAGTGGGTTGCAAACTGTCCACAGTGGGAAGTGCAAGTGTACACTATCCACTATGATCGTCACAACAAGTAATAGTTGGTAAAATACCAGAATCGAATCCACAGGGACTGGACAATCAAGACAATACGGTTCTTATGAGCTCCTTTTACAGGTTTCAATTAGAGAGGAAAATAATACTTTGGTTTGGTTGGCGAAATAGCTACTTTGACGATTTTACTAAGATTAAAAGGAGGAATGGAGGTTAGATTTTCCCTAGATTTTATACAAAATACTCGGTCCTAAAAAGTGATCCTTGTATTCGAGGTAGACATTTTCGCTAGAAAAGCCCGGTTACAAAATACTCACACCGTTTAGATAAAAATCCCATACTCTTAGTACTTATTGTTTTGTCAATGGTAATCTCAAGAATGGACCTTTTCAGGTCTCGATGGAATGTGTAGATACAAATACTCTAAGTGTTTTTAATACACAAATTAGCTTGCCTACTACTCCAGTGGGTTGAGATTTGCTCACTGTACCGACCTCACTTTCGTAAGTGTCATAAGAATTCTTTCGAATCCCCTAGCATCATTCAAGCTCGTGTCACTACATTCTACTTATTTCTAAGTTAAGAACTAGACTTTAGATCCTTGCAAGTGATCGGCTTGTTCGCATCCTTGGGTAAATATCGAGAATGAATGACCAAAACAACAAATATTCTAAATATAAAGATTACTCAAGCATTTTTAATAAAATCCAGGTACTTCTCCTTCCTACATCCCAAAGGATGTTTAGCCCATACTTGAAGTAAAGAAAGCAAAAGAGTAGAAGTTGCACATAATTAAACTGAAAGTGACTTGAATAGAACTCACAGTGGGGAACGAGGGTTCGTCCCTGTCACTGTGTATTGCGAACTACAATTAAGCTAAGAAAGTAAATTACTGAAAATTAAAGCTAGTTACTGCAGTAAATATAAGACTAAAGCTAATGTGGTAGTTGAGAGAATTTAAGGCTAAGCAAAAACTCAAGGATCCTAATAAATGATACCCAAGTGCTCCTTTATATACTAGGAGAAGGAGTTGGGTATTACACAAAAGAGGTGGGTCTTCCAATGGGTAAAGACTGCTGTGTTGTGGCAGAAATCAGTTCCTTGTGTAATCCTTTTACCCAATGGACTCTTTTCCAAGTCAATCTCCAAGTACAAGGAGGTGTACTTGATGCTATCTCCAATGAAAACTACCTTGTACTTCTCCAGCCCATATTTTCCTGCCATTTGAACCTTCTAAACTCCAGGTTTTATATTTCCAGCCCATGGTTTTCTTTTGTTTTCTTGATCTGCTCGAAGAGCGGGGAACCGGAGTGGGCACAACAGTGGTCACTGCAGGATAAAACGTGAAAAACACCCAAATCCTACCAAATAATTTATTAAAGACCATGGTTCACTCCTTTTGCTCGTTTTCGTGAAATATACCAAGAATGGGGGTTTTAAGAATTGAAATGGCTAAAATTGACAAAATAAAGTGGAAAATAAATGGAAATAATAACTCTAAAAATAGAGTTATCACAACCTCAAACTTAAACCATTACTTGTCCCCAAGTAATAAAAAGAAAGAAAGAAAATGAACAAAATGCAGTAGAACTTTTAGGGACTTACATACTTCTTGACTTGAATGGGCGTTGATCTCCTTCCTTCAATACTTCCTTCGGTTCCAAACTTGAAAATTTCACTTTTGTGTTTGACGAAATCTTTCCCTTGTTTTCCATTAATCAATAGGGCTTTCTTGGGTTCGACGGGTTTATGGCTTTGAATATTTTCCCAAGGGTTTTTGGCAAGTACTTCCAAACATGGACCGAAAATCTCGCTTGGAGATTTTTATTTCAAGAAGTGGGTGTTTTGGATTTTTATTGGGTATGTACGCACACTTTCAGGCTTTATTTAGTTATGGTTATTTTTGTGAAAGTGGGTATTCCGATGGTCCAGAATAGGCACACCATCTTTTTCTGGGAGTGAACACTTTGATGGTCCAGAAAGGCACACCATCAAATTTGTTAGTGACACTCCGTTTTTCTTCTATTTTTGTATTTTTGTGTTTATCTCTTTTTTTTGGAGGTGGGTATGGTTTACCCACCTCAAACTTAGACTTCACAGTCTCCCCAGTGTGGGCAAACTGGAAGTCACTCTGGAAGTTCCCACCTCAAACTTAAAATCTCACAGTGTCCCCACTGTGACATTGAATTAACGAACAAAGGTGGTGGTTTGGGGTACAAAAAGGATCGTGTTTGGATGCGAAAAACGGCCTATATCATTTCATGGTATCAAGTTGAGATTCGTACTTACAAAAGGGACCTTTTTAAGTCGGAAGCCGAAAGTTGTACCTTGAAATGGAAACGAGATCAAACAAGCATTCAAACAACAAATATGTTAGTACCCAAAAGTACCTACCTAGTGGTAGGATTTCAGAAAGCCTAGCCATAGGCACAAAATATGAAACAAACACAAAATAAAATTGTTTTGGGAGCAAACGAGATAAACCATTGTTTTAACAAACCATTCAGGGGGTTGAGGTTGCATCTGGTGAACTGGCGGCGTCATCTTCATCAAATTCATCATCGCTAGCATAAGTCGGGCAAATATCCTCAGGAAAATCTGGAGCTGAGCAGCTAGCACCGGGTTGGCCTCCTTCATCATCAGGCCCATCACCTCATCCCGTTCTCTTGTATACATCCAAAATTTCTGCGTGGCCCGGTTCTGATATCGCTGCTCACCTTCCAGCAACTCGATCCTGTATGTGAGCTTCTTCAAAGCTGCCAAGATCTCTCCCATTTGGTTGCTTGACGATCCTGCCTCGGTTGAATGGAGTGGTGTACGCGGTGTTCTCACAACATGCTCCTCAGCAGTGGTCACAGTGGGGTGAACAGTCCCCATTGTGGGGATATCTTCTTCTGGTTCAGATGGAGGAGTGGTGACGTACCTTCCCATCTTGCGGATGGTTTGTGCGCTGTTGTTGCTTGTGGAGTCAAACCACTGATCCTCCACTGCTGAGGGTACACCTGCGTCTATCATTAGTAACGTAATGAGGCAAGGAAGGGGCAAGACTACCTTCTTTCGGTTCCGAGCTTGATCGATGGCCGCATTTATAACAATCCCGACGTTGATCTTTCTTCCAGTGAGGAGGCAGTACAACAAAGAACATTTATGCATAGACAATGTGGTATCGTGCGATGTCGGGGATAAAGAGGCACGGAGAAATTGGAACCAAACAGCGGCCTCGGTAGTGAGGGAGCTAGCGTTTAGGCACCTTCTCTGGCCGTCTTTATTCCACGGCTTCCCCTCGGCTGCTATTTCGCGCAAAACGAGATCTTCATCCGCCGGGGTCATTTTCTTTAAAAACTGGGCAACTCACACATCCGGGTTCCTTCTTCCTAATACCCGGTTAATCGTTCCTGGATTATAACTCACTTGTTTTCCCCGAACTACCACAGTGGGATCCTTTGCTTGAGAGGCCTCAGCGTAAAATTCACGCACTAACGAGGCATTCGCGCGTCGATTGACTGCGGCAAAAATCGACCAGTCTTGCGCTACAATCCTATTCTTAACAAATGGGTTGGCCTCAACAAACTCAGGGTCGAAACCCCTCTCCAACTTCAGTTTCTGTGTAGCAATGCACTCATAGTGGGCAGCCACCTCCGGAGTGGTGAACTGCCTGGGCACCCCACTGGGGGCATGCGCAGTGCCCACTGTGGATTGATGTGGGTTTTGGGTTTGAACTTGGTCATCCCCAACATCAACCTCAACAGAAGATGAACTCAAAGAGGGTTGAAGATTTGTACCTTTCTTTGACGGTTGTTTTGCCGGCCTTTTTGTCGGGTGTTTCAGAGCTTTGGTCACCGCAGACATGGTGACCACGCCTTTCATCCTCATGGCCCGCAGAATTGGGTTTTCCCCACTGTGGGCATCCTTCCTCACTGTCTGTCTTTCAACATTATCCCCAAGCTTGCGGTATTGTTCCTGATAGTCATCATCAACCTTCCTCTGAAACTCCACTTCTTCAGCAAAAATCTCTGCCTCAGCCCTTTTTCTTTCTTCCTCAAAAATCCTTTCCTTCTCAACCTTTAACCTTTCTTCTTCCTATCGACGCCTCCTCTCGACCTCTTCCTTTCTTTTTCTAATGGCTTCCATTTTCTGTTTGAACTCCTATGCTAACCGCCTCTCTTCTTCTTCGGCTAGAAGTGCCTCGGTCTCGAAATGGGTGACACTGGTGTCCGAGACTCGCGAGGATGAAATAGCCTTTGGGCTTTCGTGCCTTGAAGAACCTTCGTCGGCCGCATCGAAGATGATCGGCTTTTCGCCGGAGACCGGCGGCGGTTCGTTTAGGTCGCCGGTGACGGTTTCCGGTGGTTGTTCCTCGGCGGTCCTGCGGCGGACGGCCGCACGTGTGTGTGCATCGGGGTTGGTGTTCATCCTCTTGCTTCTTGCCATTTTTAGGGTTTTAGGAAGGTTTTAGATTGGTGGGTTTTTTTCGTGAGAGAGAAATTGAGAAGAAGGAAAAATCTGGGTAATATTAAAAGAAAGGGGGTTTGGAGAAGGTGGTTTTTGATTTAGAAAAAGGAAGGTTTTTTTTCTTGGTTAGTACAATGGAGGTACGGTTATTAGGAGAGAGAAAAAGGGAAATGATGGTGGGTTTTCTTGGAACAAAGCAAAAGGGACAAATGGCAACCAAGGGTGACACTTTGTGTAAGAAAAAGGTGATGTGTGTCAGCCTTGGGCCACCCAAAATTGTCCTTTCATCCGTCAGATGGGGAGTGGGGAGCACAGGGACTTGAGCCTTCCCCACTATGAAGCATTTTCTTCCATAAAATGACAATTTCGCCTACACACATAAAAACAAACTACCATGCAGAATTAAAAGGACCAAAATAATAAAAAGACAGCAAATAACTGAAATAAAATATTTACAAACGATTTGTGACTTTGCTTAACCATAGTGGGGTGGAGAGTGGGCTGGAATGTGGGCACTTTCATTCAGAAAGTGCTTCACCCTTTGCCCATTGACTTTGAACGTTTGACCAGATTGTGGGGACTTCAGCTCCACTGTTCCAAAGGGACTTACCTTGACAATGGTATATGGTCCCGTCCAACGAGATTTTAGCTTACCCGGAAAGAGTTTAAGACGAGAATTGAACAATAATACCTGTTGTTCCTCCATGAATTCCCTATGGTTAATTCGACGATCATGCCACATCTTGGTCTTCTCCTTATACAACCTTGCGTTTTCATAAGAGTGGTAACACAACTCTTCTAACTCATGCAACTGTAGAGTCCTTTTGATTCCCGCAGCACCCTCACTCATGTTAAGCTCTTTAAGGGCCCAAAATGCCTTGTGCTCCAATTCAATCGGTAGATGGCAAACTTTGCCAAAAACTAATTTAAATGGAGACATTCCCAAAGGAGTTTTATAGGCTGTTCGGTAGGCCCAAAGAGCATCATCGAGTTTGGTTGACCAATCTTTTCGGTGCGGTTTAACAACTTTTTCTAAAATTCCTTTGATCTCATGGTTTGAAAGCTCAGCCAAACCGTTGGTTTGCGGGTGGTATGCGGTGGCTACTCTATGATGTATGTCATATTTGGCAAGGACCGAGGCCATGACTTTGTTCACAAAATGGGTGCCTTCATCACTAATCAATGCCCGTGGTGTTCCAAATCGAGTAAAAATGTTTTTATGCAAAAACTTTACCACGGTATTGGCATCATTAGAATGACACGCAATGGCTTCCACCCATTTTGAAACATAATCTACCGCAACCAAGATATAAAAATTATTGTTTGAATTTGGAAAGGGACCCATGAAATCGATCCCCCAAACATCAAAAAGTTCTACCTCTAAAATGTTGTTAAGAGGCATTTCGTTCCTTTGCGAAATGTTCCCGATGCGTTGACATTGCTCACAACTTTTCACAAATTCATAAGAGTCTTTAAACATAGTGGGCCAAAAATACCCACTTTGCAAGATTTTTGCAGCAGTGCGGTTTCCACCAAAGTGGCTACTGTAGTGGGATGTGTGACAACCACGGAGTATTTGATGTTGCTCACTCCCGTGGAAACAACGCCTCAATATTTGATCCGTCCCTATCTTATACAAGAAAGGGTCGTCCCAAACATATTGTCGTGTATCATGAAAAAACTTTTTAAATGGTTGTCCACTTATCCCATGGGGTTTTAGTCCACTTGCTAAAAAGTTGGCAATGTCAGCATACCAAGGAATATTATTTTCGAGATGTTGGGCTGATAACAATTGTTCATCGGGAAAATTTTCTCTGATCGGAGTGGGATCAACAGTGCCCACTATCTTCTCGAGCCTGGACAGATGGTCAGCTATCTGATTGCTTGTTCCTTTCCTATCAACGATCTCAAGATCAAATTCTTGCAGCAATAAAACCCACCTAATCAAGCGTGGCTTGGAATCAGCCTTGTTGATCAAGTATTTTATTGCCGCATGATCTGTGTGCACTATGACCTTCGTCCCTATCAAGTATGACTTGAAACGATCAAAAGCAAACACCACTGCAAGTAATTCTTTTTCAGTTACCGTGTAATTAATCTGAGCTTCAATCAGTGTTCTACTCGCATATTAAATAGGGTGAAAAACTTTGTTCTTTTTCTGTCCGAGAACAGCCCCCACAGCCCACTCGCTGGCATCACACATCACTACGAATGGGAGTGACCAGTCTGGAGTGGTCACTACGGGTGCTGTGACTAAGGCTTCCTTGATTGTTTCAAAAGCATTTTGGCATTCTTTTGTAAAAATGAAGTCTTTTTCATGCTGCAACAGGTTGCATAGGGGTTTTGTAATTTTTGAAAAATCCTTGATGAACCTCCTATAAAAACCTGCATGACCTAAAAAACTTCGAATGCCTTTCACAGTTGTGGGTTCGGGAAGTTGTGCCACTACCTCAAGCTTGGCTTTATCGACTTCCAACCCTCTTTTTGAGACAAGATGACCTAGGACAATACCTTATTCTACCATAAAATGGCATTTTTTCCAATTTAAAATAAGGTAGTGGGTCTCACATCTCACAAAGCTTTTTTCTAAATTCCATAAGCAGTTGTCGAATGATGTCCCTATTACAGAAAAGTCATCCATAAAAACTTCTATGGTGTCCTCAATCATGTCGGTAAAAATGGCCATCATACAACGTTGGAAAGTGGCTGGGGCATTACATAATCTGAATGGCATCCTCCGGAATGCAAAAGTACCGTAGAGACAAGTAAAGGTGGTCTTTTCTTGGTCCTCGGGGGCGATGTGGTTTTGGTTGTATCCGGAGTATCCATCTAGAAAGCAATAAAATTCATTCCCCGCTAACCTATCAAGCATTTGGTCGATGAAAGGTAAGGGAAAATGGTCTTTCTTAGTGGCCAAGTTGAGTTGTCTATAGTCCATGCATATTCTCCATCCCGTGACAGTCCTAGTGGGAATGAGCTCGTTCTTTTCGTTCTTCACTACGGTCGTCCCTCCCTTTTTAGGGACACATTGGACGAGGCTCACCCAACTACTACTAGCAATGGGATAGATAATACCGGCATCTAACCACTTCAAGACTTCTTTCTTAACTACCTCCTTCATGATGGGGTTCAACCTTCTTTGAGGTTGGACTTTTCCAGTGTGGTCACTCTTCAAGTTAATCTTATGTTGACATAAAGAGGGGCTAATTCCTCTAATGTCCGCTATGGTCCAACCAATTGCTCCCTTATGCTTCATCAACAAATCGATCAGAAGTTGTTCTTGTTTCTCACTAAGTTTGGAAGAGATAATAACGGGAAGTTTATTATCCTTAGCGAGATAAGCATATTTTAAATGGGAAGGCAATGGTTTAAGCTCTAACTCGGGAGGTTGTTCTATTGAAGGGGGTTGAACATCTCTATCCTTAAAGTCCAGAGGTTCAAAAGCTGCAACCATTTCGTTACACTCATCCTCAAAAGTGTCATCACTCTCAGATTCAGAGTGCTCACTATCACTCCCTACTGTGGGAACTGTATTCCCCACTGTGGGCAGTGTGTCAAGAATGTGGGTTCCATAAATCGAACTCAAGGCAAAGCAATCTTCGCTATCTATATATTTAAGAGACTTGAAAACATTGAAAGTTACCTCTTGGTCATTAACCCGCATCGTGAGTTCTCCTTTGTGTACATCGATCAAGGTACGTCCGGTTGCAAGAAACGGACGCCCTAAGATGATTGGGATTTCTTTATCGGCCTCATAATCTAGAACTAGAAAATCAGCGGGGAAGATAAACTTATCCACTTGGACCAGAAAGTCTTCTATTTTCCCTTTGGGGTAGGCAATGGATCGGTCGGCTAGTTGTAATGTCACGGTTATGGGTCTAGCCTCTCCATTACCTAACTTGTTAAAAATGGACATCGGCATCAAGTTGACACTAGCTCCTAAATCACAAAGTGCTTGACCTACTTCTTGTCCACCTATAAAGCATGGAATGGTGAAACTACCCGGGTCTTTCAACTTAGGTGGAATCTTGCTAGTAAGGAGGGCACTACATTCTTCGGTCAAAGCCACAGTCTCAAACTCACCCAACTTTCTCTTTTTGTTCAAAATATCCTTTAAAAATTTAACATAGCTTGGCATTTGCTCGAGAGCTTCTACCAAGGGTATGTTAATATGAAGTTGTTTAAAAATGTCTAAGAATTTTTTAAATTGAACATCGACATTTTTAGGCTTCATTCTTTGAGGAAAAGGGATACTTCGTGGGTCAATTTGAGTTTGCTGAGGTATTGGCTTTGGAACATTAGGCTTTGGAACAGGTCCAAAAGTGGGAAGGTCAGGGATGTCGGTCCCCACAGTGGGGATCACAGTGACTTGAGGAGTGCCCACTGTAGTGATCACAGTGGGTATTTGAGGCGAATCATCAGACTTAAAAATGATATCTTTCAGATCCTTTCCACTCCTAAGTGTTATGGAATTGACATGTTCAGGCCCTTTTCCTATCACCTTAGCATGTTCGGTGTCACTAGGTAACGTCCCTGGTGGTCTATTCTTAACTTCAACGGCTAGTTGTCCTACTTGAGTCTCTATGTTCCTAATGGCTGCCTGGGTTTGGTTCATAAAACCCTTGAGAATTGATTCAATCGATTGTTGAACCTCAGCTGGTTGGTTGGATCGTGGTTGGTATGGTTGTGAGGACTGTCCATGGTGAAAGTTCTGTGGGTGCTGCCCACTGTGATGTGATGATTTCCTACTGTGATGTGGTTGAAATCCAGGGGGGTTGTGTGGTCTTTGATGGATATGACTCGGCCCTTGGGGTTGGAGTCCTTGATTACTAGACCAAGAGAAATTCGGATGATTTCTCCAACCTGGATTATAAGTCTGCGAATAAGGGTTGTTCCTCGGGTTGGTCCCTATGACATTAACAGATTCGGGATTTGCTGGACAAAAATCAAAAACATGCTCCTCTCCACAGAGGGAGTAGTTTTCGGCGAGATGGGTTGCGGAATTAACTTAGCCTCTATTTTGGTTCAAAACGATTTTGGTCAAGGCTACTAACTGCGCATTGATGGTTTTAAGTGCTTCAGAATCGATGGTGTTGGTCTTTGGTACTACTGCTCTAGGATTGGACCACTCGGTATTGTTGTTGGACACTTTTTTTAAGATTTGATATCCTTCATTGTAGGGTTTACTCGTGAATGTTCCACCGGCTGTTGCATCTAAGATGATGTTGGCTGCATTGGAAAGACCATTGTAAAAGGTCTCCAATTGGATGCAATGTGGGCAATTTCGAAGTAAATCTTTAAATCGTTCCCATGCATCTGAAACAACCTCATCTTCTTCTTGACTAAACAAAATTATGTCATTTCGAAACCTTACATTCCTCGTTGGAGGAAAGTATTTTTGCAAAATTTATCGGCAAGTTCTTGCCAAGTGGTTATCGAGTGAGGTGCATGCGAGTTCAGCCATGACTTCGCCTTATCCCTTAGTGAAAAAGGAAAAAGTCTTAGTCTTAATGCTTCATCACTCACACCTTGTAACTGAAAGGAATCGGTCATTTCCAAGAAAGATTTAAGTGCGAGTGCGGATCCTCAGATGGCGATCCTCCAAACTGACCCATGGCTTGAATCATTTGAAACATCACCGGTTTGAGTTCAAAATGGTTTGCAACAATGTTGGGCCTTAGAATCCCGGAGCTTAAGTCATTAGCTCCGGAAGTAGCGTAGTCCCGTATTTTTCGATCTTTGCTATCGGCAATCGTCACTGTGGTCTCCACTATAGGTGGTGGTATTGCTGCCATGTTTACAGTGGGGATCACAGGGGGTTGTCGATTTTTGTTTTTACGTCTTCTTCTAAAAGTCTTTTCTATTTCAAGATCGATTGGTACCAAAGGTTCGTGTTGTTGCCGTGGCATGCAACACGAAAAGCTTAGAAAAACGAGTTACTCGGGCTCGAACAAAAACTAATATCTTGAGATTTAAAATCACGCCAGTCCCCGGCAACGGCGCCAAAAACTTGGTACGTGCGAAATGTGTGTTTTAATCGCAGTGGGTTGCAAACTGTCCACAGTGGGAAGTGCAAGTGTACACTGTCCACTATGATCGTCACATCAAGTAATAGTTGGTAAAATACCAGAATCGAATCCACAGGGACTGGACAATCAAGACAATACGGTTCTTATGAGCTCCTTTTACAGGTTTCAATTAGAGAGGAAAATAATACTTTGGTTTGGTTGGCGAAATAGCTACTTTGACGATTTTACTAAGATTAAAAGGAGGAATGGAGGTTAGATTTTCCCTAGATTTTATACAAAATACTCGGTCCTAAAAAGTGATCCTTGTATTCGAGGTAGACATTTTCGCTAGAAAAGCCCGGTTACAAAATACTCACACCGTTTAGATAAAAATCCCATACTTTTAGTACTTATTGTTTTGTCAATGGTAATCTCAAGAATGGACCTTTTCAGGTCTCGATGGAATGTGTAGAGACAAATACTCTAAGTGTTTTTAATACACAAATTAGCTTGCCTACTACTCAGTGGGTTGAGATTTGCTCACTGTGCCGACCTCACTTTCGTAAGTGTCATAAGAATTCTTTCGAATCCCCTAGCATCATTCAAGCTCGTGTCACTACGTTCTACTTATTTCTAAGTTAAGAACTAGACTTTAGATCCTTGCAAGTGATCGGCTTGTTCGCATCCTTGGGTAAATATCGAGAATGAATGACCAAAACAACAAATATTCTAAATATAAAGATTACTCAAGCATTTTTAATAAAATCCAGGTACTTCTCCTTCCTACATCCCAAAGGATGTTTAGCCCATACTTGAAGTAAAGAAAGCAAAAGAGTAGAAGTTGCACATAATTAAACTGAAAGTGACTTGAATAGAACTCACAGTGGGGAACGAGGGTTCGTCCCTGTCACTGTGTATTGCGAACTACAATTAAAGCTAAGAAAGTAAATTACTGAAAATTAAAGCTAGTTACTGCAGTAAATATAAGACTAAAGCTAATGTGGTAGTTGAGAGAATTTAAGGCTAAGCAAAAACTCAAGGATCCTAATAAATGATACCCAAGTGCTCCTTTATATACTAGGAGAAGGAGTTGGGTATTACACAAAAGAGGTGGGTCTTCCAATGGGTAAAGACTGCTGTGTTGTGGCAGAAATCAGTTCCTTGTGTAATCCTTTTACCCAATGGACTCTTT
This sequence comes from Saussurea involucrata, assembly GCA_033807775.1. NCBI lineage: Eukaryota > Viridiplantae > Streptophyta > Magnoliopsida > Asterales > Asteraceae > Saussurea > Saussurea involucrata. The sequence continues at coordinate 61,200,676 of CM066320.1, read as the reverse complement.
TCCAAGGCAATCTCCAAGTACAAGGAGGTTTACTTGATGCTATCTCCAATGAAAACTACCTTGTACTTCTCCAGCCCATATTTTCCTGCCATTTGAACCTTCTAAACTCCAGGTTTTATATTTCCAGCCCATGGTTTTCTTTTGTTTTCTTGATCTGCTCGAAGAGTGGGGAACCGGAGTGGGCACAACAGTGGTCACTGCAGGATAAAACGTGAAAAACACCCAAATTCTACCAAATAATTTATTAAAGACCATGGTTCACTCCTTTTGCTCGTTTTCGTGAAATATACCAAGAATGGGGGTTTTAAGAAGTGAAATGGCTAAAATTGACAAAATAAAGTGGAAAATAAATGGAAATAATAACTCTAAAAATAGAGTTATCACAACCTCAAACTTAAACCATTACTTGTCCCCAAGTAATAAAAAGAAAGAAATAAAATGAACAAAATGCAGTAGAACTTTTAGGGACTTACATATTTCTTGACTTGAATGGGCGTTGATCTCCTTCCTTCAATACTTCCTTCGGTTCCAAACTTGAAAATTTCACTTTTGTGTTTGACGAAATCTTTCCCTTGTTTTCCATTAATCAATAGGGCTTTCTTGGGTTCGACGAGTTTATGGCTTTGAATATTTTCCCAAGGGTTTTTGGCAAGTACTTCCAAACATGGACCGAAAATCTCGCTTGGAGATTTTTATTTCAAGAAGTGGGTGTTTTGGATTTTTATTGGGTATGTACGCACACTTTCAGGCTTTATTTAGTTATGGTTATTTTTGTGAAAGTGGATATTCCGATGGTCCAGAATAAGCACACCATCTTTTTCTGGGAGTGAACACTTTGATGGTCCTGAAAGGCACACCATCAAGTTTGTTAGTGACACTCCGTTTTTCTTCTATTTTTGTATTTTTGTGTTTATCTTTTTTTTGGAGGTGGGTATGGTTTACCCACCTCAAACTTAGACTTCACAGTCTCCCCAGTGTGGGCAAACTGGAAGTCACTCTGGAAGTTCCCACCTCAAACTTAAAATCTCACAGTGTCCCCACTGTGACATTGAATTAACGAACAAAGGTGGTGGTTTGGGGTACAAAAAGGACCGTGTTTGGATGCAAAAAACGGCCTATATCATTTCATGGTATCAAGTTGAGATTCGTACTTACAAAAGGGACCTTTTTAAGTTGGAAGCCGAAAGTTGTACCTTGAAATGGAAACGAGATCAAACAAGCATTCAAACAACAAATATGTTAGTACCCAAAAGTACCTACCCAGTGGTAGGATTTCATGCATCATTAAACCAGAAATAAAAAATGTAGGAAATTGTCAGAAAGCCTAGCCATAGGCACAAAATATGAAACAAACACAAAATAAAATTGTTTTGGGAGCAAACGAGATAAACCATTGTTTTAACAAACCATTCAGGGGGTTGAGGTTGCATCTGGTGAACTGGCGGCGTCATCTTCATCAAATTCATCATCGCTAGCATAAGTCGGGCAAATATCCTTAGGAAAATCTGGAGCTGAGCAGCTAGCACCGGGTTGGCCTCCTTCATCATCAGGCCCATCACCTCATCCCGTTCTCTTGTATACATCCAAAATTTCTGCGTGGCCCGGTTCTGATATCGCTGCTCACCTTCCAGCAACTCGATCCTGTATGTGAGCTTCTTCAAAGCTGCCAAGATCTCTCCCATTTGGTTGCTTGACGATCCTGCCTCGGTTGAATGTAGTGGTGTACGCGGCGTTCTCACAACATGCTCCTCAGCAATGGTCACAGTGGGGTGAACAGTCCCCACTGTGGGGATATCTTCTTCTGGTTCAGATGGAGGAGTGGTGACGTACCTTCCCATCTTGCGGATGGTTTGTGCGCTGTTGTTGCTTATGGAGTCAAACCACTGATCCTCCACTGCTGAGGGTACACCTGCGTCTATCATTAGTAACGTAATGAGGCAAGGAAGGGGCAAGACTACCTTCTTTCGGTTCCGAGCTTGATCGATGGCCGCATGCATAACAATCCCGACGTTGATCTTTCTTCCAGTGAGGAGGCAGTACAACAAAGCATATTTATGCATAGACAATGTGGTATCGTGCGATATCGGGGATAAAGAGGCACGAAGAAATTGGAACCAAACAGCGGCCTCGGTAGTGAGGGTGCTAGTGTTTAGGCACCTTCTCTGGCCGTCTTTATTCCACGGCTTCCCCTCGGCTGCTATTTCGTGCAAAACGAGATCTTCGTCCGCCGGGGTCATTTTCTTTAAAAACTGGGCAAGCTCACACACATTCGGGTTCCTTCTTCCTAATACCCGGTTAATCGTTCCTGGATTATAACTCACTTGTTTTCCCCGAACTACCACAGTGGGATCCTTTGCTTGAGAGGCCTCAGCGTAAAGTTCACGCACTAACGAGGCATTCGCGCGTCGATTGGCTGCGGCCAAAATCGACCAGTCTTGCGCTACAATCCTATTCTTAACAAATGGGTTGGCCTCAACAAACTCAGGGTCGAAACCCCTCTCCAACTTCAGTTTTTGTGTAGCAATGCACTCATAGTGGGCAGCCACCTCCGGAGTGGTGAACTGCCTGGGCACCCCACTAGGGGCATGCGCAATGCCCACTGTGGATTGATGTGGGTTTTGGGTTTGAACTTGGTCATCCCCAACATCAACCTCAACAGAAGATGAACTCAAAGAAGGTTTAAGATTTGTCCCTTTCTTTGACGGTTGTTTTGCCGGCCTTTTTGTCGGTTTTTTCAGAGCTTTGGTCACCGCAGACCTGGTGACCACGCCTTTCTTCCTCATGGCCCGCAGAATTGGGTTCTCCCCACTGTGGACATCCTTCCTCACTGTCTCTCTTTCAACATTATCCCCAAGCTTGCGGTATTGTTCCTGATAGTCATCATCAACCTTCCTCTGAAACTCCACCTCTTCAGCAAAAATCTCTGCCTCAGCCCTTTTTCTTTCTTCCTCAAAAATCCTTTCCTTCTCAACCTTTAACCTTTCTTCCTCCATTCGCTTTTCCCTTTCTTCCTTTCTGATTCTTTCTTCTTCCTCTCGACGCCTCCTCTCGACCTCTTCCTTTCTTTTTCTAATGGCTTCCATTTTCTGTTTGAACTCCTCTGCTAACCGCCTCTCTTCTTCTTCGGCTAGAAGTGCATCGGTCTCGAAATGGGTGACACTGGTGTCTGAGACTCGCGAGGATGAAATAGCCTTTGGGCTTTCGTGCCTTGAAGAACCCTCGTCGGCCGCACCGGAGATGATCGGGTTTTCGCCGGAGACCGGCGGCGGTTCGTTTAGGTCGCCGGTGAAGGTTTCCGGTGGTTGTTCCTCGGCGGTCCTGCAGCGGACGCCCGCACGTGTGTGTGCATCGGGGTTGGTGTTCATCCTCTTGCTTCTTGCCATTTTTAGGGTTTTAGGAAGGTTTTAGATTGGTGGGTTTTTTCGTGAGAGAGAAATTGAGAAGAAGGAAAAATCTGGGTAATATTAAAAGAAAGGGGTTTTGGAGAAGGTGGTTTTTGATTTAGGAAAAGGAAGGGTTTTTTTTTCTTGGTTAGTACAATGGAGGTACGGTTATTAGGAGAGAGAAAAAGGGAAATGATGGTGGGTTTTCTTGGAACAAAGCAAAAGGAACAAATGGCAACCAAGGGTGACACTTTGTGTAAGAAAAAGGTGATATGTGTCAGCCTTGGGCCACCCAAAATTGTCCTTTCATCCGTTAGATGGGGAGTGGGGAGCACAGGGACTTGAGCCTTCCCCACTACGAAGCATTTTCTTCCATAAAATGACAATTTCGCCTACACACATAAAAACAAACTACCATGCAGAATTAAAAGGACCAAAAATAATAAAAAGACAGCAAATAACTGAAATAAAATATTTACAAACGATTTGTGACTTTGCTTAACCATAGTGGGGTGGAGAGTGGGCTGGAATGTGGGCACTTTCATTCAGAAGTGCTTCACCCTTTGCCCATTGACTTTGAACGTTTGACCAGATTGTGGGGACTTCAGCTCCACTGTTCCAAAGGGACTTACCTTGACAATGGTATATGGTCTCGTCCAACGAGATTTTAGCTTACCTGGAAAGAGTTTAAGACGAGAATTGAACAATAATACCTGTTGTCCCTCCATAAATTCCCTATGGTTAATTCGACGATCATGCCACATCTTGGTCTTCTCCTTATACAACTTTGCGTTTTCATAAGAGTGGTAACACAACTCTTCTAACTCATGCAACTGTAGAGTCCTTTTGATTCCCGTAGCACCCTCACTCATGTTAAGCTCTTTAAGGGCCCAAAATGCCTTGTGCTCCAATTCAATCGGTAGATGGCAAGCTTTGCCAAAAACTAATTTAAATGGAGACATTCCCAAAGGAGTTTTATAGGCCGTTCGGTAGGCCCAAAGAGCATCAACGAGTTTGGTTGACCAATCTTTTCGGTGCAGTTTAACAACTTTTTCTAAAATTCCATTGATCTCACGGTTTGAAAGCTCGGCCAAACCGTTGGTTTGCGGGTGGTATGCGGTGGCTACTATATGATGTATGTCATATTTGGCAAGGACCGAGGCCATGACTTTGTTCACAAAATGGGTGCCTTCATCACTAATCAATGCCCGTGGTGTTCCAAATCGAGTAAAAATGTTTTTATGCAAAAACTTTACCACGGTATTGGCGTCATTAGAATGACACGCAATGGCTTCCACCCATTTTGAAACATAATCTACCGCAACCAAGATATAAAAATTATTGTTGGAATTTGGAAAGGGACCCATGAAATCGATCCCCCAAACATCAAAAAGTTCTACCTCTAAAATGTTGTTAAGAGGCATTTCGTTCCTTTGCGAAATGTTCCCGATGCGTTGACATTGCTCACAACTTTTCACAAATTCATAAGAGTCTTTAAACATAGTGGGCCAAAAATACCCACTTTGCAAGATTTTTGCAGCAGTGCGGTTTCCACCAAAGTGGCCACCGTAGTGGGATGTGTGACAACCATGGAGTATTTGATGTTGCTCACTCCCGTGGATACAACGCCTCAATATTTGATCCTTCCCTATCTTATACAAGAAAGGGTCGTCCCAAACATATTGTCGTGTATCATGAAAAAACTTTTTAAATGGTTGTCCATTTATGCCATGGGGTTTTAGTCCACTTGCTAAAAAGTTGGCAATGTCAGCATACCAAGGAATATTATTTTCGAGATGTTGGGCTGATAACAATTGTTCATCGGGAAAATTTTCTCTGACCGGAGTGGGATCAACAGTGCCCACTATCTTCTCGAGCCTGGATAGATGGTCAGCTATCTGATTGCTTGTTCCTTTCCTATCAACGATCTCAAGGTCAAATTCTTGCAGCAATAAAACCCACCTAATCAAGCGTGGCTTGGAATCAGCCTTGTTGATCAAGTATTTTATTGCCGCATGATCTGTGTGCACTATGACCTTCGTCCCTATCAAGTATGACCTGAAACGATCAAAAGCAAACACCACTGCAAGTAATTCTTTTTCAGTTACTGTGTAATTAATCTGAGCTTCAATCAGTGTTCTACTCGCATAATAAATGGGGTGAAAAACTTTGTTCTTTTTCTGTCCGAGAACAGCCCCCACAGCCCACTCGCTGGCATCACACATCACTTCGAATGGGAGTGACCAGTCTGGAGTGGTCACTATGGGTGTTGTGACTAAGGTTTCCTTGATTGTTTCAAAAGCATTTTGGCATTCTTTTGTAAAAATGAAGTCTTTTTCATGTTGCAACAGGTTGCATAGGGGTTTTGTAATTTTTGAAAAATCTTTGATGAACCTCCTATAAAAACCTGCATGACCTAAAAAATTCGAATGCCTTTCACAGTTGTGGGTTCGGGAAGTTGTGCCACTACCTCAAGCTTGGCTTTATCGACTTCCAACCCTCTTTTTGAGACAAGATGACCTAGGACAATACCTTCTTCTACCATAAAATGGCATTTTTCCCAATTTAAAATAAGGTAGTGGGTCTCACATCTCACTAAGCTTTTTTCTAAATTCCACAAGCAGTTGTCGAATGATGTCCCTATTACAGAAAAGTCATCCATAAAAACTTCTATGGTTTCCTCAATCATGTCGGTAAAAATGGCCATCATACAACGTTGGAAAGTGGCTGGGGCATTACCTAATCCGAATGGCATCCTCCGGAATGCAAAAGTACCGTAGGGACAAGTAAAGGTGGTCTTTTCTTGGTCCTCGGGGGCGATGTGGTTTTGGTTGTATCCGGAGTATCCATCTAGAAAGCAATAAAATTCATTCCCCGCTAACCTATCAAGCATTTGGTCGATGAAAGGTAAGGGAAAATGGTCTTTCTTAGTGGCCAAGTTGAGTTGTCTATAGTCCATGCATATTCTCCATCCCGTGACAGTCCTAGTGGGAATGAGCTTGTTCTTTTCGTTCTTCACTACGGTCGTCCCTCCCTTTTTAGGGACACATTGGACGGGGCTCACCCAACTACTACTAGCAATGGGATAGATAATACCGGCATCTAACCACTTCAAGACTTCTTTCTTAACTACCTCCTTCATGATGGGGTTCAACCTTCTTTGAGGTTGGACTTTTCTAGTGTGGTCACTCTCCAAGTTAATCTTATGTTGACATAAAGAGGGGCTAATTCCTCTAATGTCCGCTATGTTCGAACCAATTGCTCCCTTATGCTTCATCAACAAATCGATCAGAAGTTGTTCTTGTTTCTCACTAAGTTTGGAAGAGATAATAACGGGAAGTTTATTATCCTTAGCGAGATAAGCATATTTTAAATATGAAGGCAATGGTTTAAGCTCTAACTCGGGAGGTTGTTCTATTGAAGGGGGTTGAACATCTCTATCCTTAAAGTCCAGAGGTTCAAAAGCTGCAACCATTTCGTTACACTCATCCTCAAAAGTGTCATCACTCTCAGATTCAGAGTGCTCACTATCACTCCCCACTGTAGGAACTGTATTCCCCACTGTGGGCAGTGTGTCAAGAATGTGGGTTCCATAAATCGAACTCAAGGCAAAACAATCTTCGGTATCTATATATTTAAGAGACTTGAAAACATTGAAAGTTACCTCTTGGTCATTAACCCGCATCGTGAGTTCTCCTTTGTATACATCGATCAAGGTACGTCCGGTTGCAAGAAACGGACGCCCTAAGATGATTGGGATTTCTTTATCGGCCTCAAATCTAGAACTAGAAAATCAGCGGGGAAGATAAACTTATCCACTTGGACCAGAACGTCTTCTATTTTCCCTTTGGGGTAGGCAATGGACCGGTCGGCTAGTTGTAATGTCACGGTTGTGGGTCTAGCCTCTCCATTACCTAACTTGTTAAAAATGGACAGCGGCATCAAGTTGACACTAGCACCTAAATCACAAAGTGCTTGACCTACTTCTTGTCCACCTATAATGCATGGAATGGTGAAACTACCCGGGTCTTTCAACTTAGGTGGAATCTTGCTAGTAAGGAGGGCACTACATTCTTCGGTCAAAGCCACAGTCTCAAACTCACCCAACTTTCTCTTTTTGTTCAAAATATCCTTTAAAAATTTAACATAGCTTGGCATTTTCTCGAGAGCTTCTACCAAGGGTATGTTAATATGAAGTTGTTTAAAAATGTCTAAGAATTTTTTAAATTGAACATCGACATTTTTAGGGTTCATTTTTTGAGGAAAAGGGATACTTCGTGGGTCAATTTGAGTTTGCTGAGGTATTGGCTTTGGAACAGTAGGCTTTGGAACAGGTCCAAAAGTGGGAAGGTCAGGGATGTTGGTCCCCACAGTGGGGATCACAGTGACTTGTGGAGTGCCCACTGTGGTGATCACAGTGGGTATTTGAGGCGAATCATCAGACTTAAAAATGATATCTTTCAGATCCTTTCCACTCCTAAGTGTTATGGAATTGACATGTTCAGGCCCTTTTCCTATCACCTTAGCGTGTTCGGTGTCACTAGGTAACGTCCCTGGTGGTCTATTCTTAACTTCAACGGCTAGTTGTCCTACTTGAGTCTCTATGTTCCTAATGGCTGCCTGGGTTTGGTTCATAAAACCCTTGAGAATTGATTCAATCGATTGTTGAACCTCAGCTGGTTGGTTGGATCGTGGTTGGTATGGTTGTGAGGACTGCCCTTGGTGAAAGTTCTATGGGTGCTGCCCACTGTGATGTGAGGATTGCCCACTGTGATGTGGTTGAAATCCAGGGGGGTTGTGTGGTCTTTGATGGATATGACTCGGCCCTTGGGGTTGGAGTCCTTGATTACCAGACCAAGAGAAATTCGGATGATTTCTCCAACCTGGATTATAAGTCTGCGAATAAGGGTTGTTCCTCGGGTTGGTCCCTATGACATTAACAGATTCGGGATTTGCTGGACATAAATCAAAAACATGTTCCTCTCCACAGAGGGAGCAGTTTTCGGCGAGATGGGTTGCGGAATTAACTTGGCCTCTATTTTGGTTCAAAACGATTTTGGTCAAGGCTACTAACTGCGCATTCATGGTTTTAAGTGCTTCAGAATCGATGGTGTTGGTCTTTGGTACTACTGCTCTAGGATTGGACCACTCGGTATTGTTGTTGGACACTTTTTCTAAGATTTGATATCCTTCATTGTAGGTTTTACTCGTGAATGTTCCACCGGCTGTTGCATCTAAGATGATTTTGGCTGCATTGGAAAGACCATTGAAAAAGGTCTCCAATTGGATGCAATGTGGGATGCCATGATGTGGGCACTTTCGAAGTAAATCTTTAAATCGTTCCCATGCATCTGAAACAGCCTCATCTTCTTCTTGCCTAACCAAAATTATGTCATTTCGAAACCTTACATTCCTCGTTGGAGGAAAGTATTTTTGCAAAAATTTATCGGCAAGTTCTTGCCAAGTGGTTATCGAGTGAGGTGCATGCGAGTTCAGCCATGACTTCGCCTTATCCCTTAGTGAAAAAGGAAAAAGTCTTAGTCTTAATGCTTCATCACTCACACCTTGTAAATGAAAGGAATCGGTCATTTCCAAGAAAGATTTAAGTGCGAGTGCGGATCCTCAGATGGCGATCCTCCAAACTGACCCATGGCTTGAATCATTTGAAACATCACCGGTTTGAGTTCAAAATGGTTTGCAACAATGTTGGGCCTTAGAATCCCGGAGCTTAAGTCATTAGCTCCGGAAGTAGCGTAGTCCCGTATTTTTCGATCTTTGCTATCGACAATCGTCACTGTGGTCTCCACTATAGGTGGTGGTATTGCTGCCATGTTTACAGTGGGGATCACAGGGGGTTGTCGATTTTTTTTTTACGTCTTCTTCTAAAAGTCTTTTCTATTTCAAGATCGATTGGTACCAAAGGTTCGTGTTGTTGCCATGGCATGCAACACGAAAAGCTTAGAAAAACGAGTTACTCGGGCTCGAACAAAAACTAATATCTTGAGATTTAAAATCACGCCAGTCCCCGACAACGGCGCCAAAAACTTGGTACGTGCGAAATGTGTGTTTTAATCGCAGTGGGTTGCAAACTGTCCACAGTGGGAAGTGCAAGTGTACACTGTCCACTATGATCGTCACAGCAAGTAATAGTTGGTAAAATACCAGAATCGAATCCACATGGACTGGACAATCAAGACAATACGGTTCTTATGAGCTCCTTTTACAGGTTTCAATTAGAGAGGAAAATAATACTTTGGTTTGGTTGGCGAAATAGCTACTTTGACGATTTTACTAAGATTAAAAGGAGGAATGGAGGTTAGATTTTCACTAGATTTTATACAAAATACTCGGTCCTAAAAAGTGATCCTTGTATTCGAGGTAGACATTTTCGCTAGAAAAGCCCGGTTACAAAATACTCACACCGTTTAGATAAAAATCCCATACTCTTAGTACTTATTGTTTTGTCAATGGTAATCTCAAGAATGGACCTTTTCAGGTCTCGATGGAATGTGTAGAGACAAATACTCTAAGTGTTTTTAATACACAAATTCGCTTGCCTACTACTCCAGTGGGTTGAGATTTGCTCACTGTGCCGACCTCACTTTCGTAAGTGTCATAAGAATTCTTTCGAATCCCCTAGCATCATTCAAGCTCGTGTCACTACGTTCTACTTATTTCTAAGTTAAGAACTAGACTTTAGATCCTTGCAAGTGATCGGCTTGTTCGCATCTTTGGGTAAATATCGAGAATGAATGACCAAAACAACAAATATTCTAAATATAAAGATTACTCAAGCATTTTTAATAAAATCCAGGTACTTCTCCTTCCTACATCCCAAAGGATGTTTAGCCCATACTTGAAGTAAAGAAAGCAAAAGAGTAGAAGTTGCACATAATTAAACTGAAAGTGACTTGAATAGAACTCACAGTGGGGAACGAGGGTTCGTCCCTGTCACTGTGTATTGCGAACTACAATTAAAGCTAAGAAAGTAAATTACTGAAAATTAAAGCTAGTTACTGCAGTAAATATAAGACTAAAGCTAATGTGGTAGTTGAGAGAATTTAAGGCTAAGCAAAAACTCAAGGATCCTAATAAATGATACCCAAGTGCTCCTTTATATACTAGGAGAAGGAGTTGGGTATTACACAAAAGAGGTGGGTCTTCCAATGGGTAAAGACTGCTGTGTTGTGGCAGAAATCAGTTCCTTGTGTAATCCTTTTACCCAATGGACTCTTTTCCAAGTCAATCTCCAAGTACAAGGAGGTGTACTTGATGCTATCTCCAATGAAAACTACCTTGTACTTCTCCAGCCCATATTTTCCTGCCATTTGAACCTTCTAAACTCCAGGTTTTATATTTCCAGCCCATGGTTTTCTTTTGTTTTCTTGATCTGCTCGAAGAGTGGGGAACCGGAGTGGGCACAACAGTGGTCACTGCAGGATAAAACGTGAAAAACACCCAAATTCTACCAAATAATTTATTAAAGACCATGGTTCACTCATTTTGCTCGTTTTCGTGAAATATACCAAGAATGGGGGTTTTAAGAAGTGAAATGGCTAAAATTGACAAAATAAAGTGGAAAATAAATGGAAATAATAACTCTAAAAATAGAGTTATCACGAGTGCAGGTCAAAGAAAGTTTCTAGACCCTCAGCTTTCCCCAAAAAATCCTCTAACCCCAGGGCTAGAGATGACAAGTATCAAAAGCTGAAAGAAAAATATGCAAATCTGAAAACTTTTAAGAAGAAAGGCAAAGGCCTGATAGCTGACTTTGATTGGGCTGCCTCTGACGAAGAATAATCATCTGACTCTGAAGATGATGATGAGGCCAATCTCTGTCTCATGGCCAAAATCGAAGAAGAGGAAGAACAAACTGAAATTCCCTCTGCTTCATCCTCTACCTCCAAGGTATCACCTTCCTTCTTTACACATATTTCAGATATTGATGAAGCTGATAGTCTTCGAACGATCGATCTCCTGACTATGATTTTATATGATGCCATGAATGGCAAAACTGTTGTTGAAAATCAAAACCTTGATCTCGTTGAACAACTTAAACACTGTCACCTTCAAATAGAAAAGCTTTCTAAAATTGAAGAAGATTTAAAAGATCATGTTCATATAAATCAACTAGTCAAAATCGAACGCGAAGAAGCTATCGCTGCATTAAAAGCTGAAAAAGCTACTGTTGAAGGATGGTGTAAATCCTCAACAACGATCACTGAGATAATTAAGTCTCAGATTCCCTTGAGTGACAAACGTGGTCATGGTTACAAAGCTGACGCTGAAGAATCAACCAATGATCATTCCATGCTTAAATTTGGAATGTTTGTGTCCTGAATCCCTGACACTTCATCTTCTCAGTGTTTCTCTTCAAAATCTCTCATCCCTGAGGAAATCTCTACCTTAACCTCTAAAGATAAAGGTAAAGAAAAAGTTTTAAATCAAAAACCTCAGAAGGGTACCTTTGTACCAAAGCTGAATGCTTCTAAAGCTTCAGTGACTTATCCCTCTACTTCTAAGAATAAGATCCCTGGATTTATTCAGCGATCTACTCCTAGAATCAGAGTGGATATTATTGGTTGGAAATCCGAAGAACAGATTGTTCCTCCCATTTCCAATGCCAAAGGTATACTTGGTGTTGGCCCTGCTCATTTAAAATTAACGGCTAAGCATGCAAATGGTCCTAAAGCTACTTTTAGCTATAGGAAATGTTATCACTATGGACTTATCGATCACATTGCTAGTAAGGGCCCCACAGCCACCAAAGCTGAAAAACTAGCTAAGGTGAAGATTAATGCCCCCAAGGCAAAGAAGACCACTGAGGTTAAGAAATTAACCAAAGTGAAGACAAGTTCTGAAGGTGAATCTTCAAATGCTGCGAAGATTGTTGAACTTTCCACTTCCTCTACCACCACTGACAAATGTGGACCCATTGTTAAATGGGTGCCCAAGTCAAACTAATCTTCCTTTATTTGCAGGTTCGAAAGGGTATCTGGTATCTTGATAGCGGATGCTCTATACACATGACTGGAAAGAAAAGCCTGCTCACTGAATACAAGGAAGAGAAAGGTCCCTCAGTGACTTTTGGTGGAAATGGAAAATGCTATACCCGAGGTTTCGGTGTACTCTCAAATGGTACAACAACCTTTGGAAGAGTTGCATATGTTGAAGGACTGAAGCACAATCTTCTAAGCATAAGTCAGCTATGTGACAAGGATAACAAAGTGATCTTCACTAAGGAATCCTGCTTTGTCACTGACAAAAAGGAGAAGATAGCTCTCAGCGGTTATCGCATGGAAAATGTTTACGTAATAAACATGGATTCTACAACCACTGAGAACTCCTGTTTCTTCTCAAAAGCCTCATTTGATGCCAACTGGCTTTGGCATAAGAGGCTCTCCCATCTCAACTTCAAGACATTGAATACTCTTTCTTCTAAAGAGTTGGTGACTGGTCTACCTCAACACTCAAACGCCAAGGAGTCCTTATGTTCTTGCGTGTGAGAAAGGGAAACAGACTAAAGCAAGCTTCAAGTCTAAGCAAGTTTCCTCAGTGTCATCTCCTCTACAACTTCTCCATATGGATTTGTTTGGTCCTGTTAACAAATAATCCATCGCTGGAAAGAAATATACATTGGTCATAGTTGATGAATTCTCTCGCTATACCTGGGTAATGTTTCTCCGTTCCAAGAGTGACACCCCTGAAGAACTCATCACCTTTGTTAGGAAAATGGAAGTCTTGAACAACATGACCGTTCGCTCAATAAGGAGTGATCATGGGACTGAATTTTTAAAAACAGTTCTCTTGATTCATTCTTTGAAAGTAAGGGTATACCTCACAACTTTTCATCAGAGAGAACACCGCAGCAAAATGGAGTCGCTGAAAGAAGAAATCGAACTATCATCGAAGATGCACGTTCAATGCTCGGCGATTCTCACCTGCCTACTCAGTTTTGGGCAGAAGCTGTCAACACTGCTTGTTTTACTCAAAACAGGTCGCTGATTGTCAAAAGATTCAAGAAGACAGCCTATGAACTCTTCCATGGGAGAAAGCCTTAAATTAGCTTTCTTCACATCTTTGGATGTCAGTGTTTCATACTGAACAACAGAGATGCCCTTGGAAAGTTTGATCCTATGGCTGATGATGGAATCTTTCTTGGAAACTCTTCAGTCTCCAAAGCCTTCAGAGTCTTCAATCGAAGAAGACAAACTGTAGAAGAGACTATCCACGTCACTTTTGACGAATCCCATTCAGCGAACTCTAGACCTTCTGCTGACTGAAGAACTGAATCAATAGATGTTTTCTCATCTTGGTGATTCAGAAGACACTCCCACTCCTCTATCTCATACTCATCCCGCTGAAGATGATGATCCTACCATCATCCCAAACATGCAGACAAATGAAGCTGAAACATCATGTGTCTCAGTTGTTCCTATTAACACTATCCCTGCTTCTGAACCCTCTATCTCAGATATACCATCTACTTTTCTGCAATCAGTGAATGAAATGACATCTGAACCTCTTCCTCTCTTGGCTGAAATACCAGAAGTTGTTGAAGCCTCATCATCAACCCCTCAAATTCAGGTTGAGTCAGCGACTTATGCTACGGCTCAGCGATGGACTATCAATCACCCTATTGAACAAATTTTTGGTGATCCAAACGCTGGTGTTCAGACTCGACGAAGTGCAGGTAATATTTGTTTATTTGTTAACTTTATTTCTCAGAGTGAACCAAAGAAAACAGATGATGCCCTCCAAGATCCAAACTGGGTCAGTGCTATGCAAGAAGAGCTGACTGAATTCGAAAGAAACAAAGTTTGGAAGCTTGTTCCTAGACCATCCGAAAAGTCAGTGATAGGCACTAAATGGGTCTATCGAAACAAGTTGGATAAACATGGAACTGTAACCCGCAACAAGGCTCGACTCGTTCCTCAGGGATACAGACAAGAGGAAGGTATAGACTACGACGAAACGTTTGCTCCAGTGGCAAGACTAGAATCCATTCGTCTATTCTTAGCTTACGCAGTACACAGAGACTTCAAAGTTTATCAAATGGATGTAAAATCAGCATTCCTCAATGGAAAGCTGAATGAAGAAGTCTACGTGGAACAACCTCCAGGATTCTCAGATCCTAAGCATCTAGGTTATGTTTATAAACTGGATAAGGCACTTTATGGCTTAAAGAAAGCTCCTCGTGCATGGTATGACACTTTATCATCCTATCTCCAAATCGAAAAATTTGAGCGAGGTAAAATCGACAAAACTCTATTTTTCAGGAAAGTAAAAGGTCATATTATTCTTGTTCAAATATATGTCGATGATATTATATTTGGTTCCTCTAACCCTGACCTTTGTACTCGTTTCGCTGATAGAATGACTGCTAAATATAAAATGAGTATGATGGGTGAGCTAACATATTTCATTGGTCTTCCAATCAAACAGAATGAAAAAGATTCTTTCATTCATTAGGGAAAGTATGTTAGAGATATGCTGAGGAAATTTGATTTAACTCAGAGTTCAGCTATGAAAACACATATGGCACCACCGCTGACACTAAACAAGGATCCTTCTAGAAAACCTGTTAATGTCACGATGTACCGTGGGATGATCGGCTCTCTCCTGTATCTTACACCTAGCCGACCTGATATTATGTACGCAACCTGTTTGTGTGCACGATATCAAGCTGAACCTAAGGAATCTCATTTGATCGCTGTAAAGCGAATCTTTCGTTACCTTAAAGGAACTCCTAACCTAGGTCTTTGGTATCCCAAAGACTCAGGGTTTGATGTAATCGCCTATTCAGATAGTGATTTTGCAGGTTGCAAATTGGATAGGAAAAGCACCACAGGAGGCTGTCAGCTCCTGGGTGGAAAGCTGGTGAGTTGGACAAGTAAAAAGCAAAACTCAGTGTCCACCTCAACCGCTGAAGCTGAATACGTAGCTGCTGGAAGCTGTTGTTCTCAGGTCTTGTGGGTGAGAAATCAACTACTAGACTATGACCTACAGCTCTCGAAGATTCCAATATATTGCTATAGCACAAGTGCTATCGCTATAACAAACAATTAAGTGCTACATTCAAATACCAAACACATCGAAATCAGGTATCATTTTATCAGAGATCATGTGATGAATGGTGATATAGAACTTCATTTTTTCCCAACTAACTTTCAGTTAGCTAATCTGTTCACTAAACCTCTTGATGAGACGAGATTCAACTTTCTCATCAGCGAGCTTGGAATGTTGAACTTAGAAGAGTAAAATCTTCAGCGGTTCACATTTGATCAGGGATAAAACAAACTTGTATAACCCTTTCTATCACCTTCTCTCTGAACAAAATTGATTCTCTGATATCAAGGTATGTTCTCTCTTGCTCGCTGATGTTCGCCTAGAACTGAAAGATTTCAAAAAAAAATCGCATCGCTGAATATCTCTTCCTTTCAGCGATACTTTTGAAATTTCTAAATCTAACACTGATATTTATGATTCAGTGCTTCATGCTTTCAAAAATGTCCCTGAGCTTATAAAAACCTCAGAGACATCCTAAAATATGAAAGGACGTTTGTGACGTCATCACAACGGATAAACCATGGCACGTTTTCTCTGACACGTTCGCCCGTTTCGACTTCCTTGTCCAATCAAAATCGAGGGACGTGTCCGTGTCATCAAGAAAAACTTTCCCGCTCATTGTTTTTCTCTCTCTACTCTCACTATATAAACACATTCGAGTTTATATTTTTACCTTTACGCGAACATCATCTTCTTCAAGCAAGATTTTTCTGTTACATTCAAGATATAAACTCAAGAACCTGTTCATCTTCATCTTCTTAAACGTCACAGGTTAATATCTATTTTATTTTGCAACTAATAAACTTGTTTTTGATCTTATTCTTGTTATTAACAGATGAAACAAAAGAACCTTCTTAAAATGAAATCATTCTCTCTTCATGATTTTATGAACACAATCTTCATGGTTGTTCTTCAAGTTTAAAACAAGAAATCTTAAACTTGCATCTTCATATGTTTTTCCAGAATCCTTCCTTTAAAAGGAAACTGGAAAATAAGACATTCACTAGTTTTGAAACTTTGCCAAAACTAGAAAAACCCTAATCTCTATAAAACCCTAAAACCCTTATTTTGGATATTTTATCCATTTTAAGATCTTCTATTCATATTCTTCATTTTTTTATATTATAAACAGAAATGGCATCCTCAACTGAAGCTCCTACTACCAAGTCTCCTACTACTGCTGAGGCTACTGTAATCACCAAAGCTCCTCAGGTTACTTTTAAAATCGAGAAAGTTACCTTTCAGAGCAACAATCCATATGCTCTCTTTGATTTCCCGCAAAAGAAGCAGGTCACACATCTTGATGACGCTGTGAATTTTTTGAAGACATGCCCTATCTCCACAGCTCTAACCATCGCTCCTCCAGCCAATAAACATCTACTAGCTCAGTTCTGGTATTCTGCCAGAAGAACTCAAATCACGTCTACCAAGGACCCAGAGAAGAAAATCGATGTCATTCTCTTTGACACCGACCATGGTACTTCCAAGATTACACCTGGTAATATAAGGTGTCCCCTAAACCTTCCCGCAGCCACAAAAGAAAAACGCTTTGTCCATCTACCCAATCCCAAAAACTTAGCCGATTGGGAAACTTTGATTGCGTTCTTCGATGCAATGAAGTATGTGTGGGACACAGGGAGAGATGAACTCCCCGAGAAGAAGCTGACTGCCATCAAGAAGTCAAAGATGCCAAGCGAGATGAACTTCATCTTTGCTCATTTGATCAGCTGCCTGACAGCGAAAACTGGATCAACTGACCAAGCATCACAACTCCAACAGGCCATGGGATACTCTCCACTGAAGGGCCTCCACATTGATTGGGCAAAAATCATTTACATTGATCTGATGCTCAGGGTGGATTCGGCTGACAGACCAACATGTGTTCCTTATCCCCGGTTTGTCAGTGCCTTCTTCGAACAAGGCCTGAAAGACAAATACCTGAAGGTGGGCGACCTGAGACTCTCAAAGGTCGGCCCTAAAGTTCTTGACTTCAAGCCCCTACCAAACGAGGTACGTCTCTCTATACAATTATCTATTCTTAGACCTCCAACTTCTTCTACTTCTGCGGCTACCTCAGCAGTAATCCCGACTGCTGATACCCAGGTTGCAACCTCCACTCCTTATAAGAAAAAGAAACATTCTACTACCCCACTTGATTCCGAAAGGATCAAGAAAACCAAGGAGCAACCCCCCAAGTCCTCATAGGCTGAAGACTCCACGACTCTTTTTGTACAAGAGCCGCTGGATAGTTCCGTGGTACACTCTGCCACAGCTGATCAAGCCACCCCTTCCATACCGACTTCAGCGTCTCTAAACGCTGAGGTTATAAACATGGAACTGAACCCCCCTCCTTCAGACCCTCTAAGGACTGACGAAGTATTTCTCAACGAATCCAACGCCGAACCTCTTACCAAATCCCTCTTCTCATCCGTTGTTTCTCCCACCATTGCTTTGGTCACTCCATCTATTCCTCCCTTCTCTACAACGAAGGTCATTCATCTGGGTGACTCATCTGCTGAAGATCTACGGCGGATGCAAGATTTAAATAAAGGACTTGCGGAAACTTCTCAGCGTCAAGGCTCTCTAGAAGACGACTATGAAACCTTTACAGGTCATCGAAACTTCGAGGACTTCGTCAACCATCCTGCATGTATACACACCATCTTAAACACTCCTCTCTCGAAACCCCAAACTTCTGAGCTTTCCTTTGTTCACAAGTTTTCAACTTTTACAGGTCCAAATCTGGGCGACATCAACACATCGCTCACGGATCTATCAACCAAGGTGGACTCTCTCACCACTACTCTTTCTGCAAACTCTTCAGCGGTTACAAACGCTGGAGAGAATCTCAAGACGCTGATCACTGAGGTCGAAAAGAAAGCCTCCAGTGCTGATCTGGAGAAGGTGGAAGGTAGCATTGGTCAATTTTGTCCTTCGCACTTTACTCAGGTGGATCGAGAGGATCTTCAAAGAATAACTCCTGCTATATTTGGCCTGGAAGACAGATTAAGTAGGATTGAAACCTGTGTTGGAATCTCTGGCCTGGAAGACAGGGACCCAATGCATACTGTTGCTGCTGCTGATGCTGATATTCCGCATTCCTACCCCATTCATCACGTGGAAAGGGGGAGAAGACTGAAGACCTTCCCCAAAATGTTGAGGGGGAGAAGAAAACTCTTGAAGACCTTACCCATAACGTTGAGGGGGAGGGTATTGTTTCTGATGCTACTACAACCGAGAAACCTCAGGGAGTTGAAAACCCTGAGGGAACCGAGAAACCTCCCTCTGTATCTGAGGGGGAGCAACTCGATGAGCAACTCGAAGCTATTGCTGATGTAACAGAACCTTACGCTGATGAGGTAGAATCTGAAGAAGAAGTTGAAGACGTCGATATCGCTGATGATGAACCATCATCATCTCCTAAAAATGATGATGATGACGACGATGATGATGACAACTTCTTCTTCGTCCAGCCAATCAAGAAAGCCCCAGCTCAAAAAGGGGTTGTCATCATAGAATAATCAGGGGAAGGGACCACTAAAAGGCCTGCAGCGTCTGAAGCTGACAAAGGCAAGAACAAAGGTGTTTCTTCTGAAGACAATTTGGCTATTCTCTTCACGAAGCCAGTTTGTCAGGTAACATACACTTTATTTCCTTATACTGCATCCCTCCTCTATCCCTTCTCAACCTCAATTCTCCTCTCCATAAAACCTCTATACACTTAAACCCCATTCTTTTCTCTCTCTTTCTTTCCCAAATGATCTTACTTAAACGATCGATGTGTTTCAGCTAGTCCTCTCCCCTGCTTGAGGATCCAACTGAAGTTCCTACTACTGTAACTCTAATAATCCCAGCCACAAGAGCTGATGAAATAATCCCGGTCTTGGATTTTACTGAGACTGAAGAACCTGAAGAACAACTTCTCTCTCACAAAAATAGACCTTCCTTGGCTCCTCAAAAGCTAAGTGAAGAGGATCATAAAAAGAAAGAAGCAATGATCAAACAGCTTGAAGATAGGCGAATCATCCTTCCTCGTAACAAAATCCCTGACCCTAAGTTCAGACTATCAAAGAAGGAATTCGTTGAACATCTTCAAGCTGAAAAACAACTTGCCGATCGAAGGAAAGCTGAAGAAAAAGATAAAGCCTACGCCATCCAGCTTGTCCAAAAATCGGTGAAGGACCCTGATCTGAAGAGAACTCCTATTGATGTCCAACGTCATTTGTGGAAGGATGCCAAGAAGATCATCGAAGAAAAGACCAAGGTAACTGACTCTACCTTGGAATGGTGCAAGGAAAGACTGCACTATCAATATCGGCCAGCCAGAATCCACAAAGTACACATCAAGGGAAGATCAACAATAAAGGTTCCAGTTGTTGAGGTTGATCTATTCAGGGAAAATGGTACAAAAGAAACCATCTACACCTCTTCAATCAAGAATTATGGTTTCTCTGAATGGTTGGAGATGAGAATAGCCATTCAGCGATCTCGCTCACAGTTTAAGAGCCATGTTGTTAGTTCCAGATCCGTGCAATGATTATAAAATCAAACAGATAAAACAATAGAGTAACGATTTCAACTGGTCATCTCTGATTAGCTTTCAATATTGAGAGAATTACAATGCAAGTAAAGGAAAACAAATGAGACAACTAGCCTATTTTCTAAGGCTAAGCTATCTATATATATGGCGGGCCCGTGGTTAACAAGCCCACGACCCGTTCACTAATAAGGCTCAAATACAAGAATTACAAATTAAACCCTGAACTTTAATTCAACATAAATTGACCCTAACAATCTCCCCCTTTGAATTGAAGTTCGATTTGGCGCCAGTTCGCGACATATCTTTTTCGGACCGCGAAGTGAACCTCGAACCATCTGATAGCACGGTGGTAGTCGATGCGTTCTTCAACCATCTCCAAGGCATTCCGAGCAGTTATTTCATTCGGATTAGGAACATACGAAACCCTTGGATTTTCAGACTCGTGCTGAATGATCTTTCGAAGAGCATATCGAACTTTGAGGAGTGTGCCGTCGCAGAATCTGTGTACCTGATTGAAACGCAGAAACTTCTTTTCGTTCTGTTCGTTGTTGTAGACTATCCTAAATTCAGGTTCTAGAAGCAGAGAGTTCTCGGGATACATCTTCAACTCAGGAGCATTCAGATTCGGCCTTATTAGATTTACCTTCTTTGCCCTGTTCTCGATAGCCATTTGAAAATCCATTAGATATGACATCAAAATGGTACGGACCAGGTATCGACGAGCAGGTTCGAGCGCCTTTGTAACTTCAAGCGGTCGGATGGTTCTTATACGAAGGTCTTTCAGAATAGCCAGGAAGTCGAACGGTCGGAGGTGCTGGAAGTCGGCTTCAGAGAATTTCCATTCATTCCCATCTTCACGTCGGACAGTGAATACTGGGTAGACGATTTTCATGATGCGTCTTGAATGGATGTTAAGTACCTCTGTGATCTGATGCTTGGTTCTGACTTGGCTGAGTGGAAGACACCGCTGCATTGCGCTGATATAACGTCGTTGGTATTCGGGGTTGAGGTTGTAAATACCATGGCAAAAGGTCGGCTCGATCGGGCGAAGCTTGTGGATGAACAACTTCTTCAAAGATTCCTCCAGATGAAGGATAAGTACTATTTGGGTAAAAAATCACACCCTCGACCGACCTGATGAAATCCCCTCGACATGACCCATGGACATTGATTACCCTGCCCCCGACCGACAAGGATAATACCCATTATTATCATATCCCCGACATACGTTAAATAACCACTATAATTGACTTATTGGGTCAGTAGTCATCTTACATCTAATGATCACACGTCACGTGTCGCACGTCGCACATCGCCAGTCACACGTCACTAGTCTTATGTCGCCAGTTATGACTCGTCGATCTTACGTGGACAGTCTCCTGTCATCGCTGTTATATCGCTCTGGCTATGCGACAACATCGTCATGACATCCTGGTCTTACGTCCTAGTCTTACGATTATACTATCCGTTAACATCCGTTTCTTCTGTTTATCAATGCAGGTCTTGACCACGACCAGAAAAGGTAAGACACTTGTTATGAACCATATCTTGTATTAAGATAAGGTCCCGACGAAGACCCAGAAAACCTCCGTCGTCCCTCCTGAAAGGCAAGTCGAGAGTTCCTCGCGACACTCGACACTCGACCACGACGCCGCCCGCTCCGTACGATCGTCGCATAGAACCATGCGACCTCGACCAACTAACGTTCACATAATATAACTGTTACGTTTTTTAAGTGGTTAATGCATGAGTCAAAGTCATTAATGGGCAATGGATATAACCGACGAAGTCATTAACAAGCATTTAATCCCACATTGAAGACAACGACCGTTACGAGACCAATCATCAAAGGAGCATTCAATGCCCGACAGCGGTTATAAAGCGCGCCATAAAGGCACCATTAATAGCCGATGGAGGCTATAAAAAAGCCTATGCTGCAACCAATTGGGGGGGAGAACATAAAACACTGAAATCAAACACTCAAACTCTGGAAATCACATACAGAAAGCTATCATCTAGCACCGAATCCAGAATACTACAGCGAGCTCAAGAACAACAGAAGCAAAGAACTTTCTCTTGAAGAAATGCTCTCGACGCACGACAACAGCCTTCGACCAACAGTTGTTTATACTTTGTATTCACACACGACAAACACCTGTTTCTACACTTTAAACACTTGTACTTTACAGTTCGAAGCATTTCCTTCATTTGTATTGTAATCATCGTACGACCGACGCCAGTACCAAGGACATCGCCCCTGATTGGCGACCATAGTGCAGCGACGACATCCACTGTCGTCCGCAGATTTTTCCTCGATTGAGGTTTTTCCTGCGTCATCAAATCCCCTGTCTCGTTTATTTTTACCCTCGTCGCACGTCTCGTCGAAAGATTCTATCTTTAGTTGTTTAAGTCCACATCGACCTTAAGTTGTCCCTTTGGTGCGATTTTTGGCTTTAACAGTTTGGCGCCATCCGTGGGACCCATCTAGAGAAAATCCTCGATGAAACGTGCACCTTACTAACAGTTTCTTGGAGTTTCCTCTACTTTCATCACAGGAAAATGACGGACAAGGGAAACCCAGAACGAACCGCTATCCCGGTGACTGGAGGATTCAAAAATGCTCAAGGCACTCTCGAATCAATCAATGATTATCGCATGGAAGAAGTCATCCCAGATCAAAGCAAACCTGAGCAAAAAGTCCTCATGGGATCATCCCTCGATCTCAACCTCCGAGAAAAGCTGATATCTTTTTTGCAGGAATATGTTGTTCCCGATATCATCTCACACAAGTTCAATGTCGACCCATCGTTCAAGCCTGTCAAACAGAAGCGAACAAATCTTCAAGATCCTGTGATTCAACTTCAATCGGAATCAAATGCGGCTCGAAGCCAGATTCAAACCTTAAAAAAATGCTCCGTCAAAATATCGCATGGATCGCATCGTCCGAGGGGCTCGGGGGCTCGGAACGCCCGTCACAAAATAGAAAACACCATATTGCAATTTCAAAAGTCCTTGGAGAAAAAGGCGCTTATCGACTCCAAGTTACGTTAACTGTGACATCCCGCTTGGGTGGAATATGGTATAAACAACTCTATATATATACTCTAAGTATATTCTCTTCGTTCAATTATTATGATCTAACATATGAATGTTGATTTAAGCATCAAAAGATCATTGGTCAAACCAACGACCACCCCCGATTTTACATTGCAGGCTCGCAAGATCATATAAAACGTAGGTCTTACGATTTATATCGTGAGAAACGAAGTCTCTACGACTTACAACTTACAATCGTCAATTAAAGACGACCCACGTTTTTAATCTTATGATCGCCACTCATGGCAAAAACAGGTTAAAACTTTCGGTCGCTAATAAAAGCGACTCACATGTTGAAATTGCGTGATCGCTAGTCATTACAGCTGAGTGGTTGCATGTCATTGACCTTTGTAGACAACCTTAGTAGCCGCATGGTGCACAGTGTAGAATCAGAGTTGTTGTACGATTACAGACAAAAGGGATGTCCGTTCTGACAGTTCGTACGGAGACGTGCAAGGGAGGTAAGACAATAGTAACATGCAGGGAGACTTCATGATCAGCTTTCGTTTGAGTCAGATCTTTATCAGCGAATGATAAAGTTCAGCGATTGCTGAAGTCTTCTACTTGATACTTCACGTTGAGTGGACAAGTCTTGCTTCGCTGATATCCGCATCAGTTCATGAGTAGACTTGTCACTGGTTCTTGAGCTTAATCTTCGACTTCAGCGTAGAACTCTGGTTGACGTGAAACTTGTCTTCAGAGATCATAAGTAAACAAACTAAACTATCAGCGATCATCAATAGAACTGAACAGGCTCAGAGAGGGTCATTATCTAATCTAAAGAGTGAGAGTTCCTATCAGCGGTACTGTAAAGTCTTACTACTTATCAGCGATAGTGAAACTCTAATACATATTGTTTACTTACAATTTTCACTAAGTGTCAAGAGAGGGTCATTATCAAATCACTAAGGGTTTGGATCAACC
Organism: Saussurea involucrata; assembly: GCA_033807775.1. Classification (NCBI taxonomy): domain Eukaryota; kingdom Viridiplantae; phylum Streptophyta; class Magnoliopsida; order Asterales; family Asteraceae; genus Saussurea; species Saussurea involucrata. The sequence goes on along the minus strand of CM066320.1, from coordinate 61,176,664 downwards.
GGAATAGTTGAGACATTATTGTCTAAATTTTCATCCAAACAAGAATCTTAAGGATTTTGTAGAAGTGACTAGTTTTTGTTCTTGTTTGATGTTTGAGAAGAAAAATAGGGTTAATGGAGGGAAGAAGATATAGTTTATAAAATATAGATGAAAAATTTATACCTTTGTAAGATCACTTGGTTACAATATGATCAACTTGCATGTTCTCACATCTCCTTCTGTTCGAAGAGGAAATTTTCAGAGAGAATACCCATAAAGTACCAATTTGTCATTATATCTTTAACATAGATCTTTAACATAGATCTTTGAGTCATTCCTGTTGATCCAAACCCTCAGTGATTTGATAATGACTCTTTGAGAAACACTTAGTGAAAATTGTAAGTAGACAACATGTATTGGAGTTTCACTATCGCTGATAAGTACTATGTCTCTACAGTACCGCTGATAGAAAACTCATGCTTTTTAATTTAGACATTCAGCGAAACTGTTCATCAATAAAGCGCTGAGCCTGTTCAGTCTTGTTGGTGATCGCTGATAAGTTTAGTTGTTCACTTATGATCCCTGAAGACAAGTTTCACGTCAACTATGTTCTACCCTGAAGTCGAAGATCAAGCTCAAGAACCAGCGACAAGTATACTAATGAACTGATGCGGATATCAGCGAAACCATGACCTGTCCACTCAACGTGAAGTCACAAGTAGAAGACTTCAGCAATCGCTGAGCTTTGTCACTCGCTGATAAAGTACTGTTCAACGAACGCTGATCATGAGGTCTTCCTCTACAAGTTACTTTTGTCTTACCCCCTTGCACGTCTCCGTACAAACTGTCAGAACGGACATGCCTTTTGTCCAGAATCGTACAAACAACTCTGATTCTACACTGTTCATCATGCGGCTACTAGGTTGTCTACAAAGGTCAAACCATGCAACCAATCAGCTGCTGCCACGTGTAAAGTTGTACTGATGTGCATTAAATGCATGCAGTATATAAGAAGAACCCTACTTCAGAAATGAAGTGCTCGGCCATTCTTCTTCTCTCTACTACTTAGTGTTAGAACATTAATCTTTAATATTCTTATTTCCTTTCTGTCTTAATTCTAGTGCAAGAAACTTAGTGTTCTCATAACTTGTTTAGATTAGGCTTAGTCCTTAGTCTTGTTCTGCAACAAGTTGTAAATTGTTTGATTATATCAATAAAGAATTTATCTCAACCCCCCTCCCTTCTACAAACTTGTATAACCCTCCGGGACCAACAAGTGGTATCAGAGCAGATTGTTTAATCTCATAAACAAGATCTTGCTTATACTAATCATTTCTCTTCCTTGCTATCTCACATAATGGCTACCAACACAAACACAAACTATATTGACAATGGTTCTCTTGCAAATCCCCCTAGATTTTCCAGAGATAACTTTAGTTTGTGGAAAAATAGGATGATACTGTTCTTAGAAGGTGTAGACCCTACTATGCCTTACTATCTCGAAAATGGCCCATATATTCCTGTTAGAATTGACCCTGAAGTTCCAGGCACTGCTACTAGAGCTACCATTCTTGAAAGAGTCGTGCCTAAGGAACCTCACAATTGGTCTGAAGAAGATAAGAAGAAAGTGGCTATCGACACCAAAGCCAGATCCATTCTTTCTATGGCTCTTCCTGACGAAGTCTACCATTCCGTCATGAACCTGAAAACCTCCAAAGCCATGTGGGACATAATCTGTGTTCAGTATGAAGGTACATCTGAAGTCTTGGACTTAAGAAAGATCAACCTGGTAAGACAGTACGAAAGCTTCATTTGTGGTAAGAACGAATCTCTCTCTGAAGTACATCAGCGGTTTAACTGTTTAATTATAGATCTGAAAACCGTTGGTAAGGAATATTCTAACTTTGAAGTTCTGACAAAGTTCTTAGAATGTTTACCTTAAAGTTGGGACAGTTATTCAATGTGTCTCAAGCTATCAAAGGATCTAAAATCTATGACTCTTTCTACCTTATATGGCACTATGCTCAATAATGAGCAGTCATGTCATCTTAAGAAGAATCTTGTAAAAGATTCCAAAAGCACCCCTGTTGCTTTAATCTCAGAGTCACCTTCCACTCAGCGATCCACTGTCACTATCACTGAGTTGGAAACTAACTCTTAATGCTCATCAGATGCTGACTCTTCAGATCTTGATGAATCTATGGCTCTCCTATCTAATAAGTTCAGGAGATTCGCCAAAAAGAAAATTTTCAGAAAGAACAAACCCCTCGCACTTACTGACAAGCCAAGATCATCAACTCCTGTTGATAAGGCTACTGCTACTTGCTATAACTGTGAAAAGATAGGACATTTTGCTAGCGAGTTGGTACGTGCGAAATGTGTGTTTTAATCGCAGTGGGTTGCAAACTGTCCACAGTGGGAAGAGCAAGTGTACACTGTCCACTATGATCGTCACAGCAAGTAATAGTTGGTAAAATACCAGAATCGAATCCACAGGGACTGGATAATCAAGACAATACGGTTCTTATGAGCTCCTTTTACAGTTTTCAATTAGAGAGGAAAATAATACTTTGGTTTGGTTGGCGAAATAGCTACTTTGACGATTTTACTATGATTAAAAGGAGGAATGGAGGTTAGATTTTCCCTAGATTTTATACAAAATACTCGGTCCTAAAAAGTGATCCTTGTATTCGAGGTAGACATTTTCGCTAGAAAAGCCCGGTTACAAAATACTCACACCGTTTAGATAAAAATCCCATACTCTTAGTACTTATTGTTTTGTCAATGGTAATCTCAAGAATGGACCTTTTCAGGTCTCGATGGAATGTGTAGAGACAAATACTCTAAGTGTTTTTAATACACATATTAGCTTGCCTACTACTCCAGTGGGTTGAGATTTGCTCACTGTGCCGACCTCACTTTCGTAAGTGTAATAAGAACTCTTTCAAATCCCCTAGCATCATTCAAGCTCGTGTCACTACGTTCTACTTATTTCTAAGTTAAGAACTAGACTTTAGATCTTTGCAAGTGATCGGCTTGTTCGCATCCTTGGGTAAATATCGAGAATGAATGACCAAAACAACAAATATTCTAAATATAAAGATTACTCAAGCATTTTTAATAAAATCCAGGTACTTCTCCTTCCTACATCCCAAAGGATGTTTAGCCCATACTTGAAGTAAAGAATGCAAAAGAGTAGAAGTTGCACATAATTAAACTGAAAGTGACTTGAATAGAACTCACAGTGGGGAACGAGGGTTCGTCCCTGTCACTGTGTATTGCGAACTACAATTAAGCTAAGAAAGTAAATTACTGAAAATTAAAGCTAGTTACTGCAGTAAATATAAGACTAAAGCTAATGTGGTAGTTGAGAGAATTTAAGGCTAAGCAAAAACTCAAGGATCCTAATAAATGATACCCAAGTGCTCCTTTATATACTAGGAGAAGGAGTTGGGTATTACACAAAAGAGGTGGGTCTTCCAATGGGTAAAGACTGCTGTGTTGTGGCAGAAATCAGTTCCTTGTGTAATCCTTTTACCCAATGGACTCTTTTCCAAGTCAATCTCCAAGTACAAGGAGGTGTACTTGATGCTATCTCCAATGAAAACTACCTTGTACTTCTCCAGCCCATATTTTCCTGCCATTTGAACCTTCTAAACTCCAGGTTTTATATTTCCAGCCCATGGTTTTCTTTTGTTTTCTTGATCTGCTCGAAGAGTGGGGAACCGGAGTGGGCCCAACAGTGGTCACTGCAGGATAAAACGTGAAAAACACCCAAATTCTACCAAATAATTTATTAAAGACCATGGTTCACTCCTTTTGCTCGTTTTCGTGAAATATACCAAGAATGGGGGTTTTAAGAAGTGAAATGGCTAAAATTGACAAAATAAAGTGGAAAATAAATGGAAATAATAACTCTAAAAATAGAGTTATCACAACCTCAAACTTAAACCATTACTTGTCCCCAAGTAATAAAAAGAAAGAAATAAAATGAACAAAATGCATTAGAACTTTTAGGGACTTACATACTTCTTGACTTGAATGGGCGTTGATCTCCTTCTTTCAATACTTCCTTCGGTTCCAAACTTGAAAATTTCACTTTTGTGTTTGACGAAATCTTTCCCTTGTTTTCCATTAACCAATAGGGCTTTCTTTGGTTCGACGGGTTTATGGCTTTGAATATTTTCCCAAGGGTTTTTGGCAAGTACTTCCAAACATGGACCGAAAATCTCGCTTGGAGATTTTTATTTCAAGAAGTGGGTGTTTTGGATTTTTATTGGGTATGTACGCACACTTTCAGGCTTTATTTAGTTATGGTTATTTTTGTGAAAGTGGGTATTCCGATGGTCCAGAATAGGCACACCATCTTTTTCTGGCAGTGAACACTTTGATGGTCCAGAAAGGCACACCATCAAGTTTGTTAGTGACACTCCGTTTTTCTTCTATTTCTGTATTTTTGTGTTTATCTCTTTTTTTTGGAGGTGGGTATGGTTTACCCACCTCAAACTTAGACTTCACAGTCTCCCCAGTGTGGGCAAACTGGAAGTCACTCTGGAAGTTCCCACCTCAAACTTAAAATCTCACAGTGTCCCCACTGTGACATCGAATTAACGAACAAAGGTGGTGGTTTGGGGTATGGTACGTGCGAAATGTGTGTTTTAATCGCAGTGGGTTGCAAACTATCCACAGCGGGAAGTGCAAGTGTACACTGTCCACTATGATCGTCACATCAAGTAATAGTTGGTAAAATACCAGAATCGAATCCACAGGGACTGGACAATCAAGACAATACGGTTCTCATGAGCTCCTTTTACAGGTTTCAACTAGAGAGGAAAATAATACTTGGTTTTGTTTGGTGAAAATAGCTACTTTAACGATTTTACTAAGATTTAAAAGGAGGAATGTAGGTTAGATTTTCCCTAGATTTTATACCAAATACTCGGTCCTAATAATAATCCTTGTATTCGAGGTAGGCATATTCGCTAGAAAAGCCCGGTTACAAAATACTCACACCGTTAGATAAAAATCTCATACTTGTCGTATTTATTGTTTTGTCAATGGTAATCTAAAAAATGGACCTTTTCAGGTCTCGATGGAATGTGTAGAGACAAATACTCTAAGTGTTTTTAATACACAAATTAGCTTGCCTACTACTCCAGTGGGTTGAGATTAGCTCACTGTGCCGACCTCACTTTCGTAAGTGTCAAAAGAATTCTTTCGAATACCCTAGCATCATTCAAGCTCGTGTCACTGCGTTCTACTTATTTCTAAGTTGAGAACTAGACTTTAGATCCTTGCAAGTGATCGGCTTGTTCGCATCCTTGGGTAAATATCGAGAATGAATGACCAAAACAACGAATATTCTAAGTACAAAGATTACTCAAGCATTTTTAATAAAATCCAGGTACTTCTCTTTCCTACATCCCAAAGGATATTTAGCCTTGCATTTCCGAAGTAAAGAAAACAAAAGATGAAGGTTTGCACATAATAAAACTGAAAGTGACTTGAATTAACTGCTCACAGTGAGGAGCGAGAAGTCGTCCCTGCACTGTGTAGTTCGAATTACAATTAAACTAAGAAAGTAAATTACTGAAAATTAAAACTAGTTACTGCAGTAAATAAAAGACTAAAGCTAATGTGGTAGTTGAGAGAATTTAAGACCAACAAGTATTCAAAGATGATAGCCAAGCATGCATTTAATGGTACCCAAGTGCTCCTTTATATACTAGGAGAAGGAGTTGGGTATTACACAAAAGAGGTGGGTCTTCCAATGGATAAAGACTGCTGTGTTGTGGCAGAATTCAGCTCTATGGGTAATCCTTTTACCCAATGGTCCATTTTCCAAGTCAATCTCCAAGTACAAGGAGGTGTACTTGATGCTATCTCCAATGAAAACTACTTTGTACTTCTCCAGCCATTTCTATGCCATATGAACCTTCCTCCTCCAGAAAATTAGATCCCAACTAATAGTTTCTTTTTTTCTTCTCTTTGATCTGCTCGAAGAGTGGGGACCCGGAGTGGGCACAACAGTGGTCACTGCAGGATAAAACGTGAAAAACACCCAAATTCTACCAAATAATTTATTAAAGACCATGGTTTACTCCTTTTGCTCGTTTTCGTGAAATAAACCAAGAATGGGGGTTTTAAGAAGTGAAATGGCTAAAATCGACAAAATAAAGTGGAAAATAAATGGAAATAATAACTCTAAAAATAGAGTTATCAGGGTACAAAAAGGATCGTGTTTGGATGCGAAAAACGGCCTATATCATTTCATGGTATCAAGTTGAGATTCGTACTTACAAAAGGGACCTTTTTAAGTCGGAAGCCGAAAGTTGTAGCTTGAAATGTAAACGAGATCAAACAAGCATTCAAACAACAAATATGTTAGTACCCAAAAGTACCTACCCAGTGGTAGGATTTCATGCATCATTAAACCAGAAATAAAAAATGTAGCAAATTGTCAGAAAGCCTAGCCATAGGCACAAAATATGAAACAAACACAAAATAAAATTGTTTTGGGAGCAAACGAGATAAACCATTGTTTTAACAAACCATTCAGGGGTTGAGGTTGCATCTGGTGAACTGGCGGCGTCATCTTCATCAAATTCATCATCGCTAGCATAAGTCGGGCAAATCTCCTCAGGAAATTCTGGAGATGAGCAGCTAGCACCGGGTTGGCCTCCTTCATCATCAGGCACATCACCTCATCCCGTTCTCTTGTATGCATCCAAAATTTCTGCGTGGCCCGGTTCTGATATCGCTGCTCACCTTCCAGCAACTCGATCCTGTATGTGAGCTTCTTCAAAGCTGCCAAGATCTCTCCCATTTGGTTGCTTGACGATCCTGCCTCGGTTGAATGGAGTGGTGTACGCGGCGTTCTCACAACATGCTCCTCAGCAATGGTCACAGTGGGGTGAACAGTCCCCACTGTGGGGATATCTTCTTCTGGTTCAGATGGAGGAGTGGTGACGTACCTTCCCATCTTGCGGATGGTTTGTGCGCTGATGTTGCTTGTGGAGTCAAACCACTGATCCTCCACTGCTGAGGGTACACCTGCGTCTATCATTAGTAACGTAATGAGGCAAGGAAGGGGCAAGACTACCTTCTTTCGGTTCCGAGCTTGATCGATGGCCGCATGCATAACAATCCCGACGTTGATATTTCTTCCAGTGAGGAGGCAGTACAACAAGCACATTTATGCGTAGACAATGTGGTATCGTGCGATGTCGGGGGATAAAGAGGCACGGAGAAATTGGAACCAAACAGCGGCCTCGGTAGTGAGGGAGCTAGCGTTTAGTCACCTTCTCTGGCCGTCTTTATTCCACGGCTTCCCCTCGGCTGCTATTTCGCGCAAAACGAGATCTTCGTCCGCTGGGGTCATTTTCTTTAAAAACTGGGCAAACTCACACACATCCGGGTTCCTTCTTCCTAATACCCGGTTAATCGTTCCTGGATTATAACTCACTTGTTTTCCCCGAACTACCACAGTGGGATCCTTTGCTTGAGAGGCCTCAGCGTAAAGTTCACGCACTAACGAGGCATTCGCGCGACGATTGGCTGCGGCCAAAATCGACCAGTCTTGCGCTACAATCCTATTCTTAACAAATGGGTTGGCCTCAACAAACTCAGGGTCGAAACCCCTCTCCAACTTCAGTTTCTGTGTAGCAATGCACTCATAGTGGACAGCCACCTCCGGAGTGGTGAACTGCCTGGGCACCCCACTGGGGGTATGCACAGTGCCCACTGTGGATTGATGTGGGTTTTGGGTTTGAACTTGGTCATCCCCAACATCAACCTCAACAGAAGATGAACTCAAAGAGGGTTGAAGATTTGTACCTTTCTTTGACGGTTGTTTTGTCGGCCTTTTTGTCGGTTTTTTCAGAGCTTTGGTCACCGCAGACCTGGTGACCACGCCTTTCTTCCTCATGGCCCGCAGAATTGGGTTCTCCCCACTGTGGGCATCCTTCCTCACTGTCTCTCTTTCAACATTATCCCCAAGCTTGCGGTATTGTTCCTGATAGTCATCATCAACCTTCCTCTGAAACTCCACTTCTTTAGCAAAAATCTCTGCCTCAGCCCTTTTTCTTTCTTCCTCAAAAATCCTTTCCTTCTCAACCTTTAACCTTTCTTCCTCCATTCGCTTTTCCTCTTCTTCCTTTCTGATTCTTTCTTCTTCCTCTCGACGCCTCCTCTCGACCTCTTCCTTTCTTTTTCTAATGGCTTCCATTTTCTGTTTGAACTCCTCTGCTAACCGCCTCTCTTCTTCTTCGGCTAGAAGTGTCTCGGTCTCGAAATGGGTGACACTGGTGTCTGAGACTCGCGAGGATGAAATAGCCTTTGGGCTTTCGTGCCTTGAAGAACCCTCGTCGGCCGCACCGGAGATGATCGGTTTTCGCCGGACACCGGCAGCGGTTCGTTTAGGTCGCCGGTGACGGTTTCCGATGGTTGTTCCTCGGCGGTCCTGCGGCGGACGGCCGCACGTGTGTGTGCATCGGGGTTGGTGTTCATCCTCTTGCTTCTTGCCATTTTTAGGGTTTTAGGAAGGTTTTAGATTGGTGGGTTTTTTCGTGAGAGAGAAATTGAGAAGAAGGAAAAATCTGGGTAATATTAAAAGAAAGGGGTTTTGGAGAAGGTGGTTTTTGATTTAGGAAAAGGAAGGGTTTTTTTTCTTGGTTAGTACAATGGAGGTACGGTTATTAGGAGAGAGAAAAAGGGAAATGATGGTGGGTTTTCTTGGAACAAAGCAAAAGGGACAAATGGTAACCAAGGGTGACACTTTGTGTAAGAAAAAGGTGATGTGTGTCAGCCCTGGGCCACCCAAAATTGTCCTTTCATCCGTCAGATGGGGAGTGGGGAGCACAGGGACTTGAGCCTTCCCCACTACGAAGCATTTTCTTCCATAAAATGACAATTTCGCCTACACACATAAAAACAAACTACCATGCAGAATTAAAAGGACCAAAAATAATAAAAAGACAGCAAATAACTGAAATAAAATATTTACAAACGATTTGTGACTTTGCTTAACCATAGTGGGGTGGAGAGTGGGCTGGAATGTGGGCACTTTCATTCAGAAAGTGCTTCACCCTTTGCCCATTGACTTTGAACGTTTGACCAGATTGTGGGGACTTCAGCTCCACTGTTCCAAAGGGACTTACCTTGACAATGGTATATGGTCCCGTCCAACGAGATTTTAGCTTACCCGGAAAGAGTTTAAGACGAGAATTGAACAATAATACCTGTTGTCCCTCCATGAATTCCCTATGGTTAATTCGACGATCATGCCACATCTTGGTCTTCTCCTTATACAACTTTGCGTTTTCATAAGAGTGGTAACACAACTCTTCTAACTCATGCAACTGTAGAGTCCTTTTGATTCCCGCAGCACCCTCACTCATGTTAAGCTCTTTAAGGGCCCAAAATGCCTTGTGCTCCAATTCAATCGGTAGATGGCAAGCTTTGCCAAAAACTAATTTAAATGGAGACATTCCTAAAGGAGTTTTATAGGACGTTCGGTCGGCCCAAAGAGCATCATCGATTTTGGTTGACCAATCTTTACGGTGCGGTTTAACAACTTTTTCTAAAATTCCTTTGATCTCACGGTTTGAAAGCTCGGCCAAACCGTTGGTTTGCGGGTGGTATGCGGTGGCTACTCTATGATGTATGTCATATTTGGCAAGGACCGATGCCATGACTTTGTTCACAAAATGGGTGCCTTCATCACTAATCAATGCCCGTGGTGTTCCAAATCGAGTAAAAATGTTTTTATGCAAAAACTTTACCACAGTATTGGCATCATTAGAATGACACGCAATGGCTTCCACCCATTTTGAAACATAATCTACCGCAACAAAGATATAAAAATTATTGTTGGAATTTGGAAAGGGACCCATGAAATCGATCCCCCAAACATCAAAAAGTTCTACCTCTAAAATGTTGTTAAGTGGCATTTCGTTCCTTTGCGAAATGTTCCTGATGTGTTGACATTGCTCACAACTTTTCACAAATTCATAAGAGTCTTTAAACATAGTGGGCCAAAAATACCCACTTTGCAAGATTTTTGCAGCAGTGCAGTTTCCACCAAAGTGGCCACCGTAGTGGGATGTGTGACAACCATGGAGTATTTGATGTTGCTCACTTTCGTGGATACAACGCCTCAATATTTGATCCGTCCCTATCTTATACAAGAAAGGGTCATCCCAAACATATTGTCGTGTATCATGAAAAAACTTTTTAAATGGTTGTCCACTTATCCCATGGGGTTTTAGTCCACTTGCTAAAAAGTTGGCAATGTCAGCATACCAAGGAATATTATTTTCGAGATGTTGGGCTGATAACAATTGTTCATCGGGAAAATTGTCTCTGACCGGAGTGGGATCAACAGTGCCCACTATCTTCTCGAGCCTGGACAGATGGTCAGCTATCTGATTGCTTGTTCCTTTCCTATCAACGATCTCAAGGTCAAATTCTTGCAGCAATAAAACCCACCTAATCAAGCGTGGCTTGGAATCAGCCTTGTTGTTCAAGTATTTTATTGCCGCATGATCTGTGTGCACTATGACCTTCGTCCCTATCAAGTATGACCTGAAACGATCAAAAGCAAACACCACTGCAAGTAATTCTTTTTTAGTTACTGTGTAATTAATCTGAGCTTCAATAAGTGTTCTACTCGCATAATAAATGGGGTGAAAAACTTTGTTCTTTTTCTGTCCGAGAACATCCCCCACAGCCCACTCGCTGGCATAACACATCACTTCGAATGGGAGTGACCAGTCTGGAGTGGTCACTATGGGTGCTGTGACTAAGGCTTCCTTGATTGTTTCAAAAGCATTTTGGCATTCTTTTGTAACAATGAAGTCTTTTTCATGCTGCAACAGGTTGCATAGGGGTTTTGTAATTTTTGAAAAATCCTTGATGAACCTCCTATAAAAACCTGCATGACCTAAAAACTTCTAATGCCTTTCACAGTTGTGGGTTCGGGAAGTTGTGCCACTACCTCAAGCTTGGCTTTATCGACTTCCAACCCTCTTTTTGAGACAAGATGACCTAGGACAATACCTTCTACTACCATAAAATGGCATTTTTCCCTATTTAAAATAAGGTAGTGGGTCTCACATCTCACTAAGTTTTTTTTTTTAAATTCCACAAGCAGTTGTCGAATGATGTCCCTATTACGGAAAAGTCATCCATAAAAACTTCTATGGTGTCCTCAATCATGTCGGTAAAAATGGCCATCATACAACGTTGGAAAGTGGCTGGGGCATTACATAATCCGAATGGCATCCTCCGGAATGCAAAAGTATCGTAGGGACAAGTAAAGGTGGTCTTTTCTTGGTCCTCGGGGGCGATGTGGTTTTGGTTGTATCCGGAGTATCCATCTAGAAAGCAATAAAATTCATTCCCCGCTAACCTATCAAGCATTTGGTCGATGAAAGGTAAGGGAAAATGGTCTTTCTTAGTGGCCAAGTTGAGTTGTCTATAGTCCATGCATATTCTCCATCCCGTGACAGTCCTAGTGGGAATGAGCTCGTTCTTTTCGTTCTTCACTACGGTCGTCCCTCCCTTTTTAGGGACACATTGGACGGGGCTCACCCAACTACTACTAGCAATGGGATAGATAATACCGGCATGTAACCACTTCAAGACTTCTTTCTTAACTACATCCTTCATGATGGGGTTCAACCTTCTTTGAGGTTGGACTTTTCCAGTGTGGTCACTCTCCAAGTTAATCTTATGTAGACATAAAGAGGGGCTAATTCCTCTAATGTCCGTTATGGTCCAACCAATTGCTCCCTTATGCTTCATCAACAAATCGATCAGAAGTTGTTCTTGTTTCTCACTAAGTTTGGAAGAGATAATAACGGGAAGTTTATTATCCTTAGCGAGATAAGCATATTTTAAATGGGAAGGCAATGGTTTAAGCTCTAACTCGGGAGGTTGTTCTATTGAAGGGGGTTGAACATCTCTATCCTTAAAGTCCAGAGGTTCAAAAGCTGCAACCGTTTCGTTACACTCATCCTCAAAAGTGTCATCACTCTCAGATTCAGAGTGCTCACTATCACTCCCCACTGTGGGAACTGTATTCCCCACTGTGGATAGTGTGTCAAAAATGTGGGTTCCATAAATCGAACTCAAGGCAAAGCAATCTTCGGTATCTATATATTTAAGAGACTTGAAAACATTGAAAGTTACCTCTTGGTCTTAACCCGCATCGTGAGTTCTCCTTTGTGTACATCGATCAAGGTACGTCCGGTTGCAAGAAACGGACGCCCTGAGATGATTGGGATTTCTTTATCGGCCTCATAATCTAGAACTAGAAAATCAGCGGGGAAGATAAACTTAACCACTTGGACCATAACGTCTTCTATTTTCCCTTTGGGGTAGGCAATGGACCGGTCGGCTAGTTGTAATGTCACGGTTGTGGGTCTAGCCTCTCCATTACCTAACTTGTTAAAAATAGACAGCGGCATCAAGTTGACACTAGCTCCTAAATCACAAAGTACTTGACCTACTTCTTGTCCACCTATAATGCATGGAATGGTGAAACTACCCGGGTCTTTCAACTTAGGTGGAATCTTGCTAGTAAGGAGGGCACTACATTTTTCGGTCAAAGCCACAGTCTCAAACTCACAAAACTTTCTCTTTTTGTTCAAAATATCCTTTAAAAATTTAACATAGCTTGGCATTTGCTCGAGAGCTTCTACCAAGGGTATGTTAATATGAAGTTGTTTAAAAATGTCTAAGAATTTTTTAAATTGAACATCGACATTTTTAGGCTTCATTCTTTGAGGAAAAGGGATACTTCGTGGGTCAATTTGAGTTTGCTGAGGTATTGGCTTTGGAACAGTAGGCTCTGGAACAGGTCCAAAAGTGGGAAGGTCAGGGATGTCGGTCCCCACAGTGGGGATCACAGTGACTTGAGGAGTGCCCACTGTGGTGATCACAGTGGGTATTTGAGGGGAATCATCAGACTTAAAAATGATATCTTTCAGATCCTTTCCACTCCTAAGTGTTATGGAATTGACATGTTCAGGCCCTTTTCCTATCACCTTAGAGTGTTCGGTGTCACTAGGTAACGTCCCTGGTGGTCTATTCTTAACTTCAACGGCTAGTTGTCCTACTTGAGTCTCTATGTTCCTAATGGCTGACTGGGTTTGGTTCATAAAACCCTTGAGAATTGATTCAATAGATTGTTGAACCTCAGCTGGTTGGTTGGATCGTGGTTGGTATGGTTGTGAGGACTGCCCTTGGTGAAAGTTCTGTGGGTGCTGCCCAATGTGATGTAAGGATTGCCCACTGTGATGTGGTTGAAATCCAGGGGGTTGTGTGGTCTTTGATGGATATGACTCGGTCCTTGGGGTTGGAGTCCTTGATTACCAGACCAAGAGAAATTCGGATGATTTCTCCAACCTGGATTATAAGTCTGCGAATAAGGGTTGTTCCTCGGGTTGGTCCCTATGACATTAACAGATTCGGGATTTGCTGGACAAAAATCAAAAACATGCTCCTCTCCACAGAGGGAGCAGTTTTCGGCGAGATGGGTTGCGGAATTAACTTGGCCTCTATTTTGGTTCAAAACGATTTTGGTCAAGGCTACTAACTGCGCATTCATGGTTTTAAGTGCTTCAGAATCGATGGTGTTGGTCTTTGGTACTACTGCTCTAGGATTGGACCACTCGGTATTGTTGTTGGACACTTTTTCTAAGATTTGATATCCTTCATTGTAGGTTTTACTCGTGAATGTTCCACCGGCTGTTGCATCTAAGATGATTTTGGCTTCATTGGAAAGACCATTGTAAAAGGTCTCCAACTGGATGCAATGTGGGATGCCATGATGTGGGCACTTTCGAAGTAAATCTTTAAATCGTTCCCATGCATCTGAAACAGCCTCATCTTCTTCTTGCCTAAACAAAATTATGTCATTTCGAAACCTTACATTCCTCGTTGGAGGAAATTATTTTTGCAAAAATTTATCGGCAAGTTCTTGCCAAGTGGTTATCGAGTGAGGTGCATGCGAGTTCAGCCATGACTTCGCCTTATCCCTTAGTGAAAAAGGAAAAAGTCTTAGTCTTAATGCTTCATCACTCACACCTTGTAACTGAAAGGAATCGGTCATTTCCAAGAAAGATTTAAGTGCGAGTGCGGATCCTCAGATGGCGATCCTCCAAACTGACCCATGGCTTGAATCATTTGAAACATCACCGGTTTGAGTTCAAAATGGTTTACAACAATGTTGGGCCTTAGAATCCCGGAGCTTAAGTCATTAGCTCCGGAAGTAGCGTAGTCCCGTATTTTTCGATCTTTACTATCGGCAATCGTCACTGTGGTCTCCACTATAGGTGGTGGTATTGCTGCCATGTTTACAGTGGGGATCACAGGGGGTTGTCGATTTTTTTTTACGTCTTCTTCTAAAAGTCTTTTCTATTTCAAGATCGGTTGGTACCAAAGGTTCGTGTTGTTGCCGTGGCATGCAACACGAAAAGCTTAGAAAAACGAGTTACTCGGGCTCGAACAAAAACTAATATCTTGAGATTTAAAATCACGCTAGTCCCCGGCAACGGCGCCAAAAACTTGGTACGTGCGATATGTGTGTTTTAATCGCAGTGGGTTGCAAACTATCCACAGTGGGAAGTGCAAGTGTACACTGTCCACTATGATCGTCACAGCAAGTAATAGTTGGTAAAATACCAGAATCGAATCCACAGGGACTGGACAATCAAGACAATACGGTTCTTATGAGCTCCTTTTACAGGTTTCAATTAGAGAGGAAAATAATACTTTGGTTTGGTTGGCGAAATAGCTACTTTGACGATTTTACTAAGATTAAAAGGAAGAATGGAGGTTAGATTTTCCCTAGATTTTATACAAAATACTCGGTCCTAAAAAGTGATCCTTGTATTCGAGGTAGACATTTTCGCTAGAAAAGCCCGGTTACAAAATACTCACACCGTTTAGATAAAAATCCCATACTCTTAGTACTTATTGTTTTGTCAATGGTAATCTCAAGAATGGACCTTTTCAGGTCTCGATGGAATTTGTAGAGACAAATACTCTAAGTGTTTTTAATACACAAAGTAGCTTGCCTACTACTCCAGTGGGTTGAGATTTGCTCACTGTGCCGACCTCACTTTCGTAAGTGTCATAAGAATTCTTTCGAATCCCCTAGCATCATTCAAGCTCGTGTCACTACGTTCTACTTATTTCTAAGTCAAGAACTAGACTTTAGATCCTTGCAAGTGCTCGGCTTGTTCGCATCCTTGGGTAAATATCGAGAATGAATGACCAAAACAACAAATATTCTAAATATAAAGATTACTCAAGCATTTTTAATAAAATCCAGGTACTTCTCCTTCCTACATCCCAAAGGATGTTTAGCCCATACTTGAAGTAAAGAAAGCAAAAGAGTAGAAGTTGCACATAATTAAACTAAAAGTGACTTGAATAGAACTCACAGTGGGGAACGAGGGTTCGTCCCTGTCACTCTGTATTGCGAACTACAATTAAGCTAAGAAAGTAAATTGCTGAAAATTAAAGCTAGTTACTGCAGTAAATATAAGACTAAAGCTAATGTGGTAGTTGAGAGAATTTATGGCTAAGAAAAAACTCAAGGATCCTAATAAATGATACCCAAGTGCTCCTTTATATACTAGGAGAAGGAGTTGGGTATTACACAAAAGAGGTGGGTCTTCCAATGGGTAAAGACTGCTGTGTTGTGGCAGAAATCAGTTCCTTGTGTAATCCTTTTACCCAATGGACTCTTTTCCAAGTCAATCTCCAAGTACAAGGAGGTGTACTTGATGCTATCTCCAATGAAAACTACCTTGTAGTTCTCCAGCCCATATTTTCCTGCCATTTGAACCTTCTAAACTCCAGGTTTTATATTTCCAGCCCATGGTTTTCTTTTGTTTTCTTGATCTGCTCGAAGAGTGGGGAACCGGAGTGGGCACAACAGTGGTCACTGCAGGATAAAACGTGAAAAACACCCTAATTCTACCAAATAATTTATTAAAGACCATGGTTCACTCATTTTGCTCGTTTTCGTGAAATATACCAAGAATGGGGGTTTTAAGAAGTGAAATGGCTAAAATTGACAAAATAAAGTGAAAAATAATTGGAAATAATAACTCTAAAAATAGAGTTATCACAACCTCAAACTTAAACCATTACTTGTCCCCAAGTAATAAAAAGAAAGAAATAAAATGAACAAAATGCAGTAGAACTTTTAGGGACTTACATACTTCTTGACTTGAATGGGCGTTGATCTCCTTCCTTCAACACTTCCTTCGGTTCCAAACTTGAAAATTTCACTTTTGTGTTTGACAAAAATTTTCCCTTGTTTTCCATTAATCAACAGGGCTTTCTTGGGTTTGACGGGTTTATGGCTTTGAATATTTTTCCAAGGGTTTTTGGCAAGTACTTCCAAACATGGACCGAAAATCTCGCTTGGAGATTTTTATTTCAAGATCTGGGTGTTTTGGATTTTTATTGGGTATGTACGCACACTTTCAGGCTTTATTTAGTTATGGTTATTTATGTGAAAGTGGGTAATCCGATGGTCCAGAATAGGCACACTATCGTTTTCTGGGAGTGAACACTTTGATGGTCCAGAAAGGCACACCATCAAGTTTGTTAGTGACACTCCGTTTTTCTTCTATTTTTGTATTTTTGTGTTTATCTCTTTTTTTTGGAGGTGGGTATGGTTTACCCACCTCAAACTTAGACTTCACAGCCTCCCCAGTGTGGGCAAACTGGAAGTCACTCTAGAAGTTCCCACCTCAAACTTAAAATCTCACAGTGTCCCCACTGTGACATTGAATTAACGAACAAAGGTGGTGGTTTGGGGTACAAAAAGGATCGTGTTTGGATGCGAAAAACGGCCTATATCATTTCATGGTATCAAGTTGAGATTCGTACTTACAAAAGGGACCTTTTAAGTCGGAAGCCGAAAGTTGTACCTTGAAATGGAAACGAAATCAAACAAGCATTCAAACAACAAATATGTTAGTACCCAAAAGTACCTACCCAGTGGTAGGATTTCATGCATCATTAAACCAGAAATAAAAAATGTAGCAAATTGTCAGAAAGCCTAGCCATAGGCACAAAATATGAAACAAACACAAAATAAAATTGTTTTGGGAGCAAACGAGATAAACCATTGTTTTAACAAACCATTCAGGGGGTTGAGGTTGCATCTGGTGAACTGGCGGCGTCATCTTCATCAAATTCATCATCGCTAGCATAAGTCGGGCAAATATCCTCAGGAAAATCTGGAGCTGAGCAGCTAGCACCGGGTTGGCCTCCTTCATCATCAGGCCCATCACATCATCCCGTTCTCTTGTATACATCCAAAATTTCTGCGTGGCCCGGTTCTGATATCGCTGCTCACCTTCCAGCAACTCGATCCTGTATGTGAGCTTCTTCAAAGCTGCCAAGATCTCTCCCATTTGGTTGCTTGACGATCCTGCCTCGGTTGAATGGAGTGGTGTACGCGGCGTTCTCACAACATGCTCCTCAGCAATGGTCACAGTGGGGTGAACAGTCCCCACTGTGGGGATATCTTCTTCTAGTTCAGATGGAGGAGTGGTGACGTACCTTCCCATCTTGCGGATGGTTTGTGCGCTGATGTTGCTTGTGGAGTCAAACCACTGATCCTCCACTGCTGAGGGTACACCTGCGTCTATCATTAGTAACGTAATGAGGCAAGGAAGGGGCAAGACTACCTTCTTTCGGTTCTGAGCTTGATCGATGGCCGCATGCATAACAATCCCGACGTTGATCTTTCTTCCAGTGAGGAGGCAGTACAACAAGCACATTTATGCATAGACAATGTGGTATCGTGCGATGTCGGGGATAAAGAGGCACGAAGAAATTGGAACCAAACAGCGGCCTCGGTAGTGAGGGAGCTAGCGTTTAGGCACCTTTTCTGACTGTCTTTATTCCACGGCTTCCCCTTGGCTGCTATTTCGCGTAAAACGAGATTTTCGTCCGCCGGGGTCATTTTCTTTAAAAACTGGGCAAACTCACACACATCCGGGTTCCTTCTTCCTAATACCTGGTTAATTGTTCCTGGATTATAACTCACTTGTTTTCCCCGAACTACCACAGTGGGATCCTTTGCTTGAGAGGCCTCAGCGTAAAATTCACGCACTAACGAGGCATTCGCGCGTCGATTGGTTGCGGCCAAAATCGACCAGTCTTGCGCTACAATCCTATTCTTAACAAATGGGTTGGCCTCAACAAATTCAGGGTCGAAACCCCTCTCCAACTTCAGTTTCTGTGTAGCAATGCACTCATAGTGGGCAGCCACCTCCGGAGTGGTGAACTGCCTGGGCACCGCACTGGGGGTATGCGCAGTGCCCACTGTGGATTGATGTGGGTTTTGGGTTTGAACTTGGTCATCCCCAACATGGAGGGTTGAAGATTTGTACCTTTCTTTGACGGTTGTTTTGCCGGCCTTTTTGTCGGGTTTTTCAGAGCTTTGGTCACCGCAGACCTGGTGACCACGCCTTTCTTCCTCATGGCCCGCAGAATTGGGTTCTCCCCACTGTGGGCATCCTTCCTCACTGTCTCTATTTCAACATTATCCCCAAGCTTGCGGTATTGTTCCTGATAGTCATCATCAACCTTCCTCTGAAACTCCACTTCTTCAGCAAAAATCTCTGCCTCAGCCCTTTTTCTTTCTTCCTCAAAAATCATTTCCTTCTCAACCTTTAACCTTTCTTCCTCCATTCGCTTTTCCTCTTCTTCCTTTCTGATTCTTTCTTCTTCCACTCGACGCCTCCTCTCGACCTCTTCCTTTCTTTTTCTAATGGCTTCCATTTTCTGTTTGAACTCCTCTGCTAACCACCTCTCTTCTTCTTCGGCTAGAAGTGCCTCAGTCTCGAAATGGGTGACACCGGTGTCTGAGACTCGTGAGGATGAAATAGCCTTTGGGCTTTCGTGCCTTGAAGAACCCTCGTCGGCCGCACCGGAGATGATCGGGTTTTCGCCGGAGACCGGCGGCGGTTCGTTTAGGTCGCCGGTGACGGTTTCCGGTGGTTGTTCCTCGGCGGTCCTGCGGCGGACGGCCGCACGTGTGTGTGCATCGGGGTTGGTGTTCATCCTCTTGCTTCTTGCCATTTTTAGGGTTTTAGGAAGGTTTCAGATTGGTGGGTTTTTTCGTGAGAGAGAAATTGAGAAGAAGGAAAAATCTGGGTAATATTAAAAGAAAGGGGTTTTGGAGAAGGTGGTTTTTGATTTAGGAAAAGGAAGGGTTTTTTTTCTTGGTTAGTACAATGGAGGTACAGTTATTAGGAGAGTGAAAAAGGGAAATGATGGTGGGTTTTCTTGGAACAAAGCAAAATGGACAAATGGCAACCAAAGGTGACACTTTGTGTAAGAAAAAGGTGATGTGTGTCAGCCTTGGGCCACCCAAAATTGTCCTTTCATCCGTCAGATGGGGAGTGGGGAGCACAGGGACTTGAGCCTTCCCCACTACGAAGAATTTTCTTCCATAAAATGACAATTTCGCCTACACACATAAAAACAAACTACCATGCAGAATTAAAAGGACCAGAAATAATAAAAAGACAGCAAATAACTGAAATAAAATATTTACAAACGATTTGTGACTTTGTTTAACCATAGTGGGGTGGAGAGTGGGCTGGAATGTGGGCACTTTCATTCAGAAAGTGCTTCACCCTTTGCCCATTGACTTTGAACGTTTGACCAGATTGTGGGGACTTCAGCTCCACTGTTCCAAAGGGACTTACCTTGACAATGGTATATGGTCCCGTCCAACGAGATTTTAGCTTACCCGGAAAGAGTTTAAGACGAGAATTGAACAATAATACCTATTGTCCCTCCATGAATTCCCTATGGTTAATTCGACGATCATGCCACATCTTGGTCTTCTCCTTATACAACTTTGCGTTTTCATAACAGTGGTAACACAACTCTTCTAACTCATGCAACTGTAGAGTCCTTTTGATTCCCGCAGCACCCTCACTCATGTTAAACTCTTTAAGGGCCCAAAATGCCTTGTGCTCCAATTCAATCGGTAGATGGCAAGCTTTGCCAAAAACTAATTTAAATGGAGACATTCCCAAAGGAGTTTTATAGGCCGTTCGGTAGGCCCAAAGAGCATCATCGAGTTTGGTTGACCAATCTTTTCGGTGCGGTTTAACAACTTTTTTTAAAATTCCTTTGATCTCACGGTTTGAAAGCTCGGCCAAACCGTTGGTTTGCGGGTGGTATGCGGTGGCTACTCTATGATGTATGTCATATTTGGCAAGGACCGAGGCCATGACTTTGTTCACAAAATGGGTGCCTTCATCACTAATCAATGCCCGTGGTGTTCCAAATCGAGTAAAAATGTTTTTATGCAAAAACTTTACCACGGTATTGGCGTCATTAGAATGACACACAATGGCTTCCACCCATTTTGAAACATAATCTACCGCAACCAAGATATAAAAATTATTGTTGGAATTTGGAAAGGGACCCATGAAATCGATCCCCCAAACATCAAAAAGTTCGACCTCTAAAATGTTGTTAAGAGGCATTTCGTTCCTTTGCGAAATGTTCCCGATGCGTTGACATTGCTCACAACTTTTCACAAATTCATAAGAGTCTTTAAACATAGTGGGCCAAAAATACCCATTTTGCAAGATTTTTGCAGCAGTGCGGTTTCCACCAAATTGGCCACCGTAGTGGGATGTGTGACAACCATGGAGTATTTGATGTTGCTCACTCCCGTGGATACAACGCCTCAATATTTGATCCGTCCCTATCTTATACAAGAAAGGGTCGTCCCAAACATATTGTCGTGTATCATGAAAAAACTTTTTAAATGGTTGTCCACTTATCCCATGGGGTTTTAGTCCACTTGCTAAAAAGTTGGCAATGTCAGCATACCAAGGAATATTATTTTCGAGATGTTGGGCTGATAACAATTGTTCATCGGGAAAATTTTCTCTGACCGGAGTGGGATCAACAGTGCCCACTATCTTCTCGAGCCTGGATAGATGGTCAGCTATCTGAGTGCTGTGACTAAGGCTTCCTTGATTGTTTCAAAAGCATTTTGGCATTCTTTTGTAAAAATGAAGTCTTTTTCATGTTGCAACAGGTTGCATAGGGGTTTTGTAATTTTTGAAAAATCCTTGATGAACCTCCTATAAAAACCTGCATGACCTAAAAAACTTTGAATGCCTTTCACAGTTGTGGGTTCGGGAAGTTGTGCCACTACCTAAAGCTTGGCTTTATCGACTTCCAACCCTCTTTTTGAGACAAGATGACCTAGGACAATACCTTCTTCTACCATAAAATGGCATTTTTCCCAATTTAAAATAAGGTAGTGGGTCTCACATCTCACTAAGCTTTTTTCTAAATTCCACAAGCAGTTGTCGAATGATGTCCCTATTATAGAAAAGTCATCCATAAAAACTTCTATGGTGTCCTCAATCATGTCGGTAAAAATGGCCATCATACAACGTTGAAAAGTGGCTGGGGCATTACATAATCCGAATGGCATCCTCCGGAATGCAAAAGTACCGTAGGGACAAGTAAAGGTGGTCTTTTCTTGGTCCTCGGGGGAGATGTGGTTTTGGTTGTATCCGGAGTATCCATCTAGAAAGCAATAAAATTCATTCCCCACTAACCTATCAATCATTTGGTCGATGAAAGGTAAGGGAAAATGGTCTTTCTTAGTGGCCAAGTTGAGTTGTCTATAGTCCATGCATATTCTCCATCCCGTGACAGTCCTAGTGGGAATGAGCTCGTTCTTTTCATTCTTCACTACGGTCGTCCCTCTCTTTTTAGGGACACATTGGACGGGGCTCACCCAACTACTACTAGCAATGGGATAGATAATACCGGCATCTAACCACTTCAAGACTTCTTTCTTAACTACCTCCTTCATGATGGGGTTCAACCTTCTTTGAGGTTGGACTTTTCCAGTGTGGTCACTCTCCAAGTTAATCTTACGTTGACATAAAGAGGGGCTAATTCCTCTAATAGCTTGGCATTTGCTCGAGAGCTTCTACCAAGGGTATGTTAATATGAAGTTGTTTAAAAATGTCTAAGAATTTTTTAAATTGAACATCGACATTTTTAGGCTTCTTTTTTTGAGGAAAAGGGATACTTCGTGGGTCAATTTGAGTTTGCTGAGGTATTGGCTTTGGAACAGTAGGCTTTGGAACAGGTCCAAAAGTGGGAAGGTCAGGGATGTTGGTCCCCACAGTGGGGATCACAGTGACTTGTGGAGTGCCCACTGTGGTGATCAAAGTGGGTATTTGAGGCGAATCATCAGACTTAAAAATGATATCTTTCAGATCCTTTCCACTCCTAAGTGTTATGGAATTGACATGTTCAGGCCCTTTTCCTATCACCTTAGCGTGTTCGGTGTCACTAGGTAACGTCCCTGGTGGTCTATTCTTAACTTCAACAGCTACTTGTCCTACTTGAGTCTCTATGTTCCTAATGGCTGCCTGGGTTTGGTTCATAAAACCCTTGAGAATTGATTCAATCGATTGTTGAACCTCAGCTGGTTGGTTGGATCGTGGTTGGTATGGTTGTGAGGACTGCCCTTGGTGAAAGTTCTGTGGGTGCTGCCCACTGTGATGTGAGGATTGCCCACTGTGATGTGGTTGAAATCCAGGGGGGTTGTGTGGTCTTTGATGGATATGACTCGGCCCTTGGGGTTGGAGTCCTTGATTACCAGACCAAGAGAAATTCGGATGATTTCTCCAACGTGGATTATAAGTCTGCGAATAAGGGTTGTTCCTCGGGTTGGTCCCTATGACATTAACAGATTCGGGATTTGCTGGACAAAAATCAAAAACATGCTCCTCTCCACAGAGGGAGCAGTTTTCGGCGAGATGGGTTGCGGAATTAACTTGGCCTCTATTTTGGTTCAAAACGATTTTGGTCAAGGCTACTAACTCCGCATTCATGGTTTTAAGTGCTTCAGAATCGATGGTGTTGGTCTTTGGTACTACTGCTCTAGGATTGGACTACTCGGTATTGTTGTTGGACAGTTTTTCTAAGATTTGATATCCTTCATTGTAGGTTTTACTCGTGCATGTTCCACCGGCTGTTGCATCTAAGATGATTTTGGCTGCATTGGAAAGACCATTGTAAAAGGTCTCCAATTGGATGCAATGTGGGATGCCATGATGTGGGCACTTTCGAAGTAAATCTTTAAATCGTTCCCATGCATCTGAAACAGCCTCATCTTCTTCTTGCCTAAACAAAATTATGTCATTTCGAAACCTTACATTCCTCGTTGGTGGAAAGTATTTTTGCAAAAATTTATCGGCAGATGGCGATCCTCCAAACTGACCCATGGCTTGAATCATTTGAAACATCACCCGTTTGAGTTCAAAATGGTTTGCAACAATGTTGGGCCTTAGAATCCCGGAACTTAAGTCATTAGCTCCGGAAGTAGCATAGTCCCGTATTTTTCGATCTTTGCTATCGGCAATCGTCACTGTGGTCTCCACTATAGGTGGTGGTATTGCTGCCATGTTTACAGTGGGGATCACAGGGGGTTGTCGATTTTTGTTTTTACGTCTTCTTCTAAAAGTCTTTTCTATTTCAAGATCGATTGGTACCAAAGGTTCGTGTTGTTGTCGTGGCATGCAACACGAAAAGCTTAGAAAAACGAGTTACTCGGGCTCGAACAAAAACTAATATCTTGAGATTTAAAATCACGCCAGTCCCCGGCAACGGCGCCAAAAACTTGGTACGTGCGAAATGTGTGTTTTAATCGCAGTGGGTTGCAAACTGTCCACAGTGGGAAGTGCAAGTGTATACTGTCCACTATGATCGTCACAGCAAGTAATAGTTGGTAAAATACCAGAATCGAATCCACAGGGACTGGACAATCAAGACAATACGGTTCTTATGAGCTCCTTTTACATGTTTCAATTAGAGAGGAAAATAATACTTTGGTTTGGTTGGCGAAATAGCTACTTTGACGATTTTACTAAGATTAAAAGGAGGAATGGAGGTTAGATTTTCCCTAGATTTTATACAAAATACTCGGTCCTAAAAAGTGATCCTTGTATTCGAGGTAGACATTTTCGCTAGAAAAGCCCGGTTACAAAATACTCACACCGTTTAGATAAAAATCTCATACTCTTAGTACTTATTGTTTTGTCAATGGTAATCTCAAGAATGGACCTTTTCAGGTCTCGATGGAATTTGTAGAGACAAATACTCTAAGTGTTTTTAATACACAAAGTAGCTTGCCTACTACTCCAGTGGGTTGAGATTTGCTCACTGTGCCGACCTCACTTTCGTAAGTATCATAAGAATTCTTTCGAATCCCCTAGCATCATTCAAGCTCGTGTCACTACGTTCTACTTATTTCTAAGTTAAGAACTAGACTTTAGATCCTTGCAAGTGATCGGCTTGTTCGCATCCTAGGGTAAATATCGAGAATGATAGACCAAAACAACAAATATTCTAAATATAAAGATTACTCAAGCATTTTTAATAAAATCCAGGTACTTCTCCTTCCTACATCCTAAAGGATGTTTAGCCCATACTTGAAGTAAAGAAAGCAAAAGAGTAGAAGTTGCACATAATTAAACTGAAAGTGACTTGAATAGAACTCACAGTGGGGAACGAGGGTTCGTCCCTGTCACTGTGTATTGCGAACTACAATTAAGCTAAGAAAGTAAATTACTTAAAATTAAAGCTAGTTACTGCAGTAAATATAAGACTAAAGCTAATGTGGTAGTTGAGAGAATTTAAGGCTACGAAAAAACTCAAGGATCCTAATAAATGATACCCAAGTGCTCCTTTATATACTAGGAGAAGGAGTTGGGTATTACACAAAAGAGGTGGGTCTTCCAATGGGTAAAGACTGCTGTGTTGTGGCAGAAATCAGTTCCTTGTGTAATCCTTTTACCCAATGGACTCTTTTCCAAGTCAATCTCCAAGTACAAGGAGGTGTACTTGATGCTATCTCCAATGAAAACTACCTTGTACTTCTCCAGCCTATATTTTCCTGCCATTTGAACCTTCTAAACTCCAGGTTTTATATTTCCAGCCCATGGTTTTCTTTTGTTTTCTTGATCTGCTCGAAGAGTGGGGAACCTGAGTGGGCACAACAGTGGTCACTGCAGGATAAAACGTGAAAACACCCAAATTCTACCAAATAATTTATTAAAGACCATGGTTCACTCCTTTTGCTCGTTTTCGTGAAATATACCAAGAATGGGGGTTTTAAGAAGTGAAATGGCTAAAATTGACAAACTAAAGTGAAAAATAAATGGAAATAATAACTCTAAAAATAGAGTTATCACGAGTACAGGTCAAAGAAAGTTTCTAGACCCTCAGCTTTCCCCAAGAAATCCTCTAACCCCAGGGCTAGAGATGACAAGTATCAAAAGCTGAAAGAAAAATATGCAAATCTGAAAACTTTTAAGAAGAAAGGCAAAGGCCTGATGGCTGACTTTGATTGGGCTGCCTCTGACGAAGAATAATCATCTGACTCTGAAGATGATGATGAGGCCAATCTCTGTCTCATGGCCAAAATCGAAGAAGAGGAAGAACAAACTGAAATTCCCTCTGCTTCATCCTCTACCTCCAAGGTATCACCTTCCTTCTTTACACATATTTCAGATATTGATGAAGCTGATAGTCTTCGAAAGATCGATCTCCTGACTATGATTTTATATGATGCCATGAATGGCAAAACTGTTGTTGAAAATCAAAACCTTGATCTTGTTGAACGGCTTAAACACTGTCACCTTCAAATAGAAAATCTTTCTAAAATTGAAGAAGATTTAAAAGATCATGTTCATATAAATCAACTAGTCAAAATCGAACGCGAAGAAGCTATCGCTGCATTAAAAGCTGAAAAAGCTACTGTTGAAGGATGGTATAAATCCTCAACAACGATCACTGAGATAATTAAGTCTCAGATTCCCTTGAGAGACAAACGTGGTCTTGGTTACAAAGCTGACGCTGAAGAATCAACCAATGATCATTCCATGCTTAAATTTGGAATGTTTGTGTCCTGAATCCCTGAGACTTCATCTTCTCAGTGTTTCTCTTCAAAATCTCTCATCCCTGAGGAAATATCTACCTTAACCTCTAAAGATAAAGGTAAAGAAAAAGTTTTAAATTAAAAACCACAGAAGGGTACCTTTGTACCAAAGCTGAATGCTTCTAAAGCTTCAGTGACTTATCCCTATACTTCTAAGAATAAGATCCCTGGATTTATTCAGTGATCTACTCCTAGAATAAGAGTGGATATTATTGGTAAGAAATCCGAAGAACAGATTGTTCCTCCCATTTCCAATGCCAAAGGTATACTTGGTGTTGGCCCTGCTCATTTAAAATTAACGGCTAAGCATGCAAATGGTCCTAAAGCTACTTTTAGCTATAGGAAATGTTATCACTATGGACTTATCGATCACATTGCTAGTAAGGGCCCCACAGCCACCAAAGCTGAAAAACTAGCTAAGATGAAGATTAATGCCCCCAAGGCAAAGAAGACCAGTGAGGTTAAGAAATTAACCAAAGTGAAGATAAGTTCTGAAGGTGAATCTTCAAATGCTGCGAAGATTGCTGAACTTTCCACTTCCTCTACCACCACTGACAAATGTGGACCCATGGTTAAATGGGTGCCCAAGTCAAACTAATCTTCCTTTGTTTGCAGGTTTGAAAGGGTATCTGGTATCTTGATAGCGGATGCTCTATACACATGATTGGAAAGAAAAGCCTGCTCACTGAATACAAGGAAGAGAAAGGTCCCTCAGTGACTTTCGGTGGAAATGGAAAATGCTATACCTGAGGTTTCGGTGTACTCTCAAATGGTACAACAACCTTTGGAAGAGTTGCATATGTTGAAGGACTGAAGCACAATCTTCTAAGCATAAGTCAGCTATGTGACAAGGATAACAAAGTGATCTTCACTAAGGAATCCTGCTTTGTCACTGACAAAAAGGAGAAGATAGCTCTCAGCGGTTATCGCATGGAAAATGTTTACGTAATAAACATGGATTCTACAACCACTGAGAACTCCTGTTTCTTCTCAAAAGCCTCATTTGATGCCAACTGGCTTTGGCATAAGAGGCTCTCCCATCTCAACTTCAAGACATTGAATACTCTTTCTTCTAAAGAGTTGGTGACTGGTCTACCTCAACACTCAAACGCCAAGGAGTCTTTATGTTCTTGCGTGTGAGAAAGGGAAACAGACTAAAGCAAGCTTCAAGTCTAAGCAAGTTTCCTCAGTGTCATCTCCTCTACAACTTCTCTATATGGATTTGTTTGGTCCTGTTAACAAATAATCCATCGCTGGAAAGAAATATACATTGGTCATAGTTGATGAATTCTCTCGCTATACCTGGGTAATGTTTCTCCGTTCCAAGAGTGACACCCCTGAAGAACTCATCACCTTTGTTAGGAAAATGGAAGTCTTGAACAACATGACCGTTCGCTCAATAAGGAGTGATCATGGGACTGAATTTTTAAAAACAGTTCTCTTGATTCATTCTTTGAAAGTAAGGGTATACCTCAAAACTTTTCATCAGAGAGAACACCGCAGCAAAATGGAGTCGCTGAAAGAAGAAATTGAACAATCATCGAAGATGCACGTTCAATGCTCAGCGATTCTCACCTACCTACTCAGTTTTGGGCAGAAGCTGTCAACACTGCTTGTTTTACTCAAAACAGGTTGCTGATTGTCAAAATATTCAAGAAGACAGCCTATGAACTCTTCCTTGGGAGAAAGCCTTAAATTCGCTTTCTTCACATCTTTGGATGTCAGTGTTTCATACTGAACAACAGAGGTGCCCTTGGAAAGTTTGATCCTATGGCTGATGATGGAACCTTTCTTGGAAACTCTTCAGTCTCCAAAGCCTTCAGAGTCTTCAATCGAAGAAGACAAACTGTAGAAGAGACTATCCACGTCACTTTTAACGAATCCCATTCAGCGAACTCTAGACAAATGAAGACAAATGAAGCTGAAACATCATGGGTCTCAGTTGTTCCTTTTAACACTATCCCTGCTTTTGAACCCTCTATCTCAGATATACCATCTACTTTTCAGCAATCAGTGAATGAAATGACATCTGAACCTCTTCCTCTCTTAGCTGAAATACCAGAAGTTGTTGAAGCCTCATCTTCAACCCCTCAAATTCAGGTTGAGTCAGCGACTTATGCTACGGCTCAGCGATGGACTATCAATCACCCTATTGAACAAATTTTTGGTGATCCAAACGCTGGTGTTCAGACTCGACGAAGTGCAGGTAATATTTGTTTATTTGTTAACTTTATTTCTCTGAGTGAACCAAAGAAAACAGATGATGCCCTCCAAGATCCAAACTGGGTCAGTGCTATGCAAGAAGAGCTGACTGAATTCGAAAGAAACAAAGTTTGGAAGTTTGTTCCTAGACCATCCAAAAAGTCAGTGATAGGCACTAAATGGGTCTATCGAAACAAGTTGGATGAACATGGAACTGTAACCCGCAACAAGGCTCGACTCGTTGCTCAGGGATACAGACAAGAGGAAGGTATATAGTACGACGAAACGTTTGCTCCAGTGGCAAGACTAGAATCCATTCGTCTATTCTTAGCTTACGCAGTACACAGAGACTTCAAAGTTTATCAAATGGATGTAAAATCAGCATTCCTCAATGGAAAGCTGAATGGAGAAGTCTACGTGGAACAACCTCCAGGATTCTCAGATCCTAAGCATCCAGGTTATGTTTATAAACTGGATAAGGCACTTTATGGCTTAAAGAAAGCTCCTCGTGCATGGTATGACACTTTATCATCCTATCTCCAAATCGAAAAATTTGAGCGAGGTAAAATCGACAAAACTCTATTTTTCAAGAAAGTAAAAGGTCATATTATTCTTGTTCAAATATATGTCAATGATATTATATTTGGTTCCTCTAACCCTGACCTTTGTACTCGTTTCGCTGATAGAATGAAAGCTGAATATAAAATGAGTATGATGGGTGAGCTAACATATTTCATTGGTCTTCCAATCAAACAGAATGAAAAAGATTCTTTCATTCATTAGGGAAAGTATGTTAGAGATATGCTGAGGAAATTTGATTTAACTCAGAGTTCAACTAGGAAAACACATATGGCACCACCGCTGACACTAAACAAGGATCCTTCTAGAAAACCTGTTAATGTCACGATGTACCGTGGGATGATCGGCTCTCTCCTGTATCTTACACCTAGTCGACCTGATATTATGTACGCAACCTGTTTGTGTGCACGATATCAAGCTGAACCTAAGGAATATCATTTGATCGTTGTAAAGCGAATCTTTCGTTACCTTAAAGGAACTCCTAACCTAGGTCTTTGGTATCCCAAAGACTCAGGGTTTGATCTAATCGCCTATTCAGATAGTGATTTTGCAGGTTGCAAATTGGATAGGAAAAGCACCACAGGAGGCTGTCAGCTCCTGGGTGGAAAGATGGTGAGTTGGACAAGTAAAAAGCAAAACTCAGTGTCCACCTCAACCGCTGAAGCTGAATACGTAGCTGCTGGAAGCTGTTGTTCTCAGGTCTTGTGGATGAGAAATCAACTACTAGACTATGACCTACAGCTCTCGAAGATTCCAATATATTGCGATAGCACAAGTGCTATCGCTATAGCAAACAATCCAGTGCTACATTCAAATACCAAACACATCGAAATCAGGTATCATTTTATCAGAGATCATGTGATGAATGGTGATATAGAACTTCATTTTATCCCAACTAACTTTCAGTTAGCTAATCTGTTCACTAAACCTCTTGATGAGACAAGATTCAACTTTCTCATCAGCGAGCTTGGAATGTTGAACTTAGAAGAGTAAAATCTTCAGCGGTTCACATTTGATCAGGGATAAAACAAACTTGTATAACCCTTTCTATCACCTTCTCTCTGAACAAAATTGATTCGCTGATATCAAGGTATGTTCTCTCTTGCTCGCTGATGTTCGCCTAGAACTGAAAGATTTCAAAAAAAAATCGCATCGCTGAATATCTCTTCCTTTCAGCGATACTTTTGAAATTTCTAAATCTAACACTGATTTTATGATTCAGTGCTTCATGCTTTCAAAAATGTCCCTGAGCTTATAAAAACCTCAGAGACATCCTAAAATATGAAAGGACGTTTGTGACGTCATCACAACGGATAAACCATGGCACGTTTTCTCTGACACGTTCGCCCGTTTCGACTTCCTTGTCCAATCAAAATCGAGGGACGTGTCCGTGTCATCATGAAAAACTTTCCCGCTCATTGTTTTTCTCTCTCTACTCTCACTATATAAACACATTCGAGTTTATATTTTTACCTTTACGCGAACATCATCTTCTTCAAGCAAGATTTTTCTGTTACATTCAAGATATAAACTCAAGAACCTGTTCATCTTCATCTTCTTAAACGTCACAGGTTAATATCTATTTTATTTTGCAACTAATAAACTTGTTTTTGATCTTATTCTTGTTATTAACAGATGAAACAAAAGAACCTTCTTAAAATGAAATCATTCTCTCTTCATGATTTTATGAACACAATCTTCATGGTTGTTCTTCAAGTTTAAAACAAGAAATCTTAAACTTGCATCTTCATATGTTTTTCCAGAATCCTTCCTTTAAAAGGAAACTGGAAAATAAGACATTCACTAGTTTTGAAACTTTGATTGGGAAACTTTGAAGATTGGGAAACTTTGATTGCGTTCTTCGATGCAATGAAGTATGTGTGGGACACAGGGAGAGATGAACTCCCCGAGAAGAAGCTGACTGCCATCAAGAAGTCAAAGATGCCAAGCGAGATGAACTTCATCTTTGCTCATTTGATCAGCTGCCTGACAGCGAAAACTGGATCAACTGACCAAGCATCACAACTCCAACAGGCCATGGGATACTCTCCACTGAAGGGCCTCCACATTGATTGGGCAAAAATCATTTACATTGATCTGATGCTCAGGGTGGATTCGGCTGACAGACCAACATGTGTTCCTTATCCCCGGTTTGTCAGTGCCCTCTTCGAACAAGGCTTGAAAGACAAATACCTGAAGGTGGGCGACCTGAGACTCTCAAAGGTCGGCTCTAAAGTTCTTGACTTCAAGCCCCTACCAAACGAGGTACGTCTCTCTATACTATTATCTATTCTTAGACCTCCAACTTCTTCTACTTCTGCGGCTACCTCAGCGGTAATCCCGACTGCTGATACCCAGGCTGCAACCTCCACTCCTTATAAGAAAAAGAAACATTCTACTACCCCCACTTAATTCCGAAAGGATCAAGAAAACCAAGGAGCAACCCCCCAAGTCCTCACAGGCTGAAGACTCCACGACTCTTTCTGTACAAGAGCCGCTGGATAGTTCCGTGGTACGCTCTGCCACAGCTGATCAAGCCACCCCTTCCATACCGACTTCAGCGTCTCTAAACGCTGAGGTTATAAACATGGAACTGAACCCCCCTCCTTCAGACCCTCTAAGGACTGACGAAGTATTTCTCAGCGAATCCAACGCCGAACCTCTTACCAAATCCCTCTTCTCATCCGTTGTTCCTCCCACCATTTCTTTGGTCACTCCATCTATTCCTCCCTTCTCTACAACGAAGGTCATTCACCTGGGTGACTCATCTGCTGAAGAACTACGGCGGATGCAGGATTTAAATAAAGGACCTTGCGAAACTTCATAGCGTCAAGGCTCTCTAGAAGACGACTATGAAGCCTTTACAGGTCATCGAAACTTCGAGGACTTCGTCAACCATCTCGCATGTATACACACCATCTTAAACACTCCTCTCTCGAAACCCCAAACTTCTGAGCTTTCCTTTGTTCACAAGTTTTCAACTTTTACAGGTCCAAATCTGGGCGACATCAACACATCGCTCACGGATCTATCAACCAAGGTGGACTCTCTCACCGCTACTCTTTCTGCTAACTCTTCAGCAGTTACAAACGCTGGAGAGAATCTCAAGCCGCTGACCACTGAGGTCGAAAAGAAAGCCTCCAGTGCTGATCTGGAGAAGGTGGAAGGTAGCATTGGTCAATTTTCTCCTTCGCACTTTACTCAGGTGGATCGAGAGGATCTTCAAAGAATCACTCCTGCTATATTTGGCTTGGAAGACAGATTAAGTAGGATTGAAACCTGTGTTGGGATCTCTGGCCTGGAAGACAGGGACCCAATGCATACTGCTGCTGCTGCTGATGCTGATATTCCGCATTCCTACCCCATTCATCATGTGGAAAGGGGGAGAAGACTGAAGACCTTCCCTAAAATGTTGAGGGGGAGAAGAAAACTCTTGAAGACCTTACCCATTACGCTGAGGGGGATGGTATTGTTTCTGATGCTACTACAACCGAGAAACCTCAGGGAGTTGAAAACTCTGAGGGAACCGAGAAACCTCCCTCTGTATCTGAGGGGGAGCAACTCGATGAGCAACTCGAAGCTATTGCTGATGTAACAGAACCTTACGCTGATGAGGTAGAATCTGAAGAAGAAGCTGAAGACGATGAAGACGTCGATATCGCTGATGATGAACCATCATCATCTCCTAAAAATGATGATGATGATGACGACTTCTTCTTCGTCCAGCCAATCAAGAAAGCCCCAGCTTAAAAAGGGGTTGTCATCATAGAACAATCAGGAGAAGGGACCACTAAAAGGCCTACAACGTCTGAAGCTGACAAAGGCAAGAACAAAGGTGTTTCTTCTGAAGACAATTTGGCTATTCTCTTCAGGAAGACAGTTTGTCAGGTAACATACACTTTATTTCCTTATACTGCATCCCTCCTCTATCCCTTCTCAACCTCAATTCTCCTCTCCATAAAACCTCTATACACTTAAACCCCGTTCTTTTCTCTCTCTTTCTTTCCCAAATGATCTTACTTAAACGATCGATGTGTTTCAGCTAGTCCTCTCCCCTGCTTGAGGATCCAGCTGAAGTTCCTACTGCTGCAACTCTAATAATCCCAGCCACAAGAGCTGATGAAATAATCCCGGTCTTGGATTTTACTGAGACTGAAGAACCTGAAGAACAGTTGCTCTCTCACAAAATAGACCTTCCTTGGCTCCTCAAAAGCTAAGTGAAGAGGATCAGAAAAAGAGAGAAGCAATGATCAAACAACTTGAAGATAGGCGAATCATCCTTCCTCGTAACAAAATCCCTGACCCTAAGTTCAGACTATCAAAGAAGGAATTCGTTGAACATCTTAAAGCTGAAAAACAACTTGCCGATCGAAGGAAAGCTGAAGAAAAAGATAAAGCCTACGCCATCCAGCTTGTCCAAAAATCGGTGTAGGACCCTGATCTGAAGAGAACTCCTATTGATGTCCAACGTCAGTTGTGGAAGGACGCCAAGAAGATCATCGAAGAAAAGACCAAGGTATCTGACTCTACCTTGGAATGGTGCAAGGAAAGATTGCACTATCAATATCGGCCAGCCAGAATCCACAAAGTGCACATCAAGGGAAGATCAACAATAAAGGTTCCAGTTGTTGAGGTTGATCTATTCAGGGAAAATGGTACAAAAGAAACCATCTACGCCTCTTCAATCAAGAAGTATGGTTTCTCTGAATGGCTGGAGATGAGAATAGCCATTCAGCGATCTCGCTCACAGTTTAAGAGCCATGTTGTTAGTTCCAGATCCGTGCAATGATTATGAAATCAAACAGATAAAACAATAGAGTAACGATTTCAACTGGTCATCTCTGATTAGCTTTCAATATTGAGAGAATTACAATGCTAGTAAAGGAAAGCAAATGAGACAACTAGCCTATTTTCTAAGGCTAAGCTATCTATATATATGGCGGGCCCGTGGTTAACAAGCCCACGACCCGTTCACTAATAAGGCTCAAATACAAGAATTACAAATTAAACCCTGAACTTTAATTCAACATAAATTGACCCTAACAATCTCCCCCTTTGAATTGAAGTTCGATTTGGCGCCAGTTTGCGACATATCTTTTTCGGAGCGCGAAGTGAACCTCGAACCATCTGATAGCACGGCGGTAGTCGATGCGTTCTTCAACCATCTCCAAGGCATTCCGAGCAGTTGTTTCATTCCGATTAGGAACATACGAAACCCTTGGATTTTCAGACTCGTGCTGAATGATCTTTCGAAGAGCATCTCGAACTTTGAGGAGTGTGCCGTCGCAGAATCTGTCTACCTGATTGAAACGCAGAAACTTCTTTTCGTTCTGTTCGTTGTTGTAGACTATCCTAAATTCAGGTTCTAGAAGCAGAGAGTTCTCGGGATACATCTTCAACTCAGGAGCATTCAGATTCGGCCTTATTAGATTTACCTTCTTTGCCCTGTTCTTGATAGCCATTTGAAAATCCGTTAGATATGACATCAAAATGGTACGGACCAGGTATCGACGAGCAGGTTCGAGCGCCTTTGTAACTTCAAGCGGTCGGATGGTTATTGTACGAAGGTCTTTCAGAATAGCCAGGAAGTTGAACGGTCGGAGGTGCTGGAAGTCGGCTTCAGAGAATTTCCATTCATTCCCATCTTCACGTCGGACAGTGAATACTGGGTAGACGATTTTCATGATGCGTCTTGAATGGATGTTAAGTACCTCTGTGATCTGATGCTTGGTTCTGACTTGGCTGAGTGGAAGACACCGCTGCATTGCGCTGATATAACGTCGTTGGTATTCGGGGTTGAGGTTGTAAATACCATGGAAAAAGGTCGGCTCGATCGGGCGAAGCTTGTGGACGAACAACTTTTTCAAAGATTCCTCCAGATGAGGGATAAGTACTATTTGGGTAAAAAATCACACCCTCGACAGACCTGAGGAAATCCCCTCGACATGACCCATGGACATTGATTACCCTGCCCCCGACCGACATGGATAATACCCATTATTATCATATCCCCGACATACGTTAAATAACCACTATAATTGACTTATTGGGTCAGTAGTCATCTTACATCTAATGATCACACGTCACATGTCGCACGTCGCACATCGCCAGACACACGTCACTAGTCTTATGTCGCCAGTTATGACTCGTCGATTTTACGTCGACAGTCTCCTGTCATCGCTGTTATATCGCTCTGGCTCTGCGACAACATCGTCCTGACATCCTGGTCTTACGACCTAGTCTTACGATTATACTATCCGTTAACATCCGTTTCTTCTGTTTATCAATGCAGGTCTTGACCACGACCAGAAAAGGTAAGACACTTGTTATGAACCATATCTTGTATTAAGATAAGGTCCCGACGAAGACCCATAAAACCTCCGTCGTCCCTCCTGAAAGGCAAGTCGAGAGTTCCTCGCGACACTCGACACTCGACACTCGACCACGACGCCGCCCGCTCCGTACGATCGTCGCATAGAACCATGCGACCTCGACCAACTAACGTTCACATAATATAACTGTTACGTTTGTTAAGTGGTTAATGCAGGAGTCAAAGTCATTAATGGGCAATGGCTATAACCGACGAAGTCATTAACAAGCATTTAATCCCACATTCAAGACAGCGACCGTTACGAGACCAATCATCAAAGGAGCATTCAATGCCCGACAGCGGTTATAAAGCGCGCCATAAAGGCACCATTAATAGCCGATGGAGGCTATAAAAAAGCCTATGCTGCAACCAATTGGGGGGGAGAACATAAAACACTGAAATCAAACACTCAAACTCTGGAAATCACATACAGAAAGCTATCATCTAGCACCGAATCCAGAATACTACAGCGAGCTCAAGAACAACAGAAGCAAAGAACTTTCTCTTGAAGAAATGCTCTCGACGCACGACAACAGCCTTCGACCAACAGTTGTTTATACTTTGTATTCACACACGACAAACACCTGTTTCTACACTTTAAACACTTGTACTTTACAGTTTGAAGCATTTCCTTCATTTGTATTGTAATCATCGTACGACCGACGCCAGTACCAAGGACATCGCCCCTGATTGGCGACCATAGTGCAGCAACGACATCCACTGTCGTCCGCAGATTTTTCCTCGATTGAGGTTTTTCCTGCGTCATCAAATCCCTTGTCTCGTTTATTTTTACCCTCGTCGCACGTCTCGTCGAAAGATTCTATCTTTAGTTGTTTAAGTCCACATCGAACTTAAGTTGTCCCTTTGGTGCGATTTTTGGCTTTAACAGTTTGGCGCCATCCGTGGGACCCATCTAGAGAAAATCCTCGACGAAACGCGCACCTTACTAACAGTTTCTTGGAGTTTCCTCTACTTTCATCACAGGAAAATGACGGATAAGGGAAACCCAGAACGAACCGCTATCCCTGTGACTGGAGGATTCAAAAATGCTCAAGGCACTCTCGAATCAATCAATGATTATCGCATGGAAGAAGTCATCCCAGATCAAAGCAAACCTGAGCAAAAAGTCCTCATCGGATCATCCCTCGATCTCAACCTCCGAGAAAAGCTGATATCTTTTTTGCAGGAATATGTTGTTCCCGATATCGTCTCACCCAAGTTCAATGTCGACCCATCGTTCAAGCCTGTCAAACAGAAGCGAACAAATCTTCAAGATCCTGTGATTCAACTTCAATCGGAATCAAATGCGGCTCGAAGCCAGATTCAAACCTTAAAAAAATGCTCCGTCAAAATATCGCATGGATCGCATCATCCGAGGGGCTCGGGGGCTCAGAACGCCCGTCACAAAATAGAAAACACCATATTTCAATTTCAAAAGTCCTTGGAGAAAAAGGCGCTTATCGACTCCAAGTTACGTTAACTGTGACATCCCGCTTGGATGGAATATGGTATAAACAACTCTATATATATACTCTAAGTATATTCTCTTCGTTCAATTATTATGATCTAACATATGAATGTTGATTTAAGCATCAAAAGATCATTGGTCAAACCAACCACCACCCCCGATTTTACATTGCAGGCTCGCAAGATCAAATAAAACGTAGGTCTTACGATTTATATCGTGAGAAACGAAGTCTCTACGACTTACAACTTACAATCGTCAATTAAAGACGACCCACGTTTTTAATCTTATGATCGCCACTCATGGCAAAAACAGGTTAAAACTTTCGGTCGCTAATAAAAGCGACTCACATGTTGAAATCGCGTGATCGCTAGTCATTACATATGTCGTCAATAAAGATAACTCGTACATTGAAACTAGCAAATCACCATTCATGATTCCAAGGGACCAGAATACTCAAATCGACGCTTTAGCAAACCTTGCGTCTGCTTTGGTCGAACCAATACTCGACAGCATTCCAATCTGGCGACGTCGTCCATCGAAAATAACGATGACATCCAGATGGAAGACCAAGAAGATAATTGGTCGAACGACATCCGAAATCGTCTACGACAATGGATCCCACTTCATAAGCTACGAGACTCGACCGTTATGTGAACACAGCGACATCAAGCTGACGACCTCGACACCCAGGGGCAAGCGGTCGAGCGACATTTCAACAAAAACGTCGAAACTAAAGTCTTTCAAGAAGGTGACTACATCCCCTGTCAAGTATTCCAAAGCACTCAAAAGCTCAACGCATGTAAACTTACCACCAAGTAGGAAGGTCCTTATCGTATCTCATAAGTCGTATGTAAAAATGCATATCGGCTACAAACCCTCGACAGTCGAGATATTCCACGCATCTGGAATGCAACGCATATGAAAGGGATCGCACGACATTAGTTGCATACGACTTTAGTCTCGCAGGATCGCACGATATATATTGCTAAGTCTATCGTACGACTTTAGTACACTCTCACAGGATCGTACGACATAAACGATCAAGTTTTTGACTTGATTATCCTTTCGCAGGAACACATGATTCAAGTTCATCGTATGATCGAATCACACGATCGTAAGGTCTAGCGACCCCACAATCTAAGTTCTTTAACTTAGAAATATTTCACGTTCTGAATGAATGCTTTGATCGCACGCGTTTACGTTTGCTGATACGATTCGAAAATATGAAAATTTTGTGACTTACGTTCTAATCGCTGTATTACAATGGGTGCCCAAGTCGCACGACTTCTTGTTCATTTTTGTACTTAATGAATTTTACAGTCGACATTACATCTATCCATGACATGTACGAATCAGGTTCAATAGAAAGGTAAACTTTTTATCGACTATCGCTAAAGCGAAACTTACAACTAGCTAAAAATGCTAGACACAACGTATCATAGGTCTCTAGACGCCAGATCAAAGGTCTTTAACGACCAAATCGAATCGAGCGCCAGAACATATGTCTCTAAACGACTGTATCGGCTGTGAACACCAGACCACAGGACCACGTCGACCGAGAACGCCAACCCGGCGACATGGGCCCCTGTCTCCTCGATAGGAAAAACGTCCCCTGAAAGACGGGAGCAAGTATTTCCTCAGATGAGGAAACAACGTCGTCCCGTCTAGGACACTAACAACGTCGTCCCGTCTAGGACACTAACAACGTCGTCCCGTCTAGGACACCATCGGCCGATGACCCGTCCCCCTTGTCAGCAGACGCAGGGGACAACACCTTGGACACTAGCTTCGTCACTGTCGCCGGAAGCGCCGAACTTGCTGGTATCGTGCCCATCGCGCCAGAACGACTGGATGACGCCCTCGCCTCCTTAGGCGTGATAACTCTCGATGAAACGACAGCCCTCGAAGACGGTTCCTTCAGGACTACCGTCCTTGTCCTCTTCAAGATTCCTGACCCAGCTGTCGGGGCATTCTTTCTCCTTTCCCGGCCTCGAAGGGCAAGCGCAACTTGCGTCGCCTTTTTTGGTTGACCAAGTCAGTTTTCCTCTGATGATCTTAGCAAAAGTAACACGTCTCTGTAGAGACACATGTTTCGGTACGAGATATGAAATTCAAATGGCTTTGAAATTCAAATGGCTTTGAAATTCAAATCTCGGGGGGCTAACTGTTTGGGTAAAAAATCACACCCTCGACCGACCTGAGGAAATCCCCTCGACATGACCCATGGACATTGATTACCCTGCCCCCGACCGACAAGGATAATACCCATTATTATCATATCCCCGACATACGTTAAATAACCACTATAATTGACTTATTGGGTCAGTAGTCATCTTACATCTAATGATCACACGTCACGTGTCGCACATCGCACATTGCCAGTCACACGTCACTAGTCTTATGTCGCCAGTTATGACTCGTCGATCTTACGTCGACAGTCTCCTGTCATCGCTGTTATATCGCTCTGGCTCTGCGACAACATCGTCCTGACATCCTGGTCTTACGACCTAGTGGTCTTACGACCTAGTCTTACGATTATACTATCCGTTAACATCCGTTTCTTCTGTTTATCAATGCAGGTCTTGACCACGACCAGAAAAGGTAAGACACTTGTTATGAACCATATCGTGTATTAAGATAAGGTCCCGACAAAGACCCAGAAAACCTCCGTCGTCCCTCCTGAAAGGCAAGTCAAGAGTTCCTCGCGACACTCGACACTCGACCACGACGTCGCCCGCTCCGTACGATCGTCGCATAGAACCATGCGACCTCGACCAACTAACATTCACATAATATAACTGTTACGTTTGTTAAGTGGTTAATGCAGGAGTCAAAGTCATTATTGGGCAACGGCTATAACCGACGAAGTCATTAACAAGCATTTAATCCCACATTGAAGACAGCGACCGTTACGATACCAATCATCAAAGGAGCATTCAATGCCCGACAGCGGTTATAAAGCGTGCCATAAAGGCACCATTAATAGCCGACGGAGGCTATAAAAAAGCCTATGCTGCAACCAATTAGGGGGGAGAACATAAAACACTGAAATCAAACACTCAAACTCTGGAAATCACATACAGAAAGCTATCATCTAGCACCGAATTCCAGAATACTACAGCGAGCTCAAGAACAACAGAAGCAAAGAACTTTCTCTTGAAGAAACGCTCTCGACGCACGACAACAGCCTTCGACCAACAGTTGTTTACACTTTGTATTCACACACGACAATCACCTGTTTCTACACTTTAAACACTTGTACTTTACATTTCGAAGCATTTCCTTCATTTGTATTGTAATCATCGTACGACCGACGCCAGTACCAAGGACATCGCCCCTGATTGGCGACCATAGTACAGCGACGACATCCACTGTCGTCCGCAGGTTTTTTCCTCGATTGAGGTTTTTCCTGCGTCATCAAATCCCTTGTCTCGTTTATTTTTACCCTCGTCGCACGTCTCGTCGAAAGATTCTTTCTTTAGTTGTTTAAGTCCATATTGACCTTAAGTTGTCCCTTTGGTGTGATTTTTGGCATTAACAAGTACCATGATCTTCTCCCAACGGATTTGTTGCTGAGGAGGGGGAGGAAGATCAGAAGTTGTCGTTTGCAGAGGAGTTGTCAAAATATTGGCAGTAGTAGTTTCAGGTCTTGTTGAAGTTCCAGGCACTGGAGGCTTTTTCATACCATGCATCTTCGGTCTCCGGGTTGGATTCACAGTCTGGATCTATCATATCCAATAGCGGTCTGTCTGATGAATCAAATTCGACCAGTTCCTGTGTTGAACCCTCAGGCTTTTCAACCGTTGGGTCTTTATCATCTGATATCTCCATATCTATTACCATGTCGGCTAATGGCAACTCGGCTTCAGGTGCTTCTGTTGTGGCTGCCGTAGTTGGGGGTTCCTGTTGAACCACAATTGGAGTTTCAGACTGGATCGGGGCGGCGGTCTAGGTTAGACGTTGTCGTTTCTCCCCCTCACGGTGATCAGGATCATCCTGGTCATCGTGCTTGCGTTTCAGACCGCCTGCTTGACTCTTGCAGGTATCTTCGAGTGAGCGGACTCTCTCGGACAGCGTTGTGAGTGCTTGCTTGTAGTCCTTGAGAGTCGAGTCAATGGCGTCTAAACGAGTGGTAATGGATGATGAAGGAGCAGTGACCTGGGATTTCAGAAAGGATATCAGGTCTGCTTCGGTAGAGACGTTTGTTTCGGATTCTTGGAGCAGTTGGGCTAAAAGCATCGTTTTGAAGGTGTCCACAGAGTAGGTAGGCTGAGTAGGGGTCGGTGGAGGTATGGGTGCGGTTTCAGTGTCAACGATATGCCCTTTACCTTTGATGATGCGTTTGACGGTGTCGATCTCGGCGGCGACATACTGCTCCATCTCCTCGCGGACAACCTTAAGGGTGTTGTCCAGGGACCCTGGTGACACAAAGTCGTGTAAAATAACTCCAGGATCACTTAGATTACCCGTTGAGGCATCTACCATAGAGGCAGAGCCACCTACGTTCACAGTTGGCAATTCGGTAGTTGTGGTAGGATTTCCGTCCGATCCTCGTGTTCCGCTAGACGGAGACACTACAGACGTTCTGATCGGGTCACGAAGAGCCTCGATTTGTTGTTCCTCATGTTGTGTCCTAGTCGAAGAATGTATAATATGAAGTGGCTCTAGACTCAATTGTGCACTGAAAAAAGTCACGACCGGGGGCTGCTGGTCGCTTATTTCAACACCAGCACTCTCCGAGTGAGAGACCGGTGGAAGTTGTGCTATATCCCCGTGAGAACCTGAAACAACCGCCTTTTGAGAGACGGATGAGTGGATAAGGGGGTTGTGAAATTGCTTCGCTGGGTCCACGGAGACTTCTTCAATACCCCGTCCCAACGGATGAGACGAGACATCAGATGTGGCTACCCGGTTGACACGTGGTTGGATTCGCTCAGGAGCCTCGTTATCTTTACGGCTTAATCTTTCTTGGTTCTCTTTCGACCTTAACTCCCTCCTTCTCACATGTTCTATGTCCCGGGGAAGGTCCCTCCGGCGCTGGCTGGACCATGGGATTCCCTAACTCTCGTCTATATGTTATCACAGGTAGGGCTTTAGGTATATGCAAAGCACGGATATTATCCTGCTCCCCCTCAAAATATACATGGGGATTGACTTGCTCCCCCTCGGAGTGAGAGTGTTATTTACTTGGGAGACATCGACACAAGGAAAAATTATTTAGACTTTTAAGAAAAACAGTGTGACATGTCCCCTCGGATTTTGTTGAGGTTGTTGATCCGCCATGTAATATCTGTAAAAGACCCAAAGTTAGTAAACAAGATGGATAAACAAGTTTCGGCGCGTACCTTTGCTGTAAATTGATCAATCTGAGACAGATTGAGGACTGGCAGTGATGAAACAAGTACTGGACTGACAAACATGGAGGTGTTCGGACAACATATTGGAAAACGACAGTTTCCGGACAAGCCATTGTATCCGGACAAAAGGTATCCGGACAGCAACAGTTTCCGGATGGCAAGATAGTTTCCGGATAACGAGGAGCATTCCGGACAAAAATAGGACTGTCCGGATACTCTGGGATTTTCACAAAAATTTCTCAGGCCTTGTAGATTTTGCCAAAATAGGACTGTTTGGATTTAAAAATGAACCTTCTCTAGCTCCCCCTCAAACTGAGAATGGGGACGAATGTGCCCCCCTTCGAATAAAGCAAAATTGTGCAATGGAAAGGCCGACACAAAAAACTTTTATTCATTTAAAGAAAAAAACTGTGTCGCTCCCCCTCAAATGATGGGCATAAGATGCTATGCTCCCCCTCAGAATGTGCGCGTAGAGTGAAATGAACACGGGAATTGTTGGATCCCAGATTCACTTAATCAAGATTAACAATCTATTAGTGGAGTTTAGAGTTTGATGTGGAAGCGTATTAAACTAACAGATATGTTTGATAGATATTAGAACGCACATATATAAAGAAAACAGTAAAGAATGAAAAGGATTTCTTGAACAGTTACTGTTATTCAATATATAATAACAACACGAAGAATAGATTAAGAACTGTTGGTGTGTGTGAGAATATAACACTCAGATGTTTGACAATAAAGCTTGAGAGTATTAGTGATTCCTTGTGTATTCGTCCTTAGGAAGATCTCAACATGAGACTTCCTTTTATACTACTCTTAGAAGACTATGAAGTAGGTCACTGTTCCTTTTACGGCATGAATAGTAAACTGGATGGTGTGAACAGTGGACTGGATGGTGTGAGCAGTTGTTTGAGCCATGCGCATTTAATGGAGCAAATGTACTTTTGGTAAATGCTTTAAATGGCGCAGACGTCTATTTGGTACCTTGCCCTATTGAGTCCACTCAGAGCTTGACACGTGTTTTGACAGTACTTTTCCATGCAAGTTGATGAACGTATCCAGTAATATCTTCCAAGTCTTCATTGAGGACCACAGAGGCTCTGTAATGAATTACAGAGGTTCTGTGGTCTGGTCCTCTGTGGAGCAGTCTTCGCCGGATTCCGAGTCTTTGGTCTTCTTTGTGCGTATGACAGAGCTTCTGTAGGAAGCCTCTGCTGCTTCTGTAGCTTCTTGACCTTGATTTCTCGGTAATGTCGGCAGAGCCTCTGTAAGAGGCTTTCTTCACTTAGCCTATTTTTCACTACTTCTAAATACTTCTATGATTAGGAAGATTGAAGCTAACAATCTCTCCCCTAAGTAGTGAAAAATAAAAAATTTGAACTTGAGTTAAGTTTGGCTAAGTTAGATAAGACAGAGGTTAAACAATACCTCGAAATTTCTTTCATTTAGAAATATGCCAGAGGCATTTTACATTTGAGTACAATGAAAGATAAAACTTTGTTTGCAGAGATTGGAGGTCTGAGAATCAGATTTTGGCATCTTTGAAATCGTTGTAGCTTCTGTTGTCTCTGCCGACTTTTCTGATCTCTTTGTAGAATCTGATGCAGAGTTCTCTTAGGCGGATTGTTGAGTCTATTTCTCTGATGAAAGTATCTGCATCATCTCTATCCATTTTCTCTGTACCTCTGTATTTTACAAGGCTTGCTCTGAATTTGCTCAGAGTACTGGTTGCGTACTTCTGACAATCCATGAGTACAAAAAGTTTAACCTGGTGTTGTGGGTTTTGAAATACTAACCCAAATCTTGGTTCTCTGATGATTGAGTTGGGCACAGCGTCTGGTGGGCAGCGATCTTCTGGTGGTCGTAGATCTAGATGTTTGAGACCAAGATCCTTTCCCAGCTGAAAATCTATCATGCTGTATACAAGAAGCTTTTCCCTCATCGCTTTTCTCAACACTTGATAGGCTCTGGTATTAGGCTCTGTGTTGTAGTTGTCTTTTGTCCATTGCAGAAGGTCATGTAGATCGTAAGGATTGATGTTTCTTAAGTCAGCATCAGCGAAGGTAGATTCTGAATTGTTCTCTCTTCTGACTTTGTAAAGATTGTACCTGACCCTTGGATAGGTTCTTGTGAAGGAGAATCTGCAGAAGATCACCTTTTTGATTTTGTGAATTGAGAAGACATCTGCTTTGGCTCTTGGCTTTGTTCTTGTGAAGATGTTCTCAAATTCTTCTCTGATCCTTGGATCTGTCACATGATCTACTGGAT
The DNA here is from genome assembly GCA_033807775.1 of Saussurea involucrata. Taxonomy (NCBI): domain Eukaryota; kingdom Viridiplantae; phylum Streptophyta; class Magnoliopsida; order Asterales; family Asteraceae; genus Saussurea; species Saussurea involucrata. The sequence goes on along the minus strand of CM066320.1, from coordinate 61,132,400 downwards.
GATTTGTCTGATAGGATTGTTTGTAGAGGTATTTGTATACCACTTCTTCCATTTCTTCATGTGTTGGACCAGGTCGTGGAATTTGTCTTCTGAGACTCTCCATCTGTTGAACAACTTCTGCAGCTCTACCAGCTAGAGGAATTTCTGACAGAGGCTTCAATCCATGTGCCCAGTCAACTTCTTCGGGTTTTGGGGTTTGAAAGGCGTCAAACGCACTCTTCATTAGTTTTTCTGTTGGCTTTGGCAATGTTTTCTTCTTCTTTGGCTCTTCTGTCAGTATCCCTTTGCCCTTATCTTTTGCTATTGTCGTGGCAGAACCTGTTGCTTCTGTGGGTTTTGAGGTTGGCACTTATGTTGGTTTGATAGAGGTTGCCTCTGTGGATTTTGACGATTGTGATTTAGAGGACTTTTGTGGCGATGGTTCTGTTGGCTTGACTTGCTCTGTAACCTCTGTTGGAGGTTGTTTGATGACTTCTTCTGCGAGCTCAGTTTCTGTTGATGAAGTGTTGTCATTGAATCTTCTTGCCATTCTAAAAGCTAAAGTGAACCTGTGCCTTTCTTCTTCTCTCTTCACCATACGATCACTCATTGTTGTGTGCATCCTTTTCAGAATGTCAGACGCAGAGGTCGTTCCTCTTTTTGGTTTGGTGGCAATCGACTTTCTTCTGGGTATGGTTTGGGGTGTTTCCACAGAGGTGGGTGTTTTCTCTGTGGTTGGTTCCTCTGTTTCTTCCAAAATGATTACCTCAGGGGCGGTTGTTGCCTCTGTGGCTTGCTGTTCTGCTTCTGGAGTTTTGGTTTCGTCAGGAGATGATTCCACAGAGATGGGTGTTGTCTCTGTGGTTTTTTGGGTTTGTTGTTGTCGGGTCTGTTCTGGAGGTGCTTGACTCAGAGGTTCTGCGGCTATTGGTGGACCTGTAAGTCCTCTGCTTGCAGTTTTCTCTGTAGTTTTCTCCCCCTCAGGATGATCTGATGGACCAGGATGGTCATCATCATCAGAGTCATCCTGACCCTTGTCTGATGTACCCTCTGCTCTGCAGGAAGCATCGGGTTTCTTTGGCATTGTGGCTCCAGCAGCGATCAGTTTCGCGCAGACATCATCACAGAGGCCAAGAAGAGTTGCTAGCTCTGCCTCTGTTTTGAATCTCATCCTTCCTACACTTTCTCTGAAATCTTTGACGAAGTTAGCATTGGCAGTGGTGAAGGAAAGGATGACTTCTGTCACTTGATTAATCACGTTCTGCCCAAGCTCTGTCAGCTGTGCTCTTGTCATGTAGTCTTTGGGTTGCATCAGCATGGTATTTCGCATGGCTTCTTCTTGAACTTTTTGTAGGGCCTTCTGTAGATCTGCAGGAGTGATGCCCGTTGACACTGAAGTCTGTTTGTTCAATTGATCAAGGAATTTGTTGATTGAGTTCTCAATTGAAGGAGTAGTTGTTGCGGCAGAAGTGGTGGATGCAGTAGCAGCAGACTTCATTTGTGAGATGGCAGTTTTCACCTCTGTGGACAGGTTGTCCATTTTGGTGTTTAGGTTTAGCAGTGCCAGTGATGTTGTCTCTGCAAAAGATTTGAAAGAGCTTTGCAACTCTTTCAAGGTTTGGTTCACAGAGGTTTCAAGGGTTTGGAACTCATCCCTTGTAACTTGTGTTCCGGTGGTAACCTCTGGAGGAACACATTCGTCTCCAGAGTGAATCCCTGTTCCTGGGATACCTTCTTTCATTCCTGTTTGTACGTTAAGAATGGAATGATTTCCTTCTGATCCTTGAGAAGAAACATGAGTTTCAATCCCTACAGAAGTTCTGAGAAGAACATTGTCCAAATCCACTCCAGATGTGGGTATTGGAATATCCTTCTGTTGACTAGGAGACTTGTCTAGAGTCTCTTTGTCTTTGTGCTCTCTACTTCTCTCTGAAAGAAGTGTGGGTCTTAACAAGTGCATGGCAGAGGAAACAAATTCCTCTGTTGGGCGTTCTTCTGTGATCTGGGGCAATTGATCACGAACTATAGGTGAGTCTCTTTGAGGAGACTCCCTAGGAATGGATTCCCCGGTTTCTGTGGGCACAGAGGTTGAAAGAGTAACCTCTGGCTGGATGGGTTGGGTGAGGTTCGAGCTGTGCTGCTCTTTTTCAATGACACCTTCTGCAGCTAGACCTGCGGTGTCAGAAATGTGGGTTGCACTGGGAGTTGGTTTTGGTTGTGTGCCTCTATTTATCCAGGCATCTTTTCTTGCTTCTTCCCTAAGTTCTGTGGAAGTTCCTTGCTCTGGTCGTAATTGGTCATACACTTGATGAGATCCAAACAATCTCATGACATGTGGATGATAAAGACCCTTACGTATCCAGACAGCTTCTTCTTCATCTGAATCTGTCTCTAAGATCTCTATTTATGTCTCCGTTGTTGCAAATCCCTCTTTTTGTACAACTTCGGCCCCTTTTTCTCTCTCTTCTTCCATCATGTTCTCAAAAGCCTCTGTTATTTCACCTCTGTTCAATTCAGCTTCAGTTTGTTCTATTTCTTCTGAAGCTGGGTTTGGACTTCTTCTGTGGACATCCAATCCTTGAATGAAAGGGTTTTGTAAAATAACAGGGGTTTCGGCTGGTTGATTTCTGGGTGTTGTGTCATCTTCTTGCAGATGTGTGTCGATGCCCGAAATGAAGAAATCTTCTTCTGGAGAGTGGTGGTCGAGAGGTTGTGCCGTCCACCCTGCTGTATTTAGGGTGTTGGCAATTTCAGGGTTCTGTAAGAAGTCGTTCAGGTCTCCTTGGTGAGCAAATCTATCTGGAGATTGATAGGGTGATTGATACCTTTCTTTAGCCATTTCTTCTTCTGCAACTTCTTCAGCAGTTTCCTCTTCTGCAATGGTTACCAACTTTGTAAGTGATTTACCATGCCTCTTTTTGGTTTTCCTCCTCTTAGGATTTGGTGCCCCTTCTTCTGTTGATTTTGATCTTTTCTTCTTCATTTTTGGAGAGGAGGGAGGAGCAGAGGAGCCAATTTATGTGGCATGAGGAGGTGAGGGTTGATCTTCTGCAGCGCTTGTGGAGGTGCCTTCTGCAGTTTTCCTCTTCTTAGCTTTTGGAGTAAATGCAGAGGTTCTTGATGAAGACTTCTTTCCCATTAGTTCTGCACGTTTGGCTATAAAGCTGAGTTGAATAGCCATGTGCTTTGCTAACTTCAGATCCTTTTCTTTTTGAGTGGAAAGAGGTTTTGCTATCATTGTTCCTAGGGGGACACCTAAACGCGGGGGTGTCATAGGACTCGGTTTAGGAGTTCTATGATCGCGTATATACTCTTTCTTAAGGGATTTATTCGATGCGTATTGCAGAAGCTTCTTTGACAGAGGTCTGCAGTGTGAGTAGCCATCAGCATGATCAGTGGGGGTATTCTTGTTCATCGGGAACTGTTTGGGAGTTGGCCCTTCCATTGGCCAATTTTGGATTAGCAGCAGAGGTTCGAACAGTACTCCTAGTATTCTTTGGAATTGCAGAGGTGGTAGAAAGTTGGGATCGTTCTCTTTGACCCTTTTCGAGTTGTTCTTTCTGTCGATTGTGTTTATGATCTCTTGCATCATTATGGTCGCATAATCTAGTGGAAGATCATAGTAAACCCCATACATGATGCTCAAGATTTGATGTGAGCTCTGGTCAATACTGCCTATCTTTCCTGTCAGGCATCTGTTAAGAATCGAGAATAAAGTGTTCCACAGAGGTGGTAATCGGCCTCTGCAGAAGTCATTTCTCTTCCGTAGTTGGGTGTTGTACCCAAGCATTTCCACGAATCGACATAGCTCTTCGTCTGTTGGTTGCTCTGCATAACTCTTCAATCCCAGAAGACCCCTTGTTGGTAGGTTGAATTCAAGTGAGAACATTGTTCTGTTGAACTTGATTTCAAGATGCTCAGATTTATCAGGTCTTGAAATGTACCCTTTGATAAGAGAATCGTCTTTATCAAATCGACAGCTTTGCCAAAATTGGTTCAAATAGCGGACTGGAATTTTGTTCGGGGTTCTTGATAGTAGAGGGAAGAGGACATGATTCTCCATGATGTTCAGAAGTATGGCATGGGCTTCGCCGAAAGTAGTGGGTGAGGGGACCAAATAGCAGTTGTTGGATTTGATAGGAAGAATGGCTTCGAAATGATCCTTTGCTATGAAGTTTTGCAAGTGAGTCGTCGGAGCAAAGTCTGCTGAGTCCCCGGAATCTTGTTGTTCAATATTTCTTGCAAGGCTGGGGTTTTCAGAATGTTCTGAATGTGCAGGGGAGTGTTCCGGTGAGTTCGCCGGAGAGAGTTCAGAGGATGTAGCTCGAGAAGATGAAGCCATTTGATTTTAAGAATAAGATTTTTGCAAGCTTTTTGCAGGGTTTCGCCGGAGAAGAAGATGAGAGTTTGTAAAAGGTTTTATGTGAGGGTAAGCTTTGTTTTTATAGGATGGTAAAACGGTAGAATTTGAAAGAGTAAAATATATGGCAATGGATTAAAGTTTGGAATCCGCACTCGAGTTTGAGCGGCGGGTTCAACTTTCCAAATAAAAAAACGTTCCATGTACGCCCAATGAAAATGGGACACGTAGGCCTTGTCAGAATATGACAGGACGTCGTGCGCGGCCCATTAATGCTAGGCGCGTGAGGTTGATTTTAGCCATATGAGTTTCACTCGCAGTAAAAGTAACCGTTATTACTACAGAGATGCCCAAGTAATCAGATTGACAGAGCTTCTGTAGTTTACAGAGGCTCTATGATCTTGAAAATCTTTGATGTTTATCCCTTTTTCATATATCTCATTGTTATCATGACTTCTGTGGGGTTCTTCTTTAACCAAAACATTTGTAAAGGCATTGGAGAGGATAAAATCGGATTTTTGTGAAGAAATTTGCTTCGCAGAGGTTTTGTGGCTCTGTTGGAACTTGCAGAAGTTCTGTGAGGGCCAGCAGAAGCTCTATGAGAGAAAAAATCTCATAAAATAAATTTTATTAGTATTTTTGATCATCCAATTTTTGATTTGGTTTAAGAGATGTTTTTCGGACATATTTGAAAGTTTGTGTCCGAGAAAACTGTTAAAAAAAAACGGTTTGTTCGAGAAGGTCATGGTCTGCGTTTTCGGTTTCCGAGATAACATTCCAAAAGATCGACAGAAGGTTAATTTGTGATTACAGAGCATATTTCCTGCAGAAGCTCTGTTGAGCTCAGCAGAAGCTCTATGACCTTAAATTTCTCCTAATTCGAATTTTGTGAAACTTTTTGAGCTTTTGATTTTTGAAATGTTATTCACAGTATTTTTAGGACATTTTTGACAATTCTTGTCCTAGAAAATTGTTTTCCAAAAACCTTTTGTGCGAGAGACATACCTTTTGGTTCTTCTTTTCTCGGCAGTGATATCTGACTTCTGTCGATATGGAGTCATCGACATTTTTCTTTGGCTTTCCCTTGAAAGTTTTATCTCTTTAGATCATTTCAGGGTTCCCTTCTGCTCCCCCTTGATCTAATCACCTCTGTAGATCAAGTAATTTCCTTTTGCTCCCCCTTGACCTAATCACCTCTGTAGATCAAGTAATTTCCTTTTGCTCCCCCTTGACCTATGCTTGGATCAAAGAATGATAAGTTTTGCATAGAACATAGGTCATGGTCTTTCAGAGGTTCTGTAGGGGTCGTCAGAGGTTCTGAGTTGACTTACAGAAGCTCTGTGATTTTAAGAACTATTTAAGGTTTTAAGAATTTACATACAGAAGTAGAATCAATCAAAGCAATAAATTAAGCAATGTATTTACAGAAGATAAAGCTATACTTACAGAGGATTTTCATACCATGTTAATCTTTCCTAACTTACCCACCAAGAAGTTGAATCTTTTCTCGTCTAATGCTTTGGTGAATAAGTCAGCGAGTTGATATTCTGTGGGCACGAAATGCATTTCGATTGTACCGTATTCAACATGATGTTTCAAGAAATGATACCTTATATCGATATGCTTGGTTTTTGAGTGTTGCACAGGGTTGGCAGAGATAGCAATGGCACTTTTGGAATCACAGAAGATGGGTATTTTGAACAGAATGTGGCCGTAGTCTTTTAGCTGAGTCTTCATCCATAGAACCTGAGAACAACAGCTAGCGGCAGCAACGTATTCAGCTTCTGCAGTGGATGTGGAGACACAATTCTGCTTCTTGGAGGTCCAACTGACTAGTTTACCACCTAGGAATTGACAACTTCCAGAGGTACTCTTTCTGTCGAGCATGCATCCTCCATAGTCTGAATCTGTATAAGCTTTAAGACTAAAACCAGAGTTCTGTGGATACCAGAGACCAAGATTGTTGGTCCCCTTCAGGTATCTCAAGATTCTTTTTACAGCATCATAATGTGATTTCTTTGGATTAGCTTGATAACGTGCACAAAGACATGTGGCATGCATAATGTCAGGTCTGCTTGCTGTTAAGTATAACAGAGATCCAATCATGCCTCTGTAGAGAGTACATTCTACAGAAATACCATTTGGATCTAAGAACAACTTATTTCCAGTGGCCATTGGAGTCTTCATTGCAGAGGTATCAGAGAGATTATATTTTAAAAGTATGTCAGAGACATATTTGGCTTGATTTATAAAAATTCCCTCTGAAGATTGTTTGACTTGAAGTCCGAGGAAGAATGTTAATTCTCCCATCATACTCATTTCAAACTCACTCTGCATGAGTTTTTCAAAAAATTTGCACTCTTCTGAATTTGTAGACCCAAAAATTATGTCATCTACGTATATTTGTACAAGCATTATCTCACTATTTTTGCGTTTATAGAATAAGGTAGTATCTGTTGTACCTCTGTTGTAGCCATTGACTAGAAGGAAGGTAGAAAGTCGTTCGTACCATGCTCTTGGAGCCTGTTTCAGTCCGTAAAGAGCCTTTTCAAGGTAGTATACATGCCTTGGAAACTTTGAGCTTTCAAAACCTGGTGGCTGATTTACGTAAACCTCTTCTTGGATTTCACCGTTTAGAAAAGCTGATTTTACGTCCATCTGATAGACTTTAAAACCTCTGTGGGCTGCGAAGGCTAAGAATATTCTTATTGCTTCGAGACGTGCGACAGGGGCAAAAGTCTCATCGTAGTCTATGCCTTCTTCTTGTCTATATCCTTTTGCTACTAATCTTGCTTTGTTTCTGACGACCACTCCATCTTCATCCTTCTTGTTTCTGTAGACCCATTTAGTCCCAATGGTCTGTTTCCCTCTTGGCAGAGGTACTAAAGTCCATACTCTGTTACGCTCAAATTGCAGAAGTTCTTCTTGCATGGCGTCTACCCAGTTTGGGTCATCTAGGGCTTCAGAAATCTTCTTTGGTTCTATAACACTAATAAAATTTGTAAAGAAACAAAAATTAGCAGTGGCAGACCTTGTTTTTACTGAGTCAGAAGGTTCTCCAATTATTTGGCTTGGAGGATGGCTTTTTGTCCACTGAGTTGTGCGTGGAAGATGATCATCAATGTCATCAAAACTTTCTTCAGAGGCTTCTTGTGTTTCTTCTTGTGCATCCTCTGATGTTCTTCGTGCCTTGGTAGTTGATTCTACCGTTTGTGGAATGATTGGTACGAGTGGTGGTGGAGTTTGTTCCTCTGAGGATGTATAGTCTTGGTCCTCGATCTCCTCTGTAATTGGTTCTTCTGTGGTTTGTGCAGCTTCTGTGGTCGTTTTTCTTGATGTTTCATCTTCTGCACTTTCTTCTGCTTCGGCAATTGCATCTGTAGTGTTTATAGAAGAAGATGAAGCATTATTTGGACCAGTTAGAGTCATACCTGTAGGATTTTGTCCGACAGAGGATGGTTCTTCAGAAACTCTGATGGTTCCGACAGAAGGATCAATGTCATTGTGGAACATCTCCAAAAATAGAAGATTCAAATCTTCTTTTGTTCTTGAGATGTCAGAGAATTTCCCTTTAATTCCGAGTTCTGAATTTATTTGCTCAGAAGTCATTTGGAATGAATCATCAAAAGAAACATTGATGCTTTCTACAATCTTGTGAGACTTTGTAAGGAATGTTCTGTACGCTTTGGAAGTGGCAGAGTATCCAATGAATTTGCCTTCATCTGCTTTTACATCAAACTTTCCTCTTGAATCTCTGTCGTTTAAAACGAAGCATTTGCATCCGAATACATGGAAAAATTTGATGTTTGGCCGCCGTTTGTTAAGCAATTCGTAAGGCGTCTTGAGGTGTCTTTTCACAATGGTTGATCGATTTTGAGTATAACACGCAGTAGAAATTGCTTCTGCCCAAAAGTTCATTGATAATCCGCATGTTGACATCATAGTTCTTGCGGCTTCCACAAGTGTTCGATTCTTTCTTTCGACAACACCGTTCTGTTGTGGAGTGCGAGCTGCAAAGAAGTTCTGTGAAATTCCTTCTGTTGAAAGATAAGTTTCAATGACACAGTTTTTGAATTCTGTGCCGTTGTCACTTCTTAACTTCTGTATTTTGCAGTCATAAAGAACTTGGATTCTTTTCATTAGATTTATCAATATAATTGGAACATCTGATTTCTTTCTGATAAATTCAACCCATGTGAAACGTGAATACTCATCAACTAAGACAAGTATATATTTCTTGCCACCTAGGCTCTGTATTGCAATGGGACCGCAGAGGTCGACATGAAGCATGTACAGAGACCTGGTGCAAGACACATCTGTTTTGCCTTTGTGGGAAGCTCTTTTGAGTTTTCCCATCTCACAGGCAGAACATAAATGATCCTTATTGAATTTAACATTTGGCAAACCTTTAACTAGATCAAGTTTGACCAGTTTTTCCAATGTGTGAAAATTCAAGTGACAGAACCTGTTGTGCCATAACCAGGCTTCTTCACTTTTGCAGGAAACAAGGCAAACTTTGTCCTTGTTCTTTGAGTTGAAGTTCATTAGATATAGATCACCTATTCTTTCAGCTCGCAGAAGTTCCATACTTGTTTCTTCACTTTGTAGAGAGCAGAAAGTTCTTTTGAACAACACATTGAATCCTGTATCACAAAGTTGACTTACACTGAGTAGGTTGTGCTTAAGGCCATCCACATATGCAACTTTGTATACAGAAACGTCTTCTTTCCTTATGACTCCATAGCCTTTTATGTGTCCTTTCTTGTTGTCTCCAAAAGTCACAGATCCACCATCTTGTGTTTCTTTGTACGTGGATAGTGCACTTCTGTCACCAGTCATGTGCCTTGAGCATCCGGAGTCTAGATACCAGATTGGCACATACTTCTTCTGCAGGACAATCACAGAGATTTAGGTACCCATATCCATATGGGTCCAATATTGTTAGAGTTTTTCAAGTTTGCCTTGGCATTCTTGAAATACATTTTGTTCTCTGCAGAAGAGTCAGATTGTTTCTTTGTGGGTTTTGACTTTTGAATTGTCGTAGAGAGTAAACAGACCTGACTTGAAAAATGATTAGTAAGTTTAGACATAAGATCAAAGCAATGACAGTATTGAATATGAGATGTAATTTGCTTGAACTTTTCATTGAACTTTTTAAACTCAGCCACAGAGGCATTACATTCTTTCTTTACATTAGATTTCCTATTACTAGAAGATCTATGAATACTCGAATGTTGTTTGCAAAAGCTCTGTTTAGGACCTGCCTTCTGTGGGTTGCTTCTGTGGTGAACTTCTTTCATCACTGTCACAGAAGAAAAAGATTTATTAACCTTGGGTTTTGAAAATCTAGAACTTATAGGATCAATAGAGGTCTTCTGTAACTTTTTAAGCTCAGCAGAGGTTTTGATATGTAGATTCAAATTTAGAAAATCTTGGCAGGTTGGAATCTCTGTGAGTTTCTCTTTTGTAGAAATAGTTCTGTGAGGAACTTCAGAGGAGAATTTGACATCCTCTGTGTCACAGTGAATTATCCCTGATTTGAAATCAGTCTCTGAGTTGTCAGAGGATGAATCTTCCTCGTATACAGAGGTTGAGTCAATTCTTTCAATAGAGGCTGGATTTTCTGAGCATGTATCGTACGAGCTTTCTTCCTCTGTAGAATAGTTTTCATAGATTGCAGAGGTTTCTAATAAGATTTCTTCAGTGAGAGTTTTATCTATAGAAGATGTACAGAAATTTTCTAAAACGCTTGATTTCCATATTTCCAAAATTTCTTTTTCAATTAAATTTTTAAAGTTTTCTTCTGAAAAAATGGGTTTAAACTCAGGAGATTCTGCTGATAATTTCTTTTCAACGTTTATCAAACAGACAAAAGCAACCTGTGTTTGGGTCTCTGGTTTACCAAACTTGAAGATACCAATCTGATCTTGTGTTTTCAGATATTTCTTTGGTTTGATACCTCTATTGACAGAGGTTGAGGATGATGAGTCTGTGTTTTCAAACCACGCGTTAATCATCTTCTTATGTTTCTTCAAGTAAGGATCCACATAGATTTTCGCCCTTTTGCTTACAGAGATTAGATTTGGAAAATCTGGTTTGTTCGTTTTTCCAATCACAAATAAAGAGGACAGAGGTTTGTTTCTTTTGCCTTCAACACCTAGGGTGATATCATCATACCCTATACCTCGTCTCCCTATTTGTGAGTTTACATTTTCATAAACTTTCTGTGCATCTTTATAGTTTTTAAGCAAAACTTCTCTTCTGAGTAAATCTTGCCATAATACCTCTCTTTCTCTTTGAAAGTATTCTTTAAGAGCTCTTATGTCAGTAGTTTCGCTCCTTGAAACTGAAAGTTCTTTTAATTCAGAAATTTGTTTTTTAAAGGATCTAGAGTTTTGTTCCAATTCTTTTCTATTCTCTCTTTTTCCTCAAAAATCTTTGCTTTTTCTTGAGTGAGAAGCCGTACTTCTCTCTCATTGAAAGTGAGTCTTTTCTGAATACTTTGATTTATCTCTTTCAGTTCAATTAATTCAATGTTAATTCTAAGTGTATTATCATCTACAGAGGTAATACAAGAGTTGGAATTTGAAGTAGATACCTCAGAGTCAGTGCAGGAGTCGACTTATGCCATGCCACAGAAGAGGGCATTGGCGGTATGTTCATCGTCAGAAGTAAAGTCTGACTGGAAGTCTTCTGTGTTTTCCTCAGAATGTCCTTTTGCCATTAAGGATTTTTGAGCATAATATTCGGCTTTCTTTTTGTAGAAAGCAGAGTCCCTCTGTGAGCGATTTGATCTGCTTCTGCATTCATTCGCAAAATGGCCTGGTTTTCCGCAGTTAAAACACCCTTGAGGAGTGTTTCCTGTTCGATCATTGGACTTCTGTAGGTCTCCGCCTTTCTCTGATCTACATTCATTTGCATAGTGACCAGGTTTGCCGCACTTGTAGCATTCTTGCTGCGTGTGGCTTACCGAGTCATCTGACCTCTGTCGGTCATTCCCTCTGTAATTTCTATCGCTTGACCTCTGTCGGCCACTTGATTCTTCTCCTCTTCTGTCATCTCTTCTGTTGTCTCTTCTGTCATCCTGGTTGTCTCTATCATATCTTTCATTTCCGGAACCTCTTCTGTTTCCTCTGAACTCTTTTGTCAATAGAGCTAAAGATTTAGCTAGTGACGCAAGAGTTATTTCCTTTTCTGCTTGCTCTTCTTCTTCACTGTCAATTATCACCATCTTCTTCTTTTCCTTCTTCTTCTCCTCTGTGGCTTTATCATTTATTGGTCTCTGTGCATCCTCTTTAGTTTTACTAACCAATGCATATGGTGCAATGGTTAGTGTTTTAGCCTGTGCTATCTGAGGTTCTTGTGCGGCTAATGTTCCGTAAAGATCAGAGAGAGTCCAGGTGTCTAGATCCTGATTTGTCTGTAGGGACATAGACAGCTGGAGCCATTCTTCATTTAGACTTTTTAAAAACATGACATTGTTTTCTTCAGAAGTTCTGTCAATGCTTGATTTTCTGCACTTGTTGATTAGAGAGTTGAATCTGTCGTATGTTGTTTGCAGAGATTCTGTTGCAGAGGCTCTGAATGCATGATATTCATTGATGTACTGTGCTCTTCGGTTTTTTTGTGTTTTAGCACCTCCTTCCAACTGTCTTTCCAGTTCTTTCCACAGATCATGCGCTGTTTCACATGAATCCAAGGATTGAAAGAGTTCGTTGGGTATTGCCATAATTAATGTCCTCTTGGTTTTCTGAGCAACTTCATCTTCTGCTTTATCTTCGGTTGACCACTCCCCTTTTGGCTTTGGTTTTTGATGTTCGGAGATTTCGGCAGATTCAGCAGTAGCAGGTATACGAGGTACTACTGTCATGGGAATAGGAGGAGGATTGTACAGATATTGTACTTGATTTTTTTCAGTGCCCTCGAAAAAATGGATCATTCTTATTTTCCACTGAGGATACTCATCTCGAAGGAGAGTAGGAGGTTTAGTGAGAGAACCAGTAGTAAAGAAATTATTTGTATTTGTCATTTGAAGATTTTTAGAAAGAAAGTATGACTAAAGAGTTACTTCGATGAGCTTGAAGATTTTCTGGGTTTAAGCAGTTTCCAGACACAATTTTAAATCTCAATAATATCTATCACGAGTCTTGATAAGTGGATCACTTGATATTGAAAATCAAGGAAGGCTCTGATACCAATTGTTGGATCCCAGATTCACTTAATCAAGATTAACAATCTATTAGTGGAGTTTAGAGTTTGATGCAGAAGCGTATTAAACTAACCGATATGTTTGATAGATATTAGAACGCACATATATAAAGAAAACAGTAAAGAATGAAAAGGATTTCTTGAACAGTTACTGTTATTCAATATATAATAACAACACGAAGAACAGATTAAGAACTGTTGGTGTGTGTGAGAATATAACACTCAGATGTTTGACAATAAAGCTTGAGAGTATTAGTGATTCCTTGTGTATTCGTCCTTAGGAAGATCTCAACATGAGACTTCCTTTTATACTACTCTTAGAAGACTATGAAGTAGGTCACTGTTCCTTTTACGGCATGAATAGTAAACTGGATGGTGTGAACAGTGGACTGGATGGTGTGAGCAGTTGTTTGAGCCATGCGCATTTAATGGAGCAGATGTACTTTTGGTAAATGCATTAAATGGCGCAGACGTCTATTTTGTACCTTGCCCTATTGAGTCCACTCAGAGCTTGACACGTGTTTTGACAGTACTTTTCCATGCAAGTTGATGAACGTATCCAGTAATATCTTCCAAGTCTTCATTGAGGACCACAGAGGCTCTGTAATGAATTACAGAGGTTCTGCGGTCTGGTCCTCTGTGGAGCAGTCTTCGCCGGATTCCGAGTCTTTGGTCTTCTTTGTGCGTATGACAGAGCTTCTGTAGGAAGCCTCTGCTGCTTCTGTAGCTTCTTGACCTTGATTTCTCGGTAATGTCGGCAGAGCCTCTGTAAGAGGCTTTCTTCACTTAGCCTATTTTTCACTACTTCTAAATACTTCTATGATTAGGAAGATTGAAGCTAACAGGAATGTCTACACACAAAAAACGTTTTCGGACATTTAAAGAAAAACGTGTGTGATACTCCCCCTCAATAGTAGAGTAAACTTTCCTGATAGCTGATCATGCTCCCCCTAAACACATAAGCAGCTCGTGAAAGCTCAGGTATAGACAAACCTCACGTCTTCGTAATATTGTTCCTTGTAGATCGTGAGCAGCTCCCTCCTTCCGGTCATGTGTGTGGAGCATCCAGTGTCTAAGAACTACACATGACCGTCCTGCAAAACAAGTTTAGCAGACCTTGGGTACCCAGATTTGCCTGGGCCCCGGAGGGTTAGGTTTCACACCTTTCGGAGGAGCCTGTTTTGACGCAGGTTGCCTCTTAGGTGTAGTTGTAACCTTAGTAGGAGGAACTGGTTTTGGATTAGGTTTCCTCTCCTACTTTGGTTTAACTTCTGATTGGGCCTCCCGTTAAAAATGATTTTTCTTTTTGTTTTTACGGGGTTTGCGTTTGGGTGTATGATTATATATGTGATATGACCCAAACCAATCATTATTATTTATGTCATCAAAGTCATTCCAACCACAACTAGAACAACACAAACCATCGTGCGATAATTGGATCAATTGCTGAATGGAGTAAATTTTCATCGGAAAATTAGCATCCCTTTCAACAAAATCAGTCCTATGATTCCAAGCACACTCGTTTTTGTTCATTCTAGGGTAAAAATAGTGTTAAATGACTTCGACGCTTCTTTCTCAATAGATTCCCTAGCTGGCCTCTTTGGTTTATCTTGTTTAGGCTGGCCGGTTTTATCTGAACCCACATTAACAGCTTGGTCAGTGACTTTTGAGGAAACAAGATTTTTTGTAGGCAATCGTTCGGCCTTTTGCCTCGGCTGTGATTGGATTTGAGGAACATGTTTAGATTTGGGAATCTCAATCACAGCTGGGGCCTTCGTGTTAGAACATGTACCCTTTAGAAAGTTGACCGGTCGATTGACTACGGGTGATAGAAAGTCAGTGTGGCTCGGAAGAGGTTTGTCGAAGGGGAACGACTCAAACTCTCCATCAGAATTGCCTTCAAAGTTCATGTATTTTGAAAAATCAATCTCCAGAATTTCAGGACTTGGATCAGGTGAGGAAGGCGAGGAACACGCTGTGCTTTCGGTTGTGTGCTTTGGGGAATTCGGTGCGGAAGCGTTTGAATAATCAGAGTTTAAATTCCTTTTAACACACTCATCTTGAGAAACTTTATTTTCTTGCGAAGAGATATTTCCGATGAAGGCTTTACATGAGGATGTGTCAGATGAGTTCGAGGAAAGTTCAGGTGAAATCTTCGTTATATTTTGAAGTAGGTCAAGCTGCACTTGGAGTTGACCATTTCTCATATGCTCTTTTATCGTTTCTCTTGTCATTTCAGACAATTTAGATGAGAGCTTATTGATTTCACGCTGAAGAGTTTCCTTTTCTTCATTTGTCACACCTTCGGTTTTCTCAGATTTGAGTTTCTCAAGTTCCTGAATTAGCGCTTTCTTCTCATTTTGAAAAACAGACCTTTCTTTCTCAATCGACTCCACCAACTCGACAATCTTTGCTTCCAAGATGAGAGGGGGAACATAGAGTTTAAACTCGTCCGTCTCAGTCTTGGTTGCAGGTGCTTGGTCCTCATCCTTTTGGGAGTAATCCTTGGGCGTAGCAACCTTGTAAGGGTCGAAGTAGTCATTTGAGAGATACTTTTTGTTCCTTTGATAGGAATAATTTAAAGGTTCATAACAAAACGGAAGTTGTATTCCTCGTTTGTGTGCACGCTTATATTCCTCGGTTTCCTCTTCCTTTTCAGGTTCAAGAGGACCAGTCCATTGAATGGCATATTCCGGATACTTTTTATCTAAACCAAGACAAGCAAAATCATTCAAAGTATGTGTGTACCATCTTCCCTTTTTCAAATAATGTGGGTTATCATATCCGATACCCCATTCTTTGTTAAAGTACGTGAACTCTTTGGGTTTATTCAGAAAAATGGTTTGATCAGTTTGACCCCTTTTGTGGAGTTTGGTTTCAAGATCAAGAATTTTAGCAACAAACTCCTTGTGCTGAATCTGAAGAGAAGAACATTGATAAATAAATTATTCTTTCTCATTCATGCACTGATCAAACTGAGACTGAAGAACAGATATTTTGGCCCGTAAGTCTTTAGGTGCTATAGAAAGATTTTTGCATTTCTCCTTTAAAATAGCATTTTTAGACTTATATTTTTCTGTTGTTCGCGTTTGAACATCTAGCTTTCCGGTTAGCGAACTAATCTCAAGCTTTTGTTCTTTAGTGATGGCCTTAAAGAAATTTGCCTATTCAACAAGTGATTGCATTTGATTCAAGAAATCTTGTTGGCTAGATTCACATACCTGACTTGATTCTTCAGCGGCTGTAGACGTGGTGCCGATAGCAGAAGCGTCGCGTGAAGGCATCTTCGGTTGCAACGGAGTGATCGTCAGACGAGTTGATTGATTCAAAGTGTAAACCTAAAGCAAGGCACTAAGAGTGTAATCCTAACGCAGGTTCTACGACTGATATGAACTAAGAATGATCTTACTGGATAGGAATCCAAATAAGAGTCTGATCTGGAAGTGTCCGGATCAGAATTAGTGAAAACAGTTCAAAAATGCAAAAGAGTCCGGATAACTAATAGAATCCGGACAGAATCAACTTTCCGGATAACAAAGGTTACCGGAAAATATAAGTGTCCGAGTAGATTAAGTGTCCGGAAAATAAGAAACACGAACTTACCGGGTGAATGTTCTTACCGGGTAAAATAGGATTCCGGATGAAATTGATTTCCGGATACTTTAAGTTATCCGGAACAATCTTACCCGGAGAGATTTGAGTTTAAGAAACTTACCCGGAATGGGTTGCTTACCCGGAAAGAGTGATGTACCCGGACAGATTGGATGAATCCGGATGGAATAACTCAGATGTTCGGAAAGTTTGAACTTGTCCGGAAACCACGGCTGATCTATCCGGAAACCACGACTGACTTTTTCAATTCGATCGAATCTCGATTAGGGTTGCTCAAGAAAGTTCCTGAAAGATTAGAAACATTAACAAACACAAAACTAACACTACCCAATCGATTTTTAAGCAAAGAGAACACGTTTTGATGGTAAAAAATTGATTTTTATGGAAGAACACAACCAAAAACTTTGAACTTAATTTGCTAGATTAACCACTCAAACGATCGAATTAGGGTGTGAAAATTTGCTGAAACACTTATGACAATAATGCTAACACAACCCAATAACGAATTAGAACAATTTTACCAGAATCAAGATTTTGATTTTTCAATATGAATACAGACGTGAAAAAGTCAAACTTACTAGAAATCAATGAGAAGAACTTTGAATCGAATCTGTCCATCTGCTCTGATACCAATTGTTAGTTTCAGTTCCGTGCAACGATTATGAAATCAAACAGATAAAACAATAGAGTAACGATTTCAACGGGTCATCTCTGATTAGCTTTCAATATTGAGAGAATTACAATGCAAGTAAAGGAAAGCAAATGAGTCAACTAGCCTATTTTCTAAGGCTAAGCTCTCTATATATATGGCGGGCCCGTGGTTAACAAGCCCACGGCCCGTTCACTAATAAGGCTCAAATACAAGAATTACAAATTAATTCAACATAAATTGACCCTAACACATGTCGAGAAAATGATCAATCAACAGATCGACTTGGTTTCATCTGCTGTGGATATTCCTCCTCCTCCTCCTAATCCAGTTCATCAAAGAAGGGCCTCTGCAAAGAAGATAATACCTTCAGACTCAGGCCCTCCTATCAGAAACGAAACCGGTATTGGCTTCTCTCATGTTGAAGTACTTGGTCCTGAACCTGACCTTTCAGCACTCGACACCTCTCTGCCCCCTGGTGAACACTTCATCCCTGGAAAAGTCTTAAGCGAAACTTATGGTATCTTCTTTCACGACTATGATGGACGAGAACGATTTCAACGCATCTCTGAGCTACCCATCACTCCAATCGAACAGCTCAGGGATCTTTTCTACTGGTGCGAATTCAGAAAAGATCTTCTCGGACACTTCATGAAGCCCTGATCTTCACAGAAGCAAAGAATAGACGGGACCATGGAGAAACAGTCCCTGACTGGATGATCCCCTCTACAAGAACATTTGATGAACTTCTCATTAAGGAAGAACCTTTTTAGCTGATAGGATTTCCTTGTAATTCTTCTATCTTTATCAGTTCATATCTTTTGTACATGTAAATTTATTTGTTGTGCTTGTATTTTTTCCACTTCCCTCTGTAACTTATACGAAATTAAAAGAAAATTTTCAGCGAATGTACTTTACTCTATCAGTACTCAAAAGATCCCAGAAAACAGTAAAAGGGACAAATATTTTATGAGTTCTTTTTATCCTTATGCTTTCATAGTTAGCAATTTTCTTTTGTTGCTATGTCAAAATCAAATAGGGGGAGATTGTTGATCCAAACCCTCAGTGATTTGATAATGACTCTTTGAGAAACAGTTAGTGAAAATTGTAAGTAGACAACATGTATTGGAGTTTCACTATCGCTGATAAGTACTATGTCTCTACAGTATCGCTGATAGGAAACTCGTGCTTTTTAATTTAGACATTCAGCAAAACTGTTCATCAATAAAGCGTTGAGCCTGTTTAGTCTTGTTGGTGATCGCTGATAAGTTTAGTTGTTCACTTATGATCCCTGAAGACAAGTTTCACGTCAACTATATTCTACGCTGAAGTCGAAGATCAAGCTTAAAAACCAGCTACAAGTCTACTAATGAACTGATGCGGATATCAGCGAAGCCAAGACCTGTCCACTCAACGTGAAATCACAAGTAGAAGACTTCAGCAATCGCTGAGCTTTGTCACTCGCTGATAAAGTACTGTTCAACGAACGCTGATCATGAAGTCTTCCTCTACAAGTTACTTTTGTCTTACCCCCTTGCACGTCTCCGTACGAACTGTCAGAACGGACATCCCTTTTGTCCAGAATCGTACAAATAACCCTGATTCTACACTGTTCATCATGTGGCTACTAGGTTGTCTACAAAGGTCAAACCATGCAACCAATCAGCTGCTACATGTAAAGTTGTACTGTTGTGCATTAAATGCATGCAATATATAAGAAGAACCCTACTTCAGAAATGAAGTGCTCGACCATTCTTCTTTTCTCTACTACTTAGTGTTAGAATATTAATCGTTAATATTCTTATTTCCCTTTCTGTCTTAATTCTAGTGCAAGAAACTTAGTGTTCTCATAACTTGTTTAGATTAGGCTTAGTCCTTAATCTTGTTCCGCAACAAGTTGTAAATTGTTTGATTATATCAATTAACAATTTAGAAAAGTAAAAAAATCTGTGTGTTTGTATTCAACCCCCCCCCCCCCCCCCCCGCCCCTTCTACAAACTTGTATAACCCTCCGGGACCAACAATTCCAGACATGTTCTTCAACGGTTAAATTACCAAGAAAATGATTTTCCAAAAGAAATATCTTGTTGTATTCAAGGTTAGTAAAAAAGTATGGATCTGAGTCGATGGAGGTTTCGGATTTTGCTGGACATATTTTATCTTTAATGAAAATGGCAAAATCGGATAAAGGATTTTTGTTGAGAGTTGTGGAAGTCATCTCGGATCTTGTTTATGAATTTAAACAAACCACTCTAATACCACTTGTTGGTCCTGGACCACAATGACTTTCACAGAAAATGTTTGGAGGGGGGGGGGGGGGGGGTTGTTGAATACTAACAACGTAAATTTACTCTTTTTAATTCTACTTTATTTTAAACATAAAATCACAGATGTATTGCAGAAACTAGGAGGCAAGATCTTTATCGTAAACTATCTGAGGGTGACAAATTTACACACTGAAAAAGAGAAGAAGAAGGTTATCTTCCAGATTTAAGAGACTAAGACATCTCTCAGATTTTGACGCCAAATTTACTTTGAAGCAATCACAAAGAAGTTATTTTAAAATGGGTCATTTGCAAACTAACACAATGAAGACCTTTTATATCCTCCATTGCATTAAATGCACTCTTTCAAGTTTAACACATGTCTTCATTAGATTTGATGATCCATGCATGCTTGTACTTTTTTACTTCAACCTTTTGAGTTGATGTAGACAAATGTTAACCCTTCCCATCCCTCCGTATGCGGAGGGAACATTAAAGTATGACTAACATTATTAAAATAATGTTTAGAACATACTTTGGCTGACATGTTTTTGCATGTTCTCATACTAGGATGGGATTCTAGGAAAGTTGGTGAAACAAACTTGTTGGACAATTTTGTACCTCAAAATCTGACTTTCCAGATGTAGTATTTTTCAGACTACAACTGACTATATCTTGAACGAATATTATTTTGGCTACATGACAAACCAATCCGCTTTAGTGACAATCTGACCACTCTTAAACTGGTCTTCGACTTAGCTGAAGACTTTTCTCTTTGGGATCAATCAAGATAGTTACAAGACTTTTACAAGTAAAAATCCTATTTTGTAGATTATGAAGTATAATCTATAGAATAGTTTCCGGTTATAGACATGTATGAACAATAAACTTGTCGGATATTAAATACTTGGAATAATTCAAAAGAGTATTTAAATCCGATGTGATTGAGAATCTGATGGTTGAATAAAGGCATCTGTCGGATTTTAATGTTATTCTAAAAGAGTGAATCCGATGGTAAGAGATTGTGTTATTTTGATACATTGGATTTCTAAACTTTTATTTGGAAAGGAGGCGGCACTCGTGGCAAACTTATTGCTATGTCTATTCCGATATGTGAAGTAGTATCGAACTGGACTTGTTTTTGGGGCAAATATTAACAATTTTTTCTAAGTGTTTTTGATACAGGGAGAATTCGAAAAATTCGAGAGGTAAATAAGGGTTTTATAAATAATAATAAACGAACTCGAAAAGGTAAACGAGCCCAAGAAAGACTCGGAATTTGGCGTCGGAAAAAGAGCAAATATAAAGCACCAAATATAGGGGAAGTAGCGACAAAAGATCGAGAGTCAGATCGAGCGACGAAGAGGAAAGCAGAAACTCAAGGCAGCCGCCGACGCCAGTGACGGCGCCAGCTGAGTCGCGCCAAAGTAGCGCCAGCTTCTATTTTGAAGAATGGCGCCCATGGTCCTGCTAGTTGGCTAGCGCCAACTCCAATCACACCCATAAAGCACTCACGTGACCATCTCAATTCCATGTTCCTTTTAGTTATTTCTTTACTAATTTCCATTATTTAATTATAGTGTTATCTTTTAGTTATTTAATCTTAGATTAGGATTAAAGTATTAATTTTCTTATTTATCTTTATTAGTTTAGTATTTATCTTTTTAGTAATTTAGATTATAAATAGGGTATTAGGGTTCTTTTGTTAATCAGTTAATTATTCAATAAAATTTGTTTCTTTTAGAGTGGATTCTCTAGTTTTTCGAGTATTATGTTTCATAATCTCGTCTATCCAAAGGGTTTAGACGCTTGTCGATCCTTTCGCAAACCTACGCTGCGTCAGTTTTACTAGTCGAATGTCTATATGTATTATGTAGAAATCCAATGGTTGGGAGTATCAATACTTAATCTGGATCATATTTTTAATCAAGAACATCTTATTATTTCCAGTCTTTCGAGCATATAACTGCTCAAGCTTGTTACACATAGTACACGCATGAGTCTTCCCACTAATATGGTTCAAAAGATTATCATCTACGCATTTCCGAATATACTCACAAATCCGTCTATGCAAAATATTCTATTCGACATCTGTTTTATTCTCAGGTTTTTCGTTTGAAAAGATAGGCAATAAAAATACTTCACATAAAGAAGGTCTTCCATCTTTCCTTTCCAAAGATGATAACTAAAACCATTTAGACTAATCATCCTACTTGTATTAGCCTCCACCGTTCAAACTAGTCTAACCCAAAAATAATAAACAAAAGCCCTGATACCACTCTGATGGGAAAAACACGTCACATCAGTAACAACAAATATGGAATAAACCTTAGTTGGACAAAATTTCCATACTTATATGAACCTACGAAGGTAAATTTTCAGACTTATATGAACCTATGATGATGCAAACAAATAGGCTAATAAATGCAAGATAATCAACCACCAAAATCAGAAATAAGCAACAATCAAGCACACACGGGAACACACGGATTTTAGCATGGGAACCTCTGAAGGCGAGAGTAAAACGGGACCCTTAGGCCACTTAAAGTCAAATACCACCCAAAAACAATACAAAATTCATCTCTAGATAAAACAAGAGGTAGAAAATAACAAGCATCATAATCTTGGAACAAATTATCAAGAAGCATGGAATCAAACCACAAAGAAAAAAAAGGAAGAAATATCAACCAGAAAACTGCAAAACCAATCTCTGTTGTTCAGAACGTAGATAAAGATATCGTGAAGATTCTATTCAAAAATCAAGACGATCTGATGGTTCAAACTCCAGGAATAGATGAAACAACGCGGTTGTGCTTGCCCGAAAAGTGCAGCTCGACTTTTTCTCTTTTATCTCTCACTTTTGTATGTATTCTGTGGACACTCTCTTCTTCTTGCAAAATCCTAGGATACAAGAATATATATATATATATATATATAGACTTGAGATCATGTGAAACCAGGCTATTTCCGTGAGACCGTGAGACCAAAAAATTAACATTAAACCTTCACAGCAAAAGACTGTGAAGGTACTGTGATGGTAAACCTTCACAATGTTTTTGCCATGAAGGTTTGTTGTTTTTCTTACCTTCACAATGAATCACTGTGAATGTTTAGTATTAATTTTTTGGTCTCACGGTCTCACGATAACAGGTTGGTCTCACGTGAACCCAACCCTATATATATATATATATAGAGAGAGAGAGAGAAAGGTTCAAACGAGGAGCGTAACAATTTACGAGAAAACGCGAGGAGCACCGCCCATGTACAAAATCACATGTGATTCACAACAAAATCATATGTGATTAACAAATGCAAAGCGCGCGGTTTGTCCCGCGGTTTGCAAAGCACGCGGTTTGTCCCGCGGTTTGTGTTGTGAATCACATGTGATTTTCTACATGGGCGGTGCTCCTCGCGTTTTCTTAAATTGTTACGCTCCTCGTTTGAACCCGTCTCTCTCTCTCTCTATATATATATATATATATATATATATATATATATATATATCATTAAAATGAAAGGTTGGATAATTTTAGAATGTTAATAATCTTTTTTAAGGATTTTAATTTTTCCCATTCATTTCCTTCCATTAGGAAACTTATCATTATTTTCCTTCTGTTTCTTTTTTTTCCTCTTTAAAAAGTTTCGAAAATATCAATTTTTTACTTTCCTTTCTTTTACTTCGTAAAAACGTTTTGAGAACCCAATATAAATGTGCATATAATTAGCAAATGTGGTGTACCGGTGGATGGTGGTGTTGTTGACCATTCATACAACCCCTAGAACAGTAGGACTCGAAAAACTATCGAGTTGCAGGACAAATATTCTTTGCTTTTTCAATACATGATCTCCGTTATATGATTACCGTCTTAGTTTCTAGTAAGTCTCTTTGTTAAAATTTATATCAAAACATGTGGTTTATATATATGTAAAAATTTGACGTGGATGACCATGGATATGTCCAATTTTTAACGGGAAGGAATTCGATTCCTTCGACCTATCGGGGACCAAAGTCGGGGACACGGATGAAGTAGTACTTGAATCGGGACCTGGGATTGCGTTCCCCGCACACATCTTTGCCATGCCTAGTCACAAAAGGGTTGAATTAAGGGGGTTTTGTTTTGGGTATTACTATTTACACCCCCCCTGCACACACAGTGTGTGTGTGCACACATACACCTTATGTGTGTGTGTGTAAGGGGGTGTAGATAGAATTCACCTTTGTTTTTCCTTAATGACTGAAAGGAGTGGACCCGGCGATAATGAGGTGAACGTTGGGCCCACATCGTTGAAGAGTTAAACATGATGCCCATGCAACGCAAGTCAAACCCTACCATCATTCCAATCATTTTTTCTCTTTAAATACTAACTCCAAACGCACGGCAACTTGGAGTATATGAAATCATTTCTTTAACATAAATAAAATCATCAATATATATTATTCAAAAAAATAAAAATCATCAATATATAATACCATTTATGTCCATTTCCAGTTTACTTAATATATTTTAAAATTAATTACTTTATGTGACAATATTAAAAAAACCTGTAAAATAGTTAAGGGGATTAGATTAGATAAAAAATTTAAAATACCCAATAAATTATTTTATTTTAAATTATTAAGTCTCTGAACTATTCTTTTAATTAAAAAAACCATTAAATTTATCTGTTTTGATTGAATAAGTCTTGGAACTATTTTTTATAAGAAAAAAACCATTAAACTTTCTTATTTTCAATGATCAATTTTCTGAACATTCTTTTTCAATAAATTAAATCATCAATCTTTAAAAAATGGTTAGTTATATTATTTTAATAAACAAACTACATGTAATCGACTAAGATTTTTTTTGAAGTGAGAAGAAACTTAATTCATTTTACCTTTTTCTAAACTCTACGTCATTCAAACCCACACAAACACTGGTATCACTTCCCCTCGCCACTCCTTGTCGCACTATCATCGTCTGTTCTCAATATCACTTACTACGTTGTTGGCCCTTGCCACCGCTCCCACCGATGTTTGCAAGGAGTTTGAATGACATCGGGTTTGAGAACGATAAAGTTAATTAGGTTTTTTCCTTTAAACCTCCTAGTCGGTTACAAGTTGTCTTTTTGTTAAAACGATGTCTGTAACAAATATCTAGAAATTCGATGATTTATTTATTCATAAAAAATGTTCGGGGACAAAGTCATTCAAAATAGACAGTTTAATAGTTTAATATTTAAAAAAAATGTTCAATAACTTAATTATTAAAAATGAGAAAGTTTAACGATTTTTTGATTCAAATAAATACTTTAAATCATTTAAAATGAAATAGCTTATTGATTCAAATTTTAAGAATTACATGAATAGTTTTTAAAGTTTTATGATTTTTGTATATTAACGATTTTAAAAATCAAGTGACAAAATTAGAATTGAAATAAAATAATATTTATTGTAATTTTGCCTTTTTAAAATACTTGATTAATGAGATCAATTATTATTGTTTATTGAGTAAAATTTCCCTTTAAAAATACTTGATTACTGTGGTCGCTGAAGAAATATGATCATGGTGGGTCAAGATGCTGATGGTGGTTTGAGGAAGATGAGATTTGATGCAGGTGGTGTTCCGTGTTGATGGTGGTTCGGTGCTGACTATGGTTCCGTACTGTAGTCCACTACTAGAAAAAAGACGTTAAGAGAAGGTTTTGTTTTATATTTAAAAGTCTACAAAACTTCTCTACAGACTTTAGAGAAGCTTTTTAGTTCTGTTAAAAAGGTTTTTTATATAACGGTAGCTAAAGGCTCAAGAGAGGGTTTTCAAAATGTATGTTTATGTCAACATATATAGACAACTTTTTGGACGTTAGATACGTTTTCAAGACTTCACTAAAGCATGGTTAATTTTTTCATGAAAATGTTATATAAACGTATCTATTAGTGACCAGAGGCTGATCCATAAAATTTTCAAAGTTATTGCACCAACTAAATATCGTAAACTAAAATTAAATTAAATTAAAAAAATACGGTTTTATTATAAAAAATATGCAGAAATTAACCTGAAATATTAATAAATTATTCTCACTTTCAAAATCTATGGTTTCACCTTTATCGTTATTGAAAAATTTACCCTTCGTGGAAACAAATATGTGGTTGCACATGCTACCACAATGTTTCATGTAGATCCGCCTATGTTAGTGACGCTTCTCTAAAGGTGTTTTCTCTAAAACCCCCTTCTCTTATACTGGTCGTAGTTCACTGAGAAAGTGAGGAAGACAAGATTCGAGGCAGGTGGCTCAATGTTGTGGTCATCATTCACTGAAAAGGAGAGAGGGCACCAAGGGCCACCCGAGGGGAAGTGATAGCGGCAGGCCCAATTTTGTTTTTCAAACGGTGGCGCCATTGACTACAAGAAACAAGTATAGAGTTATTTTTTACAAAATCAATGTTGGTCTGGTGATTAGTCCCTTGCTTTTCAAACTTGAAGTTCGAGTCCTATTATGTCAATTTTTTTAGAAACATAATAAATATGAAATTAAAACTAAAAACTATAAAAATGACTCTAACAAGACTTGAACCCGGGTTTGAAGTAGAATAAAAATCTTCCAAACCAACTCTACCAAGAGGAATTTGTGTTTTTATTGTAGTTTCAAAATATATATGGTGACACAAAACGAATTGATACGGTTGTACCTTTCACGAACCAATTTTTTTTTCCTTACGACGGAGAAACAATACGGTGACACGTGCCACCTATTTCTCTTACCTAGGTCCGCCCATGGGAAGTGAGCCAAGAGACCCCATAACGGAAGGGGGTCGGGGACATCAGAGTAATAGGAGTGGAGATCGATGGTCTATGGACGTGCGAAGGAGTTCTCCACAGGGGATGTAAATAATATATATATATATAGGGTGGGCTTATCGATCCCATGCCTATGTAGGGTGGACTTCCGGTGAGAAGTGTCAAATTTGGTGAGAAGCGTGAGAAGTGGTTATCAACCGTTGGATGAGATATGGACGTATATTAGGATGAGATGTACCGAGATAAGATGCACCGAGATGCACCGGATTAATTCCCTTTTAAGCCGCAATTCATGAGAGGGTGTTTTATTAAAAGTGATCACTGGTTTAAAAACACTTCTCACATAAAATGACACTACTCACATGCCTATATATATATATATGTGTGTGTGTGTGTGTGTGTGTGTGGTATATAAACAATATCACTCAGGTTTATACGAGAACAATAACTAAATAAAAGAACATGTAAATTCACAGGGTAGGTAGCTCACTCACCCTTGCATTGACTTCGTAATCACATGTAAAAGCGCATCTGATTTAGCCGTTTTCTTACTATCTTATTTTGACTATGTTACCTTAGATCATCCTTCTATGTAGAGATGAGCATCGAGGACCATTTTCCCGAACCGAACCGGGCCCGTACCGGTACCATGTATTCGGTCCGGTTTTCGATTCCATATAATCTTCAAATTCGGTATTCGGTATTTCGGTATTCGGTACTGGGATTTTCCCGAAAATACCGGAACCGAACCGTAATTTTAAAAGTCATTGTTTTTTCTTTTAAAGTTTAAGTATGCATATCATATCCTAAATAAACTAAACTTGTCTTTGCTAATCAAGATATATCATCTTCTAAACTAACCAAACCTTCTCGATAAACCCAAAAAATTGACCCCATACAGAACCACCAAAAAATTGGTACCCTTACAAACACATCAAAAACTCGACAAATTTAGGATTCGGGAATTGTTTTGAAACACATTTGAAACATTACGAAGATATTTTGGTTTGCGATTGGTTTTGATACACATATGATACATTTTCATATTTTCGGTCCTAAGTGGTCTTAGTACCGATTTTCCCGTCCCGAAATCGAAATCGAACCAGTACATACAGTTCGGTTTTCGGTACCACTTTTTAGTCCCAAAAAATTTCGGTACCAACCGGTTCGGTACCGATCTCATCCCTAATTCTATGTGTGTGTAAAAAAATATATTTACGAAGGATTGTGTAAGAAAAACAGATAAGGTGAGAAGCGTAAGAATAAATATGGACCCCTGTTCACTTTAATCTCACCCCCACAAATGAATTGCACTTCTCACCTTATCTGTTTTTCTTACACAATCCTTCGTAAATATATTTTTTTACACACACATTAAATGCACTTTGATGATTGTCGTTGTAACCGCTGTCGAGTCTTTAATGTCATTAAGAGATAGACCGTTGTTGACCGTTGTACCATAATGTCTTGTAGACCTGCATTAATGAACAAAAGAAACGGCTATCGACCATTGATGGTTAGTGTAATCGTAAGACCATCTTAAGTTCAGGACGTCGGTCTTATGGAGCATACGTCCGTCACCGAAATACAAGACCATGTATATGACTGTAAACGTCTTGTAAGACCTTATCTTAATATAAAAATGGTCTTATAAAAATGTCGTAAGACTAGGTCGTAAGACCAGAGTGATATAAGACCGATGACAGGAGACTGTCGACGTAAGACCAACGAGTCGTAACTGGCGACATAAGACTAGTGACATAAGGATAGTGACGTAAGACTAGCGATGTGCGACGTGCGACACGTGACGTGCGATCATTAGATGTAGGATACTGTCTTGAATGACTATTGACGCAAGATGTCTTTCAATAACCAACTATCGTGGTTATTAACGTATGTCGAGATATGACAATAATGGGTATTATCCTTGTCAGTCGGGGGTATGACTGTCGTAGATATTAGGGTAATCAAGGTCCACGGGTCATGTCGAGGGAATTTCCCAAGTCGGTCGAGGGTGTGATTTTTTACCCAAACAGCTGATCATCTCCGCATTGAATCGATTGAAATAACTGCGGATAGACTCATTGGTCTTCTGCACGATGTAATACAGGTCACTGGTTTACTTCTCCATCTTGCGACTGCTGGCGAATTGCTGGGAGAATTGGTTGACCAATTCAGCGAACGACCCTATGGACTTGGGTTTGAGATTGATCAACCATTGGAGAGCAGGACCGGTGAGAGTCGCACCGAAGGTTTTGCACATACAGACCTCCTGATACATGTGTGGGATCGAGATTGTCCACATGAGCTATTTATACTGGGCGACGTGCTCTGGCGGATCAGTCACTCCCGAATACTTGGGCGTGAAGGCGGGGACGTTGTACTTCTTCGGGACCTCGATGGTCGCAATCTCATCGATAAAGGGCGACGCCTGAAATCTTGATCGAGGTTCGACATCAACGAGCACGGCTGCCCCAGGTAGCTTGGAGAGAAAAAATAGGACGCGCTCGTTCTGATCTTCTAGCATTTTCAATCGCTGGGCGACGGGGTCATTGGGGTTGAGATTTGCCCCTGTTTGCGGATTGACTCCTGAGCTGGTGCCATTGCCATGCGACGAGCCATTGGCGTCTCCGTTGAAAGGAACAAAATACGACTGCGACCCATTCTGAAATGGCTGCGACCCATTCTGAAACGGCTGCGACCCATTTTGCATGGGTGGTGGCCTTATATGCTGAGGAGGAACCGTCCCGAACTGAGGGTTGGGGTTGAACGGTCCCGGCTGCTGGTTCTGCATGAACGGACCTGGATGGTGGTTCTGAGCGAACGAAGCTGATCCTGGGCCTGGGTTATGCGCGAATGGTCGAGGACCATTCTGACCGAACGATCCTTGGCCTAGATTCTGAACGAATGGCCTAGGACCATTCTGAGGTCCAGAGGGATTCCTTAACTGTGCGATCTCCTCAGCTGCTCTGCGACTCTGCTCTGCCATGGCGGTGATTTGATTTCGAGCGACTTCAAGCTCCTGGTACATCTGGGCAATGATATGCTGCTGATTTCCAGGGGCTGCCATTTTCCTGAAACAGAGAACAAAGAAAACTCCAAGAAACCGTTAGTAAGACGCACGTTTGTCGAAGATTTTCTCTAGATGAGGTCCCACGGATGGCGCCAAACTGTTAATGCCAAAAATTGCACCAAAGGGACAACTTAAGGTCGATGTGGACTTTAACAACTAAAGAAATGAATCGTTCGACAAAGGCGTGCGACAAAGACAAAAATATAAACGAGACAGAGAATTTGATGACGCAGGCAAAACCTCAACGAGGAAAAAACCTGCGGACGACAGTAGATGTCGTCGCTGCACTATGGTCGCCAATCAGGGGCGATGTCCTTGATGTTCTAGGTGTCGATCGTACAGAGATTACATTACAAATGAAGGAAAGACTTCGAAATGCAAAGTTACAAGTGTTTTGAATATAAAACAGTGTGCGTCGTGTATTTAAACTGTGTGTCGTGCGTGGTTGTCGTGCGTCAAGAGCGATCCTTCTGTGAGCGATTTCCGTGCTTCAAGTGTTCTTCGATGTTCGAGTGCTTGTGCTTGTTGTTCGATACTCTTGTTCTCTCTCTCTATCTTGTTTGCTGTCCCTTGAACTGAGGATTAAGCTTGGAATTTATAGTCTTCGGGCACTTTAATTGAATCATTAAGATCTTTGATGATTGTTGTAACGGTCGTCGTATTCAATGTGGGATTAGATGCTCATAACTGATTTCGTCGGTTATAGCCGTTGTCCATTAATGACTTTGACTCCTGCATTAATCATTGAACAAACATAACAGTCGTATAACGCGTTAGTCGGTCGTGGTCGCATGATTCTACGCGACGGTCGTGCGAAGTAGGCGACGTCGAGGTCGAGTGTCGTGGAGTAAAAAGACTTTCGGTTTTATCTTTAATCAAGAGAGAGAAAGTACTATGATTTTACCTTCGTTACAGAGAAGGGAATAAGTATTTTCCTTACCTTGGTCGTGGTCGAGACTGGTGAAATTTTGCCCAAACAATGAGGCAGTTCTTGATACTTAGGAGAGGTACAAGGAGTTGTTAATGAAATGCCCACACCATGGTATTCCATACTGTATACAACTTGACACTTTTTACAATGGTTTTGATACCACTACAAACAGATGCTTGATGCTAATATAGGTGGAGCCTTTACTGCAAGTACCTATAATGATGGCTATGACATTCTAGAAAAGATTTATAATAACAATGGTCATTGAACAGATCCTAGAGCAATAGTACCCAAAATTACAATAGGAGTTCATGAAATAGAACAACTTACAACAATGACTAGCTTATTGAGAAACTTGGCTATCCCTGCTGCTAACACTGTTGTTTTAGCATCTGATTCTAAGTCTTTGCGAGTCCAATGTGTGTACTATGGTGAAGGTCATACTTTTGACCAATACAACCTAGACTCTGAATCTGTGAATTATGTGCACAACAAACCAAATCAATTTTCAAACATTTATAACTCTAGTTGGAAGGATCATCCTAACTTTTCTTTGAATAGTCTAGGTTTGAACCTACCTGTTGTGAAAGAAACAAGACAAAATTTTTTAACCAAACAATGTGCCAAACCAGTAAAGTCATTTTCAACAAAACCAGCCAAATTTTCAAAAAAGTCCTAACTAATAGAATGAGTCTTATGCCTCTTTGGAAGTAATGTTGAAGTGTTTCATAAACCAAACAACTTTAACAATGAATCATCAAAATGCTACTTTAAGGAACTTGGAAACTCAAATAGGACAAATGGCCATAGAGTTGAGATATAAACCAAATGGAACACTACCTAGTGATACTGAGATCCTTAGAAATGTGACTAATGAACATGTGAAAAGATGTTACTTTAAGGTGTGGAAAACACTTTGTTAACAGTGATCCAAAAGATCCCAAGACTGTTACACAACACATGACTGAGATGACTGGTGTAGTAGTACCACATGTAGCTACAACAACACCCACTGTTGTTCTTGAACCAGTGGCACCTCAAGAAACTGTGACCATACCACCCAAGTCTGACTTTCCATTACTCTACCCAAATGAACTTTGTTCTAAAACCAAAGGATCAAGCAAAAAGGATACTGCCACAAGTCTAGCACCATCAGACTTGGTTGTTGAAGCACCAAATAGAACAATAGAGATAAGAACCCCTACTATCTAGACAACCCCAGATACTAAGAAAGCAGTGATTACACCTGTTCCACTTTACATTCCTTACCCATAAAGTTTGAGGAATCAAAGGGAGGAAGTTCAGTTCAAGACGTTTTTAGATGTGTTTAAGCAATTGCACATAAACATCCCATTAGTAGAAGCTATTGAAAACAAGCCTAGCTATGCCAAATTTCTGAAAGACATTTGGAGTAAGAAAAAGATGTGGGTTCTGTAAGCATGTTGCTTTATACGATAAATACATTTCATTTGAGAAATTAGGTTTTAAATAAGAAATATTTCGGTTTTACCAATTTTCAATTATGATTAAACTATTTGAACTCACTAGACGTTAAGCCTAACCTTTTTATTTGTCAACATGTGATCATGTCATTGTTGGGGAATGTTACTGTTTGGGTAAAAATTCACAAGTCACGACCAACGATAAAACTTTCAGAACAAACCTTGTATTAAGATAAGGTCCTGACGACTACATATATTCGAGACCATGATCGTCACTTCTGGTGATGGTCGTAAGTTTGTCACGACATTTAACTAGCGACCAAGAAGGTTCGAACCTTCCATCGATAGTATTTAACGACCGTTGTAACTTTCATTACGGTACTGGCTTATTAACGTACGACAAGTGTTTCTTTTGTCACTCTTAAATGCAGGTCTCAAGTCATTAATGATCCAACGACTATAACCGAAGAACATCATCAAGACCATTCAATGCAGCCACCGTTACTCATTATTAAGAGGTGCATTTGTTGGTCTCGAAAGGTTATACATGTATTAAGTTTGTAGAAGGGGGGGTTGAATACAAACACAAGATTTTTATCTTTCTAAAATGTTTTATTTGAAAAATCAAACAATTTACAGTTTGTTGATGAATAAGACTAAGTACAAGACCTAATCTAAACAAACTATGAGAATCACACAAATTTATTGCACTAAGAAATAGAGAGAAAGAACGAAGAAAATTAAGGATAATTTTCTAAGGCACACAGTAGGTTCAGGGATGACCACCTTCGAAGTGAAGGTGCATTCCTCCTATTTATACTACATGCATTTAATGAATGTTAGGAGGACTTTACATGTGTCAACATTTGGTTGGATGCATGCTTCTGACTTTTGCAAACATGCTTTTGGCCGCATGGAGAACAGTGTAGTGGCAGAGTGGTTTGTACGATCCTGGACAAAGGTATGTCTTTCTGACAAATCGTAAAAAAGTGTGCAAGGGGATAAGACAAACATTTCTTGTAGAGCAGGCTTCATGATCAGCGATCGCTGAGTTGATCTTCAACAGTGAGACCTGATGAAGGTCAGCTATCGCTGAAGTCTTCTACTTGAAACATCGCGTGTTGTGGACTTGTCTTTGTTTCACTAATATCCACATCAGATCATTAGTAGACTTGTTACTTGTTCATCAGCTTTGTCTTCGATTCAGCGTTGAACACTTTTGTCGTGAAACTTGTCTTCAGGGATTACAAGCAAACATATACAGATGATCAATCGGTGATCATATGTGAAACTGAACAGGCTCAGTTATAACTGATGTACATTTATCACTGAGTAATAATAAAGAGCAGTGGTTCCTCATCACCGATTCTGAACAGACTCAGTTTCTTATCGTTGATGGTGAAACACTTATACATAATGTTTACTTATAATTTTCACTAAGTGATTCTAAGGGTTATCATCAAATCACTGAATGGTTTGGATCAACAATCTCCCCCTATTTGATGATGACAAAGCAACATAAGAAAATTGCTAAGTGTAAAAACATAAGGATAAACAGGACTCATAAATGCGTGTCCTATTTACTGTTTTCAGGGATCTTTTCTAGTACCGATGGAGTAAAGTGCTTCATTGAAATTTTCATTAATCTTCGTAATCAGTTTATAAGGGAAGATGGAAACTTACAAGTACAAAAAGTTAAACTGATAAATACAAGAATACAAAGAAGTGATCTATAAGCTAAAGAGGTTCATCTTTGAAGAGAAACTCGTCAAAGGCGTTTGTCGTTGCGATCATCCAATCAGGGATTTTTATCCATGTTGTCTTCTTAGTTTTGCTTCATTCAGCACTTGGGGCTTCAGGAAGACTCCGAGTCTTGTTAAGTCACACCAATAGACAAGGTCACACCGAGCACTTGGAGCTTCAGGAAGACAAGGTTCACTGGGCAGATAGGCAGTTCGGAAAATCTTTGAAAAGCATTTTCTGCCATTCAAGTCGTAGAAGAAAATTCTGAGGGGATCACTGACCACTCGACCAGGGATGAAAGGTTCCTCCAGTGGAAGTGATAGGTTTAGAG
The DNA here is from genome assembly GCA_033807775.1 of Saussurea involucrata. Lineage (NCBI taxonomy): Eukaryota > Viridiplantae > Streptophyta > Magnoliopsida > Asterales > Asteraceae > Saussurea > Saussurea involucrata. The sequence goes on along the minus strand of CM066320.1, from coordinate 61,099,032 downwards.
CTGATAAGTCAGAAGGAGGTCCGAGCACTTTTTCGGATAGCAGGCCCTGAGGATTCTATTCCAGTTTCATTTCAGATAGGAGGCCCTGAGGATGAGGAGGCACGTTTTTTCTTTGCAGGTACACATCTTTGATTTTGGAGAAGTGCCGGAGGAGGAGGCAGGTCAACCACTGAAGATACCTTGTCGATCAGCTTGTTTAGGAACTTTTCAACATAAGGCTTGAAGCTTGATCTTGACCGCTGAATAGCATTCCTTACCTCTAACCATTCATCCAAACCATAGGACTCGATCTTTGATAAGTAACTTACCTTCATCTACCCATTTTCCCTGATCACCATGACTTCTATCAGTGGAACACCCTTTACCGTTTTCCCTTTAGGTTGACGTTTAAGATTTGACTGGGGTGATACCTGAAATCTACCTTCTTATTGCACCAGTTCAGAGTTGTATCGCTGACAATTTGCTTCTTCTATTGAGATCTCTTACCAATCTCCTTGAGCAATTTTTCTTGAACCTTTAGAGGAAATCGCTTCAGCTTCTTATCAGCGACTAAGCGCTGAGCAACCTTGAGAGCAAATTCTTTGTCTTTGAAAAATGCATCTTGGTTCTCAGCAAGCATCTTTTCAGCCCTGATGGATTCCTTGATCTCTTCAGGTGACAAGAAGGAAAGGCTGAATGGAGGGATGATCTTTAATCTCTAACTCTATAGGTGTTGGATCATAGCTACTCTTCTCTGAGATTCATCCTCTAACCTTTGAAGAGGCCGAGAGGGCCTATTTGGGTGTGTGAGTAGCTCGTCTTCTTCTTCTTCTTGTTGGTCATGAGTCTCAATCACTGAGACCGGGCTTATTGGAGAGGCATCAACTAGAGTAGCTGGGATTATTTATTGTAGTGGTTGTAGAGTTGTAGTAGGTCCCTCAAGCAGGGGAGAGGACTAGCTGAATCAAAAGAACAAAGAGTTAGATATTTTGAGGGTGAGAAAAAGATAGAAAACAATGGCTAAGTGTTTGAGGTGAGAGGGGATTGAAGCAGAGTATGGTTTCCATGAGAGACATAACTGAGAGGTTGGAAGACTCTCAGCGTTGAAAAACATTGTCAAGTTCCCTGTGGAAGCAAGTCCCTTTTGCTTGCCTTTGGGATCTTTCTTGGCCAGACACTTCTTCGTCGTCTCTCTTGCTTCATTGAAGATGCCCCCTTAGGTTCAGGGACCCTGATGGCAGCAGGTTGAAACTAGCACTCTAGTTCATCATCATCATCATCATATTGGCCACCAGGGTGTGATGAGGGTTCTTCATCAGGGATCTCCACTCTCTCTTCCTCCTCTTCGTCCTCTTCTTCTTCTTCAGAAGGGATATCAACAGTTTCAATGAGGAAAGGATTTTCAAAATCAGATATTATATTCCTTTTATAAAAATCTGTTTGAACTTCTTTGCCTTTTGTTGAAAAACGCAAAGCCTTGTCATTAGTGTCGGAAGACAACACACCTAAGAAGGCTTTGCACGAAGAGCTATCAGAATCAGAGGAAGTCGTTTCATCTGAGATTGGTTCAAGGATGCTTCCTTTGATAGGAGTAAAACTTTGATCAGGCGGATTATGGATATCGGCCTTAGCAACCTTTTCTTGTAAAATTTTTGTCGCCAAAGCAGACAGTTTAGACGTGAGTCTAGCAATCTTAGTTTTGAAAGTTGTTCTTTCAAGTTCAGATAGAGGCTCGGTTTTGGGTCGTTCAAACTCTTGAAAGGTGGATAAAAATATAGTTCTTTCGTAGTCAAAAGTTGTCCTTTCTCTTTCAATTGATTCTTCGAGTTGAAAATTAATGTTTTCCAATATTAGAGGTGGAACATACTATTTGTACTTTGATGGTTCCGAAGATCCCTCATCTGGTGTTGCCTTAACCGGAACCGGAGTTTCTGTTGCTTTGGCAGCCGAACAGATGTCGAAGTAGTCATTTGAAAGATAAGGAGTTTTATTTTTCAAATACGATGCATTTAGCTTTTTGTTAATGCCAAAAATCACCCAAATGATAACTTAAGGTCGATGTGGAGCTTTAACAACTAAAGAAAAGGATCTCAAGACAAACAATGCAATCGTCGACAGAAAGTAAATAAGACAAAGGAATTTTGGTGACGCGGAAAACCCCATCGAGGGTAAAAACTGCTGCCGATTGTGGAAGTCGACGGTGCACTATGATCGCCAAACAGGGGCGATATCCTTTAGTAACAAGTGTCGTGAGTACAATAGGTTACAATAAGAATAAAGTAAACTTAATCGTAAGCTACAGTCGTGCGTCGTGCGTAAGTGCGTTGGATCGTGCAGAATGAGTTATGGTCGCGCGTAGCTTGTGCGAGTGATATATGCTCAAATGCTCTGATGATCTTTGTTGTATTGCGAAAAAGTATTGAGTGCAAAATTGTTGTTGTTAGATTAAATTAGCTCCTAATTTAATTAAATGTTTTATAAAGAAAAGTGTATGGGCTTTTTAGTTAGCTTTATGGGCTTGAGCCTTTTATTGTAAATGGACCCTTTAAATATATGTTTAGGGTTTCATTTATCATTTGAGAGAGGGTTTTAGAAGTCACACACAAAAACAACCACTGACGTATTCTCTTGAGAGTCATCTAAATGTAAAGTGTGGTGTTCTTCATGTTTTCTCCTCCATATTGTTCTTCAATGCAAATGAGATAAGTTATTTTATAATTGTTCTTCATGTTCATCTTATCTCTACTTATATATGGATTGTTCTTCTATTGTTTGCTTGTTCTAAAATGGGACCAACAGTTGTTCTCTGAAGTGTAGCACAGACCTTTATATAGCTTCTGGTAGCATTGAATGTGTCTTGATGATTGTCGTAACCGTTGCTTGGTCTTTAATTGTCATTAATGGCTCGTCCGTTATGACCGTTGGGCAATGATTGCTCTTGGACCTGCATTAATGAAACAAAGAAAACGGATATCGACTGTTAATGGTTAGTACGGTCGTACGACCGTCTTAAGTCATAGTTGTCGATCGTCGGAGTCTTACGACCATCATAAAGATGTACGACGGAGGAGGCAGTCGTAAGTAATCTGCAAGACCTTATCTTAATACAAGAATTGTCTTACATAAATGTCATGTTTATTTTTCTTCATCGGTCATGAGGTGTGGAATTTTACCCAAACAATTTTCATATACAAAAGGAACTTGTACGTTTATGGTTTTTTGAGGTGGTTAATCTTCCTTATTTGAATTGACATCGTCAGGCTTTTCCCCTACTTTGGGTAGAGGAATACCAGTTTATCTTTTTATTGTTTCGTGCTCCTCACCCTTCGTAGACAATTTTGTACTCTGGGTACCTCTTATCCAGTCCCAAAAATTGAAACTCATAGACAGTGGGGACTCTTGATAAGATCTTCTTTAGGTAACATGGATTGTCATATCCAAGTCCCCAAAGGGCGTTGTAGTACTTGAATTACTTTGGTTTGTTCAAGTGATACGTTTGGTCTGTTTGACCTCGCTTGTAAAGTTTGTATTTAAGAACTTTGAGCTTGTTTGTCAACTTATCATTTTCTTTTTGAACAGTGGAACGAAAATTGACAATCTTATTATACTCATCCTGAGACTTATTGAGCTTTTCAGTGATTTCAGATAATTGGGTCTCTAAGGATTCCATCTTTTTGGAAATAGCTTCACATTCTTCTTTATAATTTTCAATTATGCATTTATGTTCAGCTTTTTCGACAGCTAGTTTACCTAAGTGTCGTATTTTCATTTGACGTTGGCTTCTAAGTCAGAGATTTGGGCTTCTAAATGAGAAACTTTCTCTTTGGGCTCAGAATAGGTTGGGTAAGACATTGTTACTTGAAAGAATATGACCGTGAGACAAAAAGGTGATCCAAAAACAAATTCAGATAGTGTATCACAGAATACACAAATGTCCCCCTTCGGCGACTTAGCACGGAGGTCCCGCTACCGGGTGATCCGAATTTGTGATTTGGGTGTGGTTTCCAGGATGAAAACCGGGGATTGGGATCCGGGAGTGTAATCCGGGACCTGGGGACCGGGACTTGGAAATCCGGTAAAGACTCTGGGAGCAGATTCCAGGAAAACTAAGTCGGTATGATTCGGGACCGGGAATCGGTCAGATTCGGAACCGGGATAGATGAGAACCGGAAGTTGGTAACAACCCGGATTCAAAATTGAGTCCGGGAACCGGTGTTGTGTCCGGAAACCGGTATGGATTCGGTATTGGTACCAGATAACATTGGATCCGATAAACGACCGAGAGACGGTATCAGGAACTGGTGGAATCCGGTATTGTCCGGAATCCGAAAACTTAGAGACCCGGATTTAACCAAGTTGGGAAACCAATCGGGAAAAGTTTAGAATAGACGTACCTGGGTTTCGAATATCGTGATTTTTGAGTGTTTTCTAGAAATAAGCTTTCCTGAACAAAACTTTGACAACCAGAATACCAAAATAAGACAATAGACAGATCGATTTAAAGCTAAACACACCCTTTGATCAAAATCAAGAGATAATTGAAAAACAGAGGCTTTAAACCCAGTAAATCGAATTTTTTCAATATGATGATCAAAAACTTAGAAATCAGAACCAAAACTTTGCAAAGATCACTAAGAGAATAATACCAACGATTTATCAAGTAGTAATTTTGTTTTTAACATAGTAATCAAAGACTAAGGTTTTAACCTTAAGAGCACAACGCCGTTTTGTTAGATGTCGATGAACACAGATGAAAAATAGATACCTTTTCGATCGATAGCTTTGTCCCTCTGCTCTGATACCACATGTAGATCCCAGTTTGATCAAGTAACAATGTATAAAACAAAATGATTAATCTTATTGAATGATGGTAGAGAGTTACAAGATTGGAATGATAAACTCAACTCCCACTCTCTCTAAACAATTAGTCGCACGATTAATCTCTCAAAGTTTCTAACCTAATTTCCTCTAAAAGCAACTTTAAATACCTAGGGCTTAGAGTTAAAGCACATGGCCCATTAAGCTAATCTAAGCCCATTAATCATAAATAAGGCTTTACAACGCTTTAATAATTAATATAAAATCTTTATATAATTTTCTATTTAATAGGACATTTATTCCAAACACGAGGAAAACCAACCCCAACTCTCAAAGGTTCTATCTTCACAGAACCTCTGTCCCTTTCATACACTTGTGTGTTTATGGACACTCCTCTAGGTTTGGGTTATTTTGAGCGTGACATCCATTAATCTTTTTATTTAACTCACACACATGGGCGGTGATGGAGGCGCACGTCCACTCACTCTGAATCGTCAGAGTCCACGTGGCGTTCTGTGAATGAATGTGCACTGTACCGTCGTTTTTGAAACGGCTTCACTCGAGTACGGATTTCAAATTTTATTTAAACTTACTTTTTACCACTTCTATTTCATTTAAAACCCTCATTTTACCTCGTCTTCTCCACTTTTTACTCTCAAGAACCTGCAACTTTTGCTCAAGAACACCAAGAACTTCATCTTCTTCACCTCTGAACTTCATCTTTTTCAACCAAAACTCTTCAATAGTGTCCTCTGCTTCATCCCATCACTTTGGAAACCCAATTCCCCCAAGGAACGATGAAGAACAACATTCTGACAGCGAAGGTTCACTGATTCATGAATCTTCAACAAACCTGCAATTGTTATTAACCACGATTGGTACCAAAATCTCTACCTTTGAAGCCTAACAACCACCATGTTATCCTGAAAATTCAAGCTTTTTCCCATAAATACGCTCCAATCATTAACATGCTCCAAAATCACCCACTGAACAAGATTCTGACCTTGAACACCAAACCTTTCCTAGTAGGTATGTGCACCAATTTTGTCAAAGTGCCAGATTTGACCCCTCCTTCAAGTCTGTGATTGGCTACATGTCCACACTAGATTTCACCAAGAACATAGCCATTAGGATTAACAGAGCCATGATCTCTCAAACCTTTGAACTTCCAACCAGAAACCAACATGGAATAAAGAAATATGCCATAGAGCCCACAGACGAGGAACTTGTGGAATTCGTGACAATGCTAGGCTACAACGAACCGCTGGCTAAAAGAACAGACTTCAAAAGAAACAGACTTCCACCTCTGTGGAATGTTCTTTTCAACATCCTCAATAGATGCTTGACGGGAAAAATGGGGAGCCCAGACCAGAACTCACACCAGATCCTCTCCATTATGTATGGAGTCTACTTCGACCTTCCACTAGATTATGCTCGGCTCATCCTACAAGAGATGGCTTCTGCTGTAGAGAAAAAGAAGGGACAACAAGTGGCAAACCAGAATTTATCCTCGATACAGTTCCAGAAGATCCTCTCTATTATCCTTGAACCTATGGTAAGGGAAGAGGGATGGAGCATGGAGGGCCCCAAAATCCAGACCTACCCTCTGACGACCCTGAAACCCACCCTCCACCCCAATGGTTACTCACTTTGTAGATACTTATCTAAGAAGATGCTAGAATACGTCCTAGACGAAGAGATCTTTGAGAAGTATACACGTGAGTTCAAGACTCCCAAACTGAGTCCTGAAACCCTACCACATATACGAGTGCCCATAGGAGAGGAAGTGGTAGAAAGAATGACAGAAGAAGAAAGAGTGCAAGTCTTAGAGAAGGTTAGGAAACCCTAAGAGGGAACCTCTGCGAGTCAATAAGAGCAAGGACCCACAGAAGTTAAGAACCTTATAACCGAAGAACCCCAAACCGACATCCCGTAAACCGCAGAACCATCCAAACCAAGAAAGGAAAATAAAAAGAAACAAAAAACCCATGACACCAACCCCCCAGAGGATGCCCCAAAACCGAAGAAGAAAAGAAAAGCCTCCGAACCAAAACCCACAAAGGATGCCCCTAAACCCAAACAAAAGAAATCAAAGAAGAAACCTTCCACCCCTCTGTAATCTATACCCGAAGAAGCTGAACCAAATATTTCCCATCCCACAGAAGACCGCTTGCCTACACCCCTTTCTTTTGCAGAACCTGTTTATCCTAATAATACTCAACAATGATGTTAATCTCTATTAGTTCGAACAAAAGAGTGTGCGGAAGCGTTTTACAGAACTAAAGAGATGCTTCGGGTAAAAAAATACACACAAATCAAATACGTGAAAATAGTAAATGACATAAAAGTTTAACTCAATGATTCACTGTATATAGATTGCTCAAGAACACCAAGAACACCTTTGAGTGTGTGAAACAGATTCTATGCTCTAATCAAGTGTGTGCGTATTGTGAAAAGTTAATTGAAGAGCTAAACCAAGAGCCTTCTATTTATACTATTCTACAGGGGACAAGTGAGAGACAAAAAGTACTAAGGTACAAGACATGATCGTGGGACTGCATCAGGTATAATGTTAATGTAGTGCGCCGTTTTCTGCAAAGGCTGTAACCCATCAGAGGTTGACACGTGGAGTGTGCAGGGCACACCTTGTACGAATGATCTTTAGGAACTCCGTACAGCAGAGGCACATGAGAGGCACAATCGTCTTTGTCTTGAACTTCAGAGATCTTCAATCTTCGAAGTCTTCATACCACAGAGGCTCTGTCAAGGGTGACAGAGGCTCTGTGGCCTTGTCCTCTGAGAAAGTCTTCTGTAGAGTCATCACTTGGTGTCTTGGCAGAGGCTCTGTCGATGTCTTTACACTTAGCCTATTTTTCAATACTTCTTTTAATCATAGAAGTTGGAGCTAACAATCTCCCCCTAAGTATTGAAAAATAAAAAAATTGAAAAATGCATGGGTTTCTAAGCTAAGAACACGACAAGAGGTATTTGACCTCTGAGGAAGATTTAATTTTCATATAAGGATATGGCAGAGGCATTTACATATGATTACATTTATGAAAAGAGTAAGTAGAGGATGGTTGCAGATGTCAGACTCTGGCGTTTGGGAAGTCGTTGATTTTCTTGTTATCGAGTCCTCTATCTTTGAGTTCACGATACATTATGAGGCAGAGGTTTCTGAAGTTGATGACAGAGTCGATGACCTCTATTAGTCTATTGGCGTGGGAGATATCCATGAACTCTGATCCTCTATGCTCCAAGAGGTTGGCCCCGAACTCGACCAGAGTACTTGTTGCGTATTTTTAGGAACAACTTCAACTTTCCAGCAGGATCTCGATAGACGTACCCAATCTTTGGAAATGTGATGATGGAGTTTGGTCTGGCAGAGGAGGGGCAGTCATCTTCTGGTGGTAGGAGTTTTATTTGTTTTACTCCAAGGTCGAGTCCCACTTGGAAGTCAGTCAGACTGTAGAGTAGAAGCTTTTCGCGCATGGCTTTCTTGATCACACCATATGCCCTATGAACTTCAAGTCTGGTGTTGTAGTTCTTTCTTTCCCAGCTCAGAAGGTCTGGCAGGTCATAGGGGCTAAGGTTTCTTAGATCTGCATCTGAGAACTTGTTCTTAGATCTGTCCATTCTCTTGACGTGATAGATGTTATAGTAGATCTGAGTGCCTCTGGTGTTGGAAAGCTTGCAGTAGATGACCTTGTCGAATTTTGAGCTTGAGAAGACTTGATTGACGGGTTTGGATTTGTCTCTGTAGAAGTCGTCTTTGAGCTGCTTAAGGAAATCAGGTTGCAGAATGGATGGTGGTAGAGGATCGTTGATGGCTCTGCTGTATAGGTACTTGTACACCACCTCTTCCATTTGTCGTGGAGGTGCAACCGGTGGAGGCATGGGCCTGCGTAGAGCATCCAAGTCACTAATTAGTTTGGCCACTCGATCTTCTAAAGGTTTTGACTTTGGATCTAGGATGGGTTTGGTTGACAGAGAGGGTATTCCGAAGGCCCGGTCTTCTTCTTCAGGTTTAGGTGTGACTAAAGCATCAAAAGAGCTTTTTAAGAGCTTTTCAGTGGATTGATGCTTATGATTCTTGGGCTTTGGTTCCTCTTTAAGGATGGACTTTTCTTTTATCCTTGGCCTTAGGCTATTTTTCTTCTGCTAGTTGGGTTTTGGTTGCCTCTGTTTGTTTTAGCGGTTTAGCCTCTAAGGTCTTTGCTGATGGAGCTTTTCCTTTTGTTTTTGGTGGGATTGCCTCTGTTGGTTTTTGCAGTTGTATTTTTAAGGTCTTTGATGGAGGTGCCTCTGTTGGTTTGACAGAGGGCTTGGTTGGTAAAGTGGTTTTTGTTTGGGGTTTGGTTGGAGATACTTCTGTGGTTTTGCTCAAGTATTTCCTTGGTTTTTGAGCTACTGTTTTGGTTTTGGGTTGGGTTTTGGGTTGTTTTGTTGTTTTGGGTGTGGGTTGTTCTTTTGTTGTTTCGGGTGTAGGAGATGGTAACTTTGGTTCCTCTGGTTTTTTGGTGTTGGGGAAGGTAGATGGGTTTCTTCTGTTGGTTTTTTAGTTGTTTGGGGTGGTTGGTCTTCTTCAGAAGAGGTAAGGATCTGGACATGCTCTGAGGCTATCTTTAGCTTGGGTGATGGTGGGTTCTCCTGTTGTTGAGTTTTTTCTACAGAGGTAGGTGTTTCCTCTGTGGTCTTCTTCTGTTGTTGAGTTTCAGAGGTTTGAGGGACTTGGCTTATCGGTTCGGCGTTGAGTGGTGGTGGAGCTGGTAAACCTCTGGTGGCAGCTCTGTCTTTTCTCCTTTTCTCCCCCTCAGGATGACCTGATGATCCATCAGAATCATCATCAGAGTCATCTTGACCCTTTTCACTTGTACCCTCTGCCCGACATGTAGTGTCTGACTTCTTTGGTTGAGAGGCACCAGCGGCTAGCATTTTGGCACATAAATCATCGCAGATGCCAAGAAGGTAAACAACCTCTACTTCTGAGTTGAAACGTAGCTTGCCTACGCTGGCTTGGAAATCCTTGACATAATTAGCGTTGGCAGAGGTGAAGGCTCTGATGAATTTGGTCATCTCATTCAGAACCCCTTGACCCAATTCTGTGAGTTGGGCTCTAATGATATAGTCCAGGGGTTTCAGAGCTTTGGTTTGATCGAGAGTACGCTCTTGGACTTTATCTAGGGCTTTCTGAAGGTCTTCGGTAGTAATGATGGTCGCAGAGGTTTGAGGGAGGTTCTTTTGTGTCATTTTAGCGCAGAAGTGGAGGCCGGTGTGGAGGTCGTAGAGGTTGTTGCAGTAGGTGTCATTTTAGCGCATGCAGTTTTCATCTCTGTGGATAGGTTGTCCACTTTGGTGGTCAGTTCAAATATTGCCCTTGTGGTGGAGTCTGCAAAAGAGTCAAAAGAGCTTTTCAACTCTTTCAACGAGTTGTTCACAGAGGTGACAAGGGTTTGGAACTCACCCCTTGCGACATGTGACCTAGGTGTAACCTCTGGGGGAACACATTCTTCCCCAGAGTTTGTCCTTGTTCCTTGGACACCTTCTTTAGCTCATGTATTGATGTTGAGAGCGGAAAGATTTCCTTCTGATCCTTGAGCAGAGGTTTTTGAGGCCGCATACTCTACAGAAGTTCTGTTAAGAACATTGTCCTGATCCATTCCAGAGATGGGTACAGGAGTATCCTTAAGTTGACTTGGGGACTTGTCTAGAGTCCCTTCGTCTTTGTGTGCACTAGGCTCCTCTGAAGAGTCGTGGGGTCCTAAGTGTGTGCGTGTGGCAGAGGAAACAAATTCCTCTGCAGTGATTTCTGATGTGATATGGGGCAATTGATCACTTTCTAAAGGTATGTCCTTTAGAGAGGACTCCCTTGGAATGGTTTCCCCGAATTCTAATGGCACAGAGGAAGAAAGAGGTTCCTCTGTCCGGTTTGCAAGGGTTTGGATCGAGCTGTGCTGCTCTTTTTCAATGACTCCCTCTGCCACTAGACTGGCGGTGTCAGAAATATAGGTTGCATTGGGAGGGGGTTGTGGTTGTGTGCCTCTTCTATCTTCGGCATCTTTTTGGGCTTCTCCCTCTGTCAAACACCCTAACGTAGGAGAGTCTGCCCTAGTCTCTACTTCTGTCTGAGTACCTTCAGCTTGTACCATCACTTCGGTACTCTGATGTAGGGAGTCGTAGCATGGATGAAAGGCAAGTAGGCTCTTTACATGTGGATGCAGAAGTCCTGGTGTTTATGCCTGGATACCCTCAGAGGTTCTGTTACCCTTCATATCATAATCCACCTCTGAGACGATGATAGAAGGGTTTGTGGTACCCTTTGATGCTTCCACCCCTGTCATGCATCCTAAAATGGGGGATTCTAGCCTAGATTGGACTTCTACCCAAGTATCTTCAGTTTCAATCAATTCCTCTGTGTTTTGTAATTTTGGATCATAGCTCGGAGGAGAGGGAAACTGGTCACCATGTTCTTCTGGGTCAGAGTCAACCTCTGTCACGGTGAAATCTATCTGAGATTGGTCGGTGTTGAACACTGGGATATCTTATGCGTTCCACCCAGAAGAGTCCAAGGTTTCAGCTATGTCTGGTCTCTCAAGGAACGCAGAGAAGTCTGTAGCCTCTGCGTATTAAATTGGAGTGGGAGATTGCAGAGGTTGATCAGTTTGGACTTCTTCTTCTGCGACTACTTCCTCTGCGATGCTCTGCAGAGGAGTTCTAGGCTTCTTCGATTTCTTCCTCTTTGGTTTTGGGGATCCCTCCTCTGAGGATTTTGCCTTTCTTTTCTTTTTCTCTTTTGGAGGGGGTTCAGAGGATGCAACCACGGTTTCTGGTGGTGGTTGGGGGATCTGTGCAGCACTAGCAGATGTACCCTCTGAGGGTTTCTTTGCTCTGGGAGCATTTTGTGTTCTCGTGGGGGTTGCTGCCCTTTTCTTGGTGGCAGAGGAGATCATCTTCTTCTTCTGAAGTCGTATCTTGGCCAATTTCTGTTCGTTTTTTACCACTGCTTCTACATGTTCTTCTGGGATCATACTTTCAACGACTATGAATCCTATGGGGGCTCCTAAACGCGGGGGTGTAGCAGGACTCAGTTCTGGAGTCCTGTGATCGCGTATGTAGTCTAGTCTAAGTTGCAATCGAAGTTCCAGAGCAGAAGTGGAGGCCGGTGTGGAGGTCGTAGAGGTTGTTGCAGTAGGTGTCATTTTAGCGCATGCAGTTTTCACCTCTGTGGATAGGTTGTCCACTTTGGTGGTCAGTTCAAATATTGCCCTTGTGGTAGAGTCTGCAAAAGAGTCAAAAGAGCTTTTCAACTCTTTCAACGAGTTGTTCACAGAGGTGACAAGGGTTTGGAACTCACCCCTTGCGACATGTGACCTAGGTGTAACCTCTGGGGGAACACATTCTTCCCCAGAGTTTGTCCTTGTTCCTTGGACACCTTCTTTAGTTCATGTATTGATGTTGAGAGCGGAAAGATTTCCTTCTGATCCTTGAGCAGAGGTTTTTGAGGCCGCATACTCTACAGAAGTTCTGTTAAGAACATTGTCCTGATCCATTCCAGAGATGGGTACAGGAGTATCCTTAAGTTGACTTGGGGACGTGTCTAGAGTCCCTTCGTCTTTGTGTGCACTAGGCTCCTCTGAAGAGTCGTGGGGTCCTAAGTGTGTGCGTGTGGCAGAGGAAACAAATTCCTCTGCAGTGATTTCTGATGTGATCTGGGGCAATTGATCACTTTCTAAAGGTATGTCCTTTAGAGAGGACTCCCTTGGAATGGTTTCCCCGAATTCTAATGGCACAGAGGAAGAAAGAGGTTCCTCTGTCCGGTTTGCAAGGGTTTGGATCGAGCTGTGCTGCTCTTTTTCAATGACTCCCTCTGCCACTAGACTGGCGGTGTCAGAAATATAGGTTGCATTGGGAGGGGGTTGTGGTTGTGTGCCTCTTCTATCTTCGGCATCTTTTTGGGCTTCTCCCTCTGTCAAACACCCTAACGTAGGAGAGTCTGTCCTAGTCTCTACTTCTGTCTGAGTACCTTCAGCTTGTACCATCACTTCGGTACTCTGATGTAGGGAGTCGTAGCATGGATGAAAGGCAAGTAGGCTCTGTACATGTGGATGCAGAAGTCCTGGTGTTTGTGCCTGGATACCCTCAGAGGTTCTGTTACCCTCCATATCATAATCCACCTCTGAGACGATGATAGAAGGGTTTGTGGTACCCTTTGATGCTTCCTCCCCTGTCATGCATCCTAAAATGGGGGATTCTAACCTAGATTGGACTTCTATCCAAGTATCTCCAGTTTCAATCATTTCCTCTGTGTTTTGTAATTTTGGATCATAGCTCGGAGGAGAGGGAAACTGGTCACCATGTTCTTCTGGGTCAGAGTCAACCTCTATCACAGTGAAATCTATCTGAGATTGGTCGGTGTTGAACACTGGGATATCTTCTGCGTTCCACCCAGAAGAGTCCAAGGTTTCAGCTATGTCTGGTCTCTCAAGGAACGCAGAGAAGTCTGTAGCCTCTGCGTATTAAATTGGAGTGGGGGATTGCAGAGGTTGATCAGTTTGGACTTCTTCTTCTGCGACTACTTCCTCTGCGATGCTCTGCAGAGGAGTTCTAGGCTTCTTCGATTTCTTCCTCTTTGGTTTTGGGGATCCCTCCTCTGAGGATTTTGCCTTTCTTTTCTTTTTCTCTTTTGGAGGGGTGCAGAGGATGCAACCACGGTTTCTGGTGGTGGTTGGGGGATCTGTGCAGCACTAGCAGATGTACCCTCTGAGGGTTTCCTTGCTCTGGGAGCATTTTGTGTTCTCGTGGGGGTTGCTGCCCTTTTCTTGGTGGCAGAGGAGATCATCTTCTTCCTCTGAAGTCGTATCTTGGCCAATTTCTGTTCGTTTTTTACCACTGCTTCTACATGTTCTTCTGGGATCATACTTTCAACGACTATGAATCCTATGGGGGCTCCTAAACGCGGGGGTGTAGCAGGACTCAGTTCTGGAGTCTTGTGATCGCGTATGTAGTCTAGTCTAAGTTGGTCATCTGTGGCGTAGCTCAAGTGTTTTGGTCTGCAGAGACGATACCCTTCAGCGTGCTTTGTGGCGGTCATTTTGGCCATGGGATAAGTTTTGACAATTGGCCCTTCCATTGGCCATTTGTTGATGATTAGCAGAGGTTCCAGGATGACTTCGATCGTCCTCTGGAACTAACAGGCAGGGAGATCTTGAACGTTGGGGCCCTTGGTCTTCTGTGTGGATATACGGTGGTCAATTGCGTTAACGAGCTCTTGCATCATGAGAGCGGCAAAGTCGAGGGGCAGGTCATAATATACCACGTACATAATGGCAAGGATTTGGTGTGAGGTTTGATATGGGCTCCCCACTTTGCCTGTGAGACATCTGTTGAGGGTCGAGAATAAAGTATTCCACAGAGGTGGGAAGCGATTCCTTCTTAATTCATTTCTTTTGTTCAGGCGGGTGTTGTATCCCAACATCTCTGCGAAGTCGCAGAGCTCTCTGTCGGAGGGGATCTCTGCGTATTCCTTAATCCCCAAAAGTCCTCTTGTCGGAAGGTTAAACTCTAGGGATAACATTGTTCTGTTGAATTTGAGCTCTATGTTTTCAGACTTATCAGGTTTGGAGACATAGCCCATGATTTGTCTCTCCTCTTCATTATAGTAGCAGCTCTGCCATAACTGGTTCAGGTATTTGGCAGGGATGCAAGTAACGTTTTTCATGAGTAGGGTGTTCAGAGGATGGTTTTCAAGGATATTTAATAGAATGGCATGTTCGTCCCCAAAAGCCGTTCTTGAGGGAACGAGGTAGTGATTGTTGGGTTTGAGGGGCAATGAGTTCTAAAAATGTTCATTTTCCAGAGTAAACTGTAGATGCGTGGACGAAGTGAAATCAACAGATTCACCTCCATATCCTTGTTCTTGATCGTGAGGCCTGGATTGGTGTTGAGAGTGCTCAGATCGAGCAGGGGAGTTCGTTGGGGAGTTTATGGTGGAAGCCATTGAAGATTTCTTGTAGAAAGGAGTAGAAAATGGATAGTTGTAGGTTTCGCTGGAGATATTTGAAGATGAAGATCGTAAAGGATTAAGGAGAGCGGTAAACGGGGTTATATAGTGAGGGGTAGAAACAGATAGAATTCCACAGTAAAAGTGAATTTAATGTATTTTGGGGTCCGCACTCCAGTTCTCTAGAGCTGTTACCACGCTCTGAACTGTCGTCTGACTGACACAACCAATAGAGGTGTACGACGTCTGAGGTGGCAGAGCACGATTAGACGTCGTGCGCGGCCCATTAATGCTGAGCGTGTGGGCGTCTCTATTCATAAATGACTGTCACTGTAGAAAAATAACCCGCACCTACAGAACCCATTTATGCGCACAAGTGTCAAATCGACAGAAACTCTGTGGTGGAATGAGCTCTGTGATCTGAATTCTTCTTCCATAATCTCTGAGCTTTCACCTTTACCAAAAGCATTTGAAGAGACAGTGGAAATGATCGATAGAGTTTCCGTGCAAAATTTGAAGTTGCAGAGGCTCTGGCTTACAGAAGCTCTGTTGAGCTCGACAGAGGCTCTGTGACCGAAAATTTCTAATAACGGAGAGCTCATAAAGCTTTTTGATCATCCAAAGTTTTCATTGTTTTAAACTATGTTTTTAGGACATATTTGAAAATTGGTGTCCTAGAAAACTGTTTTTGAAAAAGGGTTTGTGCGAGATACTTACTCATTGATTCTCCTTTGATCGACAAAGTTCCTGCCTTCTGTGGATTTGGTTGACCACTACTCCTCTTTGGCTCCCTCCTAAATGACTAACCTCTGTAGTTCATTCAAGTTTCCCTTCTGCTCCCCCTTGACCTATGCTTGGATCATATTTGATAAGTTGAGCATAAAACATAGTTCAAACTCACCAGAGGTTCTGTGAGAAACGTCAGAGGCTCTGAGCAGTCCCACAGAAGCTCTGTTGGGTAAAAAACCTTGAAAATAGAGAATTTACATATAAAACGAGTTTGAATATATACATATGTACAAGAAGATTAAGTCTCACTCACAGAGGGATCAACTCATGTTAATCATACCTAACTTACCCACCAAGAAAAAGAATCTTTTCTCATCGAGTGCCTTGGTGAATAAGTCTCCAAGCTGAAAATCCATTGATACAAAGTACGTCTCGATTGTGCCTTGTTCAACATGATTCTTTAGAAAGTGGTACCGGATATCAATATGCTTTGTTTTTTTAGTGTTGTACAGGATTGGCAGAGATCGCAATGGCACTCTTTGAATCACAGAGGATGGGAATCTTTTGAATGTCGAAACCGTAGTCCTTTAGCTGAGTTCGCATCCACAGAACCTGGGAGCAATAGCTAGCAACAACAACGTATTCAGCTTCTGTTGTAGATGTTGACATACAATTCTGCTTCTTTGAGGTCTAGCTGACTAGTTTACCACCCATGAATTGGCAACTCCCAGAGGTACTTTTTCGGTCAAGTTTGCATCCTCCATAATCTGAATCTGTGTAGGACATAAGATCAAAGCTAGAGTTCTTCTGATACCAGAGGCCAAGATTTTTGGTTCCCTTTAGGTATCTGAAGATCCTCTTTACAGCAAGAAGGTGGGATTCCTTAGGGTTAGCTTGATATCTTGCACAGAGGCATGTGGCATACATTATATCAGGTCTACTTGTTGTTAAGTATAAAAGGGACCCAATCATGCCTCTGTAGAGCTTGCACTCTACAGATTTTCCACCTGGATCTGAGTGTAACTTATTTCCAGTGGACATGGGGGTCTTCATTACAGAGGCATCAAAGAGCTTGAATTTGGAAAGAATGTCTGAGACATATTTAGCTTGATTTAAAAAAATTCCCTCTGATGATTGTTAGATCTGGAGTCCTAGGAAGAAGTTTAATTCTCCCATCATACTCATTTCAAACTCACTCTGCATGAGCTTTTCAAAATCTGTACAGTGTTGTGCATTTGTAGAAACAAAAATAATGTCGTCCACATGAATCTGTACAAGAAGAATCTCATCACCTTTTCTTTTATAAAACAAAGTAGTATCAGTTGTACCTCTTTCGAAATCGTTACCGAGAAGAAAGGTTGAAAGGCGTTCATACCATGCTCTTGGAGCCTGTTTCAGTCCATACAGAGCTTTATCAAGAAAGTAAACATGGTTTGGGTACTTGGCACTCTCGAACCCTCTGTGGGCTGCGAAGGCTAAGAAGATTCTTATTGCTTCGAGTCGTGCGACAGGGGCAAATGTCTCATCGTAATCAATGCCTTCTGCTTGGCAATATCCCTTGGCCACCAATCTCGTCATCCTCATCCTTCTTGTTTCTTATGACCACCCCATCCTCATCCTTCTTGTTTCTGAAGACCCATTTTGTCCCTATGGCTTGTTTCCCTCTTGACAGAGGAACTAGGGTCCTTACCTTATTTCTCTCAAACTGTAGAAGCTATTCCTGCATTGCATCTACCCAGTTTGGATCATCTAGGGCTTCAGAAACAAGTTTGGGTTCGATCACACTGATAAAATTTGTAAATAAACAAAAGTTAGCAATGGCTGATCTTGTCTTGACTTTTTCAGAAGGGTCGCCAATTATTTGGCTCTGAGGATGACTCTTCGTCCATTTAGTCATTTTTGGAAGATGGTCATTGTTAGCATCAAGTTGAACTTTAGTGCTTGCACTTGTTGGTTCTGGTGCAACCTCTGTTGTGGAAGGTACTTATGTGCTTGAACACGGTTCTTCAGCTTGTCGAGGTATTTCGATTAGAGTTGGAATCGATTCCTCTGAGGATATAGAGACAAAATCCTCGTTTTCCTCTGGTATTGGGTCCTCTGTCGTAGCAGGAGTAGGTAATTCCAGTGCCTCTGTAGTATTTTTTCTTGTATCATCTTCTATTCGCTCCCCCTCAGCATTTGCATCTGCACGATTCACAGAAGAGGATGAAGTATTTAATGGACCAGTTAGAGATATACCTGACTCAGTCTGGTTGGCAGAAGATGATTCTCCGGAGGCTCTAACGGCTCCGGCAGAGGGATCAATATCATCATGGAACATCTCTTCAAATAGCAGATATAGTTCTGCTTCTCTTGTAGGGGAGATGTCAGAGGATTCCTTTTTCAGGTCGACTTCTGAACTGATTTGTTCAGAAGTCTTCTGAAAGGAGTCGTCAAAAGAGACATTGATACTCTTCACAATGGTTCGGGACCGCAGAAGGTAAACTCTGTAGGCCTTGGAAGTGGCAGAGTACCCTATGAACTTTCCTTCGTCTACTTTCACATCAAACTTTCCTCTAGCTTCTCTGTCGTTGAGGACGAAGCACTTGCATCCAAATACATGGAAGAACTTGATGTTCGGTCGCCTTTGATTGATCAAGTGGTAAGGTGTCTTGATGTGCCTCTTTACTATTGTTGATCGATTTTGGGTATAGTAAGCGGTTTGATACAGCTTCTGCCCAGAAAGAGATGGGCAATCCAGATGCTGTCAGCATAGTTCTTGTAGCCTCCACAAGTGTGTAGTTCTTTCGTTCAACCACGCCATTCAGTTGTGGGGTGCGTGCAGCAAAGAAGTTCTGAGATATGCCTTTTTCTGTAAGGTAAGCTTCAATGACAGAGTTTTTGAATTCTGTGCCATTGTCGCTTCTTAACTTTTGAATCCTGCACTCATATAGAACCTGGATTCTTTTTATTAGATTTATCAGAATGTTTGGAACATCTGATTTCTTTCTGACAAATTCCACCCATGTATATCTCGAGTATTCATCAACCAACACTAGTATGTACTTCTTGACACCTAGGTTCTGTGTAGCGATTGGACCGCAGAGGTCAACGTGTAGCATATACAGAGGCCTAGGGCAAGACACATCATTCTTGCCTTTATGGGAAGCTCTTTTGAGTTTACCCATTTCGCAAGCAGAGCACAAATGATCTTTACTAAATTTGACATTTGGCAGACCTTTAACGAGATCAAGTTTAACAAGCTTATCTAGAGTATGAAAGTTTAGATGGTAGAACCTGTTATGCCATAACCAAGCTTCTTCGTTCTTACAGGCAACAAAGCAAAGCTTGTCTTTCTTGTTCTTGACACTAAAGTTCATGAGGTACAGATCGCCCTTTCGTTCGACTCGTAGAAGTTCAACTCCTGTATCTTCACCTTGCAGAGAGCAGAATGTTCTTTTAAACATCACATAGAAACCCATATCGCAAAGTTGGCTAACACTGAGAAGATTGTGCTTAAGGCCTTCCACATATGCAACTTTGCAAACGGTTATGTTTTCCTTCTTTATGACTCCATAGCCTTTTATATACCCCTTTTTGTTGTCGCCAAAGGTTACAAATCCTCCATCGAGTTTGTCTTTGTAAGAGGATAGTAGACCTCTATCGCCAGTCATGTGCCACGAGCACCCGGAGTCTAGATACCAGATCGGCACATACTGCTTCTGTAACACAATTAGAGAGTTTTAGGTACCCATATCCAAATGGGTCCAACTCTGTTAGGGGGCTTCAAGGTTGCCTTAGCATCCTTGGGTTTGGTTTTAACTTCTAATGAAAAACCAGTTTGTTTCTTCTTACCCTTGAATTTTGCATTCTTTTTGGGTCTAGAGAGGAAATAGTGCGGACTGGAGAAGTGTTGATTCAATTGATGCATAAGTTCAAAACAATGACAATAATGGATATGCGAAGACATTTGCTTAAACTTTTCATTGAAAACACTGAATAGGGGTACAGATGCTTTATTATTACAATCTTTCCTAGCATTGGACTTCCTATTACAAGAAGACCTATCTAGACTAGATTGATGTTTTGAAAATTCTCTGTTGTGAGTAGCCTTCTGTTGAGCCCATCTTCTGTGGTGGTGAACCTCTGTTGATTTCACTGTCACAGAAGGAAAAGATTTGTCATTTTTAACCCATTTACCCTTTTGTTGCCAAGTTAATTTTTCTTGAAATGGCCTAAGAGGTTTGGAGTTTTTAAACAATGAGATGACTTTTCTTTTTCAAGTTTGATTTTCTCAAGCTCAAGAGAGGTTTTGGCTTGTATAGACATGTCCAAAAAGTCTGGACAGATAGGAATCCTTGTGATTTTCTCCTTAGGAGGAATGGTTCTGTTATGAATTCTAAAGGAAAGTTTAAATTCCTCTGAATCACAATGTACTATCTCTGACTCATTTGAGTCAGTCTTAGATTCGTCAGAGGATGAATCGTCCTCATATACAGAGGTTGAGTCACTGAGATCTCTGTCGACAGAGGCTGGACTTTCAGAGTATGTGCCATACTCGCTTTCTTCCTTTTCTTTGGGACTATCTTCCAAATCAGCAGAAGTATTTATCAAGATTTCCTCAGAGAGTTTTTGTTCGGCAGAGGATGTACAGAGGTTTTCATAAAAATTATTTTTGCCAATTTCTATCAACTCATTTTCAGAAATGTTTTTCAGTTTTTCGTCTGTAGAAGCAGGCATAAACTCAGGTGCCTCTGCAGATAGTTTTGATTCAGAATCTATAGTGCAGACAAAAGCGACATAGGTTTGAGTCTCGGGGTCACCAAACTTGAAGATTCCTATCTGATCTTGTGTTTTCAGATATCTCTTAGGTTTGGAGTCTCTTTTGACAGAGGCTAAAGATAACAGATCTGTGTTTTCAAACCACACATTTATCATCTTTAGAGGTTTCCTCTTGTGAGGTTCCCCAGAGACTTTTTGCCTTTTGCTAACAGAGGTTAAGTTTGGAAAACCTGGTTTTCTTGTGCTTCCAAAACAAAACAGAGAAGACATGGACTTGTCTCTTTTGGTTCCAGTGTATGGATCTATATCACAGAAGCCAATTCCCCTTCTTCCTATTTGTGTATTGATTTTTTCGTATATCTTTTGTGCATCTTGATATTTCTTAATTAAAAGGTCTCTACTGAGTAAGTCTTGATGTAGGACTTCTCTTTCCTTTTGAAAGAAGTTCTTTAGAGCAAGAATGTTCATTCTGTCGCTCTCATTGTCCAAAAGTTCCTTTGTTTTAGCTTTAAGGGCAGAATTAAGTTCTGAAATCTTTTCCTTTAAAGGATTTAGATGTTTATACCAATTAGTTTCAATCTCTTCCTTTTCTTGAAATATTTTTGCCTTTTCTTGAGTGAGAAGTCTGGCTTCTCTCTCAAAGAATGCAAGCTTTTTCTGAATACGTTCACAAGTCTTTTTCAGTTCAGTGTAATCTTCTGTCAATTTAAGAAAATTTACTTCTGTTTCACTTGAATTAGAGTCAGAAGTGGATACCTCATTGTCAGAATCGGAGGAGCTGACTTCTGCCATCCCGCAGAATATGGCGTTTTTCTTCTCACCTTCGTTAGAGGATTCATCTGACTGTCAGTTTTCCTGCCCCACCTTGAGCGACTTCTGAGCGTAGTACTCTACCTTCTTCTAATAGAAAGCAGAGTCCCTTTGAGGACGATTTGGTTTGCTCCTGCAGTCTGCAGCATAGTGGCCTGGCTTGCCACAGTTGAAACATCCCTGATTCTGGGGTGTATTCCCAGCTCTGTCACCTGACCTCTGTTGGTCACCACCTCTGTCACCTTTGTCATTCCTGTCATTTGACCTCTGTTGGTCATTCACATATTCTCTTCCTTGATTTCTTGGCTCATACTTTCCACCTCGATCATCTCTCCATTACGTTCATATCTTGACTTCTTTTGGTACCTGTAATACCCCGGGTAAGTTCGTTAGTTAAAATCTCCTTTCCGTTAAGTTTAGTTAACTTTAAAGTTAATGTTTAGGGTAAGTTTGGGTAAATTTATAAGTTAAGGGTGTTTGGGTTATTATTGAGAAGTTCAAGGACCAAAGTGGTAAATTAAGTTTGATATTATCCCTTAGACTCCAGATATTATTCATAATCCAGCAAGATTCAGTGTGTGTAGTGTGTGTGTTTTGAGACCAAAAGAAGAAGAAGAAAGAAAGAAAGGTTAAGACTTCATTTGGTGTACTTGGAAGAGAAATTGAGGTATGTTGCTTTACATTTTATGTCTATAATTGCTAGTAAGTAGTTCCTATCGGAGTAGAATCATCAAATTCATGCTTGTGGCTAAAATCTGTCGAATCTGGGTAAAAATGGGGTAAACCGACAGAGGTGTCCGGATAAGATGAATGTATCCGGATAGTCCTGTTGGTGGTGTCCGGGTATTTTAATGATAGTGTCCGGATGGTTTTGTTGATAGTGTTCGGGTGACATTTTAGTGGTGTCCGGACGAGTCTTTATCCGGGTAAGTTCTCTTTTCACTATTTTTCTGGATGAAATGGATATCGGATGGTATCCGGATACCTTGGTGTCCGGATTGAAGATGTTATCCGGATTGTTTAGGTTGTCCGGATTAATGGTGCTGTCCGGAAAAGTAGAGTTATCCGGATAAACTGTGGTTTCCGGATAACTGGGCTGTTTGGTTAATTTTGAAGATAAGAGTTTTGTAGAAGTATCTAGAGTCCATAACCTGCTAGTAGGTCTTATACATAAGTTGGTAAGGAGATATTTGTATATACATAGTTTCAGATTCTGAGAATTTTGGATAAAGGATCGGATAGGTCGGAGAAAGGCTTGGAAGCGTATTATAAGCATTCAATGTGAGTTTTTCTTTAAAACATATTTTCGAACTGGGATATATATATATATATATATATATGAGATGGTTATGTGGTAGAAATATGATTATGTGTATATAAATGACAATATGGTATATTGAGATATATATTGTATTTATATGAGTAATGCACTACACGAGTATATGTTAGCCGAATTATTAGTTGGCGGAGTTGTAAGGAAATGCAACGGAGCTGTATGGAATTGCAGTGGAGCTGTAGGAAATTGCAGTGGGGCTGTATGTGATTGCAGCGGAGTCGACTATATTTTGGTACAGTGACGATAATTAGTTGGCTTGCTACCAACTAATATGGCCATGGGAATGAGAATGAGAAAGAGGATGAGGAATCGTGCACAATGCACGAGTCTTGATTGGTATTTAAATACGTGTGGTATGTTTATATTTTACGAAAGGGTTACCAAAGGTTTATCTAAATTATTTTGATACAAAGGATTTACAGGAAAGGTTTTATAATGATTTTTGGAAAGGACCGGGATTAACTCACTAGACCCGTTTGGTCTAACCCTCATTTTGTTTTCAAAAAATATGTTTTCCAGGTCGAGGAATTGATAGCAACAAAGTAAAGAATCAGGTGTAGGTTGCCTCCGTTGATCGATGATGTTTAAGAAGCTTTAATATATTTTGTAGTTTCAAGACTATTGAGACCGTACTTGGTTTGTTATGTAACTTTTGTTGTAAATCAATGATATGAATGCATTATGTTATGGGATTTGGGTTGTTACAAATGGTATCAGAGCCCTAGTTTAAGGAATTTAGGTATTTGGATTTATACCTAGACTTAAACTGCATGCGAAGTAGGATGTCCTTGATATATTAGAACCTTGGGATGCTAAGTATAAAAGGTAGAAGGAACATCATGTAAGGTAATTTCAGATTACACCTGGCCAGTGTAATTGTGATCTTACAGGTACATGTTTGAACTGGAATACCTTGTTATATGGGGTAGGTGCTTATGTGTGTATTAATTTTGTTTGAATCTACAGAATGGCAAGCGGTACACGAAATTCAAATCGAGGAGGAGGAAGAAATCCAAATAGAACTAATCCGCCAATAGGAACAGGGGACAGGGGAGGCAGAACTGGGGGCAGAGTCGGCGGTAGAACTGGGAGTAGAGCTGGGGGTCGAGTCGGAGGCAGAGCCCAGCCACATGGTACATAATTCGTTACCAGGGATGATCTAATGGCAGAAATGGGAAGACTGCAGGCTAACATACAAACAATGTTTGAACGAAGTCGTAATAATGAAGCTGATAGACCAGATCTGGAACATGAAGACGAACTGCCAATCACCCCTACGGTCTTACCGGTAATGAGAAAATGTGATTACAAGATGTTTCTCAGTTGCAAGACTCCTACATACTCAGGAGATCGGGATCCAGTGAAAGCAATGAGATGGATGAAGGAAATAGAAGCTATTTTCAAGACGAGTAAGTGCGCTGACGAAGATAGAGTATTGTATGGAGCAGCAATGTTAAAGGGGATGCTTTGTATTGGTGGGAATCTTTTATTCATTCTAAGGGATCTGATGTTTATTCTACCCTCTCTTGGGAAGAATTTGTGATAGCCTACAGGAACGCATTTTGTCCCCAAGCAGCCGTCAAACAACTGGAAGGAGAATTTATGAACTTACAACAAGGAAACTTATCCGTTCGGGACTACACCGTTAGCTTTCTGGAGAAGTCTCGCTTTGCGGAATACTATGTTGCCACGGAGGCAATGAAGACGGAAAGGTTTATCTTCGGGTTAAATTCGGAAATCAGAAAGTTAGTGACTGCAACAAGACCTGATAACTTCTCAGCCGCAGTAGATGCCGCGGAAAATGTGGAACAAAATATTAAGAGAGATACTAGCGATAAGAGTGCTGGGAAAAGAAAGTCGGAAGAGATGACGCATGATCCAACGAAGTACGAAATTCAGAGGTTAGATAGGCACCTACCTTTTAAATCAAATGAAAAACTATATCCAAACTGTTACCGCGCACATCAAGGAAATTGTTATGTTGATCCTAGAAGTTGTTACAAGTGTGGAAGGGCTGGACATGTCGCTAAGAATTGTCGCACAAACCGATTATGTTTCGTTTGTAATTCCCTGGATCATATTCAGTCAGATTGTCCGCAAGGGAAAGCACAGCAGGGTAGTATGGCGGTGAGACCAACGGGTGTTAGGCCGGGAGAGATACAAGAGTCATAGGAACCGAAAGCAAAGGGGCGAGTCTTTCAAATGATAACACAAGAAGAGGAGGAAAATCCGGATGAGGTTACAGGTATATTTCAAATAAACTCTATACTTGCTAAGGTGTTATATGACTTCGGTGTAAAATGATTAATGGTATTTCCGTGCTTTTGTTACTTATCTGTGTTAGAGATACAGGTGGGTGCGGGGTGTCTGTTCAGTTAGTTTCTATGGTTTTGATTGAGTCCGAAGTAGTAGCGATAAGTATTCATTACCTTTTCGCTTAACCGAATTCCGGGACGGAATTCTTTTAAGGGGGAGATAATGTAATACCCCGGGTAAGTCCGTTAGTTAAAATCTATTTTCTGTTAAGTTTAGTTAACTTTAAAGTTAATGTTTAGGGTAAGTTTGGGTAAATTTATAAGTTAAGGGTGTTTGGGTTATTATTGAGAAGTTCAAGGACCAAAGTGGTAAATTAAGTTTGATATTATCCCTTAGACTCCAGATATTATTCATAATCCAGCAAAATTCAGTGTGTGTAGTGTGTGTGTTTTGAGACCAAAAGAAGAAGAAGAAAGAAAGAAAGGTTAAGACTTCATTTGGTGTACTTGGAAGAGAAATTGAGGTATGTTGCTTTACATTTTATGTCTATAATTGCTAGTAAGTAGTTCCTATCGGAGTAGAATCATCAAATTCATGCTTGTGGCTAAAATCTGTCGAATCTGGGTAAAAATGGGGTAAACCGACAGAGGTGTCCGGATAAGATGAATGTATCTGGATAGTCCTGTTGGTGGTGTCCGGGTATTTTAATGATAGTGTCTGGATGGTTTTGTTGATAGTGTCCGGGTGACATTTTAGTGGTGTCCGGACGAGTCTTTATCCGGGTAAGTTCTATTTTCACTATTTTTCCGGATGAAATGGATATCGGATGGTATCCGGATACCTTGGTGTCCGGATTGAAGATGTTATCCGGATTGTTTAGGTTGTCCGGATTAATGGTGCTGTCCGGAAAAGTAGAGTTATCCGGATAAACTGTGGTTTCCGGATAACTGGGTTGTTTGGTTAATTTTGAAGATAAGAGTTTTGTAGAAGTATCTAGAGTCCATAACCTGCTAGTAGGTCTTATACATAAGTTGGTAAGGAGATATTTGTATATACATGGTTTCAGATTCTGAGAATTTTGGATAAAGGATCGGATAGGTCGGAGAAAGGCTTGGAAGCGTATTATAAGCATTCAATGTGAGTTTTTCTTTAAAACATATTTTCGAACTGGGATATATATATATATATATATATATATATATATATATATATATGTGTGTGTGTATATATATATATGAGATGGTTATGTGGTAGGAATATGATTATGTGTATATAAATGACAATATGGTATATTGAGATATATATTGTATTTATATGAGTAATGCACTACACGAGTATATGTTAGCCGAATTATTAGTCGGCGGAGTTGTAAGGAAATGCAACGGAGCTGTATGGAATTGCAGTGGAGCTGTAGGAAATTGCAGTGGGGCTGTATGTGATTGCAGCGGAGTCGACTGTATTTTGGTACAGTGACGATAATTAGTTGGCTTGCTACCAACTAATATGGCCATGGGAATGAGAATGAGAAAGAGGATGATGAGTCGAGCACAATGCATGAGTCTTGATTGGTATTTAAATACGTGTGGTATGTTTATATTTTACGAAAGGGTTACCAAAGGTTTATCTAAATTATTTTAAATACAAAGGATTTACAGGAAAGGTTTTATAATGATTTTTGGAAAGGACCGGGATTAACTCACTAGACCCGTTTGGTCTAACCCTCATTTTGTTTTCAAAAATATGTTTTCCAGGTCGAGGAATTGATAGCAGCAAAGGAAAGAATCAGGTGTAGGCTGCCTCCATTGATCGATGATGTTTAAGAAGCTTTAATATATTTTGTAGTTTCAAAACTATTGAGACCGTACTTGGTTTGTTATGTAACTTTTGTTGTAAATCAATGATATGAATGCATGTTATGTTATATGATGTATGTTATGGGATTTGGGTTGTTACAGTACCCTCTAATGAACTCTTTTGTCAATAGAGCTAAAGATTTAGCTATTGAGGCCATTGTTGCCTCCTATTCTTCCACCAGCTGTTGGAACTTAGTGAAGAGGTGAGAAAACTTGTCCCACATAAGAGCCAAGGCAAGGTCTAGACCACTTAATAAACACCAACCATTGAGCATTAAATGAATCATTTAATTGCTTGGTCTTGGTGTGTGGTGTTGTTGGTGGGCTGTCTTTGACATAAATATATATATATTAAATGTCAAAGATTGGGCCTTGGGCCTTGGGGCTCTTGGGGTCGAGATTCAATAATTGAAGAACGAATGGGGTGTGCAGGCTGGTGCGGAACACGGCACGACCCAAGTCGTGGGAAGAGTCGCGCGGGGTACTGGAACAGTTGTCGGTGCGCACTACGACGCTGGTTGAGCCGCGCCCAAAAGCGCGCGGGACATTGTGGGTTTCGACGAACAGATCGCGGCGCGCATTTTTGCGCGAGTTCACCCGCGCCGCTAGTCGCGCGGACGCTCTGACAGTTTGTGTCGGTTGCTGTGAGAAACCTATATAAACCCCATCCATTCTCATTCGTTTTTTCAGAGACTTGATACACGAAATTCATCAGAAAAATCTGGGTTCTCTCTCCTCTCGTTCCATCACCGACGTATGACGATTCGCTAGATTCAAGTATTAACTTGAATAGATTGTTGTATCCTGAAGACAACGCCAATACACACGGCGAATTTTTGTCTTAGGACACTGCGATTCGCAGGCCTCAATCTCTTTCGTGTTACAAGAATCTTCGATATCAAGTAAGGTTTACGATTTCGTTGTAGTTTATGTTTGTATCAAAAGATTTGTAAAAAAATTCATTAATTTTATTGAATTTGATTATGTTCTTATAAACAATTGTCAACCGTGATAGATCAGTCCTAACAATCTAAGACAAAAATTTCTGTTAGGAGCGATGGATCAATCAAACGTGATGAAAAATCACGTGGAGAAACCCGAAAAATTCATAGGATCGAATTTCCGTCGTTGGGAACAGAAGATGTTGTTTTATCTAACAACACTTCGTGTTTCTAACGTCCTCGCCGAGGAGGAAACATCACCGACTCCACCGGTAAATCAGGAGGGACAGCCACCCACTCAAATACAAGTGGTTGCGCAAGAAAGAACGATCGAGGCATGGAGAGCAAACGAATATAATTGTCGTAATTATATTCTGAACGCCCTCGATGATTCCCTGTACGACATCTATTCCACCCTTGGTACCGCAAGGGAGATTTGGGAATCTTTGGACACAAAATATAAAACTGAAGTTGCGTGTTCCAAAAGATTCGTCGTTGGGAAATTTCTGAACTATCGGATGGTGGATACAAAACCGGTGATGAAACAAGTTGAAGAATTGCAGATTCTATCCCACGAACTAGAGGTGGAAGGCATGGGAATAAATAACAATTTTTTGGTTGGGTCGATAATCGATAAACTGCCTCACTTATGGAAAAACTTCAAACTTTATTTGAAGCATTTGTCGGAGGACATAACGTTTGAACAATTAGTCCTCAAATTACGAGTGGAGGAAGATAATCGACTCAACGAAAAAGCCGATGCCAACCCTTTGGAACCAAATGCCAACATGGTTGAAGGAAGTACTTAGAGGCAGAAATTCCCTAAATTCAAAGGGAAGAACATCATGACAAAAAGTCCTTTCACTTTCGGGAAAGGCAGTATGGCTCCTCAAAGGAAACCTTTGAAGAAAGTCATGCATTGTCGGGTTTGTGGGAAATCGGGTCATAGAGCCAAGGATTGTCGACATAGACGAGATAATAATGGTGCTGGTGGAAACGGCGGTGGAGGAGCCGGCGGGGCAAATAATCATGCAAACCTCTCTCACTCCCCAAACCAATTTGTTGGAGTCGTTGAATAACACATGGTAACCAATGTAATGGATTGGTGGGTCGACACCGGGGCAACCCGTCATATTTGCAATTCGAGAAGTTTGTTCGAAACATATCAAAAGGTGAAGGAAGAGGAACCGATGTTCATGGGAAATGCTTCTACCGCGATGATCGAAGGAAAGGGGAAGGTCACATTGAGGTTGACTTCCGGAGAGGATCTTGTGCTATGTGATGTGTTGCATGTACCTAGTTCAACTAAAAATTTGATTTCTGGCCCTATTCTTAGCAAGAAAGGGTTCAAACTTGTATTCGAATCGGACAAATTTGTCATCACCAAAGGTGGTGCATATGTGGGGAAGGGTTACCTCAATGAGGGACTCTTTAAACTATCTGTAAATAGTGATGTAAAAACTCTTGATGCCGCCATTGTAAATAATGGAAATAAGGCAGGCACTAGCACTGCTTTAGTGTATATTGTGGATCCTACTTTCCTTTGGCATTCTAGATTAGGACATGTTAACTTTAGATCATTACAAAGAATGATAAAACTTGACATGATTCCTAAATGTTCTAATGATAAAATATCTAAGTGTGAGGTTTGTGTAGAAGCTAAATACACAAATCACCCACATAGATCGGTAGAAAAATCCAATGAAGTTCTCGGGTTAATCCATAGTGATTTGTGTGATTACAAAGCAACTCCTACAAGAGGAGGAAAGAATTATTACATTTCTTTCATTGACGATTGCAGTAAATTTTGCCATGTTTACCTTATACATGTAACAACCCGGACCAAAATAGTAGGATTGTAAGCCTTTTTGTGTTGGTGCTTAACATATGGAAGTTGAGGGGTCATTTTGCAAATATGTAAAGAAGTATATAAGGGCCCAAAACCCTAGGAGAATGTTCTTATTACTGATTTGGGGTGGGTGTCGGCTGAAGTTGAGAAAGAAAGAAGAGAAAAGGGGTTTTGAAGGTTTTGAGCTTTTGGAGAAGAAAGTCATCAACCTTGGATTTTGGAAGAAGGATCAGCAGTTGGAATTCGTTCTCACAAGCAATCAATCAGGTAACACTCTCGTATCATCGTTCAATCCTTGATTGTGGGCAGATTAGTTATGTTTGGGTTTTGTTTAAAAGTGGAGTTTGAAACTTAAATGAGAGAAATCGGGTCTTGTAGTGTGTTTCAGTTGCTAAGAACTCAGAAATTGTTAGGTTTATTGATCTTGTTGCTATTGCTAATCTTTTCTTCGAGAAAACCGAACTAGTCTATGGAGTTCGATCCCAAAACGGGCCCAGGTCATCGTCCGGAAACCTTCCTGGACGTCCGGAAACCTTCTTGGGCGTCCGGACTCCTTGTTTGGGAGAAGGTCCCCGGACGAGGGAGTTGTCCGTATAGGATGGATTTTCCGGGTAAGAGTTATGTCCGGTAAAGGATTGTGTCCGGTAAGTTCGGTACCCGGAAAGGGGTATCGTCCGGAGAATAGTAGTTACCCGGATAAGGGTGTTGTCCGGACTAGGTTGTTGTCCGGATACTTTTGCTGAGTTGTTGTTTTATGCCCGTTTATTCAGGGAAGTCGATTTGGAAGTTTGGAACTGTTTAGGAACGAGAAGTAAGAGCCTCATGTGAGTTTTCTAAACTAAAATGTGTGGCTTTTAAAGTGTTTTCAAAATGTGTTATGAATGTTGAGAATTGCCATGCTTTATTATTATGCTTTAATTGCATGAAAGTTGTTTAAAGCTTTATGTAGAATGTATGCATACATCAAGGAGACGTAAACTGGCAAAGACGGGAGAGTAGTTCCGCCAGCTTTCGTATGGGAAGGGAGGTCCCTATATGCCAGGAGCGAGGCTCCGCAAGGCAGCATGAGGCTGACTCGTTGTCACCTTCGGGTGGCTTCAGGGTGTCAGATTACGAGGAGGCGGACTTTAGTCCGTATATGATTTTGACGTGTTGAGTATGAACGTTTTATGCTGAAAAGATAAACTGTTTTAAATGCTTGATAACTGTTAGGAGGGACTCACTAGACCTCATGGTCTAACCCTCGCATTTTCAAAATTAAAACCTTTTCAGGTAAGCAGGTTTCCAGGAGCTCGGGCAAATAGGCTGAGCTTAGCGTGAAGAGTCAAGAAGTGTAGGGACACTCTAGCATTTAGTTTTTCTCAGTTGTGTAGGTTGTTTCCGCAAACCTTTTGAGTATTTGTAATGACATTTTGAGACCGTGATTTTGGGATGTTATGAATTTGATGTTTTGCATGTTAAGTTTGGATGGGTATTTATAGTTGGTATCAGAGCCATAGTTTAAGAGATTTAGGTGACTGAAAGGAGCCTAGACTTAAACTGTGAGAAGTAGAATCACAACTGAGAAACAGGAATGCGTTAGGAGAGCACTATTTTAAGGTAGGATTGATAGGGTATTGAGGACGGTCATGTAAGGTAAATTTGGAGTTACATCTGGCCAGTGTAACTGTGAACTTACAGGTACATGTATGTGCTTAAACTACCTTGTTATCATGTGTCGTGGCGCTAGGGAGTCTTCTATGCGTTATTAGGCCTTTGTTAGTGAGTAAACTTTCCGTTGTTTTGCTGCTACATCAGAATATCTGCAAGATCATTGAGAACTAGGCCCATACCAGAGGCAGTAGACACACGAACCAAGAGTACCACACTGCGTGAGGAAGCAGTGAGAGTCGAGGAAGAACCAGTGAATCAACCAAGAGTGGTAGCCACTCGTGGACGAGGAAGGGGTCGTGGAACACCTAAGGGAGCGGTGCCGAGAAAAGCGGCGACTGAAGCGGGGGCAACAACCGCCAAGGAAAAGGGTAAGAAGAAGAAGGCAACCGCCAAGCGTACGACTAAGAGTATGGCAGAACCCGAAGTGCAAGTTATCTCTGAACAGGAAAGTTCCGCGCCTGTGGCAAAGACCAAAGCTAAGAAAGGGCGTAAATCCGAGGCCACGCAGGCTTTTATAACCGAGGAAAAGTTCACATCAGAGATGGGGAAAATACAGGAGACTCTGAAGGCAGTTCTAGAAAATCAGAACAAGACTACGTCTGGAGAACCGAGCAAAAGTAGTACTGGGAAGAAGACAGTGGAAGGTAGCGAACCGCGAACCGAGATGGGCACCAACTCGATGATCACTCCGTTTGTCGATGAACCAAAGACAGCGAAGGGGTGCACATTTAAGGCTTTCAACTCATGCAAACCACCAACCTACAACGGGGAGCGTGACCCCGTTAAGGCTACTCAGTGGGTTCGTGAGATGGAACTGGTCTTTGATACAAGTAAATGCGCGGAGGAAGATAAAGTTCTGTTTGCGAGGTCAGTGTTGAAGGCAGAAGCGATCTTCTGGTGGGATGTTGAAACTGGGGGAAAGGGGCCAGAGGTGGCAAGGAGCATGTCGTGGGAGACATTTGTGAAAAGGTTCAAGGCTCAATATTGCCCTCTGGCGGTAGTTAAGAAGTTAGAGGAAGAGTTTTTGAGTTTGGAGCATGGGTCAATGACAGTTCAGGAGTATACGCTGAAATTTATCGAGAAGTCCAGATTTGCTGAGTTATACGTACCAACTGAAGAGAGACGGATTGAGCGGTACATTTATGGGTTGAAAAGCAGTATTAGAGAGTTGGTGCAGGCAAAGGAACCAACTATGTTTCAGGCAGCAGTTGACAAAGCAGAATTGACAGAGAAAGATAAGAACAGGCAGATGAATGAGAGAGCTGGGGATAAGCGCAAATGGGAAGGACTGGCCCGAGACAGTAAGAGGCCGAGTACGAACAGAGTTGAACCACGGACAGGTTTCCGGTCAGCAGAAAAGCCTTGTAGTAAATGTAACCGAGTGCACCGAGGTGAATTTTTGGCTGATAAAGGGGGATGCTATAACTGTGGGAAGACGGGGCATTTGGCCCGAGATTGTCGTGGGCAGAGGTCTTGTTTTCATTGCGGGTTGTCGGGTCTCGTTAAATGGGATTGTCCGCAACTAAAGAAGGGTCAGGCAGGGAGTGAAGGTGGCAGCAATAGAGGTAAAGGTAATGAGAGGAAGGTGGAGCCAGCTCGTGCTAGAGCGAGGGCATTCCACATGACAGCTGAGGAGGCGGAGAACGCGCCGGATGTAGTGACAAGTACCTTTCCTATAGACTCGATATTTGCTAAAGTGATGTTTGATACGGGGGCAAATCGTTCATTTGTGTCGCCTGTTTTTGCTCAAAGGTTGCGAGTGAAACCAAAGAGGTTAAACTTTGGGCTTGAAGTAGATATAGCGGGTGATTGTCGAGTCTGGGTAAGGGATGTCTATGAGGGTTGCAATATAGACATAGATGGTCACTCTTTTCCATTGGAACTTTATCCTCTGGGAATGGGGGAGTTTGATGTAGTCCTGGGAATGGACTGGCTAGCGGGGAATGATGCGAGCATTGTGTGTAATAAGAAGTTGATCCGTATACCTCTAGCCGATAAGGGAGAGCTGGTAATATACGGGGATCAATGAAGTAGGAAGTCGTGTCTAATTTCGTTGATGAAAGCTAGGCGATGTTTGGGGAAGGGTTGTGCGGGGTACCTAGCGTATGTACTAGATGCCAAGAAAGAGAAGAAAAGTGTGGAAGAGGTGCCCATAGTGAATGAGTACCCTGAGGTGTTTCCCGATGACTTGACGAACCTACCTCCGGATCGTCAAGTGGAGTTCAGAATTGACCTCGTGCCGGGGGCGGCACCGATTGCTCGTGCGCCCTATCGGTTAGCTCCAACGGAGATGAAAGAGATGATGACCCAATTGCAGGAGTTACTCGACAAAGGTTTCATACGTCCGAGTTCATCACCTTGGGGAGCACCTGTACTTTTCGTTAAGAAGAAGGATGGATCGATGCGAATATGCATAGATTATCGCGAGCTTAATAAAGTAACCGTGAAGAACAAGTACCCGCTCCCGAGAATCGATGATCTCTTCGACCAACTGCAAGGCGCGAGTTACTTCTCAAAGATAGACTTGAGGTCGGGTTATCATCAGTTGAAGGTGAGAGAAGAAGACGTACCGAAGACGATGTTCCGTACGAGATATGGGCATTACGAGTTCCTAGTCATGCCCTTCGGGTTGACTAACGCGCCCGTAGTGTTCATGGATCTGATGAACCGGGTGTGTAACTCGTTGTTGGATAAGTGCGTGATCGTCTTTATTGACGATATCTTAATGTAGGTTCCCGTTTTGCTTTAAACAAGATTATCAGATCTATTAGTTCAAGTTAATGTTTGATGCAGAAGCGTATTTGAAGAACTAACAGATAAGTTTGATAGATTTAGACCAAAATATAAATAAACAATGAACAGGAAATAATATTTCAAAGTTTACTGAATATATATTAAGAACAGATTTAAGAACAATGAGTAAGAAAAGCTTCAAAATAGATATGACTCTTAAGGTGAATAAGCTTTTTGTGTTCTTATGATGGTCGGTTTATATGTGATTGATAAGGAAGAACTCAACATGAGTCTTCCTTATATACTACTCTAAAGGGGACCATAAAGCATATGCTACTATTCAGACGGTACTGATGAATAGTTGAACGGATGTCGTGAACAGTTGCAAGAACGGCATGAACAGTAAGACGTGTTGTATTGCATTTAATGCAGCAGACGTCTATTATGTACTAAGCCCTATTGAGTCCAATCAGAGTTTGACACGTCGATGTTAGACAGGGCATGCTACCATGTAAGTTGATGAACGGGTCCTGTAACAGTAGCAAGATATTATAAATATCTTCAAGTCTTTTAGTGAGGACCACAGAGGCTCTGTAAAGAGTTACAGAGGTTCTGCGGTCTGGTCCTCTGTGGAGCAGTCTTTCCTATATTCTGAGATATTGGTTTTCTTTGCGCGTATGATAGAGCTTCTGTAGCGCGCCTCTTTAGCTTCTTTAGATTCTTGATCTTGAGCCCTCGGTAAGTCCGGCAGAGCCTCTGTAAGAGGCTTTCTTCACTTAGCCTATTTTTCAGAATGAGCCGGTGAATGTTCTGGTGAGGTCGCCGGAGAGTGTGCAGGGGAGATAGCTTGAGAAGATGAAGCCATTTGATACTCAGAATAAGAAACTTGCAGGTTTTTGCAGGGTTTCGCCGGAGAAGAATGAGAGTTTGTAAAAGGTTTATGAGAGGGTAAGCTTGGTTTTTATAGGAGGGTAAAACGGTAGAATTCTAAAGAGTAAAATATATGGCAATGGATTAAAATTTGGAATCTGTACTCAAGTTAGAACGGCGGGTTCAACTTTCCATAGAAAACGTTTCATGTACGCCCAATGAAAATAGGACACATAGGCCATGTCAGAGGATGACAGGACGTCGTGCGCGCCCCATTAATGCTAGGCGCGTGGGGTTATTCTTAGCCACATGTAATTCACTCTCAGTAAAAGTAACCGTTATTACTACAGAGATGCCCAAGTAACAGATTGACAGAGCTTCTGTAGTTTACAGAGGCTCTGTGATCTTGAAAATCTTTAATGTTTATCCCTTTTTCATATATCTCATTGTTATCATGACTTCTGTGGGGTTCTTCTTTAACCAAAACGTTTGTAAAGATATTGGAGAGGATCAAATAGGATTTTTTGGTCAAGAAATTTGCTCGCAGAGGTTTTGTGGCTCTGTTGGAACTTGCAGAAGTTCTGTGAGGGCCAGCAGAAGCTCTACGAGGGAAAAAATCTCATAACAAAAATTTTATTAAATTTTCTGATCATCCAATTTTTGATTTGGTTTAAGAGATGTTTTTCGGACATATTTGAAAGTTTGTGTCCGAGAAAACTGTTATGAAAGAACGGTTTGTTCGAGAAGGTCATGGTTTGTGTTTTCGGTTTCCGAGATAACATTCCAAAAGATCGACAGAGGGTTAATTTGCGATTACAGAGCATATTTCTTGCAGAACCTCTGTTGAGCTCAGCAGAAGCTCTATGACCTTAAATTTCTCCTAATTCGAATTTTGTGTAACTTTTTGAGCTTTTGATTTTTGAAATGTTATTCACAGTATATTTAGGACATATTTGACAATTCTTGTCCTAGAAAACTGTTTTATAATACCTTTTGTGCGAGAGACATACCTTTTGGTTCTTCTTTTCTCGGCAGTGATGTCTGACTTCTGTCGATATGGAGTCATCGACATTCTTCTTTGGCTTTCCCTTGAAAGTTTTATCTCTTTAGATCATTTCAGGGTCCCCTTTTGCTCCCCCTTGATCTAATCACCTATGTAGATCAAGTAATTTCCTTTTGCTCCCCCTTGACCTATGCTTGGATCAAAGAATGATAAGTTTTACATAGAACATAGGTCATGTTTTCCAGAGGTTCTGTAGGGGTCGTCAGAGGTTCTGAGTTGACTTACAAAAGCTCTGTGATTTTAAGAACTATTTAAGATTTAGAACTTACAAACATAAATAAATTAACTTAAAGCAAAATAAAGGAAATTTGTACATATTTACAAAAGATAAAGCTATACTTACAGAGGATTGTCACACCATGTTTATCATTCCTAACTTACACACCATGTCACACCAAGTTTATCAGCGAGTTGTTATTCTGTTGGCACGAAATGCATTTCAATTGTACCGTATTCAACATGATGTTTCAAGAAATGGTACCTTATATCGATATGCTTGGTTTTCGAGTGTTGCACAGGATTGACAGAGATAGCAATGGCACTTTTGGAATCACAGAAGATGGGTATTTTGAATAGGATGTGGCCGTAGTCTTTTAGTTGAGTTTTCATCCATAGAACCTGAGAACAACAGCTAGCAGCAGCAACGTATTCAGCTTCTGCAGTGGATGTTGAGACACAATTCTGCTTCTTGGAGGTCCAACTGACTAGTTTACCACCTAGGAATTGGCAACTCCCAGAGGTACTCTTTCTGTCGAGCATGCATCCTCCATAGTCTGAATCTGTATAAGCTTTAAGACTAAAACCAGAGTTCTGTGGATACCAGAGACCGAGATTTTTGGTCCCCTTTAGGTATCTAAAGATTCTCTTCACCGCATCATAATGTGATTTCTTAGGTTTAGCTTGATAACGTGCACAAAGACATGTGGCATGCATGATGTCAGGTCTGCTTGTTGTTAAGTATAACAGAGATCCAATCATGCCTCTGTAGAGAGTGCATTCTACAGAGAGACCATTTGGATCTAAGAATAACTTATTTCCAGTGGCCATTGGAGTTTTCATTGCAGAGGTATCAGAGAGTTTATATTTTGACAGAATGTCAGAGACATATTTGGCTTGATTTATAAAAATTCCCTCTGAAGTTTGTTTGACTTGAAGTCCGAGGAAGAATGTTAATTCTCCCATCATACTCATTTCAAACTCACTCTGCATGAGTTTTTCAAAACTTTTACACTCTTCTGAATTAGTAGACCCGAAAATTATGTCATCCACATAGATTTGTACAAGCATTATCTCATCCTTTTTATGTTTATAGAATAAGGTAGTATCTGTTTTACCTCTGTTGTAGCCATTGACTAGAAGGAAGGTAGAAAGTCGTTCGTACCATGCTCTTGGAGCCTGTTTCAGTCCGTATAGAGCCTTTTCAAGGTAGTATACATGCCTTGGAAACTTTGAGCTTTCAAACCCTAGTGGCTGATTTACGTAAACCTCTTCTTGGATTTCACCGTTAAGAAAAGCTGATTTTACGTCCATCTGATAGACTTTAAAACCTTTGTGGGCTGCGAAGGCTAAGAATATTCTTATTGCTTCGAGTCGTGCGACAGGGGCAAAAGTCTCATCGTAGTCTATGCCTTCTTCTTGTCTATATCCCTTTGCTACTAATCTTGCTTTGTTTCTGATGACCACTCCATCTTCATCCTTCTTGTTTCTGTAGACCCATTTAGTCCCAATGGCCTGTTTCCCTCGTGCCAGAGGTACTAAAGTCCATACTTTGTTACGCTCAAACTGCAGAAGTTCTTCTTGCATGGCGTCTACCCAATTTGGGTCATCTAGGGCTTCTGAAATCTTCTTTGGTTCTATCACACTGATAAAGTTAGTAAAAAAACAAAAATTCGCAGTGGCAGACCTGGTTTTTACTGAGTCAGAAGGTTCTCCGATTATTTGGCTTGGAGGATGGCTTTTTGTCCACTGAGTTGTGCGTGGAAGATGATCATCAATGTCCTCGAACCTTTCTTCAGCGGCTTCTAGTGTTTCTTCTTGTGTAGCCTCTATCGTTCTTCGTGCCTTGGTAGTTGATTCTACCGTTTGTGGAAATATTGGTATGAGTGGTGGTGGGGTTTGTTCCTCTGAGGACGTATAGTCTTGGTCCTCGATTTCCTCTGTAATTGGTTCTTCTGTGGATTGTGGGGTTTGTTTTTCAGCAACTTCTGTGGTCGTTTTTCTTGATGTTTCATCTTCTGCATGTTCTTCTTCGGCAATTGCATCTGTAGTATTTATAGAAGAAGATGAAGCATTATTTGGACTTGTTAGAGTCATACTTGTAGGATTTTGTCTGACAGAGGATGGTTCTTCAGAAATTCAGATGGTTCCAACAGAAGGATCAATGTCATTGTTGAACATCTCTAAAAATAGAAGATCCAAATCTTCTTTGGTTTTTGAGATTTCAGAGGATTTCCCTTTAATTCCAAGTTCTGAACTGATTTGTTCAGAAGTCATCTGGAATGAATCATCAAAAGAAACATTAATGCTTTCTACAATCTTGCGAGACTTTGTAAGGAAGGTTCTGTAGGCTTTGGAAGTGGCAGAGTATCCAATGAATTTGCCTTCATCAGCTTTTACTTCAAACTTTCCTCTTGAATCTATGTCGTTTAAAACAGAGCATTTGCATCCGAATACATGGAAAAACTTGATGTTTGGCCGCCTTTTGTGAAGCAATTCGTAAGGCGTCTTGAGTTGTCTTTTCACAATGGTTGAACGATTCTGTGTATAACACGCAGTAGAAATTGCTTCTGCCCAAAAGTTCATTGATAATCCGCATGCAGATAGCATAGTTCTTGCGGCCTCCACAAGTGTTCGATTCTTTCTTTCGACTACACCGTTCTGTTGTGGAGTTCGAGCGGCAGAGAAGTTCTGTGATATTCCTTCTGTAGAAAGATAGGCTTCAATGACACAGTTTTTAAATTCTGTGCCATTGTCACTTCTTAACTTCTGTATTCTGCAGTCATAAAGAACTTGAATTCTTTTCATTAGATTTATCAGTATAATTGGAACATCTGATTTCTTTCTAATAAATTCAACCCATGTGAAACGTGAATACTCATCAATTAGGACAAGTATGTATTTCTTGCCACCTAGGCTCTGTATAGCAATGGGACCGCAGAGGTCGACATGAAGCATGTATAGAGGCCTAGTGCAAGACACGTCTGTTTTGCCTTTGTGGGAAGCCCTTCTGTGTTTTCCCATTTCACAGGCCGAACACAAGTGATCCTTATTGAATTTAACATTTGGCAAACCTTTAACTAGATCGAGTTTTACTAGTTTATCCAGGGTGTGAAAGTTTAAGTGACAGAACCTGTTGTGCCATAACCACGCTTCTTCACTTTTGCAGGCTACTAGGCAAACTTTGTCCTTGGATTTTGAAGTAAAATTCATTAGGTATAGATCACCTCTTCTTTCAGCTCGCAGAAGTTCCATTCTTGTGTTTTCACTTTGTAGAGAGCAGAAAGTTCTTTTGAATAACACATCGAATCCTGTATCACAGAGTTGACTTACACTTAGTAGGTTGTGTTTGAGGCCATTCACATATGCAACTTTGTATATACAGAGACATTTTCTTTCTGTTTGACTCCATAGCCTTTGATGTGTCCCTTCATGTTGTCTCCAAATGTTACAGATCCACCATCGTGTGTTTCTTTGTATGTGGATAGTAATCTTCTGTCGCCAGTCATGTGCCTTGAGCATCCGGAGTCAAGATACCAAATTGGCACATGTTGCTTCTGTAAGACAATCACAGAGACTTAGGTACCCATATCCACATGGGTCCAATATTGTTAGAATTTTTCAAGTTTGCCTTAGCATTCTTGAAATACATTTTATCTTTTGTAGGAAAATCAGATTGTTTCTTTCTAGGTTCTGACTTTAGAATTTCAGTGGTGAGAAATTAATCTGGACTTGAGAAGTGTTTATTTAATTTAAACATAAGATCAAAACAATGACAGTATTGAATATGAGATGTGATTTGTTTGAACTTTTCATTGAATTCATTAAACTGAGCCACAGAGGCATTACATTCTTTCTTAACATTAGATTTCCTATTACAAGAAGATCTATGAATACTAGAATGTTGTTTGCAAAAGTCTTGTCTAGTTCCTGCCTTCTGTGACTTTTTTCTGTGGTGAACATCTTTCTTCACTGTCACAAAGGAAAAAGATTTGTTAGCTTTAGGCCATTTTCCCTTTTGTTGCCAAGTGGGATTCTCTTTAATTTTCCTTAAAGGTTTTGAAAATTTGAAGCTTTTAGGATTTTCAGAGGCCTTTTTCAGATTTTCAAGCTCTGTAGAGGTTTTGACTTGTATACACATTTTGAGAAAATCTGGACAGATAGGTATCTCTGTGATATTTTCTTTTGGAGAAATTGTTTTGTTAAGAACTTCAGAGGAGAATTTAACATCCTCTGTGTCACAGTGAATTATCCCTGATTTAAAATCAGTCTCTGAGTCGTCAGAGGCTGAATCGTCCTCATATACAGAGTTTGAGTCATTTCTTTCGACAGAGGCTGGATTTTCTGAGCATGTATCGTACGAGCTTTCTTCCTCTGTTGAAAAACTTTCATAAATGGCAGAGGTTTCTGATGAGATCTCTTCAGCGAGTTTTTGATCTATAGAAGATGTATAGAAATTTTCTAAAATATTTGATTTCAAAACTTTCAAAATTTCCTTTTCAATTGATCTTTGAAGTGTTTCTTCTGAAAAGATGGGTTTAAACTCAGGAGCTTTTGCAGATAATTTCTTTTCGTCATTTATCATACAGACAAAAGCGACCTGTGTTTGAGTTTCTGGTTTACCAAACTTAAAGATACCAATCTGATCTTGTGTTTTCAGATATTTCTTTGGTTTGATTCCTCTATTGACATAGGTTGAAGATGATGAATCTGTGTTTTCAAACCACACATTGATCATCTTTGTATGTTTCCTTAATTGAGGTTCTGCAGAGAGTTTAACCCTTTTACTTACAGAGAGTAAGTTTGGAAAGTTTGGTTTGTTAGTTTTTCCCAAAACAAATAGAGAAGACAGAGGTTTTAGTCGTTTATTTTCAACTCCTAAGGTAATATCACTGTACCCTATACCTCGTCTTGCTATTTGAGAGTTACCTTTTCATATACCTTCTGTGCATCTTTATAATTTTTAAGTAAAACTTCTCTTCTTAAAAGATCTTGCCAAAGTACCTCTCTTTCTTTTTGAAAGTATTCTTTTAGAGCTCTTATGTCTGTAGTTTCACTTCTTGAAACTGAAAGTTCTTTTGTTTTGATTTTTAAAGCATAGGTTAAATCAGAAATTTGCCTTTTTAAAGGATCTATATTTTTGGTCCAATATTTTTCGACTTTTTCTTTTTCTTCAAAGATTTTGGCTTTTTCTTGAGTGAGAAGCCTTACTTCTCTCTCATTAAAGGTCAGCTTTTTCTGAATGCTTTCATTTATTTCTTTCAGTTCAATGTTAAGTTTAAATAAATCATCATCTACAGAATTAGTACTTGAGGTAGAGTTTGAAATGGATACCTAATTGTCAGTGCCGGAGTCAACTTCTGCCATGCCACAGAACAGGGCATTGGTGGGGAATTCATCGTCAGAGGTAGAATCTGACTCGAAGTCTTCCTTGTTTGCCTCAGAATGCCCTTTGTTCGCCATTAGGGATTTTTGCGCATAATACTCAGCCTTCTTTTTGTAAAAAGCTGAGTCCTTCTGTGGGCGATTTTGTCTACTTCTGCATTCTTGTGCGAAATGACCTGGCTTGCCGCAGTTGAAACAACCTTGGGAGGTGTTTCCAGTTCGATCTTCGGACTTCTGTTGGTCTCCACCTTTCTCTGTTCGGCATTCATTTGCGTAATGACCAGGCTTACCACATTTGTAGCATTCTTGTGTGTGGCCTACCTTGTCATTTGATCTCTGTCGG
Source organism: Saussurea involucrata (assembly GCA_033807775.1). NCBI lineage: Eukaryota > Viridiplantae > Streptophyta > Magnoliopsida > Asterales > Asteraceae > Saussurea > Saussurea involucrata. The sequence goes on along the minus strand of CM066320.1, from coordinate 61,057,437 downwards.
TCATTTCCTCTGTAGCTTCTGTCGCTCGACCTCTGTTGGTCATCATTTCTGTAGTCTGACCTCTGTCGGTCACTTGATTCTTCTCTTCTTCCATCATCTCTTCTACCAGAATTCCTTTGGTTATTTCTAAACTCTCTTGTCAATAGAGCCATTGATTTAGCTAATGACGCAAGAGTTATTTCTTCCTCTATTAGCTCGTCTTCTTAGCTATCAACCATTACTATCTTCTTTTTCTCCTTCTTTTTCTCTTCTGTAGATCTCTCATTTCTTGGTCTGTCTGTAGCCTCTGTAGATTTACTAACCAATGCGTATGGTACAATGGTTAGTGTTTTAGCTTGAGCTATTTGAGGCTCTTGTGCGGCTAGTGTTCCATAGAGATCAGAGAGTGTCCAGGAGTCTAGATCTTGATTTGTTTGTAAAGACATAGACAGCTGAAGCCACTCATCGTTCAGGCTCTTTAGAAACATGACGTTATTTTCTTCCGTGGTTCTGTGAATACCAGACTTTCTGCATTTGTTTATGAGAGAGTTGAACCGATCATATGTTGTTTGCAGAGATTCTGTTGCAGAGGCTCTGAAGGCATGATACTCGTTTATGTATTGTGCCCTTCGGTTCTTCTGTGTTTTAGCACCCCCTTCCAACTGTCTTTCTAATTCTTTCCAGAGATCGTGCGCTGTTTCGCATGCATCTAAGGATTGAAAAATTTCGTTGGGGATAGCCATGATCAGTATTCTTTTTGTTTTCTGTGCAACTTCATCTTCTGCCTTATCTTCATTTGACCATTTTTCTTTTGGCTTAGGTTTTTGATGTTCAGGGATTTCAGGAGATTCAGCAGTAGCTGGTACACGTGGCATAGATATCATAGGAACCGGAGGAAGATTGTGTAGATATTGTTTGAGAGTTTTTTCAGTACCCTCAAAAAAATGAACCATTCTTATTTTCCATTGAGGATACTCATCTCTAAGAAGAGTAGGAGGTTTGGTTAATGAGCCAGCAGTGAAAAAGTTATTTGTATTTGTCATTTTGAGGAAAGGATAATCTGATGGAGGATTTATGAGTATGAAGATCTGAAAGTTTTTCTGGGTACAACTAATATCCAGAAATCTGGTGATGAAGAGAGAAAATAATCTATCAGAAAAAGTTGTAAAACGAGGATCACTTGATATTTAAAATCAAGCTTTGCTCTGATACCAATTGTAAGTTCCCGTTTTGCTTTAAACAAGATTATCAGATCTATTAGTTCAAGTTAATGTTTGATGCGGAAGCGTATTTGAAGAACTAACAGATAAGTTTGATAGATTTAGACCAAAATATAAATAAACAATGAACAGGAAATAATATTTCAAAGTTTACTGAATATATATTAAGAACAGATTTAAGAACAATGAGTAAGAAAAGCTTCAAAATAGATATGACTCTTAAGGTGAATAAGCTTTTTGTGTTCTTATGATGGTCGATTTATATGTGATTGATAAGGAAGAACTCAACATGAGTCTTCCTTATATACTACTCTAAAGGGGACCATAAATCATATGCTACTATTCAGACGGTACTGATGAATAGTTGAACGGATGTCGTGAACAGTTGCAAGAACGGCATGAACAGTAAGACGTGTTGTATTGCATTTAATGCAGCAGACGTCTATTATGTACTAAGCCCTATTGAGTCCAATCAGAGTTTGACACGTCGACGTTGGACAGGGCATGCTACCATGTAAGTTATTGAACGGGACCTGTAACAGTAGCAAGATATTATAAATAACTTCAAGTCTTTCAGTGAGGACCACAGAGGCTCTGTAAAGAGTTACAGAGGTTCTGCGGTCTGGTCCTCTGTGGAGCAGTCTTTCCTATATTCTGAGATATTGGTCTTCTTTGCGCGTATGACAGAGCTTCTGTAGCGCGCCTCTTTAGCTTCTGTAGATTCTTGATCTTGAGCCCTCGGTAAGTCCGGCAGAGCCTCTGTAAGAGGCTTTCTTCACTTAGCCTATTTTTCACTACTTCTAAATACTTCTATGATTAGGAAGATTGAAGCTAACACTTAATCTATTCTCGTACGTGGGAGGGTCATGAGCGTCACCTTCGAACAACGTTGGAGTTGCTAAAGCGCGAAAAGTTGTATGCAAAGTTTTCGAAATGTGAGTTCTGGCACAGAGAAGTTCAGTTTTTGGGGCACGTAGTATCTGCGGATGGAATCAAGGTGGATCCTGCTAAAATCGAAGCCATCAAAGACTGGGAGGCGCCTAGAAATCCTTCAGAGGTGAGAAGTTTCCTTGGTCTAGCCGGATACTACCGTAAGTTCATTCAAGACTTTTCTCGAATAGCTTCGCCATTGACCTTGTTAACAAGGAAGAACGTCAAATTCGTATGGGAGGAAGCTCAGAAGGCCGCGTTTGAGAAATTGAAGGAAAGTTTATGCAGTGCTCCAATCCTATCGTTACCGAATGGATCAGAAGGGTTTGTAGTGTACAACGGCGCTTCCAAGCTCGGGTTGGGATGCGTGTTGATGCAGAATGGGAAGGTGACTGCCTACGCTTCGCGTCAGTTGAAAGATCACGAAAAGAATTATCCCACCTATGACATGGAGTTAGCGGCCGTTGTCTTTGCGTTGAAAATCTGGCGACATTACCTCTATGGAGTGAAGTGTCAGATTTACACCGACCACAAGAGCCAGAAGCATCTGTTTGATCAAAAAGAGCTGAACATGAGACAGAGGAGGTGGATGGAACTGTTGAACGATTACGATTGCGAGGTCCTTTACCACCCGGGTAAAGCCAATGTGGTGGCGGATGCGTTGAGTCGAAAAGGGCGCGGAGAACATACCAACGTCGTGGCTTTCAGAGTCGAGGCAACCTCGAACCTCCTTGGGGAAATTAAGAAATTTCAAGAGGAAGCGTTATTAGAAGAGAATGTGAAGAGCGAAAGAGTCATTGGAATTACATCACTGTTCGAAGTCAACGGTGGTGGGTTGAGGTGTATGAAAGACCGGGTGTGGGTTCCCAAGCTGGGGGACTTAAGGGTAAGCATTTTTGAAGAAGCACATAAGTCGCGGCTTTCCATGCATCCGGGAACGAATAAGATGTACCGAGATTTGAGACAGTTCTACTGGTGGCCGGGGATGAAGAAGGATATCGCTCATTTCGTGGAGCGGTGTGTGACTTGCTTGAAGGTTAAGGAAGAACATCAACGACCTTATAGTGAGTTGCAGTCCACGGTGATACCAGTGTGGAAGTGGGACAACATCACGATGGATTTTGTCACGAAATTGCCAAAAACCCCTAAGGGCAATGATACGATCTGGGTGATAGTGGATATTCTCACCAAGTCGGCTCATTTCTTGCCTATGAGGGAGTCAGATTCGTTGGAAAAGTTGGCACAGTTGTACATCACCGAGATTGTGTCTAGGCATGGAGTGCCAAAGTCCACTGTGTCTGATCGGGATAGTCGATTCACGTCAAAGTTTTGGAGGAGCCTCCAGCGCGAATTGGGGTCTCAAGTGAAGCTTAGCACGGCATATCATCCGCAGACGGATGGTCAGAGCGAAAGGACTATCCAAACGCTGGAAGATATGTTGAGAGCTTGTATAATTGATTTCAAGGGATCGTGGGAGACGCACTTGCCGTTGATAGAGTTCTCTTACAACAACAACTATCACGCAAGTATTCAAGCGGCACCATTTGAGGCGTTGTACGGGCGAAAATGCCGTACGCCGTTATGCTGGAATGAATTGGGAGAAAGACAGTTGACGGGTCCAGAAATTGTGCAGCTGACGTCAGAAAAGATAGAAGTGATTCGAGAAAGAATGAAAGTTGCCCAAGATCGACAGAAAAAGTATGCCGATAGACGAAGGAAGCCGATTGAGTTCCAAGTGGGGGACAGAGTGATGCTCAAGGTGTCACCTTGGAAAGGCGTGATTCGTTTTGGAAAGAAAGGGAAGTAGAGACCGAGGTATGTCGGATCGTTCGCGATAGTTGAAAGAGTAGGCCCCGCGGCCTACAAGTTAAAGTTACTAGAAGAACTAGAGCGAGTCCATCCGACTTTCCACGTGTCAAATCTGAAGAAATGCTTGGCCGAGGCTAATGTGGCCATTCCTTTGGAGGATATAAGCATCGATGAGAAGTTGACATTCGAGGAAGAGCCAATCGAGATTGTAGACAGTAAAGTGCGAAAGACGATGAACAAGGAAGTTCGTTTGGTGAAGGTTCAGTGGAAGTATCACAAGGGAAGAGAAGCAACGTGGGAATTGGAATCTGACATGAGGTCCAAGTACCCTCACCTTTTTGAAAACGGAATTCCGGGGACGGAATTCTTTTGAGGGGGGAGTGTTGTAACAACCCGGACCAAAATAGTAGGATTGTAAGCCTTTTTGTGTTGGTGCTTAACATATGGAAGTTGAGGGGTCATTTTGCAAATATGTAAAGAAGTATATAAGGGCCCAAAACCCTAGGAGAATGTTCTTATTACTGATTTGGGGTGGGTGTCGGCTGAAGTTGAGAAAGAAAGAAGAGAAAAGGGGTTTTGAAGGTTTTGAGCTTTTGGAGAAGAAAGTCATCAACCTTGGATTTTGGAAGAAGGATCAGCAGTTGGAATTCGTTCTCGCAAGCAATCAATCAGGTAACACTCTCGTATCATCGTTCAATCCTTGATTGTGGGCAGATTAGTTATGTTTGGGTTTTGTTTAAAAGTGGAGTTTGAAACTTAAATGAGAGAAATCGGGTCTTGTAGTGTGTTTCAGTTGCTAAGAACTCAGAAATTGTTAGGTTTATTGATCTTGTTGCTATTGCTAATCTTTTCTTCGAGGAAACCGAACTAGTCAATGGAGTTCGATCCCAAAACGGGCCCAGGTCGTCGTCCGAAAACCTTCCTGGACGTCCGGAAACCTTCTTGGGCGTCCGGACTCCTTGTTTGGGAGAAGGTCCCCGGACGAGGGAGTTGTCCGGATAGGATGGATTTTCCGGGTAAGAGTTATGTCCGGTAAAGGATTGTGTCCGGTAAGTTCGATACCCGGAAAGGGGTATCGTTCGGAGAATAGTAGTTACCCGGATAAGGGTGTTGTCCGGACTAGGTTGTTGTCCGGTTAGTTGGGTGTCCGGACTCTTTAGCGTCCGGAAAAGTAGGGTTGTCCGGAAAACTGAGTTGTCCGGATACTTTTGCTGAGTTGTTGTTTTATGCCCGTTTATTCAGGGAAGTCGATTTGGAAGTTTGGAACTGTTTAGGAACGAGAAGTAAGAGCCTCATGTGAGTTTTCTAAACTAAAATGTGTGGCTTTTAAAGTGTTTTCAAAATGTGTTATGAATGTTGAGAATTGCCATGCTTTATTATTATGCTTTAATTGCATGAAAGTTGTTTAAAGTTTTATGTAGAATGTATGCATACATCAAGGAGACGTAAACTGGCAAAGACGGGAGAGTAGTTCCGCCAGCTCTCGTGCGGGAAGGGAGGTCCCTATATGCCAGGAGCGATGCTCCGCAAGGCAGCATGAGGCTGACTCGTTGTCACCTTCGGGTGGCTTCAGGGTGTCAGATTACGAGGAGGCGGACTTTAGTCCGTATATGATTTTGACGTGTTGAGTATGAACGTTTTATGCTGAAAAGATAAACTGTTTTAAATGCTTGATAACTGTTAGGAGGGACTCACTAGACCTCATGGTCTAACCCTCGCATTTTCAAAATTAAAACCTTTTCAGGTAAGCAGGTTTCCAGGAGCTCGGGAAAATAGGCTGAGCTTAGCGTGAAGAGTCAAGAAGTGTAGGGACACTCTAGCATTTAGTTTTTCTCAGTTGTGTAGGTTGTTTCCGCAAACCTTTTGAGTATTTGTAATGAAATTTTGAGACCGTGATTTTGGGATGTTATGAATTTGATGTTTTGCATGTTAAGTTTGGATGGGTCTTTATAATACATACTAAAGATGAAGCCTTAAGCATGTTCAAGACTTATAAGGCTGAAGTTGAAAATCAACTTGAAAAGAAAATCAAAATTCTGAGGTCTGATCGTGGAGGAGAATATGAATCCAACGAATTTGCAGAATATTGTGCAACACATGGCATTATACATCAAACTACCGCTCCTTACACTCCTCAACAAAATGGAGTGGCTGAGCGGAAGAATAGAACATTGAAGAACATGATGAATTCAATGTTGATTACGTCCGGAGCTCCACATCATTTATGGGGTGAGGCGTGCCTTACTGCAAACATGATCCTTAACCGTATCCCCCACAAGAAAAGTGATAAAACTCCATATGAACTTTAGAGAGGAAAGATTCCATCCTACAAAAGGATGAAAGTGTGGGGCTGCCTTGCTAAGGTTCAAGTACCTTTACCAAAAAGGACTAAACTTGGACCCAAAACGGTTGATTGTGTATACATTGGTCCAACCCACAATAGTGCTGCGTATAGATTCTTAGTTCACCCGCGCCGCTAGTCTTTGGACCGGACTTTATGGCTTTCAATATTGAAGGAGAACCTCTCTCCTATAAGGCCGCCATGGAATCATCTGAGGCACCTTATTGGGAAGAGGCCATCCACAGTGAGATTGATTCCATTGTGCAAAACAACACATGGAAATTGGTTGATTTGCCTCCGGGACATAAAGTCATTGGCCACAAATGGATCTTCAAACGGAAGTTGAGACCTGATGGCACTATAGAGAAATACAAAGCTCGACTAGTTGCCATGGGGTACCGACAAAAGGAAGGTCAAGACTTCTTCGACACATATTCACCAGTTTCTAGGATCACGTCTATACGGACGTTGGTTGCAATAGCGGCTATCCATGATTTGGAAATACATCAAATGGATGTGAAAACCGCCTTCTTAAATGGTGAATTTGAAGAAGAGATATATATGCAACAACCGGAAGGTTTTGTTGTAAAAGGCCAAGAGAACAAAGTCTGTAAGTTGATTAAGTCTCTTTATGGACTTAAACAAGCGCCAAAGCAGTGGCATGAGAAGTTTGATAACACTATGTTAGCAAATGGATTTTACATAAATGAATGTGATAAATGTGTTTATGTGAAACAATATAAGAATGCTTATGTTATCATATGTCTATATGTTGATGATATGCTCATCATGGGATCAAACTTGGATGCAATAAACCAAACCAAGAAGATGCTACACTCCGAATTTGATATGAAAGATATGGGAGTTGCTGATGTTATCCTTGGTATAAAGATTCAAAGAAATCCAAATGGTTACATCCTTACCCAATCTCATTATGTTGAGAAGGTGCTACAGAAGTTTGGTCACTATGATGACAAACCGGTTGTGACTCCATTTGATCCTTCAAGTCAATTGAAGAAGAACGAAGGATATAATGTTGCTCAGTTGGAATACACTCAAGTTCTTGGAAGCTTGATGTATATCATGAACTGTACACGACCGGACATTGCATATAGTGTGAGTAGACTTAGTCGGTACTCACATAACCCGGGAAAAGACCATTGGTATGCACTAGTAAGGGTGCTTCGATACTTGAAATACACAATGGGTTATGGGTTACACTATACCAAATACCCTCCCGTTCTAGAAGGGTATTGTGATGCTAATTGGATTTCCAATCATATGGAAAGTAAATCCACAAGTGGATATGTATTCACACTTGGTGGTGCTGCGATTTCTTGGAAATCTTCTAAACAAACGGTGAATACCAGATCAACTATGGAAGAAGAATTTGTCGCATTAGACAAAGCCGCTGAAGAAGCCGAATGGCTAAAAAGCTTCCTAGAGGGTATTCCGTTATGGCCAAAACCGGTGACTGCTATTGGTATCCATTGTGATAGTATGGCCGCTCTCACAAGAGCGAAGAATCAGATTTACAATGGAAAGTCCCGTCACATACGAAGGCGCCACAACACTATAAAGGACATGCTGAAAAATGGAATTATTTCCATTGACTACGTAAAGTCAAAGGAGAATATCGCTGATCCTTTGAGAAAAGGCCTAAGTAGAGAGCAAGTATCCTACACATCGAGGGGAATGGGCTTAAATCCAACACAATGAGTTTCCTCGGCGGTAACCTAATCTAGCAAAATTGGAGATCCCATGGTCTAGGTTCAATAGGCAAACTAGTCGGGGTCAACTCAAGCAACAATCAAACAAAGGTATGCCTATTCCTATGATGTTTCCTTTGTGTTTTCCGTTGATGATATAGGGATGAATATTTTATTCTTAATAATGCTGATAGCTTCTTAGTAGAATACAACGGAATATTCTTGATCGACATTACCTATGTGAGACTGATATGGGGTCGCATCTTTGAGGACGGATATGGCTACGTCTTCTAAAACTCTCATGAAGAAAGGATATGTTCACGACCGAAATGAACACAACGGTAAGAATCGAATTATGTATAGCTATAATATGTGTGATGCCTATTGTCTCGATTTACTACAAAAAGTGGCCAGTTTAAGACTTTAGTTCACTATCCACGAAGTAGATCCGATAGGCATTCACTAGGAAAGGTTCAAGTCCAAAAGACACCATTTTCTGATGCATATTATAACTAACTTTGTGATAGAAACATAAGCTCCATAATATTGCTTATTTTCTATTCAAATGTGGGGTATTATTTGGGTTTGAATAGAAAATGTGGGGTATTGTTGGAACTTGGTGAAGAGGTGAGAAAACTTGTCCCACATAGGAGCCAAGGCAAGGTCTAGACCACTTAATAAACACCAACCATTGAGCATTAAATGAATCATTTAACTGCTTGGGCTTGGTGTGTGGTGTTGTTGGTGCGCTCTCTTTGACATAAGTATATATATATATTAAATGTCAAAGATTGGGCCTTAGGCCTTGGGGCTCTTGGGGTCTCGATGGGGTTGAGATTCAATAATTGAAGAACGAATGTGGTATGCAGGCTGGCGCGGAACACGGCGCGACCCAAGTCGCACGGGGTACTGGAAAAGTTGTCGGTGCGCACTACGGCGCTAGTTGAGCCGCGCCACAAGGCGCGCGAGACACTGTGGGTTTCGACGAACAGATCGCGGCGCGCATTTTCGAGCGAGTTCACCCGCGCCGCTAGTCGCGCGGATGCTCTGACAGTTTGTGTCGGTTGCTGTGAGAAACCTATATAAACCCCATCCATTCTCATTCGTTTTTCAGAGACTTGATACACGAAATTCATCAGAAAAATCTGGGTTCTCTCTCCTCTCGTCCATCACCGACGTATGACGATTCGCTAGATTAAAGTTTTAACTTGAATAGATTGTTTTATCCTCAAGACAACGCCAATAGACACGGCGAATTTTTGTCTTAGGACACTGCGATTCGCAGGCCTCAATCTCTTTCGTGTTACAAGAATCTTCGATATCAAGTAAGGTTTACGATTTCGTTGTAGTTTATGTTTGTATCAAAAGATTTGTAAAAGAATTAATTAATTTTATTGAATTTGATTATGTTCTTATACACATTTGTCAACCGTGATTGATCAGTCCTAACACCAGCTCATCCTCTTCACTATAAACCACCAACACCTTCTTCTTCTTCTCTTTCTTTTCCTCCACAACTTTCTCCTTCTTTGGTTTCTCCTTTTCTTCTGTAGCCTTACCAACAAGTGCAAGAGGCCCACTGGTTTGAGCTTTTGCTTGTGCAATATGAGGTTCTTGGGCAGCCAATGTTCCGTAAAGATCTGACAGAGTCCAGGTGTCTAGGTCCTGATTAGTTTATAGAGACATATACAGCTGGAGCCATTCTTCATTTAGGCTCTTTAGGTACATGACGTTGTTCTCTTCAGAAGTTTTGTGAATACCTCTACACTATTCACATGAATGATATCATCCCAGAGCCTACTCTTCACCCTAACATCCTTTAACATATGAGATTAGACTTCTACAGGTCAAAGGCACAGAATCCAGAACACTTATGGTCTGAATCAAATATCCGAACTATGTTTGGCATAACCCTTCACCACATCCACATAAAAGAGTTCTACTACTGCCAATACAACATCCAAAGAGAAGACATGTCAAAGAATAAATTCATAGATGTCGATCTGAGAAACCTTCACCTATACTATTTGGCAGAGCTCTTTGACTGTACCTTACACAGAATATGATAAAGAAAAGAGTACGACAGCGCCCACCATGCAATCAAAGAAGTGATAAGGGAGCAGATCAAAATATACTGTCTAATCGATTTTCTGATCGCTCTAGACCTTGGAGTCAAAAAGATAAAGTTAACCGCACCAGATGATCACTGCCCAGGCTCTGAAAACCTCATACCCAAAACCATCATTACCTCTCCAAAATTTGGCTACGTCTTTAAGGATGAACAAGGGAAAAAAAATTGTTTCTTGAGTTATGACAGCCAAAAGTACATGACAAAGACCCTGCTTAAGATTAAGAAGTCCATTTTGAAGCGCAGAGGATCCGAGTATTTCAACCCAGAAGCTGCTTACCAGATGATCTTAGAGATAGATGCGACTATGCGATTCAGAGACCTAGTCATTTACTTCTACACTTAACTCAACACGTATGCCTTCAAGAAGATAGATGACTTCCCTGATGCCAGAAATCAGCCATTTCTATGTTTTCTTCCCTGTTTTGTTTCAATCGTTATGTAAACCTTCATTTCCATGTAATTCCTCTGGCAAATATCCTAATGAAAACATATTTTACAGAGGCTGAAATTTACACCTCTTGTCCTTTTTAGCTTAAGTTCCTTTCACTTAGTAAATTTTTGTTTTTCAATACTTAGGGGGATATTGTTAGCTTCATTAGATAAATATAAAAAGTATTGAAAAGTAGCTGAGGACAAGATCGCAGAAGACCTCTGCCGCAACATACACCAAGAGTTCTTCGCACAAGCTCCAAGCCTCTGCCGTCCATTCTTCCTAAAGAACAAGCCAAACCTGAAGACCAACCTCGGACCACAAAGCCTCTGTGATGACTCCCAGAGCCTCTGTGTGGCTAACCTCTATGAAGACTGTACTTACACATTTGAATACCAAAGAGCTAGTGCCTCTCACGTGGGCAAATCGTAAGAAGATCCTATATAGTACAATACGTTGTGCACATTTCCATGTGTCACAATTTCATTGGTGGCAACCTTTTCTTTGTACAACCACGTCTTTATATGTAGTGAGCACTACCCTGCAGTACAATGCATGCACACAAATTACACAGTACCCTGCACATAGAGAGGGAATTCTTGGAGAGAAATTCACACACTAGTGTGTGTTCTTTATGTAAGGTTTTCTTGAAGAGTTAATGATAGATGACGCTTTGAATGTTATATATCATGTGTTATTTCTTCTTGATTTTGTGTGATTAATCTACCAATACTCAAACATTACTGTGTCACTAAAGCTTCCGCACTCAAAGATTTTATACTCTGTTTTATACATTTTGTTTAAGTTTATCACATGTTCAGATAATCTGGGATCAACGAATACCTTTGTCCAACAAGAAAGCAATTTTCTCTATGTCGGCGGTGTGCATCAAGATCTGGTTGTATTCAGAATATGCGTCCATGAACGTTATGAGTTCATGACCAATAGTAGAGTCGACCATCGCGTTGATGTGTGGCATGTGGAAGGGGTCTTTCGGACAGGCCTTGTTGAGGTCAGTGAAGTCAATGCGTACCCTCTATTTGCCATTCTTTTTCTGTACGACCACGACGTTTGCCAACGAATCGGGATATTTTACTTCCCTAATTTTTCCGCTCTTCATCAAGTTCTCGACCTCTTCATTGATTACTTTGTTTCTCTCTAAAGCGAATTTCCGACATTTTTGCTTGACTGGTTTGTAAGACGAGTCGACATTTAGCTTGTGGGATATAACGTCCAAGTCATTGCCGACCATATCCTCATGCGTCTAGGCGAAGCAGTCTGCGTGTTCCTGCAAAAAAGAAATTAGTTACTCTTCTATGGTAGGATCCAGCGACGATCCTATGAAGACGACTCTGTCAGGCTTATCCTGATCCAGGATGACTTCTTATAGACGATAGTCATCAATAGACTCAGAGACATCCTGGCCCTGTAATTGCTAGATAACCTTCTTCTAAGGTTTTAGTGTCGCGTTGTAGCATTCACGGGCGATCTTCTGTTCACTCTTGATTTCTTGGACCCCCCATGGCGTCGGGAATTTGATTATCTGATGATACGTCGAGAGTACAACCTTCATGTCGTGAATCCATGGTCGGCCCAGGATAATGTTGTAGGCTGAAGAGAAATCGACCATGTTAAACTTGGTCTGCTTGTTGACTCCTCTAGCATATATGGGAAAAGTGATTTATCTGATAGTACTGGTCGAGTCCCCGTTGAATCCTACCAACACTGTCGAACGACAGGTGATTTCCGACTTTTCGATCCCCAGTGCTCTGATGGTGCTGAGGAAAATGATATTCACTGAACTTTGTCCGTCGATCAAGACTCTTTTGGTGGAGCAATTTCGCACCGTAAGCTGGATTATTAGTCCATCGTGATGTTTCTGCCAAGGTTCCTGGAGATCGCTTTGGTCGAACATCAGCGACATAGCTTCCAACTCTAGCTCCTGCTTTGACTTTGATGATCGTGAGATGGGGTGATCGTCTAGTCCTCGACTGGGGTGCCTTTTAGTTGCAGAATAAGTCAAACCACAGACGTCAGATCCTCTTGTTATGCAGTTTACGACTTTAGCATGGACAGGGTGGAGGTTGTGCGTTATGAACTTCCACTGTCTCTTATTCGATCAACCCTTAGAGATGTCCTTTCGGGACGAGCCAAGCTAGTTCCTTTCACAGGGCAATACATTCTTTCGACGTGTGATCGTGAGCATTGTGGAAGTCACACCATTTGGACTTGTCTTTCTTATCGTCGTCTTTCTCGTTCTTCTTGGGCCATCGAATAGTGGATTGTACGTGTTTGAGGACCTCGACTAGATCTTTGGATGTCCCCTTAAATCCATAAGAAGAAATCTTAGGGTGTTGGGGGAACTTTGAAGTTGGGATGCTCTTCTTCTTCTCGAATCTGACGTTCAAAATTTGGCGTGCTGGTTCTGCCTTGGTGATGGTCTTGGTCTTGGTCTTAAGGTTTTTTCACACTCAGCGACTTCTTATCGCCCAAATGTTTCCAACAAAATGTTGCGTCGTCCTCGAGTCGCATAAATGCCAGCGTCCTAGCTCGAACGTCTTCAAAGTTCTCCGATGGGTATTTCGTCAGATCGGTATATAATCATGAACTGTCGTCTAAGCCTCGTTTGTAAGATTTGACCGCGGTCTTGACGCACAGTTGCGGACACTGATCATTTCTGCATTAAAACGGTTGAAATAACTTCGGATGGATTCCTCGACTTTTTGAGTGACGTAGTACATGTCACTGGTTTGTTTCTCCATCTTGCGACTGCTGGCAAATTGTCGAGAGAACTGGTTGACCAGTTCAGCGAAGGTTCCGATGGACTTGGGCTTGAGATTGATCAACTAATGGAGGGTGGCGCTAGTGAGGGTCGCACCAAAACTCTTTCACATACATACTTCTTGATTCTAATGTGGCATGGACACAGTCCACATCAACTATTTGTATTGTGCTATGTGCTCTGTAGGGTCTGTGATTCCCGAGTACTTGGGCTTAACGGTGGAAATGTTGTATTTCTTTGGGACGTCGACCGTGGCGATTCGTCGATAAAGGGGATGCTTGGAATCCCGAGCGAGGCTCGACGTCGACGGGTACAACGACACCGAGCAATTTAGAGAGCAATGACAATATCTTTTCATTTAGTTCTTCCAGGAGTCTTAAGCATCGAGTGACCGGATCATCCTGATTGGGTCCTCCATTTGTCGTGCAGACAGAACCTGAATCCTATGTCGTCATGCCTATCCTCGTGTAGAAGCCTTTTCGATGCATCGAGTCGACAACTTCCCCATATAGTGGAAAACTGAATGAAGTCAGCATTGTTGGTGTAATAACCGGGTTTCCCTTTTAAATAAATAGTAAGTTGGTGTGAGAAGTGTGAAAACTTAAAAGTTTGGTGACCATTGTGTGAAGTTGGAAAGTAGAATTAAAACCCTTAAACCTCAATTCTTTTCTCAGTTTGTTGAGGCGGCTACTGTGAGAAATTGGGAAAAGCCTTGTTATCTTGAAGAGAGCAATGAGGAATCGAAGATGGGAAGTGAGAATCGTCACTTTCATTGAGGTAATTCCTTTCTCCTTAAACCAATAAGTCAAGAGAGGCGTTAAAATCTTTGGTGTAAAGGGTTTTGGGTTTTGGAGATCTTTTGGGTTATATCTCTTCAAGGATGTGACATTAGTGAGCTGGGTGTTTTGTCCCAACCATATTGGTGTGGGAAATCGAATGTTATAGCTCGCTAATCGTTGGTATTGATGACTTCTTGCTTGTCGTAGCCTAAAATCGGTTTTTGGGTTGAACCGTTTTGGGAATGGGGAATTTCAGTGCGATAAAACCCTACTTGTCCGGAAATTGCCGTATCCGGAATCCTTGTGAATCCGGAAGTATGCGAGTCCGGAAGTGGAATGTTATCTGGAAGTGCCGGAATCCGGAATGGGATCCGGAAGTGTCGGAGTTTGGAAAGTGAATCCGGAATCCGGATTTCCCACGTCCGTGAAACACCCTAAAATTCACAATAAATTTAAAACTTAAATTATCAGAGTTTTTCACAACAACTTCCAAACATTCATTTACAACCGAAATATATTCACAATTTTCATACATACAAATGATACACTATAAACGACCAACCATTCTTATCTATGAACACAAAATTAGTTCATAAGGTTATTCACAATATTTCCAAAACCATAGCTCTGGTACTCCTTGACACTCATCCCTGCTTATCCCTTTCCGAGCTAGAACCTTGTAAGAAAATTTAATTGGAAACGATTAGGCTTACGCCTAGTGAGAACATCCAGTTTTTCCAAATCAACACTTTATAAGCTTTGAAACCAAAGTAAGCAAAGCATATAACCAAACCTGATTTGCCACCATTCTTACCATACACATAACATCCGGGAATCTTACCCATTTCCATGAGAATGACAAACACAAAGTAGGTCATAGTCTCATATTCCTGAGCTCCACTATGAATCCCATAAATTCTAGATTATTGCACATGTCAAGAAATTACAATTAGTGCCATGGCTATTTCTTGAAGTGGAAGTAGGAATTACCATTAAGCGCCCGACCAATCCCTTACCTTCCAACAGAAATCGGGAATTACGATTAGTGCCCCACCTATTCCACGATTCACATCATAATACGAAATGGGAATTACCATTAAGTGACCGGCCTATTCCTCATTTCAATCAACGGGAATTACAATTAGCGCCCCGCCTATTCCACGTTTATCAAATCACACACTAAATGGGAATTACCATTAGAGCCCGGCCTATTCCTCATTTATCAAATCCACGGGATTTACGATTAGCGCCCCGCCTATTCCACGTTTATCAAATCACACACTAAATGTGAATTACCATTAGAGCCCGACCTATTCCTTATTTATCAAATCTACGAGAATTACAACTAGCGCCCCACCTATTCCACGTGTTCACAAAATACTAGTGCCTATGGATCTGTTAGGACCGAAAATGTCCTAATTATATTGAAAGTTTGGTAAAGCTTGCTATGCCTTGTTATGACTTGTGTGTCTCTATAAATAGAGGTAAGTAGCTCATTTGTAAAACGTGGCACAATGTAGGGAGCTAATTGTAGATAGAAAGAGAATGTCATCCTATTGTACTAACATGATTAAAATCTAATATTAAGATGACGTTTGTATCTTGATCTCTCAATATACTTGAATTTGTCGATTGATTATGGGACAACATGATCCATTACACTTACTAGCATACATGCATATTTACTCGAACGCACAAAACGTTTCATATCGTATTCTTAATTCTCTCCCTTCGGCGAGTTAGCACGGGGGTTCCGCTATATCCGGAAACTATATCCGGAAAAATCTCTTATCTGAAACCCAAATCCGGATCTATCCGGAAACTATATCCGAAAAAATCCTTTATCCGGAACCCAAATCCGGAACTATCCGGAAAAGCTATTCGGAAAAGCCAAATCCGGACTATCATCTGGAATCCGGTAAAACATATGGACACTGTTGGAACCCAGATACGCTTAATCAAGATTAACAATCTGTTAGTGGAGTTTAGAGTTTGATGCGGAAGCGTATTAAACTAACAGATATGTTTGATAGATATTAGAACGCACATATATAAAGAAAACAGTAAGGAATAAAAAGGATTTCTTGAACAGTTACTGTTATTCAATATATAATAAGAACACGAAGAACAGATTAAGAACTGTTGGTGTGTGTGAGAATATAACACTCAGATATTTGACAATAAAGCTTGAGAGTATTAGTGATTCCTTGTCTTTTCGTCGTTAGGAAGATCTCAACATGAGACTTCCTTTTATACTACTCTTAGAAGACTATGAAGTTGGTCACTGTTCCTTTTACGGCATGAATAGTAAACTGGATGGTGTGAACAGTGGACTGGATGGTGTGAGCAGTTGTTTGAGCCATGCGCATTTAATGGAGCAGATGTACTATTGGTAAATGCATTAAATGGCGCAGACGTCTATTTTGTACCATGCCCTATTGAGTCCACTCAGAGCTTGACACGTGTTTTGACAGTACTTTTCCAAGCAAGTTGATGAACGTATCCAGTAATATCTTCCAAGTCTTCATAGCAGACCACAGAGGCTCTGTAAGGCATTACAGAGGTTCTATGGTCTGACCTTCTGTGGAGCAGTCCAGTTGTTTCCGAGTTGATCTTCTTCTTGCGCACTACAGAGGTTCTGTGATTACCTCTGTAGCTTCTGTGGCTTTCTGGACTTGATCTTCTGGAAGAAGTGGCAGAGCCTCTGTGAGAGGCTTTTCTTATACTTAGCCTATTTTTCACTACTTCTAAGTATTTCTATGATTAGGAAGATTGAAGCTAACAATCTCCCCCTAAGTAGTGAAAAATAAAAATTTGACTTTGTGTTTAGTTAGGCTAAGTTAGATAAGACAAAGGTTAAACAATACCTCGAAATTTCTTTCATTTTAGAAATATGCCAGAGGCATTTTACATTTGAGTACAATGAAAGATAAACTTTTGTTTGTAGAGATTGGAGGTCTGAGAATCAGATTTTGGCATCTTTGAAATCGTTGTAGCTTCTGTTGTCTCTGCCGACTTTTCTGATCTCTTTGTAGAATCTGATGCAGAGTTCTCTTAGGCGGATTGTTGAGTCTATTTCTCTGATGAAAGTATCTGCATCATCTCTATCCATTTTCTCTGTACCTCTGTATTTTACAAGGCTTGCTCTGAATTTGCTCAGAGTACTGGTTGCGTACTTCTGACAATCCATGAGTACAAAAAGTTTAACCTGGTGTTGTGGGTTTTGAAATACTAACCCAAATCTTGGTTCTCTGATGATTGAGTTGGGCACAGCGTCTGGTGGGCAGCGATCTTCTGGTGGTCGTAGATCTAGATGTTTGAGACCAAGATCTTTTTCCAGCTGAAAATCTATCATGCTGTATAGCAGAAGCTTTTCCCTCATCGCTTTTCTCAATACTTGATAGGCTCTGGTGTTTGCCTCTGTGTTGTAGTTGTCCTTTGTCCTTTGCAGAAGGTCAGGTAGATCGTATGGATTGATGTTTCTTAAGTCAGCATCAGCGAAGGTAGACTCTGAATTGTTCTCTCTTCTGACTTTGTAAAGATTGTACCTGACCCTTGGATAGGTTCTTGTGAAGGAGAATCTGCAGAAGATCACTTTTTTGATTTTGTGAATTGAGAAGACATCTGCTTTGGCTCTTGGCTTTGTTCTTGTGAAGATGTTCTCAAATTCTTCTCTGATCCTTGGATCTGTCACATGATCTATTGGATAGTTTGTCTGAAAGGATTGTTTGTAGAGGTATTTGTATACCACTTCTTCCATTTCTTCATGTGTTGGACCAGGTCGTGGAATTTGTCTTCTGAGACTCTCCATATGTTGAACAACTTCTGCAGCTCTACCAGTTAAAGGAGTTTCTGACAGAGGCTTCAATCCATGTGCCCAGTCAACTTCTTCGGGTTTTGGGGTTTGAAAGGCGTCAAACGCACTTTTCATCAGTTTCTCTGTTGGCTTTGACAATGTTTTCTTCTTCTTAGGTTCCCCTGTCAGTATCCCTTTGCCTTTATCTTTTGTTGTCGTGGCATAACCTGTTGCTTCTGTGGGATTTGAGGTTTGTACTTCTGTAGGTTTGATGGAGGTTGCCTCTGTGGATTTTGACGATTGTGATTTAGAGGACTTTTGTGGCGATGGTTCTGTTGGCTTGACTTGCTCTGTAACCTCTGTTGGAGGTTGTTTGGTGACTTCTTCTGTGAGCTCAGTTTCTGTTGATGAAGTGTTTTCATTGAATCTTCTTGCCATTCTGAAGGCTAAGGTGAACCTGTGCCTTTCTTCTTCTCTCTTCACCATACGATCACTTATTGTTGTATGCATCCTTTTCAGAATGTCAGAAGCAGAGGTCGTTGCTCTTTTTGGTTTGGTGGCAATCGACTTTCTTCTGGGTATGGTTTGGGGTGTTTCCACAGAGGTGGGTGTTTTCTCTGTGGTTGGTTCATCTGTTTCTTCTAAAATGATTACCTCAGGGGCGGTTGTTGCCTCTGAGGTTTGCTTATCTGCTTCTGTAGTGTTGGGTTCTTCAGAGGTTGAATCCACAGAGATGGGTGTATTCTCTGTGGTTTGTTGAGTTTGTTGTTGTCGGGTCTGTTCTGGAGGTGCTTGACTCAGAGGTTCTGCGGCTTTTGGTGTACCTGTAAGTTCTCTGCTTGCAGTTTTCTCCCCCTCAGGATGATCTGATGGACCAGGATGGTCATCATCATCAAAGTCATCCTGACCCTTGTCTGATGTACCCTCTGCTCTGCAGGAAGCATCAGGTTTCTTTGGCATTGTGGCTCCAGCAGCGATTAGTTTCGCGCAGACATCATCACAGAGGCCAAGAAGAGTTGCTAGCTCTGCCTCTGTTTTGAATCTCATCCTTCCTACACTTTCTCTGAAATCTTTGACGAAGTTAGCATTGGCAGTGGTGAAGGAAAGGATGACTTCTGTCACTTGATTAATCACGTTCTGCCCAAGTTCTGTCAGCTGTGCTCTTGTCATGTAGTCTTTGGGTTGCATCAGCATGGTATTTCGCATGGCTTCTTCTTGAACTTTTTGTAGGGCCTTCTGTAGATCTGCAGGAGTGATGCCCGTTGACACTGAAGTCTGTTTGTTCAATTGATCAAGGAACTTGTTGATGGAGTTCTCAATCGAAGAAGGAGTAGTTGTTGCGGCAGAAGTGGTGGATGCGGTAGCAGCAGACTTCATCTGTGAGATGGCAGTTTTCACCTCTGTGGACAGGTTGTCCATTTTGGTGTTCAGGTTTAGCAGTGCCAGTGATGTTGTCTCTGCAAAAGATTTGAAAGAGCTTTGCAACTCTTTCAAGGTTTGGTTCACAGAGGTCTCAAGGGTTTGGAACTCATCCCTTGTGACTTGTGTTCCGGTGGTAACCTCTGGAGGAACACATTCGTCTCCAGAGTGAATCCCTGTTCTTGGGATACCTTCTTTCATTCCTGTTTGTATGTTGAGAATGGAAGGATTTCCTTCTGATCCTTGAGAAGAAACATGAGTTTCAATCCCTACAGAAGTTCTGAGAAGAACATTGTCCAAATCCACTCCAGAGGTGGGTATTGGAATATCCTTCTGTTGACTAGGAGACTTGTCTAGAGTCTCTTTGTCTTTGTGCTCTCTACTTCTCTCTGAAAGAAGTGTGGGTCTTAATAACTGCGTGTCAGAGGAAACAAATTCCTCTGTAGGGTGTTCTTGTGTGATCTGGGGCGATTGATCACGAACATTAGGTGAGTCTCTTTGAGGAGACTCCCTAGGAATGGATTCCCCGGTTTCTGTGGGCACAGAGGTTGAAAGAGTAACCTCTGGCTGGATGGGTTGGGTTGGGATCGAGCTGTGCTGCTCTTTTTCAATAACTCCTTCTGCAGCTAGACTTGCGGAGTTAGAAATGTGGGTTGCACTGGGAGGGGGTGATTGATGTGTGCCTTCTTCAACTTCGGCATCTTTTCTTGTTTCTTCTTCTGGTTCTGTGGAAGTTCCTTGCTCTGTGCGCAATGAGTCATACATGTGATGAGATCCGTATAATCTTATGACATGAGGATGATAGAGACCTTTTCGTATCCAGATAGCCTCTTC
Source organism: Saussurea involucrata (assembly GCA_033807775.1). Lineage (NCBI taxonomy): Eukaryota > Viridiplantae > Streptophyta > Magnoliopsida > Asterales > Asteraceae > Saussurea > Saussurea involucrata. The sequence continues at coordinate 61,037,278 of CM066320.1, read as the reverse complement.
TTCATCTGAATCTACCTCTGAGATTTCTATCCCTGTTTCTGTGGTTTCTTCTACAACCGTTGCCTCTGTAACTTTAGTTGTATTCCACTCATCTTCGATTTGTTCTGTTTCTTCTGAAGCTTGGTTTGGACTTCTTCTGTGGACGTCCAATCCTTGAATGAAAGGGTTTTGTAAAATCACAGGGGTTTCGGCTGGTTGATTTCTGGGTGTTGTGTCATCTTCGTGTAGATGTGTGTCAATGCCAGAAATGAAGAAATCTTGTTCTTCTGGAGTGTGGTGGTCGAGAGGTTGTGCCGTCCACCCTGCTGTATTAAGGGTGTTTGCAATTTCGGGGTTCTGTAGGAAATCATTCAGGTCTCCTTGGTGAGCAAATCTATCTGGAGATTGATAGGGTGATTGATATCCTTCTTCTGTCATTCCTACTTCTGCATCTTCTTCTTCTGCAGTTTCTCCCTCTATGATTTCCTCTTCTGCAATGGTAAACAACTTTTTAAGTGTTTTACCATGCTTCTTTTTGGTTGTCCTCCTCTTTGGTTTTGGTGCCCCTTCCTCTGTTGATTTGGATCTCTTCTTTTTCTGTTTTGTGAAAAGGGGAGGAGCAGAGGAGCCAATCTCTGTGGCATGGGGAGGTGAAGGTCGATCTTCTGTAGTGCTTGTTGAGGTGCCTTCTGCAGTTTTTCTCTTCTTTGCTTTTGGAGTAGATGCAGAGGTTCTTGATGAAGACTTCTTTCCCATTATTTCTGCGCGTTTGGCTATGAAGCTGAGCTGAATAGCCATGTGTTTTGCTAACTTTTGATCCTTTTCTGCTTGAGTGGAAAGAGGTTTTGCTATCATTGTTCCTAGGGGGACACCTAAACGCGGGGGTGTCATAGGACTCGGTTTTGGAGTTCTATGATCGCGTATATACTCTTTCTTAAGGGATATGTTCGATGCGTAGCGCAGAAGTTTCTTTGACAGAGGTCTGCAGTGTGAGTAGCCATCAGCATGATCAGTGGGGGTATTTTTGTTCATCGGGAACTGTTTGGGAGTTGGCCCTTCCATTGGCCAATTTTGGATTAGCAGCAGAGGTTCGAACAGTACTCCCAATATTCTTTGGAATTGCAGAGGTGGTAGAAAGTTGGGATCGTTCTCTTTGACCCTTTTCGAGTTGTTCTTTCTGTCGATGGTGTTTATGATCTCTTGCATCATTATGGTCGCATAATCTAGTGGAAGATCATAGTAAACCCCATACATGATGCTCAAGATTTGATGTGAGCTCTGGTCAATACTCCCTATCTTTCCTGTCAAGCATCTGTTAAGAATAGAGAACAAAGTGTTCCACAGAGGTGGTAATCGGCCTCTGCGGAAGTCATTTCTCTTCCGTAGTTGGGTGTTGTACCCAAGCATTTCCACGAATCTACAGAGCTCTTCGTCTGTTGGTTGCTCTGCATAACTTTTCAATCCCAGAAGACCCCTTGTTGGTAGGTTGAATTCAAGTGAGAACATTGTTCTGTTGAACTTGATTTCAAGATGCTCAGTTTTATCAGGTCTTGAAATGTACCCTTTGATAAGAGAATCGTCTTTATCAAATCGGCAGCTTTGCCAAAATTGGTTCAAATAACGAACTGGTATTCTGTTAGGGGTTCTTGATAGTAGAGGGAAAAGGATATGGTTTTCCATGATGTTCAGAAGTATGGCATGGGCTTCGCCGAAAGTAGTGGGTGAGGGGACCAAATAGCAGTTATTGGATTTAATAGGAAGAGTGGCTTCGAAATGATCCTTAGCTATGAAGTTTTGCAAGTGTGTCGTCGGAGCAAAGTCTGCGGAATCCCCGGAATCTTGTTGTTCAATATCTCTTGCAAGGCTGGGGTTTTCAGAATGTTCTGAATGAGCAGGGGACTTTTCCATTGAGTTCGCCGGAGAGAGTTCAGAGGATGTAGCTCGAGAAGATGAAGCCATTTGCAAGTGTTTTGCAGGGTATCGCCGGAGAAGAAGATGAGAGTTTGTAAAAGGTTTTATGAGAGGGTAAGGTTTGTTTTTATAGGATGGTAAAACGGTAGACTTCGAAAGGGTAAAATATATGGCAATGGATTAAAGTTTGGAATCCGCACTCGAGTTTGAGCGGCGGGATCAACTTACCAAAAAAATAACGTTCCATGTTTGCCCAATGAAAATGGGACACGTAGGCCATGTCAGAAAATGACAGGACGTCGTGCGCGGCCCATTAATGCTAGGCGCGTGGAGTTGTTCTTAGCCATATGAGTTTCACTCGCAGAAAAAGTAACCGTTAATACTACAGATAACAAAATGGCAGAACTTTTGTGTTTTACAGAAGCTCTGTGATTTTGAAAATCTTAGAGTTTTAACCTTCTCATATATCTCATTGTTATCATGACTTTGAAGATTCCTCTTTGAAGGAAAACGTTTGTAAAAATATTGGAGAGGATTAATAGGATTTTGTCAAGAAATTTTACTCACAGAGGTTTTGTAGCTCTGATGGAACTTGCAGAAGCTCTGTGAGAGCCAGCAGAAGCTCTATGAGAGAAAAAATCTTATAACTTGAATTCTATTAATTTTCTGATCATCTAATTTTTGATCTGTGTTAAGAGATGTTTTTTGCACATTTTTGAAGGTTGGTGTCCGATAAAACTATATTGATAAACGTTTTGTTCGAGAAGGTCATGGTGTGTGTTGTCGGTTTTCGAGATAACATTCCAAAAGATCGACAGAGGGTTAATTTGTGATCACAGAGCATATTTCCTGCAGAAGCTCTGTTGAGCTCAGCAGAAGCTCTATGACCTTAAATTTCTCCTATTTCGAATTTTGTTGAATCTTTTGAACTTTTGATTTTTGAAATGTTATTCACAGTATATTTAGGACATATTTGACAATTCTTGTCCTAGAAAACTGTTTTCTAAAAACCTTTCATGCGAGAGACATACCTTTTGGTTCTTCTGTTCTCGGCAGTTTTGTCTTTCTTCTGTCGATGGAGAATTATCGACATTCTTCTTCGGCTTTCCTTTGAGAGATTTTACCTCTGTAGATCATCTCAGGGCCCCTTTTGCTCCCCCTTGATCTAATCACTTCTGTAGATCAAGAATTTTCCTTTTGCTCCCCCTTGACCTATGCTTGGATCAAAGAATGATAAGTTTTGCATAGAACATAGGTCATGGTTTTTCAGAGGTTCTGTAGGGGTCGTCAGAGGTTCTGAGTTGACTTACAGAAGCTCTGTGATTTTAAGAACTATTTAAGGTTTTAAGAATTTACATACAGAAGTAGAATTAATCAAAGCAATAAATTAAGCAATGTATTTACTTATTATTTACAGAATATAAAACTATACTTACTGAGGATTTTCACACCATGTTAATCATTCCTATCTTACCTACCAAGAAGTTGAATCTTTTCTCGTCTAGTGCTTTGGTGAATAAGTCAGCGAGTTGATATTCTGTGGGCACAAAATGCATTTCGATTGTACCGTATTCAACATGATGTTTCAAGAAGTGATACCTTATATCGATATGCTTGGTTTTTGAGTGTTGCACAGGGTTGGCAGAGATAGCAATATCACTCTTGGAATCGCAGAAGATGGGTATTTTGAACAGAATGTGGCCGTAGTCTTTTAGCTGAGTCTTCATCCATAGAACCTGAGAACAACAGCTAGCGGCAGCAACATATTCAGCTTCTGCAGTGGATGTGGAAACACAATTCTGCTTCTTGGAGGTCCAACTGACTAGTTTACCACCTAGGAATTGACAACTCCCAGAGGTACTCTTTCTGTCGAGCATGCATCCTCCATAGTCTGAATCTGTATAAGCTTTAAGACCAAAACCAGAGTTCTGTGGATACCAGAGACCAAGATTTTTGGTCCCTTTTAGGTATCTAAAGATTCTCTTTACGACATCATAATGTGATTTCTTTGGATTAGCTTGATAGCGTGCACAGAGACATGTGGCATGCATAATGTCAGGTCTGCTTGCTGTTAAGTATAACAGAGATCCAATCATGCCTCTGTAGAGAGTGCATTCTACAGAGATGCCATCTGAATCTAAGAATAACTTGTTTCCAGTGGCCATTGGAGTTTTCATTGCAGAGGCATCAGAGAAGCTATACTTGGAAAGAATGTCAGAGACATATTTAGCTTGATTTATAAAAATTCCCTCTGATGATTGTTTGACTTGGAGTCCGAGGAAGAAAGTTAATTCTCCCATCATACTCATTTCAAACTCACTCTGCATGAGTTTTTCAAATCTTTTACACTCTTCTGAATTAGTAGACCCAAAAATTATGTCATCTACGTATATTTGTACAAGCATTATCTCACTACTTTTGCGTTTATAGAATAAGGTAGTATCCGTTGTACCTCTGTTGTAACCATTGACTAGAAGAAAGGTAGAAAGTCGTTCATACCATGCTCGTGGAGCCTGTTTCAGTCCATATAAAGCTTTTTCAAGGTAGTATACATGCCTTGGAAACTTTGAGCTTTCAAATCCTGGTGGCTGATTAACGTAGACCTCTTCTTGGATTTCACCGTTGAGAAAAGCTGATTTTACGTCCATCTGATAGACTTTAAAACCTCTGTGGGCTGCGAAGGCTAAGAATATTCTTATTGCTTCGAGCCGTGCGACAGGGGCAAAAGTTTCATCGTAGTCTATGCCTTCTTCTTGTCTATATCCCTTTGCTACTAATCTTACTTTGTTTCTGATGACCACTCCATCTTCATCCTTCTTATTTCTGTAGACCCATTTAGTCCCAATGGCCTGTTTTCCTCTTGGCAGAGGTACTAGAGTCCATACTCTGTTACGCTCAAATTGCAAAAGTTCTTCTTGCATGGCGTCTACCCAGTTTGGGTCATCTAGGGCTTCAGAAATCTTCTTTGGTTCTATCACACTAATAAAATTTGTAAAGAAACAAAAGTTAGCAATGGCAGACCTTGTTTTTACTGCGTCAGAAGGTTCTCCGATTATTTGGCTTGGAGGATGGCTTTTTGTCCATTGAGTTGTGCGTGGAAGATGATCATCAATGTCATTCAGACTTTCTTTAGAGACTTCTTGTGTTTCTTCTTGTGTAGCCTCTGTTGTTCTTCGTGCCTTGGTAGTTGATTCTACCGTTTGTGGAATGATTGGTATGAGTGGTGGTGGAGTTTGTTCCTCTGAGGACGTATAGTCTTGGTCCTCGATTTCCTCTGTAATTGGTTCTTCTGTGGTTTGTGCAGCTTCTGTGGTCGTTTTCCTTGATGTTTCATCTTCTGCACTTTCTTCTGCTTCGGCAATTGCATCTGTAGTATGTACAGAAGAAGATGAAGCATTTTTAGGACCAGTTAGAGACAAACCTGTAGGATTTTGTCCGACAGAGGATGGTTCTTCAGAAACTCTGATTGTTCCAACAGAAGGATCAATGTTTTCGTTGAGCATCTCTAAAAATAGAAGATCCAAGTCTTCTTTTGCTCGTGAGATGGCCGAGGATTTCCCTTTAATTCCGAGTTCTGAACTGATTTGTTCAGAAGTCATTTGGAATGAATCATCAAAAGAAACATTGATGCTTTCTACAATCTTGTGAGATTTTGTAAGGAATGTTCTGTAGGCTTTGGAAGTGGCAGAGTATCCAATGAATTTGCCTTCATCTGCTTTTACATCAAACTTTCCTCTTGAATCTCTGTCGTTTAAGACGAAGCATTTGCATCCGAATACATGGAAAAATTTGATGTTTGGCCGTCGTTTGTTAAGCAATTCGTAAGGCGTCTTGAGGTGTCTTTTCACAATGGTTGATCGATTTTGAGTATAACACGCAGTAGAAATTGCTTCTGCCCAAAAGTTCATTGATAATCCGCATGCTGACATCATAGTTCTTGCGGCTTCCACAAGTGTTCGATTTTTTCTTTCGACAACACCGTTCTGTTGTGGAGTGCGAGCTGCAGAAAAGTTCTGTGATATTCCTTCTGTTGAAAGATAGGCTTTAATGATAGAGTTTTTAAATTCTGTGCCATTGTCACTTCTTAACTTCTGTATTCTGCAATTATAAAGAACTTGGATTCTTTTCATTAGATTTATCAATATATTTGGAACATCTGATTTCTTTCTAACGAATTCAACCCATGTGAAACGCGAATACTCATCAATTAGGACAAGTATGTATTTCTTGCCACCTAGGCTCTGTATGGCAATGGGACCGCAGAGGTCGACATGAAGCATGTACAGAGGTCTAGTGCAAGATACATCTGTTTTGCCTTTGTGGGAAGCTCTTTTGAGTTTTCCCATCTCACAGGCAGAACATAAATGATCCTTATTGAACTTAACATTTGGCAAACCTTTAACTAGATCAAGTTTGACCAGTTTTTCCAATGTGTGAAAATTTAAGTGACAGAACCTGTTGTGCCATAACCAGGCTTCTTCACTTTTGCAGGCAACAAGGCAAACTTTGTCTTTGTTCTTTGAGTTGAAGTTCATTAGATATAGATCACCTATTCTTTCAGCTCGCAGAAGTTCCATACTTGTTTCTTCACTTTGTAGAGAGCAGAAAGTTCTTTTGAACAACACATTGAATCCTGTATCACAAAGTTGACTTACACTGAGTAGGTTGTGCTTAAGGCCATCCACATATGCAACTTTGTATACAAAAACGTCTTCTTTCCTTATGACTCCATAGCCTTTTATGTGTCCTTTCTTGTTGTCTCCAAAAGTCACAGATCCACCATCTTGTGTTTCTTTGTACGTGGATAGTGCACTTCTGTCACCAGTCATGTGCCTTGAGCATCCGGAGTCTAGATACCAGATTGGCACATACTTCTTCTGCAGGACAATCACAGAGATTTAGGTACCCATATCCATATGGGTCCAATATTGTTAGAGTTTTTCAAGTTTGCCTTGGCATTCTTGAAATACATTTTGTTATCTGCAGAAGAGTCAGATTGTTTCTTTGTGGGATTTGACTTTTGAATTGTCGTAGAGAGTAAACAGACTTGACTTGAAAAATGATTATTAAGTTTAGACATAAGATCAAAGCAATGACAGTATTGAATATGAGATGTAATTTGCTTGAACTTTTCATTGAACTTTTTAAACTCAGCCACAGAGGCATTACATTCTTTCTTTACATTTGATTTCCTATTACTAGAATATCTATGAATACTCGAATGTTGTTTGCAAAAGCTCTGTTTAGGACCTGCCTTCTGTGGGTTGCTTCTGTGGTGAACTTCTTTCATCACTGTCACAGAAGAAAAAGATTTATTAACCTTGGGTTTTGAAAATCTAGAACTTATAGGATCAATAGAGGTCTTCTGTAACATTTTAAGCTCAACAGAGGTTTTGATATGTAGATTCAATTTTAGAAAATCTTGGCAGATTGGAATCTCTGTGAGTTTCTCTTTTGGAGAAATAGTTCTGTGAGGAACTTCAGAGGAGAATTTGACATCCTCTGTGTCACAGTGAATTATCCCTGATTTGAAATCAGTCTCTGAGTTGTCAGAGGATGAATCGTCCTCGTATGCAGAGGTTGAGTCAATTCTTTCAATAGAGGCTGGATTTTCTGAGCATGTATCGTACGAGCTTTCTTCCTCTGTAGAATAGTTTTCATAGATTGCAGAGGTTTCTAATAAGATTTCTTCAGTGAGAGTTTTATCTATAGAAGATGTACAGAAATTTTCTAAAACGCTTGATTTCCATATTTCCAAAATTTCTTTTTCAATTAAATTTTTAAAGTTTTCTTCTGAAAAAATGGGTTTAAACTCAGGAGCTTCTGCTGATAATTTCTTTTCAACGTTTATCAAACAGACAAAAGCAACCTGTGTTTGGGTCTCTGGTTTTCCAAACTTGAAGATACCAATCTGATCTTGTGTTTTCAGATATTTCTTTGGTTTGATACCTCTATTGACAGAGGTTGAAGATAATGAGTCTGTGTTTTCAAACCACACGTTAATCATCTTCTTATGTTTCTTCAAGTAAGGATCCACAGAGATTTTCGCCCGTTTGCTTACAGAGATTAGATTTGGAAAATCTGGTTTGTTTGTTTTTCCAATCACAAATAACGAGGACAGAGGTTTGTTTCTTTTGCCTTCAACACCTAGGGTGATATCATCATACCCTATACCTCGTCTCCCTATTTGTGAGTTTATTTTTTCATAAACTTTCTGTGCATCTTTATAGTTTTTAAGCAAAACTTCTCTTCTGAGTAAATCTTGCCATAATACCTCTCTTTCTCTTTGAAAGTATTCTTTAAGAGATCTTATGTCAGTAGTTTCACTCCTTGAAACTGAAAGTTCTTTTGTTTTATCTTTTAAAGTATTGGTTAATTCAGAAATTTGTTTTTTTAAAGGATCTAGAGTTTTGTTCCAATTCTTTTCTATTCTCTCTTTTTCCTCAAAAATCATTGCTTTTTCTTGAGTGAGAAGCCGTACTTCTCTCTCATTGAAAGTGAGTCTTTTCTGAATACTTTGATTTATCTCTTTCAGTTCAATTAGTTCAATGTTAATTCTAAGTGTATTATCATCTACAGAGGTAATACAAGAGTTGGAATTTGAAGTAGATACCTCAGAGTCAGTGCAGGAGTCGACTTCTGCCATGCCACAGAAGAGGGCATTAGCGGTATGTTCATCGTCAGAAGTAGAGTCTGACTGGAAGTCTTCTGTGTTCTCCTCAGAATGTCCTTTTGCCATTAAGGATTTTTGAGCATAATATTCGGCTTTCTTTTTGTAGAAAGCAGAGTCCCTCTGTGGGCGATTTGATCTGCTTCTGCATTCATTCGCAAAATGGCCTGGTTTGCCGCAGTTAAAACATCCTTGAGGAGTGTTTCCTGTTCGATCATTGGACTTCTGTAGGTCTCCGCCTTTCTCTGATCTACATTCATTTGCATAGTGACCAGGTTTGCCGCATTTGTAGCATTCTTGCTGTGTGTGTCTTACCGAGTCATCTGACCTCTGTCGGTCATTCCCTCTGTAATTTCTATCGTTTGACCTCTGTCGGCCACTTGATTCTTCTCCTCTTCTGTCATCTCTTCTGTTGTCTCTTCTGTCATCCTGGTTTTCTCTATCATATCTTTCATTTCCGGAACTTCTTCTGTTTCCTCTGAACTCTTTTGTCAATAGAGCTAAAGATTTAGCTAGTGACGCAAGAGTTATTTCCTTTTCTGCTTGCTCTTCTTCTTCTTCACTGTCAATTATCACCATCTTCTTCTTCTCCTTCTTCTTCTCCTTTGTGGCTTTATCATTTCTTGGTCTCTGTGCATCCTCTTTAGTTTTACTAACCAATGCATATGGTGCAATGGTTAGTGTTTTAGCCTGTGCTATCTGAGGTTCTTGTGCGGCTAATGTTCCGTAAAGATCAGAGAGAGTCCAGGTGTCTAGATCCTGATTTGTCTGTAGGGACATAGACAGCTGGAGCCATTCTTCATTTAGACTTTTTAAAAACATGACATTGTTTTCTTCAGAAGTTCTGTCAATGCCTGATTTTCTGCACTGGTTGATTAGAGAGTTGAATCTGTCGTATGTTGTTTGCAGAGATTCTGTTGCCGAGGCTTTGAATGCATGATATTCATTGATGTACTGTGCTCTTCGGTTTTTTTGTATTTTAGCACCTCCTTCCAACTGTCTTTCCAGTTCTTTCCACAGATCATGCGCTGTTTCACATGAATCCAAGGATTGAAAGAGTTCGTTGGGTATTGCCATAATTAATGTCCTCTTGGTTTTCTGAGCAACTTCATCTTCTGCTTTATCTTCGGTTGACCACTCCCCTTTTGGCTTTGGTTTTTGATGTTCGGGGATTTCGGCAGATTCAGCAGTAGTAGGTATACGAGGTACTACTGTCATGGGAATAGGAGGAGGATTGTACAGATATTGTACTTGATTTTTTTCAGTACCCTCGAAAAAATGGACCATTCTTATTTTCCACTGAGGATACTCATCTCGAAGGAGAGTAGGAGGTTTAGTGAGAGAACCAGTAGTAAAGAAATTATTTGTATTTGTCATTTGAAGATTTTAGAAAGAAAGTATGACTAAAGAGTTACTTCGATGAGCTTGAAGATTTTCTGGGTTTAAGCAGTTTCCAGACACAATTTTAAATCTCAGTAATATCTATCAAGATTCTTGATAAGTGGATCACTTGATATTGAAAATCAAGGAAGGCTCTGATACCAATTGTTGGAACCCAGATACGCTTAATCAAGATTAACAATCTGTTAGTGGAGTTTAGAGTTTGATGTGGAAGCGTATTAAACTAACAGATATGTTTGATAGATATTAGAACGCACATATATAAAGAAAACAGTAAGGAATAAAAAGGATTTCTTGAACAGTTACTGTTATTCAATATATAATAAGAACACGAAGAACAGATTAAGAACTGTTGGTGTGTGTGAGAATATAACACTCAGATATTTGACAATAAAGCTTGAGAGTGTTAGTGATTACTTGTCTTTTCGTCGTTAGGAAGATCTCAACATGAGACTTCCTTTTATACTACTCTTAGAAGACTATGAAGTTGGTCACTGTTCCTTTTACGGCATGAATAGTAAACTGGATGGTGTGAACAGTGGACTGGATGGTGTGAGCAGTTGTTTGAGCCATGCGCATTTAATGGAGCAGATGTACTATTGGTAAATGCATTAAATGGCGCAGACGTCTATTTTGTACCATGCCCTATTGAGTCCACTCAGAGCTTGACACGTGTTTTGACAGTACTTTTCCAAGCAAGTTGATGAACGTATCCAGTAATATCTTCCAAGTCTTCATAGCAGACCACAGAGGCTCTGTAAGGCATTACAGAGGTTCTATGGTCTGACCTTCTGTGGAGCAGTCCACTTGTTTCCGAGTTGATCTTCTTCTTGCGCACTACAGAGGTTCTGTGATTACCTCTGTAGCTTCTGTGGCTTTCTGGACTTGATCTTCTGGAAGAAGTGGCAGAGCCTCTGTGAGAGGCTTTTCTTATACTTAGCCTATTTTTCACTACTTCTAAGTATTTCTATGATTAGGAAGATTGAAGCTAACAGACACTCATCCATAATCTTGTACATTTCGGATCCGGTATTCTATCCGGATACCATCCGGAATCCGGTACCAATACAGTACCAAGTCCGGAACTAACTTCGGATCAGGTACGAATCCGGAATCCGGTACTTTCCGGAATCCGGTGCCAAATCCGGTACCTTCCAGAATCCGGTTCCAAATCTGGATTACTTATCTTCTGTACTATTCGAACTGCACATCGATTTTCAGTTTTAAAACTTATCTCAATCCAGATTCTCAATCGTTTTCATACCAACACATAATTACCAAAGCGTATATACAATTTATAAACACTTATTTCATTTGATTCAACTATAGTTATTTGGAGGAAGAGATGAACTCACCTGGGATCTAGAATTCTGTTGGTCCCGGAGGGGTTATACAAGTTTGTAGAAGGGGGGTTGAATACAAACACACAGATTTTACTTTTCTAAATTGTTTATTGATATTTATCAAACAATTTACATCTTGTTGCGGAACAAGATTAAGGACTAAGCCTAATCTAAACAAGTTAAGAACAATAAGTTTCTTGCACTAGAATTAAGACCGAAAGGAGATAAGAATATTAAAGATAAATTTTCTAACACTAAGAGAGAGAGAAGAAGATGGCCGAGCACTTCATTTCTGAAGTAGGGTTCTTCTTATATACTGCATGCATTTAATGCAAAGCAGTATTACTTTACACGTGGCAGCAACTGATTGGTTGCATGGTTTGACCTTTGTAGACAACCTTAGTAGCCGCATGATGTACAGTGTAGAATCAGAGTTGGTTGTACGATCCTGGACATAAGGGATGTCCTTTCTGACTTTATCGTACGAAGACGTGCAAGGGGGGAAAGACAAAAGTAACTTGTAGAGTAAACCTTATGATCAGCGTTCGTTGAACAGTGCTTTATCAGCGAGTGATAAAGCTCAGCGATTGCTAAAGTCTTCTACTTGTAACTTCACGTTGAGTGGACAAATCTTTGCTTCGCTGATATCCGCATCAGTTCATTAGTAGATTTGTCGCTGGTTCTTGGCTTGATCTTCGACTTCAGCGTAGAACATATGTTGACGTGAAACTTGTCTTCTGGGATCATAAGTAAACAACTAAACTATCAGCGATCACCAACAGGACTGAACATGCTCAAAGCTCTATTGATGAACAGTGTTCGCTGAATGCTAAGATTAAAGAACATAAGTTTCCTATCAGCGGTACTGTAGAGACACAGTACTTATCAGCGATAGTGAAACTCTAATACATATTGTTTACTTACAATTTTCACTAAGTGTTTCTTAAAGAGTCATTATCAAATCACTGAGGGTTTGGATCAATAATCTCCCCCTATATCTAACCGCAAGTGTACGATGTCAAAATCAAGTAATACATACGGAAGTACGAGTATCGAATCCACGGGAAATAGGAACTAAGTATCACAATTACTATAATCACTATTAACTGAACTGTCGAAATTGAGAGATGGTTGGTAATAAACTAATTAATTGCAATAAGAAAATCACAAATGGAACAGTAGACAACTTGAGGAAAATTCGATAGAGAAAACTGTTGAGGGTTGGAAATCCTTAGGTTTTCACATACGAATATCTGACTTAAAACAATTACCAGTTAATCCCCTTAATGAATACCCAATCTCTAAAATCACCGTTGTTCTCTTTCGAGCAACATTGGGTTTTATTTTGAAAAGGACAAGTTTTATCATTCGATCTCAACCTATGGATTTCAAAACACATTAAGCGCAAGATCCATGTTTGAACGGATAGATTTGATCTCTCGATCTCAACCTAAATGGTTCAATTAGGACTAAGGCGTATTCGGTATATCTCTATCACCAAATTCTCGCCTTAGGCATGCAATTCCTTGTTCTAGCTAACAGTTAATTCTCTCGAACTCAACTGGAAACAACAAAACAATTGAAAGCTAGCTAAACTCTCAAAAGCATTAAGAATCAAATTACATGCATTCATTAAAAAGGAAAACCGATAAACGTTCAAGTCATCTGTTCATATGCTTACAAACCCAATTCAATCCAACCCCCAACATCTAAAATTAGTTCATGTTGGTGGTGGATTCAAACATAAGAAAAGGAGATGTGAAAGTATGTGTAAACATGATAAACGTGATTGTAACGAAAGTAATGATGAACTCCCTTCTATCCGATCTAATCCGACTCTCGTTGTGAACTTCTCCTCGATCTGTCCTCTATCGTGGCTCCAAAAGGCGTGAAAAGTCTCCAGAAATCGCCCCAAGTCGTCTGCCGTTCGTCGTGTGTGAGTTGCGTATCGAATAATGACCTAAAATCTGGAACAAAAGGCTGAAAATCGCGAAACAGAGGGTTACGCGACCTTCCACGCGACTTGCAAGTCGCGTGGAAAGTCGCGCGCTTTCCATAGCGCTTCTGGGTCGGTTTCTGATTCGCGGTGCGGGTCCTGGTTCCGGCGCGGGTCTTGGGCTTGGATCTCGGGCTTTCGTTGGCTTCGTTTTGGACTCGTTTTAGGCTCTTTTTAGCTTCTTTTCTCGATGAACACTGTCTTTTGGATTACCTGTTCATTTCACTAGATAAACCATTAAAAATCCGCTTCTTTGCTTAAATACAAGCCAATCTCATTGGTTTGAGAACCGAAAATAACGCCAAAAAGTGGCGTTATCAACAACCCCAAACCGAGCGTTGCTTGTCCCCAAGCAAATTAGCGACAAAATAGAATAAAAGCATATATCAGAGAAATGATAATAACTGCACAACTCCCAATCGGTACCATGTAATGCACTGGTGATTTCCCATACCCGTGAATGCCTATCTCACTCTCGCTTCATTCCTATTCCGTTTGATCTATGACCTTCCATTGTAAGTTGAACTCGTGACTGCTCCGTTTCCATTAAGGTTGTTCTAGGTCCAGACATACTAGGGAAAACATTTCGCCTCGACCCTACCTCATGGGATACTCTCGTTTCACTCGAACCTAGGTTGTCGCACATGTTGTCATGTTTAGGGAGGTTATGTACAAGAATACTCAAAATCCACATGACAACTCTAAAGAAAGACGCACAATTGTCCAAAAATTGATCTCAGAAAGGAATCAAGTAGCAAGACAGGGAGTATCAGTAAGGGTGGTCGTATACGCTAATCACATTTTTCAAAAGATCATCCAGGTCTTTACAGGGGTTGTAACGGGGCTAGGGTTATGGCTAAGAAACGAAGGGTATAAAGGAACAAAAATCCTCGGCGTGTCAATCATTAACAGTTCTGAACTTTTCTGGTTTTGATTCTATCACTCGACCCTCTTTGTCACTATTGGAGTCGCTTTGACTCTCTTATTTTCTGCTGTACTTACTATCAATATCTAAACTAGTTTTTTTTTTTGTCCTCTTTATTCAACTTGGGGCTGCCTTGGCCCTCTTTTCTATTTATTTTCATAACTGGCTTGTATTGCTTTGGATTGACACACTTTCGGATAGGGGTGGCTAAGGCTTTCGGCTTAGGTTTAAAAGGTGGGTTTATAAATGAAAAAGGTGAGTGTTTGGCTACAAAGGGGGTTATGGTTACACACATATGGGTGAAAAGGTACGATAGCTAAAAACAGGATTAAAGATACACACAATGCCTGGAATCACATCTTAAGGTCCACACGATTTGGTCTACTATACCCTTTCCCAATATCCCGATGTTTGTCTTTGCTACTCAATGCAATAATATAGCGAGATCATTCTATATTCACGACAAGAAACTCGAAAAAAGTGTATACGATTTTCGTGTATGAATCCCTCGATATGAACAACGTCTTTAAGGCTCAAAACTCGCTAATGGGTGGTCTCCACTAATGTCCCTAGTCATGTCCTTTCCCGGTCCTTCCCTAGCGGTCACGTCACTATCACCAGATTCATCCTACAATAGTTGGTCTCAATCATTCAATACAAAATTTTTAGCTAAAGTGCTCTAGGTACTCAGAAGTGCAGGAAATCTACGTGCATAACGTGGGCCCGATTGGGCAACCCCAAACCTTACCCACACATTGTCCCCAATGTGCAAGTGTCGGCGTAGGCGATACTAAACAAGTATCGTTGTGCGGTTATTTCAGGTAGTAGACAGGCAAGGCATAGTATAACATGAAGCAACAAAGAGCTATTCTAGCATGTTCAAAAACATGGCCACCCCAAACCTAGACAAGCCAACCCCAAACCTCGGTGAAACCGAGGTTTACACAGGGTTAAAACTGAGTGTGTAGATGTTTGAAAAGATGATGCACCCCAAACCTAAGTGAAACTTAGGTTTTTTGCATCTCGTTAACTAATAGGAACACAAAACATCATACACCACTCGTTAACTACAGAGTTTAGAACATACCTGTTGCCCGGACGGAGAAAATTCTCTAGAAATGGTTGAGCAATCACGAACGAGAAATATCGGAGAAGAGGGTGAGAGAGGGCACATGCAAAAGAAAACAAAGCAGAAAGCAAAAGAAGGCAAAACAACAAAACACAAAAAGCAGGAAAAGAAAACACAGCACGAAAACAAAAACAGGGGAGCCGCGCGGTTTGGAAACCGCGGCACAAGCCGCGTAACTCCCTGCTTCAGAAAACAAACAGAGGACCCCGCGGTTTGGCACGCGGTTTGTAGGTCGCGGCACAAGCCGCGTAAGTCCCTGTTTCAACTATTTTTTTTTGATTTTTCGTTTTTTCATTTTTATTTCTTTTTTGTAACTAAAACACACTCAAAAACTGGAAATTAAAAAGAAAACTAACCTCGGTGGGTTGCCTCCCACCCAGTGCCGTAGTTAAAGTCGTGGTACGACTATGTGGGTCTCAACTTGGCTCAGTATCCGCGGAATCGAATTGCCCATACTTGCGATCCTCCGCGGATTCTTCCACATCCGGATTTCCATGATCAGCTCTGTCTCTAAGCTTTCCACTCTCGAACATCTTAAACACCTCCTTCTCATCACCAACTCTTAAGGTCAACTCTCCTTCCTCCACATCTATCAACGCTCTACTCGTGGCCAGGAATGATCTCCCTAAAATGAGGGGGACCTCTATATCTTCATCAACGTCCAGTACCACAAAGTCCACCGGGAAATAGAAATTTCCAACCTTGATGAGCACATCTTCTATCACTCCATACGGGTATACGATCGATCTATCCGCAAGCTTGAGCATCATGTACGTCGGCTGCACTTCTCCCAATCCCAGTTTCCTGAAAACAGATAAAGGCATTAAATTAATACTAGCTCCTAAATCACATAATACCTTATCAAAAGAAAACTTCCCAATTTGAATAGGGATTGAAAAACTCCCTGGATCTTTGAGCTTCGGGGGAAGCTTGTTTTGGATGATGGCGCTACACTCTTCAGTAAGTGCAACGGTGGACTGGTGATCGATCGCCCTCTTCTTGGATAGAATCTCCTTCATGACCTTGAGGTAGGTCGGCATTTGAGCGAGTGCCTCCGCGAATGGAATGTTTATGTGTATCTTCTTGAAAACATCGAGGAACTTCTTGAACTGTTCCTCATCTTTGTGCGCCTTCACCCGATTCGGATATGGTAGCGGTGGTACAGAAGGCCTCTTTTTCTCTTCACTCTTCTTGGCCTCTTCAGTCAGTATATCTTTCTCGGTTTGCAACTCGTCCACCTCTATGACCTCAACCTCTTTCTCTTCATGATCGGTTTCCTTTGGTGGCGGCTCTCTTTTAAGATCTCCATTCAGCTCCTTGCCACTTCTCAAATAAATGGCATTACATTCTTCCCGATGTTTATTTTTGGTCATACTCGGGAATGTTCCGGGAGGTCGGTTTTGTAGGGCTTCCGAAATCTGCCCCACTTGCCTTTCGAGGATCTTGATCGATGCGGTGTTCTGATCAGTTGCCGCCTTGACTGTGCTAACCGTGCTCGCTAACTCTCCAACTGTGCTGTCCATCTTGGTCATGAACTTCATCATCATCTCTTCCAGCCCCAGCTTCTTCTCCCCGGATGGTCCTTCATTGCAATTCCTTTGATTGAAACCTGGAGGACGGTAAACATTGTTAGCATTAGGATAATTGCTATTGTTGACCGGGTTGACTCCAAGAGAAGTTCGGGTGCTTCTTCCACCCCTCATTATAAGTATTTGAGAACGGATCATTCCTCGGTTGGTTGTTCCGGTTTTGTAAGAATTGGACTTGCTCGGGTTCTTCCGGTCTACCTCCCATCAATTGGTTAGAGATCGCAGCTAATTGAGCTTTTATTTCTTTCAGGTCATCCGATTCTTGAACACTTGCAACTCTTCTAACAGCTGATCTTGGAGTAGAAAAGCTATGTTCGGCCAAGTTCTCGATCAGCTCGCATGCTTCTTCATAAGATTTATCCATTAGTGCTCCACCCGATACGACAGTGATATCGTTTTTGAACTGCGGGTGGAGTCCACTAAAGAATGTCTGGATGATGACCCATCCGTGCAACCCATGATGTGGACACTTCTTCAACGTGTCTTTATATCGCTCCCATGCCTCATATAGGGTCTCTTGGTCCCATTGCACGAAGTGCGTAATCTCGGCCATTAACTGCGCGGTTCTTCCCAGTGGGAAGAATTTCTGGAGGAATGCGGCTTTCAGGTCTGCCCATGTAGTGATCTGATCCGCTGGCAAACCTTCTATCCAAATTTCAGCTCTACCCTTGAGTGAGAAGCTGAACAGTCTTAGCTTGATGGCATTTTCCTCCATCCCATTGATCTTGAACGTGTTGCAAATCCGTTCAAATCCACGAAGGTGGGCATGGGGATCTTCAGTAGGTGCTCCCCCGAACTGATTCTGCTGTACCATGACGATGGTACTCGGCTTAATTTCGAAGTAATTTGCTGCAGTAGCGGGCGGTTGGACGCCTATCCGTGCGGTTGCCACGTTCGGATTGGCAAATGACCGCATCGGAACTCTCGCCGGAGGAGGCGGAGGTGGGTTGTTACCAGGTGGTCTATTGACGGGCATTTCTTCACCCATCTTTAGATGTCTCTTGGCTTTGGATGCTTTTGGTATTTGGTGGGCGGATCTTTCGATCTCCGGATCAAGTGGCTCGATTTCCTTCCCTCGAGTCTTCCTTGGCATAAACCAACTAGTACCTGAAAAGGAAGTAACAAAATTAGTAATCCAGAATTTGAAGGTGATAAAATAAAATAACAGAAATAAAAACAAATGTTCAATCTAATAGCGCTTATAGCTGGTAGTGCTATCAGTTGCAACTAGTTCCCCGGCAACGGCGCCAAAAACTTGATAGGCAGGTATCCACCCCCTATATCTAACCGCAAGTGTACGGTGTCGAAATCAAGTAATACGTACGGAAGTACGAGTATCGAATCCACGGGAACTAGGAACTAAGTATCACAATTACTATAATCACTATTAACTGAACTGTCCAAATTGAGAGATGGTTGGTATTAAACTAATTGATTGCAATAAGAAAATCACAAATGGAACAGTAGACAACTTGAGGAAAATTCGATAGAGAAAACTGTTGAGGGTTGGAAATCCTTAGGTTTTCACATACGAATATCTGACTTAAAACAATTACCAGTTAATCCCCTTAATGAATACCCAATCTCTAAAATCACCGTTGTTCTTTTTCGAGCAACATCGGGTTTTATTTTGAAAAGGACAAGTTTTATCATTCGATCTCAACCTATGGATTTCAAAACACATTAAGCGCAATATTCATGTTTGAACGGATAGATTTGATCTCTCGATCTCAACCTAAATGGTTTAGTTAGGACTAAGGCGTATTCGGTATATCTCTATCACCAAATTCTCACCTTAGGCATGCAATTCCTAGTTCTAGCTAACAGTTAATTCTCTCGAACTCAACTGGAAACAAGATTAACAATCTATTAGTGGAGTTTAGAGTTTGATGCGGAAACGTATTAAACTAACAGATATGTTTGATAGATATTAGAACGCACATATATAAAGAAAACAGTAAAGAATGAAAAGGATTTCTTGAACAGTTACTGTTATTCAATATATAATAACAACACGAAGAACAGATTAAGAACTGTTGGTGTGTGTGAGAATATAACACTCAGATATTTGACGATAAAGCTTGAGAGTATTAGTGATTCCTTGTGTATTCGTCCTTAGGAAGATCTCAACATGAGACTTCCTTTTATACTACTCTTAGAAGACTATGAAGTAGGTCACTGTTCCTTTTACGGCATGAATAGTAAACTGGATGGTGTGAACAGTGGACTGGATGGTGTGAGCAGTTGTTTGAGCCATGCGCATTTAATGGAGCAGATGTACTTTTGGTAAATGCATTAAATGGCGCAAACGTCTATTTTGTACCTTGCCCTATTGAGTCCACTCAGAGCTTGACACGTGTTTTGATAGTACTTTTTCATGCAAGTTGATGAACGTATTCAGTAATATCTTCCAAGTCTTCATTGAGGACCACAGAGGCTCTGTAATGAATTACAGAGGTTCTGCGGTCTGGTCCTCTGTGGAGCAGTCTTCGACGGATTCCGAGTCTGGTCTTCTTTGTGCGTATGACAGAGCTTCTGTAGGAAGCCTCTGCTGCTTCTGTAGCTTCTTGACCTTGATTTCTCGGTAATGTCGGCAGAGCCTCTGTAAGAGGCTTTCTTCACTTAGCCTATTTTTCACTACTTCTAAATACTTCTATGATTAGGAAGATTGAAGCTAACAATCTCCCCCTAAGTAGTGAAAAATAAAAAATTTGAACTTGAGTTAAGTTTGGCTAAGTTAGATAAGACAGAGGTTAAACAATACCTCGAAATTTCTTTCATTTAGAAATATGCCAGAGGCATTTTACATTTGAGTACAATGAAAGATAAAACTTTGTTTGCAGAGATTGGAGGTCTGAGAATCAGATTTTGGCATCTTTGAAATCGTTGTAGCTTCTGTTGTCTCTGGCGACTTTTCTGATCTCTTTGTAGAATCTGATGCAGAGTTCTCTTAGGCGGATTGTTGAGTCTATTTCTCTGATGAAAGTATCTGCATCATCTCTATCCATTTTCTCTGAACCTCTGTATTTTACAAGGCTTGCTCTGAATTTTCTCAGAGTACTGGTTGCGTACTTCTGACAATCCATGAGTACAAAAAGTTTAACCTGGTGTTGTGGGTTTTGAAATACTAACCCAAATCTTGGTTCTCTAATGATTGAGTTGGGCACAGCGTCTGGTGGGCAGCGATCTTCTGGTGGTCGTAGATCTAGATGTTTGAGACCAAGATCTTTTCCCAGCTGAAAATCTATCATGCTGTATATCAGAAGCTTTTCCCTCATCGCTTTTCTCAACACTTGATAGGCTCTGGTATTAGGCTCTGTGTTGTAGTTGTCTTTTGTCCATTGCAGAAGGTCAGGTAGATCGTAAGGATTGATGTTTCTTAAGTCAGCATCAGCGAAGGTAGATTCTGAATTGTTCTCTCTTCTGACTTTGTAAAGATTGTACCTGACCCTTGGATAGATTCTTGTGAAGGAGAATCTGCAGAAGATCACCTTTTTGATTTTGTGAATTGAGAAGACATCTGCTTTGGCTCTTGGCTTTGTTCTTGTGAAGATGTTCTCAAATTCTTCTCTGATCCTTAGATCTGTCACATGATCTACTGGATGATTTGTCTGATAGGATTGTTTGTAGAGGTATTTGTATACCACTTCTTCCATCTCTTCATGTGTTGGACCAGGTCGTGGAATTTATCTTCTGAGACTCTCCATCTGTTGAACAACTTCTGCAGCTCTACCAGCTAGAGGAATTTCTGACAGAGGCTTCAATCCATGTGCCCAGTCAACTTCTTCGGGTTTTGGGGTTTGAAAGGCGTCAAACGCACTCTTCATTAGTTTTTCTGTTGGCTTTGGCAATGTTTTCTTCTTCTTTGGCTCTTCTGTCAGTATCCCTTTGCCCTTATCTTTTGCTATTGTTGTGGCAGAACCTGTTGCTTCTGTGGGTTTTGAGGTTGCCACTTCTGTTGGTTTGATAGAGGTTGCCTCTGTGGATTTTGACGATTGTGATTTAGAGGACTTTTGTGGCGATGGTTCTGTTGGCTTGACTTGCTCTGTAACCTCTGTTGGAGGTTGTTTGATGACTTCTTCTGCGAGCTCAGTTTCTATTGATGAAGTGTTGTCATTGAATCTTCTTGCCATTCTGAAAGCTAAAGTGAACCTGTGCCTTTCTTCTTCTCTCTTCACCATACGATCACTTATTGTTGTGTGCATCCTTTTCAGAATGTCAGAAGCAGAGGTCGTTGCTCTTTTTGGTTTGGTGGCAATCGACTTTCTTCTAGGTATGGTTTGGGGTGTTTCCACAGAGGTGGGTGTTTTCTCTGTGGTTGGTTCATCTGTTTCTTCCAAAATGATTACCTCAGGGGCGGTTGTTGCCTCTGTGGCTTGCTGTTCTGCTTCTGGAGTTTTGGTTTCGTCAGGAGATGATTCCACAGAGATGGGTGTTGTCTATGTGGTCTTTTGGGTTTGTTGTTGTCGGGTCTGTTCTGGAGGTGCTTGACTCAGAGGTTCTGCGGCTATTGGTGGACCTGTAATTCCTCTGCTTGCAGTTTTCTCTGTAGTTTTCTCCCCTTCAGGATGATCTGATGGACCAGGATGGTCATCATCATCAGAGTCATCCTGACCCTTGTCTGATGTACCCTCTGCTCTGCAAGAAGCATCGGGTTTCTTTGGCATTGTGGCTCCAGCAGCGATCAGTTTCGCGCAGACATCATCACAGAGGCCAAGAAGAGTTGCTAGCTCTGCCTCTGTTTTTAATCTCATCCTTCCTACACTTTCTCTGAAATCTTTGACGATGTTAGCATTGGCAGTGGTGAAGGAAAGGATGACTTCTGTCACTTGATTAATCACGTTCTGCCCAAGCTCTGTCAGCTGTGCTCTTGTCATGTAGTCTTTGGGTTGCATCAGCATGGTATTTCGCATGGCTTCTTCTTGAACTTTTTGTAGGGCCTTCTGTAGATCTGCAAGAGTGATGCCCGTTGACACTGAAGTCTGTTTGTTCAATTGATCAAGGAATTTGTTGATTGAGTTCTCAATCGAAGGTGTAGTTGTTGCGGCAGAAGTGGTGGATGCAGTAGCAGCAGACTTCATCTGTGAGATGGCAGTTTTCACCTCTGTGGACAGGTTGTCCATTTTGGTGTTTAGGTTTAGTAGTGCCAGTGATGTTGTCTCTGCAAAAGATTTGAAAGAGCTTTGCAACTCTTTCAAGGTTTGGTTCACAGAGGTTTCAAGGGTTTGGAACTCATCCCTTGTAACTTGTGTTCCGGTGGTAACCTCTGGAGGAACACATTCGTCTCCAGAGTGAATCCCTGTTCCTGGGATACCTTCTTTCATTCCTGTTTGTATGTTGAGAATGGAAGGATTTCCTTCTGATCCTTGAAAAGAAACATGAGTTTCAATCCATACAGATGTTCTGAGAAGAACATTGTCCAAATCCACTCCAGAGGTGGATATTGGAATATCCTTCTGTTGACTAGGAGACTTGTCTAGAGTCTCTTTGTCTTTGTGCTCTCTACTTCTCTCTGAAAGAAGTGTGGGTCTTAACAAGTGCGTGGCAGAGGAAACAAATTCCTCTGTTGGGCGTTCTTCTGTGATCTGGGGCAATTGATCACGAACTATAGGTGAGTCTCTTTGAGGAGACTCCCTAGGAATGGATTCCCCGGTTTCTGTGGGCACAGAGGTTGAAAGAGTAACCTCTGGCTGGATGGGTTGGGGTAGGTTCGAGCTGTGCTGCTCTTTTTCAATGACACCTTCTGCAGCTAGACCTGCGGTGTCAGAAATGTGGGTTGCACTGGGAGTTGGTTTTGGTTGTGTACCTCTATTTATCCAGGCATCTTTTCTTGCTTCTTCCCTAAGTTCTGTGGAAGTTCCTTGCTCTGGTCGTAATTGGTCATACATTTGATGAGATCCAAATAATCTCATGACATGTGGATGATAAAGACCCTTACGTATCCAGACAGCTTCTTCTTCATCTGAATCTGTCTCTAAGATCTCTATTTCTGTCTCCGTTGTTGCTAATCCCTCTTTTTGTACAACTTCGGCCCCTTTTTCTTTCTCTTCTTCCATCATGTTCTCAAAAGCCTCTGTAATTTCACCTCTGTTCAATTCAGCTTCAGTTTGTTCTATTTCTTCTGAAGCTGGGTTTGGACTTCTTCTGTGGACATCCAATCCTTGAATGAAAGGGTTTTGTAAAATAACAGGGGTTTCGGCTGGTTGATTTCTGGGTGTTGTGTCATCTTCTTGCAGATGTGTGTCGATGCCCGAAATGAAGAAATCTTCTTCTGGAGAGTGGTGGTCGAGAGGTTGTGCCGTCCACCCTGCTGTATTTAGGGTGTTGGCAATTTCAGGGTTCTGTAAGAAGTCGTTCAGGTCTCCTTGGTGAGCAAATCTATCTGGAGAATGATAGGGTGATTGATACCGTTCTGTAGCCATTTCTTCTTCTGCAACTTCTTCTTCAGCAGTTACCTCTTCTGCAATGGTTACCAACTTTGTAAGTGATTTACCATGCCTCTTTTTGGTTTTCCTCCTCTTAGGATTTGGTGCCCCTTCTTCTATTGATTTTTATCTTTTCTTCTTCATTTTTGGAGAGGAGGGAGGAGCAGAGGAGCCAATTTCTGTGGCATGAGGAGGTGAGGGTTGATCTTCTGCAGCGCTTGTGGAGGTGTCTTCTGCAGTTTTCCTCTTCTTAGCTTTTGGAGTAAATGCAGAGGTTCTTGATGAAGACTTCTTTCCCATTAGTTCTGCACGTTTGGCTATAAAGCTGAGTTGAATAGCCATGTGCTTTGCTAACTTCAGATCCTTTTCTTTTTGAGTGGAAAGAGGTTTTGCTATCATTGTTCCTAGGGGGACACCTAAACGCGGGGGTGTCATTGGACTCGGTTTAGGAGTTCTATGATCGCGTATATACTCTTTCTTAAGGGATTTATTCGATGTGTATTGTAGAAGCTTCTTTGACAGAGGTTTGCAGTGTGAGTAGCCATCAGCATGATCAGTGGGGGTATTCTTGTTCATCGGGAACAGTTTGGGAGTTGGCCCTTCCATTGGCCAATTTTGGATTAGCAGCAGAGGTTCGAACAGTACTCCTAGTATTCTTTGGAATTGCAGAGGTGGTAGAAAGTTGGGATCGTTCTCTTTGACCCTTTTCGAGTTGTTCTTTCTGTCGATGGTGTTTATGATCTCTTGCATCATTATGGTCACATAATCTAGTGGAAGATCATAGTAAACCCCATACATGATGCTCAAGATTTGATGTGAGCTCTGGTCAATACTGCCTATCTTTCCTGTCAGTCATCTGTTAAGAATCGAGAACAAAGTGTTCCACAGAGGTGGTAATCGGCCTCTGCGGAAGTCATTTCTCTTCCGTAGTTGGGTGTTGTACCCAAGCATTTCCACAAATCGACAGAGCTCTTCGTCTGTTGGTTGCTCTGCATAACTCTTCAATCCCAGAAGACCCCTTGTTGGTAGGTTGAATTCAAGTGAGAACATTGTTCTGTTGAACTTGATTTCAAGATGCTCAGATTTATCAGGTCTTGAAATGTACCCTTTGATAAGAGAATCGTCTTTATCAAATCGACAGCTTTGCCAAAATTGGTTCAAATAGCGGACTGGAATTTTGTTCGGGGTTCTTGATAGTAGAGGGAAGAGGACATGATTCTCCATGATGTTCAGAAGTATGGCATGGGCTTCGCCGAAAGTAGTGGGTGAGGGGACCAAATAGCAGTTGTTGGATTTGATAGGAAGAATGGCTTCGAAATGATCCTTTGCTATAAAGTTTTGCAAGTGAGTCGTCGGAGCAAAGTCTGCTGAGTCCCCAGAATCTTGTTGTTCAATATTTCTTGCAAGGCTGGGGTTTTCAGAATGTTCTGAATGTGCAGGGGAGTGTTCCGGTGAGTTCGCCGGAGAGAGTTCAGAGGATGTAGCTCGAGAAGATGAAGCCATTTGATTTTAAGAATAAGATTTTTGCAAGCTTTTTGCAGGGTTTCTCCGGAGAAGAAGATGAGAGTTTGTAAAAGGTTTTATGTGAGGGTAAGCTTTGTTTTTATAGGATGGTAAAACGGTAGAATTCGAAAGAGTAAAATATATGGCAATGGATTAAAGTTTGGAATCCGCACTCGAGTTTGAGCGGCGGGTTCAACTTTCCAAATAAAAAACGTTCCATGTACGCCCAATGAAAATGGGACACGTAGGCCTTGTCAGAATATGACAGGACGTCGTGCGCGGCCCATTAATGCTAGGCGCGTGAGGTTGATTTTAGCCATATGAGTTTCACTCGCAGTAAAAGTAACCGTTATTACTACAGAGATGCCCAAGTAATCAGATTGACAGAGCTTCTGTAGTTTACAGAGGCTCTGTGATCTTGAAAATCTTTGATGTTTATCCTTTTTTCATATATCTCATTGTTATCATGACTTCTGTGGGGTTCTTCTTTAACCAAAACATTTGTAAAGGCATTGGAGAGGATAAAATCGGATTTTTGTGAAGAAATTTGCTTCGCAGAGGTTTTGTGGCTCTGTTGGAACTTGCAGAAGTTCTGTGAGGGCCAGCAGAAGCTCTATGAGAGAAAAAATCTCATAAAATAAATTTTATTAGTATTTTTGATCATCCAATTTTTGATTTGGTTTAAGAGATGTTTTTCGGACATATTTGAAAGTTTGTGTCCGAGAAAACTGTTAAAAAAAAAACGGTTTGTTCGAGAAGGTCATGGTCTGCGTTTTCGGTTTCCGAGATAACATTCCAAAAGATCGACAGAAGGTTAATTTGTGATCACAGAGCATATTTCTTGCAGAAGCTCTGTTGAGCTCAGCAAAAGCTCTATGACCTTAAATTTCTCCTATTTCGAATTTTGTGAAACTTTTTGAGCTTTTGATTTTTGAAATGTTATTCACAGTATATTTAGAACATATTTGACAATTCTTGTCCTAGAAAATTGTTTTCCAAAAACCTTTTGTGCGAGAGACATACCTTTTGGTTCTTCTTTTCTAGGCAGTGATATCTGACTTCTGTCGATATGGAGTCATCGACATTTTTCTTTGGCTTTCCCTTGAAAGTTTTATCTCTTTAGATCATTTCAGGGTTCCCTTCTGCTCCCCCTTGATCTAATCACATCTGTAGATCAAGTAATTTCCTTTTGCTCCCCCTTGACCTAATCACCTCTGTAGATCAAGTAATTTCCTTTTGCTCCCCCTTGACCTATGCTTGGATCAAAGAATGATAAGTTTTGCATAGAACATAGGTCATGGTCTTTCAGAGGTTCTGTAGGGGTCGTCAGAGGTTCTGAGTTGACTTACAGAAGCTCTGTGTTTTTAAGAACTATTTAAGGTTTTAAGAATTTACATACAGAAGTAGAATCAATCAAAGCAATGTATTTACTTGTTATTTACAGAAGATAAAGCTATACATACAGAGGATTTTCATACCATGTTAATCATTCCTAACTTACCCACCAAGAAGTTGAATCTTTTCTCGTCTAATGCTTTGGTGAATAAGTCAGCGAGTTGATATTCTGTGGGCACGAAATGCATTTCGATTGTACCGTATTCAACATGATGTTTCAAGAAATGATACCTTATATCGATATGCTTGGTTTTTGAGTGTTGCACAGGGTTGGCAGAGATAGCAATAGCACTTTTGGAATCACAGAAGATGGGTATTTTGAACAGAATGTGGCCGTAGTCTTTTAGCTGAGTCTTCATCTATAGAACCTGAGAACAACAGCTAGCGGCAGCAACGTATTCAGCTTCTGCAGTGGATGTGGAGACACAATTCTGCTTCTTGGAGGTCCAACTGACTAGTTTACCACCTAGGAATTGACAACTCCCAGAGGTACTCTTTCTGTCGAGCATGCATCCTCCATAGTCTGAATCTGTATAAGCTTTAAGACTAAAACCAGAGTTCTGTAGATACCAGAGACCAAGATTGTTGGTCCCCTTCAGGTATCTCAAGATTCTTTTTACAGCATCATAATGTGATTTCTTTGGATTAGCTTTATAACGTGCACAAAGACATGTGGCATGCATAATGTCAGGTCTGCTTGCTGTTAAGTATAGCAGAGATCCAATCATGCCTCTGTAGAGAGTACATTCAACAGAAATACCATTTGGATCTAAGAACAACTTATTTCCAGTGGCCATTGGAGTCTTCATTGCAGAGGTATCAGAGAGATTATATTTTAAAAGTATGTCAGAGACATATTTGGCTTGATTTATAAAAATTCCCTCTGAAGATTGTTTGACTTGAAGTCCGAGGAAAAATGTTAATTCTCCCATCATACTCATTTCAAACTCACTCTGCATGAGTTTTTCAAAAATTTTGCACTCTTCTGAATTTGTAGACCCAAAAATTATGTCATCTACGTATATTTGTACAAGCATTATCTCACTATTTTTGCGTTTATAGAATAAGGTAGTATCTGTTGTACCTCTGTTGTAGCCATTGACTAGAAGGAAGGTAGAAAGTCGTTCGTACCATGCTCTTGGAGCCTGTTTCAGTCCGTATAGAGCCTTTTCAAGGTAGTATACATGCCTTGGAAACTTTGAGCTTTCAAAACCTGGTGGCTGATTTACGTAAACCTCTTCTTGGATTTCACCGTTTTAGAAAAGCTGATTTTACGTCCATCTGATAGACTTTAAAACCTCTGTGGGCTGCGAAGGCTAAGAATATTCTTATTGCTTCGAGACGTGCGACAGGGGCAAAAGTCTCATCGTAGTCTATGCCTTCTTCTTGTCTATATCCTTTTGCTACTAATCTTGCTTTGTTTCTGACGACCACTCCATCTTCATCCTTCTTGTTTCTGTAGACCCATTTAGTCCCAATGGCCTGTTTCCCTCTTGGCAGAGGTACTAAAGTCCATACTCTGTTACGCTCAAATTGCAGAAGTTCTTCTTGCATGGCGTCTACCCAGTTTGGGTCATCTAGGGCTTCAGAAATCTTCTTTGGTTCTATAACACTAATAAAATTTGTAAAGAAACAAAAATTAGCAGTGGCAGACCTTGTTTTTACTGAGTCAGAAGGTTCTCCAATTATTTGGCTTGGAGGATGGCTTTTTGTCCACTGAGTTGTGCGTGGAAGATGATCATCAATGTCATCAAAACTTTCTTCAGAGGCTTCTTGTGTTTCTTCTTGTGCAGCCTCTGTTGTTCTTCGTGCCTTGGTAGTTGATTCTACCGTTTGTGGAATGATTGGTACGAGTGGTGGTGGAGTTTGTTCCTCTGAGGATGTATAGTCTTGGTCCTCGATCTCCTCTGTAATTGGTTCTTCTGTGGTTTGTGCAGCTTTTGTGGTCGTTTTTCTTGATGTTTCATCTTCTGCACTTTCTTCTGCTTCGGCAATTGCATCTGTAGTATTTATAGAAGAAGATGAAGCATTATTTGGACCAGTTAGAGTCATACCTGTAGGATTTTGTCCGACAAAGGATGGTTCTTCAGAAACTCTGATGGTTCCGACAGAAGGATCAATGTCATTGTGGAACATCTCCAAAAATAGAAGATTCAAATCTTCTTTTGTTCTTGAGATGTCAGATAATTTCCCTTTAATTCCGAGTTATGAACTTATTTGCTCAGAAGTCATTTGGAATGAATCATCAAAAGAAACATTGATGCTTTCTACAATCTTGTGAGACTTTGTAAGGAATGTTCTGTAGGTTTTGGAAGTGGCAGAGTATCCAATGAATTTGCCTTCATCTGCTTTTACATCAAACTTTCCTCTTGAATCTCTGTCGTTTAAGACGAAGCATTTGCATCCGAATACATGGAAAAATTTGATGTTTGGCCGCCGTTTGTTAAGCAATTCGTAAGGCGTCTTGAGGTGTCTTTTCACAATGGTTGATCGATTTTGAGTATAACACGCAGTAGAAATTGCTTCTGCCCAAAAGTTCATTGATAATCCGCATGCTGACATCATAGTTCTTGCGGCTTCCACAAGTGTTCGATTCTTTCTTTCGACAACACCGTTCTGTTGTGGAGTGCGAGCTGCAGAGAAGTTCTGTGATATTCCTTCTGTTGAAAGATAGGCTTCAATGACAGAGTTTTTAAATTCTGTGCCATTGTCACTTCTTAACTTCTGTATTCTGCAATTATAAAGAACTTGGATTCTTTTCATTAGATTTATCAATATATTTGGAACATCTGATTTCTTTCTAACGAATTCAACCCATGTGAAACGCGAATACTCATCAATTAGGACAAGTATGTATTTCTTGCCACCTAGGCTCTGTATGGCAATGGGACCGCAGAGGTCGACATGAAGCATGTACAGAGGTCTAGTGCAAGATACATCTGTTTTGCCTTTGTGGGAAGCTCTTTTGAGTTTTCCCATCTCACAGGCAGAACATAAATGATCCTTATTGAATTTAACATTTGGCAAACCTTTAACTAGATCAAGTTTGACCAGTTTTTCCAATGTGTGAAAATTCAAGTGACAGAACCTGTTGTGCCATAACCAGGCTTCTTCACTTTTGCAGGCAACAAGGCAAACTTTGTCTTTGTTCTTTGAGTTGAAGTTCATTAGATATAAATCACCTATTCTTTCAGCTCGCAGAAGTTCCATACTTGTTTCTTCACTTTGTAGAGAGCAGAAAGTTCTTTTGAACAACACATTGAATCCTGTATCACGAAGTTGACTTACACTGAGTAGGTTTTGCTTAAGGCCATCCACATATGCAACTTTGTATACAGAAACGTCTTATTTCCTTATGACTCCATAGCCTTTTATGTGTCCTTTCTTGTTTTTCTCCAAAAGTCACAGATCCACCATCTTGTGTTTCTTTGTACGTGGATAGTGCACTTCTGTCACCAGTCATGTGCCTTGAGCATCCGGAGTCTAGATACCAGATTGGCACATACTTCTTCTGCAGGACAATCACAGAGATTTAGGTACCCATATCCATATGGGTCCAATATTGTTAGAGTTTTTCAAGTTTGCCTTGGCATTCTTGAAATACATTTTGTTCTCTGCAGAAGAGTCAGATTGTTTCTTTGTGGGATTTGACTTTTGAATTGTCATAGAGAGTAAACAGACTTGACTTGAAAAATGATTATTAAGTTTAGACATAAGATCAAAGCAATGACAGTATTGAATATGAGATGTAATTTGCTTGAACTTTTCATTGAATTTTTTAAACTCAGCCACAGAGGCATTACATTCTTTCTTTACATTAGATTTCCTATTACTAGAAGATCTATGAATACTCGAATGTTGTTTGCAAAAGCTCTGTTTAGGACCTGCCTTCTGTGGGTTGCTTCTGTGGTGAACTTCTTTCATCACTGTCACAGAAGAAAAAGATTTATTAACCTTGGGTTTTGAAAATCTAGAACTTATAGGATCAATAGAGGTCTTCTGTAACTTTTTAAGCTCAGCAGAGGTTTTGATATGTAGATTCAAATTTAGAAAATCTTGGCAGATTGGAATCTCTGTGAGTTTCTCTTTTGGAGAAATAGTTCTGTGAGGAACTTCAGAGGAGAATTTGACATCCTCTGTGTCACAGAGAATTATCCCTGATTTGAAATCAGTCTCTGAGTTGTCAGAGGATGAATCGTCCTCGTATACAGAGGTTGAGTCAATTCTTTCAATAGAGGCTGGATTTTCTGAGCATGTATCGTACGAGCTTTCTTCCTCTGTAGAATAGTTTTCATAGATTGCAGAGGTTTCTAATAAGATTTCTTCAGTGAGAGTTTTATCTATAGAAGATGTACAGAAATTTTCTAAAACGCTTGATTTCCATATTTCCAAAATTTCTTTTTCAATTAAATTTTTAAAGTTTTCTTCTGAAAAAATGGGTTTAAACTCAGGAGATTCTGCTGATAATTTCTTTTCAACGTTTATCAAACAGACAAAATCAACCTGTGTTTGGGTCTCTGGTTTACCAAATTTGAAGATACCAATCTGATCTTGTGTTTTCAGATATTTCTTTGGTTTGATACCTCTATTGACAGAGGTTGAAGATGATGAGTCTGTGTTTTCAAACCACACGTTAATCATCTTCTTATGTTTCTTCAAGTAAGGATCCACAAAGATTTTCGCCCGTTTGCTTACAGAGATTAGATTTGGAAAATCTGGTTTGTTTGTTTTTCCAATCACAAATAACGAGGACAGAGGTTTGTTTCTTTTGCCTTCTACACCTAGGGTGATATCATCATACCCTATACCTCGTCTCCCTATTTGTGAGTTTAGTTTTTCATAAACTTTCTGTGCATCTTTATAGTTTTTAAGCAAAACCTCTCTTCTGAGTAAATCTTGCCATAATACCTCTCTTTCTCTTTGAAAGTATTCTTTAAGAGCTCTTATGTCAGTAGTTTCGCTCCTTGAAACTGAAAGTTCTTTTGTTTTATCTTTTAAAGTATTGGTTAATTCAGAAATTTGTTTTTTTTAAAGGATCTAGAGTTTTGTTCCAATTCTTTTTCTATTCTCTCTTTTTCCTCAAAAATCTTTGCTTTTTCTTGAGTGAGAAGCCGTACTTCTCTCTCATTGAAAGCGAGTCTTTTCTGAATACTTTGATTTATCTCTTTCAGTTCAATTAATTCAATGTTAATTCTAAGTGTATTATCATCTACAGAGGTAATACAAGAGTTGGAATTTGAAGTAGATACCTCAGAGTCAGTGCAGGAGTCGACTTCTGCCATGCCACAGAAGAGGGCATTGGCGGTATGTTCATCGTCAGAAGTAGAGTCTGACTGGAAGTCTTCTGTGTTCTCCTCAGAATGTCCTTTTGCCATTAAGGATTTTTGAGCATAATATTCGGCTTTCTTTTTGTAGAAGGCAGAGTCCCTCTGTGGGCGATTTGATCTGCTTCTGTATTCATTCGCAAAATGGCCTGGTTTTCCGCAGTTAAAACACCCTTGAGGAGTGTTTCATGTTCGATCATTGGACTTCTGTAGGTCTCCGCCTTTCTCTGATCTACATTCATTTGCATAGTGACCAGGTTTGCCGCACTTGTAGCATTCTTGCTGCGTGTGGCTTACCGAGTCATCTGACCTCTG
The DNA here is from genome assembly GCA_033807775.1 of Saussurea involucrata. NCBI lineage: Eukaryota > Viridiplantae > Streptophyta > Magnoliopsida > Asterales > Asteraceae > Saussurea > Saussurea involucrata. The sequence goes on along the minus strand of CM066320.1, from coordinate 61,005,373 downwards.
TCGGTCATTCCCTCTGTAATTTCTATCGCTTGACCTCTGTCGGCCACTTGATTCTTCTCTTCTTCTGTCATCTCTTCTGTTGTCTCTTCTGTCATCCTGGTTGTCTCTATCATATCTTTCATTTCCGGAACCTCTTCTGTTTCCTCTGAACTCTTTTGTCAATAGAGCTAAAGATTTAGCTAGTGACGCAAGAGTTATTTCCTTTTCTGCTTGCTCTTCTTCTTCACTGTCAATTATCACCATCTTCTTCTTCTCCTTCTTCTTCTCCTCTGTGGCTTTATCATTTCTTGGTCTCTGTGCATCCTCTTTAGTTTTACTAACCAATGCATATGGTGCAATGGTTAGTGTTTTAGCCTGTGCTATCTGAGGTTCTTGTGCGGCTAATGTTCCGTAAAGATCAGAGAGAGTCCAGGTGTCTAGATCCTGATTTGTCTGTAGGGACATAGACAGCTGGAGCCATTCTTCATTTAGACTTTTTAAAAACATGACATTGTTTTCTTCAGAAGTTCTGTCAATGCCTGATTTTCTGCACTTGTTGATTAGAGAGTTGAATCTGTCGTATGTTGTTTGCAGAGATTCTGTTGCAGAGGCTCTGAATGCATGATATTCATTGATGTACTGTGCTCTTCGGTTTTTTTGTGTTTTAGCACCTCCTTCCAACTGTCTTTCCAGTTCTTTCCACAGATCATGCGCTGTTTCACATGAATCCAAGGATTGAAAGAGTTCGTTGGGTATTGCCATAATTAATGTCCTCTTGGTTTTCTGAGCAACTTCATCTTCTGCTTTATCTTCGGTTGACCACTCCCCTTTTGGCTTTGGTTTTTGATGTTCGGGAATTTCGGCAGATTCAGCAGTAGCAGGTATACGAGGTACTACTGTCATGGGAATAGGAGGAGGATTGTACAGATATTGTACTTGATTTTTTTCAGTGCCCTCGAAAAAATGGACCATTCTTATTTTCCACTGAGGATACTCATCTCGAAGGAGAGTAGGAGGTTTAGTGAGAGAACCAGTAGTAAAGAAATTATTTGTATTTGTCATTTGAAGATTTTAGAAAGAAAGTATGACTAAAGAGTTACTTCGATGAGCTTGAAGATTTTCTGGGTTTAAGCAGTTTCTAGACACAATTTTAAATCTCAATAATATCTATCACGAGTCTTGATAAGTGGATCACTTGATATTGAAAATCAAGGAAGGCTCTGATACCAATTGTTGGTTCCCAGATACACTTAATCAAGATTAACAATCTATTAGTGGAGTTTAGAGTTTGATGCGGAAGCGTATTAAAATAACAGATATGTTTGATAGATATTAAAACGCACATATATAAAGAAAACAGTAAAGAATGAAAAGGATTTCTTGAACAGTTACTGCTATTCAATATATAATAACAACACGAAGAACAGATTAAGAACTGTTGGTGTGTGTGAGAATATAACACTCAGATATTTGACGATAAAGCTTGAGAGTATTAGTGATTCCTTGTGTATTCGTCCTTAGGAAGATCTCAACATGAGACTTCCTTTTATACTACTCTTAGAAGACTATGAAGTAGGTCACTGTTCCTTTTACGGCATGAATAGTAAACTGGATGGTGTGAACAGTGGACTGGATGGTGTGAGAAGTTGTTTGAGCCATGCGCATTTAATGGAGCAGGTGTACTTTTGGTAAATGCATTAAATAGCGCAGACGTCTATTTTGTACCTTGCCCTATTGAGTCCACTCAGAGCTTGACACGTGTTTTGATAGTACTTTTTCATGCAAGTTGATGAACGTATTCAGTAATATCTTCCAAGTCTTCATTGAGGACCACAGAGGCTCTGTAATGAATTACAGAGGTTCTGCGGTCTGGTCCTCTGTGGAGCAGTCTTCGCCGGATTCCGAGTCTGGTCTTCTTTGTGTGTATGACAGAGCTTCTGTAGGAAGCCTCTGCTGCTTCTATAGCTTCTTGACCTTGATTTCTCGGTAATGTCGGCAGAGCCTCTGTAAGAGGCTTTCTTCACTTAGCCTATTTTTCACTACTTCTAAATACTTCTATGATTAGGAAGATTGAAGCTAACAACCCTTCTTTGTTGAGTTGGGATAGGAGAAGGAGGAGGAATATCCATAGCAGAAGAAACCAAATCGATCTGAGAGTTTATAATTTTCTCGACATGGCTCTTATATTGTGAGCGAGATCGCTGAATGGCTATTCGCATCTCTAACCATTCAGAGAACCCGTACTTATTGATCGTAGCAGCATAGATGTGTTGTTTTGTACCATCTTCTCTGAATATGTCAACTTCAACGACTATAACGTCTATGAACGTTTTTCCCTTGATGAGTACCTTGTTGATTCTGGATGGCCGATATCGATAGTTCTGTCTTTCTTTGCACCATTCCAAAGTAGAATCACATACCTTGGTCTTTTCTTCAACGATCTTCTGGGCGTCTTCCCATAACTGACGTTGGACTTCAATGGGAGTTTTTTTCAATTCAGGGTCTTTCACCGATTGTTGGGCAAACTGGATGGTGAGGGCCTTATCTTTTTCTTCAGCTTCCTTTCGTTCGGCGAGTAACCTTTCAGCTCTGAGGTGATCAGCGAATTCTTTCTTTGAAAGTCTGAACTTAGGAGCAGGAACTTTGTCACGAGGAAGGATGATTCGTTGATCCTCGATCTCTAGCAATAAGATATGAATGTAGTGAGAGAGAATCTAGAGAGCAAATATGTCATCCATGTATTGAGCTCAAAGGATTACAAAAGGTTTCTAAAAGATTACAAAAGCTTACTAAAGTGTTTCTTACAAATGAACTAGACAAGCCTATTTATACCCATGACATACAAGGTATAAAGGCAATCACAACTAATACAGTACATTGACTTTACAGTAAATCTTGAATACAACAATGCTCTAACACTCTTCACTTAGCGTTTGAGGAGCTAAGGAAGGTCTGTTTTGGTGAGAGAGAAGTTGTTCTTCAGGTTCATCAGTCTCAGTGGTTAAATCCAAGACTGGGATTATTTCTTCAGCAGTAGGAGCTGGAATTATTGTTGATGAAGTTGCAGTCGTTGGAACTTCAGCTGGATCCTTAAACAGGGGAGGGGACTAGCTGAAACACATCGATCGTATAAATGAGATCATTTTGGGAGGAAAGAGATATAGAAAAGAATGGGGTTTAAGTGTATAGAGGTTTTATGGAGAGGAGGACTAAGATTGAGAAGGGATAGAGGAGGGATGCAGAGTAAGGGAATAAGAGATATTGTACCTGACAAACTGGCTTTATCTGAAGGATTGACAGATTGCCTTCTGCAGCGAGGCCTTTGTTCTTGCCTTTATCAGCTTCTGTTGCTGCAGGTTTTGTCTTGGTCGTCTCCCCTAATGGTTCATTTATCAAAATCCCTTTCACATGGACCTTCTTGGGCTCAACAAAGAAGAATTCATCATCATCATCGTCATCGTCATTATTATTTTTTAGGGATGATGATGGTTCATCATCAGCGATGTCGATGGGTTCGTCGTCTTCAGCTTCTTCTTCAGATTCGACCTCGTCAGCATAAGGAATAGTAACATCAGCAACAGCTTCATCATGTTGCTCTTCGAGTTGCTCCCCCTCAGATACAGAGGGAGGTTTCTCGGTTCCCTCAGGGTTTTCAACTCCCTGAGGTTGTCCAGTACAAGTAGCAGCAGCAGCTGTTTCATTTGTCTCCCCCTCAACATTATGGGGAAGACCTTCATCGTTCTTCTCCCCCTCTTCCACATGATGAGTGGGGGAGGTAATTGGGCTAATAGCAGTATCAGCATGAGAGTCACTGTCTTCTAGGACAGTGATTCCCACGTAGGTTTCCATCACTGCTATTCTGTCTTCTAGCCCAGAAATAGCAAGATTGAGGCTTTGAAGATCCTCTCGATCAGCTTGAGTGAAGTGAGACGGAGCACAAGTTGGGGCGTTCAGGCGATCGAGTACTTGTTGAAGAAGATCTTTGACCGTGGAGACCTCAGTCTTGATCGTGGAGACCTCAGTCTGGATCGTGGAGACCTCACCCTTAAGAGAACCAACCTCTGTCTTCAATGATGTGACTTCATTGGACAGAGTGGTGAAGTTTGTTGCGAGGCTGGTGTTGGTGAGGTTGAGATCGTTTCCTATTGAGGAGTTGGCACAGAGAGTAGTAGCAAATTGACCAATGCTGCCTTCTACCTTCTCCAGATCAGCACTGGAGGCTTTCTTATCAACCACATCAGTCAGTCTTTTGAGATTCTCTCCAGCGTCTGTAACCGCTGTAGAGTTGGTGGAGAGAGTGGTGTTGTAAGTCCACCTTTGTCCCCAGATCTTTCAGGGAGTGTTGAATATCTCCCAAATTAGGACCTGTAACAGTAAATAACTTGTGAACAGAGGAAAGCTCAGAAGTTTGGGGTTGAGGGAGAGGAATGTGTATGGTTTTGTGTATACCTGCAGGCAGGTTGGCGAAGTTGTCTAAACCTCGTAGACCTGAGTAGTGTTCCATGTCGCCTTCGAGAGTGCCTTGGCGCATGGAGATGCCTGCAGATCCTAAGTTTACATCCATCATCATGTGTAGAGTATCAGCAGCTGAATCATGTATGATGACGGGCGTTCCAGAGAACGAGGGGAAAATTGGAGGAGTGTCCAAAGATTGAGTTGGAGGAACAACGGTTGAGAAGAGGGATTTGGTGCGGGGTTCAGCGATGGATTCGCTGAGAAATACTTCTTCAGTCCTTAGAGGGGCTGAAGGAGGTGGGTTCAGTTCCAGGATTATAACCTCATCGTTTAGAGACGCTGAAGTTGGGATAGAAGGGGTGGCTTTATCAGCTCTGGCAGAGCATACCACGAATTCATCTAGCGTAGTCTGTTGAGAGTCAGACGCTAGGTCTTCAGCCGTTGATGGCTTGGAGGGTTACTCCTTGGTTTTTTTGATCCTTTCGGATTCATGTTGGGAAGTAGAGTGTTTCCTTTTACGAGAAGGAGTGGAGGGTGCAGCGTGGGTATCAGCGGTAGAGAGACGTACCTCGTTTGGCATGGGGCTGAAGTCGAGCACCTTAAGGCCAACCTAAGAGAGTCTCAGATCACCCTCTTTTGGGTATTTGTCCCCGAGTCCTTTTAGAAAGACGGCGCTGATGAACCGGGGGTATGGAACGCATGTTGGTCTGTCATCCATATCCACCTTGAACGCCAAATCGTCATAGATGATCGACGCCCATTCAACATGGAGACCTTTCATCAATGCATATCCCATTGCTTGCTGAGGTTGTGTGGCTTGGTCAGGGGAGCCGGTTTTCGCTGTCATGCAGCTTATCAGGTGAGAGAAGATGAAGTTCATCTCGCTGGGCATTTTGGACTTTTTGTTTGCTGTCAGCTTCTTCTCGGGTTTTTCATCTCTCCCTGTTTCCCATACGTACTTCATTGCATCAAAGAATGCAATGATTGTTTCCCTATTAGCATGGTTTTTGGGATTTGGGAGAGGAACAAAACGTTTTTCTTTGGTAGTGGCTGGGAGGAATAGTGCACGCCTGATAATAGCAGGGTTGATTTTGGTGGTGCCAAATTTGGTGTCACATAGGATGGTATCAACGAGTTTCGTTGGGTCTTTGGGTGAAGTAACCTGAGCTCGTCTGGAAGTATACCAGAACTGAGCTAAAAGGAATTTATGGGCAGGGGGCGCAGTAGTTAGGGCTGTAGATAAGCAGCAGGTTTTGAGAAAATTCACAGCATCATCCAGATGTGTGACTTGCTTTTTCGGAGGAAAATCGAAAAGCGCATAGTGGTTGTTGTGTTGGAATGTAACCTTCTCAAGTTTGAACTTGACCTGAGGATCCTTGGTGAGAACCACTTTCTCAGCAGTAGTGGGGGACTTAGAAGAAGAAGCGTCAGTAGTAGATGCCATTTATGTGTAACACATAAAACCACGAAGAAGATGAACAAAAAAAATCTCTTAATGTGGAAAGATTTTCCAATAAGATGTTTTCGAATTTTGTCCATTTCATTCAGACAAAAGATGCCTTAATGAAGATTAGGGCTTTTCTTGTTTTGAAAAAGAAATACAAAACAAAGAGAGTATGTGTTTTCCAGTTTCTGTTTGAAGAAGAGATTCTGGAAAAACATACGAAGAACAAGTTTAAGATTTTTGTTTTAAACTTGAAGAACAACCATGAAGATTGTGTTCATAAAATCATGAGAAGAAAATGATTTCATTTTAAAAAGGTTTCTTTTGTTTGATCTGTTAAAAACAAGAATAAGATCAAAAACAAGTTAAAAGATAAATAATAAGAATATTAACCTTTGTTGTCGAAGAAGAAGATGAACAGTTTCTGGAAACTAGAGTTCAAAATGCAACAGTAATTCTTTTCTTGAAGAAGAAGTTGTTCGCGTAAAGGAAAAATATAAACTCGAATGGGTTTATATTGTGAGACTAGAGAGAGAAAAACTGTGAGCGGAAAACGTTTTTCATGATGACACGGACACGTGTTTGCATTTGATTGGACGAGAAAACGAAACGTGCAAACGTGTGTCAGAAAAAGAATGTGCCAGGGTTTATCCGTTTGATTACGTCACAAACGTCCTTTCATATTTTAGGATGTCTCTGAGGTTTTTGAAAACACAGGGACGTTTTGAAAATACGAAGCACTGAATAGAAGTATCAGTGTTGGTTTTAGAAATTTCAAAATATCACTAAAAGGAAGAGATATTCAGTGATGCAATTTGTTTTGAAATCTTGCATTTCTAGGCGATCGTCAGCGAGCAAGAGACAACGTACCTTGATATCAGCGAATCAATTTTGTTTAGAGAGTAGATGATAGAATGGGTTATATAAGTTGGTTTTATCCTATCGCTGATCAAATGTGAACCGCTGAAGATTTTACTCTTCTAAGTTCATCATTCCAAGCTCGCTGATGAGAAAGTTGAATCTTGTCTCATCAAGAGGCTTGGTGAACAGATCAACTAACTGAAAATCAGTTGGGATAAAATGAAGTTCTATATCACCATTCATCACATGATCTCTGATAAAATGATACCTGATTTCGATGTGTTTGGTCTTTGAGTGTAGTACTGGATTATTGGCTATAGCGATGGCACTTGTGCTGTCGCAATAGATTGGAATCTTTGAGAGCTGAAGGTCATAGTCCAATAGTTGATTTCTCATCCACAAGACCTGAGAACAACAGCTTCCAGCGGCTACATACTCAGCTTCAGCGGTTGAGGTGGACATTGAGTTTTGCTTCTTACTTGTCCAACTCACCAGCTTTCCACCCAGGAGCTGACAGCGTCCTGTGGTGCTTTTCCTAACCAATTTGCAACCTACAAAATCACTATCTGAATAGGCGATTAGATCAAACCTTGTGTCTTTGGGATACCAAATACCTAGGTTAGGAGTACCCTTAAGGTAACGAAAGATTCGCTTTACATTGATCATATGAGATTCCTTAGGTTCAGCTTGATATCGTGCACACAAACAGGCTGCGTACATAATATCAGGTTCAGAAGCAGGCATAGTGTTTAAAGGAACAACTGAGGCCCATGATGTTTCAGCTTCACTAGTCTGCATGCTTGGGATGATAGTGGGACCATCATCTTCAGCAGGATGAGTATGAGATGGAGGAATGGGAATGTCTTCTGAATCACCAAGATGAGAAAACATCCATTGATTCAGTTCTTCAGTATCAACAGAAGGTCTTGAATTCGCTGAACAGATTCGTCAAAAGTGACGTGAATAGTTTTTTCAACAGTCTGTCTTCTTCGATTGAAGACTCTAAAGGCTTTGGAGATTGAAGAATATCCAAGAAAGATTCCAGCATCAGCCTTAGGATCAAACTTTCCAAGGGCATCTCTGTTGTTCAGTATGAAACACTGACATCCAAAGATGTGAAGAAAGCTAATTGAAGTCTTTCTCCCATGAAAAAGTTCATAGGTTGTCTTCTTGAATCTTTTGACGATCAGCGACCTGTTTTGAGTGAAACAAGCAGTGTTGGCAGCTTCTGCCCAAAACTGAGTAGGCAGGTGAGAATCGCTGAGCATTGAACGTGCGGCTTCAATGATAGTTCTATTTTTTCTTTCAGCGACTCCATTTTATTGCGGTGTTCTCACTGAAGAAAAGTTGTAAGAAATACCCTTACTCTCAAAGAAGGAATCAAGAGAACTGTTTTTGAATTCAGTCCCATGATCACTCCTTATTGAGCGAACGGTCATGTTGTTCAGGACTTCCATTTTCCTGACAAAGGTGATGAGTTCTTCAGGGGTGTCACTCTTAGAACGGAGAAACATTACCCAGGTATAGAGAGAGAATTCATCAACTATGACCAATGTATATTTCTTTCCAGCGATGGATTGTTTGTTAACAGGGCCAAACAAATCCATATGGAGAAGTTGTAGAGGAGATGACACTGAGAAGACTTTCTTTGACTTGAAGCTTGCTTTGGTCTGTTTTCCTTTCTCACACGCTGAACATAAGGACTCTTTGGCGTTTTAGTGTTGAGGTAGACCAGTGACCAACTCTTTAGAAGAAAGAGCATTCAGTGTCTTGAAGTTGAGATATGAGAGCCTCTTATGCCATAGCCAGTTGACATCAGATGAGGCTTTTGAGAAGAAACAGGAGTTCTCAGTGGTTGTAGAGTCCATGTTTATAACGTAAACATTTTCTAAACGATAACCGCTGAGAGCTATCTTCTCCTTCTTGTCAGCGACAAAGCAGGATTCCTTGATGAAAATCACTTTGTTATCCATGTCGCATAGCTGACTGATGCTTAGAAGATTATGCTTCAATCCTTCAACATATGCGACCCTTCTGAAGGTGGTTGTACCATTAGATAGTATACCAAACCCTCGGGTATGTCCTTTTTCGTTTCCACCGAAGGTCACTGGGGGACCCTTCTCTTCCTTATACTCAGTGAGCAGGTTCTTCTTACCAGTCATGTGTCTAGAGCATCCGCTATCGAGATACCAAATACCCTTCTTAATCTTCAAACAAAGGAAGATTAGTTCGACTTAGGCACCCATTTCATTTTGGGATTAGATTTGTCAGTGGTGGTAGAGGAAGTGGAAGGTTCATCAATCTTCGCAGCATTTGAAGATTCAGCTTTGTCAGTTTTCACTTTGGTTAATTTCTTAACCTCAGTTGTCTTCTTTGCTTTGGGAGCATTGATCTTCACGTTAGCTATCTTTTCAGCTTTGGTGGCTGTGGGGCACTTACTAGCAATATGATTGGTAAGTCCACAGTGATAACATTTTCTATAACTAAAAGTAGCTTTAGGATCCTTTGCATGCTTAGCCGTTAATTTTAAATGAGCAGGGCCATCGCCAAGTATACCTTTGGCATTGGAAATGAGAGGAACGATCAGTTCTTCAGATTTATTACCAATAATATCCACTTTAATTCTAGGAGTGGATCACTGAATAAATCCAGGGATCTTGTTCATAGAGTTAAAGGGATGGGTCACTGAAGCTTTAGAAGAATTCAGCTTCGGTACGAAGGTACCCATCTGAGATTTTGGATAAACAATTTTCTGTTTACAAAGGTAGACATTTCCTCAGGGATAGGAGTTTTTGAAGAGGAACACTGAGAAGATGAAGTGTCAGGGATAGAAGAGACAAACATTCCAAACTTAAGCATGGAATGATCAGTGGTTGGTTTTTCAGCGTCAGCTTTATAACCAAGACCACGTTTGTCACTCAGAGGAATCTGAGACTTAATTATCTCAGTGATCGTTGTTGAGGATTTACACCATCCTTCAACATTAGCTTTTTCAGCTTTTAATGCAGAGATAGCTTCTTCGCGTTCGATTTTGACTAGCTGATTTATATGAACTTGATCTTTTAAATCTTCTTCAATTTTAGAAAGCTTTTCTATTTGAAGGTGACAGTTTTTGAGTTGTTCAGCGAGATCAATATTTTGATTTTCAACAACAGTTTTGCCATTCATAGCATCATATAAACTCATAGTCAGGAGATCGATCTTTCGAACACTATCAGCTTCATCAATATCTGAAATATTGGTAAAGAAAGAAGGTGATGCCTTAGTAGCAGAGGTTGAAGCAGAGGGAATGTCAAAATTTTCTTCCTCATCTTCAAGTTTGGCCATGAGACAGAGATTGGCCTCATCATCATCGTCAGAATCAGATGATTCTTCTTCATCAGAAGCAGCCCAATCATAGTCAGCCATCAGGCCTTTGCCTTTCTTCTTAAAACTTTTCATCTTTGCGTACCTTTCTTTCAGCTTTTGATACTTGTCATCTCTAGCCCTGGGGTTAGAGGATTTCTTGGAGAAAGCTGAGGTTCTAGAAACTTTCTTTGACCTGCACTCGCTAGCAAAATGTCCTATCTTTTCACAGTTATAGCAAGTAGCAGTAGCCTTATCAATAGGAGTTGATGATCTTGGCTTGTCAGTAATAGCAACAGGGTTGTTCTTTCTAAAAACTTTCTTTTTGGCGAATCTCCTGAATTTATTAGAAAGGAGAGCCATAGATTCATCAAGATCTGAAGAGTCAGGATCTGATGATCATTCAGAGTTAGTCTCCAACTCAGTGATAGTATCAGTGGATCGCTGAGTGGAAGGTGACTCAGAGATTAAAGCAACAGGGGTGCTTTTGGAATCTTTTACAAGATTCTTCTTAAGATGACTCGATTGCTCATGATTAAGCATCGTGCCATATAAGGTAGAAAGAGTCATAGATTTAAGATCCTTTGACAGCTTGAGACACATTGAATAACTTTCCCAACTTTCAGGTAAACATTCTAAGAACTTTGTCAGAACTTTAAAGTTAGAATATTCCTTACCAACGGTTTTCAGATCTATTATTAAACAGTTAAACCGCTGATGTACTTCAAAGAGAGATTCATTCTTACCACAAATGAAGCTTTCATATTGTCTTACCAGGTTGATCTTTCGTGAGTCCTGGACTTCAGACGTACCTTCATATTGAACACAGATTGTGTCCCACATGGCTTTGGAGGTTTTCAGGTTCATGACGGAATGGTAGACTTCGTCAGGAAGAGCCATGAAAAGAATGGATCTGGCTTTGGTGTCGATAGCCACTTTCTTCTTATCTTCATCAGTCCACATATGAATTTCCTTGGGAATCAATCTTTCAGGAATGGCCGCTCTATCAGCAATGCCTGGAACTTCAGGATCAATTCTTACAGGAATATATGGGCCATTTTCGATGTAGTAAGGCATAGTACGGTCTACACCTTCTAAGAAGAGTATCATCCTATTTTTTCATAGATTGAAGTTATCTTTGGAAAATCTGGGAGGTTTTGCCAGAGAACAATTATCAATATAGTTTGTGTTTGTGTTGGTAGACATTATGAGAAATAGCAAGGAAGAGAAAAGATTAGTATAAGCAAGATCTTGTTTATGAGATTAAACAAACTTGCTCTGATACCACTTGTTGGTCCCGGAGGGGTTATACAAGTTTGTAGAAGGGGGGTTGAATACAAACACCCAGATTTTACTTTTCTAAATTGTTTATTGATATTTATCAAATAATTTACAACTTGTTGCGGAACAAGATTAAGGACTAAGCCTAATCTAAACAAGTTAAGAACACTAAGTTTCTTGCACTAGAATTAAGACAGAAAGGAGATAAGAATATTAAAGATAAATATTCTAACACTAAGAGAGAGAGAAGAAGATGGCCGAGCACTTCATTTCTGAAGTAGGGTTCTCCTTATATACTGCATGAATTTAATGCAAAGCAGTATTACTTTACACGTGGCAGCAGCTGATTGGTTGTATGGTTTGACCTTTGTAGACAATCTTAGTAGCCGCATGATGTACAGTGTAGAATCAGAGTTGGTTGTACGATCCTAGACAGAAGGGATGTCCTTTCTGACTTTATCGTACGGAGACGTGCAAGGGGGAAAGACAAAAGTAACTTGTAGAGTAAACCTTATGATCAGCGTTCGTTGAACAGTACTTTATCAGTGAGTGAGTGGACAAATCTTTGCTTCGCTGATATCCGTATTAGTTCATTAGTAGACTTGTCGCTGGTTCTTGGCTTGATCTTCGACTTCAGCGTAGAACATATGTTGACATGAAACTTGTCTTCATGGATCATAAGTAAACAACTAAACTATAAGCGATCACCAATAGGACTTAACAGGCTCAGAGCTCTATTGATGAACAGTGTTCGTTGAATGCTAAGATTAAAGAACATGAGTTTCCTATCAACGGTACTGTAGAGACATAGTACTTATCAGCGATAGTGAAACTCTAATACATATTGTTTACTTACAATTTTCACTAAGTGTTTCTTAAAGAGTCATTATCAAATCACTGAGGGTTTGGATCAATAAATTTGAATACAAGTTGTGACTCAATTCACCCAACACTTCAAATTAGAATCTGATTCAAAACCTAATAGGAAACCACACTTTACTCATCCCATCAATCTTAATCAGTTATAATCAAAATAGAACATCAATTTCTTACTAACACGAAGAGGTTAGACTTCCCGTGCTTCAACCGACTTCCAGGAAACAAGTGAGATAAATCTAAATAACTCAGCCGACTTAACCATTTTATACACACTCAACTATCAACTAATGACCAAATTCACCCTGAAGTATTATAATTCACAAATAGTCCAAATCTTAGACTAATTTACAATTCGACCCCATTCATATTAAATATAATATAATGGAAATTCAAGGTGTTACAAATCTTCCCAACTTGAAAATGATTTCGTCCCCAAAATCAAGGTCAGTTAAATAGATGAGGATATCCATTTTCATATCCTTTTTAGTCTCCCAAGTCACTTTGACACCTCTATGGTGTTTCCATGGAGATACTTTAAACGCTACTTGCTCCCCAACTTGGAAACAACATAAAATTCTATTGGTCTCCTTTGGTAATTTGTCGAAGCCCCACTTGTCCAGCCTCTATTCCTTGACAAGAACCCAAAACCGAAATTTCCAGTAATCTTATTTCTAAGACGCCGTTTCCAAGAGACAAACTAGTCCAGAATCGGGTTGGGTCACAAGCATCATTGAAAACTATTCTTTTGATTTAGATCAATAATGGATCTGGCTGCCCACGTTATCTGTTACTTGGTACCAGTTCATCGTCAAGAACACATCACCGCACTAGAAATTTTCATCTGAAGAGCTCGTTAAACAAAATAATTAGATAATTGATAAATTATCCCACTCTCACTCAGAAATTTCCAAGGGTTGTAAACTCTCCTTTTCTATATCAACTATTAAAGCATCATTCAAAATAGTAACTGGTATAGCTAACTTTAATAAAAGATTATAGTACAATAGACAAGATAGCACACTAATACATAATATACACGCATGTATATAATTAACAAGAAATATATCAAAAGTACACCCGCCGATTCCTTAGTTCCTTCCGCCATCATGTAAAATACTCACCTCGTTGGTCTTGGGATATTGAGTTTCTTCTCATGATTTCCGCTCTTCTTGAGCTTTGGGCAATCCCTTCGAAAATGACAGGCCTGTTTGCACTCAAAACATGTAGGTCCTTGGATGGGATAATTCCCCATAGTATGACCACTCTTAGCACACTTGAAACATTCTAGCCAAGTCACTCGACACGGACCAAAGTGTTTACTTTTAAATTTCTGGCACCAATTCAGCTCCTGACGAGGCTCAAAATAGGTACTCTCGATATAGGGCTTCGGCCTTTGCGAAGATTCTGATCGACCTTTCCACTTTCTTTTCTCTCCTACTTGAGCTTTCTTAGCTTTACCTTTTGCATAAACCTCTTCTATGATCTTTGCTTCCTCAATTGTCTCTCTCAGAGTCAAAGCTTTAGAATTCCTGACTCTAGACATCATATCAGCTGGTAAGCCTTTCAGATAAGCCTTTATCTTTTCTTTTTCAGTTGGGGCTACATGCCCCACTAAATTTAGTGTCTCCAGGAATGCTTGAGTATATTCTCTTACTGATAAATTCCCTTTCTTAAGCGTTCGGAATTCTTCTTCAATCCGATCCATTTCATTCTCGTTACAGTACTCTTCTAGAATCTTTTTCTTAAACGATTCCCATGTCATAGCATCCAAAACTGGAGCCGTCACCGTCATTGTTACAATGTTCCACCAGGTCAAAGCGTTCTCGCGTAACATCTGAGATTCGAACTTAACCTTCGATTCTTCGTCGCACTCACAAGCTCTAAAAGCATGTTCCATTTCTCTAATCTAATTCATACAAACAATTGGATTATCTGATCCAGCAAACTCTGGTGGCTTACAGCTCAGAAACGTTTTATAAGAACAAACCCTCTCGACTCTCCTATTAACATTTAACATTGTATTAACAGGAGGAGTTACAACACCAATACCTGCCTCCGGTCTTCGTGACTCAGTATTTCAATCATATAACGCTTTCATAAACATCTCTTGTTGCTGTGCCAGTGCCGTATTCATCATTTGCATCATATTTTCCATCATTCTGGATTCTATAATAGATTCCGTCGTCACCGGGTTAGAGGTACCGACATTTCTTCTTTGTACTTGACTTCCCCCTTCTCCCAAGATAGATGGTCTTGGCGGGCTCTCCGCAACTTCGTTGGCCACCCTATCTTCCGAAGAAGTAGGAGATCGATTTGGTGTATTCGCCATCGTATTCTGAGATATACAACAGATAACCATAAGAATGGCTATTCATACTCAAACACAGGAAACGTACTATAACATTCATTAATTGCCATAACAATTTTAGAAACAAGTATGCTTACGTAACAATATATTCATAATAACATTAGCTAATTGGAATTATGAACATATTATACATAAGAATCCTCGTTACCATTATCACAGTTCATGATTCACGTATTTCCGTCGACTCTATGACTATCCCGTCTTGGTACTTCTACCCACATCTCACAAATCATAACTTAATTCATCTCATCTTAAGTCTAGGTATCTCACGATCATACCTAGTTCACTTAAACTACAGCTCTGATACCATATTGAAACACCCTGAAATTCACAATAAATTTAAAACTTAAATTATCATAGTTTTCCACAACAACTTCCAAACTTTCATTTACAACTGAAATATAGTGACAATTTTCATACTTACAAATGAAACACTATAAACGACCAACCATTCTGATCTATGAACACAAAATTAGTTCATAAGGTTATTCACAATATTTCCAAAACCATAGCTCTGGTACTCCTTGACACGTATCCCTGCTTATCCCTTCCCGAGCTAGAACCTGGTAAGAAAATTTAATTGGAAACGATTAGGCTTACGCCTAGTGAGAACATCCAGTTTTTCCAAATCAACACTTTATAAGCTTTGAAACCAAAGTAAGCAAAGCATATAACCAAACCTTATTTGCCACCATCCTTACCGTACACATAACATCCAGGAATCTTACCCGTTTCCTTGAGAATGACAAACACAAAGTAGGTCATAGTCTCATATTCCGGAGCGCCACTATGAATCCCACAGATTCTAGATTATTGCTCTTGTCAAAAAATTACAATTAGCGCCATGCCTATTTCTTGAAGTGGAAGTAGGAATTACCATTAAGCGCCCGACCTATCCCTTACCTTCCAACAGAAATAGGGAATTACGATTAGTGCCCCGCCTATTCCACTATTTCACATCATAATATGAAATGGGAATTACCATTAAGTGACCGGCCTATTCCTCATTTCAATCAACAGGAATTACGATTAGCGCCCCGCCTATTCCACGTTTATCAAATCACACCCTAAATGGGAATTACCTTTAGAGCCCAGCCTATTCCTTATTTATCAAATCCACGAGAATTACGATTAGCACCCCGCCTATTCCACTTTTATCAAATCACACACTAAATGGGAATTACCATTAGAGCCCGACCTACTCCTCATTTATCAAATCCACGGGAATTACGATTAGCGCCCCGCCTATTCCACGTTTTCACATAATACTAGTGCCTATGGATCCATTATACTTACTAGCATACATGCATATTTACTCGAACACACAAAACGTTTCATATCATATTCTCAATTGTCCCCCTTCGGCGACTTAGCACGGGGGTTCCTCTATATCCGGAAACTATATCCGGAAAAATCTCTTATCCGAAACCCAAATCCAGAACTATCCGGAAACTATATCCGGAAAAATCTCTTATCCGGAACCCAAATCCGGAACTATCTAGAAAAGTTGTTCAGAAAAGCCAAATCCGGACTATCATCTGGAATCCGGTAAAACATCTGGACACTCATCCATAATCCGGTACATTCCGGATCCGGTATTCTATCCGGACACCATCCGGAATCCGGTACCAATACGGTACTAAGTCTGGAACTCACTTCGGATCCGGTACGAATCCGGAATCCGGTACGAATCCGGAATCCGGTACGAATCCGGAATCCGGTACCTTCTAGAATCCAGTTGCAAATCCGGATTACTTATCTTCCGTACTATTCAAACTGCACATCGATTTTCAGTTTTAAAACTTATCTCAATCCAAATTCTCAATCGTTTTCATACCAACACATAATTTCCAAAGCGTATATACAATTTTTAAACACTTATTTCATCTTGTTGGTTGCATGGTTTGACCTTTGTAGACAACCTTAGTAGCCGCATGATGTACAGTGTAGAATCAGAGTTGGTTGTACGATCCTAGATAGAAGGGATGTCCTTTCTGACTTTATCGTACGAAGACGTGCAAGGGGGGAAAGACAAAAGTAACTTGTAGAGTAAACCTTATGATCAGCGTTCGTTGAATAGTACTTTATCAGCGAGTGATAAAGCTCAGTGATTGCTAAAGTCTTCTACTTGTAACTTCACGTTGAGTGAACAAATCTTTGCTTCCCTGATATCCGCATCAGTTCAATAGTAGACTTGTCGCTGGTTCTTGGCTTGATCTTCGACTTCAGCGTAGAACATATGTTGACGTGAAACTTGTCTTCAGGGATCATAAGTAATAAACTAAACTATCAGCGATCACCAATATGACTGAACAGGCTCAGAGCTGTATTAATGAACAGTGTTCGCTGAATGCTAAGATTAAAGAACATGAGTTTCCTATTAGCGGTACTGTAGAGACATAGTACCTACCAGCGATAGTGAAACTCTAATACATATTGTTTACTTACAATTTTCACTAAGTGTTTCTTAAAGAGTCATTATCAAATCACTGAGGGTTTGGATCAATAATCTCCCCTATTTGATTATGACATAAAAACTTGATAGGCGGCTATCACCCCCTATATCTAACCGGAAGTGTACGGTGTCAAAATCAAGTAATACGTACGGAAGTACGAGTATCGAATCCACGGGAACTAGGAACTAAGTATCACAATTACTATAATCACTATTAACTGAACTGTCGAAATTGAGATATGGTTGGTATTAAATTAATTAATTGCAATAAGAAAATCACAAATGGAACAGTAGACAACTTGAGGAAAATTCGATAGAGAAAACTGTTGAGGGTTGGAAATCCTTAGGTTTTCACATACGAATATCTGACTTAAAACAATTACCAGTTAATCCCCTTAATGAATACCCAATCTCTAAAATCACCGTTGTTCTCTTTCGAGCAACATCGGGTTTTATTTTAAAAGGGACAAGTTTTATCTTTCGATCTCAACCTATGGATTTCAAAACACATTAAGCACAAGATTCATGTTTGAACGGATAGATTTGATCTCTCGATCTCAACCTAAATGGTTCAATTAGGACTAAGGCGTATTCGGTATATCTCTATCACCAAATTCTCGCCTTAGTAATGCAATTCCTAGTTCTAGCTAACAGTTAATTCTCTCGAACTCAACTGGAAACAACAAAATAATTGAAAGCTAGCTAAACTCTCAAAAGCATTAAGAATCAAATTACATGCATTCATTAAAAAGGAAAACCGATAAACGTTCAAGTCATCTGTTCATATGCTTACAAACCCAATTCAATCCAACCCCCAACATCTAAAATTAGTTCA
Source organism: Saussurea involucrata (assembly GCA_033807775.1). NCBI lineage: Eukaryota > Viridiplantae > Streptophyta > Magnoliopsida > Asterales > Asteraceae > Saussurea > Saussurea involucrata. Next base: position 60,987,471 of record CM066320.1, on the reverse strand, counting down.
TGTTGGTGGTGGACTCAAACATAAGAAAAGGAGATGTGAAAGTATGTGTAAACATGATAAACGTGATTGTAACGAAAGTAATGATGAACTCCCTTCTATCCGATCTAATCCGACTCTCGTTGTGAACTTCTCCTCGATCTGTCCTCTATCGTGGCTCCAAAAGGCGCGAAACGTCTCCAGAAATCGCCCCAAGTCGTCTGCCGTTCGTCGTGTGTGAGTTGCGTATCGAATAATGACCTAAAATCTGGAACAAAAGGCTGAAAATCGCGAAACAGAGGGTTACGCGACCTTCCACACAACTTGCAAGTCGCGTGGAAAGTCGTGCGCTTTCCAGAGCGCTTCTGGGTCGGTTTCTGGTTTGCGGTGCGGGTCCTGGTTCGGGCGCGGGTCTTGGGCTTGGATCTCGGGCTTTTGTTGGCTTCGTTTTGGACTTGTTTTAGGCTCTTTTTAGCTTTTTTTCTCGATGAACGCTGTCTTTTGGATTACCTGTTCATTTCACTAGATAAACCATTAAAAATCCGCTTCTTTGCTTAAATACAAGCCAATCTCATTGGTTTGAGAACCGAAAATAACGCCAAAAAGTGGCGTTATCAACAACCCCAAACCGAGCGTTGCTTGTCCCCAAGCAAATTAGCGACAAAATAGAATAAACGCATATATCAGAGAAATGATAATAACTGCACAACTCCCAATCGGTACCATGTAATGCACTGGTGAATTCCCATACCCGTGAATGCCTATCTCACTCTCGCTTCATTCCTATTCCGTTTGATCTATGACCTTCCATTGTAAGTTGAACTCGTGACTGCTCCGTTTCCATTAAGGTTGTTCTAGGTCCAGACATACTAGGGAAAACATTTCGCCTCGACCCTACCTCATGGGATACTCTCGTTTCACTCGAACCTAGGTTGTCGCACATGTTGTCATGTTTAGGGAGGTTATGTACAAGAATACTCAAAATTCACATGACAACTCTAAAGAAAGACGCACAATTGTCCAAAAATTGATCTCAGAAAGGAATTAAGTAGCAAGACAGGGAGTATCAGTAAGGGTGGTCGTATACGCTAATCACATTTTTCAAAAGATCATCCAGGTCTTTACAGGGGTTGTAACGGGGCTAGGGTTATGGCTAAGAAACGAAGGGTATAGAGGAACAAAAATCCTCGGTGTGTCATTCATTAACAGTTCTGAACTTTTCTGGTTTTGATTCTATCACTCGGCCCTCTTTGTCACTATTGGAGTCGCTTTGACTCTCTTATTTTCTGCTGTACTTGCTATCAATATCTAAACTAGTTTTTTTTTTGGTCCTCTTTATTCAACTTGGGGCTGCCTTGGCCCTCTTTTCTATTTATTTTCATAACTGGCTTGTATTGCTTTGGATTGACACACTTTCGGATAGGGGTGGCTAAGGCTTTCGGCTTGGGTTTAAAGGTGGGTTTAGAAATGAAAAAGGCGAGTGTTTGGCTACAAAGGGGGTTATGGTTACACACATATGGGTGAAAAGGTACGATAGCTAAAAACAGGGTTAAAGATACACACAATGCCTGGAATCACATCTTAAGGTCCACACGATTTGGTCTACTATACCCTTTCCCAATATCCCGATGGTTGTCTTTGCTACTCAATGCAATAATATAGCGAGATCATTCTATATTCACGACAAGAAACTTGAAAAAGTGTATACGATTTTCGTGTAAGAATCCCTCGATATGAACAACGTCTTTAAGGCTCAAAACTCACTAATGGGTGGTCTCCACTAATGTCCCTAGTCATGTCCTTTCCCGGTCCTTCTGATAAATCCCAAATCTCTAGCAATAAGATATGAATGTAGTGAGAGAGAATCTAGAGAGCAAATATGTCATCCATGTATTGAGCTCAAAGGATTACAAAAGGTTTCTAAAAGATTACAAAAGCTTTCTCGAGTGTTTTTTAACAAATGAACTAGACAAGCCTATTTATACCCATGACATACAAGGTATAAAGGCATTCACAATACTGTATAGACTCATACAGTACATTGACTTTACAGTAAATCTTGAATACAACAATGCTCTAACAATCTCCCCCTTTGGATTCAAGATTTAAAAAATTTGACAGCAGTCTTCAGCTCTTTGTAAAGTCAATCTTCTCAAACAGATACTCTATCAAACCATCTTCAAATAGCTTTATCTCCACTAGTTCACGGCGAACTATATGCTTTGACACTCTTTAAGAACTCAGCTTTGAAGAATCTTCAGACAAACATGAAAAGTCATTGTCTTTTTCTTTGAAAAGTCAATCTTCTTCAATAAAATCTTCAACAGATTGTCTTCAAGTCTTGAACATGAAATTCCGATCTTTGTATAAAACCATCAATTCGGAACAAGATAAATCAGAAACGATTAGAGTTTGGATCAGAAAGATGTGAAACCATCCACATTGTTGAACTTTTAGGTGTAAGCGCATTCCGATAACCACTCAGAACTAAGATAGCCAAATTCAGCAACATTTGGACTTCACATGATCCTTCTCCCCAATCTTCAGTCTTTGTTCACGAATCTTTGACTTGAAATATCTTTGATTTGAAAGCTCTTTGACATGAAATTGAAATTAAACTTTTCTCCCCCTTTTTCGATGATGGTGAGCATCGAAAACCATTTTCAATTTCAGTTGTGTCTTTGAGTATTACTAACAATCTCCTCCTTAGTGGATAAACTTGCTCCCCCTCAAAATAAGAATTTTGGAGCAATTTGTTTTCTCCCCCTGAAAGTATGCATATATTTCAATAACGTACAGTATTTGAAATTGTAGCACAAATTTTAAAACAAATTTACACAAGGAAAATAAAATTCATTGAACTTCATTTTATAACTACTAACATTTGATCATTTGAAAGCTTTACAAAAGAAATTCAACTTAATGAAATTTAACAGATTTTTCAATCAAATGAAATCAAATGCATGTGTTTGGATTCAAGAACAAGTCATCATTGTATATCAAGTTAAAAAATATTCTAAAACATATAAGAATATTTTGCTCTACTCACACTATTTGTCCAAAATCAGAATTTTCACAAATTTACGGGTTTATCGCGACTTTGTATTTTCCCAAGTTTCAAGAGATGTGTGCTCATTGGCATCTTTTCTTTTGTGCTCATTGGCATCTTTTGATTTGTGCACATTGGCATCTTTTGATTTTGTGCTCATTGGCATCTTTTGATCAAAAAGTTTAGTAAGAATAAGATACACCGTTAAACATGACTTTCTATCTGGTTCTATAGCAGGATTTGGGTCAGCAGATCCCAGACCAGTTGGCCTTAGGTGCTAGGTGTCAAGCACCCCTTAGAACTTAATTTCCCAAACCAGAAAGGCCACATCGATATATCTTAAACCCATTTGTACCAGTAAAACATGGCTTTCTATCTGGTTCTATTGCAGGATTTGGGTCAGCCGATCCCAGACCAGTTGATCTTAGGGACTAGGTGTCGAGCACCCCTTAGGACTTACTCTCCCAAACCAGAAAGGCCACAGGCACAAACTTTCAAACTAAATGATATTCTATATAAGTTCGAATTTCCATCACAAAATATGAATGATATCTCAATCACTTGGTTCTTAATCATAGTGCTTCCCCCATATTTTCGTTTCCATTCATCATTCTGATAAATAGGCTTTTTGAGCATTATATTCTATATAAGTCCAGATTCACATATCTTTGAGCATTCAGCATAATTTCATTCATGTTTTGCTGACCTTTCGATTTATTTTAGAGGTGAAAATTGAAGCAAATCTAACTCAGATAGTACAAAGTTTCTTGTAAAATCATCTTTTAGCACACATTTAATTCATTGAATGAAAATTGAAAATTTCATCTTATTGAATTAAATTTGTAAAGTTTCAAGTTTTCAAATCAGTAGAAACAAATATAATCCAATGTTACCTTTTGCCACTTGTTCCTTGAAACAAAAATATATAGCAGTTAAGGATATTACCTGAGAAGTGTGAGTTCTAAACTGATTTGTTTGGAAGTCTTAGTCTTTAAAGTACGGGTCCTGAACTGAGTTGTTCAGAAGCCATAGTCTTTGAAGAACAGGTTTTGAACTGATTTGTCCAAAAGCCATTGACGTTGAAATCCGGGTTCTAAACTGATGTGTTTAGAAACCATTATCGTTGAATCACGAGTTTTGAACTGATATGTTCAAAAGCCATTGATATTTGTCTCCCCCTTAATGGTACAAATATTTTTCAAAAAATACGCCGCTTCTCTTCTGTTTTCAGTCATGTGTGTGGTATGTATCTACAATTCAGTACAACACATGAAGAACCTGCAAAACAGATTAAGCAGATTTTGGTACCCAATGGCATTTGGGTCCTAGTGGGTTAGGATATGATCATAGATTTAAGTAAGCAAGAACACGAACTCCCCCTCAATGTCTTAAGGATTCAACATTCCTAGTTTGCTGATTAAAAAATTTAACCTCTTTTCATCTAAAGGTTTTGTGAAAAGATCAGCAAGTTCTAGTTCTGTTGGTACAAAGTGCATTTCTATAGTTCCCTTCTCAACATGGTCTTTGATAAAATGGTACCTGACATCTATGTGTTTCGTTTTGGAATGCTGAACAGGATTTTCAGTTATTGCAATTGCGCTTTTGGAATCACAATAAATGGGGATCTTGTTGAAGATATATCCATAATCCTTTAGCTGAGTTTTCATCCAAATTACTTGCGAACAGCAACTAGCGGCGGCCACATACTCTGCTTCAGCCGTAGATGTTGATACACAAGTTTGCTTCTTTGATGACCAGCTTACTAGTTTATCTCCCAAGAATTGACAAGCACCAGATGTGCTTTTCCTGTCCATCATATTTCCCGCATGATCTGCATCTGTGTAAGCAGTTAGTTCAAACCCAGAATCCTTAGGATACCAAAGACCCAATTTTTTTGTGCCTTTGAGATATCTAAGGATTCGCTTTACAGCCACAATATGAGATTCCTTCGGGTTTGCTTGGAAACGTGCACAAAAAGATGTTGCAAACAAAATATCCGGTCTACTTGCCGTTAGATACAGTAAAGATCCAATCATGCCTCGGTATAACTTTTGATCGACTGATATACCAGATGAATCAGCGTTCAAAAGCTTACCGGTAGCCATGGGAGTTTTCATGGTGGAAGAGGAATTTAATTCAAATTTCTTAAGCATATCATTTATATATTTTGATTGATTAATGAAAATGCCTTCATTTGATTGTGTCACTTGGAGACCAAGAAAAAATTTTAACTCTCCCATCATACTCATTTGAAAACGGCTTTTCATTACCTTTTCAAAATCTTTACACATATCTGGATTTGTAGATCCAAATATAATGTCGTCAACATATATTTGTACTAACATTAAATCTTTACCTTCTCTTTTGAGAAAAAGAGTTGTATCTATTGTACCTTTGGTGTATCCATTTTTAAGCAGGTGAATAGTCAGAGTCTCATACCATGCCCTCGGTGCTTGCTTTAAGCCGTAGAGTGCTTTGTCTAGAATGTAGACATGGTTGGGATATTTGGGATCAACAAAGCCTTCAGGTTGACTTACATACACTTCCTCATGTAGTATTCCATTCAGAAACGCAGATTTGACGTCCATTTGGAATACCTTCATGTTCTTATGTGCTGCGTATGCAAGAAAGATCCTTGTTGCTTCAATCCTTGCTACTGGTGCATAGGTTTCATCATAATCTATTCCTTCTTGTTGATTGTAACCTTTAGCAACCAGTCTTGCTTTATTTCTGACTATAATCCCCGCTTCGTCCTTTTTGTTTCTAAAGACCCATTTGGTTCCAACTATGGTTTTGTCTTTTGGACGTTTCACCAAGTGCCACACTTCGTTGCGTTTGAACTCATTTAATTCCTCTTGCATGGCGTTGATCCAATCTGGATCTTGTAAAGCTTCATATGCTTTCTTGGGTTCTAACGTGCTAAGAAAATTTACGTACAAACATTCGTTTGTAGTCGCAGATCGGGTTTTCACTCCATCATTCAGATCACCAATTATATCAGCCGGAGGATGTGCTCTTGTCCATTTATGACTACTTGGAAGAGTTGGTATATCCATACGAGTGTTTGATGGATTATTTTCATCCAATACTGCAAAAATCTCCTCTGTCGATTCAGCTGAAGATACATTTGTCGTTTCCGGTATGTTGACTTCTGTTTCTAATCCTTCAGATGTGGAAGTCTCCGATAAATGATTTTCTGAAACCTGAACAACTGGTTGAATTTCAGGTTCAGAGACAGGAACGTGTTTACTTGTAATCTCATTAGTTTCTACAGAAGTACTAGTATCAACATCTTCAGTTGGACCGGAGATATTTGCACTCGTCTGATTCTGAGATGCATTCACAGATGTGATTGGTGGTTCCATATCTGCACAGTAATCCATAAATGCATCATGAAATAGTAAATCTAAATCAGTAGTATTATTATAATTCAAAGCTGAATTAGAAAACTGTTTCGTCACAGGTTCTACTCCATTTTTAGTAGAAGCTTCAGATTTCTGTACGAGTTCTGAACTAAATTGTCCAGAAGTCAATGTCACAGTCTCGTCGAACGTAACGTTGATACTCTCGATTACTGATTTTGTTCGATTATTATAAATCCTGTATGCTTTCGAGTTCAAGGAATAGCCTATAAAGATGCCCTCATCAGCTTTAACTTGAAGCTTTGTAAGATATTCACGATCTTTCATCACAAAACACCTGCATCCAAATACACGCAGAAATTTGATGTTAGGTTTGCGATTGTTGATTAATTCATATGCAGTTTTGTTAAAGCGTTTATTTATAATAGTTCTGTTTTGAGTAAAACACGCTGTGGATACTGCTTCAGCCCATAGACTTGGTGGAAGACCCGAGTAAGCAAGCATCGTCCTAGCAGCTTCTACAAGAGTTCGATTTTTCCTTTCAACTACTCCATTTTGTTGTGGAGTAATTGGGGCAGAAAAATTATGAGTTATTCCAACGGATTCAAGAAAATATTGAAGAGTTGCATTCTTGAATTCAGTTCCGTTGTCACTTCGGATTTTTCGAACAGGGCGTTGTAGAAGAGTTTGAATCTTCTTGATGAATTTAATGATCTGCTCGGGTGCTTCAGACTTGAGTCGTAAGAAATCCAACCAAGTATATCGCGAAAACTCATCAACCATAACCAAGATATATTTCTTTCCTCCCATTGACTGAGTTCGCATTGGGCCACAGAGATCCATATGAATTAATTCCAAGGCATTGTTACAATTAGACAAAGTCTTGGTCTTGTGAGAAACATGTTTCATCTTTCCCATTTCACAAGCTGGACACACAGAAACTTTGTCAATTTTCATTTCAGGAAGCCCGGAAACTAATCCATCAATTCGAAGCTTGTTGATGCTGCGAAAATTTTGATGCGAGAGCCTTCGATGCCATAACCAACACTCTTCTTGTGAAGCTTTTGATACAAGACAGACTTGATTAGAAGCAACAAGAGTTGTAAAATCAGTCATGTATAAGTCTCCGCATCTTTTTGCTCTGAAGATTTCTGACCAATTTGCATCCAAGATGTAGCAAAAATCTTTATCAAATAACACCTTACAGTTCTTGTCGCAGAACTGACTTATACTGAAAAGGTTATGCCCTAAACCTTCAACATACAAAATCTTTTCAATTTGCATTGAGTCATTTTTCAACGTTCCGTAGCCTCGAACGTGACCTTTTGAGTCATTTCCAAATCCCACTGATCCTCCAGGATGTACAATAAAATCTTGCAAGAAGTGCTTGTACCCCGTCATGTGTCTAGATGCTCCCGAATCAATGACCCACACATGACGGTCCTGTTAAGAAACAATTATCTTATTTTAGGTACCCATATCTGCATGGGTCCTTTCTTGTTAGTATGGATCAGTTTATTAATGACATTTGATGCCCCCTGAATTTTGCCTTTAAAAGTTAAACGATTGAGTAAATTTGGTTTGTTAACTTCATTTTTTGGAATCCATTTCCAATCCATATTTACTTCAACTGTTTTCTTTTCTTTCATCTTTTTATTCTGTTTGTTTGATCTGAAACCAAACATTTTGGCAAATTTGTTTGCTGAGGATTTTAAAGAGAAGGAAGAAGTTTTAGACTTCTTATTCGTTGGAGCATTTCTGTTTAGCTTGAAATAGTTATCCCAACAGTGAGCACAATGAATTCTTCTTTTAGCTTGTGACAATAATTTGAAATCTGAAATTGCGGAATTATTATTGCCACAAACATTGCAAACATTACAAGAATGTATACAATTTTTATTCAAAGAACTACATTTCTCAGAGTCGGTGCTTCTATTCTTGCTATTCAGAACTTGTTCCTTCAAATCCACATACTTTTCTTCATCCATTTCTGAGAAAGAAGAAGAAACATTGTCAGAACCTTTAGAGGTAGAAGGGTCACTTGAAAACAAATTAGATTTATTTTCGGATGATTTTTCTTTCTCTTTTCCTTTTGAAACTGGATCACTTGAAAACAAATTAGATTTATTTTCAGATGATTTTTGTTTCTCTTTTCCTTTTGAAGCTGGTTCTGTTTTTAAATCAGATACCTTTGATGAAAACTTTTTATGGTAGACTTCACAAAACTTTAATTCTATTTCAAATTCAGTTCTTTCTTTCTTCTGCTTTTCTTTTTCTAGAAATAGAACTTTTTCAAAATCTGAAATTTGTTTCGAAAGTTCTACACATCTTAATTCAAGATTTTTCTTTTCTTTAAAAAATTTGAGCTTTTCAAAAGGATCAAACATACTTGAAGATTTATTTTGATCTTTGGATTCAGCTTGTTTTGAACATTTTTCACAACTTTTTGAGGCCTTAGAGTTTGATATTTCATCTAATTTGGATTCTAGTCTTTGAATCTCACTCTTAAGATCAAGATTGATCCTTTTTGTATGATCAAATTCTAGTCCAATATTATCACGATCATCCTCTAATTTTTCAAAATCTAATTGCCATTTGGAAATTTGATTTTCTAAATCAACAATTTTAAGTAAAGCTGAGTCCAAATTAGGAAATTCAGAAGAAGTTTCTGGAACAAACTCCCTTTTGTCAGAATCTGATGTATTATTTGACTCCATTTCAACGTTAGATTTAGTTTTAACAGATATAGGTTCATTGATTTTGTCAACAATTGTTTTAGCCATAGATTCATCGGAAAACAATGAACTAAATCCAGTTGGTTCAAACATTTTGGTTTTGTAACTGGAGTTTAATTCATCATATTTAAAATTTGTTATATTGTATCTAGGCTTTTCTTTTGAACCTTTGTCTGTTTTAGCTTCATCTTTCTTTGAAATTGGAGTTGAAGAATTTGAAGCATTATCTTTGATAGGAGTTTCTGATTTAGGAGATGTTTCTGATACAATAACTTGTTGCAAAATTCCATTACTTGCCTTTGCTTTTTCTTGTGTCTTTGGAGGTGTTTTTGTTATTATGACTTGTTGCAACACTTCATTATTTGATTTAACAGATACAGGTGAATTAACAGGTGTTTCTGTTATAATGACTTGTTGCAACTTTACATTTGCTGGTTTAACAAAAACTTTTGCAATTGGAGGAATCTCCTTTATCAGAGTTTGCTTCAAAACTTCCTTTTTTTCATGAGGTTTTATTGTTTTGAAACTCTTGTCATCAGATAATCCTAGACCCATTTTTGGATTATAAAATCGTTTATCTTTTGGGTTGCTAGTCAACAAATTCAGCGTTTGCTCAGATTGGCCTCTTTTGTAATTTAAATCTTCAAGCTGCTTAATCTTTTCAATTGCTTCTTTTCTTTCATCAGAAAGAACCTTGATTTTGAACTGAAAATCTATGTTCTCATCATTTAAATCAGTTATTTTCTTTTTTAACTCAGAAATTTCAGATTCAAGTATTTTAACATTTGATCTAATAATTTCTTTCTCCTTTTCTCTATCTTCAGCTAAACACTTATAAAGAAGTGCTTCATCATGATATTTCAGCTTTGAGCTTTTCTCATCTTCATATTGCTTTTGCACTTTTTCAATTTTCTTTTGTGCCTTTTTAAATTTCTCGTTAAGCTCAAATATCACAACTTGCATTTCTTCATATTTGTCATTTTCAGTTTCAGATTCATTTTCAGAATTATCAGAATAAAGAGAAGTGTTATCATAAAGAGAAGGATATAGAGATTGTACCTCAGATTCCAGATCTTCCTCATCAAGTTTAGCCATTAAACTGTGCTTCACTTGAGTGAAGTGAGCTTCTTCATCATCTGAAGAATCCATCAGCCATATTTCTTCTTCAGCATTTACTGGCTTTCCGGTTTCTTTGGCTTTTGCGAGATGTGCTTTACGCTGATAGTATTCAGAATCCTTAACTTTCTTCAACTGACAATCTCTGGCAAAATGACCCGGCTTACCGCAGTTATAGCAGTTTCGGTCATCCATATCCTTCTTTTCTTCCCTCTCCTTTTTCTCAACTTTCTCCTCTTTTTCTTCTTCCTTTTGATCCTTGTTCTCATACCTTTTCTCAAACCTTTTGTATCTGTTCACTTTGTTGTAATCAGGTTTGCTTTTTGAATGAAACTTCTTCTTTCCATATCTGTTTTGAAATCTTGTAGTTAACAAGGCTAATTTTTCAGCTATCTCACTCATTTCATCTCCAGAACTGCTGCTTTCATCATCATCATCAGAACTTATCTTCTTTTTGCTTAACCCAGAGATCAAAGCCTTTGTTTTCATCGCTCCACTTTTCTTGTGTTCACTTAGAAGGGCTAAAGATTCTTCAACCTTTTTCTCCTTTTCTTTGACCATTTTTACCTTTTCTTCATGTTGACCCAGAATGCTGAAAATATCGGTCAACTTTTCATCATCCATATCCCTTGACATTTGAAGCTGAATAGAGTATGAATCCCATTCCGGCAGTAAATTCTTGACAAACTTGTAATTAATCTCTGATTCAGACTTGTCAACTCCATTCCTTCTTAAATCATTCAGAATGATGTTGTAACGATCATAAGTATCTTTCAACGATTCTCCATCTCTAGCTTTAAACCCTTCATACGCATTGATGCTCTGATTCTTTTTGGTCTTCATTGATTTTGATGAACCTTCAAACTGCCTTTCTAGCTCATCCCAAATATCCTTTGCTGAATTTCGGCTGTCTACGCGATTATAGATATTGTTTGGAATGGCCATAGTCAAGTATGTCAATGCTTGCTCATCAATTTCAACTCTAGCTTTATCAGCATCACTGTAATATTTGTATTCCTTTTCTATTCTTCTTGGAAGAATCTCTTGACTTGTTTCTGTTGCAGCAATGCCACCAACCTCTATGTAGGCTTTGTAAGGACCGTTCTGAATGGACAGCATAAGATCTCTGTTCTGATGATTCAGAAATTGAATCATTCTCCTTTTCCATTGAGAATATTCTTCAGCTATCAATACCGGAGGCTTATTCTTAGAACCCATGCTCAGCATATCTCTCGACATCTTCTGATAATTGGCTAGATAAACGATCGTTCAGAAGATAAAGCAGTTAGTGTAAGAAAAATTACACTTATGAGAATTTAATCAACATTCCTAAGAATTCGGATGCTCAATTCGGATGCTCAATTCGGATGATCAATTCGGATGATCAATTCGGATGCTCAATTCGGATACTCAATTCGGATAATCAATTCGGACTTGATAGATTTCGAAATCCTCCAATTCGAACTTAACAGCGTTCAAATTCACTCAATTCGGATGTACTAAGGTTCGAATTCACTCAATTCGGATTATGTTGAGTGCGAATTCACGCAATTCGAATGTAACTGGATTCGAATTCACTCAATTCGAATTTACTTAGGTTCGAATTAACTCAATTCGAATGTAATAGGGTTCGAATTCTCTATGAATATTCCGAATTCTCTTTGAATGATCCGAATTCACCAAGAAGGATCCGAATTCTGCACTTCGAACTTCAAAATCACTTAATCTGCCATAACTTCTTCAATTCTTGATCAATTGTGATGAATCTTATATCAAATTGTTCGTAATTGAAATCTGCACACTTTTCCTGTTGATCACAATTCACAATTCGATCAATTTAATCGAATTAAGATCCAAACAGTGAACTTGAAGTTTTTGAAAAAATATTCAAGAATCGATCAGATCTGTCAATTCTGTGCAGATTTTGATGTTTATGCAAGAATTAAATGTGTTCAGAATCCAAATCCGAGTTGAACGATGCAAAGAAATGATTCAAAAACTCAAAATCTAGAAAATCTTCATGTCTGAATGTTAAGACTTCAGATGAACAGTAAACTTCTCTTGGTCCGAATTCTTGATGAACAGTGTAAAAATTCTTCAATTTGCTCTTTAATCTGCTTGAATCTTCTGTTTGCTCTGATACCAATTGATAAATCCCAAATCTCTAGCAATAAGATATGAATGTAGTGAGAGAGAATCTAGAGAGCAAATATGTCATCCATGTATTGAGCTCAAAGGATTACAAAAGGTTTCTAAAAGATTACAAAAGCTTTCTCGAGTGTTTTTTTAACAAATGAACTAGACAAGCCTATTTATACCCATGACATACAAGGTATAAAGGCATTCACAATACTGTATAGACTCATACAGTACATTGACTTTACAGTAAATCTTGAATACAACAATGCTCTAACACCTTCCCTAGCGGTCACGTCACTATCACCAGATTCTTCCTACAAAAGTTGGTCTCAATCATTCAATACAAAAATTTTAGCTAAAGTGCTCTAGGTACTCAGAAGTGCAGGAAATCTACGTGCATAACGTGGGCCCAATTGGGCAACCCCAAACCTTACCCACACATTGTCCCTAATGTGCAAGTGTCGGCGTAGGCGATACTAAACAAGTATCGTTGTGCGGTTATTTCAGGTAGTAGACAGGCAAGGCATAGTATAACATGAAGCAACAAAGAGCTATTCTAGCATGTTCAAAAACATGGCCACCCCAAACCTAGGCCGTGGCCTAGGTTTGTCAAACAAAAGCCAACCCCAAACCTCGGTGAAACCGAGGTTTGCACAGGGTTAAAACTGAGTGTGTAGATGTTTGAAAAGATGATGCACCCCAAACCTAAGTGAAACTTAGGTTTGTTGCATCTCGTTAACTAATAGGAACACAAAACATCATACACCACTCGTTAACTACAGAGTTTAGAACATACATGTTGCCCGGACGGAGAAAATTCTCTAGCAATGGTTGAGCAATCACGAACGAGAAATATCGGAGAAGAGGGAGAGAGAGAGCACATGCAAAAGAAAACAATGCAGAAAGCGAAAGAAGGCAAAATAACAAAACACAAAAAGCAGGAAAAGAAAACACAGCACGAAAACAAAAACAGGGGATCCGCGCGGTTTGGAAACCGCGGCACAAGCCGCGTAACTCCCTGCTTCAGAAAACAAACAGAGGACCCCGCGGTTTGGCACACGGTTTGTAGGCCGCGGCACAAGCCGCGTATGTCCCTGTTTCAACTTTTTTTTTTTTTTTCGTTTTTTTCATTTTTATTTCTTTTTCGTAACTAAAACACACTCAAAAACTGGAAATTAAAAAGAAAACTAACCTCGGTGGGTTGCCTCCCACCCAGTACCGTAGTTAAAGTCGTGGCACGACTATGTGGGTCTCAACTTGGCTCAGTATCCGCGGAATCGAATTTCCCATACTTGCGATCCTCCGCGGATTCTTCCACATCCGACTTTCCATGATCAGCTCCGTCTCTAAGCGTTCCACTCTCGAACATCTTAAACACCTCCTTCTCATCACCAACTCTTAAGGTCAACTCTCCTTCCTCCACATCTATCAACGCTCTACTCGTGGCCAGGAATGATCTCCCTAAAATGAGCGGGACCTCTATATCTTCATCAACGTCCAGTACCACGAAGTCCACCGGGAAATAGAAATTTCCAACCTTGATGAGCACATCTTCTATCACTCCATACAGGTATACGATCGATCTATCCGCAAGCTTGAGCGTCATGTACGTCGGCTGCACTTCTCCCAATCCCAGTTTCCTGAAAACAGATAAAGGCATTAAATTAATACTAGCTCCTAAATCACATAATACCTTATCAAAAGAAAACTTCCCAATTTGAATAGGGATTGAAAAACTCCCTGGATCTTTGAGCTTCGGGGGAAGCTTGTTTTGGATGATGGCGCTACACTCTTCAGTAAGTGCAACGGTGGACTGGTGATCGATCGCCCTCTTCTTGGATAGAATCTCCTTCATGAACTTGAGGTAGGTCGGCATTTGAGGGAGTGCCTCCGCGAATGGAATGTTTATGTGTAGCTTCTTGAAAACATCGAGGAACTTCTTGAACTGTCCCTCATCTTTGTGCGCCTTCACCCGATTCGGATATGGTAGCGGTGGAACAGAAGGCCTCTTTTTCTCTTCACTCTTCTTGGCCTCTTCAGTCAGTATATCTTTCTCGGTTTCCAACTCGTCCACCTCTATGACCTCAACCTCTTTCTCTTCATGATCGGTTTCCTTTGGTGGCGGCTCTCTTTTAAGATCTCCATTCAGCTCCTTGCCACTTCTTAGATAAATGGCATTACATTCTTCCCGGTGTTTCTTTTCGGTCATACTCGGGAATGTTCTGGGAGGTTGGTTTTGTAGGGCTTCCGAAATCTGCCCCACTTGCCTTTCGAGGATCTTGATCGATGCGGTGTTCTGATCAGTTGCCGCCTTGACTATGCTAACCGTGCTCGCTAACTCTCCAACTGTGTTGTCCATCTTGGTCATGAACTTCATCATCATCTCTTCCAGCCCCGGCTTCTTCTCCCCGGATGGTCCATCATTGCAATTCCTTTGATTGAAACTTGGAGGACGGTAAACATTGTTAGCATTAGGATAATTAGCAAAGTTAGAAGAATTACCTTGTTGTTGTTGATCGGGTTGACTCCAAGAGAAGTTCGGGTGCTTCTTCCACCCCTCATTATAAGTATTTGAGAACGGATCATTCCTCGGTTGGTTGTTCTGGTTTTGTAAGAATTGGACTTGCTCGGGTTCTTCCGGTCTACCTCCCTTCAATTGGTTCGAGTTCGCAGCTAATTGAGCTTTTATTTCTTTCAGCTCATCCGATTCTTGAACACTTGCAACTCTTCTAACAGCTGATCTTGGAGTAGAAAAGCTATGTTCGGCCATGTTCTCGATCAGCTCGCATGCTTCTACATAAGACGTATCCATTAGTGCTCCACCCGATGCGACAGTGATATCGTTTTTGAACTGCGGGTGGAGTCCACTAAAGAATGTCTGGATGATGACCCATCCGTGCAACCCATGATGTGGACACTTCTTCAACATGTCTTTATATCGCTCCCATGCCTCATATAGGGTCTCTTTGTCCAATTGCACGAAGTGCGTAATCTCGGCCATTAACTGCGCGGTTCTTCCCAGTGGGAAGAATTTCTGGAGGAATGCGGCTTTCAGGTCTGCCCATGTAGTGATCTGATCCACTGGCAAACCTTCTATCCAAATTTCATCTCTACCCTTGAGTGAGAAGCTGAACAATCTTAGCTTGATGGCATTTTCCTCCATCCCATTGATCTTGAACGTGTTGCAAATCCGTTCAAATCCACGAAGGTGGGCATGGGGATCTTCAGTAGGTGCTCCCCTGAACTGATTCTGTTGTACCATGACGATGGTACTCGGCTTAATTTCGAAGTAATTTGCTGCAGTAGCGGGTGGTTGGACGCCTATCCGTGCGGTTGCCACGTTCAGATTGGCAAATGACCGCATCGGAACTCTCGTCGGAGGAGGCGGAGGTGGGTTGTTACCAGGTGGTCTGTTGACGGGCATTTCGTCACCCATCTTTAGATGTCTCTTGGCTTTGGACGCTTTTCGTATTTGGTGGGCGGTTCTTTCGATCTCCGGATCAAGTGGCTCGATTACCTTCCCTCGAGTCTTCCTTGGCATAAACCAATTAGTACCTGAAAATGAAGTAACAAAATCAGTAATCCCGAAATTGAAGGTGATAAAATAAAATAACAGAAATAAAAACAAATGTTCAATCTAATAGCGCTTCTAGCTGGTAGTGCTATCATTTGCAACTAGTTCCCCGGCAACGGCGCCAAAAATTTGATAGGCGGGTATCCACCCCCTATATCTAACCGCAAGTGTACGGTGTCGAAATCAAGTAATACGTACGGAAGTACGAGTATCGAATCCACGAGAACTAGGAACTAAGTATCACAATTACTATAATCACTATTAACTGAACTGTCGAAATTGAGAGATGGTTGGTATTAAACTAATTAATTGCAATAAGAAAATCACAAATGGAACAGTAGACAACTTGAGGAAAATTCGATAGAGAAAACTGTTGAGGGTTGGAAATCCTTAGGTTTTCACATACGAATATCTGACTTAAAACAATTACCAGTTAATCCCCTTAATGAATACCCAATCTCTAAAATCACCGTTGTTCTCTTTCGAGCAACATTGGGTTTTATTTTGAAAAGGACAAGTTTTATCATTCGATCTCAACCTATGGATTTCAAAACACATTAAGTGCAAGATTCATGTTTGAAAGGATAGATTTGATCTCTCGATCTCAACCTAAATGGTTCAATTAGGACTAAGGCGTATTCGGTATATCTCTATCACCAAATTCTCACCTTAGGAATGCAATTCCTAATTCTAGCTAACAGTTAATTCTCTCGAACTCAACTGGAAACAATAAAACAATTGAAAGCTTGCTAAACTCTCAAAAGCATTAAAAATCAAATTACATGCATTCATTAAAAAACAAAACCGATAAACGTTCAAGTCATCTGTTCATATGCTTACAAACCCAATTCAATCCAACCCCCAACATCTAAAATTAGTTCATGTTGGTGGTGGATTCAAACATAAGAAAAGGAGATGTGAAAGTATGTGTAAACGTGATTGTAACGAAAGTATAGATGGACTCCCTTCTATCCAATCTAATCCGACTCTCGTTGTGAACTTCTCCTCGATCTGTCCTCTATCGTGGCTCCAAAAGGCGTGAAAAGTCTCCAGAAATCGCCCGAAGTCGTCTGCCGTTCGTCGTATGTGAGTTGCGTATCGAATAATGACCTAAAATCTGGAACAAAAGGCTGAAAATCTTGAAACGGAGGGTTACGCGACCTTCCACGCGACATGCAAGTCGCACGCTTTCTAGAGCGCTTCTGGGTCGGTTTCTGGTTTGCGGCGCAGGTCCTGGTTCGGGCGCGGGTCTTGGGCTTGGATCTCGGGATTTCATTGGCTTCGTTTTGGACTCGTTTTAGGCTCTTTTTAGCTTCTTTTCTCGATGAACGTTGTGTTTTGGATTACCTGTTCATTTCACTAGATAAACCATTAAAAATCCGCTTCTTTGCTTAAATACAAGCCAATCTCATTGGTTTGAGAACCAAACATAACGCCAAAAAGTGGTGTTATCACATAGCAATGAAGGAAAATTGCTAAGTATGAAAACATAAGGATAAAAAGAACTCATAAAATATTTGTCCCTTTTACTGTTTTCTGGGATCTTTTCAGTACTGATGGAGTAAAGTACATTCGCTGAAATTTTTCTTTAAACTTCGTAAAGGTTACAAAGGGAAGTGGAAAAATTACAAGTACAAAAGATATTAGCTGATAAAGAAAGAGGAATTACAAGGCAATTCTATCAGCTATAAGGTTCTTCCTTAACGAGAAGTTCGTCAAGGGTCTTTGATGTGGGAATCATCCAGTCAGGGATCGTTACTCCTTGATCTCGTTTATTCTTTGCTTCTTCAAATATCAAGGGCTTGAGGTATCGTGCCTGAAGGTCGTGTCTGAATTCACACCAATAGATGAGACCCTTGAGTTGTTCGATGGGAGTGATGGGAAGCTCAGAGATGCGTTGAAAATGTTTTCCTCCATCATAGTCGTGAAAGAATATACCATATGGTTCGCTTATGACTTTTCTAGGGATGAATTGTTCACCAGGGGGCAAGGAGGTGTCAAGCGCTGAGAGGTCAGGTTCAGGACCAAGTACTTCAGCACGTGAAAAACCAATTCTTGTTTCATTCCGGATAGGAGGAACTGAATCTGAAGGTTTAGTCTTTTTCTTAGCAGAGGCCCTTCTTTGTTGAGTTGGGATAGGAGAAGGAGGAGGAATATCCATAGCAGAAGAAACCAAATCGATCTGAGAGTTTATAATTTTCTCGACATGGCTCTTATATTGTGAGCGATATCGCTGAATGGCTGTTCGCATCTCTAACCATTCAGAGAACCCGTACTTCTTGATCGTAGCAGCATAGATGTGTTGTTTGGTACCATCTTCTCTGAATATGTCAACTTCAACGACAGTAACGTCTATGAACGTTTTTCCCTTGATGCGTACCTTGTTGATTCTGGATGGCCGATATCGATAGTTCAGTCTTTCTTTGCACCATTCAAAAGTAGAATCAGATACCTTGGTCTTTTCTTCAACGATCTTCGGGGCGTCTTCCCATAACTGACGTTGGACTTCAATGGGAGCTCTTTTCAATTCAGGGTCTTTCACCGATTGTTGGGCAAGCTGGATGGTGAGGGCCTTATCTTTTTCTTCAGCTTCCTTTCGTTCGGCGAGTAACCTTTCAGCTCTGAGGTGATCAGCGAATTCTTTCTTTGAAAGTCTGAATTTAGGAGCAGGAACTTTGTCACGAGGAAGGATGATTCGTTGATCCTCGAGCTTCTTGATCATTTCATCTCTCTTTTTCTAATCCTCTTCACTTAGCGTTTGAGGAGCTAAGGAAAGTCTGTTTTGGTGAGAGAGAAGTTGTTCTTCAGGTTCATCAGTCTCAGTGGTTAAATCCAAGACTGGGATTATTTCTTCAGCAGTAGGAGCTGGAATTATTGTTGATGAAGTTGCAGTCGTGGGAACTTCAGCTGGATCCTTAAACAGGGGAGAGGACTAGCTGAAACACAACGATCGTATAAATGAGATCATTTTGGGAGGAAAGGGGTATAGAAAAGAATGGGGTTTAAGTGTATAGAGGTTTTATGGAGAGGAGGACTAAGATTGAGAAGGGATAGAGGAGGGATGCAGAGTAAGGGAATAAGAGATATTGTACCTGACAAACTGGCTTTATCTGAAGGATTGACAGATTGCCTTCTGCAGCGAGGCCTTTGTTCTTGCCTTTATCAGCTTCTATTGCTGCAGGTTTTTTCTTGGTCGTCTCCCCTAATGGTTCATTTATCAAAATCCTTTTCACATGGACCTTCTTGGGCTCAACAAAGAAAAATTCATCATCATCATCGTCATCATCATTATTATTTTTTGGGGATGATGATGGTTCATCATCAGCGATGTCGATGGGTTCGTCGTCTTCAGCTTCTTCTTCACATTCGACCTCGTCAGCATAAGGAGTAGTAACATCAGCAACGGCTTCATCATGTTGCTCTTCGAGTTGCTCCCCCTCAGATACAGAGGGAGGTTTCTCGGTTCCCTCAGGGTTTTTAACTCCCTGAGGTTGTCCAGTAGAAGTAGCAGCAGCAGAAGTTTCATTTGTCTCCCCCTCAACATTATGGGGAAGACCTTCATCGTTCTTTTCCCCCTCTTCCACATGATGAGTGGGGGAGGTAATTGGGATAACAGCAGCATCAGCATGAGAGTCACTGTCTTCTAGGCCAGTGATTCCCACGTAGGTTTCCATCACTGCTATTTTGTCTTCTAGCGCACAAATAGCAAGATTGAGGCTTTGAAGATCCTCTCGGTCAGCCTGAGTGAAGTGAGACGGAGCACAAGTTGGGGCATTAAGGCGATCGAGTACATGTTGAAGAAGATCTTTGACCGTGGAGACCTCAGTCTTGATCGTGGAGACCTCAGTCTGGATCATGGAGACCTCGTTTAGAGACGCTGAAGTTGGGATGGAAGGGGTGGCTTTATCAGCTCTGGCAGAGCATACCACGAATTCATCTAGCGTAGTCTGTTGAGAGTCAGACGCCAGGTCTTCAGCCGTTGATGGCTTGGAGGGTTGCTCCTTGGTTTTCTTGATCCTTTCGGATTCATGTTGGGAAGTAGAGTGTTTCCTTTTACGAGCAGGAGTGGAGGGTGCAGCGTGGGTATCAGCGGTGGGGATTTCCGCTGAGGTAGCCGCAGAAGTAGAAGAAGGAGGATTAAGAATAGATAAGAGAGTAGAGAGACATACCTCGTTTGGCATGGGGCTGAAGTAGAGCACCTTAAGGCCAACCTGAGAGAGTCTCAAATCACCCACTTTTGGGTATTTGTCCCCGAGTCCTTTTAGAAAGACGGCGCTGATGAACCGGGGGTATGGAACGCATGTTGGTCTGTCAGCCATATCCACCTTGAACGCCAAATCGTCGTAGATGATCGACGCCCATTCAACATGGAGACCTTTCATCAATGGGTCCTTTATTTTTTTAACCATTTTATATAAATACATTACAAAAATAACCCTATTTTAAAAATTTTACAAAAATAACCACCCACTTCTCCTCAAGCATTGCTTTGGGAGAAGTGGCCCACGACAAGACACCATATTTAATTAATTAAATCAGATATAAATTAAAATAATACTGATTTGACACAAGATTCCTTGATTTGACACAAGATTCTTTGACTTGACATAAGATTCTTTGACTTGACTGATTTGACAACACATTTACCATAAAAAACAAAAAAATACCTCGATATCCACCTGGGTTCGCGCCGGCCGGCGCTACCCTCCTCCGGCGGCGCGAACCGGAGTTTGACCGGCGTTGACCAATTTTTTTTTTTTAACTTATTTTAAAAATACATTAATTTTTTAAAAATACATTTTTAAGTTTTAATTAATTTTAAAAATGATTTAAATTAATACGTTTTCAAATTAAAACTTAAAAAAACGTTTTATAATTAAAATTTTAAAAGTACGTTTTTTAATTAAGATTTAAAAATACGTTTTTTTAATTAAGATTTAAAAATAAGTTTTTTAATTAAGACACAAAATTTAAGTAATATTTAAGTAATTTTAATTAAATACGTTTTTTGGGGGTCCGGTTGATGGCTTCCATCACCACGATCACAAACATACAATTTTAGGGCGTGTGGTGAAATTTCCACACCAATAGCGAGAAAATTTCTCACATCATCAGTGTTTAATAACTCGACAATCGAACCAGAAGATAGACATTTATACGTTAATCTAAAACGATTTTGTAAATCAGGTAAATTTAATTTCCAGGTTAGATAATTAATCAAACCTGGAAATGAAAATTGTACCGGTAACACGACAGTTGCCTTTTTAATTTCTGGGATATAATCCATCATCCCATTAACAAATTGCCACGACCCGTCCCCAAAAACACGTACCCGAACTTTCTCAATGTCTGTCGTCATTGATATTTCTTGGTTTTTTTTATAGAATTTGATATTTGGAGATGAAAAGTTTTGTATAAAATATTGGAGTGGTGAAAGTGTTGGAGTTGTGAAAGTGTTGGAGTGGTGAAAGTTGGAGTTGGGTTGGAGTGGTGAAAGTGTTAGGTTGGAGTGGTTAAAGTGTTAGGGTGGAAGAGTTATATATAGTGGTTTAGATGGTAAAGTTTGATAGTAATAAGTTAGATGGTAATAAAGTTTGATATAATAAAAATTGGATAATAAAAAAATTAGTGTTAATAAAGTGGAGTGTAATAAATTAGAAGGTAATAAAGTTGGTGTATTAAATAAATTAGGTGGTAGTTTGGTGTAATAATTTAGATGATAAGGAAAAGTATGTGGTAATAAGTTAGAAGTTAATAAAGTTGGATGTAATAAATTAGATGATAAAAAGTAGGTAAAGTATATGGTAATAAAAACTTAAAATTTTAATTTATTTTTGATCTTTAATTTATTTTTGGAAGAAAAAACAATTTTAAAAAACGTATTTAATTAAAATTACTTAAATATTACTTAAATTTTGTGTCTTAATTAAAAAACTTATTTTTAAATCTTAATTAAAAAAACGTATTTTTAAATCTTAATTAAAAAACGTATTTTTAAAATTTTAATTATAAAACGTTTTTTTAGTTTTAATTTGAAAACGTATTAATTTAAATCATTTTTAAAATTAATTAAAACTTAAAAATGTATTTTTAATTTTTTTTAAAAATTAATGTATTTTTAAAATAAGTTTAAAAAAAATAAAAAATTGGTCAACACCGGTCAACGCCGGTCAAACTCCGGTTCGCGCCGCCGGAGGAGGGTAGCGCCGGCCGGCGCGAACCCGGGTGGATATCGAGGTATTTTTTTGTTTTTTATGGTAAATGTGTTGTCAAATCAGTCAAGTCAAAGAATCTTATGTCAAGTCAAAGAATCTTGTGTCAAATCAAGGAATCTTGTGTCAAATCAGTATTATTTTAATTTATATCTGATTTAATTAATTAAATATGGTGTCTTGTCGTGGGCCACTTCTCCCCAAGCAATGCTTGAGGAGAAGTGGGTGGTTATTTTTGTAAAAATTTTAAAATAGGGTTATTTTTGTAATGTATTTATATAAAATGGTTAAAAAAATAAAGGACCCTTTCATCAATGCATATCCCATTGCTTGCTGAGGTTGAGTGGCTTGGTCAGGGGAGCCGGTTTTCGCTGTCAAGCAGCTTATCAGGTGAGAGAAGATGAAGTTCATCTCGCTGGACATTTTGGACTTTTTGATTGCTGTCAACTTCTTCTCGGGTTTTTCATCTCTCCCTGTTTCCCATACGTACTTCATTGCATCAAAGAATGCAATGATTGTTTCCCTATTAGCATGGTTTTTGGGATTTGGGAGAGGAACTAAACGTTTTTCTTTGGTAGTGGCTGGGAGGAATAGTGCACGCCTGATAATAGCAGGGTTGATTTTGGTGGTGCCAAATTTGGTGTCACATAGGATGGTATCAACGAGTTTCGTTGGGTCTTTGGGTGAAGGAACCTGAGCTCCTCTGGCAGTATACCAGAACTGAGCTAAAAGGAATTTATGGGCAGGGGGCGCAGTAGTTAGGGCTGTAGATAAGCAGCAGGTTTTGAGAAAATTCACAGCATCATCCAGATGTGTGACTTGCTTTTTCGGAGGAAAATCGAAAAGCGCATAGTGGTTGTTGTGTTGGAATGTAACCTTCTCAAGTTTGAACTTGACCTGAGGAGCCTTAGTGAGAACCACTTTCTCGTCAGTAGTAGATGCCATTTCTGTGTAACACATAAAACCACGAAGAAGATGAACAAAAAAAATCTCTTAATGTGGAAAGATTTTCCAATAAGATGTTTTCGATTTTTGTCCATTTCATTCAGACAAAAGATGCCTTAATGAAGATTAGGGTTTTTCTTGTTTTGAAAAAGAAATACAAAACAAAGAGAGTATGTGTTTTCCAGTTTCTGTTTGAAGAAGAGATTCTGGAAAAACATATGAAGAACAAGTTTAAGATTTTTTTTTAAACTTGAAGAACAACCATGAAGATTGTGTTCATAAAATCATGAGAAGAAAATGATTTCATTTTAAAAAGGTTTCTTTTGTTTGATCTGTTAAAAACAAGAATAAGATCAAAAACAAGTTAAAAGATAAAAATAAGAATATTAACCTTTGTTGTCGAAGAAGAAGATGAACAGTTTCTGGAAACTAGAGTTCAAAATGCAACAGTAATTCTTTTCTTGAAGAAGAAGTTGTTCGCGTAAAGGAAAAATATAAACTCGAATGGGTTTATATTGTGAGACTAGAGAGAGAAAAAATGTGAGCGGAAAAAGTTTTTCATGATGACACGGACACGTGTTTGCATTTGATTGGATGAGAAAACGAAACGTGCAAACGTGTGTCAGAAAAAGAACGTGACAGGGTTTATCCGTTTGATTACGTCACAAACGTCCTTTCATATTTTAGGATGTCTGAGGTTTTTGAAAACTCAGGGACGTTTTGAAAATACGAAGCACTGAATAGAAGTATCAGTGTTGGTTTTAGAAATTTCAAAATATCACTGAAAGGAAGAGATATTCAGTGATGCAATTTGTTTTGAAATCTTGCATTTCTAGGCGATCGTCAGCGAGCAAGAGACAACGTACCTTGATATCAGCGAATCAATTTTGTTTAGAGAGTAGATGATAGAATGGGTTATATAAGTTGGTTTTATCCTATCGCTGATCAAATGTGAACCGCTGAAGATTTTACTCTTCTAAGTTCAGCATTCCAAGCTCGCTGATGAGAAAGTTGAATCTTGTCTCATCAAGAGGCTTGGTGAACAGATCAACTAACTGAAAATCAGTTGGGATAAAATGAAGTTCTATATCACCATTCATCACATGATCTCTGATAAAATGATACCTGATTTCGATGTGTTTGGTCTTTGAGTGTAGTACTGGATTATTGGCTATAGCGATGGCACTTGTGCTGTCGCAATAGATTGGAATCTTTGAGAGCTGAAGGTCATAGTCCAATAGTTGATTTCTCATGCACAAGACCTAAGAACAACAGCTTCCAGCGGCTACATACTCAGCTTCAGCGGTTGAGGTGGACATTGAGTTTTGTTTCTTACTTGTCCAACTCACCAGCTTTCCACCCAGGAGCTGACAACGTCCTGTGGTGCTTTTCCTAACCAATTTGCAACCTACAAAATCAGTATCTGAATAGGCGATTAGATCAAACCTTGAGTCTTTGGGTTACCAAATACCTAGGTTAGGAGTACCCTTAAGGTAACGAAAGATTCGCTTTACAGCGATCATATGAGATTCCTTAGGTTCAGCTTGATATCGTGCACACAAACAGGTTGCATACATAATATCAGGTCAGCTAGCTGTAAGATACAAAAGAGAGCCGATCATCCCACGGTACGTTGTGACATTAACAGGTATTCCAGAAGAATTCTTGTTCAGTGTCAGCGGCGGTGCCATAGGGGTTTTCATAGCTGAACTCTGAGTTAAATCAAATTTCTTCAGCATATCCTTAACATACTTTCCCTGATTAATGAAAGTTCCCTTTTCATTTTTGTTTTATCTGAAGACCAAGGAAATATGTTAGCTCACCCATCATACTCATTTTATACTCTTCTTTCATCCTTTCAGAGAAATGAGTACAAAGGTCAGGGTTAGTGGAACCAAATATAATATCATCGACATATATTTGAACAAGAATGATATGACCTTTTACTTTCCTGAAAAATAGAGTTTTGTCGATTTTACCTCGCTCAAATTTTTCAATATGGAGATAAGTAGAGAGAGTGGCATACCATGCTCGTGGAGCTTTCTTTAAGCCATAAAGTGCCTTATCAAGTTTATAGACATAACCTGGATGCTTAGGATATGAAAATCCTGGTGGTTGTTCCACGTAAACTTCTTCATTCAGCTTTCCATTGAGGAACGCTGACTTGACATCCATTTGATAAACCTTGAAGTATTTGTGTACATCGTAAGCTAAGAATAGACGAATAGCTTCTAGTCTAGCCACTGGAGCAAAGGTTTCGTCGTAATCTATACCTTCCTCTTGTCTGTATCCCTGAGCAACAAGTCGAGCCTTGTTGCGGGTTACAATTCCATGCTCATCCAACTTGTTTCGATAGACCCATTTAGTGCCTATCACTGACTTGTCGGATGGTCTAGGAACAAGCTTCCAAACTTTGTTTCTTTCAAATTCAGTCAGCTCTTCTTGCATAACGCTGACCCAGTTCGGATGTTGGAGGGCATCATCTGTTTTCTTTGGTTCAATCAGAGAAATAATATTAACAAATAAACAAATATTACCTGCACTTCGTCGAGTCTGAACACCAGCGTTTGGATCACCAAGAATTTGTTCAATAGGGTGATTTATTGTCCATCGCCGAGCCGGAGCGAAAGTTGATGACTCAATGTGAACTTCTGGAGGAGCTGAAGATGAGGCTTCAGCAACTTCTGGTATATCAGCCAAGAGAGGAATATGTGTATATGTCATTTCATTCACTGATTGCTGAGAAGTCATCGGTTGAGGCCCATGATGTTTAAAGGAACAGCTGAGGCCCATGATGTTTCAGCTTCACTAGTCTGCATG
This sequence comes from Saussurea involucrata, assembly GCA_033807775.1. Taxonomy (NCBI): domain Eukaryota; kingdom Viridiplantae; phylum Streptophyta; class Magnoliopsida; order Asterales; family Asteraceae; genus Saussurea; species Saussurea involucrata. The sequence continues at coordinate 60,961,543 of CM066320.1, read as the reverse complement.
CTTGGGATGATAGTGGGACCATCATCTTCAGCAGGATGAGTATGAGATGGAGGAGTGGGAATGTCTTCTGAATCACCAAGATGAGAAAACATCCATTGATTCAGTTCTTCAGTATCAACAGAAGGTCTTGAATTCGCTGAACAGATTCGTCAAAAGTGACGTGAATAGTTTTTTCAACAGTCTGTCTTCTTCGATTGAAGACTCTAAAGGCTTTGGAGATTGAAGAATATCCAAGAAAGATTCCAGCATCATCCTTAGGATCAAACTTTCCAAGGGCATCTCTGTTGTTCAGTATGAAACACTGACATCCAAAGATGTGAAGAAAGCTAATTGAAGTCTTTCTCCCATGAAAAAGTTCATAGGTTGTCTTCTTGAATCTTTTGACGATCAGCGACCTGTTTTGAGTGAAACAGGCAGTGTTGACAGCTTCTGCCCAAAACTGAGTATGCAGGTGAGAATCGCTGAGCATTGAACGTGCGGCTTCAACGATAGTTCTATTTTTTCTTTCAGCGACTCCATTTTGTTGCGGTGTTCTCACTGAAGAAAAGTTGTAAGAAATACCCTTACTCTCAAAGAAGGAATCAAGAGAACTGTTTTTGAATTCAGTCCCATGATCACTCCTTATTGAGCGAACGGTAATGTTGTTCAGGACTTCCATTTTCCTGACAAAGGTGATGAGTTCTTCAGGGGTGTCACTCTTAGAACGGAGAAACATTACCTAGGTATAGCGAGAGAATTCATCAACTATGACCAATGTATATTTCTTTCCAGCGATGGATTGTTTGTTAACAGGGCCAAACAAATCCATATGGAGAAGTTGTAGAGGAGATGACACTGAGAAGACTTGCTTTGACTTGAAGCTTGCTTTGGTCTGTTTTCCTTTCTCACACGCTGAACATAAGGACTCTTTGGCGTTTGAGTGTTGAGGTAGACCAGTGACCAACTCTTTAGAAGAAAGAGCATTCAGTGTCTTGAAGTTGAGATGGGAGAGCCTCTTATGCCATAGCCAGTTGACATCAGATGAGGCTTTTGAGAAAAAAACAGGAGTTCTCAGTGGTTGTAGAGTCCATGTTTATAACGTAAACATTTTCTAAACGATAACCGCTGAGAGCTATCTTCTCCTTTTTGTCAGCGACAAAGCAGGATTCCTTGGTGAAAATCACCTTGTTATCCATGTCGCATAGCTGACTGATGCTTAGAAGATTATGCTTCAATCCTTCAACATATGCGACCCTTCTGAAGGTGGTTGTACCATTAGATAGTACACCAAACCCTCGGGTATGTCCTTTTCCGTTTCCACCGAAGGTCACTGAGGGACCCTTCTCTTCCTTATACTCAGTGAGCAGGTTCTTCTTACCAGTCATGTGTCTAGAGCATCCGCTATCGAGATACCAGATACCCTTCTTAATCTTCAAACAAAGGAAGATTAGTTCGACTTAGGCACCCATTTCATTTTGGGCTTAGATTTGTCAGTGGTGGTAGAGGAAGTGGAAGGTTCAGCAATCTTCGCAGCATTTGAAGATTCAGCTTTGTCAGTTTTCACTTTGGTTAATTTCTTAACCCCAGTGGTCTTCTTTGCTTTGGGAGCATTGGTCTTCACGTTAGCTGTCTTTTCATCTTTGGTGGCTGTGGGGCACTTACTAGCAATATGATTGGTAAGTCCACAGTGATAACATTTCCTATAACTAAAAGTAGCTTTAGGATCCTTTGCATGCTTAGCCGTTAATTTTAAATGAGCAGGGCCAGCACCAAGTATACCTTTGGCATTGGAAATGGGAGGAACGATCAGTTCTTCAGATTTCTTACCAATAATATCCACTTTAATTCTAGGAGTGGATCGCTGAATAAATCCAGGGATCTTGTTCTTAGAGTTAAAGGGATGGGCCACTGAAGCTTTAGAAGCATTCAGCTTCGGTACGAAGGTACCCATCTGAGATTTTGGATAAACAATTTTCTGTTTACCTTTAGAAACTAAGGTAGACATTTCCTCAGGGATAGGAGTTTTTGAAGAGGAACACTGAGAAGATGAAGTGTCAGGGATAGAAGAGACAAACATTCCAAACTTAAGCATGGAATGATCAGTGGTTGATTTTTCAGCGTCAGCTTTATAACCAAGACCACGTTTGTCACTCAGAGGAATCTGATACTTAATTATCTCAGTGATTGTTGTTGAGGATTTACACCATCCTTCAACATTAGCTTTTTCAGCTTTTATTGCAACGATAGCTTCTTCGCATTTGACCTTTTAAATCTTCTTCAATTTTAGAAAGCTTTTCTATTTGAAGGTGACAGTTTTTGAGATGTTCAGCGAGATCAATATTTTGATTTTCAACAACAGTTTTGCCATTCATAGCATCATATAAACTCATAGTCAGGAGATCGATCTTTCGAACACTATCAGCTTCATCAATATCTGAAATATTGGTAAAGAAAGAAGGTGATACCTTAGTAGCAGAGGTTGAAGCAGATGGAATGTCAGAATTTTCTTCCTCAGCTTCAAGTTTGGCCATGAGACAGAGATTGGCCTCATCATCATCGTCAGAATCAGATGATTCTTCTTCATCAGAAGCAGCCCAATCATAGTCAGCCATTAGGCCTTTGCCTTTCTTCTTAAAGCTTTTCAGCTTTGCGTACCTTTCTTTCAGCTTTTGATACTTGTCATCTCTAGCCCTGGGGTTAGAGGATTTCTTGGAGAAAGCTGAGGTTCTAGAAACTTTCTTTGACCTGCACTCGCTAGCAAAATGTCCTATCTTTTCACAGTTATAGCAAGTAGCAGTAGCCTTATCAACAGGAGTTGATGATCTTGGCTTGTCAGTAATAGCAAGAGGTCTGTTCTTTCTAAAAAATTTCTTTTTGGCAAATCTCCTGAATTTATTTGAAAGGAGAGCCATAGAATCATCAAGATCTGAAGAGTCAGGATCTGATGAGCATTCAGAGTTAGTCTCCAACTCAGTGATAGTATCAGTGGATCGCTGAGTGGAAGGTGACTCAGAGATTAAAGCAACAGGGGTGCTTTTGGAATCTTTTACAAGATTCTTCTTAAGATGACTCGATTGCTCATGATTAAGCATCGTGCCATATAAGGTAGAAAGAGTCATAGATTTAAGATCCTTTGACAGCTTGAGACACATTGAATAACTTTCCCAACTTTCAGGTAAACATTCTAAGAACTTTGTCAGAACTTTAAATTTAGAATATTCCTTACCAACGGTTTTCAAATCTATTATTAAACAGTTAAACCGCTGATGTACTTCAGAGAGAGATTCATTCTTACCACAAATGAAGCTTTCATACTGTCTTACCAGGTTGATCTTTCGTGAGTCCTGGACTTCAGACGTACCTTCATATTGAACACAGATTGTGTCCCACATGGCTTTGGAGGTTTTCAGGTTCATGACGGAATGGTAGACTTCGTCAGGAAGAGCCATGAAAAGAATGGATCTGGCTTTGGTGTCGAGAGCCACTTTCTTCTTATCTTCATCAGTCCACATATGAATTTCCTTGGGAATCAATCTTTCAGGAACGGCAGCTCTATCAGCAATGCCTGGAACTTCAGGATCAATTCTTACAGGAATATATGGGCCATTTTTGATGTAGTAAGGCATAGTAGAGTCTACACCTTCTAAGAAGAGTATCATCCTATTTTTCCATAGATTGAAGTTATCTCTGGAAAATCTGGGAGGTTTTGCCAGAGAACCATTATCAATATAGTTTGTGTTTGTGTTGGTAGACATTATGAGAAATAGCAAGGAAGAGAAAAGATTAGTATAAGCAAGATCTTGTTTATAAGATTAAACAAACTTGCTCTGATACCACTTGTTGGTCCCGGAGGGGTTATACAAGTTTGTAGAAGGGGGGTTGAATACAAACACCCAGATTTTACTTTTCTAAATTGTTTATTGATATTTATCAAACAATTTACAACTTGTTGCGGAACAAGATTAAGGACTAAGCTTAATCTAAACAAGTTAAGAACACTAAGTTTCTTGCACTAGAATTAAGACAGAAAGGAGATAAGAATATTAAAGATAAATATTCTAACACTAAGAGAGACAGAAGAAGATGGCCAAGCACTTCATTTCTGAAGTAGGGTTCTCCTTATATACTGCATGAATTTAATGCAGAGCAGTATTACTTTACACGTGGCAGCAGGTGATTGGTTGTATGGTTTGACCCTTGTAGACAATCTTAGTAGCCGCATGATGTACAGTGTAGAAACAGAGTTGGTTGTACGATCCTGGACAGAAGGGATGCCCTTTCTGACTTTATCGTACGAAGACGTGCAAGGGGGAAAGACAAAAGTAACTTGTAGAGTAAACCTTATGATCAGCGTTCGTTGAACAGTACTTTATCAGCGAGTGAGTGGACAAATCTTTGCTTCGCTGATATCCGCATCAGTTCATTAGTAGACTTGTCGCGGGTTCTTGGCTTGATCTTCGACTTCAGCGTAGAACATATGTTGACATGAAACTTGTCTTCATGGATCATAAGTAAACAACTAAACTATAAGCGATCACCAATAGGACTTAACAGGCTCAGAGCTCTATTGATGAACAGTGTTCGTTGAATGCTAAGATTAAAGAACATGAGTTTCCTATCAGCGGTACTGTAGAGACATAGTACTTATCAGCGATAGTGAAACTCTAATACATATTGTTTACTTACAATTTTCACTAAGTGTTTCTTAAAGAGTCATTATCAAATCACTGAGGGTTTGGATCAATAAATTCGAATACAGGTTGTGACTCAATTCACCCAACACTTCAAATTAGAATCCGATTCAAAACCTAATAGGAAACCACACTTTACTCATCCCATCACTCTTAATCAGTTATAATCAAAATAGAACATCAATTTCTTACTAACACGAAGAGGTTAGACTTCCCGTGCTTCAACCGACTTCCAGGAAACAAGTGAGATAAATCTAAACAACTCAGCCGACTTAACCATTTTATACACACTCAACTATCAACTAATGACCAAATTCACCCTAAAGTATTATAATTCACAAATACTCCAAATCTTAGACTAATTTACAATTCGACCCCATTCATATTAAATATAATATAATGGAAATTCAAGGTGTTACAAATCTCCCCAACTTGAAAATGATTTCGTCCCCAAAATCAAGGTCAGTTAAATAGATGAGGATATCCATTTTCATATCCTTTTTAGTCTCCCAAGTCACTTTGACACCTCTATGGTGTTTCCATGGAGATACTTTAAATGTTACTTGCTCCCCAACTTGGAAACAACATAAAATTCTATTGGTCTCCTTTGGTAATTTGTCGAAGCCCCACTTGTCCAGCCTCGATTCCTTGACAAGAACCCAAAACTGAAATTTCCAGTAATCTTATTTCTAAGACGCCGTTACCAAGAGACAAACTAGTCCAGAATCGGGTTGGGTCACAAGCATAATTGAAAACTATTCTTTTGATTTAGATCAATAATGGATCTGGCTGCCCACGTTATCTGTTACTTGGTACCAGTTCATCGTCAAGAACACATCACCGCACTAGAAATTTTCATCTGAAGAGCTCGTTAAAGAAAATAATTAGATAATTGCTAAATTATCCCACTCTCACTCAGAAATTTCCAGGGGTTGTAAACTCTCCTTTTCTATATCAACTATTAAAGCATCATTCAAAATAGTAACTGGTATAGCTAACTTTAATAAAAGATTATAGTACAATAGACAAGCTAGCACACTAATACATAATATACACGCATGTATATAATTAACAAGAAATATATCAAAAGTACACCCGCCGATTCCTTAGTTCCTTCCGCCATCATGTAAAATACTCATCTCGTTGGTCTTGGGATATTGAGTTTCTTCTCATGATTTCCGCTCTTCTTGAGCTTTGGCAATCCCTTCGAAAATGACCGGGCTGTTTGCACTCAAAACATGTCGGTCCTTGGATGGGATAATTCCCCATAGTATGACCACTCTTACCACACTTGAAACATTCTAGCCAAGTCACTCGACACGGACCAAAGTGTTTACTTTTAAATTTCTGGCACCAATTCAGCTCCTGACGAGGCTCAGAATAGGTACTCTCGATATAGGGCTTCGGCCTTTGCGAAGATTCTGATCGACCTTTCCACTTTCTTTTCTCTCCTACTTGAGCTTTCTTAGCTTTACCTTTTGCATAAACCTCTTCTATGATCTTTTCTTCCTCAATTGTCTCTCTTAGAGTCAAAGCTTTAGAATTCCTGACTCTAGACATCATATCAGCTGGTAAGCCTTTCAGATAAGCCTTGATCTTTTCTTTTTCAGTTGGGGCTACATGCCCCACTAAATTTAGTGTCTCCAGGAATGCTTGAGTATATTCTCTTACTGATAAATTCCCTTTCTTAAGCGTTCGGAATTCTTCTTCAATCCAATCCATTTCATTCTCGTTACAGTACTCTTCTAGAATCTTTTTCTTAAACGATTCCCATGTCATAGCATCCAAAACTGGAGCCGTCACCGTCGATGTTACAATGTTCCACCAGGTCAAAGCGTTCTCGCGTAACATCTGAGATTCGAACTTAACCTTCGATTCTTCGTCGCACTCACAAGCTCTAAAAGCCTGTTCCATTTCTCTAATCTAATTCATACAAACAATTGGATTATCTGATCCAGCAAACTCTTGTGGCTTACAGCGCAGAAACGTTTTATAAGAACAAACCCTCTCCACTCTCATGTTAACATTTAACATTGTATTAACAGGTGGAGTTACAACACCAATACCTGCCTCCGGTCTTTGTGACTCAGTATTTCTATCATATAACGCTTTCATAAACATCTCTTGTTGCTGTGCCAGTGCCGTATTCATCATTTGCATCATATTTTCCATCATTCTGAATTCTATAGTAGATTCCGTCGTCACCGGGTTAGAGGTACCGACATTTGTTCTTTGTACTTGACTTCCCCCTTCTCCCAAGATAGATGGTCTTGGCGGGCTCTCCGCAACTTCGTTGGCCACCCTATCTTTCGAAGAAGTAGAAGATCGATTTGGTGTATTCGCCATCGTATTCTGAGATATACAACAGATAACCATAAGAATGGCTATTCATACTCAAACACAGGAAATGTACTATAACATTCATTAATTGCCATAACAATTTAGAAACAAGTATGCTTACGTAACAATATATTCATAATAACATTAGCTAATTGGAATTATGAACATATTATACATAAGAATCCTCGTTACCATTATCACAGTTCACGATTCACGTATTTCCGTCGACTCTAAGACTATCCCATCATAGTACTTCTACCCACATCTCACAAATCATAACTTAATTCATCTCAGCTTAAGTCTAGGTATCTCACGATCATACCTAGTTCACTTAAACTACAGCTCTGATACCATATTGAAACACCCTGAAATTCACAATAAATTTAAAACGTAAATTATCAGAGTTTTCCACAACAACTTCCAACCTTTCATTTACAACCGATATATAGTGAAAATTTTAATACTTACAACTGAAACACTATAAACGACCAACCATTCTGATCTATGAACACAAAATTAGTTCATAAGGTAATTCACAATATTTCCAAAACCATAGCTCTGGTACTCCTTGACACGCATCCCTGCTTATCCCTTCCAGAGCTAGAACCTGGTAAGAAAATTTAATTGGAAACGATTAGGCTTACGCCTAGTGAGAACATTCAGTTTTCCAAATCAACACTTTATAAGCTTTGAAACCAAAGTAAGCAAAGCATATAACCAAACCTTATTTGCCACCATCCTTACCGTACACATAACATCCAGGAAATTAGATTCTGGAGCGCCACTACGAATCCCACAGATTCTAGATTATTGCTCATGTCAAGAAATTACAATTAGCGCCATGCCTATTTCTTGAAGTGGAAGTAGGAATTACCATTAAGCGCCCGGCCTATCCCTTACCTTCCAACAGAAATCGGGAATTACGATTAGTGCCCCGCCTATTCCACTATTTCACATCATAATATGAAATGGGAATTACCATTAAGTGACCGGCCTATTCCTCATTTCAATCAACAGGAATTACGATTAGCGCCCCGCCTATTCCACGTTTATCAAATCACACCCTAAATGGGAATTACCTTTAGAGCCCAGCCAATTCCTTATTTATCAAATCCACGAGAATTACGATTAGCACCCCGCCTATTCCACTTTTATCAAATCACACACTAAATGGGAATTACCATTAGAGCCCGACCTACTCCTCATTTATCAAATCCACGGGAATTACGATTAGCGCCCCGCCTATTCCACATTTTCACATAATACTAGTGCCTATGGATCCATTACACTTACTAGCATACATGCATATTTACTCGAACGCACAAAACGTTTCATATCATATTCTCAATTGTACCCCTTCGGCGACTTAACACGGGGGTTCCTCTATATCCGGAAACTATATCCGGAAAAATCACTTATCCGAAACCCAAATCCAGAACTATCCGGAAACTATATCCGGAAAAATCTCTTATCCGGAACCCAAATCCGGAACTATCCAGAAAAGTTGTTCAGAAAAGCCAAATCCGGACTATCATCTGGAATCCGGTAAAACATCTTGACACTCATCCATAATCCGGTACATTCCGGATCCGGTATTCTATCCGGACACCATCCGGAATCCGGTACCAATACGGTACTAAGTCTGGAACTCACTTCGGATCCGGTACGAATCCGGAATCCGGTACTTTCTGGAATCCGGTACCTTCCAGAATCCGGTTCCAAATCCGGATTACTTATCTTCCGTACTATTCGAACTGCACATCGATTTCCAGTTTTAAAACTTGTCTCAATCCAAATTCTCAATCGTTTTCATACCAACACATAATTACCAAAGCGTATATACAATTTATAAACACTTATTTCATTTGATTCAACTATAGTTATTTGGAGGAAGAGATGAACTCACCTGGGATCTAGAATTCGAATTCAAGTTGCGACTCAATTCACCCAACACTTTAAATTAGAATATGATTCAAAACCTAATAGGAAACCACACTTTACTCATCCCATCACTCTTAATCAGTTATAATCAAAATAGAACATCAATTTCTTACTAACACGAAGAGGTTAGACTTCCCGTGCTTCAACCGACTTCTAGGAAACAAGTGAGATAAATCTAAATAACTCAGCCGACTTAACCATTTTATACACACTCAACTATCAACTATTGACCAAATTCACCCTGAAGTATTATAATTCACAAATAGTCCAAATCTTAGACTAATTTACAATTCGACCCCATTCATATTAAATATAATATAATGGAAATTCAAGGTGTTACAAATCTCCCCAACGTGAAAATGATTTCATCCCCAAAATCAAGGTCAGTTAAATAGATGAGGATATTCATTTTCATATCCTTTTTAGTCTCCCAAGTCACTTTGACACCTCTATGGTGTTTCCATGGAGATACCTTAAACGTTACTTGCTCCCCAACTTGGAAACAACATAAAATTCTATTGGTCTCCTTTGGTAATTAGTCGAAGCCCCACTTGTCCAGCCTCTATTCCTTGACAAGAACCCAAAACCGAAATTTCCAGTAATCTTATTTCTAAGACGCCGTTACCAAGAGACAAACTAGTCCAGAATCGGGTTGGGTCACAAGCATCATTGAAAACTATTCTTTTGATTTAGATCAATAATGGATCTAGTTGCCCACGTTATCTGCTACTTGGTACCAGTTCATCGTCAAGAACACATCACCGCACTAGAAATTTTCATCTGAAGAGCTCGTTAAACAAAATAATTAGATAATTGCTAAATCATCCCACTCTCACTCAGAAATTTCCAAGGGTTGTAAACTCTCCTTTTCTATATCAACTATTAAAGCATCATCCAAAATAGTAACTGGTATAGCTAACTTTAATAAAAGGTTATAGTACAAGAGACAAGCTAGCACACTAATACATAATATACACGCATGTATATAATTAACAAGAAATATATCAAAAGTACACCCGCCGATTCCTTAGTTCCTTCCGCCATCATGTAAAATACTCACCTCGTTGGTCTTGGGATATTGAGTTTCTTCTTATGATTTCCGCTCTTCTTGAGCTTTGGGCAATCCCTTCGAAAATGACCGGGCTATTTGCACTCAAAACATGTCGGTCCTTGGATGGGATAACTCCCCATAGTATGACCACTCTTGCCACACTTGAAACATTCTAGCCAAGTCACTCGACACGGACCAAAGTGTTTACTTTTAAATGTCTGGCACCAATTCAGCTCCTGACGAGGCTCAAAATAGGTACTCTCGATATAGGGCTTCGGCCTTTGCGAAGATTCTGATCGACCTTTCCACTTTCTTTTCTCTCCTACATGAGCTTTCTTAGCTTTATCTTTTGCATAAACCTCTTCTATGATCTTTGCTTCCTCAATTGTCTCTCTCAGAGTCAAAGCTTTAGAATTCCTGACTCTAGACATCATATCAGCTGGTAAGCATTTCAGATAAGCCTTGATCTTTTTTTTTTCAGTTGGGGCTACATGCCCCACTAAATTTAGTTTCTCCAGGAATGCTTGAGTATATTCTCTTACTGATAAATTCCCTTTCTTAAGCGTTCGGAATTTTTCTTCAATCCGATCCATTTCATTCTCGTTACAGTACTCTTCTAGAATCTTTTTCTTAAACGATTCCCATGTCATAGCATCCAAAACTGGAGCCGTCACCGTCGATGTTACGATTTTCCACCAGGTCAAAGCGTTCTCGCGTAACATCTGAGATTCGAACTTAACCTTCGATTCTTCGTCGCACTCACAGGCTCTAAAAGCCTATTCCATTTCTCTAATCCAATTCATACAAACAATTGGATTATCTGATCTAGCAAACTCTGGTGGCTTACAACTCAGAAACGTTTTATAAGAACAAACCCTCTCCACTCTCCTGTTAACATTTAACATTGTATTAACAGGTGGAGTTACAACACCAATACCTGCCTCTGGTCTTCGTGACTCAGTATTTCTATCATATAACACTTTCATAAACATCTCTTGTTGCTGTGTCAGTGCCGTATTCATCATTTGCATCATAGTTTCCATCATTCTGGATTCTATAGTAGATTTCTTCGTCACCAGGTTAGAGGTACCGACATTTGTTCTTTGTACTTGACTTCCCCCTTCTCCCAAGATAGATGGTCTTGGCGGGCTCTCCGCAACTTCGTTGGCCACCCTATCTTCCAAAGAAGTAGAATATCGATTTGGTGTATTCGCCATCGTATTCTGAGATATACAACAGATAACCATAAGAATGGCTATTCATACTCAAACACAGGAAACGTAATATAACATTCATTAATTGCCATAACAATTTAGAAACAAGCATGCTTATGTAACAATATATTCATAATAACATTAGCTAATTGGAATTATGAACATATTATACATAAGAATCCTCGTTACCATTATCACAGTTCATGATTCACGTATTTCCGTCGACTCTAAGACTATCCCGTCTTAGTATTTCTACCCACATCTCACAAATAATAACTTAATTCATCTCAGCTTAAGTCTAGGTATCTCACGATCATACCTAGTTCACTTAAACTACAGCTCTGATACCATATTGAAACACCCTGAAATTCACAATAAATTTAAAACTTAAATTATCATAGTTTTCCACAACAACTTCCAAACTTTCATTTACAACCGAAATATAGTGACAATTTTCATACTTACAAATGATACACTATAAACGACCAACCATTCTGATCTATGAACACAAAATTAGTTCATAAGGTTATTCACAATATTTCCAAAACCATAGCTCTGGTACTCCTTGACACGCATCCCTGCTTATCCCTTCCCGAGCTAGAACCTGGTAAGAAAATTTAATTGGAAACGATTAGGCTTACGCCTAGTGAGAATATCCAGTTTTTCCAAATCAACACTTTATAAGCTTTGAAACCAAAGTAAGCAAAGCATATAACCAAACCTTATTTGCCACCATCCTTACTGTACACATAACATCCAGGAATATTACCCGTTTCCATGAGAATGACAAACACAAAGTAGGTCATAGTCTCATATTCCGGAGCACCACTACGAATCCCACAGATTCTAGATTATTGCTCATGTCAAGAAATTACAATTAGCGCCATGCCTATTTCTTGAAGTTGAAGTAGGAATTACCATTAAGCGCCCGACCTATCCCTTACCTTCCAACAGAAATTGGGAATTACGATTAGTGCCCCGCCTATTCCACTATTTCACATCATAATATGAAATGGGAATTACCATTAAGTGACCGGCCTATTCCTCATTTCAATCAACATGAATTACGATTAGCACCCCGCCTATTCCACGTTTATCAAATCACACACTAAATGGGAATTACCATTAGAGCCCGACCTACTCCTCATTTATCAAATCCACGGGAATTACGATTAGCGCCCCGCCTATTCCACATTTTCACATAATACTAGTGCCTATGGATCCATTACACTTACTAGCATACATGCATATTTACTCGAACGCTCAAAATGTTTCATATCATATTCTCAATTGTCCCCCTTCGACGACTTAGGACGGGGGTTCCTCTATATCCGGAAACTATATCCGGAAAAATCTCTTATCCGAAACCCAAATCCAGAACTATCCGGAAACCATATCCGGAAAAATCTCTTATCCGGAACCCAAATCCGGAACTATCCGGAAATGTTGTTCAAAAAAGCCAAATCCGGACTATCATCTGGAATCCGGTAAAACATCTGGACACTCATCCCTAATCCGGTACATTCCGGATCCGGTATTCTATCCGGACACCATCCGGAATTCGGTACCAATACGGTACCAAGTCTGGAACTCACTTCGGATCCGGTACGAATCCGGAATCCGGTACTTTTTGGAATCCGGTACCTTCCAGAATCCAGTTCCAAAGCCGGATTACTTATCTTCTGTACTATTCGAACTGCACATCGATTTTCAGTTTTAAAACTTATCTCAATCCAAATTCTCAATCGTTTTCATACCAACACATAATTACCAAAGCGTATATACAATTTATAAACACTTATTTCATTTGATTCAACTATAGTTATTTGGAGGAAGAGATGAACTCACCTAGGATCTAGAATTCGAATTCAAGCTGCTACTCAATTCACCCAACACTTTAAATTAACATATGATTCAAAACCTAATAGGAAACCACACTTTACTCATCCCATCACTCTTAATCAATTGTAATCAAAATAGAACATCAATTTCTTACAAACACGAAGAGGTTAGACTTCCCGTTCTTCAACCGACTTCAAGGAAACAAGTGAGATAAATCTAAATAACTCAGCCGACTTAACCATTTTATACACACTCAACTATCAACTAATGCCAAATTCACCCTGAAGTATTATAATTCACAAATAGTCCAAATCTTAGACTAATTTACAATTCGACCCCATTCATATTAAATATAATATAATGGAAATTCAAGGTGTTACAAATCTCCCCAACTTGAAAATGATTTCGTCCCCAAAATCAAGGTCAGTTAAATAGATGAGGATATCCATTTTCATATCCTTTTTAGTCTCCCAAGTCACTTTGACACCTCTATGGTGTTTCCATGGAGATACCTTAAACGTTACTTGCTCCCCAACTTGGAAACAACATAAAATTCTATTGGTCTCCTTTGGTAATTAGTCGAAGCCCCACTTGTCCACCCTCTATTCCTTGACAAGAACCCAAAACCGAAATTTCCAGTAATCTTATTTCTAAGACACCGTTACCAAGAGACAAACTAGTCCAGAATCGGGTTGGGTCACAAGCATCATTGAAAACTATTCTTTTGATTTAGATCAATAATGGATCTGGCTGCCCACGTTATCTGCTACTTGGTACCAGTTCATCGTCAAGAACACATCACCACACTAGAAATTTTCATCTGAAGAGCTCGTTAAACAAAATAATTAGATAATTGCTAAATTATCCCACTCTCACTCAGAAATTTCCAAGGGTTGTAAACTCTCCTTTTCTATATCAACTATTAAAGCATCATCCAAAATAGTAACTGGTATAGCTGTCAGGATCGATTCCAAACAAGAATAATTATACTTAGAAATCAGAATTAAAGAATCTTGCGGAATAGAAATTTAATTCAAACACACTCAATGAACAACTAATCAGAAAACACAATCTGTTTGTATTCAAAACTTCAACTCACAAGTTTACAACCAAACCTCAATCTTGTTGAACAGGCTCAACAAGACGACTTCTACTTCTCTAGAAATAGGGTTCTAAACCTTGAGGTTAATTCTCTCTAAAACAAAAACGAATTCTTAAAAAATTCTCTTAGAATAGCTATCTATCAATATCTATTTATACTAAATAATTACAAGATAACTATCAAAACAAAATTGATCTTCAGAATATTCTTTCATGCTTATCTTCAATCATTCCATCTTTATCTCCAACATTCTTGCATTCCATAATTATGATCACAAGCAGTATTAACATCGTTATGCACAAGCAGTACTAACATTGTTCCAGCAGCATTAACTTTTACTTGCAGTACTAACTTTGCTCTGGCAGTAGTATTGTTGTTCTGGCAGTACTAACCATACTTGGCAAATCTTCAGTTCCCAACAATCTCCCCCTAACTTGACTTTTTAGGTTGAGAAGTCAAGTTCTTCAGATGATGCTTCCAAAACCTAATCATGAACACATAAATCAGGATTCAAACCCAGGCTTTGATTGATAATCCTTCTCACCAAGTATCTTCCCATTTCAGAATCCTTGTTGCAAGCCAACTTAGCATGTAGCATTCCATTCAACCTTTTCTTGCTATGCTTGTATGCAACATCCACCAAATAATACTCATGATATGTATAGTCAAGTGTGATGACATACACTCCACATTTTTCAATGAGCATCCAGTTGGTAATGGCTTGAAAATTTATTTCTATCATATACTGAACTGCTTCTGGTTTGAACATTAGGCACAGGTATTCAAGAACCAATTTGGTGATAGACATCCCTTTCTCATTCAGCATATTTCCATACAGCTTCATTCCAACCTTGTACATCTCCTCTACGTCAGATCTAGAGCACATTCTGATAAGTCTTCCCCATGTAGAACAGACCTCATACTTCCCATCTGCTCTTTTGACTCTAATGTACTCCTTTCTCTGATCTACCAAGGTATCCCAGAAGATGATCTCAGGAGGCATGGAAGATAATGGGTCAACTTTGATTGGATCAGTATCAACCATAGTGATATACATATCACATTGAGAATTACTTGGTTGACCTGATGGAGTTGCTACTTCTTCTTCAGCAACCTTTGTATCATCTTTCTTTTCTGGAACATCCTCTTCTTTTTCTTCTTCTACCACTGGTTCTACCCTAGGTTTCTTGACAACTTTCCTCTTGGTAGCTATAGACTTGGTTCTTGTTCTTTTCAGTGACGCCGGCTTTTCACCCAGGGTTTCTTCTTGCTTTTTAGGAGTGTCATGTTTGGCTTTAATCAAAGCCTCTGCAACTTCAACTTCTTCCAAAGTAGGCATTTTAGTTTCTGTTGCTTCCTTTGTTTCTGCTGCTTCTTCCTTTGTAGATACTGCTTCTTGCATGGTTTCTACTGCTTCTTTTGTTTCTGCTGCCTCTGGAATGGTTTCTGCCGCTTCTGCTTTTTGACTTTCATCAGCATTAACCGTTTCTGCTGCATGATCAGTTTCTGCTTCTTTCTGAATTTCAGCAGCATTAACCTTTTCTGCTGTTGGTTCAGTTTCTGCTTCTTTCTGAATTTCAGCAACATTAACCTTTTCTGCTGCATGATCAGTTTCTGCTTCTTTTGCAATTTCTTCAACACACTCATTCTCCCCCTTTTCCTGTGCACTCTCCATGTTGAATTCAGCTTATGACTCCCCCTTTTTGGGAGCATCATTGTTGGGGCTTCTTCTTTTAAGAACATACTGAGCTTTCTTCTTCCTGTGCATCAACTTTGTAATCAGCTTCTTATGCTTCTCAAGCTGTGTTTGTTGATATAGGACCACTTTCTTGAGTCCATCTATCTCCTTTTGCTGACTTACAACATCTGTGTTGATATTGGCAATGGTTTCCATCAATTCCTCATATGTATATCTATCCTCACCTTGTTTAGGAGTTTTTACTTCCTTTAAAGGATCACTGGAAATTTTAGTAGGTGTCTTTTGCCTAGAAAAATCACTGCCTACCCCCGTGGTTTCTTGGCACCTGGGACCTCTGAATGATTTCTCATTCTGAGTTGCCGTGAGGAAGGTCTTAGTTATGTTACCACTGTCCTTCTCTGTGCTAGCAGAAGTAGTGGCAGCCTTGCTACTCACATGCTCAACCTTCTCCATAGTGAGCACCTTCTTGGGGTTGGGAGACACCCCTGTGGTTTCCCTTTCGATATTCTCTATTGGAGAATGCTCCAATAGAGGGCTTAAAGGCTTTGGGCTTGTAGGAGGTACATCAAGGGAAGGAGCCTTGTGTACCATTCTTCTTGTAAACTTTTTGGTTATGAGAGGAGTGGGTCTTTGAAGAATGGACTGAGGAATTTCTTTGGTGATTGAAGGTGGGGTTTGGCTATCAGTGGGTTGGTCTAATGAGGGCCTTGACCCTGATGCCATACCTTCTTGTGTGTGGGACACACCCATCATTGTAGAGAACAATGGAGTGTCAACTCCTTCCGAGTCCCTGGAAGTTCTTCTCATATTTGAGAAGTCCTTTCCTTTAGGGGGTTTAGGTACATATACCTCAGTAAATTGAGGCAAATCCATCAATTCCTGAGTAATCACTGCTTGGACAAACCTTGGGTACATATAAAAACTCTTTTTGGATTCCAGGTTTGACACAAGATCATTGAAAATCATTTGTGAAAAATTAAACTTCCTGGCAGTGGCCAAGCAGACCAGGGCATAAGCAATGGTACTGCTAAACTCACTCCATCCAGTAGTTTTCTTTGAAATGCAATGCATTAAGGTATGAACAAAGAATCGCCATTGTGTAGAAAATTTAGACTTGAAAAACTTAAAGATTCCAATGGGACCTTCATACCCCATTCTCGTTAAAGTTGAGTATAGATCGTCATTAGGAATAGACGTCATACCTGAGGCATCATCCAAACGAAGAGTGATGCGAATAAGCTCCTCTGTAACATTCAAGGGTTTGTCACACACCCTTGTTTTGATGATTTTCTGCCCATCTTCAGATACCACGGTGGCATTTTCCCAGAACTGCTTCTGATGCTCGGTGTAGATTGTCGGGGTCACCGTTAGGGCATAGGATATATGCGTGGACTTGAGGAAATCCACAATGTCGTGAAAACCTGCGGACTGTTTTGGCTTCTGGAGCATGGCAATCTCGTTGTGTTCGTCGATAAACTCCATTGTACCTGAGGATTCTTGACAGAAAACAGAGATTCTTGGGAGAGAATAGTTAGAAAGAGAGAGATGAATAGAATTCAAAGAGACGTTATGAACTTTGGCGGGCTGAAAGAGGTATTTATAGCAGTATTAGCCCTAATTTTTCTTTTAAAGCAGTATTAACGATACACTGGCAGTAGTAACTATGCACTGGCAGTAGTAACTATGCACTGGCAGTAGTAACTATGCACTGGAAGTAGTAACTATGCACTGGAAGTAGTAACTATGCACTGGCAGTAGTAACTATGCACTGGCAGTAGTAACTATGCACTGGTAGTAGTAACTATGCACTGGCAGTAGTAACTATACTTGGCAAATCTTCAGTTCCCAACAATAGCTAACTTTAATAAAAGATTATAGTACAAGAGACAAGCTAGCACACTAATACATAATATACATGCATGTATATAATTAACAAGAAATATATCAAAAATACACCCTCCGATTCCTTAGTTCCTTCCACCATCATGTAAAATACTCACCTCATTGGTCTTGGGATATTGAGTTTCTTCTCATGATTTCCGCTCTTCTTGAGCTTTGGGCAATCCCTTCGAAAATGACCGGGTTGTTTGTACTCAAAACATGTCGGTCCTTGGATGGGATAATTCCCCATAGTATGACCACTCTTACCACACTTGAAACATTCTAGCCAAGTCACTCGACACGGACCAAAGTGTTTACTTTTACATTTCTAGCACCAATTCAGCTCCTGACGAGGCTCAAAATAAGTACTCTCGATAAAGGGCTTTGGCCTTTGCGAAGATTCCGATCGACCTTTCCACTTTCTTTTCTCTCCTACTTTAGCTTTCTTAGCTTTATCTTTTGCATAAACCTCGTCTATTATCTTTGCTTCCTCAATTGTCTCTCTCAGAGTCAAAGCTTTAGAATTCCTGACTCTAGACATCATATCAACTGGTAAGCCTTTCATATAAGCCTTGATGTTTTCAATGTAGCCTTGTGTTATTGTCCTTGTGTTAGCTGTTTGCTGCTAGTAAGAAACGCACTGAGATGTGTCTAGAGAGGCCTATAGCTGCAGAAAAAAGGGTCTTATGTGTACCCCTACCTTATATATTTAAAACTCCTTTTTTCTGTTGACAACCTGGCCTTATAAACAGTTTTCTAGCAACAAGACCTGCTAGTTTGATAGCATCAACAATAGCCTATATATAAGCGAGAATGCCAGAAGGCAGCTGACTTACAACTGATGCTTCATGCTCTGAGAACTGCTAGTTAGTATCTAATAATAATGGTATACTAAATCCTTATTCTAATAAACTACATCCATATTATATAGCCTAGCCCGGAACAAACAACCATACTTAACACAAACCCATTCAGCTGCTTGTTTAACGTAAACCTGAAAGCTCGTACTACGAGGGCCTCTCTCACTCCGCTCACCTCTCCTCAGGTATAAGCGAGATAGAAAAAGTTTGGGTTTTCCTTAACTTTTCTAAATCTCTTATATTGAGGGTATGGAGCAGCGTCGGTCGATATGGCTTGTTTATAATGGGGTCACAACTCCCATTATAAACGGACTAGAAGTCACTAGCTTTATGCTAGCCAACACAGGAAAGTGCCTTCGGAAATCTAGTCTGATCCGTGCCGTCTTGTCTATCCTGACTTGTAGCTCGGAAGATCCCGGATGGGATTTTCAGTTGGGGCTACATGCCCCACTAAATTTAGTTTCTCCAGGAATGCTTGAGTATATTCTCTTACAGATAAATTCCCTTTCTTAAGCGTTCGGAATTCTTCTTCAATCCGATCCATTTCATTCTCGTTACAGTACTCTTCTAGAATCTTTTGCTTAAACGACTCCCATGTCGTAACTGCCAAAACTGGAGCCATCACCGTCGATGTTACGATGTTCCACCAGGTCAAAGCGTTCTCGTGTACCATCTGAGATCCGAACTTAACTTTTGATTCTTCGTCGCACTCACAAGCTCTAAAAGCCTGTTCCATTTCTCTAATCTAATTCATACAAACAATTGGATTATCTAATCCAGCAAACTCTGGTGGCTTACAGGTCAGAAACGTTTTATAAGAACAAACCCTCTCCACTCCCATGTTAACATTTAAGATTGTATTAACAGGTGGAGTTACAACACCAATACCTGCCTCCAGTCTTCGTGACTCAATATTTCTATTATATAACACTTTCAAAAACATCTCTTGTTGCTGTGCCAGTGTCGTATTCATCATTTGCATCATATTTTCCATCATTCTGGATTCTATAGTAGTTTCCGTCGTCACCGGGTTAGAGGTACCGACATTTGTTCTTTGTACTTGACTTCCCCCTTCTCCCAAGATAGATGGTCTTGGCGGGCTCTCCGCAACTTCGTTGGCCACACTATCTTCCGAAGAAGTAGAAGATCGATTTGGTGTATTCGCCATCGTATTCTGAGATATACAACAGATAACCATAAGAATGGCTATTCATACTCAAACACAGGAAACATACTATAACGTTCATTAATTGCCATAACAATTTAGAAACAAGTATGCTTACGTAACAATATATTCATAATAACAATAGCTAATTGGAATTATGAACATATTATACACAAGAATCCTCGTTACCATTATCACAGTTCATGATTCACGTATTTCCGTCGACTCTCAGACTATCCCGTCTTAGTACTTCTACCCACATCTCACAAATCATAACTTAATTCATCACAGCTTAAGTATAGGTATCTCACGATCATACCTAGTTCACTTAAACTACAGCTCTGATACCATATTGAAACACCCTGAAATTCACAATAAATTTAAAACTTAAATTATCAGAGTTTTCCACAACAACTTCCAAACTTTCATTTACAACCGAAATATAGTGACAATTTTCATACTTACAAATGATACACTATAAACGACCAACCATTCTGATCTATGAACACAAATTAGTTCATAAGGTTATTCACAACATTTCCAAAACCATAGCCCTGGTACTCCTTGACACGCATCCCTGCTTATCCATTCCCGAGCTAAAACCTGGTAAGAAAATTTAATTGGAAACGATTAGGCTTACGCCTAGTGAGACCATCCAGTTTTTCCAAATCAACACTTTATAAGCTTTGAAACCAAAGTAAGCAAAGCATATAACCAAACCTGATTTGCCACCATTCTTACCGTACACATAACATCCAGCAATCTTACCCGTTTCCATGAGAATGACAAACAAAAAATAGGTCATAGTCTCATATTCCTGAGCGCCACTACGAATCCCACAGATTCTAGATTATTGCTCATATCAAGAAATTACAATTAGCACCATGCCTATTTCTTGAAGTGGAAGTAGGAATTACCATTAAGCGCCCGACCTATCCCTTACCTTCAAACAGAAATCGGGAATTACGATTAGTGCCCCACCTATTCCACGATTTCACATCATAATACGAAATGGGAATTACCATTAAGTGACCGACCTATTCCTCATTTCAATCAACAGGAATTACGATTAGCGCCCCGCCTATTCCACGTTTATCATATCACACACTAAATGGGAATCACCTTTAGAGCCCAGCCTATTCCTTATTTATCAAATCCACGAGAATTACGATTAGCACCCCGCCTATTCCACGTTTATCAAATCACACACTAAATGGGAAATACCATTAGAGCCTGACCTATTCCTCATTTATCAAATCAACGGGAATTACGATTAGCGCCCCGCCTATTCCACGTTTTCACATAATACTAGTGCCTATGGATCCATTACACTTACCAGCATACATGCATATTTACTCGAACACACAAAACGTTTCATATCATATTCTCAATTGTCCCCCTTCGATGACTTAGCACGGGGGTTCCGCTATATCCGGAAACTATATATGGAAAAATCTCTTATCCGGAACACAAATCCGGAACTATTCGGAAACTATATCCGGAAAAATCTCTTATCCGGAACCCAAATCCGGAACTATCCGGAAAAGCCAAATCCGGACTACCATCTAGAATCCGGTAAAACATCTGGACACTCATCCGGAATCCGGTACATTCCGGATCCGGTATTCTATCCGGACACTGTTAATGCCAAAAATCACATCAAAGGGAAACTTAAGGTCGATGTGGACTTAAACAACTAAAGAAAGAATCTTTCGACGAAACGTGCGACGAGGATAAAAATAAAGAAACAAGGGATTTGATGACGTAGGAAAAACCTCAATCGAGGAAAAAATCTGCGGACGACAGGGGGTGTCGTCGCTGCACTATGGTCGCCAATCAAGGGCGATGTCCTTGGATACTGGTGTCGATCGTACAGTTATTACAATACAAATGAAGAAAATGCTTCGAAATGTAAAGTACAAGTGTTTGAATGTAAAAATAGGTGTTTGTCGTGTACGAAACAAAGTGTGAACTGCTGGTCGAGGGCTGTTGTCGTGCGTCGAGAGCGATGACTTGAGCTTTTCTTCGAGTGTTCTTGAGTTCACTATAGGGTTCTGGCTTTCAGTACTTGATTTCCAGAGTTTAAGGGTTCTTAGCTATGAGCTTGAATGTTTTTCTCTGTTGTTCGGTGATGTTCGCTGATGATTGCTGATGTGTATCGGATGTTAACTGATGATCCTTGATGTGAAGACTTAGCTTGGTATTTATAGTCTTCGCGTCATTAATTAGCTCCATTAATGCTTTGATCAACGACTACAACGGCTGGAAACGGTTGCCGGAGTGATTATCCATAATGTTCTTCGTCCGTTACGGCTGCTTGCTGTTAATGGCTTTGACTCCTGCATTAAATACTTAACAAACGTAATAGTCAAGGTTAACGTTAGCTTTGGTCGAAGGTGCATTGATCTTACGTGATGGTCGTACGGGACGGGCGATGCTATGGTCGAGCGTCATGGGGGACGTACGACTTACCTTTTACGGGAGATGACGGATGTTTTCTGGGTTCTTGTTGAGACCTTATCTTAATACAGGATATAGCTTAGGACATGCGTCTTACCTATTTTGGTCATGGTCGGGCGACGTGATTTTTTGCCCAAACAGTTTGCCCCCAAAATTTGAAAGAAGGATGGCAAATTTGAGTTTAAATTTTGTCAATCAGACGCGTGAGAAAATAAGGCAAGGGAAAATTACCTTTAATCATCTTGGAACTAGACTTGTCCGCTTCTAACTGAACGAGAAGTTGAAAGAGGAACGAGTTCATGACGTCATGATGACGTACGATGATGCTTACCAGCTGTCGAGGACAGGTGTCGAAGATCCGGGCAGGCATGCGAAAGGACGGGGATGCGCGGCGGTCTTCCAGGGATTCGATTTGATGCGATTGTTTGTATAAATAAAGATCACGACGGATCTTTTCTTGCTATACTTCGAAGTGTTTATTTGGGAAGAGATTTTGCCTTGATTCCTTTCCATTCTTTGTCCGAACTTACTCGAATCGTTGCAAATATTTGGCCTTGTAGAGATTGTTCGAGGTTTAGAGTGTTTATATAACGCATTGCTCTTCCGCTTTGGTTTTTATCGATCGTCTCCTTCGTTTGATAAACAATGTCGATTGAACCAGAGAGTTCTATCGTGAGTCAGGAGGATTTAGATGCCTTTAGGCGTCTAGCGAAGATCCCTGCGGAAGTAGAGTTAACCATTCCAGGGGATATACGTCCTGAGAATTGTCCCGAAGGATGCTTCGTGATATACGAGTATCCCTTCAAAATAGGGTTTGAGTGGCCGTATTCGGTTTTATCTAAGAATTTCATGCGATATTTTGGCTTGTCACCAGGGCAGTTGATGCCCCAACTTTGGCGGGTTTTTCTGGTTATCGAGCGATTTTCTGCAAAGTGGGATCCGCCTATGACCCTGAATGATTTCGGGTTGGCTTATCATGTTAAGAGAGATAAGAATTGGCGTTACAGTCCGTATTCCAAGTTTAAGGGTGACCGCACCCTGGTTTTGGGAACCGGCGTCAATGATCGTGGGTGGAAATTGAGGTATGTATTCGTGTGTACTGACTCGCTTGACATCAATAGCAAATGGATTCGTCCTGACTGTAACATGGGAGGTATGCTTTTTCGATATATGTCACTGTTTGGTTCTTCCGCTTTCTATTTACACATTGCTTTTTGTCGTCTTCAGATATTCAGTACGATGCCTTGCACCCGAACGAAGGTTCTTGAGCCAAGGTCGACAGATTCCTGAGTTATAGTACTGATGATCGATCTTTCGTCATGTGGCAACCGGCGGCCGAGGACGAGGACGCGATGGGAGATTCTGAAGAGGAGGGAGAGGAGGATGAGAGGGAAGAAGCGACTGGTAAACGTATCGTAGTTTTTATTTTACTTTGTTTACTCTATCCTCCTGACGCTTCATGTATTTCCTGATCAGTGCCGACCAAGAGTAAATCGGTATCTAGGGCGAGAGGGGAGCAGGTTATGCGTGCCCTTCAGGGTGAAAATGTTTCGACAACTGGGTCGAGCGAAAAGAGATCCTGGAGGACAGTCCTGAGGGAACCGTCGTCTAGGGTTGATAACTCACCGGGAGTTGTTCTGCCTAAGGAGGCGAGGGCGTCATCTAGCCGTTTTGGCGTAACGGACGCGACACCAGCAAGTTCTGCGCTTCCGGCGACGGTGACGAAGCTGATGTCTAAAGTGTTGATCCCAACGTCTGCTGACAGGGGCGAGGGATCATCGACCGAAGTTATGACGGTCAATTTTACATTGTCGTATGACTTTATGGCGGATGGTGTCCTAGACGGGACGACGTCGTTCCCTCATCTGGGGAAGTATTTGCTCCCGTCTTTCGGGGAGCGTTTTCATGGAGTTCCGGTCGGAGAGATTGGATCTCAAGTTGCCAGTCTGGCGTTCACGGTGAGTGTCAATCTTTCATGACTTGTCTCGTTCGTTTAGTCATCTAATATTTTCTTGTGTTATTTTTCAGACGTTCCAGTCGTCTTTGGCATTACACGCTGGGATGTCGAAAGTTGAAGGGTTGATGGCGTATGCCCTTGAAAGAGAAGCTGTGGCATTGGAGAGAGAGAAGGCGGCTTTAGATAGGGAGAGGTTTGCCTTGGCGCGTGCTGACGAGCTAGCCATCCAGCTTTTCGATGCTTAGTATGAACTGCAGAGATTCGTGCGGGGGGAGGCAGATGAAGGTCCTCGGGTCGGGACTTCGAGCAGGGATACGACCGATGTTCCCCCTGCCGTCTAGAATTTTCCGTTCCTTGTTTGTTTTGCCATTCGACCAATCAGGGATCGAGTATGTATATAATGGTTTACTTAATGAATATATCTTTTGCTTATGCTTTATTCGAATCACATTTGATTATAAAGTCGAACATAAGATCCATATGAAGTCATGCGACCTAGGCACTCATTGTAATACGATAATAAGAACGTAAAACAAATAAAAACACGCGATTAAAGCATCCATTCAGGGTATAAAATCTAAGAAACTTAGATGTAAGTTATTTACGCTTTGCGATTGTACGACGAGATCGTACGAGGAATTTGCGTCGTATGCCCCTGTGGAGGGATGGCCAGGGAAGAAAATCCTGATTGTTTATGGCGTGCGATTCTGCGAATTTAAAGTCATCTAGTAGACTTAATGATTACTGCCGTGCGATTCTGTGATAATCTGTCGTGCGATTCTACGATAAAACGATGTCGGGGGTTGGTCGTTGGCTAACCAACGACCCTCCGATGCTTAATTCAGTAAACGTTTTGTGAGAAAAAATCGTATGAAAAAAGAGTTAGAGAACGTACCATTTCAGACTCTCTCTATTCGCCCCCTGTCATTTATTACCTTATTCTTTTTGGGAGGAAAAGATAGGTTTTAAATGACAGAATGACACGGAGAAATATTGTCCTGCGTTGACTATGTTGTCGTGCGACCGGGCACCATAGTAGACTTATCTCTGTGAAAACGATATTAATTTAGGGATAGAGGAACGAACCTGTCGAGAGCCTGATCTTGTGACTTTGGTTTATTTTCGCGGCTTCAAGGTAGACTTGTAGCACTCACGAGCGACTTTTGGCTCACTCTTATTCTCCTGGATTCCCCATGGCGTAGGGAATTTCAACATTTGATGATACGTCGAGGGAACGGCTTTGATATCATGGATCCATGGTCGTCCTAAGATAATGTTATAGGCAGACGCACAGTCGATAACACTGAACTTAGTCTGCTTATTGACTCCTCCGGCATAGACGGGCAAAATTATCTCTCCAAAGGTGCTCGTCGCTTCTCCATTGAAACCGACCAAAGTTGTCGAACGTCGGGTGATTTCTGAGCGATCAATTCCCATGGCGTTGATAGTGTTGAAAAAAATGACGTTTACTGAACTGCCCCCGTCTACCAATACTCAACGCGTCAAACAGTTACCGACCATGAGTTGAATGATCAACCCGTCGTGATGCTTTTGGTACGAGTCGCCAAGGTCGATGTGGTCGAACACAATCTTCATGGCTTCTAGCTCCAAATCTCCTTTGGGTCTAGACGAGCGAGGAATAGGCCGATCATCGGGTGCCTGACTGGCATGACGCTTGGCCGCTGAATACGTCAGACCACAGACATCTGAACCACCGGTGATGCAATTGACAACCTTCGCATGCTCGGGGGTCGTCGTTCGATGTCCGTTAGCTAAAATAACGACATCGTCGATGATATCTTTGAGATTTCCTTTCGGAAAATGATATGTTAGTTCCTTCTTCAATGCGATACAGTCGTCTGTCGCATGACCATGATCGGCATGGAAGTCGCACCACTTTGATTTGTCTTTCTTAGCATCGTCCAGGTCGGACTTCTTTGGCCATCGAATGGTAGCTTGAGCGGTCTTCAGAGCTCCGACTAAGTCCTTTGCAGATCCTTTGAATCCGTAAGAGGATATCTTGGGGTACTGAGTGAACTTAGTTGCGGTCTTGGCCTCTGCTTTCGTATTGAAACGAACATTTGAAATTTGGCGCGCTGGCTCTTTTCTGGAAACAACCTTTGTCTTGAACTCTGGCTTTCTGACGCCTAACGACTTATTGTCGTCAGTGTGCTTGCGACGAAAGGCGGCATCATCTTCGACCCTCATATATGCTAAGGTTCGAGCTCGGACGTCTTCGAAAGTCTCTGGGGATACTTGGTCAGATCGATATATAGACCTAAACTATCGTCTAGACCACGCTTATAAGCTTCGATCGCAGTTTTGATGTCACAATTGCGGATACTGATCATTTCGGCATTGAATCTATTGAAATAACTTCGAATAGACTCATTGGCCTTCTGCACGACATAGTACAGATCACTAGTCTGCTTTTCCATCTTACGACTGCTGGCGAATTGCCGGGAGAATTGGTTGACCAATTCGGCGAACGACCCGATAGATTTGGGTTTGAGATTGATCAACCACTGGAGAGCTGGACCAGTGAGAGTCGCCCCGAAACTCTTGCACATGCATACTTCCTGGTACATGTTTGGAATCGAGATTGTCCACATGAGCTGCTTATACTGCGCGACATGCTCGGTTGGATCGGTCACACCCAAATACTTGGGAGTGAAGGCAGGAATGTTATACTTCTTTGGGACCTCGACGGTGGCGATCTCGTCGATGAAGGGCGACACCTGATACCCCGAGCGAGGCTCGATATCGACAGGCATGGCTGCCCCAGGCAACTTGGCGAGCAAGGACAGGACGCGCTCATTTTGGTCTTCTAACATCTTCAAACGCTGGGCGACGGGATCGTTAAGATCAGGATTTGCCCCTGTCGAGGGATTGGTCCATGGACTAGTGCCATTACCATGCGACGAACCATTGGTGTCCCCGTTGAACGGAACAAAATATGGCTGCGACCCATAGTGGAATTGCTGTGGTCCATTCTGAAACGATTGTGGTCCATGCTGAAATGGCTACGATCTCTGCTGGAAAGGTTGCGATCCTTGCTGGAAAGGTTGCGATCCTTGCTGGAAAGGTTGCGGACCACTTTGGAACGGCTGGGAAAACGACTGGGATTCATTCTGTAACAGCTGGGAGCCACCTTGCAATGGATGGGATCCATTGTTCAAGGGTGGTGGTCGGATGTGCTGAGGGGGAATCTGCCTAGACTGGGAATTCGGAATGAACGGACCCGGCTGCTGATTCTGCATGAATGGACCTGGATGCTAATTCTGTGTGGACGGGCTTGGTCCCGGACCTGGATTCTAGATGAATGGTCTAGGACCATTCTGGGGTCCAAAAGGATTCCTTAGCCGCGCGATCTCTTCAGCTGCTCTGCGATTCTGCTCTGCCATTGCATTGAGTTGATTCCTGGCAACCTCGAGCTCCTGATACATCTGAGCGACGACTTGCTGTGGATTTCCAGGGGCTGCCATTTTCCTGCAACAGAAAATAGAAGAAACTCCAAGAAACTATTAGTAGAATGCACGTTCATCGAGGATTTTCTCTAGACGTAGTCCCACGGATGGCGCCAAACTGTTAATGCCAAAAATCGCACCAAAGGGATAACATAAGGTCGATGTGGACTTCAACAACTAAAGAAATAATCTTTCGATGAAACGTGCGACGAGGATAAAAATAAAGAAACAAGGGATTTGATGACGCAGGAAAAACCTCAATCGAGGAAAAAACCTACGGACGACAGGGGGTGTCGTCGCTGCACTATGGTCGCCAATCAGGGGCGATGTCCTTGGATACTGGTGTCGATCGTACAGTGATTACAATACAAATGAAGAAAATGATTCGAAATGTAAAGTACAAGTGTTTGAATGGAAAAATAGGTGTTTGTCGTGTACGAAACAAAGTGTGAACTGCTGGTCGAGGGCTGTTGTCGTGCGTCGAGAGCGATGACTTGAGCTTTTCTTCGAGTGTTCTTGAGTTCGCTGTAGGGTTCTGGCTTTCAGTACTTGATTTCCAGAGTTTAAGAGTTCTTAGCTATGAGCTTGAAGGTTTTTCTCTGCTATTCGGTGATGTTCGCTGATGATTGCTGATGTGTATCGGATGTTAACTGATGATCCTTGATGTGAAGACTTAGCTTGGTATTTATAGTCTTCGCGTCATTAATTAGCTCCATTAATGCTTTGATCAACGGCTACAACGGCTGGAAACGGTTGCCGGAGTGATTATCCATAATGTTCTTCGTCCGTTACGGCTGCTTGCTATTAATGGCTTTGACTCCTGCATTAAATACTTAACAAACGTAACAGTCAAGGTTAACGTTAGCTTTGGTCGAAGGTGCATTGATCTTACGCGATGGTCGTACGGGACGGGCGATGCTATGGTCGAGCGTCATGGGGGACGTACGACTTACCTTTTACGGGAGACGACGGATGTTTTCTGGGTTCTTGTTGAGACCTTATCTTAATACAAGATATAGCTTAGGACATGCGTCTTACCTGTTTTGGTCGTGGTCGGGCGACGTGATTTTTTGCCCAAACAGACACCATCCGGAATCCGGTACCATGTCCGGAACTCACTTCGGATCCGGTACCAATCCGGAATTCGGTACCTAATCCGGTACTTTCCGGAATCCGGTACCTTCCAGAATCTGGTTCCAAATCCGGATTAGTTATCTTCCGGACTATTCGAACTGCACATCGATTTTTAGTTTTAAAACTTATCTTAATCCAAATTCTCAATCGTTTTCATACCAACACATAATTACCAAAGCGTATATACAATTTATAAACATTTTTTTTCATTTGATTCAACTGTAGTTATTTGGAAGAAGATATGAACTCACCTGGGATATAGAATTCGAATACAAGCTGCGACTCAATTCACCCAACACTTCAAATTAGAATTTGATTCAAAACCTAATAGGAAACCACACTTTACTCATCCCATCACTCTTAATCAGTTATAATCAAAATAGAACATCAATTCTTTACCAACACGAAGAGGTTAGACTTCTTGTGCTTCAACCGAATTCCAGGAAACAAGTGAGATAAATCTCAATAACTCAGCCAACTTAACCATTTTATACACACTCAACTATCAACTAACGACCATATTCACCCTGAAGTATTATAATTCACAAATAGTCCAAATCTTAGACTAATCTACAATTCGTCCCCATTCATATTAAATATAATATAATAGAAATTCGAGGTGTTACAGTCCGACATCTTCGATTGTCAGTAGAATTTTGAGAGTGCGTAGGGGGTCAAGAGACTTATCTACTCTTGTGTGTTGGATGCAAATGTAGGTGCGGATAGAGGATAGCAGTTCCGTGTAAGAACTCTTACCAAAGACTTTTATCAAGTGTGTTTATGTATGCATATCCTCATTTAAAACTGTATGTTTTACTTGATGTTATTAAGCATATTTATGGTGTGATTTATAAAGATGTGATTACTCGAGGGAGGGCATACGATGGCTTATGGTGTGAAGATGGGGGGGGGTGTCCCATAACGTGTGATATAGATATATATGAAATTGTTTCATATAAATCGTTACGGGCAGGTGTGTGCCCTAACAAGCTGTCACGGGTGTGTGTGACCAGAGCGTAGGCCATCGATATGCGTCGTTGTGTGTGCTTAATTTATAAAGGTTTGATGTTTACAATTCTATCTTATAAACCATTTACGATTTATGATGAATTGTATTGTGGAACGTTATTGAGGGAACTTACTAGACCTCATGGTCTAACCCTTGCTTTTCAAACTAAAACCTTTTTAGGTAAGCAGGTAGCCGGGAGCTCGTTTAGAGGAAATGGCAAGACGTGAGTTAGAGCTTGCGTATAAAAGGATTAGAAGACTTTCCCTTTTTATTTTGTAGTTATGTTCTCAGCTGTAGTTAGGGTTATTTCCACGAACCCAGTTTTGTAATCTTGATAGTGTGACTATGTTGGGCCATTTTGGCGTTTCGAATTAAAGAAGTAGCTTTTGGCATGCTTGTTTGGTATGGGTTGTTACAGTTGGTATCAGATCTCTAGTTTAAGGGATTTAGGTGACCGAATTGGCCTAAACTTAAACTGTGGAGTAGGAGGACACAACTGAGATATAGGAAGCCTTTAGGGAAGACTTTGATCACCGAGAATTCAGAACAATGGTAGTGAGGACTCTCATGTAAGGTAAATTCAAATCACATCTGGACAATGTCATTATGAATTTACAGGTGCATGGGTGTGCTTGATTAGTATTGTTCAGATGATCGATAGAGGGGGGTAGTGTGTAGAGGGTGGTGGTAGTGTGTAGAGAGTGGTGGTAGTGTGTGGAGAGTGGTGGTAGTGTGTTGAGATTGGTGGTAGTATGTAGAGTTCTAACCTTGCCATGATGGCAATGGTTTAGTGTGTTGTGTAAGATCGTTCATGGTGTAAGTGATGACACCATCTAGAAGGAGTATTGTTTGAGTTGTGGGTGGCTGACGTGAGGTAGAACCTCTTGAGTTCTTTAGGGAATAATAATTGATGGAAGGTGAGCTCCTAATTTCTAATGATTTTTCATTCTGGAAGTTTTCGATGTCAATGAATTGGGATCTGGAGAGTTTCAACTTAACATCGGGTAGTGGAGATGTGCTTTCTTACTCTCTAGTCAGTGGAAGAGTGGCAAGGGTGGTTGAGAAATGATAGACGTGTGGATTGGTGATTTGAGGCAAGGATAAATGAAAAAGAGCTATTGTTGGTTAACCTATTTGGGGTCTGATAAACCCAGATCTAGCAATCAAGAATATAGAGAGAATCTAGAGAGCAAATGTGTCATTCATATATTGAACTTGAGAGTACAAATGACAATATGCATGAAGTGTTATAAGAGTTCTATCTAACTATTACAAGACACACCTATTTATACCCCATACATACAAGGTATTAATGCTAAGCAATACAGTATGGACTTATTACAGCACATTGACTTTACAGTAAATCTTGAATACAATAATGCTCTAACAATCTCCCCCTTTGGATTCAAGATTTAAAAAAAATATAGCAGCAGTCTTCAGCTCTTGATCTTCAAAACTTTAACTTTGACTTTGACCGTTGAAACTTTGGCACTCTTCAAACAGTTGAATCTTCACAAGGATGCGAAGCCTTCATATTTTTGAACATTTAGATGTAAGCACAATCCGAGTCTCTCAGATCTAAAGATAACCATATTCAAAAACACTTCAGACATCACATGATCCGAAATCTTCAACTTTGAGCAATCCGAATTCATATATGAGTGATTCGAAAACATCTTTGTCTTTCTCAATGTAAAGTCAATCTTCTTCAATACAATCTTCAACAAATTGTCTTCAAGTCTTGAATGCGAATTTTAGATCTTTACAGCTTTGAACTTTGTAGCTTTGAACTTTGAAGCTTTGAAAACTTTGAGGCTTTGAACTCAAACTTTGAATAATTTCTTGAACTTAGTATCTTCATCTCTTTGACCTCGAATTGTCTTCGACATGAAATTGAATTAAACATTTCTCCCCCTTTTTTGATGATAGTGAGCATCATGATCATCAAAAACTTTTTTTTAATTTCAGTCGCGTCTCTGAGTATCACTAACAATCTCCTCCTTAATGAATAACCTTGCTCCCCCACAAAATAAGAATTCTGGAGCAATTTTTTTCTCCCCCTGAAAGTATGCATATATTTCATTAAAAATATTCATTTCAAATACAGTGCATTAATGAAAACATTTATACAAGAAATATAAAATTCATTGAACCACATTTTATAACTACTAACATTTGATCATTTGAAAACTTTACAAAATAAATCCAACTTAATCAAATTTAACAGACTTTTCAATCAAATGAAATCAAATGCATGTGTTTGGATTCAAGTACAAGTCATCATTGTATATCAAGTTAAAAATGTTCAGTTTCAACCCCTTTATTAAATCTATTTGGTGTGCTAGCATGCGAAATATGATTAGCTACAAGCATATGCAATTCTAAAACATATAAGAATACTTTGCTCTACTCACACTATTTGTCCAAAATCAGGATTTTCACAATTTACAGGTTTATCGCGACTTTGTATTTTTCCCAAGTTTCAAGAGATGTGCTCATTGGCATCTTTTATTTTGTACCCATTGACATCTTTTAATTTTGTGCTCATTGGCATCTTTTAATTTTGTGCTCATTGGCATCTTTTAATCAAAAAGTTAAGTAAGAATAAGATACACCGTTAAACATGACTTTCTATCTGGTTCTATAGCAGGATTTGGGTTAGCAAATCCTAGACCAGTTGGCCTTAGGTGCTAGGTGTCGAGCACCCCTTAGAACTTAATTTCCCAAACCAGAAAGGCCACATCGATATATCTTAAACCCATTTGTACCAGTAGAACATGGCTTTCTATCTGGTTCTATAGCAGGATTTGGGTCAGCCGATCCCAGACCAGTTGGCCTTAGGGACTAGGTGTCTAGCACCCCTTAGGACTTACTCTCCCAAACCAGAAAGGCCACAGGCACAAACTTTCAAACTAAATGATTTTTATTTGTTTACTTGATGCATCTCAATCACTTGGTTCTAAAACATAGTGCTTCCCCCATATTTTCGTTTCCATCCATCATTTTGACAACTAGACTTTTTTAGCATTATATTCTATATAAGTGCAGAATTCCATAATTTTGAGTATTCAACATAATTTCATTCATGTTTTGCTGACCTTTCGATTTATTTCAGGAGTTGTTGGTTCCCGTTTTGCTTTAAACAAGATTATCAGATCTATTAGTTCAAGTTAATGTTTGATGGGGAAGCGTATTTGAAGAACTAACAGATATGTTTGATAGATTTAGAACAAAATAGAAATAAACAGTGAACAGAATATTATATCTCAAAGTTTACTGAATATATATCAAGAACAGGTTTATGAACCGTGAGTAAGAAAAGCTTTAAAACAGATATGACTTTTAAGGTGAATAAGCTTTTGTGTTCTTGATGTTCGATTGAAGTTGTGTGTCTGTTGTGGTGTTGTGTTGTGGTAAGGAAGAACTCAACATGAGTCTTCCTTATATACTACTCTAAAGGGGACCATAAAGCATATGCTACTATTCAAAAGGTACGTATGAATAGTAGAAAGGATGTCGTGAACAGTTGCAAGGATGGCATGAACAGTCAGACGTGCTGTATTGCATTTAATGCAGCAGACGTCTAATATGTACTAAGCCCTATTGAATCCAATCAGAGTTTGACACGTCGACGTTGGACAGGGCATGCTACCATGCAAGTTGATGAAAGGGTCCTGTAACAGTAGCAAGATATTATAAATATCTTCAAGTCTTTCAGT
This sequence comes from Saussurea involucrata, assembly GCA_033807775.1. Taxonomy (NCBI): domain Eukaryota; kingdom Viridiplantae; phylum Streptophyta; class Magnoliopsida; order Asterales; family Asteraceae; genus Saussurea; species Saussurea involucrata. Next base: position 60,928,032 of record CM066320.1, on the reverse strand, counting down.
GAGGTCCACAGAGGCTCTGTAATGAGTTACAGAGGTTCTGTGGTCTGGTCCTCTGTGGAGCAGTCCACCTTTGTTTCCGAGTCTTGGGTCTTCTTTGAGTACAACAGAGGTTCTGTAGGAAGCCTCTGCTGCTTCTGTAGCTTCTTGTAAGATGCTTTTCTTCACTTAGCCTATTTTTCACTACTTCTAAATACTTCTATGATTAGGAAGATTGAAGCTAACAATCTCCCCCTAAGTAGTGAAAAATAAAAATTTGAACTTGAGTTAAGTTAGGCTAAGTTAGATAAGACAGAGGTTAAACAATACCTCGAAATTTCTTTCATTTAGAAATATGCCAGAGGCATTTTACATTTGAGTACAATGAAAGATAAACTTTAACTTTGTTTGCAGAGATTGGAGGTCTGAGAATCAGATATTGGCATCTTTGAAATCGTTGTAGCTTCTGTTGTCTCTTCCGACTCTTCTGATCTCTTTGTAGAATCTGATGCAGAGTTCTCTTAGGCGGATTGTGGCGTCTATCTCTCTGATGATAGTATCTGCAGCATCTTTATCCATTTTCTTTGTACCTCTGTATTTCACAAGGCTTGCTCTGAACTTGTTCAGAGTACTTGTTGCGTACTTCTGACAGTCTATGCATACAAATAGTTTAGTTTCTCCTTGAGGGTTTTGAAATACTAACCCAAACCGTGGTTCTGTGATGATTGAGTTAGGTACGGCGTCCGGTGGGCAGCGATCCTCTGGTGGTCGTAAATCCAGATGCTTGAGACCAAGATCCTTTCCCAGCTGGAAATCTATCATGCTGTAGAGCAGAAGCTTTTCCCTCATCGCTTTTCTCAACACTTGATAGGCTCTGGTGTTTGCCTCTGTGTTGTAGTTGTCCTTTGTCCATTGCAGAAGGTCAGGTAGATCATAAGGATTGATATTTCTTAAATCAGCATCAGCGAAGGTAGTTTCTGAAATGTCTTCTCTTCTGACTTTGTAAAGATTGTACCTGACCCTTGGATAGGTTCTTGTGAAGGAGAATTTGCAGAAGATTACCTTTTTGATCTTGTGGATTGAGAAGACATCTGCTTTGGTTCTTGGCTTTGTCCTTGTGAAGATGTTCTCAAATTCTTCTCTGATCCTTGGATCTGTCACATGATCTGTTGGATAATTGGTCTGAAAGGATTGTTTATAGAGGTATTTGTATACCACTTCTTCCATTTCTTCATATGTTGGACCAGGTTGTGGTACTTGTCTTCTGAGACTCTCCATCTGTTGAACAACTTCTGCGGCTCTACCAGTTAGAGGAATGTCTGACAGAGGCTTCAATCCATGTGCCCGGTCAACTTCTTCAGGCTTTGGGGTTTGAAAGGCATCAAACGCACTCTTCATTAGTTTCTCTGTTGGCTTTGGCAATGTTTTCTTCTTAGGCTCTTCTGACAGTATTCCTTTGCCCTTATCTTTGGCTTTTGGCGGGGCAGAAACTGTTGCTTCTGTAAGTTTGGAGGTTGGCACTTCTGTTGGCTTGATGGGGGTTGCCTCTGTGGGTTTTGACATTTGTGATTTAGAGGACTTTTGTGGCGATGGTTCTGTTGGCTTGAGTTGCTCTGTAACCTCTGTTGGAGGTTGTTTGTTGACTTCTTCTGTGAGCTCAGTTTCTGTTGATGAAGTATTGACATCGAATCTTCTTGCCATTTTGAAAGCTAAAGTGAACATGTGCCTTTCTTCTTCTCTCTGCGCCATACGATTACTCATTGTTGTGTGCATCCTTTTCAGAACGTCAGAAGCAGAGGTCGTTGCGCTTTTTGGTTTGGTGGCAATCGACTTTCTTCTCGGTATGGTTTAGGGTGTTTCCACAGAGGTGGGTGTTTTCTCTGTGGTTTCTTCATCTGTTTCTTCCAAAATGATTACCTCAGGGGCGGTTGTTGCCTCTGTGGTTTGCTGATCTTCTTCCGGAATTTTGGTTTCGTCAGGAGATGATTCCACAGAGATGGGTGTTGTCTCTGTGGTCTTTTGGGTTTGTTGTTGTTGGGTTTGTTCTGGAGGGGCTTGGTTGATTGGTTCTGCTGCGATTGGTGGACTTTGTATTCCTCTGCTCGTAGCTTTCTCTCTTAGATTCTCCCCCTCAGGATTATCTGATGGACCAGGTTGGTCATCATCAGAATCATCCTGACTTTTACCAGAAGTACCCTCTACTATGCAAGAAGTGTTGGGCTTCTTCGGTAATTTAGCTCCTGCTGCCATCAACTTTTCACAGACATCATCGCAGAGGCCAATAAATGTCGCAAGCTCTGCTTCTGTTTTGAAACGCATTCTGCCGACACTCTTTTTGAAATCCTTGACATAGTTGCCATTTGCAGTTGTGAAGGAGACAATGACTTATGTGACCTGGTTATTGACGTTCTGTCCGAGCTCTGTAAGCTGTGCTCTGGTCATATAGTCTTTTGGTTGCATCATTGTCGTGTTGCGTATTGCCTCTGCTTGGACTTGTGATAGGGCATTCTGTAAGTCTGCAGGAGTAATGCCCTCTGCTCTGTTGGATTGCGTATTCATTTGTTCAAGGAAATTTTTGACAGAGTCCCTGAAAGAAGAAGTTGCAGTTGTTCCGAATTCCTGAGCGGCAGAAGTGGCTGTTGCTTTGGCAGTAGTTTCGGCAGAAGACTTCATCTCTGAGATGGCGGTTTTTACCTCTGTAGACAGATTGTCCATTTTGGTGTTCAGATTCAGGATAGCCGTAGATGTTGTCTCTGTAAAGGTTTTGAAAGAGCTTTGCAACTCTTTCATTGTTTGGTTCACAGAGGTGACAAGGGTTTGGAACTCATCCATTGATACTTGTGTTCCTTGTGTAACCTCTGGAGGAACACATTCGTCTCCAGAGTGAGTCCCTGTTCCTGGGACACCTTCGTTCACCCTTGTTTGTACGATGGGGGTGGAAGGATTTCCTTCTGATCCTCGAGAAGAAACCTGAGTTTCGATCTCTACAGAAGTTCTGTGAAGAACAGTGTCCAAATCCACTCCAGAGGTGGGTATTGGAATGTCCTTCTGTTGACTAGGAGACTTGTCTAGAGTCTCTTCGTCTCTGTGCTCACTACTTCTCTCTGAAAGAAGTTTTGGTCCTAATGTGTGTGTTGTAGAGGAAACGAATTCCTCTGTAGGGTGTTCTAGGGTGATCTGGGGCGACTGATCACGAACAATAGGTGAGTCTCTTTGAGGAGACTCCCTAGGAATGGATTCCCCGGTTTCTGTGGGCACAGAGGTTGAAAGAGTAACCTCTGGCTGGATGGGTTGGGTTAGGATCGAGCTGTGCTGCTCTTTTTCAATAACTCCTTCTGCAGCTAGACCTGCGGAGTTAGAAATGTGGGTTCCACTGGGAGTTGGTTTTGGTTGTGTGCCTCTATTTATCCAGGCATCTTTTCTTGCTTCTTCCTCTGTTAAGCATCCAAGCACTACATCATTGTCTATCATTTCATCCTCTGTAGCTATCCTACGGCTTGGTGCTTCTTCCCTTACTTCTGTTGAGGTTCCTTGCTATGTGTGTAAGAAGTCGTACATTTGATGAGAGCCATATAATCTCATGACATGTGGATGAGAGAGACCTTTTCGTATCCAGACAGCTTCTTCTTCATCTGAATCTACCTCTAAGACCTCTATCCTTGTCTCATAAGCCTCTGTTACTTCACCTCTATTCCACTCAGTTTCTGTTAGTTCTTTTTCTTCTGAAGCTGGGTTTGGACTTCTTCTGTGGACGTCCAATCCCTGAATGAAAGGGTTCTGTAAAATAACAGGTGTGTTAGCTGATTGATCTCTGGGTGTTTGATCATCTTCTTGCAGATATGTGTCAATGCCAGAGATGGAGAAATACTGTTCTTCTGGGGAGTGGTGGTCGAGAGGTTATGCCATCCACCCTGCTGTATTTAAGGTATTGGCAATGTCAGGGTTCTGTAGGAAGTCGTTCAGGTCTCCTTGATGAGCAAATCTATCTGGAGATTGATAGGGTGATTGATACTCTTCTGTTGCCATTCCTTCTTCTGCAACTTCTTCTTCAGCAGTTTCCTCTTCTGCAATGGTAACCAACTTTTCAAGTGATTTACCATGCTTCTCTTTGGTTTTCCTTCTCTTAGGTTTTGGTGCCCCTTCCTCTGTTGATTTTGATCTTCTTTTCTTCTTCATTTTTGGGGAAGAGGGAGGAGCAGAGGAGCCAATTTCTGTGGCATGAGGAGGTGAAGGTTGATCTTCTGCAGCACTTGTTGAGGTGCCTTCTGCAGTTTTTCTCTTCTTAGCTTTTGGAGTAGATGCAGAGGTTCTTGATGAAGACTTCTTTCCCATAAGTTCTGTACGTTTGGCTATAAAGCTGAGTTGAATAGCCATGTTCTTTGCTAACTTCTGATCCTTTTCTTCTTGAGTGGAAAGCGGTTTTGCTATCATTGTTCCTAGGGGGACACCTAAACGCGGGGGTGTCATAGGACTCTGTTTAGGAGTTCTATGATCGCGTATATACTCTTTCTTAAGGGATTTATTCGATGCATAGCTCAGAAGCTTCTTTGACAGAGGTCTGCAGTGTGAGTAGCCATCAGTATGATCAGTGGGGGTATTCTTGTTCATCAGGAACTGTTTGGGAGTTGGTCCTTCCATTGGCCAGTTTTGGATTTGCAGTAGAGGTTCGAACAGTACTCCCAATATTCTTTGGAATTGCAGAGGTGGTAGAAAGTTGTGATCGTTCTCTTTGAGCCTTCTCGTGTTGTTCTTTCTGTCGATGGTGTTTATGATCTCTTGCATCATTATGGTCGCATAATCTAGTGGAAGATCATAGTAAACCCCATACATGATGCTCAAGATTTGATGTGAGCTCTGGTCAATACTCCCTATTTTCCCTGTCAGACATCTGTTAAGAATAGAGAACAAAGTGTTCCACAGAGGTGGTAATCTTCCTCTGCGGAAGTCATTTCTCTTCCGTAGTTGGGTGTTGTACCCAAGCATTTCCACGAAGCGACAGAGCTCTTCGTCTGTTGGTTGCTCTGCATAACTCTTCAATCCCAGAAGACCCCTTGTTGGTAGGTTGAATTCAAGTGAGAACATTGTTCTGTTGAACTTGATTTCAAGATGCTCAGATTTATCAGGTCTTGAAATGTACCCTTTGATAAGAGAATCGTCTTTAACAAATCGGCAGCTTTGCCAAAATTGGTTCAGATAACGGACTGGAATTTTGTTTGGGGTTCTTGAGAGTAGAGGGAAGAGGATGTGATTTTCTATTATGTTCAGAAGAATAGCATGGGCTTCGCTAAAAGCAGTGGGTGGGGGACCAAATAGCAGTTGTTGGATTTAATAGGAAGTATGGTTTCGAAGTGGTCTTTTGCTATGAAGTTTTGCAAGTGTGTCGTCGGAGAAAATTCTGCTGAGTCCCTGGAATCTTGTTGTTCAATAGCTCTTGCAAGGTTGGGGTTTTTTGAATGTTCAGAATGGGCAGGTGAGTGTCCCGGTGAGTTCGCCGGAGAGAGTTCTTGGGAGATAGCTTTAGAAGATGAAGCCATTTGATTTTAAGAACAAGGTTTTTGCAAGCTTTTGCAGGGTTTCGCCGGAGAAGAAGATAAGAGTTTGTAAAAGGTTTTATGAGAGGGTAAGCTTGGTTTTTATAGGAGGGTAAAACAGTAGTATTCGAAAGAGTAAAATATATGGCAATGGATTAAAATTTGGAATCCGTACTCGAGTTTGAGCGGCGGGTTCAACTTTCCAAATAAAAACGTTCCATGTACGCCCAATGAAAATGGGACACGTAGGCCTTGTCAGAATATGACAGGACGTCGTGCGCGGCCCATTAATGCTAGGCGCGTGAGGTTGTTTTTAGCCACATGAGTTTCACTCTCAGTAAAAGTAACCGTTATTACTACAGAAATGCCCAGATAACAAAATGGCAGAACTTTTGTGTTTTACAGAAGCTCTCTGTGATTTTGAAAATCTTGATTTTTAACCTCTCCTCATATATCTCATTGTTATCATGACTCTGTAGGTTCTTCTTTGAACGAAAACGTTTGTAAAGACATTGGAGAGGATCAATAGGATTTTGTCAAGAAATTTTACTCACAGAGGTTTTGTGGTTCTGATGGAACTTGCAGAAGCTCTGTGAGAGCCAGCAGAAGCTCTATGAGAGAAAAAATCTTATAACTTGAATTCTATTAACTTTCTGATCATCCAATTTTTGATCTGTGTTAAGAGATGTTTTTCGCACATTATTGAAAGTTGGTGTCCGAGAAAACTATTTTGATAAACGTTTTGTTCGAGAAGGTCATGGTGTGTGTTTTCGGTTTCCGAGATAACATTCCAAAAGATCGACAGAGGGTTAATTTGTGATCACAGAGCATATTTCCTGCAGAACCTCTGTTGAGCTCAGCAGAAGCTCTATGACCTTAAATTTCTCCTATTTCGAATTTTGTTAAACTTTTTGAACTTTTGATTTTTGAAATGTTATTCATAGTATATTTAGGACATATTTGACAATTCTTGTCCTAGAAAACTGTTTTCCAAAAACCTTTTGTGCGAGAGACATACCTTTTGGTTCTTCTGTTCTCGGCAGTTTTGTCTTACTTCTGTCGATGTAGAATTATCGACATTCTTCTTTGGCTTTCCTTTGAAAGATTTACTTCTGTAGGTCATTTCAGGGTCCCTTTTGCTCCCCCTTGATCTAATCACTTTTGTAGATCAAGAATTTTCCTTTTGCTCCCCCTTGATCTATGCTTGGTTCAAAGAATGGTAAGATTTGTATTGAGCATAGATCATGTTTACCAGAGGTTCTGTAAGGGTTATCAGAAGATCTGAGCGGTCCCACAGAATTATTTTTGTACACCAAAAAAATTCATACAGAAATAAATTTATCAAAGCAATAACTTAAGTAATAATAGATATTTATACTTATTTACAGAAGATAAAGCTATACTTACAGAGGATTTTCACACCATGTTAATCATTCCTAACTTACCCACCAAGAAGTTGAATCTTTTCTCGTCTAGTGCTTTGGTGAATAAGTCAGCGAGTTGATATTCTGTGGGCACGAAATGCATTTCGATTGTACCGTATTCAACATGATGTTTCAAGAAATGGTACCTTATATCGATATGCTTGGTTTTTGAGTGTTGCACAGGGTTGGCAGAGATAGCAATGGCACTTTTGGAATCACAGAAGATGGGTATTTTGAACAGGATGTGGTCGTAGTCTTTTAGCTGAGTCTTCATCCATAGAACCTGAGAACAACAGCTAGCAGCAGCAACGTATTCAGCTTCTGCAGTGGATGTGGAGACACAATTCTGCTTCTTGGAGGTCCAACTGACTAGTTTACCACCTAGGAATTGACAACTCCCAGAGGTACTCTTTCTGTCGAGCATGCATCCTCCATAGTCTGAATCTGTATAAGCTTTAAGACTAAAACCAGAGTTCTGTGGATACCAGAGACCAAGATTGTTGGTCCCCTTCAGGTATCTAAAGATTCTCTTTACAACATCATAATGTGATTTCTTTGGATTCGCTTGATAACGTGCACAAAGACATGTGGCATGCATAATGTCAGGTCTGCTTGCTGTTAAGTATAACAGAGATCCAATCATGCCTCTGTAGAGAGTACATTCTACATAAATACCATTTGGATCTAAGAATAACTTATTTTCAGTGGCCATTGGAGTCTTCATTGCAGAGGTATCAGAGAGATTATATTTTAAAAGTATGCCAGAGACATATTTGGCTTGATTTATAAAAATTCCCTCTGAAGATTGTTTGACTTGAAGTCCGAGGAAGAATGTTAATTCTCCCATCATACTCATTTCAAACTCACTCTGCATGAGTTTTTCAAAAAATTTGCACTCTTCTGAATTTGTAGACCCAAAAATTATGTCATCTACGTATATTTGTACAAGCATTATCTCACTATTTTTGCGTTTATAAAATAATGTAGTATCTGTTGTACCTCTGTTGTAGCCATTTTCTAGAAGAAAGGTGGAAAGTCGTTCGTACCATGCTCTTGGAGCCTGTTTTAGTCCGTATAGAGCCTTTTCAAGGTAGTATACATGCCTTGGGAACTTTGAGCTTTCAAAACCTGGTGGCTGATTTACGTAAACCTCTTCTTGGATTTCACCGTTTAGAAAAGCTGATTTTACGTCCATCTGATAGACTTTAAAACCTCTGTGGGCTGCGAAGGCTAAGAATATTCTTATTGCTTCGAGTCGTGCGACAGGGGCAAAAGTCTCATCGTAGTCTATGCCTTCTTCTTGTCTATATCCTTTTGCTACTAATCTTGCTTTGTTTCTGATGACCACTCCATCTTCATCCTTCTTGTTTCTATAGACCCATTTAGTCCCAATGGCTTGTTTCCCTCTTGGCAGAGGTACTAAAGTCCAGACTCTGTTACGCTCAAATTGCAGAAGTTCTTCTTGCATGGCGTCTACCCAGTTTGGGTCATCTAGGGCTTCAGAAATCTTCTTTGGTTTTATCACACTAATAAAATTTGTAAAGAAACAAAAATTAGCAGTGGTAGACCTTGTTTTTACTGAGTCAGAAGGTTCTCCAATTATTTGGCTTGGAGGATGGCTTTTTGTCCACTGAGTTGTGCGTGGAAGATGATCATCAATGTCATCCAAACTTTCTTCAGAGGCTTCTTGTGTTTCTTCTTGTGTAGCCTCTGTCGTTCTTCGTGCCTTGGTAGTTGATTCTACCGTTTGTGGAATGATTGGTATGAGTGGTGGTGGAGTTTGTTCCTCTGAGGACGTATAGTCTTGGTCCTCGATTTCCTCTGTAATTGGTTCTTCTGTGGTTTGTGCAGCTTCTGTGGTCGTTTTTCTTGATGTTTCATCTTCTGCACTTTCTTCTGCTTCGTCAATTGCATCTGTAGTATTTATAGAAGAAGATGAAGAATTATTTGGACCAGTTAGAGTCATACCTGTAGGATTTTGTCCGACAGAGGATGGTTGTTAGATCTGAAGTTTTGTCAATAAACCAAGTGTTGAAGATCTGATAAGAAGACTCAGATGTTCTGAGTAGAGAAGTCAGAGGTCTGACTGTGAAAGTTCAGAAGTATTGATAAGAGAAATCAGAAGTCTGGGAAGAGAAGTCGGATGTCTGAGTTAAGGAGTCAGAAGTTATGAGAAAGCGTTATTAGAAGAATGTTCAGAAGTTCTGAACTATCTGTTCAGAACTTATGACGAGATACTTTACTTAGTATTTTATAAACTAATTAGGACACGTGTTATGTTCTTATTAGTCCTTCTTATTTGTACTGTAGCTTTAAGATGTCCGTTGCAGTATAAATAGTAGTTAGCTCTACGTTGCTAACTGATTGATTTTTCCATATATCTTTGTATTCATTCTTTGTAATCTTTGAGATTCTCTCTCTCTTAGATTTGTAATCCTGTTCATCATTGAATACAATTGGGCTTGATCATACAACTTCTCAATTACTGCTTTCTATATTGATTGTAAGATTAGATCCTGTTCTTTCAATGGTTCTTCAGAAACTCTAATGGTTCCAACAGAAGGATCAATGTCATTGTGGAACATCTCCAAAAATAGAAGATCCAAATCTTCTTTTGTTCTTGAGATGTCAGAGGATTTCCCTTTAATTCCGAGTTCTGAACTGATTTGCTCAGAAGTCATTTGGAATGAATCATCAAAAGAAACATTGATGCTTTCTACAATCTTGTGAGACTTTGTAAGGAATGTTCTGTAGGCTTTGGAAGTGGCAGAGTATCCAATGAATTTGCCTTCATCAGCTTTTACATCAAACTTTCCTCTTGAATCTCTGTCGTTTAAGACAAAGCATTTGCATCCGAATACATGGAAAAATTTGATGTTTGGCCGCCTTTTGTTAAGCAATTCGTAAGGCGTCTTGAGGTGTCTTTTCACAACGGTTGAACGATTCTGAGTATAACACGCAGTAGAAATTGCTTCTGCCCAAAAGTTCATTGATAATCCGCATGCTGACAGCATAGTTCTTGCGGCTTCCACAAGTGTTCGATTCTTTCTTTCGACAACACCGTTCTGTTGTGGAGTGCGAGCTGCAGAGAAGTTCTATGATATTCCTTCTGTTGAAAGATAGGCTTCAATGACACAGTTTTTAAATTCTGTGCCATTGTCACTTCTTAACTTCTGTATTCTGCAATCATAAAGAACTTGGATTCTTTTCATTAGATTTATCAATACATTTGGAACATCTGATTTCTTTCTAACAAATTCAACCCATGTGAAACGTGAATACTCATCAATTAGGACAAGTATGTATTTCTTGCCACCTAGGCTCTGTATGGCAATGGGACCACAGAGGTCGACATGAAGCATGTACAGAGGCCTAGTGCAAGACACGTCTGTTTTGCCTTTGTGGGAAGCCCTTCTGTGTTTTCCCATTTCACAGGCCGAACACAAATGATCCTTATTGAATTTAACATTTGGCAAGCCTTTAACTAGATTGAGTTTTACTAGTTTATCCAAGGTGTGAAAGTTTAAGTGACAGAACCTGTTGTGCCATAACCACGCTTCTTCACTTTTGCAGGCTACTAGGCAAAATTTGTCCTTGGATTTTGAAGTAAAATTCATTAGGTATAGATCACCTCTTCTTTCAGCTCGCAGAAGTTCCATTCCTGTGTTTTCACTCTGTAGAGAGCAGAAAGTTCTTTTGAATAACACATCGAATCCTGTATCACAGAGTTGACTTACGCTTAGTAGGTTGTATTTGAGGCCATTCACATATGCAACTTTGTATACAGAGACATTTTCTTTTTGTATGACTCCATAGCCTTTGATGTGTCCCTTCATGTTGTCTCCAAAAGTTACAGATCCACCATCGTGTGTTTCTTTGTATGTGGATAGTAATCTTCTGTTGCCAGTCATGTGCCTTGAGCATCCGGAGTCAAGATACCAAATTGGCACATGTTGCTTCTGTAAGACAATCACAGAGATTTAGGTACCCATATCCACATGGGTCCAATATTGTTAGAATTTTTCAAGTTTACCTTAGCATTCTTGAAATACATTTTATCTTTTGTTGAAGAATCAGATTGTTTCTCTTTTGGTTCTGACTTTCGAATTTCAGTGGTGAGAAAGCAATCTGGACTTGAGAAGTGTTTATTCAATTTAAACATAAGATCAAAACAATGACAGTATTGAATATGAGATGTGATTTGTTTGAACTTTTCATTGAATTCATTGAACTGAGCCACAGAGGCATTACATTCTTTCTTTACATTAGATTTCCTATTACAAGAAGATCTATGAATACTAGAATGTTGTTTGCAAAAGTCTTGTTTAGTTCCTGCCTTCTGTGACTCTCTTCTGTGGTGAACATCTTTCTTCACTGTCACAGAGGAAAAATATTTGTTAGCTTCAGCCCATTTTCCCTTTTGTTGCCAAGTGGGATTCTCTTTGATTTTCCTTAAAGGTTTTGAAAATTTTAAGCTTTTTGGATTTTCAGAGGCCTTTTTCAGATTTTCAAGCTCTGTAGAGGTTTTGACTTGTATACACATTTGGAGAAAATCTGGATGGATAGGTATCTATGTGATTTTCTCTTTTGGAGAAATTGTTCTGTTAAGAACTTCAGAGGAGAATTTGACATCCTGTAACATCCCAAAATTTCAAGGAAATTTAAATTTTTTAATTAAACGCTTTATATAAAAAAACCCAATAAACAATCCCAACATATTAATTGCAAAGTCATAAATATTGTTCAAGTAATCAGAAACCAGCGGAAGCAATGTACAATAAATAAAACTAATATCAGTCAGCTCATCCCGCGCGCCAGTGTGTACCTGTCACGCCTTAGAGCCACTCGTACCTGAAACCACAGATTATTGGGAAAGGGTAAGCACGAAGCTTAGTGAATTCAAACACATGCGCAGGTAGGAATTATATACACATCACCCCTACCCGCACATAAGCAACAACATCACAGATACATAAAACGAGTAAACATCTACAGGTAATTATGTATCCAACCACCTCAGTACCATCGAGGCCTCGGTCCCACCGAATTGTAAGGTAACCAACACCTCAGTACCATCGAGGCCTCGGTCCCGCCGAATTGTAACATAATCAACACCTCAGTACCATCGAGGCCTCGGTCCCACCGAATTGTAATGCAACCAACACCTCAGTACCATCGAGGCCTCGGTCCCACCGAATTGTAATGCAACCAACACCTCAGTACCATCGAGGTCTCGGTCCCACCGAATTGTAATGTAACACATTTATACCAAGCATTCAAACCAATCAAATATTATACACCACAACAACTAGTTCACACCATAAAGACAGTAGTACATGCAAACTATTATGACATGCATACAACCCCTAACTACACAGTGAGAGAACTCACCTCAAATGCGCGCCTAGCTTAATCAACACGAATCAAGCTTCACAATTACGGTCACTTTCCAGCACCTAAACGCATGTTAAAACGTGTCAATACGAGACCCGGACCCTATGACACGACACACGCTTAAACCGTCACTAAAACTAATTTCCGTTCACACAAAACAGGTCTGTTCGGGACCTGTTTCGACCCCCTTAAATCCAGAAAAATCCCAATATTATTTCACGACCAGAAAGTCCTCTGAGTTGGGGTTCCAAGGACATATTATACGCCTCCTAACGATTTTTCTACAATTTATTATGAATTAAATACGAACGGTTACCAAAACTGCCAGTTTTCGGTCCAGCCTGAACAAACAGTCCGAAACAGCCTAGCTACGGGCTTAATCAGACATTCGGCAAAACACGAAAAACCTTCCCAACTCGAATAGGGAACTATGGCCACCAAAATCACCTCAAAACGAGTTACGAGTAAAACGTTACGGTCCACGCAAAACAGTGGCAGATTCCAGGAAATTTACATAAAATGACGAACCGCAGAACTTGCGACCACTTTTTCTCCCAACTCGAGGCCGAACCAGTTTTCTGCTAAAACACAGAAAACGTGCCCGGTCCCGAGCTCGAAGCGTGGGCGCCAGTTTCGGCTCAATCGGAGTTACGACGGAAAAGTTATTGCCGTCACAAAACAGGGGTTGAACCATATTTTCGCATAAAAAGTGATTTTAGAACCGACGGTTTAAACTATTCGGCTTAAACGATTAAGTCACGGGTTACGGGCTCTATGACTATGGTCTGGTCACGGCCACGCGCCACCCACTACCATCTCCGGCAGTGGTGGTCGCCGGTGGCGACCGGCGGCGGCCGACGGTGGTTTTTCGATTACGATCGCGCGAGACAACAACCCGACCATTCTCCCTCTCTCTCTAGACCAGTCTCACGCACACGCACCCACAACGGCAGCCACGGCCGTCCATCCACCACCGCCACAGCGGCGGCGAACGGCGGCGGCGACGGGAACGAGAAGGAATGAAAACGAAACATGAGAGGTGATTACCTTATGACGACGCCACGTAACCGTACTCGATCCTCCCTCCCTCGAAACTCCGGCGAACAGCAGGAGGTGGTGACAGCGTCCTCCGGCGATCTCTCTCTCTTTCCGGCGACTGCGGGTCCCTCTCTCTTTTCCGGCGACTGCGAGTCTCTCTCTCTAACTCTCTCTCGGTTTCTTCTCTATCTCTCTCTCTCGTTCCTTTTCTCGCTGCCGCACCACACACAAGGAAGAGTCAAATAGGGTTGTTGAAATCATTTGGGTTTGCTTGGCTTTCACGAAAAAGAAACGAGAAAGGGAAAACGGCCATGGGCCGTGACCCATGCAACTTCTTCCAACATTTTCACTTAGCCCCCCAAACTACCCCTGATTTACAATCTTCACTAAAAGACGTGGATTTTAACATTTTGGTCCTTAACGACATCAAACCCCAAACCAAAACAATTAAAGGTAAACATTTAAATTACTGAAAATTAATTAATAACGTACCGGGACACGGGCTTTACAACTCTCCCCCGCTTGGATTAGACTTCGTCCCCGAAGTCCACGCCCGCAAACAGCTCCGGGTAATTCTCCCGCATCTCGGCTTCTGGTTCCCACGTCCACTCTGAACCTTTTCGGTGCTGCCACTGGACCTTCACCAATCCAAAAATTTTGTTCCGCAGAGTCTTCGTCTTCCTCTCGACGATGGCTATTGGCTTCTCCACATAGTTGAGTCGCTCGTCAATCTGAATATCTTCAAGGGGAACTACCGCAGACTCATCCATCACACACTTCCGCAACTGAGAGACATGGAACGTTTTGTGGATTAGGCTCAGCTCCTCTGGTAGATCCAATCGGTAAGCTACTTTCCCCACACGCGCGATGACCTTGTACGGTCCGATATATCGGGGACCCAACTTTCCCCGCTTGCGAAAACGGATTACCCCTTTACAGGGTGACACTTTCAAAAGAACGCAATCCCCGACTTGGAACTCCAAGTCCGATCGTCTCTTATCGGCGTAACTCTTTTGTCGACTCTGAGCAGTGACTAACCGATCCCGCACCATCTGGATCATTTCCGTCATCTTTAGCACGACGTCGGTGCTCCCCAACACTCTGTGACCAACCTCGCCCCAACAAATGGGCGTCCGACACTTCCTGCCGTACAACACTTCCTACGGCGCTCTACCGATGCTAGCGTGATAGCTGTTATTATAGGAGAACTCAGCTAGTGGGAGATACTGATCCCAACTACCACCAAAGTCAATCACACATGCTCGCAGCATGTCCTCAAGTGTCTGAATAGTACGCTCACTCTGCCCGTCAGTCTGAGGATGAAATGTTGTACTGAAATGCAACCGCGTACCCATTTCATTCTGAAACTTCTCCCAAAACCGGGAGGTGAAACGAGTATCCCGATCCGAGACAATCGAGACTGGCACCCCGTGCCTAGTTACAATCTCTCAGATGAAATCCTCCGCGAGCTTATCCGCCGAGAAGCTCTCTTTAATCGCCAAGAAGTGAGCGCTCTTAGTCAGACGATCCACAATTACCCAGATGGTATCATTCCCTCGCTGAGTTTTGGGAAGCTTCGTGATGAAATCCATCGTAATCTGCTCCCACTTCCACGCCGGAATCTCCAAAGGCTGCAATTTCCCGTGCGGTCGCTGGTGCTCCGCCTTGACCTTCCGACAAGTCAAACATACCTCCACACATTTGGCCACATCCCGCTTCATGTCGGGCCACCAATAGCCTTCCCGTAAGTCTCTGTACATTTTGGTAGCTCCCGGATGAATCGAAAACTTGGACTTATGCGCCTCGTCCAATAGTATCTGTCGGTTCCCACCGGCGAATGGGACCCAAACTCTACCATATCGGGTCAATAATCCTCGACTATCCCGTACTAATTTCGGAATCTCTCCCGAAACCCTCTCACGTTTTGCATTTTCCGCCAACACGGCCACCTCCTGAGCGACACCTATCGACTCCAAAAGAGGTGCAACCACTGTCAAACGCTGACACAGACCCTTCAGCTATCCCCCAACCGGATGTCGGCTAAGCGCGTCCGCGACTACATTCGCTTTACCCGGGTGGTAAAGTATCTCGCAGTCGTAATCCTTGACCACATCAAGCCATCTTCGCTGTCGCATATTAAGATTTTGCTGATCCATCAGGTATTTAAGGCTCTTATGATCAGTGTAGATAGTACACTTGACACCATAAAGATAGTGTCTCCAAATCTTCAGAGCAAACACCACTGCTCCCAACTCCAAGTCATGAGTCGGGTAGTTCGCTTCGTGAGGCTTCAGCTGCCTCGAAGTGTAAGCAATGACCTTGCCGCGTTGCATAAGCACGGCACCCAACCCCTGATATGAAGCATTGCAATAAACCACCAAGTCCTCCATACCCTCGGGCAAAGTCAACACAGGAGCCTCGCATAAACGCCTGCGTAGCTCCTCAAACGCCTTCTGCTGCTCTTCACCCCAACTGAAAGCTGCAGTTTTCTTCGTCAGTCGAGTCATAGGCAAGGCAATCTTGGAGAAATCTTGGATAAATCTCCGATAGTATCCTGCTAACCCGATAAAACTTTGCACCTCGGTAGGAGTTTTCGGCACCTCCCACCGCATTACCGCTGAGATCTTGGCCGGATCGACCATGATACCGTTCTGATTTACGACATGTCCTAGGAATTGGACCTCTCGTAACCAGAATTCACACTTGGAGAACTTAGCATAAAGCTTCTCCCGCCTCAACACATCCAAAACTTCCCGCAAATGCACCTTGTGCTCTTCTCTCGTCTTCGAATATACGAGGATATCGTCGATGAATACGATCACCGAGCGATCCAGCATCGGGCTGCATACCCTGTTCATGAGGTCCATGAACGCTGCTGGTGCGTTGGTGAGCCCGAAAGGCATCACCACGAACTCGTAATGGCCATACCGCGTTCGGAAGGCCGTTTTCTCCGTGTCCTCACTTCGTACCCGCATCTGATGATACCCGGATCTCAGGTCAATCTTAGAGAACCACGAGGCTCCCTGCAACTGATCAAACAAGTCGTCAATCCTTGGCAGAGGATAACGATTCTTTACCCTAAGCTTATTCAGCTCCCGGTAATCAATACACATTCGTTGAGATCCATCCTTCTTCTTCACGAACAATATCGGAGCTCCCCACGGTGAACAACTCGGCTTAATGAACTCTTTCTCAAGAAGTTCCTGCAACTGATCATACAACTCCTTCATTTCCGGTGGAGCCAGGCGATAGGGTGCCTTGGCCACCGGAGCAGCACCCGGAATCAGATCGATTCGAAACTCCACCTGTCGTTCGGGAGGTATCCCCGGTAACTCGTCGGGAAACACATCGGCAAACTCCCTCACGACTGGTACATCTACGGCGGTCTTCTTCGCCTCGACAATACGCGTATCTATCACATACGCCAAGTACCCCTGACCACTATTCTGAAGGTGTCTCCGAGCCCTCGCCGCGGAACATATCGCCGTTGTCCGTCTGGGCGGGTCTCCCTGAATCAACAACTCTCCCCCGCTTGGGGTTCGAACCCGTACTTGTTTGTGGCGACAAATAATTTCTGCATCAAACGCGTCCATCCAATCCATGCCCACAATCACACAAAGCTCTCACATAGCTATCGGAATCAAATCTATGGGAAACCTCACACCCGAGATTTCCAGCGTGCATCCCCGATACACATCCGTAACCGTCAAGGTTCGATCATCGGCAACCTCGACTACCAAAGGACATCCTAACCGTCCCACCACTCGGCCCAAACTCTCGCTAAAGGTGCGAGACACAAATGAATGAGTAGCCCCGCTATCAAACATTACAACCGCAGGCACCGAGTTAACTAGAAACGTACCTAACATACAATTAACAACATATAAAAACAAGGCATGAAAAGGAAGGACGAAAAGAAAGAGGGTGATAAAACATACCTGTCACCACCTTAGGCGTCGCCTGCGCCTCTTCCACCTTCAGCTGGTGGACTCTACCTCGGGCTGCCTCTGTCCCCGGCTGACCCGTGCGACCGTCAGTGATGCGCAGTGGGGAATTTGCAGGAGCCCTCTGTGCACCACCCCCATCAGTTGCCCTAGCATTCGGACAATTGGCCCTCACGTGGCCCGTCTGCTTGCAGCTAAAGCAGATCATCAAAGGCGACTTGCAATCCCGGCTTAGATGGCCGGACTGCCCACACTTGAAACACCCGCCAGTCTTCTTCCCACTAGAATCCCTGGGTTTAAACCCACCACTCCTCGAACTCCCGCGCGAATCAGAAAACTTTGACTTCTTTTGCACCGCAGAGATTGGCGTCACCGCCTGGGCTGCCTTTCTCTTTCTGGCTTAGGTCTCTAACTCCAGCTCCCTTCTCCGGGCTGCATCCATCATTGCTGACAAAGAAGCGTACGGTACCGTGCTCACGAACTCTCTGATCTCGGTACGTAACATATCTTTATACCGGGCCATCTTCATTTCCTCCGAAGCGGCATATTGAGGAAAAAACAACGCCATCTCAGTAAATTTCTTGTTCATTTCTTTAACAGTCTCTGAAGTCTGGGTTAGTTCCAAGAACTCCTTCGCTATCCTCTCCATCTCCACCGGAGGCACGTACTCGGCACGGAACCGAGTAACGAACTCCTCCCAAGTAAGGGTAGTACGCTCACCAAGAGTCAGCGATGAGGCGCACCAATCCTTCGCCCCATCGCGAAGCAAATTCACAGCAAAACGGACCTTCAGATTATCCGGGCAGCCGCAGGTCAAGAAGGCACACTCCATATCAGAAACCCAACGCATGCTAACAATTGGGTTCGAGTCTCCCTTGAACTCCGGGGGAGAACAGGCAGAGAGATCCCGATACTGGAACTCTCGATTACGGGGCTGTCCCCCAGCAGGCGGCGGAATCGCTGCAATGCGCTCCTCTAGCAGAACTGTCACCTGATCTTGTATGGCGGTGATAATCTCGGGGATTGCCTCCCCGACCGCATGCGCTACCTCTGCTGCAATCATCTCTCGGATCTGCTCCTCCGTGATCCCCGCCTCAGTTCGCGGCTCAGTCGCGTTGCTCCTCCTAGTGATGGCCATTCTATAAAGAAGAAACATACAACGAGTTATTAGCACCTAATAACTCACATCAACAACACTCACGCTCAGCTCCTTGGAATCCTCGCGACTTTCCCGACTCGAGCACTGATCCTGCGCTTCCGGTAGTAGGAGCTCTACTACTACCTTCCACGCCTATCATCGCTCGTTCCGAGTCCCATCCCGAGGGGTCCAAGTAGCTTCTCGCCGCAACTACACACATATGCCCGCACCGGCATATATACTCACTCTTCCTAGCTCCCTAGGAATTTCCATCCTAATCACTACCCTTGCTACTAATGAATCCTCACTAATCATAAAGAGTGGCCTCGCGAATACCCGATTACATGCAGTGCAAAACAAATAGACAGTCGAATACAAGATTCTATCCTAGAACGGTTGGACTCAAACAAGAGCTGCGCAATAGAACTAAATCGAATATTCTAAGGCTATCAGTCTTTTACTGCATACAACCTAGAGGGCATTCACTTAGTAACCTATCATAATTAGCATAAACTCCTAATAGCAAGCAATTCAACATACCGCATAGTGTCAACAACAGGCAATCTAGCATGCATACTCTATGATCTAGAAAGCAATAAAACACTAAGCATTGTACCTTTCCCTTCGGCTCCGGCTGACTGTACACACTGCGCCCTCGATCACCATTCTTCGAACGGGTTTTTACTTTTTCTTTTATTTCCAAAAAGATTTAATACAGAACTTGAAAATTTCCCAGCCGCAACTTGAGACCAAACACACCGAGGTGCGTCTGATTCACTCAAGCTGTGCTCTGATACCAAGTTGTAACATCCCAAAATTTCAAGGAAATTTAAAATTTTTAATTAAACGCTTTATATAAAAAAAACTCAATAAACAATCCCAACATATTAATTGCAAAGTCATAAATATTGTTCAAGTAATCAGAAACCAGCGGAAGCAATGTTCAATAAATAAAACTAATATCAGTCAGCTCATCCCGCACGCCAGTGTGTACCCGTCACGCGTTAGAGCCACTCGTACCTGAAACCACAGATTATTGGGAAAGGGTAAGCACGAAGCTTAGTGAATTCAAACACATGCGCAGGTAGGAATTATATACACATCACCCCTACCCGCACATAAGCAACAACATCACAGATACATAAAACGAGTAAACATCTACAGGTAATTATGTATCCAACCACCTCAGTACCATCGAGGCCTCGGTCCCACCGAATTGTAAGGTAACCAACACCTCAGTACCATCGAGGCCTCGGTCCCGCCGAATTGTAACATAATCAACACCTCAGTACCATCGAGGCCTCGGTCCCACCGAATTGTAATGCAACCAGCACCTCAGTACCATCGAGGCCTCGGTCCCACCGAATTGTAATGCAACCAACACCTCAGTACCATCGAGGCCTCGGTCCCACCGAATTGTGATGTAACACATTTATACCAAGCATTCAAACCAATCAAATATTATACACCACAACAACTAGTTCACACCACAAAGACAGTAGTACATGCAAACTATTATGACATGCATACAACCCCTAACTACACAGTGAGAGAACTCACCTCAAATGCGCGCCTAGCTTAATCAACACGAATCAAGCTTCACAATTACGGTCACTTTCCAGCACCTAAACGCATGTTAAAACGTGTCAATACGAGACCCGGACCCTATGACACGACACACGCTTAAACCGTCACTAAAACTAATTTCCGTTCACACAAAACAGGTCTGTTCGGGACCTGTTTCGACCCCCTTAAATCCAGAAAAATCCCAATATTATTTCTTGACCAGAAATTCCTCTGAGTTGGGGTTCCAAGGACATATTATACACCTCCTAACGATTTTTCTACAATTTATTATGAATTAAATACGAACGGTTACCAAAACTGCCAGTTTTCGGTCCAGCCTGAACAAACAGTCCAAAACAGCCTAGCTACGGGTTTAATCAGACATTCGGCAAAACACGAAAAACCTTCCCAAGTCGAATAGGGAACTATGGCCACCAAAATCACCTCAAAACTAGTTACGAGTAAAAAGTTACGGTCCACGCAAAACAGTGGCAGATTCCAGGAAATTTTACATAAAATGACGAACCGCAGAACTTGCGACCACTTTTTCTCCCAACTCGAGGCCGAACCAGTTTTCTGCTAAAACACAGAAAACGTGCCCGGTCCCGAGCTCGAAGCGTGGGCGCCAGTTTCGGCTCAATCGGAGTTACGACGGAAAAGTTATTGCCGTCACAAAACAGGGGCTGAACCATATTTTCGCATAAAAAGTGATTTTAGAACCGACGGTTTAAACTATTCGGCTTAAATGATTAAGTCACGGGTTACGGGCTCTAAAGAGACTAAGGTCTGGTCACGGCCACGCGCCACCCACTACCATCTCCGGCAGTGGTGGTCGCCGGTGGCGACCGGCGGCGGCCGACGGTGGCGACCGGCGGCGGCCGACGGTGGTTTTTCGATTACGATCGCGCGAGACAACAACCCGACCATTCTCCCTCTCTCTCTCGACCAGTCTCACGCACACGCACCCACAACGGCAGCCACGGCCGTCCATCCACCACCGCCACAGTGGCGGCGAACGGCGGCGGCGACGGGAACGAGAAGGAATGAAAACGAAACATGAGAGGTGATTACCTTACGACGACGCCACGTAACCGCACTCGATCCTCCCTCCCTCGAAACTCCGGCGAACAGCAGGAGGTGGTGACAGCGTCCTCCGGCGATCTCTCTCTCTTTCCGGCGACTGCAGGTCCCTCTCTCTTTTCCGGCGACTGCGAGTCTCTCTCTCTAACTCTCTCTCGGTTTCTTCTCTATCTCTCTCTCTCGTTCCTTTTCTCGCTGCCGCACCACACACAAGGAAGAGTCAAATAGGGTTGTTGAAATCATTTGGGTTTGCTTGGCTTTCACGAAAAAGAAACGAGAAAGGGAAAACGGCCATGGGCCGTGACCCATGCAACTTCTTCCAACATTTTCACTTAGCCCCCCAAACTACCCCTGATTTACAATCTTCACTAAAAGACGTGGATTTTAACATTTTGGTCCTTAACGACATCAAACCCCAAACCAAAACAATTAAAGGTAAACATTTAAATTACTGAAAATTAATTAATAACGTACCGGGACACGGGCTTTACAACTCTCCCCCGCTTGGATTAGACTTCGTCCCCGAAGTCCACGCCCGCAAACAGCTCCGGGTAATTCTCCCGCATCTCGGCTTCTGGTTCCCACGTCCACTCTGAACCTTTTCGGTGCTGCCACTGGACCTTCACCAATCCAATAATTTTGTTCCGCAGAGTCTTCGTCTTCCTCTCGACGATGGCTATTGGCTTCTCCACATAGTTGAGTCGCTCGTCAATCTGAATATCTTCAAGGGGAACTACCGCAGACCCATCCATCACACACTTCCGCAACTGAGAGACATGGAACGTGTTGTGGATTAGGCTCAGCTCCTCTGGTAGCTCCAATCGGTAAGCTACTTTCCCCACACGCGCGATGACCTTGTACGGTCCGATATATCGGGGACCCAACTTTCCCCGCTTGCGAAAACGGATTACCCCTTTCCAGGGTGACACTTTCAAAAGAACGTAATCCCCGACTTGGAACTCCAAGTCCGATCGTCTCTTATCGGCGTAACTCTTTTGTCGACTCTGGGCAGTGACTAACCGATCCCGCACCATCTGGATCATTTCCGTCATCTTTAGCACGACGTCGGTGCTCCCCAACACTCTGTGACCAACCTCGCCCCAACAAATGGGCGTCCGACACTTCCTGCCGTACAACACTTCGTACGGCGCTCTACCGATGCTAGCGTGATAGCTGTTATTATAGGAGAACTCAGCTAGTGGGAGATACTGATCACAACTACCACCAAAGTCAATCACACATGCTCGCAACATGTCCTCATGTGTCTGAATAGTACGCTCACTCTGCCCGTCAGTCTGAGGATGAAATGCTGTACTGAAATGCAACCGCGTACCCATTTCATTCTGAAACTTCTCCCAAAACCGGGAGGTGAAACGAGTATCCCGATCCGAGACAATCGAGACTGGCACCCCGTGCCTAGTTACAATCTCTCGGATGAAAACCTCCGCGAGCTTATCCGCCGAGAAGCTCTCTTTAATCGCCAAGAAGTGAGCGCTCTTAGTCAGACGATGCACAATTACCCAGATGGTATCATTCCCTCGCTGAGTTTTGGGAAGCTTCGTGATGAAATCCATCGTAATCTGCTCCCACTTCCACACCGGAATCTCCAAAGGCTGCAATTTCCCGTGCGGTCGCTGGTGCTCCGCCTTGACCTTCCGACAAGTCAAACATACCTCCACACATTTGGCCACATCCCGCTTCATGCCGGGCCACCAATAGCCTTCCCGTAAGTCTCTGTACATTTTGGTAGCTCCCGGATGAATCGAAAACTTGGACTTATGCGCCTCGTCCAATAGTATCTGTCGGTTCCCACCGGCGAATGGGACCCAAACTCTACCATATCGGGTCAATAATCCTCGACTATCCCGTACTAATTTCGGAATCTCTCCCGAAACCCTCTCACGTTTTGCATTTTCCGCCAACACGGCCACCTCCTGAGCGACACCTATCGACTCCAAAAGAGGTGCAACCACTGTCAACCGCTGACACAGACCCTTCAGTGATCCCCCAACCGAATGTCGGCTAAGCGCGTCCGCGACTACATTCGCTTTACCTGGGTGGTAAAGTATCTCGCAGTCGTAATCCTTGACCACATCAAGCCATCTTCGCTGTCGCATATTAAGATTTTGCTGATCCATCAGGTATTTAAGGCTCTTATGATCAGTGTAGATAGTACACTTGACACCATAAAGATAGTGTCTCCAAATCTTCAGAGCAAACACCACTGCTCCCAACTCCAAGTCATGAGTCGGGTAGTTCGCTTCGTGAGGCTTCAGCTGCCTCGAAGCGTAAGCTATGACCTTGCCGCGTTGCATAAGCACGGCACCCAACCCCTGATATGAAGCATCGCAATAAACCACCAAGTCCTCCATACCCTCGGGCAAAGTCAACACAGGAGCCTCGCATAAACGCCTGCGTAGCTCCTCAAACGCCTTCTGCTGCTCTTCACCCCAACTGAAAGCTGCAGTTTTCTTCGTCAGTCGAGTCATAGGCAAGGCAATCTTGGAGAAATCTTGGATAAATCTCCGATAGTATCCTGCTAACCCGATAAAACTCTGCACCTCGGTAGGAGTTTTCGGCACCTCCCACCGCATTACCGCTGAGATCTTGGCCGGATCGACCATGATACCGTTCTGATTTACGACATGTCCTAGGAATTGGACCTCTCGTAACCATAATTCACACTTGGAGAACTTAGCATAAAGCTTCTCCCGCCTCAACACATCCAAAACTTCCCGAAAATGCACCTCGTGCTCTTCTCTCGTCTTCGAATATACGAGGATATCGTCGATGAATACGATCACCGAGCGATCCAGCATCGGGCTGCATACCCTGTTCATGAGGTCCATGAACGCTGCTGGTGCGTTGGTGAGCCCGAAAGGCATCACCACGAACTCGTAATGGCCATACCGTGTTCGGAAGGCCGTTTTCTCCGTGTCCTCACTTCGTACCCGCATCTGATGATACCCGGATCTCAGGTCAATCTTAGAGAACCACGAGGCTCCCTGCAACTGATCAAACAAGTCGTCAATCCTTGGCAGAGGATAACGATTATTTACCGTAAGCTTATTCAGCTCCCGGTAATCAATACACATTCGTTGAGATCCATCCTTCTTCTTCACGAACAATATCGGAGCTCCCCACGGTGAACAACTCGGCTTAATGAACTCTTTCTCGAGAAGTTCCTGCAATTGATCATACAACTCCTTCATTTCCGGTGGAGCCAGGCGATAGGGTGCCTTGGCCACCGGAGCAGCACCCGGAATCAAATCGATTCGAAACTCCACCTGTCGTTCGGGAGGTATCCCCGGTAACTCGTCGAGAAACACATCGGCAAACTCCCTCACGACTGGTACATCTACGGCGGTCTTCTTCGCCTCGACAATACGCGTATCTATCACATACGCCAAGTACCCCTGACCACTATTCTGAAGGTGTCTCCGAGCCCTCGCCGCGGAACATATCGCCGTTGTCCGTCTGGGCGGGTCTCCTTGAATCAACAACTCTCCCCCGCTTGGGGTTCGAACCCGTACTTGTTTGTGGCGACAAATAATTTCTGCATCAAACGCGTCCATCCAATCCATGCCCACAATCACACAAAGCTCTCGCATAGCTATCGGAATCAAATCTATGGGAAACCTCACACCCGAGATTTCCAGCGTGCATCCCCGATACACATCCGTAACCGTCAAGGTTCGATCATCGGCAACCTCGACTACCAAAGGACATCCTAACCGTCCCACCACTCGGCCCAAACTCTCGCTAAAGGTGCGAGACACAAATGAATGAGTAGCCCCGCTATCAAACATTACAACCGCAGGCACCGAGTTAACTAGAAACGTACCTAACATACAATTAACAACATATAAAAACAAGGCATGAAAAGGAAGGACGAAAAGAAAGAGGGTGATAAAACATACTTGTCACCACCTTAGGCGTCGCCTGCGCCTCTTCCACCTTCAGCTGGTGGACTCTACCTCGGGCTGCCTCTGTCCCCGGCTGACCCGTGCGACCGTCAGTGATGCGCAGTGGGGCATTTGCAGGAGCCCTCTGTGCACCACCCCCATCAGTTGCCCTAGCATTCGGACAATTGGCCCTCACGTGGCCCGTCTGCTTGCAGCTAAAGCAGATCATCAAAGGCGACTTGCAATCCCGGCTGAGATGGCCGGACTGCCCACACTTGAAACACCCGCCAGTCTTCTTCCCACTAGAATCCCTGGGTTTAAACCCACCACTCCTCGAACTCCCGCGCGAATCAGAAAACTTTGACTTCTTTTGCACCGCAGAGATTGGTGTCACCGCCTGGGCTGCCTTTCTCTTTCTGGCTTGGGTCTCTAACTCCAGCTCCCTTCTCCGGGCTGCATCCATCATTGCTGACAAAGAAGCGTACGGTACCGTGCTCACGAACTCTCTGATCTCGGTACGTAACATATCTTTATACCGGGCCATCTTCATTTCCTCCGAAGCGGCATATTGAGGACAAAACAGCGCCATCTCAGTAAATTTCTTGTTCATTTCTTTAACAGTCTCTGAAGTCTGGGTTAGTTCCAAGAACTTCTTCGCTATCCTCTCCATCTCCACCGGAGGCACGTACTCGGCACGGAACCGAGTAACGAACTCCTCCCAAGTAAGGGTAGTACGCTCAGCAAGAGTCAGCGCTGAGGCGCACCAATCCTTCGCCCCATCGCGAAGCAAATTCACAGCAAAACGGACCTTCAGATTATCCGGGCAGCCGCAGGTCAAGAAGGCACACTCCATATCAGAAACCCAACGCATGCTAACAATTGGGTTCGAGTCTCCCTTGAACTCCGGGGGAGAACAGGCAGAGAGATCCCGATACTGGAACTCTCGATTACGGGGCTGTCCCCCAGCAGGCGGCGGAATCGCTGCAATGCGCTCCTCTAGCATAACCGTCACCTGATCTTGTATGGCGGCGGAATCGCTGCAATGCGCTCCTCTAGCAGAATCGCTGCAATGCGCTCCTCTAGCAGAACCGTCACCTGCAATGCGCTCCTCTAGCAGAACCGCATGTGCTACCTCTGCTGCAATCATCTCTCGGATCTGCTCCTCCGTGATCCCCGCCTCAGTTCGCGGCTCAGTCGCGTTGCTCCTCCTAGTGATGGCCATTCTATAAAGAAGAAACATACAACGAGTTATTAACACCTAATAACTCACATCAACAACACTCACGCTCAGCTCCTTGGAATCCTCGCGACTTTCCCGACTCGAGCACTGATCCTGCGCTTCCGGTAGTAGGAGCTCTACTACTACCTTCCACGCCTATCATCGCTCGTTCCGAATCCCATCCCGAGGGGTCCAAGTAGCTTCTCGCCGCAACTACACACATATGCCCGCACCGGCATATATACTCACTCTTCCTAGCTCCCTAAGAATTTCCATCCCAATCACTACCCTTGCTACTAATGAATCCTCACTAATCATAAAGAGTGGCCTCGCGAATACCCGATTACATGCATTGCAAAACAAATAGACAGTCGAATACAAGATTCTATCCTAGAACGGTTGGACTCAAACAAGAGCTGCGCAATAGAACTAAATCGAATATTCTAAGGCTATCAGTCTTTTACTGCATACAACCTAGAGGGCATTCACTTAGTAACCTATCATAATTAGCATAAACTCCTAATAGCAAGCAATTCAATATACCGCATAGTGTCAACAACAGGCAATCTAGCATGCATACTCTATGATCTAGAAAGCAATAAAACACTAAGCATTGTACCTTTCCCTTCGGCTCCGGCTGACTGTACACACTGCGCCCTCGATCACCGTTCTTCGAACGGGTTTTTACCTTTTCTTTTATTTCCAAAAAGATTTAATACAGAACTTGAAAATTTCCCAGCCGCAACTTGAGACCAAACACACCGAGGTGCGTCTGATTCACTCAAGCTGTGCTCTGATACCAAGTTGTAACATCCCAAAATTTCAAGGAAATTTAAAATTTTTAATTAAACGCTTTATATAAAAAAAACTCAATAAACAATCCCAACATATTAATTGCAAAGTCATAAATATTGTTCAAGTAATCAGAAACCAGCGGAAGCAATGTTCAATAAATAAAACTAATATCAGTCAGCTCATCCCGCACGCCAGTGTGTACCCGTCACGCCTTAGAGCCACTCGTACCTGAAACCACAGATTATTGGGAAAGGGTAAGCACGAAGCTTAGTGAATTCAAACACATGCGCAGGTAGGAATTATATACACAACACCCCTACCCGCACATAAGCAACAACATCACAGATACATAAAACGAGTAAACATCTACAGGTAATTATGTATCCAACCACCTCAGTACCATCGAGGCCTCGGTCCCACCGAATTGTAAGGTAACCAACACCTCAGTACCATCGAGGCCTCGGTCCCGCCGAATTGTAACATAATCAACACCTCAGTACCATCGAGGCCTCGGTCCCACCGAATTGTAATGCAACCAACACCTCAGTACCATCGAGGCCTCGGTCCCACCGAATTGTAATGCAACCAACACCTCAGTACCATCGAGGCCTCGGTCCCACCGAATTGTGATGTAACAGATTTATACCAAGCATTCAAACCAATCAAATATTATACACCACAACAACTAGTTCACACCACAAAGACAGTAGTACATGCAAACTATTATGACATGCATACAACCCCTAACTACACAGTGAGAGAACTCACCTCAAATGCGCGCCTAGCTTAATCAACACGAATCAAGCTTCACAATTACGGTCACTTCCCAGCACCTAAACGCATGTTAAAACGTGTCAATACGAGACCCGGATCATATGACACGACACACGCTTAAACCGTCACTAAAACTAATTTCCGTTCACACAAAACAGGTCTGTTCGGGACCTGTTTCGACCCCCTTAATTCCAGAAAAATCCCAATATTTGTTCATGACCAGAAAGTCCTCTGAGTTGGGGTTCCAAGGACATATTATACACCTCCTAACGATTTTTCTACAATTTATTATGA
Organism: Saussurea involucrata; assembly: GCA_033807775.1. NCBI lineage: Eukaryota > Viridiplantae > Streptophyta > Magnoliopsida > Asterales > Asteraceae > Saussurea > Saussurea involucrata. The sequence continues at coordinate 60,899,954 of CM066320.1, read as the reverse complement.
ATTAAATACGAACGGTTACCAAAACTGCCAGTTTTCGGTCCAGCCTGAACAAACAGTCCAAAACAGCCTAGCTACGGGTTTAATCAGACATTCGGCAAAACACGAAAAACCTTCCCAAGTCGAATAGGGAACTATGGCCACAAAAATCACCTCAAAACGAGTTACGAGTAAAAAGTTACGGTCCACGCAAAACAGTGGCAGATTCCAGGAAATTTTACATAAAATGACGAACCTCAGAACTTGCGACCACTTTTTCTCCCAACTCGAGGCCGAACCAGTTTTCCACTAAAACACAGAAAACGTGCCCGGTCCCGAGCTCGAAGCGTGGGCGCCAGTTTCGGCTCAATCGGAGTTACGAAGGAAAAGTTATTGCCGTCACAAAACAGGGGCTGAACCATATTTTCGCATAAAAAGTGATTTTAGAACCGACGGTTTAAACTATTCGGCTTAAACGATTAAGTCACGGGTTACGGGCTCTAAAGAGACTAAGGTCTGGTCACGGCCACGCGCCACCCACTACCATCTCCGGCAGGGGTGGTCGCCGGTGGCGACCGGCGGCGGCCAGCGGCGGCCGGCGGTGGTTTTTCGATTACGATCGCGCTCTCTCTCTCGACCAGTCTCACGCACACGCACCCACAACGGCATCCACGTCCGTCCATCCACCACCGCCACAGCGGCGGCGAACGGCGGCGGCGACGGGAACGAGAAGGAATGAAAACGAAACATGAGAGGTGATTACCTTACGACGACGCCACGTAACCGCACTCGATCCTCCCTCCCTCGAACCTCCGGCGAACAGCAGGAGGTGGTGACAGCGTCCTCCGGTGATCTCTCTCTCTTTCCGGCGACTGCAGGTCCCTCTCTCTTTTCCGGCGACTGCGAGTCTCTCTCTCGGTTTCTTCTCTATCTCTCTCTCTCGTTCCTTTTCTCGATGCCGCACCACACACAAGGAAGAGTCAAATAGGGTTGTTGAAATCATTTGGGTTTGCTTGGCTTTCACGAAAAAGAAACGAGAAAGGGAAAACGGCCATGGGCCGTGACCCATGCAACTTCTTCCAACATTTTCACTTAGCCCCCCAAACTACCCCTGATTTACAATCTTCGCTAAAAGACGTGGATTTTAACATTTTGGTCCTTAACGACATCAAACCCCAAACCAAAACAATTAAAGGTAAACATTTAAATTACTGAAAATTAATTAATAACGTACCGGGACACGGGCTTTACACATCCTCTGTGTCACAGTGAATTATCCCTGATTTGAAATCAGTCTCTGAGTCGTCAGAGGATGAATCGTCCTCATATGCAGAGGTTGAGTCATTTCTTTCGACAGAGGCTGGATTTTCTGAGCATGTATCATACGAGCTTTCTTCCTCTGTAGAAAAACTTTCATAGATGGCAGAGGTTTCTGATGAGATCTCTTCAGCGAGTTTTTGATCTATAGAAGATGTACAGAGATTTTCTAAAACATTTGATTTCAAAACTTCCCAAATTTCTTTTTCAATAGATTCTTCAAGTTTTTCTTCTGAAAAGATGGGTTTAAACTCAGGAGCTTCTGCTGACAATTTCTTTTCGACATTTATCATACAGACAAAAGCGACCTGTGTTTGAGTCTCTGGTTTACCAAACTTAAAGATACCAATCTGATCTTGTGTTTTCAGATATTTCTTTGGTTTGATTCCTCTATTGACAGAGGTTGAAGATGATGAATCTGTGTTTTCAAACCACACATTGATCATCTTTGTATGTTTCCTCAAGTGAGGTTCTGCAGAGATTTTAACCCTTTTACTTACAGAGAGTAAGTTTGGAAAGTTTGGTTTGTTAGTTTTTCCCAAAACAAATAGAGAGGACAGAGGTTTTAGTCGTTTATTTTCAACTCCTGAGGTAATATCATTGTACCCTATACCTCGTCTTGCTATTTGACAGTTTACCTTTTCATACACCTTCTGTGCATCTTTATAGTTTTTAATTAAAACTTCTCTTCTTAAAAGATCTTGCCAAAGTACCTCTCTTTCTTTTTGAAAGTATTCTTTGAGAGCTCTTATGTCTGTAGTTTCACTTCTTGAAACTGAAAGTTCTTTTGTTTTGATTTTTAAAGCATAGGTTAAATCAGAAATTTTCCTTTTTAAAGGATCTATATTTTTGCTCCAATATTTTTCGACTTTTTCTTTTTCTTCAAAGACTTTGGCTTTTTCTTGAGTGAGAAGCCTTACTTCTCTCTCATTAAAGGTCAGCTTTTTCTGAATGCTTTCAATTATATCTTTCAGTTCAATGTTAAGTTTAAATAAATCATCATCTACAGAATTAGTACTTGAGGTAGAGTTTGAAATGGATACCTCATTGTCAGTGCCGGAGTCAACTTCTGCCATGCCACAGAACAGGGCAGTTGTGGGAAATTCATCATCAGAGGTAGAGTCTGATTCGAAGTCTTCTTTGTTTGCCTCAGAATGCCCTTTGTTCGCCATTAGAGATTTTTGTGCGTAATACTCGGCCTTCTTTTTGTAAAAAGTTGAGTCCTTCTGTGGGCGATTTGTTCTAATTCTGCATTCTTTTGCGAAATGACCTGGCTTGCCGCAGTTGAAACAACCTTGGGAGATGTTTCCAGTTCGGTCGTCAGACTTCTGTAGGTCTCCACCTTTCTCTGTTCGGCATTCGTTTGCGTAATGACCGGGTTTACCACATTTGTAGCATTCTTGTGTGTGGCCTACCTTGTCATCTGATCTCTGTCGATCATTTCCTCTGTAGCTTCTGTCGCTCGACCTCTGTAGGTCATCATTTCTGTAGTCTGACCTCTGTCGGTCACTTGATTCTTCTCTTCCTCCATCATCTCTTCTACCAGAATTCCTTTGGTTATTTCTAAACTCTCTTGTCAATAGAGCCATTGATTTAGCTAATGACGCAAGAGTTATCTCTTCCTCTATCAGCTCGTCTTCTTCGCTATCAACCATTACCATCTTCTTTTTCTCCTTCTTTTTCTCCTCTGTAGATCTCTCATTTCTTGGTCTGTCTGCAGCCTCTGTAGATTTACTAACCAATGCGTATGGCACAATGGTTAGTGTTTTAGCTTGAGCTATTTGAGGCTCTTGTGCAGCAAGTGTTCCATAGAGATCAGAGAGTGTCCAGGAGTCTAGATCTTGATTTGTTTGTAAAGACATAGACAACTGAAGCCACTCATCGTTCAGGCTCTTTAGAAACATGACGTTATTTTCTTCCGTGGTTCTGTGAATACCAGACTTTTTGCATTTTTTTATGAGAGAGTTGAACCGGTCGTATGTTGTTTGCAGAGATTCTGTTGCAGAGGCTCTGAAAGCATGATATTCATTTATGTATTGTGCCCTTCGGTTCTTCTGAGTTTTAGCACCCCCTTCCAACTGTCTTTCTAATTCTTTCCAGAGATCGTGCGCTGTTTCGCATGCATCTAAGGATTGAAAAAGTTCGTTGGGGATTGCCATGATCAATATTCTCTTTGTTTTCTGTGCAACTTCATCTTCTGCCTTATCTTCATTTGACCATTCTTCTCTTGGCTTAGGTTTTTGATGTTCAGGGATTTCAGCAGATTCAGCAGTAGCTGGTACACGTGGCATAGTTATCATCGGAACTGGAGGAAGATTGTAAATATATTGTTTGAGAGTTTTTTCAGTACCCTCAAAGAAATGAACCATTCTTATCTTCCATTGAGGATACTCATCTCTAAGAAGAGTAGGAGGTTTGGTTAGTGAGCCAGCAGTGAAAAAGTTATTTGTATTTGTCATTTTGAGGAAAGGATAATCTGATGGAGGATTTCTAAGTATGAAGATCTGGAAGGTTTTCTGGGTACGACTAATATCTAGAAATATGATGATGAAGAGAGAAAATAATCTATCAAATAAAAGTTGTAAAACGAGGATCACTTGATATTGAAAATCAAGCTTTGCTCTGATACCAATTGTTGGTTCCCGTTTTGCTTTAAACAAGATTATCAGATCTATTAGTTCAAGTTAATGTTTGATGCGGAAGCGTATTTGAAGAACTAACAGATATGTTTGATAGATTTAGAACAAAATATAAATAAACAGTGAACAGAATATTATATCTCAAAGTTTACTGAATATATATCAAGAACAGGTTTATGAACCGTGAGTAAGAAAAGCTTTAAAACAGATATGAATTTTAAGGTGAATAAGCTTTTGTGTTCTTGATGTTCGATTGAAGTTGTGTGTCTGTTGTGGTGTTGTGTTGTGGTAAGGAAGAACTCAACATGAGTCTTCCTTATATACTACTCTAAAGGGGACCATAAAGCATATGCTACTATTCAAAAGGTACGTATGAATAGTAGAAAGGATGTCGTGAACAGTTGCAAGGATGGCATGAACAGTCAGACGTGCTGTATTGCATTTAATGCAGCAGACGTCTAATATGTACTAAGCCCTATTGAATCCAATCAGAGTTTGACACGTCGACGTTGGACAGGCCATGCTACCATGCAAGTTGATGAAAGGGTCCTGTAACAGTAGCAAGATATTATAAATATCTTCAAGTCTTTCAGTGAGGACCACAGAGGCTCTGTAATGAGTTACAGAGGTTCTGTGGTCTGGTCCTCTGTGGAGCAGTCCACCTTTGTTTCCGAGTCTTGGGTCTTCTTTGAGTACAGCAGAGGTTCTGTAGGAAGCCTCTGCTGCTTCTGTAGCTTCTTGTAAGATGCTTTTCTTCACTTAGCCTATTTTTCACTACTTCTAAATACTTCTATGATTAGGAAGATTGAAGCTAACAGGAGTGAAAGATGAAACAAATATAACTCAGATAATACAAAAACACTTGTAAAATCACCCTTGACACACATTTCATTCATTGAATGAAAATTGAAAATTTTCATCTCTGTTAGGATCCAAGCGCTTACCACTACGCCAAAAGCAATTGCTGGTGGAGAAGGCGCGACTTATTTCCATATAGCGTAGCAGCCAGCGCCACGTTTCGATTTAGGGAGATGCTGGTCAATGACCCAACAATCCCCCCCCCCAGCATCTGCCAGCATTCTTGGCTGCACAACATGCCTTTGGCATTATAATGCACTCCATGGGATTCGAACCCGTGACCTGCTCTGATACCACATGTTAGGATCCAAGCGCTTACCACTACGCCAAAAGCAATTGCTGGTGGAGAAGGCGCGACTTATTTCCATATAGCGTAGCAGGCAGCGCCACGTTTCGATTTAGGGAGATGTTGGTCAATGACCCAACAATCTCATTGATATAAATTTGTTAAGACTCAAACATTCAAAGAAGTAGAAATAAAACATAATGCAATGTTACCTTTCACCACTTGTTCCTTGAAACAGAAAGATGTGACAGTTAAGGATATCACCTGAGAAGTATGAGTTCTAACTGATTTGTTTAGAAGTCTTAGACTTTGAAGTACAGGTCCTGAACTAAATTGTTCAGAAGCCATAGTCGTTGAAGCACGGGTTTTGAACTGATATGTTCAAAAGCCTAAAACGTTGAAGCACGGGTCCTGAACTGATGTGTTGGTCCCGAAAGGCCTATACAAGTTTGTAGAAGGGGGGGGGGGGGTTGAATACAAACACACTATTTTACTTTTCTAAATTGTTTATTGATAAATCATTAACAATTTACAGCTTGTTGCGGAAACAAGATTAAGGATAAACCTAAATCTAAACAAGTTGGAACACTAAGGTTTCTTGCACTAAGAAAGATAAGGAGATTACTAATAAAATCCTATCTTAAAAGAGATTTGAACTTGTCCAGAGTTAGCAAGTTACTTCAAATGAAGTGAGTTCATCTCTTTATATACTGCATGCATTTAATGCAATTCAGTATACACTTTACACGTGTCATCAGCGGATTGGTTGCATGTCATTGACCTTTGTTGACAACCTTAGTAGCCGCATGAATGAACAGTGTAGTATCAGAGTGGTTGTACGATTTCAGATTTTCGGAGGTTCTTTTCTGACATTTCGTACGGTGGCGTGCAAGGGAGGTTAAGACAAAAGTACTTTGTACGGAGGACTTCATGATCAGCTTTCGTTGATTCAGCGATTATCATTTACTATTCAGCGAATGATAAAGTTCAGCGATAGCTGAAGTCTTGTACTTGATACTTCACGTTGAGTGGACAAATCTGAGTCTTCGCTGATCCGCATCAGTTCATTAGGAGACTTGTCGCTGGTTCTTGAGCTTAATCTTCGACTTCAGCGTAGAACCTTTGTTGACGTGAATCTTGTCTTCAGGGATCATAAGTAAACAACTAACTTATCAGCGATCACCATAAGGACTGAACAGACTCAGCGATATGGTGAACAGTGTTCGCTGAACGTTTAATCTAAAAGAGCGAGAGTTCCTATCAGCAGTACTGTAAGATTTTAGTACTTATCAGCGATAGTGAAACTCTGATACATATTGTTTACTTACAATTTTCACTAAGTATTTAAGATAGGGTCATTATCAAATCACTGAGGGTTTGGATCAACAATCTCCCCCTATTTGATTATGACATAGCAACAAAGAAAATTGCTATTTAATGAAAACATAAGGATAAAAAGAACTCATAAAATATTTGTCCCTTTTACTGTTTTCTGGGATCTTTTCAGTACTGATGGAGTAAAGTACATTCGCTGAAATCTTTCTTTAAATCTTTGAATCAGGTTACAATTTGAATAAGAAAGATTACATGTACAAGCGAAATAAATTACAAGTACTAAAGGATGACTGATACAATAGAGAATGAGGTGATTGTTGTCAGCCTTCAAAGGGTTCTTCCTTAATGAGAAGTTCATCAAGGGTTGTCTTTTCAGTTGGAATCATCCAGTCAGGAACCTTTTCTCCTTTATTCTTTAGCTTCAGAGCAGCTTCAAAAATCAAGGGTTTTAGGTGTCGTGCCTGAATGTCTTTTCTGAAGCCGCACCAGTAGATGAGATCTCTGAGCTGTTCGATTGGAGTGATTGGAAGCTCAGCGATCCGTTGAAAGCATTTACGTCCGTCGTAGTCAAGAAAGAATATTCCATAAGGATTACTGATGACTTTACCAGGGACGAAAAGTTCACATGGTGGCAAAGAGATGTCAAGGGCAGATAGATCAGGATTAGGACCAAGTACTTCAGCGCGAGAGAAACCAATTCCAGTTTCATTTCGTATGACAGGACCTGAGTTTGAATCTTGACGTTTCTTCTTTGGTGAGCCCCTTTTTCTTTTCGGCTTTAAATCAGGAACAGGAGGAATATCCACACAAGAAGATATCAAATCGATCTGTCTGTTTATCAGCTTTTCGAAATGATCCTTGTACTTAGATTGTGATGGTTGGATAGCTAACCTCATCTCCAGCCATTCAGAGAGACCATACCTTTTTACAGTGTCAGCGCGAAAGGTTTCAGATGTGCCATCTTCTCTGAACAGTTTGATGTCAACAATAGGTACTCCGATGGAGGTTCTTCCAGAGATGAATACCTTGTTGATCTTCGCTGGACGATATCTGAAGTGGATTTTCTCTTTACACCAGATCAGGGTGGTCTGAGAAACTTCAGCTTTCTTTTCCACGATCTTCTGGGCTTGTTCCCAAAGCTTTCGTTGGATTTGAATGGGAATACGCTTCAGCTTGGGGTCTTTGACAGATTCTTGAGTGAGCTTGATGGCGTATTCTCTGTCTTTATCTTCAGCTTCCTTCCTTTCAGCGATGAGGCGTTCAGCTCTGAGATGTTCCTGGTATTCAGCTTTTGAAATTCTGAACTTAGGAGGAACTGAAGGCAGTTGATCGCGCCTTAGAATGATTCGCTGATCCTCGAATCGCTTTATCATTTCTTCTCTCCTCTTTTGATCTTCTTCACTCAGCCTTTGAGGAACTGAGGAATGTCTATTTCTGTGCGAGAGAGGTTGTTCTTCTGGTTCATCAGTCTCAGAGATTAAATCTATGACTGGGATTATGTCTTCAGCGGTAGCTGGAATTATTGGTGAAGTCGCAATAGTAGAGCCTTCAGCGATATCCTCAAACAGGGGAGAGGACTAGCTGAAACGCAGCGATCTTACAAATAAGAACTGGGTAGAAGAACTTGGGTAGAAAAGATAGAAAAAAAATGTGGATGTGTATGGTGTTTGTGGAATGGATAACTGATTGTTCAGAGATGATCAGGGAAGGAAAAATAAGTTTAGTGTACCTGACAAATCGGCTTTGCAAGCAAGATCGCTAGATTATCATCTTCAGCGATGCCTTTGTCTTTGCTTTTCTCAGCGCCAGAGGCTGAGTGCTTTGTCTTTGTTTTTGTCTTCTCCCCTGTGGATTCGGTTATGACGATCCCTTTAAGAGCTTTAAGAGGAGCAGGTTTGACGACAAAGAATTCGTCATCTTCATCATCATCATCATCATCGTTCCTTGGAGAGGAGGATGGTTCAGCTTCAGGGATGTCGATGTCTTCGTCTTCTTCTGCTTCGGATTCCTCAGCATCTTCTTCGAGTTGCTCCCCCTCAGATACAGAGGTGAGGTTCTCGGTTCCCTCAGGGTTTTCATCTCCCTGAGGTCTAGTAACCAGATCTTCATTACCCTCTCCCCTGATAGATTCATCATGGGAAAGGTCTTCAGCGCTCTTATTTTGATCTTCAGCGCTCTTCTCTTGTTCAGCGCTCTTCTCCCCCTCTTTCTCATGATGGGCAGGGGAGGAATGGGTAGACTCAGCATTGGTGTTATCTCTGTCTTCTGGGCCAGAGATTTTCACACAACCTTCAAGCGTAGCTATTCTGTCTTCTAGGCCAGAAATAGCAGGCATGATCTTCTTCAGCTCTTGGCGATCCTCTGCGGTGAATGAGTCCAAAATAGGTGCAGGGGCCGGTGCAGGGGCCGGAGCAGGAGCTGGATTGTTTGCTTTGTTCACCAGCGTCTCGATCATTGTCTTGACAGAACCAAGGTCGGTCTTCACTGAGCCCAAGTCGGTCTTGACCACTGACATATCACCTTCGAGTGTACCAACCGATTTCTTCAGCGTTGTAACCTCGCTGGAAACGGTGGAAACTGACGATTTGAGGTTGGTGTAGTCAGTGTAGATGTCGGAGAGCACTTTGGCAAAGTCGGCGAGAGTTTTATCAAGGTCTTTGATGTCATCAGAGGAGGCCTTCTTTTCCACCACAGTAGTCAGCTTCGTCAGATTCTCTCCAGCGTTTGTTACAGCTGTAGAGTTATTTGATAGACCGGTGGTGAGATCTGTAAGTTTCATCTCCATGGACTTCAGAGACTGGTTGACGAACTCATCAAAGTTTCATCTCCATGGACTTTCAGGTTTAGTTACAGTGTTTAAGGTGGGATTTGTACCTGCAGGAGCGTTGACGAACTCATCAAAGTTTCGAGTCCCTCCAAAGTGTTCCATATCTCCCTCAAAAGTTCCGTGAGGGATGGAGATCTCTGCAGGTCCTTTCTTCGTCATTCGCTGAGAAGCTTCAACAGCTTCTTGAATGATGGCATCTCCAGTTTTAGCTGGAGTAGTGTCCAAAGAAATAGAGGGAGGATCGTAGGATAAGAATTGGGGTTGGGTTTCAAGTTCAGCGTTGGATTCGCTGAGAAGTACTTCATCAGTCTTTTGAGAGACTGAAGAAGGTTGGGTAGATTCCAAAGTTCTAAACTCAGCGTTTAAGGATGCTGAAGTAGGTTTAGAAGGGATGGCTTGAATTGGTGTGGCAGAGCGTACCACGGAACTTTCCTTCAGCTCTTCAGAATGAGCTGAGGAGTCTTCAGCATGGAATTGCTGGGGTTGCTCCTTGGTTTTCTTGATCCTTTTGGAATCAAGAGGGGTAAGAGATTGTTTCCTTTTCTTAGAAGGAATGGATTTTGTTGCCTGGGAATCAGCGAGGGGTATTGTCGCTGAAGGAGCCACAGAAAGCGGACAATTAAGTAGAGTGAGAAGGGTAGAGAGACGTACCTCGTTGGCGACAGGCTTGAAGTCGAGAACCTTAGGGCCAATCTGAGAGAGTTTCAGATCACCCTCTTCAGGATAGCTATCCTTCAGGCCATATTGAAAGATGGCGCTGATGAATCGTGGGTAAGGAACCCATGCTGGTCGGTCAGCGGCAGAATCAACACGTTGAATGAGGTCTTCATAGATGATGGAGGCCCAGTCAATGTTGAGACCTTTCAGCAGTGCGTAACCCATGGCCTGCTGAGGTTGAGCGGCTTGATCAGAAGATCCGGATTTCCCTGTCATGCAGCTGATCAGGTGAGCGAAGATGAAGTTCATCTCGCTGGGCATCTTGGATTTCTTTATCAGCGTCAGCTTCTTCTCAGGTAGCTTGTCTCTTTTAGTCTCCCAGATGTAACCCATCGCATCAAGGAAAGCAATGATTTCTTCCCTGTCAGCGTGCTTCTTGTGGTCAGGTAATGGAATGAAAGGATTTTCTGAGGTAGCGTTGGGGAATTTCAGGGCTTTGCGGATTATTGCGGGGGTTATCTTGATGGTGCCATACTCAGTATCGATGAGTATGCAGTCGATGGTTTTAGATGGATCTTTGGCGGAGGGTAGGTCGGTGTGTCTGGCAGAGTACCAGAATTGGGATAAGAGACGCTGACTGGCAGGAGGTGTGATTGTCAGTGCTGTGTAGATGGGGATATTCTTCAAAAGATTTACAACGTCGTCTAGATGGGATACCTGCTTCCGAGGAGGAAACTCGAGAAGCGCTGAGAGGTTGTTTGCCTTTGTCCAGTCTAGTTGATCCAGCTCAAACGTAACCTGAGGAGCTTTAGTGATTTCCAGTTCCTCAGAATCAGCGGAGATGCACTCAGCGGTAACATTCAGCTTTGAAGTTGCCATTTCACTGTATTATCAGTTCAACCAAAGATGTTAACAAATAAGAATTATCTTAATGTGGAAAGAAAATTTCCATTAAGATTTTTCGAATTTTGTCCATTTCATTCAGACAAAAAAGTCTTAATGAAGATTAGGGTTTTTCTTGTTTTTAAAAAAAAACGAATATAACACCCATAAGCCTTGTATTCCAGTTTCTTAAAAAAAATGGATACGAAAGAAGAACAAGTTTAAGATTTTAGATTTAAAACTTGAAGAACAACCATGAAATGGTTGTGTTTATAAAACCATGAAAGAAAATGATTTTATTTTTGAGTTCTTTTGTTTGATCTTGTGTAAAACAATGATAAGATCGAAAACAAGTTATTCGCATTTGATAATAGATAAGAACATATTAACCTTGAGTTTGATGAAGAAGATGATGAACAGTTCTTGAAGATTGAGAGCACAAAATGCAACAGTGTTCTTTTCTTGCGGAGAAAGATTGAATCGCGTAAAAGACAAATATAAACTTTGAGAGTGTTTATATAGGAAGAGAGTAGAGAGAGAAAAACTTGAGCGGGAAAGTTTTTCATCATGACACGGACACGTGTTTGCATTTGATTGGATAGACAACGAAACGTGCAAACGTGTGTCAGAAAAAGAGCGTGCCTGGTGTTATCCGTTGCAATGACATCACAACTGTCCTTTCACATTCTTTCGTTGTCTCTAAGGTTTTGAAAGAAAAAACTCAAGGACTCTTTGGAAAATATGAAGCACTGAATTAGAAATATCAGTGAAGGTTTAAGGAATTTTCAAAATATCGTTGTTAAGGAAGAGATATTCAGCGATGCAATTTATTTTGAAATCTTGCATTTACATGCGATTGTCAGAGAGAGAAAAACATACCTTGATATCAGTTTAACCAAATTTATTCAGATAGAAGATGATGAAATGGATTTTACAAGTTTATTTTATCCGAGAGCCTATACAAGAATGTATAAACGTATCGCTGATTAAATGTGAACCGCTGAAGATTTATCCTTCAAAGTTCAGCATTCCAAGCTCGCTGATGAGAAAGTTGAATCTTGTCTCATCAAGAGGTTTGGTAAACAAATCAGCTAACTGATAATCAGTTGGGATAAAATGAAGTTCTATATCACCATTCATCACATGATCTCTGATAAAATGATATCTGATTTCTATGTGTTTTGTCTTTGAGTGTAGCACTGGATTGTTTGCTATAGCGATGGCACTTGTGCTGTCGCAATAGATTGGAATTTTGGAGAGCTGAAGATCATAGTCTAGTAGTTGATTTCTCATCCACAAGACTTGAGAACAGCAGCTTCCAGCGGCTACATACTCAGCTTCAGTTGTGGAAGTGGACACTGAGTTTTGCTTCTTACTTGTCCAACTTACCAGCTTTCCACCCAGGAGCTGACATCCTCCTGTGGTGCTTTTCCTATCCATTTTGCAACCTGCAAAATCACTGTCTGAATAGGCGGTTAGATCGAATCCTGAATCTTTGGGATACCAAATACCTAGATTCGATGTACCCTTAAGATATCGAAAGATTCGCTTTACAGCTTTCATATGGGATATCTTAGGTTCAACTTGATATCGTGCGCACAGACATGTTGCAAACATAATATCGGGTCGGCTAGCTGTAAGATACAGTAGTGAGCCGATCATCCCACGGTACAGCGTGACATTGACAGGAACACCCTTTGTGTCCTTATCAAGTATCAGCGGTGGTGCCATAGGGGTTTTCATAGCTGAACTTTCAGTTAAGTCGAATTTCCTCAGCATATCTTTAACATACTTTCCCTGATTTATAAAAGTTCCTTTTTCAGTTTGCTTAATCTGAAGACCAAGGAAATATGTTAGTTCACCCATCATACTCATTTTATACTCATCTTTCATTCTATCAGCGAAACGAGTACAAAGCTCAGGGTTAGTAGAACCAAATATAATGTCATCAACATATATTTGAACTAAAATGATATGACCTTTTATTTTTCTAAAAAACAAAGTTTTGTCAATCTTACCTCTCTCAAATTTTTCAAGGTGGAGATAAGTAGAAAGAGTGTCATACCATGCACGAGGAGCTTGCTTCAAGCCATAAAGTGCCTTATCCAGCTTATAAACATAACCTGGACGCTTAAGATCTGAGAATCCTGGAGGTTGTTCCACATAAACTTCTTCATTCAGCTTTCCATTTAGAAACGCTGACTTAACATCCATTTGATGTACAGTGAAGTTTTTGTGTACAGCATATGCTAAGAAAAGACGAATAGATTCAAGTCTTGCTACTGGAGCAAAGGTTTCGTCATAATCTATGCCTTCCTCTTGTCTGTATCCCTGAGCAACAAGACGAGCTTTGTTGCGAGTTACAGTACCATGTTCGTCCAACTTGTTTCGATAGACCCACTTAGTGCCTATCACTGTTTTGTCAGTTGGTCTCCGAACAAGTTTCCAAACTTTGTTTCTTTCGAATTCAGTCAGCTCTTCTTGCATAGCGCTGACCCAGTTTGGATCTCTGAGGGCATCATCTATTTTCTTTGGTTCAGTTAGAGAAATAAAGTTAACAAATAAACAAATATTACCTGCACTTCTACGAGTCTGAATACCAGCGTTGGGATCACCAAGAATTTGATCGATTGGGTGATTTACAGTCCATCGCTGAGCCGGAGCATGCGTCGCTGACTCAGTCTGAACTGGAGAAACTGAAGATGAGGCTTCAGCTACTTCTGGATAATCAGCTAAGAGAGGAATGCTTGCATTTGTCACTTCATTCACTGATTGTTGAAAAATAGATGGAATTTCTGAGACATTTGGATCAACTGCGGGTATAGTGTTTATAGGAACAGCTGAGACCCAAGATGTTTCAGCTTCACTATTCTGCATATTGGGAATGATAGTAGGACCATCATTTTCAGTTGTATGAGCATGAGTAGTGGGAACATCTTCTGAATCACCAAGATGAGAAAACATCCATTGATTCAGTTCTTCTGTATCAGCGTTCGGTTTAGAGTTCGCTGAACGGGATTCGTCAAACGTGACGTGAATAGTTTCTTCTACAGTTTGTCTTCTTCGGTTGAAGACTCTGAAGGCTTTGGAAACTGAGGAGTATCCAAGAAAGATTCCATCATCAGCCTTAGGATCAAACTTTCCAAGGGCATCTCTGTTGTTCAGTATGAAACACTGACAACCAAAGATGTGAAGAAAGCTGATTGAAGGCTTTCTCCCATGAAAAAGTTCATAGGCTGTCTTTTTGAATCTTTTGACTATCAGCGACCTGTTTTGCGTAAAACAAGCCGTGTTGACAGCTTCTGCCCAAAACTAAGTAGGCAGGTGAGAATCGCTGAGCATTGAACGTGCAGCTTCAATAATTGTTCTATTTCTTCTTTCAGCGACTCCGTTTTGTTGTGGTGTTCTCACTGACGAAAAGTTGTGAGAAATACCCTTGCTCTCAAGGAAGGAATCAAGAGAACTGTTTTTGAATTCAGTTCCATGATCACTCCTTATTGAGCGAACAGTCATATTGTTCAGAGTTTCCATCTTCCGAACAAAGGTGATGAGTTCTTCAGGGGTGTCACTCTTAGAACGGAGAAACATTACCCATGTGTAACGATAGAATTCATCAACTATGACCAGCGTATATTTCTTTCCAGCGATGGATTGTTTGTTAACGGGGCCAAACAAATCCATATGGAGTAGTTGAAGAGGAGATGACACTGAGGAAACTTGCTTTGACTTAAAGCTTGCCTTGGTCTGCTTCCCTTTTTCACACGCTGAACATAAGGATTCTTTGGCGTATGAATGTTGAGGTAGACCAGTGACTAACTCTTTGGATGAAAAAGTATTCAGTGTCTTGAAGTTGAGATGTGAGAGCCTCTTGTGCCATAGCCAGTTGACATCAGAAGATGCCTTTGAGAAGAAACAGGAGTTCTCAGTGGTTGTTGAGTCCATGTTTATAACGTAAACATTTTCCAAACGATAACCGCTGAGAGCTATCTTCTCCTTTTTGTCAGAGACAAAGCAGGATTCCTTAGTGAAAATCACTTTGTTATCCATGTCGCAAAGCTGACTGATGCTCAGAAGATTATGCTTCAGCCCTTCAACATATGCGACTCTTCTGAAGGATGTTGTACCATTTGAAAGTACACCATACCCTCGGGTGTGTCCTTTTCCATTTCCACCGAAAGTCACAGAGGGACCCTTCTCTTCCTTGTATTCAGCGAGCAGGCTTTTCTTTCCAGTCATGTGTCTAGAGCATCCGCTATCGAGATACCAGATACCCTTCTTAACCTGCAATACAAAGGAAGATTAGTTTTGCTTGGGTACCCACTTCGCCATGTATACGCGTTTGTCAGTGGAAGTGGTTGGAATGGGTTCAGCAGTCTTCGCAGCATTTGAAGATTCAGCTTTGTCTTTCTTCACTTTGGTCAATTTCTTGACCTCAGCGGTAGGAGTCACCTTGACCTGAATTGCAACTGGTTTGGTCTTTTTGGGTGCTATCTTCACCTTAGCTATCTTATCAGCTTTGGTGGCTGTGGGACACTTACTTGCAATATGATCGGTAAGTCCACAGTGATAACATTTCCTATAACTAAAATTAGTTCTAGGACCACTTGAGTGCTGAGCTTTTAATTTGGAATTAGAAGTGCCAGCACCAAGTACACTATTGGTTTTTGAAATAGGACGAACATTCAGTTCTTCAGATTTCTTACCAAGGACATCTACTCTGAGTCTAGGAGTAGGTCGCTGAACTGATCCAGAGGTATGATTTCTAGAACCAGATGAATGAATCACTAAGGCTTTGGAAGCATTCAGCTTAGGTACTAAGGTACCCTTCTGAGGATTTTGATGAATAACAATTCCTTTACCTTTGTCTTTAGAGACAGAGGTAGGTTTTGAATAAACCATTTTCTCCTTACCTTTTGAGGAGGTAGGAGTTTCCTCAGGGATTGGTGTAACCGACGAGGAGTACTGAGATGAAGAAGTGTCAGCTACTGAGGATACGAACGTTCCAAATTTAAGCATTGAACGTTCAGTGGTTGGTATTGGAGTATCATATTTATAACCCAGACCACGTTTATCACTCAGAGGAATCTGAGCCTTAATTATCTCAGTGATCTTTGTTGAAGAATTACACCATCCTTCAACAGTAGCTTGTTCAGCTTTTAATGCACCGATAGCTTCCGCTCGTTCGATTTTGACTAGCTGATTTAAATGGACTTGATCTTTAAAATCTTCTTCAAATTTAGAAAGCTTTTCTATTTGAAGGTGGCAGTTTTTAAGATTTTCAGTGAGATCAAGATTTTGGTTTTCAACCACAGCTTTGCCGTTCATGGCTTCGTATAAACTTCTAGTCAGTAGTTCGATTTTACGGAGACTACCAGCTTCATCAATATTTACAATATTGGTAAAGAAGGAAGGTGATACCTGAATGGCAGATGTTGAAGTGGAGGGAATGTCTGAACTTTCTTCCTCTTCTTCAATCTTGGCCATGAGACATTGATTTGCTTCATCATCTTCAGAATCAGATGATGAGGCTTCTTCATCAGAAGCAGCCCAATCATAGTCAGCCATCAGGCCTTTTCCTTTCTTCTTAAAGCTTTTCAGCTTTGCATACTTTTCCTTCAGCTTTTGATACCTGTCATCTCTATACCTGGGGTTAGAGGATTCTTTAGGAAAAGTTGAGATTATCATCCTATCGTTCCATAGATTTAAACTATCTTTGGAGAATTTAGGGGATTGTGCAAAAGAACCATTGTCTATATAGTGAGTGTTTGTGTTTGTGTTGGCCATTTTCAGATAATAGCTAGGAAGAGAAATATCTTAGATTAGATCTTGTTTATGAGATCAAACAAATCTGCTCTGATACCACTTGTTGGTCCCGAAAGGCCTATACAAGTTTGTAGAAGGGGGGGGGGGTTGAATACAAATACACTATTTTACTTTTCTAAATTGTTTATTGATAAATCATTAACAATTTACAGCTTGTTGCGGAAACAAGATTAAGGATAAACCTAAATCTAAACAAGTTGGAACACTAAGGTTTCTTGCACTAAGAAAGATAAGGAGATTACTAATAAAATCCTATCTTAAAAGAGATTTGAACTTGTCCAGAGTTAGCAAGTTACTTCAAATGAAGTGAGTTCATCTCTTTATATACTGCATGCATTTAATGCAATTCAGTATACACTTTACACGTGTCATCAGCGGATTGGTTGCATGTCATTGACCTTTGTTGACAACCTTAGTAGCCGCATGAATGAACAGTGTAGTATCAGAGTGGTTGTACGATTTCAGATTTTCGGAGGTTCTTTTCTGACATTTCGTACGGTGGCGTGCAAGGGAGGTTAAGACAAAAGTACTTTGTACGGAGGACTTCATGATCAGCTTTCGTTGATTCAGCGATTATCATTTACTATTCAGCGAATGATAAAGTTCAGCGATAGCTGAAGTCTTGTACTTGATACTTCACGTTGAGTGGACAAATCTGAGTCTTCGCTGATCCGCATCAGTTCATTAGGAGACTTGTCGCTGGTTCTTGAGCTTAATCTTCGACTTCAGCGTAGAACCTTTGTTGACGTGAATCTTGTCTTCAGGGATCATAAGTAAACAACTAACTTATCAGCGATCACCATAAGGATTGAACAGACTCAGCGATATGGTGAACAGTGTTCGCTGAATGTTTAATCTAAAAGAGCGAGAGTTCCTATCAGCAGTACTGTAAGATCTTAGTACTTATCAGCGATAGTGAAACTCTGATACATATTGTTTACTTACAATTTTCACTAAGTATTTAAGATAGGGTCATTATCAAATCACTGAGGGTTTGGATCAACATGATGTATTCAGAAACCAATAATTTTGCTCTCCCTTAATGGCACAAGTACTCTTCTTAAAAAAATTCACCGCTTCTCTTCTGTTTTCAGTCATGTGTGTGGTATATATATTTCCAAATCAGCACAACACATGATAAACCTGCAAAACAGATTAAGCAGATTTTGGTACCCAACGACACTTGGGTCCTAGTGTGTTAGGTGTAGATTTCTTAAAAGGAATACTGTAAGTACCGTACCAATAAGAAGTATAATCTTTATGCACAAAATCATTTGACCCACAATAAGAACAACAAATTTTCTTATGTGCCAACCTAATCAGATGATTTACAGAATGAATAGGATTAGGTTTAGCAGAAGATTTACCTTTTGGTGCATTGTTCTTCTTGGCATTTGATGTGGAAGCAGATGATTTTGGTACATCTTTCTTTGGAGTTGTTGTGCCTTTGACTCTCCATTCCATCTTCACCTTTTTGAAGACTGGAACTTCTTTAGGTTTGGAAGTATTAACTGTAGGCACATTTATTTTGTTATTTGATTTATCAAGCAGAGGATTATAGAAGAGATTTGTTGACGAATCTGATCTTTTGAGAAATCTGTTGATCTATTAAATTGTTTAGAAGGAATGTTTTTAAAACTTGAACTTGAAGCAGTTTTAAAAGAACATTCAGAATCATTTGAATCAACAAATGGAATCTGAAAGATAGAATTATGACTGGTCTGCTTTGAGACATCAAATTTAAAAATGACGTCTTCAAGTTCTTTAACTTTGTATATCAAAACATTTTTCTCTTTAGAAATTAGATCAAATTTCTTTTGGAGATCAGATTTGATCAATTGATCCTTCATAATATCATTTGATAAACCAGATAATCTTTTGGTAAGATTAAGAATCACATCTTCAAAATATTTGCGTTCCAATTCAAAATCTTTTTCCAAGAATTTTCTTTTATCAGTAATCTCTTTGAAAGTTTCCATATTTTTCTTTTTAAGAGTTTTGTTTTCCTTTTCAAAGAGATTTTTCTTTTTCGTGAATTCTTTTCTTTCCTTTTCCAAGAGATTTTCTAATTCAGAGATTTTCACGGAAAGTTCAGAACTTTTAATCTCAAAAGATTTGCGTTCAGTTTCAAAAACAGTTCTTTCTTTTTCTTGCTTCTCTTTTTCAAGATATAAAACTTTTTCAAAGTCGGAGACTTGCTTCAAAAGTTTTACATATTTAAGCTCAAATTCTTTCTTTTCTTCAAGAGAAAAATTAGACAGTTTTCTCTTTAGATCAACATTTTCACTGTCCAAACTTTTTCTTTTATCTTGAACTTCTTTTAATTTAGCTTGTAAATTCAAGTTCCACTTCTCTCTCTTTTCTTCCCTACTCTTCATATTAGTATTTTCTCTTTGAAGAGTTGTTACTTTCTCTTGAAGATTCTCGATTTGATCGTGCAGACTTGAGTTGTCTCTCTTTGCTTCAAGATCTGCAATATAAACGTCAAGATCAGTAACTCTTTTAATAAGTTTATCATTTGTAGAAGAAATGTCTAAAATTTGTCTCTTCAGATTAGCATTTTCTTCCTCCAATGCTTTTATACTTCCTTGAAGCTCCTTCATGTCATCTTGATGAGTTGAAGGATTTGAAGTATTAATTTTAACAAAATTTTGCTTCAAACCTTCACCACTGGATTTAACGCTAGTTTGCTTCAAACTTTCATTATTAGATTTAACAAAAGTTTGTGGTGTTGAAGGTATTTCTGTTATAAGAACTTGTTGCAAAATTTCATTATTTGGTTTAACAAAAACTTGTGGAGTTGGAGGAATCTCCTTTATAAGAGTTTGTTGCAAACCCATCTCTCTTTATGGTATTGCTAGAAGTTGATCTTTCAGAAAATCAAGCAGAAAGTGTATAAAATACACTATTGAAAAAAACTTATATAAAAAATTTTCCTTTTCCAAAAGATTTTCTAATTCAGAGATTTTCACGGAAAGTTCAGAACTTTTAATCTCAAAAGATTTGCGTTCGGTTTCAAAAACAGTTCTTTCTTTTTCTTGCTTCTCTTTTTCAAGATATAAAACTTTTTCAAAGTCGGAGACTTGCTTCAAAAGTTTTACATATTTAAGCTCAAATTCTTTCTTTTCTTCAAGAGAAAAATTAGACAGTTTTCTCTTTAGATCAACATTTTCACTGTCCAAACTTTTTCTTTTATCTTGAACTTCTTTTAATTTAGCTTGTAAATTCAAGTTCCACTTCTCTCTCTTTTCTTCCCTACTCTTCATATTAGTATTTTCTCTTTGAAGAGTTGTTACTTTCTCTTGAAGATTCTCGATTTGATCGTGCAGACTTGAGTTGTCTCTCTTTGCTTCAAGATCTGCAATATAAACGTCAAGATCAGTAACTCTTTTAATAAGTTTATCATTTGTAGAAGAAATGTCTAAAATTTGTCTCTTCAGATTAGCATTTTCTTCCTCCAATGCTTTTATACTTCCTTGAAGCTCCTTCATGTCATCTTGATGAGTTGAAGGATTTGAAGTATTAATTTTAACAAAATTTTGCTTCAAACCTTCACCACTGGATTTAACACTAGTTTGCTTCAAACTTTCATTATTAGATTTAACAAAAGTTTGTGGTGTTGAAGGTATTTCTGTTATAAGAACTTGTTGCAAAATTTCATTATTTGGTTTAACAAAAACTTGTGGAGTTGGAGGAATCTCCTTTATAAGAGTTTGTTGCAAACCCATCTCTCTTTATGGTATTGGTAGAAGTTGATCTTTCAGAAAATCAAGCAGAAAGTGTATAAAATACACTATTGAAAAAAACTTATATAAAAAATTTTCCTTTTCCAAAAGATTTTCTAATTCAGAGATTTTCACGGAAAGTTCAGAACTTTTAATCTCAAAAGATTTGCGTTCGGTTTCAAAAACAGTTCTTTCTTTTTCTTGCTTCTCTTTTTCAAGATATAAAACTTTTTCAAAGTCGGAGACTTGCTTCAAAAGTTTTACATATTTAAGCTCAAATTCTTTCTTTTCTTCAAGAGAAAAATTAGACAGTTTTCTCTTTAGATCAACATTTTCACTGTCCAAACTTTTTCTTTTATCTTGAACTTCTTTTAATTTAGCTTGTAAATTCAAGTTCCACTTCTCTCTCTTTTCTTCCCTACTCTTCATATTAGTATTTTCTCTTTGAAGAGTTGTTACTTTCTCTTGAAGATTCTCGATTTGATCGTGCAGACTTGAGTTGTCTCTCTTTGCTTCAAGATCTGCAATATAAACGTCAAGATCAGTAACTCTTTTAATAAGTTTATCATTTGTAGAAGAAATGTCTAAAATTTGTCTCTTCAGATTAGCATTTTCTTCCTCCAATGCTTTTATACTTCCTTGAAGCTCCTTCATGTCATCTTGATGAGTTGAAGGATTTGAAGTATTAATTTTAACAAAATTTTGCTTCAAACCTTCACCACTGGATTTAACACTAGTTTGCTTCAAACTTTCATTATTAGATTTAACAAAAGTTTGTGGTGTTGAAGGTATTTCTGTTATAAGAACTTGTTGCAAAATTTCATTATTTGGTTTAACAAAAACTTGTGGAGTTGGAGGAATCTCCTTTATAAGAGTTTGTTGCAAACCCATCTCTCTTTATGGTATTGGTAGAAGTTGATCTTTCAGAAAATCAAGCAGAAAGTGTATAAAATACACTATTGAAAAAAACTTATATAAAAAATTTTCCTTTTCCAAAAGATTTTCTAATTCAGAGATTTTCACGGAAAGTTCAGAACTTTTAATCTCAAAAGATTTGCGTTCGGTTTCAAAAACAGTTCTTTCTTTTTCTTGCTTCTCTTTTTCAAGATATAAAACTTTTTCAAAGTCGGAGACTTGCTTCAAAAGTTTTACATATTTAAGCTCAAATTCTTTCTTTTCTTCAAGAGAAAAATTAGACAGTTTTCTCTTTAGATCAACATTTTCACTGTCCAAACTTTTTCTTTTATCTTGAACTTCTTTTAATTTAGCTTGTAAATTCAAGTTCCACTTCTCTCTCTTTTCTTCCCTACTCTTCATATTAGTATTTTCTCTTTGAAGAGTTGTTACTTTCTCTTGAAGATTCTCGATTTGATCGTGCAGACTTGAGTTGTCTCTCTTTGCTTCAAGATCTGCAATATAAACGTCAAGATCAGTAACTCTTTTAATAAGTTTATCATTTGTAGAAGAAATGTCTAAAATTTGTCTCTTCAGATTAGCATTTTCTTCCTCCAATGCTTTTATACTTCCTTGAAGCTCCTTCATGTCATCTTGATGAGTTGAAGGATTTGAAGTATTAATTTTAACAAAATTTTGCTTCAAACCTTCACCACTGGATTTAACACTAGTTTGCTTCAAACTTTCATTATTAGATTTAACAAAAGTTTGTGGTGTTGAAGGTATTTCTGTTATAAGAACTTGTTGCAAAATTTCATTATTTGGTTTAACAAAAACTTGTGGAGTTGGAGGAATCTCCTTTATAAGAGTTTGTTGCAAACCCATCTCTCTTTATGGTATTGGTAGAAGTTGATCTTTCAGAAAATCAAGCAGAAAGTGTATAAAATACACTATTGAAAAAAACTTATATAAAAAATTTTCTTGAAAAGCTCTTAAAGTGTATGAAAAACACTATAGAAAAAATTTCGGAATAATTTTTTTTTAAATACTCTTTTTTTTAAATCAACACGAATTCGGATCAAGAAGGGTGCGAAACCAATGGATTCGGACCAAGAAGGGTTCGAAACCAATGGATTCGGACCAAGAAGGGTTCGAAACCAATGGATTCGGACCAAGAAGGTTTCGAAACCAATGGATTCGGACCAAGAAGGGTTCGAAATCAATGGATTTCGAATGTATAAGGATCCGAAACCAACAGATTTCGTATTCTTAAGGATCCGAAACCAAAACTTAAACAAATATCACTTCTCTTTGTGATCCGAAATCATGCAACAGTAAATGATGAGTGGTCCGAAACCAAGCTTGAATGATCCGAAATCCTTATGAATGATTCGAAACCTTCACATAAACACCAAAAATCATTAAATCAGCCATAACCTTTTCAATTCTTGATCAATTGTTATGAAATTTACACCGATTTGTTCGAAATCAAATTTCGCACACATTTCTTGTTGATTACAAATCCTAATTCGATCAAATAAATCGAATTTTGATCCAAAATCAGTAAAAATAGGGTTTTCGAACAAACAGATCTAAAATGGTCAATTCGATGAATTTTATGCAGAATTTGGTAGAAACTCGTGTATTAAAGATGATCAGGGATGAAAAACGCGTTCAGTGATGTAAAATTTCAATCCAAAAGATCAAAAATGGCTGAAAAGTCGAATTCTGGATGAATAGTAATCGAAGAAGGGTCAGAAATCATCATGAACAGTAAACTCTGAAGGATCCGAAATCTTCAATCCAGTGTAAAAAATCTTCAATTTGCTTCTTGATCTGCTTGAATCTTCTGTTTAGCTCTGATACTAATTGATAAACCCAGATCTAGCAATCAAGAATATAGAGAGAATCTAGAGAGCAAATGTGTCATTCATATATTGAACTTGAGAATAGAAATGACAATATGCATGAAGTGTTATAAGAGTTCTATCTAACTATTACAAGACACACCTATTTATACCCCATACATACAAGGTATAAAGGCTAAGCAATATAGTATGGACTTATTACAGCACATTGACTTTACAGTAAATCTTTAATACAATAATGCTCTAATAGGGTCAAAGTAAAGCTGCATATTTTGCAAAATGGTAGTCAAGTGGTAACTGTGAAGTGTGGCATACGAGTGTGTGAGGAAACACTGGTACCGAAGGTTAATGCAAATGTGTGGAACCTGATGGTTTAATCGGAAGTAGGGCGCCGATGTTGATTTGTTGTGACTGCAAACGATTGACCTTCCTAGAACGAATAGCCTTCAATGCAAAGTGAGTCATGCATTGTATTTTCAAACAAGTTACGTGAGTCCTTCATGTCAAATATATGTGTGTATGCATGTGTGTGTGTGTGCCTTGTAAGTTTTTGTATTTGAAAATGAGTTGACGCGTGCAAGCGTGTGTTTGAAGTAAAAGACACTTTTATTTACGTTGTGTGATAAATTTTGAACTTGGGGAAATAGCGACTTATTTCACATCTTTTACGAGTGAGTTAACCTTTGCTGTAGAAATCATAAAAACATTTGATCACATGGTTTTATAAGCGGGATCAGTATGGACATGTTGTTGTCATATCAACGAGTGTGAGAGTCGACCGACTCTCCCAGTGTGGGTGATTTTGCCGTATTTTAAAATTTGCACTAAAAGAGTTTTAGTGAATGCACTTTCGATTGATGGACAAGGTGGTGAGATATCATGGGTTGCGTGTGAGCGATCCTTGAGATCGATGTGTGTGTAGCTATCTTTATCGAGGTGTCGTGCCATGCATATCTAACCTTGTTTCACGATGTATTTCAAGTGTGTAAAACGATTTAAATCATTGTGTCGTCATGCATGAAGGCTATGAACTCGCTAGGTAGTGTGAAGTATCGCGCTTAAGGATGTGGAAAGTTTCGAGAGTGGAAATATGTGGTTGAGTCGTCGATGGTTGATTCGTGACCTTGGTGTTTCCTTTTAGGGAGGGCAGCGAATAACTGCAACCTCAGTCTTTGACTTTAGAGATGCTTGTATTATGGTAGTCTTTGCTCTTGTTTGGTAATTTGACCTGTGGCTGACGGCGGGGGGGTGTCTCAGGTGATTTCGAAGTAGGCAAGATACTTCGAAAGGTAGCATTGTGGTATGTTGATGAAATGGTATTGGCATGGAGCCGGAGTTGAGGTGGACTTGTATTTAGGCTATTTGTCAGGTAAGTCTTGTGGCTCAAACATATGAGGACTGTGGGGCACAAAGTTAGTTACGATGCGTGGGAAGAATTAGATTTCGGTGGAAATTCTCGTTGTCGGAGGCACCGTTCGAGCATCATCTTCATGTCGAGCGTTGATGTTGAAGTCAGCGTCAGTTTTTGGAGATCGTTGTCTGGAGATTGGAATTGGGGAAAGGTGTGTATCCGTCAAGAGGTTGGACCGCCTTTTAGGAGTGTTCTGAAAGTGGAGAATTGGTAGTTGGATAGGTGATTTTTCCTATGTGATTGATATGTCGTTTATGAATGAAGTAGTTAGCACAACTCATATGAGACACGTGGATTATGTTGGTCTGCAAAGGAGCGCCTTATCGTTTGATTTATTTAAGCGTGTCTCGTGTGGATTCTGAAGAGTCGGTTGGGGATAAAGACTCGATCAAGTGAAGTAGATGGTCATAATTTGTGGTTCATCTAGATTGGAGAAGGTGAGGCCTAATGTGCGTGCAAGTGATCGGGAGGATTTTGCCTTTAGTGTGATGTTGTGGTGTGGTGGTTGTGTGGATAAGTTAGTGGTAACTTGTGCAAGGTAGACGTGTAAGTCTTTGGTGTGATAACAAGTTGTTGTAAGGATAAGTGGTGGGCTGGTGTTGTTATGGGGTGAGCGTAAGTGGAAATCTTTGCTCGGGATTTGCTAATAAGTTATTCAAATGTGGCAAATTATGTGTGTTGAGATGCATAGATGTTTGAGTGGCGCGTAGTATTGTCATCTGAGAATAAAAGAATGAGGTGGTAGTTGGTGGCTAGCTAAGAAGGAAATTGTGTGCTCCTTGGTTGCGATGAGTTGATGAGCGATTTGCCTTGTGTAATTGCAATACTTGTGAAGATGTTGGATTGGTTAGTTTATAATGTTTTGTAGTAGATACAAAATCTTTAGGAATGTTGAGCTAATCCTTTACGAAGGAGTTGGTCAATCTAGTTTGGGGAAACGAGAAGTGTGTAGTGGCTTCGAGTATTGGGTGTTATTTCGGAATGACTTGGTTGAGTTTCTAGTATGAGATGTGGTGAAACTGTTAGTTAGGCATAGTAACCGTTGAAATTGCGTGTATGTGATGGTTCAAGGATCGAGGGAAGCTAGCTTGCATGGTTGGTCAAAAGTGTGCACACTCTAGTGAGTTGTTCTTTGAAAATAAGTTTTATGTTTTGAGAAGGAAGTAGAAGAAGGAAGTTGAATGTAGTGCTCAGAATAAAGGGCCATTGGGTTAGACTTGGAAGTAGTATGGGAAATATTCCAAGTAAACTTTGTCGTTCAACGTTACGCTAATGGAAATTGTTTTGTGTGAGCAAGGTTGCTCCTTCCTGTTTAGTGGGTGAAACTTGAATTTATTTCATGTGTGGATGGACGACTGTTGGGTGCAAGGAGAATTTAAATGTATGTCTTCAGGAGTGGTTCTGTTTGGATTGGTGGGTGCTTCAGATGTTGGAGTGTGGAGGTTTCCTACTTTTAGCTCTACAGGGTGGGGTTGATGATGTGGTGAAAATGTGTGAATTGATTATTGATGGATCATAGTCAATGCAATTCAGACAAGAAAGTGTTATCTGCCTTAGACGTATATTGTGTTGGGGAAAGTGATTGTAGAATTGGGTGTTATCTATTGAAGAGGATCATAACTGTGAGTTAAGGTGATACTCGAGGTTGATCTTGTGCTAAGTTGGTGAATTGAACGTTCGTTATTCTAATAAGGGATTCATGTGGTTGTGGCGCTAACCTTTGTAAATCCGTTCTGTCGCGGAGGTGAAGTTGTGAGTGAAATTTTTAATTTGTTTTAAAACCGTGAGTCTAGGTGTGTGGACGGTATTGTGTGCAGTTGGTACGGTTGGCCTGAGGCGTTATTCTTATGTTACGCGAATTTTCTGGGGTTAGAGTGTAGTTGACCGAAGGTGTGATAATTCGTTGGTGTATGCCCTATTGTTGAAGGGTTATGCATTGTAGGAACAATAGAATCCTTAGAGAAACAAAGAGGTTGGCATGTGCAGTTATCTGGGATTCTCTCTAGAATAAAGATGTATCGGGGGAAGAGGCATTTGGTGAGACCAGAGATCACGCAGCTGACCACCGATAAGTCAACCAGATTCGCGGGAAGTTAAGGATGGCTCAATACCGCCACAGGGTTATGTGAGCAAAAGGAGGAGATCGATTGGACTTCTAGTGGGTGATAAAGTGATGCTTAAAGTTCGTCGTGGAAAGGCGTAGTGTGTTTAGAAAGAAAAAGGGAGCTAAGGCCTAGGTATATCGGGTCGTCTGTCATCACCGAGTGTGTGGGTAAAGTGGAATATAAGTTGGGAATGCCCAAGAAACTTGGAGTGAGTTCATTCGACCTTTCACGTGTCGAATTAAAGGAAGTGTTTGTTCAAGGAAAGCATGGTCGTACTGTTACAAGACATTCGTGTGGACGAGAAGTTGAATTATGTTGAGGAGTCATTGGCGATCGTGGGTCGTAAGGTCAGAAAGTTGAGAACTAAGGAGATCTCGATGGTAAAGGTTCAGTGTCGCTTCCACAAGGGACAAGAAGCGACTTGAGAAGTGGAATCAGACATGAGAATCCGTTTTCCCTCATTTGTTCGAAGATGGAATT
The DNA here is from genome assembly GCA_033807775.1 of Saussurea involucrata. NCBI lineage: Eukaryota > Viridiplantae > Streptophyta > Magnoliopsida > Asterales > Asteraceae > Saussurea > Saussurea involucrata. Next base: position 60,872,871 of record CM066320.1, on the reverse strand, counting down.
CTGGGGACGAAATTCTCTTGAGGGGAGGATGCTGTAATAACCGGGTTCATCTTGTAAATAAATAATAAGTTGGTGTGAGAAGTGTGAAAACTTAAAAGTTTGGTGACCATTGTGTGAAGTTGGAAAGTAGGGTTAAAACCCTTAAACCTCAATTCTTTTCTCAGTTTGTTGAGGGCGGCTAGTGTGTGAAATTGGGAGAAGCCTTGTTATCTTGAAGAGACCATTGAGGAATCGAAGCTGGGAAGTGAGAATCATCACTTTCATTGAGGTAATTCCTTTCTCCTTAAACCAATAAGTCAAGAGTGGCGTTAGAATCTTTGGTGTAAGGGGTTTGGGTTTTGGAGATCTTTTGGGTTATATCTCCTCAAGGATGTGACATTAGTGAGCTAGGTGTTTTGTCCCAACCATATTGGTGTGTGAAATCGAATGTTATAGCTCGCTCATCGTTGGTATTGATGACTTCTTGCTTGTCGTAGCCTATAATCGGTTTTTGAGTTGAACCATTTTGGGAATGGGGAATTTTAGTGCGATAAACCCCTATTTGTCCGAAAATCGCCGTATCCGGAATCCTTGTGAATCCCGAAGTGTGCGAGTCCGGAAGTGGACTTGTTGGTTCCCGTTTTGTTTAAACAAGATTATCAGATCTATTAGTTCAAGTTTAAGTATGATGCGGAAGCGTATTTGAAGAACTAACAGATATGTTTGATAGATTTAGAACACAATATAAATAAACAGTGAACAGGAAATAATATCTCAAAGTTTACTGAATATATATATATCAAGAACAGATTCAAGAACAGTGAGTAAGCAAAGCTTTAAAACAGATATGACTCTCAAAGTATTTAAGCTATGTGTTCTTGATGTTTTTCTCTCTTAATTCTCGATCTTCGATTATTGAATAACTCAACATGAGTCTTCCTTATATACTACTCTCAGGGGACCATAAAGCATAAGGTACTATTCATAACGGACGGTATGAATAGTTGGACGTGATGTATTGCATTTAATGCAGCAGACGTCTATTATGTACTAAGCCCTATTGAATCCAATCAGAGTTTGACACGTTGAAGATGGACAGGGCATGCTACCATGCAAGTTGATGAATAGGTTCAGAAACAGTAGCAAGATATTATAAATATCTTTGAAGTCTTTGTTGAAGACCGCAGAGGCTCTGTGAAGTGTCACAGAGGTTCTGCGGTTTGGTCCTTTGTAGACCAGTCTTCACCGGATTCCGAGTCTTTGGTCTTCTTTGCGCGTATGACAGAGCTTCTGTAGGACGCCTCTTTAGCTTCTGTAGCTTCTCGACCTTGATCTCTCGGTAAGTTCGCCAGAGCCTCTGTAAGAGGCTTTCTTCACTTGGTCTATTTTTCACTACTTCTAAATACTTCTATGATTAGGAAGATTGAAGCTAACAATCTCCCCCTAAGTAGTGAAAAATTAAAAATTGAACTTGAGTTTAGTTAGGCTAAGTTAGATAAGACAGAGGTTAAACAATACCTCGAAAGTTCTTTCATTCAGAAATATGCCAGAGGCATTTTACATTTGAGTACAATGAAAGATAGACTTTGACTTGGTTTGCAGAGATTTGAGGTTTGAGAATCAGATTTTGGCATCTTTGAAATCGTTGTAGCTTCTGTTGTCTCTTCCGATTCTTCTGATCTCTTTGTAGAAACTGATGCAGAGTTCTCTTAGGCGGATTGTGGCATCAATCTCTCTGATGAAAGTATCTGCAGCATCTCTATTCATTTTCTCTGTATCTCTGTATTTTACAAGGCTTGCTCTGAACTTGTTCAGAGTACTAGTTGCGTACTTCTGACAGTCCATGCACACAAACAGTTTGACTTCGCCTTGTGGGTTTTGAAATACTAACCCGAATCTTGGTTCTGTAATGATTGAGTTGGGCACGGCGTCGGGTGGGCAGCGATCCTCTGGTGGTCGTAAATTCAGATGTTTGAGACCAAGATCCTTTCCCAGTTGAAAATCTATCATACTGTAGATCAGAAGCTTTTCCCTCATTGCTTTTCTCAACACTTGATAGGCTCTGGTGTTTGGCTCCGTGTTGTAGTTGTCCTTTGTCCATTGCATAAGTTCAGGTAGATCATAGGGATTCAGATTCCTTATGTCAGCATCAGCGAAGGTGGTTTCTGAATTGTTTACCCTTTTGACTCTGTAAAGATTGTACCTGACTCTTGGATAGGTTCTTTTGAAGGAGAATCTGCAGAAGATTACCTTTTTGATTTTATGAATTGAGAAGACTTCTGCTTTGGTTCTTGGCTTTGTTCTGCTGAAGTTGTTCTCAAATTCTTCTCTGATGTTCGAATTTGTGATTTGGTCTGTTGGATGGAGGTTCTGAAAGGGTTGTTTATAGAGATATTTGTACACCACTTCTTCCATTTCTTCGTATGTTGGACCATGTGGTGGTACTGGTCTTCTGAGACTCTCCATCTGTTGAACAACTTCTGCAGCTCTTCCTGATAGAGGAATGTCTGATAGAGGCTTCAATCCATATGCCCAGTCCTCTTCTTCAGGCTTTGGAGTTTGAAAGGCATCAAAGGAGCTTTTCATCAGTTTTTCTGTAGGATTGGGTACTGGTTTCTTTTTCTTGGGCTCTTCTGTCATTTTTGCCTTTCCCTTGTCTTTGGCTTTTGGAGGTGCAGAACATGTTGCTTTTGTAGGTTTGGTTGTTGGTGCTTCTGTTGGAATGATGGGGGTTGCCTCTGTAGGTTTTGACACTTGTATTTGAGAGGACTTATGTGGCGTTGGTTATGTTGGCTTGTTTTGCTCTGTAACCTCTGTGGGAGGTTCTTTTGTGACTTCTTCTGTGAGCTTGGTTTCTGTGGATTGAGGTATGTCGAATCTTCTTCCCATTCGGAAAGCTAAAGTGAACATGTGCCTTTCTTCTTCTCTCTGCGACATTCGATCAGACATTGTATTGTGCATCTTTCTCAGAATAGAAGAAGCAGAGGTTGTTGCTCTTTTTGGTTTGGTGGCAATCGACTTTCTTCTTGGTATGGTTTGGGGTTTTTCTGTTGATTCTGTTGAAGGTCTTTCTTCCAAGTTGATTACCACAGGGTTGGTTGTTGCCTCTGTGGTTTGCTGATCAGCTTCTGGAATATTGATTTCTTCAGAAGTTGATTCCACATAGATGGGTGTTGTCTCTGTGGTCTTTTGATCTTGGGTTTGTTCTGGAGGGGCTTAGCTGATTGGTTCTGCTACGATTGGTGGAGCTTGTAGTCCTCTGGTCGTAGCTTTCTCCCTTATATTCTCCCCCTCAGGATGATCTGATGGACCATGATGGTCATCATCAGAGTCATCCTGACTCTTATCAGAAGTACCCTCTGCTCTGCAGGAAGCTTTGGGTTTCTTTGGTAGTTCTGCTCCTGCGGCCATCAACTTTGCACATACATCATCACATAGGCCGATTAGAGTTGCAAGCTCTGCTTCTGTGTTGAAGCGCATTCTGCCGACACTTTTTCTGAATTCTTTGACGTAGTTGGCATTTGCAGTAGTGAAGGAGACAATGACTTCTGTGACCTGGTTTATGACATTCTGCCCGAGCTCTGTCAGTTGTGCTCTGGTCATGTAATCTTTTGGCTGCATCATTGTAGTGTTGCGCATTGCCTCTTCTTGAACGTTTTGCAGAGCTTTCTGTAGTTCTGCTGGTGTGATGCTCTGTGATTTGTTGGATTGCTTGTTCATTTGTTCAAGGAAATGTTTGACTGATTCCTTGAATGCATATGTTGCAGCTATTCCAAAATCTTTAGCAGCAGAAGTGGCTGTAGTTGTGGCAGTTGTTTGAGCAGAAGATTTCATCTCTGTGATGGCCGTTTTCACCTCTGTGGACAGATTGTCCATTTTGGTGTTCAGATTTAGCAAGGCCGTTGATGTTTTCTCTGCAAAAGATGTGAAAGAGCTTTGCAACTCTTTCATGGTTTGGTTCACAGAGGTGACAAGTATTTGGAACTCATCCCTTGATACTTGTGTCCCTGATGTAACCTCTGGAGGAACACATTCGTCTCCAGAGTGAGTCCCTGCTCCTGGGACACCTTCGTTCACCCTTGTTTGTACGATGGGGGTGGAAGGATTTCCATCTGATCTTCGAGCAGAAGCATCTAGTGCTTCAGACTCTACAGAAGTTCTGTGAATGACATTATCTAGATCCACTTCAGAGGTGGGTACTAGATTATCCTTCTGTTGACTCGGAGACTTGTCTAGAGTCTCTTCATCGTTGTGCTCACTACTTCTCTCTGAAAGAAGGGTTGGCCCTATTTCGTGCGTGGCAGAGGAAACGAATTCCTCTGTAGGGTGTTCTATTGTGATCTGGGGCGATTGATCACGAACAATAGGTGAGTCTCTTTGAGGAGACTCCCTAGGAATGGATTCCCCGGTTTCTGTGGGCGCAGAAGTCGAAAGAGTGACTTCTGGCTGGATGGGTTGGGTTTGGATCGAGCTGTGCTGCTCTTTTTCAATAACTCTTTCTGTAGCTAGACCTGCGGAGTTAGATGTGTGGGTTGCACTGGGAGTTGGTTTTGGTTGTGTGCCTCTATTAATCCAGGCATCTTTTCTTGTTTCTTCCTCTGTTAAGCATCCAAGCACTACATCATTTTCTACCATTTCAGCTTCTGTAGCTATCCGATGGCTTGGTACTTCTTCCCTAGCTTCTGTTGAAGTTCCTTGCTTTGTGCTTAAGAAGTCGTACATTTGATGAGAGCCGTATAATCTCATGACATGTGGATGATAGAGACCTTTTCGTATCCAGACAGCTTCTTCTTCATCTGAATCTACCTCTAAGACCTCCATTCTTGTCTCCCTTGTTTCAAATCCCTCTTCTTGTACTACTTCGGCCTCTTTTCCTTTTTCTATTATTTTCTCTAAAGCCTCTGTTACTTCATCTCTATTCCACTCAGCTTCTGTTTGTTCTATTTCTTCTGAAGCTGGGCTTGGACTCTTTCTGTGGACGTCCAATCCTTGTTGAATGAAGGGGTTTTGTAGAATAACAGGTGTCTCAGCTGATTGATCTCTGGGTGTTTGATCATCTTCTTGCAGATGTGTGTCAATGCCAGAAATAGAGAAGTATTGTTCTTCTGGGGAGTGGTGGTCGAGTGGTTGTGCCGTCCACCCTGCTGTATTTAGAGTGTGGGCAATGTCAGGGTTTTGTAGGAAATCGTTTAAGTTTCCTTGGTGAGCAAATCGATCTGGGGATTGATAGGGTGATTGATATCCCTCTTCTGTCATTTCTACTTCTGCATCTTCTTCTTCTGCAGTTCTTTCTTCTGCGATTTCTTCTTCTTCTATGGTAACCAATTTTTCAAGTGATTTCCCATACTTCTTTTTGGTTTTCCTCCTCTTAGGTTTTGGTGCCCCTTCCTATGTGGTTTTCGATTTTCTTTTCTTCTTCTGTTTTGGAGAAGAGGGAGGAGCAGTGGAGCCAATTTCTGTGGCATGAGGAGGTGAAGGTTGATCTTCTGCAGCGTTTGTGGAGGTGCCTTCTTCAGTTTTCCTCTTCTTTGATTTTGGAGTAGAGGTAGAAGATTTCGAAGAGGACTTCTTTCCCATGAGCTCTGCACGTTTGGCTAAGAAGCTAAGTTGAATAGCCATGTGTTTTGCTAGTTTGTGATCTTTTTCTTCTTGAGTGGAAAAAGGTTCTGCAATCATTGTTCCTAGGGGGACACCTAAACGCGGGGGTGTCATAGGACTCGGTTTTAGAGTTCTATGATCGCGTATGTACTCTTTCTTAAGGGTTTTATTCGTGGCATACCTCTGAAGGTTCTTTGACAAAGGTCTGCAGTGTGTGTAGCCATCTACATGATCAGTGGGGGTATTTTTGTTCATTGGGAACTGTTTGGGAATTGGCCCTTCCATTGGCCAGTTATGTATCAGCAACAGAGGTTCGAACAAAACTCCCAGTATTCTTTGGAATTGCAGAGGTGGTAGAAAGTTAGGATCGTTCTCTTTGACCCTTCTGGCGTTGTTCTTTCTGTCGATGGTGTTGATGATCTCTTGCATCATTATGGTCGCATAATCCAGTGGGAGATCATAGTAAACCCCATACATGATGGTTAATATCTGATGTGAGCTCTGGTCAATACTGCCTATCTTCCCTGTCAGGCATCTGTTAAGAATTGAGAACAAGGTGTTCCACAGAGGTGGTAATCTGCCTCTGCGGAAGTCATTTCTCTTCCTCAGTTGGGTGTTGTACCCAAGCATTTCTATGAAACGACAGATCTCGTCGTCTGTTGGTTGCTCTGCATATTTCTTCAATCCAAGAAGACCCCTTGTTGGTAGGTTGAATTCAAGTGAGAACATTGTTCTATTGAACTTGATTTCCAGATGTTCAGATTTGTCAGGTCTTGAAATGTACCCTTTGATAAGAGAATCATCTTTATCAAATCGACAACTTTGCCAAAACTGGTTCAAATATCTAACTGGAATTTTGTTTGGGGTTCTTGAGAGTAGAGGGAAGAGGATATGATTTTCCATTATGTTTAGAAGAATGGCATGGGCTTCGCCGAAAGCAGTGGGTGAGGGGACCAAATAGCAATTGTTGGATTTGATTGGTAGTGCTTTTTCGAAATGATCCTTTGCTATGAAGTTTTGAAGATGTGTGGTCGGAGCAAATTCTGCTGAATCGCCGGAATCTTCCAGTTCAATACTTTTGGCAAGGTGGGGGTTTTCTGAATGTTCAGAATGAGCAGGTGAGTGTTCTGGTGAGTTCGCCGGAGAGTGTGCACGGGAGATAGCTTGAGAAGATGAAGCCATTGGTAATGAGAATAAGATACTTGCAGGTTTTTGCAGGGTTTCGCCGGAGAAGAATGAGGGTTTGTAAAAAGTTTATGAGAGGGTAAGCTTGGTTTTTATAGAAGGGTAAAACGGTAGAATTCGAAAGAGTAAAATATATGGCAATGGATTAAAATTTGGAATCCGTACACAAGTTAGAACGGCGGGTTCAACTTTCCACCGAAAACGTTCCATGTACGCCCAATAAAAATGGGACACGTAGGCCATGTCAGAGGATGACAGGACGTCGTGCGCGGCCCATTAATGCTAGGCGCGTGGAGTTGTTCTTAGCCACATGAGATTCACTCTCAGTAAAAGTAACCGTTATTACTACAGAAATGCCCAAGTAACAGATTGACAGAACTTCTGTGGTTTACCGAAGCTCTGTGATTTTGAAAATCTTGATGTTTATCCCTTTCTCATATATCTTATTGTTATCATGACTTCTGTGGGTTCTTCTTTACCCAAAACGTTTGCAAAGGCACTGGAGAGGATCAATAGGATTTTTAGTTAAGAATTTTTACTCGCAGAAGTTTTGTGGCTCTATGGGAACTTGCAGAAGCTCTGTGAGGGCCAGCAGAAGCTCTATGAGGGAAAAATCTCATAACAAAAATTCTATTAAATTTTCTGATCATCCAATTTTTGATCTGTTTTAAGAGATGTTTTTCGGACATATTTGAAAGTTGGTGTCCGAGAAAACTGTTATGGAAAAAGTTTTGTTCGTGAAGGTCATGGTGTATGTATTCGGTTTCCGAGATAACATTCCAAATGATCGATAGAGGGTTAATTTGTGATCACAGAGCATATTTCTGGCAGAGCCTCTGTTGAGCTCAGCAGAGGCTCTATGACCTCAAATTTCTCATAACTCAAATTTTATGAAACTTTTTGATCTTTTGATTTTTTGAAATGTTATCCACAGTATATTTAGAACATATTTGACAATTTGTGTAAAGCCCGTGTCCCGGTATGTCCATTTTTGGTTATATGCTTTTATTTATTCAAAAAAAAAAAAAAAAATTAAATATTGTAAATCGTCCTCGTTGATTGGTCTCGTTTGCGATTCGGTGTCAAATAACCAATTCGCGAGCTTCTCGGGTTTGTTTCGAGTTGTGTAACTTTTGGGTTGTTAAGGGGCCTTTTATGTTTTTTTGGTGAAAGTGGGATAGAGGATCGGCCCATGCAAAGCATGGACCGAGAGCCTCTCAAACCTCTTAACTTCTTGGTATTTCCTTTCTTGCTAATCAAATCACTAACCCTAATTCCCCTCTCCTTCCTTTCAATCGTAACAAACAAAAAATTGAAACCCTACCCTTCTCTTTTCCGCCACCGTGAAGCAGCCCCCCCCCCCCCTGTCGTGTTCGTCACCGCCGGAGAAAGGAGCAAGAGAGAGAGAGACGAGATCGCGAGAGTTGAGAGTTGATCGGAGGAGTCGCCGGAGTTAACCGGAGAGCGTCGGGAACCGCCGGTAGTGTCGTATTTTTCGTCAAAAGGTAACCCTCGAAACCCCCTCCTCTTGTTGTAGTTGTTTTCTCGTCGAATCGGGGGCCCCGGCGGTGTGGCCGCCGTGCGCAGCGCGCTGCCGCCGTGCGCCACGCGCCACCGCCGGGAGCCGCTGCCGGAGAGCGTACGGTGGCGGGAGGGCTGCTGTGTTCGGTCGTATGCGTTCTTTTCCCTTGCGCGATTCGTTACGTAATTTTACGTTTATCCATATTTCGTTTCGTATCGTCTTTTGTTATGAACCGCCGTCGACAGCCGCCGGCGACCACCGTCGCCGGAGGGCCGTGGATGGAAGGTGGTGATGTCGGATTAAATTTTTTCAGTGTAGAGTATGTGTAATCTTCGTCCAATCGATCGGTCGTTTCGTTAATATTTGTTTTTATCGTCGTTAAATCGTCTATTTATAAAAATTAGTAGTGCAGCCCTGTTTTTGTGACGGCTGTAGTTTTTCCGTCGCAACTCCGTTTGGGCCGAGCTTGGTGTCCACGTTTAGAGCTCGAGACCGGGCACGTTTCCCGTGTTTTGACGGAAAGCCGGTTCGGCCTCGAGCTAGGAGAAACAGGGGCCGCAAGTTTGGAGATTCGTCATTTCATGTGATATTTTCTTAAATCTGTCATGAGCTTGCTAAATTCATAACTTGTTGCTCGTAGATCGTTTTAACCTGAAACCTGTGCCCGTTTTTCCTAATTTGAGTTAGGAACGTTTTTCGTGTTTCGCCGAAAGTCTAATTTGGCCCGGAACTAGGCTGTTCGGGGCTGTTTGTGTGAACTGGTCCGAAAACGGACAGTTTCGGTAGGCGATCTTTAGTAATTCGTAATTATTTGTAGAAAAATCGTTAGGAGGCGAATAGTATGTCCTTGAAAAGGTATTTCAGAGCACTATCCAACCGTATGATAAACCTGGAAATTTTCTGGGTTTATGGTAGTCGAATCAGGTCCCGAACAGACCTGTCCGGTGGGACCGAAAGTTAGTTTTTAGCGACAGTTTTGGGGTGTGTCGCGTCGTGGGGTCCGGGTCTCGTATTGACGTATTTTATCGTACGTTTAGGTGCCGGAAAGTGATCGTCGTTGTGTGGAGCTACTTACTATTTTTAGCTAGGCGCGCACCCGAGGTGAGTTCTCTCACTACAATTAATTAATAGTTGTTTATTATTACTGTAGCACGTGTGTGATAATTATATGCGGGATTGTTGGGGGCTAGATAGTGGGACGTTTAGTTAACATTATGTGCTACATTATTCGGCGGGGCCGAGTCCCGACGGGGACGGAGGTGTTTTACGCAGTAGGCGTAAAAGGGGCGTTTACGCAGTAGGCGTAAAAAGGATGTCACACGCAGTAGGCGTAAAACGGGTGTTTCCCGCAGTAGGCGGAAACGTGCGGCGGGGCCGTAGACCCGACATCCGCCCGGGAATTTTGTTATGTGGTGGTTATTATACTTGCTTATGATTTGTTCGTAGACTTGGATGTGGTGGTGTGATCCTCTTTGCTTTAGGGGTAATATGAGATAACCATTGTTAATTGTTGTGTTTGAATTCACTAAGCTTCGTGCTTACCCCTCCCAATTTACAGTGGCTGCAGGTACAAGTGGTACGAAGGCATGACTGGCACACACTGACGCGCATGACGGATGGGTCGAAGGACTTGCTTATTAAACATTTTCCCGTTATTGAATAAACAATTTAATTTCCGCTGTTGACTTATGTTTTAATAACGCTCGTGATTGCAATTATTATTTTGGGTTTAATAAATGGAGACTTATTATTAAATATGCGTGTTTAAAATTTTTTTTAAATTTTCTTGAAATTTTGGGGCGTTACAACTTGGTATCAGAGCACGGCTTGAGTGAATCAAACGCACCTCGGTGTGTTTGGTCTCAAGTTGCGGCTGGGAAATTTATTTTTTTTTTTTAAAATTTTCTTTTTAAACCTTTTGGAAATAAAGAGGAAAAGATGAAAACCCGTTCGAGGAACGGTGATCGAGGGCGCAGTGTGTACAGTCAGCCGGAGCCAAGGGAAAGGTACAATGCTTAGTGTTTTCTCATTTTATCGCTTTCTAGATCATAGGGCATGCATGCTAGATTGCCTGAGGTTGACACTATGCGATACGTTGGATTACTTGCTATTATGATTTTCTTGCTAATTATAGTAGGTTTCTAAGTAGGTGCCCTTTAAATCGTATGCGGTAAGAGGCTAATAGCCTTAGAATATTCGATTTAGTTCTATTGCGCAGCTCTTGTTTGAGTCCAACCGTTCTAGGATAGAATCTAGTATTCGAAAGTCTATTTGTCTTGCACTGCATATGATTGGGTATTTGCGCGGCCACTCATTATGATTAACAGGGTTTTTATAGTAGCGAGGGTAGTGGGTGGAATATAATTCCTAGGGAGCTAGGAAGGGTGAGTGCATATGCCGGTGCGGGCATATGTGTTGAGTTGCGGCGAGACTACTTGGACCCTCGGGATGGGACACGAAACGGGTAATGATAGGTGTGGAAGGTAGTAGTAGAGCTCCTACTACCGGAAGCACAGGATCAGTACTCGGGTCGGGAAAGTCGCGAGGAATTCAAGGAGTTGAGCGTATGTGTTGATAGTGTGAGTTATTAGCTGATAATAACTCTTTGAATTTCTCCTTCTTATAGAATGGTCAACACTAGGAGACGCGGTGAGGCTGAGCCGAGGGCTGAAGCCGGGATCACTGAGGAGCGGATCCAAGAGATGATTGTAAGTGAGGTTGCACGAGCTGTTGGGGATGTAATTCCCGAGATTATCACCGCAATTCAGGATCAACTGGTGACTCTAGTGGAGGAGCGGTTTGCAGCGATGCCGCCACCTGTTGGGGGACAGCCCCGTGCCCGAGACTTCCAGTATCGGGATCTTTCTGCCTGCTCTCCACCAGAATTCAAGGGTGACTCTAACCCTATCGTTAGCATGCGCTGGATATCCGACATGGAGTGCGCTTTTCTGACAAGCGGTTGTCCGGATAACTTGAAGGTTCGATTTGCAGTGAATCTACTTCGCGAGGGAGCGAAAGACTGGTGCGCCACGGCATTGACTCTGGCCGAGCGTACCACTCTTACTTGGGACGAGTTCGTTGCTCGTTTCCGTGCTGAGTACGTGCCGCCGATAGAGATGGAAAGAATAGCGAAGGAGTTCTTGGAGCTGAACCAGACTACGGAGACCATAAAGGAGATGAACAAGAAGTTTACCGAAATGGCGCTATTCTGTCCCCAATATGCGGCCTCAGAAGAAATGAAGATGGCGAGGTACAAAGACATGCTTCGGACCGAGATCCGGGAAATTGTGAGCGCAGTGCAACATCCTTCGCTGTCGGCTATGATGGATGCAGCGCGGAGAAGAGAGTTAGAGTTGGAGACCCAAGCAAAGAAGAGGAAGGCGGCACAGGCAGTGACGCCTACCTCTGCAGTGCCAAAGAAATCGAAGTTTGTTGATTCTCGTGGGCACACGAAGAGTAGCGGTTCTAAGGCCCGGGATGTGAGTGGTAGAAGATCTGATGCATGTTACAAGTGTGGGCAGCCTGGCCATCTCAGTAGAGATTGTAGGTCGCCACTGATGTTATGTTTCGGCTGTAAACAGGCTGGCCATGTGAAGGCCAACTGCCCGAATGCTAGGGCAACTGATGGGGGTGGTGCACAGAGGGCTCCTGCGAATGCCCCGCTGCGCATCACCGACGGCCGTACGGGTCAGCCCGGGACGGAGGTGGCCCGAGGGAGAGTCCACCAGCTGAAGGTGGAGGAGGCGCAGGCGACGCCTAAGGTGGTGACAGGTATGTTTCATCACTCTTTTCTTTTGTCTTTCCTTTTCATGCCCTGTGTTTATGTATTGTTATTCTTTATATATTAGGTACGTTTCTAGTCAATTCTGTACCTGCGGTGGTAATGTTTGATAGCGGGGCTACTCATTCATTCGTGTCTCGCACTTTTAGCGAGAGGTTGGGTCGAGTGGTGGGACGTCTAGGATGTCCTTTATTGGTCGAGGTCGCCGATGATAGGACCTTGACGGTTACGGACGTGTATCGGGGATGCACGTTGGAAATCTCGGGTGTGAGGTTTCCTATCGATTTGATCCCTATAGCGATGCGAGAGCTTTGCGTGATAGTGGGCATGGATTGGATGGACGCGTTCGATGCAGAGATTGTTTGCCGTCGCAAACAAGTACGGGTTCGAACCCCAAGCGGGGGAGAACTGTTGATTCAGGGAGACTCGCCTAGTCGGGTTACGGCTATTTGTTCTGCGGCGAGGGCTCGGAGATGCCTTCAGCATAGTGGGCAGGGGTTCTTGGCGTATGTGGTGGATACGCGTGTCGATGAGACGAAGATTAGTGCCGAGGATGTGCCAGTCGTGAGGGAATTCGCCGATGTATTCCCCGATGAGTTGCCAGGGATACCTCCCGCGCGACAGGTGGAGTTTCGAATCGACCTGATTCCAGGTGCTGCTCCGGTGGCCAAGGCACCTTATCGCTTGGCTCCACCGGAAATGAAGGAGCTTTATGAGCAGCTGCAGGAGCTTCTGGAGAAGGAGTTCATCAAACCGAGTTGTTCACCGTGGGGAGCTCCGATCTTGTTCGTGAAAAAGAAAGATGGATCTCAGCGGATGTGCATTGACTACCGGGAGCTGAATAAGCTTACGGTGAAGAATCGTTATCCTTTGCCAAGGATTGATGATTTGTTTGATCAGTTGCAGGGAGCCTCGTGGTTCTCTAAGATTGACTTGAGATCCGGGTACCATCAGATGCGGGTGCGTAGCGAAGATACGGAGAAGACGGCTTTTCGCACGCGTTACGGCCATTACGAGTTCGTGGTGATGCCTTTCGGGCTCACCAATGCACCAGCAGCGTTCATGGACCTCATGAACAGGGTGTGTAGCCCGATGTTGGATCGTTCGGTGATTGTGTTCATCGACGACATTCTTGTATATTCCAAGACGAAGGAAGAGCACGAGGTGCATTTGCGGGAAGTGTTAGAAGTTTTGAGACGGGAGAAGCTTTATGCTAAGTTCTCCAAGTGTGAATTCTGGTTACGAGAGGTCCAATTCTTAGGACATGTCGTGAATCAGAATGGTATCATGGTCGATCCAGCCAAGATTTCGGCAGTTATGCGGTGGGAGGTGCCGAAAACTCCTACCGAGGTGCGAAGTTTTCTCGGTTTAGCAGGGTATTATCGGAGATTTATCCAAGATTTCTCCAAAATCGCCTTGCCTATGACGAAACTGACGAAGAAAACTGCAGCTTTCAGTTGGGGTGAAGAGCAACAGAAGGCGTTTGAGGAGCTACACAGGCGTTTATGTGAGGCTCCTGTGTTAACTTTGCCCGAGGGTATGGAGGATTTGGTGGTTTATTGTGATGCTTCATATCAGGGGTTGGGTGCCGTGCTGATGCAACGCGGCAAGGTCATAGCTTACGCTTCGAGGCAGCTGAAGCCTCACGAAGCGAACTACCCGACTCATGACTTGGAGTTGGGAGCAGTGGTTTTTGCTCTGAAGATTTGGAGACACTATCTTTATGGTGTCAAGTGTACGATCTACACTGACCACAAGAGTCTTAAATATCTGATGGACCAGCAAAATCTTAATATGCGTCAGCGAAGGTGGCTTGATGTGGTCAAGGATTACGACTGCGAGATACTTTACCACCCAGGTAAAGCGAATGTAGTCGCGGACGCACTTAGCCGGCATCCGGTCGGGGGATCGCTGAAGGGATTTTGTCAGCGGTTGACGGTAGTTGCACCACTTTTGGAGTCGATAGGTATCGCTCAAGAGGTGGCCGTGTTAGAGGAAAATGCTAAACGGGAGAGAGTTTCGGGAGAAATTCCGAATTTGGTACGGGATAGTCGGGGACTAATGACCCGTTATGGCAGAGTTTGGGTCCCGTACACCGGTGGGAACCGCCAGACACTGTTGGACGAGGCACATAAGTCCAAGTTTTCGATTCATCCCGGAGCTACCAAGATGTATAGAGACTTGCGGGAAGGCTACTGGTGGCCCGGTATGAAGTAGGATGTAGCTAAGAGTGTGGAAGCATGCTTGACCTGTCGGAAGGTCAAGGCGGAGCATCAGCGGCCGCACGGCAAATTGCAGCCGTTAGAGATTCCGGTGTGGAAGTGGGAGCAAATCACGATGGATTTCATCACTAAGCTTCCCAAAACTCAGCGAGGGAATGATACTATTTGGGTGATCGTGGATCTTCTGACTAAGAGCGCTCACTTCTTGGCAATTAAAGAGAGCTTTTCGGCAGATAAGCTCGCGGAGGTGTTCATTCGAGAGATTGTAACTCGGCACGGGGTGCCAGTCTCGATTGTCTCGGATCGGGATACTCGTTTCACCTCCCGGTTTTGGGAGAAGTTTCAGAATGAGATGGGTACGCGGTTGCACTTCAGTACAGCATTTCATCCTCAGACGGACGGGCAGAGTGAGCGTACTATTCAGACACTCGAGGACATGCTGCGAGCATGTGTTATTGATTTCGGGGGTAGTTGGGATCAGTATCTTCCGCTAGCTGAGTTCTCTTATAATAACAGCTACCATGCCAGTATTGGCAGAGCGCCGTACGAGGTGTTGTATGGCAGGAAGTGCCGGACGCCCATTTGCTGGGGCGAGGTTGGTCACCGAGTATTGGGGAGCACCGACGTTGTATTAAAGACGACAGAGATGATTCAGATGGTTCGAGACCGATTAGTCACTGCTCAGAGCCGGCAGAAGAGTTACGCTGATAAGAGACGATCGGACTTGGAATTTCAAGTCGGAGACTATGTTCTTTTGAAGGTGTCACCCTGGAAGGGGGTAATTCGTTTTCGTAAGCGGGGAAAGCTGGGCCCTCGCTACATCGGGCCATACAAGGTCATCGCGCGTGTGGGGAAGGTGGCTTACCGTTTGGAGCTACCGGAGGAGTTGAGTCTGATCCATAACACCTTCCACGTTTCTCAATTGCGGAAGTGTGTGATGGACGAGTCGGCAGTCATCCCTCTCGAGGACATTCAGATTGACGAGAGACTCAACTATGTAGAGAAACCGATTGCCATCCTCGACAGGAGGACGAGGACTTCGCGCAACAAGGTGGTTGGATTGGTTAAGGTCCAGTGGAAACACCGGAAGGGTTCAGAATGGACGTGGGAACCAGAAGCCGAAATGCGGGAGAACTACCCGGAGCTGTTTGCAGGCGTGGACTTCGGGGACGAAGTCTAATCCAAGCGGGGGAGAGTTGTAAAGCCCGTGTCCCGGTATGTCCATTTTTGGTTATATGCTTTTATTTATTCAAAAAAAAAAAAAAAAAATTAAATATTGTAAATCGTCCTCGTTGATTGGTCTCGTTTGCGATTCGGTGACAAATAACCAATTCGCGAGCTTCTCGGGTTTGTTTCGAGTTCTGTAACTTTTGGGTTGTTAAGGGGCCTTTTATGTTTTTTTGGTGAAAGTGGGATAGAGGATCGGCCCATGCAAAGCATGGACCGAGAGCCTCTCAAACCTCTTAACTTCTTGGTATTTCCTTTCTTGCTAATCAAATCACTAACCCTAATTCCCCTCTCCTTCCTTTCAATCGTAACAAACAAAAAATTGAAACCCTACCCTTCTCTTTTCCGCCACCGTGAAGCAGCCCCCCCCCCCTGTCGTGTTCGTCACCGCCGGAGAAAGGAGCAAGAGAGAGAGAGACGAGATCGCGAGAGGAGAGAGTTGATCGGAGGAGTCGCCGGAGTTAACCGGAGAGCGTCGGAACCGCCGGTAGTGTCGTATTTTTCGTCAAAAGGTAACCCTCGAAACCCCCTCCTCTTGTTGTAGTTGTTTTCTCGTCGAATCGGGGGCCCCGGCGGTGTGGCCGCCGTGCGCAGCGCGCTGCCGCCGTGCGCCACGCGCCACCGCCGGGAGCCGCTGCCGGAGAGCGTACGGTGGCGGGAGGGCTGCTGTGTTCGGTCGTATGCGTTCTTTTCCCTTGCGCGATTCGTTACGTAATTTTACGTTTATCCATATTTCGTTTCGTATCGTCTTTTGTTATGAACCGCCGTCGACAGCCGCCGGCGACCACCGTCGCCGGAGGGCCGTGGATGGAAGGTGGTGATGTCGGATTAAATTTTTTCAGTGTAGAGTATGTGTAATCTTCGTCCAATCGATCGGTCGTTTCGTTAATATTTGTTTTTATCGTCGTTAAATCGTCTATTTATAAAAATTAGTAGTGCAGCCCTGTTTTTGTGACGGCTGTAGTTTTTCCGTCGCAACTCCGTTTGGGCCGAGCTTGGTGTCCACGTTTAGAGCTCGAGACCGGGCACGTTTCCCGTGTTTTGACGGAAAGCCGGTTCGGCCTCGAGCTAGGAGAAACAGGGGCCGCAAGTTTGGAGATTCGTCATTTCATGTGATATTTTCTTAAATCTGTCATGAGCTTGCTAAATTCATAACTTGTTGCTCGTAGATCGTTTTAACCTGAAACCTGTGCCCGTTTTTCCTAATTTGAGTTAGGAACGTTTTTCGTGTTTCGCCGAAAGTCTAATTTGGCCCGGAACTAGGCTGTTCGGGGCTGTTTGTGTGAACTGGTCCGAAAACGGACAGTTTCGGTAGGCGATCTTTAGTAATTCGTAATTATTTGTAGAAAAATCGTTAGGAGGCGAATAGTATGTCCTTGAAAAGGTATTTCAGAGCACTATCCAACCGTATGATAAACCTGGAAATTTTCTGGGTTTATGGTAGTCGAATCAGGTCCCGAACAGACCTGTCCGGTGGGACCGAAAGTTAGTTTTTAGCGACAGTTTTGGGGTGTGTCGCGTCGTGGGGTCCGGGTCTCGTATTGACGTATTTTATCGTACGTTTAGGTGCCGGAAAGTGATCGTCGTTGTGTGGAGCTACTTACTATTTTTAGCTAGGCGCGCACCCGAGGTGAGTTCTCTCACTACAATTAATTAATAGTTGTTTATTATTACTGTAGCACGTGTGTGAAAATTATATGCGGGATTGTTGGGGGCTAGATAGTGGGACGTTTAGTTAACATTATGTGCTACATTATTCGGCGGGGCCGAGTCCCGACGGGGACGGAGGTGTTTTACGCAGTAGGCGTAAAAGGGGCGTTTACGCAGTAGGCGTAAAAAGGATGTCACACGCAGTAGGCGTAAAACGGGTGTTTCCCGCAGTAGGCGGAAACGTGCGGCGGGGCCGTAGACCCGACATCCGCCCGGGAATTTTGTTATGTGGTGGTTATTATACTTGCTTATGATTTGTTCGTAGACTTGGATGTGGTGGTGTGATCCTCTTTGCTTTAGGGGTAATATGAGATAACCATTGTTAATTGTTGTGTTTGAATTCACTAAGCTTCGTGCTTACCCCTCCCAATTTACAGTGGCTGCAGGTACAAGTGGTACGAAGGCATGACTGGCACACACTGACGCGCATGACGGATGGGTCGAAGGACTTGCTTATTAAACATTTTCCCGTTATTGAATAAACAATTTAATTTCCGCTGTTGACTTATGTTTTAATAACGCTCGTGATTGCAATTATTATTTTGGGTTTAATAAATGGAGACTTATTATTAAATATGCGTGTTTAAAATTTTTTTTAAATTTTCTTGAAATTTTGGGGCGTTACAATTTGTGTCCCAGAAAACTGTTTTCAACAACCTTTTGTACGAGAGACATACCTTTTTGGTTATTCTTTTCTCGGCAGTGATGTCTGACTTCTGTCGATATAAATTCATTGACATTCTTCTTTGGCTTCCCCTTGAAAGTTTTACCTCTGTAGATCATTTCAGGGTCCCTTTTTGCTCCCCCTTGATCTAATCACCTCTATAGATCAGGAATTTTCCTTTTGCTCCCCCTTGACCTATGCTTGGATCAAAGAATGATAAGATTTGTATTGAGCATAGGTCTTGTTTTTCCAGAGGTTCTGTGGAGGTCGTCAGAGGTTCTGAACAGACTTACAGAAGCTCTGTGATATCAAGAACTATTTAAGATTGAGAATTTACATACAGAAATAAATCAATCAAAGCAATAAGTTAAGTAAAATAGAAATATATACTTATTTACAGAAGATAAAGCTATACTTACAGAGGATTTTCACATCATATTAATCATTCCTAACTTACCCACCAAGAAATTAAATCTTTTCTCGTCTAAGGCTTTGGTGAATAAGTCTGCAAGTTGATATTCTGTTGGCACGAAATGCATCTCGATTGTACCGTGTTCAACATGATGTTTCAAGAAGTGGTACCTTATATCGATATGCTTGGTTTTGGAATGTTGCACAGGATTGGCAGAGATGGCAATGGCACTTTTGGAATCACAAAAGATGGGTATTTTGAATAGAATGTGGCTGTAGTCTTTTAGCTGAGTCTTCGTCCATAGAACCTGAGAACAACAGCTAGCAGCAGCAACGTATTCAGCTTCTGCCGTAGATGTTGATACACAGTTCTGCTTTTTGGAAGTCCAACTGACTAGTTTACCACCTAGGAATTGACAACTCCCAGAGGTACTCTTTCTGTCGAGCATGCATCCTCCATAGTCTGAATCTGTATAAGCTTTAAGACAAAAGCCAGAGTTCTGTGGATACCAGAGACCAAGATTTTTGGTCCCCTTTAGGTATCTAAAGATTCTTTTAACAACATCATAATGTGATTTCTTAGGATTAGCTTGATAACGTGCACAAAGACATGTGGAATGCATAATGTCAGGTCTGCTTGCAGTTAAGTATAACAGAGATCCAATCATGCCTCTGTAGAGAGTGCATTCTACAGAGATGCCATCTGGATCTAAGGATAACTTATTTCCAGTGGCCATTGGAGTTTTCATTGCAGAGGTATCAGAGAGGCTATACTTGAAAAGAATGTCAGAGACATATTTGGCCTGATTTATAAAAATTCCCTCTGATGTTTGTTTGACTTGGAGTCCGAGGAAGAATGTTAATTCTCCCATCATACTCATTTCAAACTCACTCTGCATGAGTTTTTCAAAACTTTTGCACTCTTCTGTATTAGTAGACCCAAAAATTATTTCGTCCATATAGATTTGTACAAGCATTATTTCACTGTTTTTACGTTTATAGAATAGGGTAGTATCTGTTGTACCTCTGTTGTAGCCATTTATTAGAAGAAAGGTAGAAAGTCGTTCGTACCATGCTCTTGGAGCCTGTTTCAGTCCGTACAGAGCCTTTTCAAGGTAGTATACATGCCTTGGGAATTTTGAGCTTTCAAACCCTGTTGGTTGATTTACGTAAACCTCTTCTTGGATTTCACCGTTGAGAAAAGCTGATTTTACATCCATCTGATAGACTTTAAAACCTCTGTGAGCGGCGAAGGCTAAGAATATTCTTATTGCTTCGAGCCGTGCAACAGGAGCAAAAGTCTCATCGTAATCTATGCCTTCTTCTTGTCTATAACCCTTGGCCACCAATCGTGCTTTGTTTCTGATGACCACTCCATCTTCATCCTTCTTATTTCTGTAGACCCACTTAGTCCCAATGGCCTGTTTCTCTCGTGGCAGGGGTACTAAAGTCCATACTCTGTTACGCTCAAACTACAGAAGTTCTTCTTGCATGGCGTCTACCCAGTTTGGGTCATCTAGGGCTTCAGAAATCTTCTTTGGTTCTTTCACACTAATAAAATTTGTAAAGAAACAAAAATTAGCAGTGGCAGACCTGGTTTTTACTGAGTTAGAAGGTTCTCCAATTATTTGGCTTGGAGGATGGCTTTTTGTCCACTGAGTGGTGCGTGGAAGATGGTCATCAATGTCATCGAACCTTTCTTCAGAAGCTTCTTGTGGATCTTCTTCTTGTGTAGCCTCTGTCGTTCTTCTTGCCTTGGTAGATGATTCTACCATTTGTGGAATGATTGGTATGAGTGGTGATGGAGTTTGTTCCTCTGAGGACGTATAGTCTTGGTCCTCAATTTCCTAAAAACGAAGTGAACTCAAGAAACTATTAGTAAGACGCACGTTTTGTCGGAGATTTTCTCTAGATGGGGACCCACGGTGGGCGCCAAACTGTTAATGCTAATAATCGTCCAAAGGAAGATCTAAAGTCGGTGTGGAGATTTAACAACTAAAGAAAATAATCTCTCGACAGATCGTACGACAAATGAAAGAAATGAAAAGAGACAACAGAATTTGGTGACGCGGAAAACCCAGTCAGGATAAAAACCGCGGTTGAATAGAAGTCGACAATGCACTATGGTCGGCAATCAGGGACGACGTCCTTTAGTAACAAGTGTCAGAAGTACAGTTAGTTACAAGGAAAGTGGAAATAAACTAAATCGTGAGTTTGTGTCGTGCTTAAGAATGCTTCATCGTGAGTTTAAACTAGTGGACGTGAGATTCTTCGAGAGAGAATGTTGTTGATGCTTGTTGCTGCTCTCTGAGCATTTCTGGAATCAATGTGTCTGCAAATGATGCCTTGAGCTTGGTTTATATAAGCTTCGGTGTCATAAATGATCTCCAAAAATGCAAGAAACGGTCATTGTCATTTAATGCGCATGATGGTTGTCTTCGGTTATGATCGTTGTCCTTAAATGCGCGTGACCTGCATTAAATAGACACAAAGAAAACGCCCGTCGAGAGTTAGTTAATCATGGTCGTAAGGAATCTTACGACGGTCGTGAAGTTCTGCCGAGGACCTTGGTCGCTAGTCGTGAGTAACTTGCGACCAACGTGTTAAGTGACGACGATGGTCATGGTCGTGCATAGTTTACAGGACCTTATCGTAGTACAAGACTTGTCGCTCATTAAATGTCGTTTAATTTTTGGCGTCGATCGTGACGTGTGATATTTTATTCAAACAACGACAACGATAACGATATTGAATAACCAGTCAGGATACTTTACTTCTCCGGTCTTGCTTGTCTTTAATAACTTGTCGACCTTGTCGTTGATCACCTTATTCCTTTCAGGAGCAAACTTGCAATGTTTTCGGTTGATATGTTTGAACATCGAGTCAATGTTAAGCTTGTGTGAGATAATGTCAGAATTAATACCAACGATGTGTTCATGCGTCTAAGCAAAATGGTCGACGTTCTTTTCAAATAGCCGACCAACTCTTTTCTAATATCAGGGCCAACGATTCTCCCACGAACACTATTCGGTCACGTTTACTCTGGTCTAGCACAACTTCTTGTGATTGAAAGTCGTCGATGGTCTTATAGTTCTCTTAGTCTTGTAACTTCTAGATGTTGTGTTTGCGCGGATTTAGCATTGTTATGTAGCCATCACGTGTAACATCTTGTTTCTTTTTATTTCCTTAACACCCCAATGCGTCGGAAATTTGATAGTCTAATGATACGTCGAGGGAACAGCTTTCATGTCGTGGATCCATGGTCATCTGAAAATAACGTTATAAGATGAAGACTAATCAATGGCCTTAAACTTTGTCTGCTTATTGAGTCCTCCGGGAGAGTAATTTCTTCTACAATATTGGTAGTAGAATCGTCGATCGTCGAATGATTTCGTCGCCACTAACTCCCATCTTGTTGAGGAATATGTTGTTGGTTGAACCACCTCGAACTATCAATACTTTTTTTGTCAAGAAATTGTCGATCGTCAGTTGGATGATCAATCTGTAATGATTCTTCTGCCATGGGTCGCACAGTTCGCCCTGATCGAACGATATGGGCATCGCCTCCAATTCCAACCCAGCTTTTGACATGTGTGATATAAAAATTGGCCAACGTTTCTTTTTGCTGCGGAATAGTTTAGCCCACAAATGTCAGAATCTGTTGGTGATTTTAGTGAAATCATCATGTTCATTTTGTGTAGTTGGATTCACAAAGGTAATAATGGGGTTATTAGCTAACCTATAACATGAGTTAGGAGGTGTGGAGTGCACACTCGTGTAAGCTAACTAGAACCCGGGATTGTTGGACGGATAAAATTGGCGTGTTACAAAGTGGTTTTCAGGGCTGGGCGTCGGGGCCAGTACCTGCGCTAGTTGGGTAGCGCCAGAAGTGGCGTCAAGCACTGGATTGTGCTTTGGCGCTCATAGCGGCGCTAGTTGGTTCATGCCAAAAGTGGCGCCGAGCTCTGGACAGAATGTGGCGCGCATTTCGGCGCCAGTTAGGTGGCGCGGAAAGTAGCGCCGGCGTCTGGATTGTCCTCTTCACTTTGTAACTGCAATTTTTTGTAACCGACCCCTTTAAACCCACAATCAATCTCATTAAATGAGAGATTATTATCAGTATTCAATATAGGTAGGTTACGATTCTCTAAAGGTGTATATATATGGATCGATTTCTGCCTTAATCGAGACACTGAAAATCAGAGATTATCCTCGAGAGAATTTCGTGATACCCGGGCAGAATAGGGTCGAAATATCTCTTACGGAAAGCGAGCTCTACGCGATCTCTGGTTATATCCAAGCTATACTATCGTCTCACTATTTCTTATCTCTTCCACGATACACAAATCCCCCAACAGAATCACTTGTAATGAAATTGACTACCTACGTATGTACAAGAGATGGTGGTTGGGGTCGTTATTTTTAACGACGTCTTTTGTCATTAAATCTAGAAAATGCCTTTTAAGAACTAACCATGCGACTTTTTTCTCAAAGCCAAGCAATCATTAGTTGTATGACCATAGTCTTTACGAAAATCAACCACATAAAATTTCCATTTTTTGTTGTTGGCTTTATCACTTTTCTTTGGCCATCTTACCATCGACTGGACATTCTCTAGGGTGTCGATCAAATATTTTTGGGTTCTCTTGAACCCATAGTTTGAAATCTTTGGATGCTGGGGTAATTTAGGGAATGGTGACACCTCTTTCTTCTTATCAAATCGAACATTCGATATTTCTCACGACTGCTCGTGCTTTTGAATAGTCTTGGTTTTGAATTCAAGCTTCTTGACGTTGAGATGTCGCTTGTCATGAGAATGCTTGCATCGAAAGACAACATCATCCTCGGCACACATATAAGCTAACGTATGTGCTCGTACGTCCTTGAAGGTCTCGGGTAGATATTTAGTCAGGTTTACATACAACTCGAAGTTTTCCTCTAATCCTCGTTTGTAAGGTTCGATCGATGTTCAAATATCACAGTTTCATATACTGATCCTCTCATGATTAAATTGATTAAAGTAGTTACGAACAAATTCCCCTGTTTTTTAAGTGATGCAGTACATGTCGCTAGTCTGTTGCTCCATCTTGCGACTGCTAGCAAACTACTGGAAGAATTGATTGATGAGATCGGCAAAAAATTGATTCACTTGGGCTTAAGATTGATCAGCCATTGCAGAGCTGCTCCAGTGAGTGTCGCTCCAGAACTCTTGTACATGCAAACCTCTTGATTAGTTATGTGGAGTTGACGTTTTCTACATCAATTCTTTATGTTGAGCGGCGTGCTCATTCAGGTCCGAGATACCAAAGTATTTTGGGGTAAAGACGGAAATGAATCATTAAAGCTTGAATTACTTATGTGGAGTTGACGTTGTCTACATCAATTCTTTATGCTGAGCGGCGTGCTCATTCAGGTCCGAGATACCAAAGTATTTTGGGCTAAAGACGGAAATGAATCATTAAAGCTTGAATTACTCGGTCTATAAAAACGTAACTCCTTTGACACAACTTTATACAAACCACCATCACAATTGACAAGGGTTAACAGTTCTAAATCTTTTAAGGCCTAGAACTTTGTTAATATTAATCTTTGGGATAGCCCCACTCGTAAGATCTTTGGTTTATTTTGTAGTGGTCACTAGTGTCATTCCTTTTAGAATTACTCGAGGTTTGTCTTACCGTTAACTTTAGGACCCCAAGACCAATAGAGATAGTCGTAAAAAGAATATAATTTATTTTACTTAAAAATGCTAGAAACCAAAACCTAACCTTGTATTTCTGTCACGTTGATATATCCCAGGGGTAGAGGTGTGGGTATAATCCATATGTGTGAGGTCCCGAGTTCGAGCATGGGCACCGCTCCTCTGCCGACAAGATGCAGGTGCTGAGTTATCTCGCCGTGATAACCATGGGACTAGTAGAGTAGTGACGCCTCCGAGGGTGACGTCTAAAAACACTTTCTAGTGTCTACTTCCTTTTTTATGTTCCATAAACAATTAAGTTCAATAAGCTAATGCAACCTTTTTGCTGTGGTCGGGTTAAAAATATCGAAATGAAAATCTTTTAACCAAGATTATAAAGTATTTGTACAAGTTGATGAATAGTTAGTATAAAATAAAGAGGCTTCATCGACGAAAAAATCCGTTGACAATCCATTAAAAAAGTCATAGCGGATCTCATTGCATGAGAAAATGTGGTCGGTGACTGTGACTAACGGTAGATTACCGATGGTCAATCCGCCGACAATTCGCCACAAATCCAGCGAAAATTAACGACGGAATAATCCAAGAGTAAGGCCTCTTTGTTTTGTAATGACTATCCCTAATTTTACATTTATAAACTATACATAGGAGCATTTAGATGATTAACTATTCAATAGATGGAAATCAACCCCTAAAATCACTCTCAATCATACAATTACACATTTTTGTCAAATCCCATTAATAAAGGTTGAAACTTTAATGCCTCCCTGGCTTCGCATAGAAATATTCTTTCCTACAATTTCAATGTTCCATTTTTGTCCATAGTTACGTGAATATGAATCGATAGAAAGATAAGAAAAATACCTATTAAATACATTCATCACATGATTGATGGGATAGATATCACACTGAATTTTGGGATAGTCACACATGTTTAACTTGTTTAAAATTTTGAAAATCTTACTAAATTAGAGGGAATGGAAATTTTTATGTTGGACACCCTTCGACATGTTGAAACATCTTTAATAAGGATGTCAATCAACAAGTCTTTTAACTCCTGAAGACTTATCCTCCAAATTAACCTAAATAAAAAAATATTACTGTATTATTTTTATGTATTCTGTAGGGTTGTGTTGCATATGGATATTGTGCAATATCACAAGCAGCTTTGTTATCACAAAATAAACTTAGCAACTTTTCAAAAGGTTAACCATCATCTCATCATATTAGGTTTATTTAAGTGCTTTAACAAACTATTTTATATGATTAAATAATTGTGTGTTGTTCATATATAAAAGTACGGTAATAAAGTTTATTAAATATTTTTAGACGTCATAACAAGTTTTTAGAATATTTTGAAACACATTCTATTAAATTTTAGGATGACATTATTCATATTATTTTGTAAAAACAAGTGTCATATAAAAATATTTATTTATAGCACACTTCTCATAAATATCATGTCAAAAAGTTAATTAATACGATACTTCATTTTTAAAATGTTCTAAAAACATGTTAAAACTTAAAACGCACCAAAACATCGTATAAAATTATTGTAATGAATTTACATAGGACGTATACATTTGTTCGATTTTATATACTGAAGTCTTAAACACTGTTTATTAGAACAAAGCATTTAGTGCGCATTTCGGTCAACTCTTCATTTAAATATTTTTTAAGTTCTATAAACCCAATCTTATTGTAGTGTTGGTTATATAATTATAATTTTATAATAATTTTAGTTATATTAAAATATACTTGTTTAATTTAATCAAATTATCTAATATTTTATTAGTTATTAATATTTCTTCTATTAATTTTGCAATACAATTTGTTTTTTGGAAGGGTATCCGAGGACATTGCTCCGACTAATCCCGGCAAGGTGAGGCAATTGTCCCAGCTGCTAAAGCGTGTAGCCCTGAGTTTATCCCCAGTGGCCACAAGTTGAAAGCGTCTGGATTCGAACTTGGGATAGATGGGTTACTAGCCACATCCCCACAAACCTTAACCAGTACGCCACAAGCCTTATGGTATGCAATACAATTTGTTATGTCATCTAAAATTTTGATAATTCACGTTAATTAACTAATTGAACTAAAATTAAATAATTAATAAAATATAGAGAATAACTTAAATTTGATTAATAAACATTTGTATTCAAATATTTAAGTAGAAGCCTATAAAAATAGTTTTGACCCTTAAATTGTAGCTAGCCAACGACTTGCCCTAGTTACTTTGTCGTTCCTTACGGTTTCCCAGTCAATGTTCATCTGCTGGGTGTACGTCCATTGTTGGACTTGAACACCTATCTCGAATTATTTGACCAATGCTACAGATATGAATTTTGAGTTATATATACATATATACAGGAAAGTTCAAATAAAAACTCATTTTTAATTGTGAACATGAGGACGGATCTTGGCCCTTCCATCTATATTGATCCAATGACTCATATTAAATAGAGTTTTTAATTGAAATTATTAATTAAGATGATTAGGAGTAAAAATGGAAGATAATTAAAACTCCCGCCTACCATGTTTGACTTTTTACTTTCTTTTTTAATTAGATTTTTTACCCCCCTTAAAGTTTAAAATAAATTAACTTAAAAATTACTAACATTTTAATCAAACAAATTACATCAAAAAATGAGAATTTCGTGATCTTCGATATGACATCCATCTCGATATAGTTTTTATTGTTGTTTTAATCGTTTTTACGTGAAATGTCATATATGTGTTATATTCGGTATGAATATTTATGTATGTTCAAGTGCGTACAACATCTCGACACCGTAAGTCCGTAACTCGACATCACCTTCTACAACACTTTCTTCAGTGTTCTAAGTTATCGTGTTCTTCATTACCATAACCCAACACCTATCGAGATGAATCGGAAATCTATTGAGTTTCGATTGTGAACCGATGAACAAAAGAGAGTGTGTCACATCTCCACACCTTCACGAGTCACTCATGTATTATTCTTCATGAATAATGTATCATTCAGTATGAATAATACATCATTCAAGGTGAATAATACACGATTCATGAATTCATGTATTATTCATCTTGAATACTGTATTATTCATCCTGAATATTGTATTATTCATCATGAATAGTGAATGAGCGTTCACCTTTGTTATTCATACTGAATGTGTACACCTGAATAAGTGCATACATATTCATAAAGAATAAAACCAAGTTTCGGTTGTGAATCGAAAAACAAAGAGAGTGTGTCATGTGTTCAACCTTCACGGGTCATTCATATATTATTCAGCATGAATAATGTGTTATTCAGGGTGAATAATGTGTTATTCAGGGTGAATAATGTGTTATTCAGGGTGAATAATGTGTTATTCAAGATGAATAATACACGATTCATGTTTTATAATACATGAATCAGGAATTCGTGTATTATTCATCCTGAATGTTGTATTATTCATTTTGAATACTGTGTTATTCGTCATGAATAGTGAATTGTAACGTCCCTTAATCCCAACACACAAAATACATATATTTCACCTCAAAATAACATATCATATTTCAAATACGATCCCTTAGATTCTACAATTAGGTCTTTACAGTACAAACTTTTTCGAATAAAGTAAAATACATAATAGATACTAAATACAACTGGAATCTTCATAATCATTCATTTTCCACAAAAGCTAAACATGATAAACTCTATCATTGTCTTTTGTTTGCTCCATGACCTGGAAAACATATTTTAAAACAAAAATGAGGGTTAGACCTTGAGGTCTAGTGAGAAAATCCCCGTTAGTTAAAGAAAACATTTGCACAACATCATACACATAATTCACATAAGAATACCAATTATGACTCATACATCATGTAACTTTTCATCTCTTTCTCCTTTCTTTTCATTGGCCATATTAATTGGTAGCAAGCCAATTAATTAATTTACACCGCTGTACTAAATACAGCCAACACCACTGTCCCTCTGTACAGCCAACTTTCACCGGTCCTAAGCCCGGCCAACTAGTACCCATACAATGTAATACTCATATAAACACTATATGCACAATATTACATTTAATCACATATATGTATTCCATTTGAAAACATTTTAAAGAAAAACTCACTTTGTTGGTAGTTTGAAGCCACACACGCGCAAACGATACCAAAGAGCAAAACCGGCAATTAACGCCACAACCGAACACCACCCAAGCCACACTGACGAGGGGTAACCGAACCTGTATATAATATATACATATTGATGAAATCCACATACTTATATGTATACAAGACTCACTACGACAATTGACAACCTTAACAACTCACCGGACACTCCCGAAACACAACCGAGCTAGAAACGGGACAACCGACATCAATCAAAAGACTTTGGGTTTGTAATTGGCGCTTACAAATATGTTCAATGTGTTCAAATGCTATTTTACACTCAAAACGAGTACCCATACCCCTATATTACGCCTTAAAACGACTCCGGTACGCAAGAAACAAAAACTGAAAAATGCTGAAACAGTGCTTGGCGCGCCTTTTGGCGCTGGTTTACTAGCACCAAGGTAGCGCGGAGCACCTGCACTTGAAAATCATCCGAAAACTCACCCTTCTCAACCCCAAATCATCCCAAATCGATTTTAAGCCTTCAAAATGAACTAATGAATGTTTTAGACCTTTTCCCACAATTACCAATTATCAAAACATCATTTAATCTAATAAAATCCAACCAAAGATTCATCACTTTTAACCCAAAAAACTTAAAACTCAAACCTTAAACTAAAAATGGAGATTGCTATCAAAGATGAAGAAATTAACCATACCTTGAAGAAGATGAAGTAACTTCAAAGACTAACATAAATCTTCAATAAAAAAATGGGAAGCTTTGTTCTTCCTTTTCTCTTCATCTCTATCCATTTCTCTATTGCTCTTCTTCTTCCTTTCTTCCTTCTCTTCTTTCTCCCCTCCCTCTCTTCTACGTCTCTCTCTCTCTCTCTTTTTCCCTGAGCACAAAACCCACACATATACACTACATAGACTACAAATATCTAGATATTTAACATATTAACCAAACGAACCTCAAACTCCTCTTAATTGGCAAAACACGACCTTAAACTTCCAAATAAAACTAAAGTATACTCCTTTAACTTATAACTCCATAATATTAATCCCAAACCTCTCTTAAAATCAAAATAATGAAAATAAATAAACCAATAATATACCCGGTTATTACATGAATGCACGTTCCTCTTTGTTATTCATACTGAATATGCACACCAGAAACGTGCATACATATTCATACCGAATATAACACATACATAGCATTTCACCTAAAAACGGTTAAAATAAAGAAAAAACTATATCGAGATGGATGTCATATCGAAGAGCACGAAATTCTCGTTTTTTTATGTAATTTGTTTGATTAAAATATTAGTAATTTTTAAGATAAACTATTTTAAACTTTAAGGGGGTAAAAGTTTTTTAATTAAAAAAGTAAATAAAATGTCAAACATGGTAGGCGTTTATTCAAATTTCCAGATTTACCCCTAATCACTTCTCAATTTGTTTAATTAAGTTTTAACCATTAATTAGTTTTCCAAATCTTGATCAATGGTTGTGACTTGTCCTCATGTTCACAATTGAAAATCAGTTTTCATTTGAACCCACCCCTATATATATATATATATATATATATATATATATATAGAGAGAGAGAGAGAGGCGGGTTCAAACGAGAAGCGTAACAATTTAAGAAAAC
Organism: Saussurea involucrata; assembly: GCA_033807775.1. Taxonomy (NCBI): domain Eukaryota; kingdom Viridiplantae; phylum Streptophyta; class Magnoliopsida; order Asterales; family Asteraceae; genus Saussurea; species Saussurea involucrata. The sequence continues at coordinate 60,843,138 of CM066320.1, read as the reverse complement.
GCGAGGAGCATCGTCCATGTACTGAATCACATGTGATTCACGTATAAAATCACATGTGATTCACACCTGATCCGGGGGCTTCCACCCATGTATTGGATCACATGTGATTCACGCCTAAAATCACATGTGATCCGGGCGACTTCCACGCGACCCGCGAACCAGGTCGCCCGCTACCTGATTTTTTCGGGAGTAGTGGATCACATGTGATCCAGTACATGGAAGGCGCTCCTCGCGTTTCTCGTAAATAGGTACGCTCCTCGTTTGAACCTTTCTCTCTCTCTCTCTCTTTCTCTCTCTCTCTCCCTCTCTCTCTCTCTATATATATATATATATATGCTATGACTATTTTACAAACCAGTGAAATTTAATAAACCGTACAAACTTTTGTTTTCAGTGTTTAATTGAATTAAATTGTTTCATGAAAGTGTTTTATATGATGAAATTGTTTCATATAATTCATTTTTTGATGAAATTGTTTCATATATTTTTGTTTCTATGTAACAATGAAATTGTTTCATGCATTTCTCACTTTGATTAAATTTGTTTCATATGTTGTTGATTAATCAATCTTCATATATTCTTGATGAAGTTGTTTCATGTATTATTGACTAATCAACCCCCATAATAAAGAAAAAGTGAAGAAAATGAAAAAATATGATTGGTTTAACGTGGTTTGTACGGTTTGTTAGATTTCACTGGTTTGTAAATTAAATAACCAACCCCATATATATATATATATATATATATATAGAGAGAGAGAGAGAGAGAGAAATAGAGAGAGAGGCTCCGTAAAATGCAAAACACGCATTTGTTGCACACTTTACAAACCACAGTCTGCATATGTGCAGAACCAGTCTGCATATATGCATATGCATACTTGCAAAAATATATACATATAATGAACATACATTTATATGGGACAATACATATATGCAGACTGGTTCTGCACATATGCAAACTGTGGTTTGTAAGGGGTGCAACAAATACATGGTTTGTATTTGATTTGTACCCTATATATTTGTACCCTACAGGGTTAAATCAAATTAGAACCACAAATATGTTATAAACCCGCGAGAATCGATATAAAAATATTTTACATTATATTTTTTCATAAATTATTAGGATTTAGGATATTTTGGTTCACATATATTTGTTTCATAATATGATAGTTTCACATAGTTTTGTTTCATCATGTGGCATGTGAATATTTTTTATGTGTATTTTTCATTTCACTAGGTGAATCAAGAATGAATTTCTACTTGTAATCTTTTCACAAGGTGAACACGAACATATGTGAAACAATATCTTAAATTATAGTTTTTGATGAAAAAAATCATGTAAAAAATCTGAGTTACATATTGTTTTACAACCAATTTGTAACAACCCGGTTTTCCAAACATACCATAATAACATATATTGCATAACATCGTTACATTAATAAAAGAAAATTACATAATAATTCACATACGGTCCCATAGTCTCGAAACTACAAAATACATAAAAGCTTCCTAATCAATATCAGTCATTAAAAAAAACGTCCTACTCTTTATCCCTTCCTTTGCCGCTATAATTTCCTCGACCTGGAATACATATTTTTAAAAAACAAAATGAGAGTTAGACCAAACGGTCTAGTGAGATAATCCCTGTCATTTCAAAATCGTTATAAAACCAATTCATATAAAATCCTTTATATAAATACACATATATCACAAAGACTTAAATACCAAATAAGACTCGTGCATCGTGTACCACTCATCCTTCACATCCTTCACATCATTCCCATAGCCATATTAGTTGGTTGCGAGCCAACTCTCCGCTATACAACAATTACAGCACCGATGTACAACAATTACAGCACCGCTGTACAACAATTACAGCAAACATCCGCCGGCATAGTTCGGCAAGTGCTCTCGTGTAGTGTAATGCACATATAAATACAATATATATATGTACCAATATATCATATTGTCATTTATAAAACCTTTCATCACATTCCAACCATATATATATCACATTTTCTTTTATAAAAACGTTACCACATTCCAACCACATATACCTCTCAATATAAACACATAATCACATCATGTATCATAATCTCAATCCGTACATGTCCATCTCATATATATATCACATATATATGTATCCCAGTTGAAAAACGTTTTAAAGTAAAACTCACCTTGATTGTTTATCAAAACCTCTTCCAAGCTTCTTTCAAGTAATCCAATCCGTCACCCAAATTTTACATAATCTGAAACAATTAAAATACAAGTATCCCTTAAACACTAAGAATCTTAAATAATCTAAAATCTTCGACTGTTATCGCAACCAACTAAAAAGATACCCTTGTCGCAACCAACTGCTGCGATACCACAACATTGTCGCAACCAACTATTACGACACATCACCTTATCGCAATCAACTACTGCGATATCCCTTCTTATCGCAACCAACTGTTGCGATACCAAAGGCTTGTCGCAACCCATGGTTGCGATACCTATGAATGTCGCAAAACACCAAGACTATCGCAACCCACTATTGCGATACTTATGAATATCTCAGTTAACTAAGTTCATCTTTTACCCAGAAAATTATAGATTTCGACCATGAATGTTTCTATAATTTTGCAGATATACTTAAGATCATAAATAGCAACTAACCATGAACTCAGTTTTCCAAAATATCCATAATTCATCAAAACCCACTTTTTAAACTTATATAAACTTTAACTATATAAAGAAGAAGATTTTTATGTAAAATAATACCTTTGATTTAAACACTGAATTTCCTCAATCCCTTCAACTGATTCTGTCTTCTTCTTCTTCACTTTCTTTCTTATGATTCTCTCTTTTCTCTCTTTCGCTTTTCGCCGTGAACAAAAATACACACACACACACTTTTAGCTTTCTTTTCTTTTCTTCACTCACACACACATACACACTAGATATCTCAACTTTAGATATTAACAAAATGAGACACCTCACCCCCTTAATAGAAAAGAGGCGGTGATGGTGTTTGGTTTGTTTATTTTAACCAAACAAACCCCAATCTTCTCCAAATTGGCAATTTATACCCTCCAACTTCCAATTTAAAATTAAAACTTACCCCTTAACCTCTAACTCCATAAAAATAATCCCAACCTTATTTTATATTTAAAATAATAAAAATTAAATAAACCCACAATATACCCGGTTATTACAACATCCCCCCCTTAAAAGAATTCCGTCCCGGAATTCATTCAAGCAACAAACAAGGGTAATTAATTACCATAAATCGCTTTCAAACTCATACAACACATTATTGTCTTCCAGAACCCCAAATTAGAAGTTTAAAATCCGTCTAAACCTGATACCATTAATAAGTGCAATGATCTATAAAATTCATGAGTTTTCAATAAGATTTACACCATAACAACATAATAAACTTCTGACTAACCATAATACTCACCCAACTTGATATCTTTAACGCAAACTCACGTTATTCTCAATAACGATATTACCAAAGAATCATTTTACAAACAAATACATTATTCTCAATATTACCAAAACATCAAGAATTTTAATTCCACACAAAAATTATCCCCTTTAAAACAACGATAATCACCAACTTATTAATACTAACCACTTTATTTGAACTTTACATACATCGTCTGCAATTTACTCAATTAATCCATCCCACAAAGTCGATCCAAATCTTAAAATAACCATAATCGTAATTTTCTGCCGAATCACCCAATAATCAAATCCCACGAAGGTTCAAAATAACTTGAAAGTTCACTTATATCACAAAAAGAAATAACTTATACTCACATGAAACTAATCCAATTAACACAACATTTTATGCTTAATCGGAACATTTACCACGCTAATACTACTTTTAACTCCACCGGCCTTTCACGACAAACGTCGTGTTCTACACTTTTACAATACTAACTCGAAAACATAATCATTTTCAATATAAAACTTGCTTAGCAATTACAACCTATTTCTTATACTCTTCCATGGAATAAAATATACTCAACAAAAATCATTTTATATCACGGATAAGTTTCTTAATTTTATCAAACCCGTATACTTCATCCTACCATTTCCATTTCTCATGCTAGCATAGCATAACCACGATAATCACATATCAATACTTAATTGCACTTGACACCAAATCATTCATCAAAATCATATTTACACATGCAAGACCAAGTCTAATCAAACGGTTCCACTAAAAGTTACAATAAAAATATCACTAAATGCTTCAAGATACAACACACTTCTCGATCTCCAAACATAGTTAACCAAATCACTTACATTCTTTTATACTAAAGGAATATATCGAATCTCTAAACAAAATCAATCTATCCACTTTTATTTCTATACTCACAAGAATACTTCTAACAATTCGATTCAAAATAGTTAAAACAAATAATAAACACTATGAATTAACGTACTTTACCCGATGTCCAATCGAAATAAAATAATCTTATCCAAACATAAACATATTATTGTCTCTAAATCCCGATACTTTAATCGATTTCACTTTTCAATCTTGACTTCCCATCAAGAACCTTCCAAATAGAACTCCTATCATAACATAGTTTGCAATAACAATCTAATGTCATCACTTAACGTAACTGTAAAACTCGATGAGAAGTCGAAGACTTACACATCTACCTTAACTTACAACGCCAATTTCTTAATTGTACAAATACCACACCAAAATATCATACCCTAATAATGATACCATAAAATCCTTATGACAACTTTCAGACGCGCTCAACAAATTACGTCTTCTTCACATCAATCAATATATCATCATCAAATTAAAATAAAGTTTAATAGCGACTTAATTTCTCGAATATAAACAAAACACAATCTCAAATATTTTAATTATCTCAATAACTTCACCACCATAACTCATACCGACTTCCATCCAATAATATCAACACCAATTCATTTCTTAATAAAATAACAAACTCGTTATCACGTCAATTTCTTACATCTCTGACTTAGCATAAAAATACTAACACAAATCTTTAAACATTTGATTCACTTAAACCGCTCTGCAAATGAAATTCATCAACACCGGTCTCACATTACCTAACTGATATAATTACCAATTCATCCCATGATAATTATGCTACAAAACTAAGCCGAAAAGAATTCATTACAACTCCGTCAAAATTATTAAAAATTTCTTGTCACTAATCATAATACCAATCATATAAATCATTAACGACTTAACATGCAAAGTCAAACATAAAGTCTAAAACAACTCTTTAACTTAAACAACGCCATAAAGAAAGTTTCATCCACATTAACCTCACCTTACTTAACCGTAGAAATCGCCAACTAATCACATAATAAATCTACTACAAACTACACCACAAAGTTCATCACACGACCATCAAATATTTATTAAACATCGCTTTCTTCCCGCTAATCATAACACTAATAATATAAATCCATTTTACAACTTAAATCCTCCAATCCAGGAGAAGCATTAGGAAAACACCCAACTCATTTGAACCACTTTTCTATACCTAGAAAAACTCTCAAGCATCAATTTCTTATAACATTATTGACATAATAGAAATATTCTCTCTCAGCTTAAGTCTAGGTTATCAGGAACCTAGTTCTCTCTTAAGGTTCTATCTCTTTAACAAATGAACTCATAAGACTTATTAGCAGGCTAAGAACTCCAGATAATTCTATCTAACTCTTATCCTCAAATGTTTCCACCAAACCCGAACTTTAAATTGAGTCCACAGTATTTTCGGTCCTCATTCATACTCTATCCAAGAGTCAACAAAACACAAAGTTAAAGGTTAACATTAAAGTTAAATAAACAAAACCACCAAAACTGGGCTGCACAGAACAGCACAGTTACACCTCTGCTCTTGGCTTAATTACCATACTTAGAAGCCAAACTAGTTGATCATGTCTAAAACAAAAACGTACTTACATCTCTTAAGCTTCATATCGTTTTGGACTCACCTCGATTGGAGCAACGACCAATTATATATGAATTTTATACAAACAGTGTGCAGATCCCGTTTTTCACAGGACCAGCTGCTGTAATTCACTGTTTGAAGCTGCTTAAAGTTATAATTTGGTCTCGGTGAAAACTACAAAGTTGCACAGGACCGAAAGATCTTTCTAACTACAAAATTTGAGCTTATTTAGACTTACGGTTGATTTTATACGAATTTTCCAATATCCGAACAAAAAACTAAAAATTCAACAGAGTTGAAATCTCTTGGCATTTCAACAAATACCTTGTGGGCATTACTTCATGGAGCACAAACCCATCTCAATGGTTTCATTCCTTTTTCCATTTTTGATACCAAACTTCTAGTTTATGAATTCTAATACAAGAACATAATTAATGAATGATTTCACCATGAAATACTTCAAGACTTTTATCTAATCATAATCAACCAACTAAAACTCATATATCTATAACACAACTATCAAATACTTTTCTAATGCAGATAAACGGCAATTAAGGAGTCATATTTAATCAATTGCATCGGAGTCAATTAGCACTTTAGCACGTATAGAGTTTATAGAAATATACCTGTCTTCGTCTCTATCCATACGTCACGACCGACTTGCCACTCTGTTGATTTCAACAAGGTTAATATACACATAAGCACATACCCAATATAATAAGGTATCCCAGTTCAAACATGTACTTGTAAGTTCACAATTACACTGGCCAGATGTAATTTGAAATTACCTTACATGATGTTCCTTCTACCTTTTTATATTTAACATCCCAAAGGTTCTAAAATAATAGGGACATCCTACTTCACATGCAGTTTAAGTCTAGGTATAGATCCGTATACCTAAATCCCTTAAACTAGGGCTCTGATACCATCTGTAACAACCCGGTTTCCCAAACATACCACAATAACATCGTTACATTAATAAAAGAAAATTACATAATAATTCACATACGGTCCCATAGTCTCGAAACTACAAAATACATAAAAGCTTCCTAATCAATATCAGTCATTAAAAAAACGTCCTACTCTGTATCCCTTCCTTTGCCGCTATAATTTCCTCGACCTGGAATACATATTTTTTAAAAACAAAATGAGGGTTAGACCAAACGGTCTAGTGAGATAATCCCTGTCATTTCAAAATCGTTATAAAACCAATTCATATAAAATCCTTTATATAAATACACATATATCACAAAGACTTAAATACCAAATAAGACTCGTGCATCGTGTACCACTCATCCTTCACATCCTTCACATCATTCTCATGGCCATATTAGTTGGTTGCGAGCCAACTCTCCGCTGTACAACAATTACAGCACCGCTGTACAACAATTACAGCACCGCTGTACAACAATTACAGCAAACATCCGCCGGCATAGTTCGGCAAGTGCTCTAGTATAGTGTAATGCACATATAAATACAATATATATATGTACCAATATATCATAGTGTCATTTATAAAACCTTTCATCACATTCCAACCATATATATATATCACATTTTCTTTTATAAAAACGTTACCACATTCCAACCACATATACGTCTCAATATAAACACATAATCACATCATGTATCATAATCTCAATCCGTACATGTCCATCTCATATATATATCACATATATATGTATCCCAGTTGAAAAACGTTTTAAAGTAAAACTCACCTTGATTGTTTATCAAAACTCCTTCCAAGCTTCTTTCAAGTAATCCAATCCGTCACCCAAATTTTACATAATCTGAAACAATTAAAATACAAGTATCCCTTAAACACTAAGAATCTTAAATAATCTAAAATCTTCGACTGTTATCGCAACCAACTAAAAAGATACCCTTGTCGCAACCAACTGCTGCGATACCACAACATTGTCGCAACCAACTATTACGACACATCGCCTTATCGCAATCAACTACTGCGATATCCCTTCTTATCGCAACCAACTGTTGCGATACCAAAGGCTTGTCGCAACCCATGGTTGCGATACCTATGAATGTCGCAAAACACCAAGACTATCGCAACCCACTATTGCGATACTTATGAATATCTCAGTTAACTAAGTTCATCTTTTACCCAGAAAATTATAGATTTCGACCATGAATGTTTCTGTAATTTTGCAGATATACTTAAGATCATAAATAACAACTATCCATAAACTCAGTTTTCCAAAATATCCATAATTCATCAAAACCCACTTTTTAAACTTATATAAACTTTAACTATATAAAGAAGAAGATTTTTATGTAAAATAATACCTTTGATTTAAACACTGAATTTCCTCAATCCCTTCAACTGATCCTGTCTTCTTCTTCTTCACTTTCTTTCTTATGATTCTCTCTTTTCTCTCTTTCGCTTTTCGCCGTGAACAAAAATACACACACACACTTTTAGCTTTCTTTTCTTTTCTTCACTCACACACACATACACACTAGATATCTCAACTTTAGATATTAACAAAATGAGACACCTCACCCCCTTAATAGAAAAGAGGCGGTGATGGTGTTTGGTTTGTTTATTTTAACCAAACAAACCCCAATCTTCTCCAAATTGGCAATTTATACCCTCCAACTTTCAATTTAAAATTAAAACTTACCCCTTAACCTCTAACTCCATAAAAATAATCCCAAACTTATTTTAAAATTAAAATAATAAAAATTAAATAAACCCACAATATACCCGGTTATTACACAATTATTTCATCTCGTGAAATAAAACACAATTTCACTGAAACCTTCAATTTAAAACAACTGAGAAATCTGAGTTACATATTGTTTTACAACCAATTATTTGATTTAATAGAAATAGATATAGAAGAATCAGAAACAGAAATCATATTCTTTTGATACACACGCGAAAAACCTAATCTATCCTTTGGTGTCAAACGGTGAATCTCGTTTTGGTGACTTCGGTGACTAATGACCGTGATCGAAGGAGTGATAAACATAAGGTTTCCATTGAGTACCGGGGTCGGGGTCAGTGTTCAACGATGCTCGGGATTTCTCCATCACTGGTGTTTCTCTAGAGTTTGAGTGCGAAAAAGATAGAGGAGTGGGGCTACTGACCCAGCGATGGGAGGAAATCGAATGAGGCAGTGTGTATTTTGCTTGATCGGATGATCGAGAACACATCTTTATAATCATCCGCCGCCCACAAACGATCCACCATATATGACGTCGTGCAAAGACCGTGGCGAGAAAACGCCAAGGAACGAGTCGGAAGAAGGCGACCGCCGGTGACGGTAACTAGCAACATCGTTCGGTCCATCAGATATGTATTAAAATATGAATCGTATTGAAGAAGATTAACAAGATGAAAAGATTGATCTAAGATTGATCTGATTTGAATTGTTATTTGGCATCCACAACTTACTTTTAATTTGATTTTGAATTAAAATATCTATAATACCCTTTACATGTCCTTGCAAAATGACAAATCTACCTTTATTTTTTGCTTTTATTACTAAAACGTTTTTCTCTTAATGACCTTGATCTATTTTAATCAATGGATTAAAATAGGCCTCAAACCCTTAACCTTTCTCTGATCCTCACTATATTTTTTTAGAAAGGGTCCTCACTTGATTTAACTCCTATATATTTATATATATATATATATATATATATATACTAGTTGTATACATATACGATGCAGTGAGATGCAATCACTATCATCGACGCTTGGACACGGTAGATGTTGATACTTGCACAATCAGTGAGCCACATGTGATCGAGACATGGAATTCAATTTTTTTTACTCTAGGTAATGAGAAGAAGATAATCCACAATGGCTATAATTATAACATAACCTTTAAGAAGCTTAGGGGTCATTTACTAAACGATTATTCGGTAAGCGTTTATCAGGTCATTTACCTACCAGATGAACATGACAATGGACCGATAATATTACCTGGCAAGAATGATGATAAACATGGAGTCTTACCCGGTAGGCGCTTACGAGGTAATTTTTTGCATACGATACTGTTTTGATGGACTACAATCTTTCTTGGTAAAGTAAGTTAGAATATTAACTATTACAGATAAGAGCTTACCGGGTAAGTGTTTGAGTAAACGGCCCCTTAGATTATCAAGGCATGAACATAATTGAAAGATGAATCATCTTATTGCCATTTAGTTATGAGACCCTGATGAATTCTTTATGCTTACCCATCAGAGTGGAAGGGGGCAAAAAACACATTTCTACCCAGATTTGCAAATTGAATTTTGTACATAAACCTATAACACACATTACTTAATTAGACGAAATTGGGTGATGGGCAAGGTGATTTAGGATACAGTTTATGTCATGTACATTAGCCATTAAAATAAAGTTGCCAACAAAATAATGTTTCTTTACATAGAGAACCTAGATGCTCATCTAACCAACCATCAGTAGCCTAATTTTAACAGAGGCTTCATCTTTGTGACTTTGTCTGCGGTAATTTTGTCACCAATATTAAGTAAACATGCATTCTACATGCCATGGGGACTTGGTGGATCCATGGCGATGTCCTTGACAATTGTTAGTCCATGTAATTAAGAGTTTTTGTCTAAATACATTATGAGATTAGTATAAAACAATAATCTTCAAGCATATTGCATATATCAAGTTGTTGCAATCATAAATTACGTGTGGAAAAAAGGAAAAAGACCCCTGACCAAATCTAAAGTGTTTGTGTACCATATATAATTGTCAGTTACGTAGTATTACAGATTCGCTACATTATGTCCCAAACTTACCTACTATAAATTATGTTGTCACCCTGTAGAATTCAACCCCTCTGGGACTGTCGTCTCCATTTTCCTTCTTGGGTGCACCGAATTCCATTAATTTTTATTAGGGGTTAATTAATTTGTAACCCCAAAAGTGTTGTCACATTTTCCAAAAGGAGATGTATTCTCGTTTGAACCCTCACCTCTCTCTCTCTCTATATATATATATATATATGGGTAGTTTCATTTGCAGTCCATCACTACAAGAAAACTGGGCATCAGTGACGAAAATTAGCGAGGAAAAAAATCCCTCACTAATTAGCGAGGGACTACTGTAATCCGTCGCTAATTAGCGAGGGATTAGCGAGGGACTACTGTAATCCGTCGCTAATTAGGGAGGGATTGAGTTTTTTTTGTTTTCCCATATATATATATATATATGGGTTATATGTATATATAGCTAATGTATGATATTTGGAAATCGCATATGATATATATATGTGTTATATATATACATGTATGTGTATATATGAATGATATATGAACCACAATACACCATATATATATAGGCAATACACACTTTGCATACAAGTCATACAAGGTGTTGTTGGGTTTTAATCAATTCTATTCGGCTTTAATCGGTTATGTTGGACTTTAAAGCATCTATTGGGCTGTAATTTGTTCTAATGAGCTATAGTCAATTCAATTGTCTTTTAAAGGGTTTTATTGGGCCTTAATGGATCTACCGGGTTTAAAGGGTTCTATTGGGCTTTAAAGGGTTTAATTGGACCTTAATTGATCTATCGGGCTTTAAAGGAGTCTATTGGGCTTTAAAAGGCCCAATAGTTAATTAAGAACCACTGTAACCCATAAAGCATCTATTGGACTTTAATCTATGTGTATAGAAAATGTATATTCTTGATAACGACAATTGAATCTACGTATATATTGTTGTGTCTATGTGTATATGTGTTGTATATAGATTCATATGCATGTATATATGTAAATGTATAGACAATATGTATGTGTTGTTTGGTAACCACATATGATGTGTATAGTTCATTAAGGCCGCTGAGTTTATCAATCCTATTATAGGTTAATACCATTCACTATAGACCACAAAGGCCTAATACTGTTTATTACGAATCACTAAAGCCCATTAAGGTCTAATACAGTTCCATTACCATCCATTTAAATCCATTATGTGTGTGTGTGTGTGTGTGTATATATATAGGGGTAAGTTCAAACGAGAAGCTAAACCTGGTGTGAAAAAGCAAGAAGTGTGATATCATATATGATACAAAAGTTTAATCATATATGATAGGACAGAACAGTTGTTCCACGTTTGGTAAGACAGAACTATATAGAATAGAACATATAACATTGACCAATTTACCCTTGCTAAATTTAAAGAATGAATAAAATATGAAATAGAAGGTTTATTTGATGTTTTAGAAAAGAATTAGATTTTATTTAGAGGTTATATTGGTAAAACGTAAGTCTGTTCCACCTTGTTCCATGGGGTGGGGGTGGAACAGGCCTGTTCCAGTTTGTTACACCTTGTTCCAGTCTGTTCCACATAAAGATCCTGTCAAACGTGGGACAGTGGACTCTGTTCTATTCTGTCATGTCCAGTGTACCAAACGCACCCTAATGGATCTATTGGGCTTTAATCAATTATACTGGGCTTTAATATGTTCATTAGTGTTGATCTAGCGATTCTCTTCAACTGGATTGATCTCAGGGTGGTGATCCACTCTTACCCTTCTTACCATAACTTTTTGTATTTTTCGGTTGATTACCATAACCTCTCTTCTCACCGGAACCAACCCCAACCAGTGTGAGAGCTTACAATCATTAATTGTGTGTATATATATAATTATATATATATATGTGTATAGGATTGAGTTCTGATAAAAATAAGTTAATAAATTACATGAGCAAACAATAAATTACATAAAAAATCGAAAAATAAACAACATTCGAATGAAATAAATTGCATCAAAAAAATTAGTACTTAAGAATTATAAAAAACTTGATTTCCCCTAAAATATTAATACCTATAAATTAAAAAAAAACATTAGAGTTACCTTAAAAAAAAGTTCCCACTTTTTTTCCTAAGAATTCCCCCCTAATTTTTTCCCTAAAAATTCCCCCCTAAATTTTCCCCTCGTTTATACACGTCTTCCCGCCCCCTTTTGGCCCTAAATTCATACGCCTCCCCAAGACCCTCTCATTCTCTCACCCAAAATCTTTAATCTCCCTCATGATGAAACCCTAACCCGTAGCACACTCCCTTCCAAGGCAACATTCGGGAGATGCGTAGTTGAAGTCGAACGAAGAAAGAAGATCTTCGTGGTTGATAGCAATGACCGTGACCCTGTGGTGGAGGCTAAAGACCAGCTGCACAGGATTCTTAACGAGGTATCGTTTGTTTGTATAAATATGGTTAACTGAAATTGAAATTTGTTGTTTCTATAAGATGCAGCTTCTGTTTTTGCTCATTTGGGACGGATCAAAATTATTCATGGCTGCTGGATTTGGTTAAAACTTCATGGTTAGTGTAACACCCCAAAACTCGTTCTAGGGTTTAGTTATTTGAGTTTTACGATTGATTTGTTGAGTTAATCAAGTCTAAACGATGCCCTAACCTTTTGTTCTATGCCTTCGTCAACAACAGATGAGTTCCAAAATATAGAGATGTAAGTTGACCTAGATGATTTTTTCATCCCTCCATGAATTTGTTTACTGTTTGTTTTGTTACGGTTTGCGCCTTCAAGTCTTGGTTACTGTGACGTGGCTGCTGGATTCGGTACAAGCTCCCTATTCTCAACTTATCAATGTGAGTTATACAGTCTTTCAGATCAGTTTTAATTAATTTCCAACTTTATATTTACATGGGTTTTGCTTAAAGATTTAATGGAAATTGGACTATACATTGAAATTGATATCATATTATTGATGTAGAACAATGTTGTGTTGAATAAGTAGAGTAATGGCCTGTTTGTTAGCAGCTTAATGAGCTTAATGGGACACATAGCTTATTCAGTCAGCTATACATGATTGTTTGGTAGTGGCTTAATGATATAGAAAGTGACTTATTTATTAAGGTTTTAGGAGGGAGCTTTATGCAGAAAATCAAGTTTTGTCCAAACCAGTCTCTCCAATTAAAAAAAATGGTCCTTCCATCTAAGAAAACACCCTCCCAAACAAAAACCTTTCAGGACTTAATTGAAAACCAATCAAACATCCCTTAAATGTGCTTCTTCTTAATATGTTTGTGGGTTGTGTCGATGTCCCACCATTTAAATTGAGTGAAGTTCAAGCCAATTTCCAGGTACTGTGGTCACCACAAAAGAATGATTATTTTGAACTTTTTTGTGCATTCTACTCCAGTGCAGAACCATCTTATCTGCTACTTCTCTCTTTTGTTGGTCATTCTTTTTGTGTCTCTTCCTATGTGTATATAACTAATATTAATTTATAAAACCTTGGTTGGAGTATACAGGTCATGGTGCATAGCATAAATTTTGTTCAAGATTCTCAATCTAAGAAAATATCTACCATTTTAGGTCATGCATCTTGTTTGGCCCCGTAGAGCATAATCAATGTTTAAGTAAACCAAGTAGCACTAGGGCATGAAAGCAATTGTAACAAATTTGAACAAATTCTGCCAATTTTTTTTAATAAAAGACCACGCTAATAGAAGTACAATATTGTTTACTAGTGATTAGTAGTTGCTCCTTATGTTGGTTGCAGTGTTCATTTGGTTGAACTGAAAGGTACGGGTGAACTTTTCGCAATGAAGGCGATGGATAAAGCAGTAATGTTGAACCGCAACAAGGTATGATCATCAAAGACTACTCCAATATAACATGTAATTTGGTAGTGTTATGTAAGTGTAGTGCTCTAGAATTACAAAAATGTAGAGTATGAAACTTGATTTTGTTCATGTATATTGCAGGTTTATCGAGCTTGCATTGAAAGGGAGGTAATTGCACTACTGGATCACCCTTTCCTCCCCACACTTTACACATCTTTTCAGGTCAAATCTCCCTCTTTTTTCATTGCTTCCAGTGCTTCATATACAACAGACACGAATACATGTTACTTTATATATGTATCTACTATTATTTACTACCAACATGACTTCATACTTACTCTGCATATGCACTGATCTATAACTTTAGGATCAATTGATTGGTGAAAGGTATCCCCATGGTAATGTCCATTTCTTTTCTTTGACAGTTTTGCTAATACTCCTTTAGTTCCATAGAAGGTGTCCACTTTCGAAATAATTTACTAAATTTCCATTTGAGGTTTGATCTCTCAGTAATGAATGATGGTGTGGTTTGCTCTCACACTTTGAGTCATCTTACATTTATGCATTGGGTTATGGTGTTGGAGCTCTACTTGAGAGTGGAATGTATGGATTTACATCTTCTGTATGTATCTTTTTATGAGTTACTTCAATTGCTTTCAGGTCTGTAGATATTTATGCATCACAGGGGCATACTGTTGCTGAAGTTTGTTTGTTTTGGGATAAAATTGAAATTTGTTTAGTTTGTTTTGGATTTACATCTTCTGTATATATCTTTTGTTTAGTTTGTTTTGGATTTGCAAAAGGAGCGGAAGGATCGCTATGTGGTCCAGCTAGAGACTGACAAAAGAGAAGGGAAGACCTAGAGGCCGAACAAGCCAATCAAGTTGCCCAGTTCGCCGTGCAGGTTGCGTTATCGGAGCATTTTGCTTCTTTCATGCGGCAACAAGGATACACTTTCCCCCTTCTCGGACCTCCTGCTAGTTAGATTGTTTTTTCATTTTAAGGCCTTTTGTTAAATTTTATGAATTTGGAATCTACGCCTTTATGAATTTGGTATTTTAAATTTTATGAATTTGGTTATTTTTAGTTTGTTGGAGAATTTCGATTTGTTATTTTCAATTTATGGGCAGGTTTCGTATTATAAAATACAGGAAATATAGATTTTTTTTAAATAACTAAAAATCAGCGAGGGATTAGCGACGGATTTCCATCGCTAAAAAGTAATTAGAATCCTCGCAAATCCGTCGCTAATCTATTCCCTCACTAATCCGTCGCTAATAAGAACCCTCACTAATTCGTCACTAATATTAATCTGTCGCTAATACAGGCCCTCGCTAATCCGTCGCTGATTATAATCCCTCGCTAATCCCTCGCTGATTATAATCCCTCGCTGATTATAATCCCTCCCTAATCCGTCGCTGATGTTCGTCGCTGATCCGTCGCTGATAGCATCAGCCATGCCCGTTTGACTGGCCGACCATCAGTGACGGATTAGCGACGAATTAGAGCTTTAGCGAGGGATTAGCAAGGGATTTCATAGTGCATCATAATTTAGCTTTAGCGAGGGATTAGCGACGATACTGGTTGTTTTATAGTGCATCATAATTTTGCGAACAGTGTAAACTATCGATTTCATTGGTTAAGTTAATGAAATTGGTTCATCAAGTTGTCTAGTGTGATGAATATGTTTTATATAATTCTTTTCATGATAAAATTGTTTCATATGGAAAGTTTCATCACACTGAGAATTGAGAAAATACATGAAACAATTTCATCAGAAAGAAAAAACTACATAAAAAATAATATATAAAACAATTTCACCAACAAAATAATTATATGACACAATTCATCAAATTTAATAACTTCATGGACCAATTTTATCAAGTTAACCAATGAAATCGACGGTTTGCAAAATATGGTGGTTTGTATTTGATCTCTCCTCTCTCTCTCTCTCTCTCTATCTCTCTCACTCTTTCTCTCTCTCTCTCTCTCACTCTTTCTCTCTCTCTCTCTCTCTATATATATATATATATATATATATTGAGAGAGAGAGAGGTGGGTTCCACCGAGAACGCTAACTATTTAAGAAAACACGAGAACAATCGTTAATGTACAAAATAATACATGATCCACGTATAAAATCATATATGATTCATGCGACTTTGCCTCGCGGCCAAAGTCGTCTGTGTCCAGTTCTTTGTTGTTAATGTAAAACCACATGTGATTTTGCACACGATTTGTTGTTTTAGTGATTTCTTAAATAGTTAGTGTTCTCGTTTGAATCTTCTTCTCTCTCTATATATATATAGGACGATAATCAAATGAGAACCACAACTATGTCACTACAAAATAAATAACTTTTACCCACAATTTGTTTTACCCACGGAAATTTCCGTTTTCTGTGATTACCCAGGCATCACCCAGAAAAGCCCAATGGTTTTGTAGAATCCAATGTTTTTCGAGAAAATATACCCATGGATCACCCAGAGAATCCCTGGGTAATCTGTCACTGATTTACATTACCCACACAAAATCTACCCACCAACTTTTCTGACGGTTTTGTGATGAATCACCCTTTAGCGACATATTTCTTAGGTAAAAGTCTTTCGTTTAGTAGTGTCTTATCCGTGAGAACCGATATAAAAATATTTTTTACATGATTTTTTTCATCAAAACCTATGATTTAAGATATTGTTTCACATATGTTTTTGTTCACCTTGTGAAAAGATCACACGTGAAAAAAATGCTTCACCTAGTGAAATGAAAATACACGTAAAAAAAATTCACGTGGTGAAACAAATACGTGTTAAACTAACATATTATGAAACAGATATAGAGGGAGATTATATTGTTAACTCCTCAAATGGTATTAACTTTACAAACTCCTATTGACCGATAGGAGTTCATTTTCAATCTTGGTTGGTATCAACCTATTCAATAAATGTGCAAGAATATAATTGGTATTTCATGAAATGTTTTTTTTTTTGGTAGACTTAGGTGTGGTGCTGAAGTCTGATTTCACTGCTGATTTTTAAGTGGAGGTGCTGACGTCTGAAATCTGAATAAAAAAAACTGTTTGTTTTTGTAAGCTGAAAACGTCTGAATATGTATTATTGTCTATTTTGACTTATTGGGCTTAATAACTATCTGGATTGTTGTAAGTTTGTGATCCTCATTGGTCTCTAACTCCAATAGAGATATGAAATTCAAGCATAAACATAATACAATAAAAAATTATCACACTTTATTTGTGGTCTATAGCCCATTGTCTATGTAGTTAACTATACATTACCACAATTCATTTGTATCATCCAAGTTTTCCAATAAATTCACATAATACTAAAATCAAAAGCAATGGGATTCTTACCAAACTCACTAAACATGAACAAATTTTTGCTTATTTCTATACCATAAACCTTTATGTAAATAACATATGTGAATGAAGATAATTGTAATAGTTTACAAATAGGGATGCCACAAACTAATTTTCACTTCAAAGGTACTTGGTGCCACCAATAATGATTTCAGTTTATGCAACATTGGGCATTTAGGTCCAATGTTAGAAGAAATTTGATAGGTTTCATCTGTATGGTGTGGCATCTCTCCCTAACAACGCCTTTTCTTTTCCGTTAATCTCTCCCCAACGATGACCTTGCATCACCGAGACTTCGACGCCCCTCACCAAATCTTCAACACCCCTGCATCACCGAGAACGGAAACAATCTCTGTCGAACCAGAAAGCATATTGGAAACCAAAAATCGACATACCGGTTTGCACTACGAACAGAAAATCGAACAATTTGCAGATGTAAATGGAGAAAATAACGAGCAAGATCTCGACATACCAGTTTGGAGATGGAGATCGAACGATTTGCAGACTAAACCGAAGATCGATAGAGCATATTTGCTTCTCGATTTTGAGTCGCACCTTGGAGAGAAGGATGCGGCTGTAGTAAGTGATAAGTGAAAAAACGTAATTAGGGTATTTCGGTCAGTGGAAAAAAAGGTGATAAGTGGATCTGAATTTGTGGAAAAAACAAACAGTCTTATTTTCAATATGTTTGACCGAAAAAGTGAAAGTGGCAAATAAGTCCTGAAAACTAAAAAATAAATAAACCCTTATTAATTACGAGTTACAAAATAAACATTAATTAGGAGTTAACAAAATTGATGTAGCTCAACTTAGTTTTTCAAAAATAATAATTAGGTGTGTTGATTTTTCATACGTGCTCAACATTCTTTTTATGAAAAATGGATTTTCGATGTTATCAAAACTACATTCAACCCGTTTTCCCAATTCTCTGTCATATTTGGTTTCATGAACAAGTATTAACTATTATTAGTAGTGTGACTTGAAGAAATATGAACAATAATCTAAGTGATTAATCTTTCGTAGGGTTTCTATGAGTTCATTAATTCACAAAACGACTATGTTAGGTACATCGGGGTTGTGATAAGTTGTTTCATAATTGTTCAATGAACAACCGATGAACAATTATGAAACCAAGTTTGTGTACTTTTTTCATGAATATGTTCATCAGTTCAATGTACCAACCAAGTACATGAACATATATGAAACAGTGTTTGTCGATTTCGAATGTTTAAGGAGTATGACAAGGGGGTTACAAAAGGTATAGGTAATTGATTTTACTCAAAAGCCCATAGACACCCATGTTCATTTCATTTATTACTCATACATCACATTTTGTAATTAAAATTTTAGATGTATTCATCTCAACCATTCATTTTAAGATCAACGGTTGATAATTGGGTTAATAAAAATAGTACTAATATTTGGGTTAACAAAATAACCCAACCCAACCCAAAAAATATATGTGAAACAGTATCTTAAATTCTAGCATGTGATGAAAATATATCATATAAAGTATATTTTTATATCGTTTCTTACAGGTTTGTAATATATTTGTAGTTCTCAATTTATTTAACCCCTATATATACAATTATACACTAATAGAATCAATCATATTACCGACGGCACAAACAGTTGGTAAACCGTCGGAAAGAGTCTTTATATCGACAGGTTTCTGACGATAAATGACTGTGGGTAAAAACTTTTTTTTGAAGGAAAACTTCCGGCAATATTATAAAAACAGGAAAAAGGAGGGGGGCATTACAACCTCACCTAACAAACAAAGCCAAGAACAGGCCCTAAGGCAAGCCAAACCAAACTCGGGAACATCCATCCAAACGGAAAAAAAAACAATCAAAAGGCCACACACGGCCAGAGCGACAAACCAACAAACAAACACCAAGCTAACAAAACGAGAGTTAACTATCATGACTACCAAGTTGACTCTTCTTCCTATTTTTCCAAGCCATACGCAACAACACCACATCACGAATTTATTTGACAATCTGTGCGTTTTTTGTTATCTGCTCGATCAGTTCAGACTCATATTCAGAGGTTTTCAGAGGTTTATTATTGAAGAAAAAGTGTTAGGATTTGGACTTCGAATCTGTCTGCACAAGTTTTTCTCAGAAATTTTGGTGTTAAGAGGATTTTTGAAGATTTTGATCGTATCTCGCTAGATCTGGACTTTTCGCAACATTCATCATCATTTTTCGCAACCTTCTGACCCGAAAAGCCATACTTCTCGCAACCCTCTGACCCGAAAAGCCAAACTTTTCGCAACCTTCTTTTGCGAAAAGTGATCTTTCAGATTCCCTTTTTTTTGTTCAAGTCTACTTTTCGCAACCCTTGCTTGCGAAATTCTCACTTTGCGCATCTGTTGCTTGCGAAATACTCATATTGCGCTTCTTTGAGTTGCGAAATTATGACTTAGAATTTTTTTTGTGATTTGCTAATTGTTAGGAGTATTAAAAAAAGAGTATTTTGAGAAAAAAATTTATAATAAATTTTTTCTATAGTGTATTTCATACATTTTAAGAGTTTTATTTCATACATTTTAAGAGTTTTTCAAGAAAAAGTTTTAAATAATTTTTTTTCTGATTGTCAAGCGAACATGAACCGACTTCCAGTGCTGATCAAAGAATCTGATTTTGAACGATGGAGTGTTTCGTTCATCGACTTTATTGCGAGTAGCGAAAATGGAGAGAATATGATAAAATCTTTCTCCGAAGGTCCAATGATCAGATATAAAATGGAGAATGATTTTACAGAAGAAGAGAATAAAAGAATGAAAGCCGACAAAGAAGCTTCATCCAACTTGATCTTCGCACTTTACAAACTTTCGCAACACATCTTCAAACGCGTTGAATGTTTCAAAAATAACCCAATGCAGATGTGGAACGAATTATCAAAGTTAATGCTTGGATCTGAAGTTGCGTTTAAGAGAAAGGAAGAAGAAAAGAAAGCTGAAAAAGAGGATGCGAAACAGGACTCATCAAATGCTGAAATTGAAGAACTTAAGGAAAAGGTTATAGAGCTTACAAAGAGACTTTCTGACACGGAAAAGTTGCTAAAAGAGGAAAGAGCGAATCGTACAAATGACAAAATGTGCTATGAAAAGCAAATTTTGTCTCTTTCACAGAAAGTTTCTGAAATTGAAAAGAATGAGAAGACGGAGAAGAAAGGAAATGAAGAAAAGAAAGCCCTTGAACTCAAATGCATAAAACTTTCTAAACAAAACTTAGATTTTGAGAAAGTTTTATTTCTTGAAAAAGAAAAACTAGAAAAGGAAAGGGTTGAATTTGAAGATAAAAGGAAAGAGTTTGAAGCAAAGAATGTGACATTGTCAGAGAAAATATCTGAGCTTCAAAAGGAATTCGATTTAGAAGGACATGAGTTAGAAAAGAGGAAGAAAGCTGATTTTCAAGCTAAAAGCATTAAAGACGAATTCTCTGTTGAAAGGAAGATATTTCAGCAAGAAATACGAAAGCTCACAAATAATTTGGCCGTGTTATCGACTGATATTATGAAAGAGAAGAGGGTTAATTGTGATATTCAGAAGAAGCTTGATTTGATGACCAAGAAACGGAATGACTTATCAAACAAAGTGAAGTCACTCAACAAATCCAAAAGCTATTCAGAAAGTCCGATTCGACCGTCTAATCTTTTCTATGATCATTCAGTGGATAATTCTTCCAAGTATAAGTATGCTGATCTTCCTTCATACAAGAAAGTCAACATGCAATGGAGAGTTAAAGGTACGTTTCCTGAAAAAGATGTACCAAAATCATCTGTTCCCAACAAGAACACTAACCTGAAAGGTAAATCTTTTGCTAAACCTGATTCAATATATTCCGCAAATAATTTAATCAGGTTTGCACAAAAGAATTTTTGTTGTTCTTATTGTGGTACTAATGATTTTATTAAAAATGATAATATTCAATATTGGTATGGTACTTATCATTTTCCTTCCTATAGAGCTCCGCTTAACAAGCCAGGACCCAAGACACGTTGGGTACCAAAATCTACTTAATCTGTTTTTGCAGATTTAGAAGCAAAGCGTCGAACTCTCGGAAGAAGATTATTTGTGCCATTAAGGGGGAGATTGTTAGGACAAATATGTCTTCAAGATTTAATATAGAAAGTCAAAGTTAGCTTAATGCCTTGTTAGTCTTAGGTATATAAGCATGTGGCTAGAGTAATCTTGTAACACTCGAGAGAACCATTTCATAAGCTTTTGGTCATAACTCATATCTTGTAAAAACATAGAGAGCTGACATAATAAGAATATATTTTCTCTCTCTACTCTCTCTCTAGAATTTCTCTCTAATCTTGATAGATCTTGGATTAACAATGGCCCCAAGAGCAAGCTTCTGCAACGTCGAGGACGGACCCCTAGCCTCATAGAAAGTCTGAAGAATATAATCCCAAACCTCAACATATCCAAACAGCGCCACTTCCCTTTTTATCGATATCCACACTTCCAAAGAAAAATGGCATCCAAAGAAGAGATGGTAATGAGAGTCCGGATATAGGTTGCATAAAGGACATAACATATCCGGGGGGTCATGTTTCCAAAGACCAATACGATCCTGAGTTGGTAGTCTTTTATGACACGCCATCCAAAGACAAAACGCGTGCTTGGGAATACAACATTTTAACCACACATATTTAGACCATGTAGTCAAAGGATGATCCCCGTCCATACTTCTCCAAGCTTCTTTTACCGAAAAATTCATAGGCTGTTGGTTTACTCCAATCCACCATAACGTATCATGCACATCATTTTCCAAAATCGACAAGGAATGATGTATAAAAGGTTCGGTTCACTTTGGACCCAAGTATTCGGCCAAATCCCATTACAATAATCGACCACATCACGAGTCGTAGACAATTGGTCAAAGCCACAAGCATGAAATCGACGATACGATATAAGGAGCGATAAAGGACCACACCTCACCAAGTTGTCATCCCATGCATTAGTCTCTAACCCATTACCAAGTCGAGTAAACACAAACTGTTGAATTTGAGGCCGCAAGTCTAGCAGTTTCCGGAAGAGCCAAGACCAACGAGGCTTCGGTCTAAGGGTAAAAAAAGATCGATCTTGAATGCAATTCAACCAAATCCATCGCACCCATAGAGTGGGACATTTTTTTAAGAACATCCCAATTTTGTTTTGCCACAAGTGCCCTATTCCACGTATCAAGCTTTTTAAAGCCAAGACCACCATAGTCAATCGGCTTGCAAACCGTGACCCATGAAATACGACATTTACCTCTCACGTCCTCACCTTGAGCCCAAAGAAACTTCCGAAAGGAAGCTTCCAACTCATGCATGACCCCTGAAGGTAAAATGAAAGCGGGCATCCAATAAAGTTGCATGGATTGCAAGACAGAAACAATTAATTGTTTCCTACCACCATACGATAAGAATTTAGATTTCCAGTTGTGAATCTGTTGATTTACCTTATCCACTAAAGTGCCATAATCCGACACCTTTAATCTAATGGGAGAGAGAGGCACACCAAGGTATCTACTAGGAAACGTACATGCATGGAAAGGGAGGGTATTTAGAATTGCCGCTTTAACATCCTCCGGGACGTTTCCAAAAAATACTTCACTTTTCTCAAGACTTGGAGCAAGCCCCGAGCGAGTCTTGAACAAATCCAACGCCCGCTTTAGCACCTCAACCGAAGCTACATCCCCACGAGTGAAGACATAAAGATCGTCCGCAAAGCACAAATGAGTAAGTTCTAACTCATGACACCCATGATGGTATCCAAAAAGATGATGCCTCCGCAATACAATGCTTAAGCATCATATCAAAACCCTCCATAACGATAGTAAAGAGATTAGGTGATATCGGATCACCTTGACGAATTCCCCGCTCACCCTTAAAAAACCGACCGTACTGCCATTCAGCGCAATGGAGAAAGAAAGGGCATAAAGCATCTCCCGAATCCATTTAATAAAAACCGGGTGGAAGCCAAAGCCATGAAGCATGTTAAGAATATACTTCCAATCCACAGTATCATAAGCCTTACGAATATCAATCTTGAAAGAACATCGGGGTGGCCGTGTCCCTGTTGATATCCTGACACCAACTCATGGGCGATCATAATATTATCTGAGATTCTTCGTCCTGGGATGAAGGCCGATTGCGTAGAACTCACAAGTTGATTAAGATACGGCTTCATACGATCCGAGATTATTTTTGAGATACACTTATACAAAACCGAGCAACAAGAGATAGGTCGAAAGTTAGAAACTCTCGTGGCATTTGGAACCTTTGGAATTAAACACAAGAGGGTATGGTTCAACTCTTTCGCCAATCTTCCCGAATAGAAGAAATTGTGGATTGCTATTTGGACGTCATTCTCTATCAAGCTCCACGTAGCTTTAATAAACCTCGACGAAAAGCCATCCGATCCCGGAGCCTTATCATTACCAATCTGGAAAATGGAAGCTCGAATTTCCTCATTTGTAATAGGTCGAATGATGTCAATGGCCTCCGTAATGGATAACGAGTTAGTAAATAACTCGGAAGGAATGAGCGGGTTTACTTGCGGATCAGTCGTTCCCAGGAACGATTTGAAGTGATCAATAAGAACATGATCGACATCATCACCATATAAGAAGTTTCCATTCCCATCACAAATCGAATGGACAAACTTGTGGTTCCTTTTTTCTTTGACAACGTTATGGAAATATTTTGTATTGCCATCTCCTTCCGCAAGCCATTTAACTTTGGCTCTTTGTCAAAAGTACACTTGTTCATCTAACCTTCCTTGTTAGTAAGCAATTAAAATATTAGCCATGTCTTCTACAAGTTCACCGTTACTCGGATCGAGATCACATGCAAGTTGGACCGAATCTAATTCAACCTTCAAGGGATTAGCTCTTTTCGACACCTCACCATACGCCCCTTGGAGGCTCCTTAAAGGAGCTTTTAACATTTTAAGCCGACAAAGAATCATATGCATGAATGAACCATAGACCGGTTGGTTCCATGCATTCGCTACCACCTGCATAAATTGTGGGTGATCAACCAGAAAGTTTTTAAATTTGAACCCACGTATCTTCATTCGACTACCACCTTTAAACATAAGGAGCCCCGGGGCATGATCCGAAATACCACGAGGAAGGAAGTGAGCAGAAGCATCCAAAAAACGGCTTAAAAATTCTGTGTTGGTCAAAATTCGGTCTAGCTTTCGAGAAATACCCCCATCTCCTCTTGTCTTTTGACTCCAAGTGTACTGAATCCCTGTATATCTGACATCAAAAACTTATATGTCTTCCACATAAAGAAAGAAATCCTCCATGTCCCCATTTTTCCTCGACGACCCACCAAACCCATCATATAGGAATAACATAGAATTGAAGTCCCCCATGAGGATCCAAGGCTTAGACCCCATAAGGACCTTCAATCTACCTAAACCCGACCAAAGCTCCCTTCTAGCCATCCCAACATTCGAGCCGTAAACAATCGTGAGGAAGATAGGATCATTGTCTCCACAGATGCGTACCATGCAACGTAAATATTGAGTATGTCCCTCTACCACCATGACGTCCAACTCTCGTACATCCCATGCCAAAACAATACGAGTACCCCGCTCCGAGAACGCATTACTGGACACCCGATTCCACTGTCCAAAAACATAGTTGCAAACCAAGTCCAACGATTCCCTATGCACGTGAGTTTCAATAATAGCACATAACGAAACACCATGCAACCGAATAAATTTTTTCACATCATTTTGTTTGATTCGGGAGTTAAGACCCCGAATATTCCAACATGCATACTTCATCTTGGCCATATTAAACATGACTAACCTTTTGGCCGTTTGCTCCATCCTCCATTGCCTCACGGTTCACCTGAGCAATGTGGTGCTCGTCCAAACCTTCTCCGTTTCGTTCCCATCCATTCCCATCACCACCCGCCAGAATGTTAAACTTATTTGAAGTTTTAAGGAAAGCTCGAAGTGGTTTATTCATCGTGCGCAAAGACTTGGCTACCACAGCAGTCGTGGGTGCTTGCTCCCACACCGGTGTGCTCAAGTGTAACGTAGGGGTAGGTGCACCGTTTCCCCACTTTCCATGCACACCGTATGCTCATCGTTCCTCTTGGAATCTTTTCCACTCTTTCTCGTGTTAACTTCCATCTTACCAACGTCATTCCCTACATTCAAATGCTCCCATGTAGCTCCCACTTCCTGTTAGATTTTAGCGTGATCAACCGTTCGCATGGGAGGATTTTGTTGGGTCGGTTGCATGGCATGGTCCTTATCATTATTCTGCATGGAGATCTCGACCGAAGCATTCCCCTACTTTCCTCCTTGTTTCTCTATTGCATGCTGATGAGTCTTGGGTCTCCAGTGCTTACGTTCCACCTTTGTAAAACCATCTGCATCCATTTTCGATTTCTTTTCCTTTACCACATGGAACACAACAACTTTTGGGCATGAATGAAAGCTTGTGTCCAAAGACTAAGCAGTGGGAACATTGAATTGGTTCCGAAAGGTATTCCACAAAGATCTTCACTTTCGCCTCTTCACCCCCATCAAGGCTAGGCACAACAACCTCCAATTCCATTTCAGATCTCCCACCGCCAATGTCTCCACCAAGACCTTTGCAATTCCCGGTCTACCCCAAGCTTTCTCACACATGGAAGAGGTGCAGGAGTCCATTTGTGTAACACCTCGAAAATTCCATTATTTTTGTACTTTAGTTTTGAATAAATGTTTAAAATAATGGGAAAATAATTATTTTAAACGAAATGTCGAGAAGGGGTAAAAATGGTAATTAACCTAAAGTTTAAGTAATTTGTGAAACTTAAACTTAAGGGTTGATTGGGTCATTTGTTGATAGTTGATTTTGAGTATAAGTCTAAGTCGGCTAAAAATTGAGAAAATATCTCAATTAAGTTCCTGAAGTCGATTTTATCAACAGAGAGAGAGAGATATCCAGAATCTTGATTTTGCTACGATAAGGAATTGAATCATGATTTTCAATTCAATCTTTTAGAAATCAATGAGCAGTTAAGATGATTTTGATTTGGTATTGGGTAGTTGAAGGATTGAAGGTTAATCACTTTGAACTGCAGTCTGTGTTCGAGTTCTAATCCCAGGTGAGTTCATCCTTTAAATTTTTTCTTAATAAGAATTGATAAGTTGAACTGAATGAGTTTTACGAAGGTAACGATATTGGTATAAATGAATACAAGTCGATTATTAGAGTACTGAATGAATAATGGTGAAACTGGGCAAAATTGGTGAAATCCGGATGGTACCGGATTCCGGATGTAGTCCGGATTGATACCGGATTGTTGCTACCGGATTCCGGATAAGATCCGATGTTGTATCGGATTCTGGATAGGTCCGGAATTGAGGTTCCAGAATTGGGTTTTCTCGGATCCGTTTACCGGATATAGGATCCGTTTACCGGATGGTTCCGGACTTTTAGTCTGGAATACTTTTCCGGAGGAGTTTTTAGGATATTTCCGGATATTGAGAATAGGAATATGAAATGTTTTGTGCATTCGAGTAAATATGCACGTATTCTAGTAAGTGTAATGGATCCATAGGCACCGACCTTAATTGAACGTGGAATAGGCATAAAGTAAATTGTAATTCCCGTTGACCTGAAATGAGGAATAGACATAAAGTAAATTGTAATTCCCATTTCGTATGTTGATGAGAAATGAGGAATAGGCATAAAGTAAATTGTAATTCCCATTTCGTATTGTGATAATAAATGTGGAATAGGCATAAAATAACTTGTAGTTCCCGTTGATGTGAAATGAGGAATAGGCATAAAGTAACTTGTAATTCCCATTTCATAGTGTGATGTGAAATCTTGGAATAGGCGATAGTTAATCATAATTCTTGATTTCTATGGAAAGGTAAGAGATAGGCATAAAGTAAATTGTAATCTCTACTTCCACTCCAAGAAATAGGCATAAAGTAAATTGTAATTTCTTGGACATGAGCAATGATCTAGAATCTGTGATGATTCGTAGTAGGCTCTCGAACATGATGATATGACTTACTGAGTGTTAGTCATATTCATGGAATCGAGTATGTTCCCGTCATCGCAAGATGTGTATGTGTACGGTAAGAATGGTGGTAAACCAGGTTTGTTTATATGCTTTGTTTACATTGGTTTCCAAAGCTTATAACGTTCTAATTTGAAAATGGATGTTCTCACTAGGCGTAAGCCTACTCGTTTCAAATTAAGTTTTCTTACCAGGTTCTAACTCGGGAAAGGATAAGCTGGGATGAGCGTCGAGAGGTTCCTGAGTTATGCTTTTTGAATACCCCGGGTAAGTCCGTTAGTTAAATTCCCTTTTTTCCGTTAAATAAAGGTAAATTTAAAGTTAGATGTTTAGGGTATGTTTGGAATAATTATAAGTTTAGGGGTGTTTGGGTTATATGTGAGAAGTTCAAGGTTCAAATGGTAAGATTTGGATTGATATTACCTCATCAACCTTAGATGTTATTCAGATACCTAATATTAGAAAGAGTGAGAGTTGTGCGAGAGTTTGGAGGCGAAGAAAGCGAAAGAAGAAAGTTACGGTCTGAGCATCAATCGACTGGGTTGAATTCGATTTTGAGGTAAGCTCTTTGGTCTTTTATGTTAGTAATCATCTTTAGACAGTTTCAATCGGATTAGAATGGTTAGATTGAAGTTATATAGGTTTAATTTGAACCTGGGTAAAATTGGAACCGACTGTGTTCTTAGAACTCCCGGTGAAAACCCGGTATATTCGACTCCCGGTGAAGTCCCGGTAGTGTGGACTTCCGGTGAAGTCCCGGTAGTGTGGACTCCCGGTATAGCAGACTTCCGGTAGTGTGGACTCTCGGTATAGCAGACTTCCGGTAGTGTGGACTCTCGGTATAGCAGACTTCCGGTAGTGTGGACTCCCGGTATAGGAACTCCCGGTAGTATAAAACTCCCGGTACTGTATAAATCCCGATACCCTGTGTAGTCCCGGTAGTGAGTTAAATACCAGTGTGAAATGGGACAGTTGAGGATGGGAAATTGTTAGGCTTTATGTATTTGGTTAGTAAAACGATGTGTGTATCTTAACTTATTTCAGATTCGGTGGAGTCGTGATAAGAGATAGGAGCGTTTTGAAAGAAGCTTGCGAACGTGTGTAATAACCAAAACAGGTGAGTTTTATCGTGAAATTTTTTTTACGGGAATACGTATATGTGTGGAATTGGGAATGGAATTGTTGATAATTATGTGTTGTATGTAAATTATAATATAGAAGGTATTATATTTACATGAGTATTATAAATGTGTTATAATACGTAGGTCGGGTTTAAGACCGGTGTGTTTGGCTATAGAATCTGTATAGCGTTGTTTGGCTGTAGATGTTGTACAACGTTGTATTTTATTAGTTGGCTTGCTACCACTAATATGGCCAGGAGGAAATGAGAAGGGAAGGTACATGATATGTGAGTTTAATTGGATTTATGTAATTATGTGGCGTGAGTTATTTGAATAAAGTTTATATAAATGGTTTGTAAACTAACAGGGGTTTCTCACTTAGACTATCAGGTCTAACCCTCATTTTGTTTTAAAAATATGTATTCCAGGTGGTGAATCGCGTAAGAGCAAGTAACTAGAGTAACCGATGGTCGACTTTTGTGAAGGACTTTAATATGAAGATTTTAGCTCGTTAGCAGTTGTATCACCATATTAAACGTTATGCATGTATTTAGCACAAAGTTGTAGTAGAATGTTTTCTTCTTTTTGTAAAAGACTTTGGGACCGAATTTATATATGATGTTCTGTTTGTTATATCAATATTATGTTATGCTATGTGATTGGTTGTACATATGGGATATGGGATGTTACAAATGGTATCAGAGCCTTAGTTTAAGGGATTTAGGTATTAGTATCTATACCTAGACTTAAACTGCATGTGATGTAGGATGTCCCTATTATTGTAGAACCTCAGGATACTATGTATAAAAGGTAGAAGGAACATCATGTAAGGTAATTTCATACTACACCTGGCCAGTGTAATTGTGATCTTACAGGTACATGTCTGAACTGGAATACCTTGTTATATGGGGTATATGCTTATGTGTATATTAACCCTGTTTAAATCCACAGAATGGCCAGCGGTACAAGAAAATCGAATCGAGGAGGAGGGAGAAATCCACATAGAACTAATCCGTCAGTAGGAACCGGGGATAGGGGAGGCAGAACAGGGGGCAGAGTCGGGGGTAGAACTGGAGGTAGAGCTGGAGGTAGAGCTGGAGGTCGAGCCGGAGGCAGAACCCAACAAAATAGTACGGATTTCATTACCAGGGCTGATCTAATGGCAGAAATGGGAAGATTACAAGACAATATTCAAGCTATGTTCAATCAAACTCATAATACCGAAACAGAAGGACCAGACCCTACTCATGAGAAGGAGATGCCAATTACCCCTACGGTCTTACCGGTAATGAGAAAATGTGATTACAAAATGTTTCTTAGTTGCAAACCTTCTACGTACTCAGGGGATCGGGATCCAGTAAAAGCAATGAGATGGATGAAGGAAATTGAAGCCATTTTCAAAACAAGCAAGTGTGCGGATGAAGATAGAGTATTGTACGGGGCAGCTATGCTAAAAGGAGATGCATTGTATTGGTGAGAATCCTTTATTCATTCTAAAGGATCTGACGTTTATTCTACCCTCTCATGGGAAGAATTTGTGGTAGCCTACAGGGAACAATTTTGTCCCCAAGCAGCCGTTAAACAATTGGAAAGAGAATTCATGAATTTACAACAAGGAAACTTATCCGTTCGAGACTATACCGCTAGCTTTTTGGAAAAGTCTCGATTTGCAGAATATTATGTTGCTACGGAGGCAATGAAGACAGAAAGGTTTATCTTTGGGTTGAACTCAGAAGTCAGAAGGTTAGTGACTGCAAAAGGACCCGATACCTTCTCGGCTGTAGTTAATGCCGCGGAGAATGTGGAACGAGATATTAGAAGAGATGCTGGGGATAAGAGTATCGGAAAGAGAAAGTGGGAAGGACCACAATACGATCCGAAGAAGTCCCGATTTCAGAGGTATGATAACCGCCCGCCTTTTCGACCAGCGGAAAGACCATGTCCGAAGTGCAACCGTGTCCATCAAGGGAATTGCCAAAGTGATTTACGAGCATGTTATAAGTGTGGAAAGACTGGACACGTTATCAAGGATTGTAGGGTAACGCGGTTATGTTTCTTATGCAATTCTCCGGATCATCTTCAATCAAACTGTCCACGAGGGAGGATACAGCAGGGTGGGTCATCAGGCAGGCCAGCGATTGTTAAACCAATAGTACCAAGGCTGGAACCGCCAGTAACCAGGGGTCGCGCATTTCAGATGACTGAGAAAGAAGCGGAGGAAACTCCGGATGTGGTCACAGGTACATTTTTGATAAACTCTACGCGTGCTAAGGTGTTATTTGATTCCGGTGCAAACCGATCGTTTGTGTCTCCTACATTTGCTGCTTGTCTGTGTTTGAAACCTAAAATGTTAGAAAATGCTCTATTAGTAGATACTGCCAATGACAACCAAGTGTCGGTTAGTGAAGTATTTGATGGTTGTGTGATTAATATAGAGGGGTGTGGAGTGCCTATACAATTGTTTCCTATAACTTTAATAGAGTTTGATGTAGTAGTGGGAATGGACTGGTTAGCCGAGAATCAGGCTAATATAGTGTGTGATAAGAAGATAATAAATGTTGTATTGCCTGAGAGGGGACCAGTAGTGATTTATGGTGATCACAGAAATCATCAGTCTTGTCTTATATCAATACTAAAAGCACGTAGGTGTGTTAATAAGGGTTGTTAGAGTTACTTGGCCTACGTGATAGATATTAAGCCGGAAAAGAATAGGATGGAAGATATTCCTATCATTAGTGAATTCCCTGAAGTATTCCCTGAAAACTTGAACAGTCTTCCGCTTGTTAGACAAGTAGAGTTCGGTATAGACCTGATTCCTGGAGCCACTCCTGTCGCCCGTGCACCGTATCGTTTGGCACCTCCAGAGATGAAAGAAATGATGGCACAACTACAAGACCTATCCGATAAAGGCTTCATCAGACCCAGTTCTTCGCCGTGGGGAGCACCAGTGTTATTTGTGAAAAGGAAAGATGGGTCGATGAGAATGTGTATTGACTACCGAGAATTGAATAAGCGCACGATAAAGAACAAGTATCCGCTACCCCGAATTGATGATCTCTTTGATCAGTTAGTTGGAGCTTGCTATTTCTCCAAGATTGATCTAAGGTCCGGTTATCACCAGTTGAAAGTTAAAGAATAAGACGTTTTAAAGACTGCTTTTCGAACGAGGTATGGTCATCATGAATTTTTAGTAATGCCATTTGGATTGACGAACGCTCCAGCTGCCTTTATGGACTTAATGAATCGGCTATGTAAGCCGTATCTCGATAAATTTGTAATTGTATTTATCGATGATATCCTTATCTATTCTCGATCCAAGGAAGAGCACGCGCAACATCTTCGTTTGATTCTAGAACTACTGAGGAAGGAAAAGTTGTATGCAAAATTTTCTAAATGTGAATTCTGGCTACGGAGAGTGCAATTTCTGGGGCACGTGATTTCTGAGAAAGGTATACAAGTCGATTCGATGAAAGTGGAAGCAGTTGAAAAGTGGGAACAGCCTAAGACAGCAACAGTGGTACGCAGTTTTTTGGGTTTAGCCGGTTACTATCGGAAATTCATAAAAGACTTCTCTCGTATCGCAACACCTTTGACTAAGCTGACCCGGAAAAATTTAAAGTTCGAATGGAAAGCAGAACAGGACGAGGCATTCAGAATATTGAAAGAGAAACTGTGCAGCGCGCCAATTCTATCACTACCTGAAGGTTCAGAAGACTTTGTCGTTTACAGTGATGCGTCTAAACTGGGATTGGGTTGTGTGCTTATGCAGTGCGGAAAGGTTATAGCTTATGCTTCTCGCCAACTGAAGGATCATGAACGGCAGTATCCTACGCACGATATGGAGCTTGCTGCAGTCGTCTTCGCGTTAAAGATTTGGAGACATTATCTGTATGTTTCCAAATGTCAGATTTATACTGATCACAAGAGTCTTCAACATCTCTTTGATCAGAAGGAACTAAATATGAGACAAAGGAGATGGTTGGAATTGCTGAATGATTACGACTGTGAAATCCTTTATCACCCGGGAAAGGCGAATGTGGTGGCAGATGCGCTCAGTCGTCAAGAAAGGAGTGGAACAATAAAAGTTATTTCGCTACGAACTGAACTCCTACCCAACTTATTTGATGAATTGCAGAAGTGTCAAGCGGAGGCTTATCAGGATGAACATTTGAAATTAGAACGGTTAGTGGGGATGTCAGCATTGTTAATAAAAGATGATCGGGGGTTATTGTGTCTGGGAAACAGAGTGTGGGTACCTCGATTGGGTGGGTTACGTGATCGTGTTTTACAAGAAGCTCATCAATCCCGTTTCTCTATTCACCCATGTACAAACAAGATGTATAAAGACTTAAAACAATTCTATTGGTGGCCGGGGATAAAAAGGGGGATTGCTCAGTATGTGGAAAGATGTGATACTTGTAAGAAAGTAAAGATCGAACACCAAAAGCCATTTGGTCAACTACAACGGCTAGAAATACGTATGTGGAAGTGGGAGCAGATTACCACAGATTTCATCACGAAGCTACCAAGGACTCCGAAGGGATTTGATTCTATTTGGGTGATCGTCGACAGATTGACAAAGTCTGCACACTTCCTACCGATTAAGGAAACCGATTCGATGGAGCGATTAGCTAAGTTGTACATTGATGAAATAGTAACTCGACATGGAGTTCCAATCTCGATCATTTATGATCGTGATAGTCGTTTTACTTCAAGGTTTTGGAGAAGTTTTCAAAGGGAAATGGGGACTCAGATAAAGTTAAGTACAGCGTATCACCCTCAAACGGATGGGCAGAGTGAACGAACAATTCAGACCTTAGAAGATATGCTCTGGGCTTGCATTGTTGATTTTGGGGGATCGTGGGATAAGCATTTACCGTTGATTGAATTCGCTTACAACAACAGTTATCATTCCAGCATACAAGCGGCACCGTTCGAAGTACTGTATGGTAGAAAATTCCGAACGCCTCTGTGTTGGAACGAAGTGGGAGAGAAACAGTTAGCGGGGCCGGAAATAGTTCAGCTAACCGCCGATAAGGTTACTCAGATTCGAGAAAGGTTGAAAGTGGCTCAAGATAGACAGAAGAGCTATGCTGACCGCCGTCGAAAGCCATTGGAATTTCAAGTTGGGGATTTCGTAATGTTAAAGGTTTCGCCGTGGAAAGGAGTCATCAGATTTGGTCGACAAGGTAAACTTAGCCCAAGGTATATTGGACCGTTTGCAATAACATAAAGTATCGGTGAAGTGGCTTACCGATTAGATCTTCCTCCAGAATTGAGCAGGATTCATAATGCATTTCACGTATCGAACTTCCGAAAGTGTTTGGTTACTCCAGATCAGTCGGTCTCCCTACCAGAAATACAAGTCGATGAAAGACTGAACTATGTGGAAGAGCCGGAAGCTATAGTTGATCATAAAGTTAAAGTGCTACGGAATAAGGAGATCAGGCAAGTGAAAGTTCAGTGGAGACATCATAGAGGTCAAGATGCTACGTGGGAATCCGAATCAGAAATGAGAGCCAAATACCCTCATCCTTTTGCTTAACTAAATTCCGGGACGGAATTCTTTTTAAGGGGGAGATGATGTAATACCCCGGGTAAGTCCGTTAGTTAAATTCCCTTTTTTCCCGTTAAATAAAGTTAAATTTAAAGTTAGATGTTTAGGGTATGTTTGGAATAATTATAAGTTTAGGGGTGTTTGGGTTATATGTGAGAAGTTCAAGGTTCAAATGGTAAGATTTGGATTGATATTACCTCATCAACCTCAGATGTTATTCAGATACCTAATATTAGAAAGAGTGAGAGTTGTGCGGGAGTTTGGAGGCGAAGAAAGCGAAAGAAGAAAGTTACGGTCTGAGCATCAATCGACTGGGTTGAATTCGATTTTGAGGTAAGCTCTTTGGTCTTTTATGTTAGTAATCATCTTTAGACAGTTTCTATCGGATTAGAATGGTTAGATTGAAGTTATATAGGTTTAATTTGAACCTGGGTAAATTTGGAACCGACTGTGTTCTTAGAACTCCCGGTGAAAACCCGGTATATTCGACTCCCGGTGAAGTCCCGGTAGTGTGGACTTCCGGTGAAGTCCCGGTAGTGTGGACTCCCGGTATAGCAGACTTCCGGTAGTGTGGACTCCCGGTATAGCAGATTTCCGGTAGTGTGGACTCCCAGTATAGGAACTCCCGGTAGTATAAAACTCCCGGTATTGTATAAATCCCGATACCCTGTGTAGTCCCGGTAGTGAGTTAAATACCAGTGTGAAATGGGACAGTTGAGGATGGGAAATTGTTAGGCTTTATGTATTTGGTTAGTAAAACGATGTGTGTATCTTAACTTATTTCAGATTCGGTGGAGTCGTGATAAGAGATAGGAGCGTTTTGAAAGAATCTTGCGAACGTGTGTGATAACCAAAACAGGTGAGTTTTATCGTGAATTTTTTTTTTACTGGAATACGTATATGTGTGGAATTGGGAATGGAATTGTTGATAATTATGTGTTGTATGTAAATTATAATATAGAAGGTATTATATTTACATGAGTATTATAAATGTGTTATAATACGTAGGTCGGGTTTAAGACCGGTGTGTTTGGCTATAGAATCTGTATAGCGTTGTTTGGCTGTAGATGTTGTACAGCGTTGTATTTTATTAGTTGGCTTGCTACCACTAATATGGCCAGGAGGAAATGAGAAGGGAAGGTACATGATATGTGAGTTTAATTGGATTTATGTAATTTTGTGGCGTGAGTTATTTGAATAAAGTTTATATAAATGGGTTGTAAACTAACAGGGGTTTCTCACTTAGACTATCAGGTCTAACCCTCATCTTGTTTTAAAAATATGTATTCCAGGTGGTGAATCGCGTAAGAGCAAGTAACTAGAGTAACCGATGGTCGACTTTTGTGAAGGACTTTAATATGAAGATTTTAGCTCGTTAGCAGTTGTATCACCATATTAAACGTTATGCGTGTATTTAGCACAAAGTTGTAGTAGAATGTTTTCTTCTTTTTGTAAAAGACTTTGGGACCGAATTTGTATATGATGTTCTGTTTGTTATATCAATATTATGTTATGCTATGTGATTGGTTGTACATATGGGATATGGGATGTTACACTTTTGATGACATGATGGAGAAGTTAATGGAAGTATTGATATTTTGGAGATTTTGTAGACAATCTTTATAATCTAATTGTGCACGTTATGGATTAGATTAGTAGGTTGTTTATAAAAAGTGGATGTATATACAAACCTTGATATGACTTCTCCATTTATGTATGAAGTTTTGGGAAATAGTTTTTGTGGACCTTGTAAAAGTAAGGTTTAAATTTGTTGCGATTTTTGGACGTTTCAATTTGTTTTGGTACACCAATAGCACTATCTATTCGGCTAATGCCTTCCTTGTTGAACGCCACCAAAGGCACGTTATGCAACTTCACCCAAAGTGGGCATGTAGTATGCACCGGTTTGTTTATCCCCTTCGTGAGGTCCCAATGTAACACAAAAAGAGGGACTCCCCTTATCATTAACGACCATGCCTCGACGGTTTGGTTACTACCACCCTCGTCATTGAACCGAAAGAAATAGAATTCGTTCTCGTTCATCATCGCATCCCAGAATCCAAATTTCCACCACGCCACCTTAACGTACCGTTGTACCACTGGCAAGTGCAGCCGTAGACCAAGGAAGTAGCCATATAAAGTTGTATGGTATTCCTTCACCACCTCTTGTGCAAGCTTCACCGGAATAGTGATTCGAGATTGTACCTTATCCTCCAACGAGAAAAACTGCAACTTCGTTGAGTCGTTACACCCCACCGCTGCTGCAAAATCCATTTTGCTTTTCTCCCCCAGGTTAAATTTCAGCCTCTCATCAATGAAGCCCCGTTTTTTCGAAAACCTGTGAAACACCGATGTACGGACCCCATCCGGTGGGATTATACCTCCTTCTTTGCTCGCACCCATTGATGACGATTCACCAATTCTCGAAGTGTTATGGAGGATAGAGACCTTCCTATACAAAAGGTTTTGAAGATGTACCCCATTGGAATTTTCATGCAAACCATGCTCAGTCACATTCGGGTGGGCCCGATCATCGTTAACGTCGATCTCCTCCACAAGAACCGTGTCTGCCATAACCCTAAACTCCCTACGGCTGCTGAAGCCTACACGCTGAAAACTGCCTAAGAACCCACCCAAGCAACGAAGACCCCACCAAGATAGGGTGCTGAAACCGGGGTTGGCGTCGTAACCCTAGCAGGAGAAACGAAGATCCCAGAAGGCTGAGATATTGAATCTCTACTAGAGCTACTCATAAGGGTTGACGAAGGTATAGGAAACACAACAACCAACAGAGAGCACGGGTGATAGACAGATGAGATTACCAAAACCCTATGCGCCGCCGTTGCCACTGCTGTGAATCCCTACTGCCACACACGCAAGAATAGGATCGAAAGTACTGAAACACAAATGAAGTCAAACGCAAACCGTCGTGAAACCGAATCTCCGAACGGCCGCAACCCTAGTCGTCGATAACCTAAACTTCACGAGAAACTTAAAACCCACGAAAAAACTATGGAACAACTCCGTAGGGTGCAAGCAAAACGAAAAACATAAACAAAATCACCAGGAACACTTCCAAGAATGCCCAAAGATCGATTAAACCCAGCCGTAGCCATGGAACCCTAGTCGCAGCCTATAGAGAGAATTTTCAGTTTTTTTTCAAAATATCATTCCCGTCGCTAAAAACTTATCCGGTAATAGTTAGTGATTGTTTATCGACGACCTTATCGACGACTTTCCAACAGTTTCAATTATCGACGGCCATCTGACGGTGTCTATTAGCAACGACTTTCCGACGGTTCACAAAAGATCGATGGTTTTCCGACTTTTTTTTAAAAAACTGTTTAGATTTTATCGACGGTTACCTCGTCGGTAATTGTTGGTTTTTGGATATTTTTTAAATAAAATTTAAAATATTGTTTTTGTTGCAATTTAATCTGTAAATATATATATTATAATGTTATATTCCATAAATGCAACCCAAAATCTAAAAATCCGTTAATCAAATTTGTACATATATCGAATCAAATCCACACGTATATCAAATTCATGACATCATCAAATCTTACCTGAAGAGTTGGGGATCACGAGAAGTAGGGTTATCGGAAGGCGATGGTGGATATTGTTGAGCTAACATCGCGTTAGTATCTTTTAGTATGTTTGACATCCGTATATTCTCATCTTGACGTTGAGTGTTCTCCTCTCTCTCTCAACTGTTTGCTCCTCTTCTATTTTATGAAGCTTCTCTTGTGATTCTTGTACCTATAGAAAAAAGAACGTATAATGAGTAAATTGACCGGTTTTAATTAAATAAAAAATAAAAAGGAGAAAAACTTAACCTCGTTTTAACTGGAACCGACATACGATCTATAGTTGCCACGTAGCTCGGTTCCCCACACGTACCAACGCCAAACATCCGACCCATTTTCCTTCCTCCCGCACAACGCTACCAAACTTCAATATCTTCTAGTGGATGGGTGCCCGTGTTAGGTCTGTACTTCTTAATCATTTCGCATAAGTCATCCTACGATAAATGATTACGAATTAAAAATCAGTTAGTATTTGTTTAACATTTCGGCAGCATGACAATTGTAATAAATTGAACATTTTCATCTATGCACAACCTGATTAAAACATTTAACATACTAATGAACTTCAGAACTATATGAGTATTTCAAATGACTTATTGATAGTGCAAAATAATGAAAGAGTAATTACCAACCACAAATGTTGATAACTAACCATTATGTTTGATCTATGTTAAACATACTTTTCGCCACTAAAATATCTAACCATAAAAAAATGACAGAAGTTTAAATAACACATGCTCTCTCTTACAAATATATATATACAGTGGCGGATCCAGAATTATCTTCTCATGGGGGCACCTTTAAAATAGTTTAACTGCCCGTAAAGTTATCCGATGTATTTTTAGCCTAAATCCAACGTTTCGAGGACTTTTTAAAGTTTTTTTGGTTGATTTTAAGAGATTTTTAAGTTTTTTTGTCGATTTCATGGGACTTTTTTGATTTTTTAGTCGATTTCAAAAGTTAAATTTTGTTTTTTAGTTGATTTCAAGACACTTTTTTTGGTTTATGGGGTCCCGAGCAATAAGTTACTGGGGGGACATTTATGTATAACGCTGAAAATTTTGATTTTTTACCCTAAAAATTTCATATTTTTTTTCTTTTCATGGGGGCCCTTCCCCCACAACCCTCCACATGCATCCGCCCCTATATATATATATATATATAGGGACATGTTCAAATGAGAAGGTATGTCATTTGCGAGAAGGCGAGAAGAAATCTTAACCAACCACCTAATTTATTCAAGGATTATGATTAATAATGGCAAAATTGTAATTTATTGGACTAATTGATATATTAAAACACGTTGCCATTCATTGCTAAGGGCAAAATGGGGAAAATGCTATTTTAATCATGGATATATATATGCCCCTATTTTATAGGATTTGATAATTTCAATTACCTTCTTCCAAAATAAAAAGATAGCTATCAATTAACTCCTTTAAAAAAAGGTAACTATCAATTACCTTTATTAAACTATCCATTTGAATGATATGGCAAATCGTCCATCTAATTGGTTTTTCTCTCATCTTCATCAGGAAGACGACCACCATTCGACAATCTTAAAGAGTTACCAACGAAATATCATGTGTGATAATACGAGTAATCATAAGTGATAATACCAAGTAATCATATGTGATAATACCAAGTAATCATATGTGTTACCACATATGATTACTTAGAATATCAACATATTCGGGAATATTAACATGTTATCACAATGGTTTGCCATTATAGTTGTGATAACCTAATGGCCATGTTCATGATGTCTGCAACTAAACCATTGTTTTAAATTTCTTAAACTAGCCAACGAGGATAATTAACCAAATTCTTGAGATAAAAATATAAAATTTAAACGAAATATGCACGTGGGTGTATAAAATATCAAAGGAAGAAACAAGTTATAGGAAGGTGCAATGAAGATGTATCAAGTAATCCCATGAGTATGAAAATATCAATATAAAATAATTGTAAGTGGAGGTAAACCATGCTATGATCTACTCAGAGTAACATTTTAACGAACACTTGACAAAAAAAATCTGTCATTTCTTAATGAGACAAATAACTTCATTGAGAAATACTCCGTCTTCCCCAACGGTGTCCTGATATATATATATATATATATATTTGTAGGAGAAAGGATCGCAATATTGTATTATCCTATCGGAAACAAGTTCAAATAAGAAGGAAATCAGCGTTACTACTAACTTCAAATCGAATTCAAGTTTATAATTTACCTTAATCGACTTCGGAATTGGTGTACAATCTGAGAGACTTGGGAGCACCTACAAGTTTATAAACACAATAAAACTATAACTACTTCCATCAACTTCAAATGGAGAACATAACTAGACAACAACAACAAAACAACACGTATTACTCACAATGTATATTCAAATAGATGATCGATCATGACAAAGGAAAATCAGTGAATAAGACCTTAAAGAAGTATGTATGTAGCGATAGGTATTGATGGTGGATTACGTTTGCCAGCGAGCCGCAACTGAAGATTCTGGAATCGAAACCACAATATAAATGGTGGATTATGTTTTCCTGCTAATTGAGACGATAAGAGGCGGCGTTAGCAACCTCCCTGCCGTGTCGCGGGAAGAAATGTAGCAACTTGTTAGGACATAAATGTCCTAAGTTTAGAAAGTTTTATAAAGCCATTTTAATAGCATGTAAATCATGTAATAGCACATGTTTGGGATTTGGGCTTCGAATATGGGCTTGGGCCCTTGCTTTATATGGGTTCCTTTATAATCTGTTGTAGGCCTCATTTGTAAGTGTGAGAGAGAGAGAGAGAGAGAGAGAGAGAGAGAGAGAGAGAGAGAGAGAGAGAGAGAGAGATCTAATATGAGGATGACTAATGTGTTCTCTCCTCATTGCTGCATTGTAATGTCAAGTTCATGAATAAGTGATCGTTCATCAATCTAATTCTTCATCTCTATTCTACTTTTTTGGAGTTTCGTTGAAGGTGACGAGCATACGGCAAAGTAGGAGTTAGGGTTCAATTTGTGAAGCGAGAAGGCCCAAATGACTTGGACCCTTTTTTCCTTTTTTCTTGTGGTAAAAAATGTATAAACTAATACAATTAAAATTTTAAAATGTTTTAAACCAAAAAAATTATACATTATAACTTAATATAATAGTTAGTAGAAAATCTTAAAATTTTAATATTTTATTAAGCTTTCCATGGTTTTCCGACTACTCATTTAATTTGAATAAAAAATAAAATAAATCCAAAAATCAATAAATTTTCGATGGTTTTCCGACGACACACTTAAATAAAATAAAAATCTTCGGTCGATAAACCGTCGGTATATCAATAAATTTCCAGCGACACATTTAAGTAAAATAACAAATAAAAAAGGTCTATCGTCGGTATATTGATAAAGTTTCCGACGACTCATTTAGTTAATAAAAAATAAAAAAAGTCTACCGTCGATAAACCGTCAATATATTGATATATTTTCCGACGGTTTAACGACGACTCATTTAAATATAAAATAAAATAAAATAAAAAGCCTTCTGTCGATATATTAATTA
This sequence comes from Saussurea involucrata, assembly GCA_033807775.1. Lineage (NCBI taxonomy): Eukaryota > Viridiplantae > Streptophyta > Magnoliopsida > Asterales > Asteraceae > Saussurea > Saussurea involucrata. The sequence goes on along the minus strand of CM066320.1, from coordinate 60,801,382 downwards.
TTTTTTCAATGGTATTCTGAAGACTTAATTTTTCTCGTCGATAATTAAATAACACATGGAATTTTTTTTGACGTTTTACTTATCAGATCCACATTTACGTTGGGATTCTCATAAATGAATAACATGTGGATTTTATCGGTATGTAATTTTATATTTGTTATACTTTTTGTTCCATTTTCTCAATGCGAATTTTTTTGGTAATAGCCATATTTCTATGATTCAGCATTAACTTATGTGCAATTTAGTGTGTGTTTTCTTTGTATGACGATTTTTATCGACTCTGATTTAGCAAAGTAGAAGTAATGGCGATAGTACCAACTGATATAGGAGATCTTAAAGAAAAACAACTCGTTTCCCGTTAAGGAATTCGGGTATGGAACTCAAAGCGTTCAGTTTAGCAAAGAGCCTAATAATCTCTAGAATCTCAACTCATACAAACACTCCGGTAATCATCAAGCTTGACATTTAATCATTATTTTATTCTTCATCGATTTTGCAGTTTTCATTGTTAGGGTTCCATTTGTAGCTTTCAGGTTAGCTATAGTTTTTGGTATAAAGTTTTTTTTGTTTATGAGGTTTACGTAAACAATATATGAAAATTTTGGACCATAAATCAAAATCGAATGGATTTTGGGATTTTTGGTTATGAATTGTGTCATTTGTGCAGAAATGCAATTACTCGATGTAATATTTGCTCACCTCATATTCAATGTCATGGCAGGGGGCAATGGTCTTCAAATGTCTACTTATAGTGTTCTACAGAAAGCTCCAAGTCATGATTAAGAAGAAACAGGGTATGTGTTAATTAGGTTAAACTTTATACTGCTTAATTATTAACAATAAAAGCAAAGTTTTGGTTATGTTTCATGTTTTCAAAAAGATAATGGCTTACTTAAGGATATGTTTTTCTGGGGTCAACGGTAGCTCTGGTTGATTGTAAAAATGTATCAAGCTTTAATATCAGTGTTTTGGTTAGCATCCATCCCTACAGTGAAGAGTAGGCTCCCAAACTGTTGATTTTAGCTGATAACTGCAAAGATCATTAATGAAATTTTGACTCCAAACTGTCAATTTCAGAATCGAAATGATCTACTCCAAACTTTCTGTAACACCCGGAAAATCCTTGTGAGTAATAATAGTCCTAATATTTTATTATATTTTGACTTTTTAAATTATAATTGATTTCCTAAGTAATTTCCGTGATTGTTACTTGTTATTTGAGAACTTCCGATAGAAATTCGTAAGTTTATTCCTTAAGGAAATTAATGAAAAATAGATGACAAAGTTAAATATTAGATTTTATGGATTAGTTGGATGGGTAATTTGAATACGAGTCCAACGGTTCTTTCCGGAGCAAAAACGGAGTTCTAACGAAGAAGTTACGGCCAAATTAGTGGAAAATGAGAAGCAAACAAACAGAGGTTGGCGCGGATGGTGGCGCCGATGCACTTGACGTGTTGAAAGGGGGTTAAAACCCACCTCTTAGTCCTTAGTCATTCATTTCTTAAATTAGAACTCTCAAAACTGATAGATTGCTCTGCTCCTCACTTCTCAAACGAATTCTCATCTAAGATTAAGGTAAACATACATCTCTCAATCATAATCCAATTCAAGCAATTAGTAGATGAATCTTACCAATTAAACTTGAATTAGGGCATTACATCTTCATTTCATCTTGTTGGAAGTGATTGGGTTCAAGTCTTCAAGTTAAGGTTATATCAATTGAAGATTTGAGGTGAGTAACTTGTATCTAATTGATTGTATTATACTTTACTACCATTCTTTATCTTGATTTTGGTATTGATAATGAGAAATCTTGATTAATAAGCTCTTAATGGTTAAGAGGGAAACAAGAAGAGTTCAAGTAAGTTATGGTGGACTAATTGTGTTTTATTACTTAGAATGCCATGGTAAATGCTAGTGTTAAAGGTTTGGGTTTGATTATACATCATTGGTATATGATTATGATTATGGCTTAATATATGTCTTAATGAAGCAAAGATGGCTTGATGGTCAAAATGGACTTATTATTGAATTGTAAACATGGATGTTTATTATTGATATTACATAGAATGTGATTTGATACATATGGATGTATATGAACTACATGGAAGTAGTATTGATATGTTAAATGGTTGGACCATTGTTAAGTGTTAAGTATGCTTTGAATATTATTTGGATTAACATATTTGGTATTCACATAATTGGAGGAGCACCTAGTAGACATTGGAGGATATATTCTTACACACCGTGGGGTAAGTGTAATTGATTCATACCTTCGGATACTGTGGGGTTTTTTCGTTGTGTTATGCCTTGTGACAATACCGTGGGGTACCGATCAAGGTATATCTTCGATTATGATGTAACTGGGTAGCAATATGGGCCTTCTCCATGGAATCCAATTTGTGAATATATCGAATTGTTATTCCTACATGCTATGATTATATTCTTTATGCTATGTGTAAACCTCACTTAGGCTTTAAAAGCCTAACACTTGTTATGTGTTGTATGTGTTACAGATATTTGTGGTTCCGGAGACAAGAAGGTTTAGACATGGGTTGTGAGCATGGGATCATTGTTGGAAAGCTAAAGATTAGAAGATTTATGATAGAACTTTCCGACATCTTTTGTAATCTGATTTCTATAGTAGAGATTAGATAAGCTAGTGGTCCATTAGTAGTTATAATTATCTAAATCGTAGTATTAATGGTCATGTAAAGATAACTATGTATACTTTTACTTTAGTAATGCGTACCACTCTTCCGTTTCATGGAAGTTTTTGTTAACCCCTGTTTTGGGGTGTTACAAGTTGGTATCAGAGCTTTAGTTTAAGTGAACTAAGTATGTTGAGGAGGTACTTAGACTTAAGCTGATATGAATTAAGTTATGAATCGTGAGATTGGGTAGAAGTATTAAGACGGGATGGCCTTAGGGTCGACAGAAATACGTGAAATTAGTACGGTAACGACGGTAATGAGGATTCTCATGTATGATATATTCACAATCTCAATTAGCTACTGTTATTATGAATATATTGTTACATAAGCATACTTGTTTCTAAATTGTTCCAGTGACTAATGATCGGTAAAGTACGTTTCGTGTGTCTATATTCATATAACTATTTCTCAGGGTTATCTTTTGTTTTATAGCATAATGATGGTAAAAATGCTACCAAGGTCTTTCAATTCTTTAGAGGACAGATCGGTAAATGATTGAGGATTGGAAGGACAACCTGGAACTGGCGGGACTCAGGAAAGTCCGCCGAGACAACCTTAAATAAGTGGATTAAAATGTGAGGAAATAGAATGTAAGATGTTTGATCAAGACGGGAATAGTATGAAATGGTTGAGTAAGTGAGCCTTGGAAGGCATGTATAACAAGTGTTAGAAGGCTGAGAGGGTAACCACTGGTTGGAAATAGAGCGTCAATGATAAGTTGCGTGAGTTAAACAATAGACCTTGTTTGAGTGAATAGCCTTCAATTGCAAGTAGAGTTTTATGCATGGTGTCCTCGAGTGTGTGTTACATGGGTTTTCATGATTTCAAAACAAACGCATAAATAGAAATTTAGTCGATGATGAGTCAGTATGTGCACGTGGGTATTTAGAGAAAAAGGCAATACCATCTATGTCGTACAGTGAAATTTTGAGTTTAGCAATTTGCAAAATACTTCATACTTTATAAGAAAAGTTAAATATAAATGAGTGTGAGAACCGACTAGCTTAGTTTGTGTCGGTAATTTCTTTCAACTTTTGTCGTATGAAAAGATTTTCATTAAATATATTACGGTCATAACAACATCGTTTTGGTTGAAAAAGATTAAGTTTTTCGGAAAGTAGTATGCAAATGATTCTCGTGATCGTTGTGCAGTACACTGAAGCTATAAGAATTTTGGGGTCATGTGTACCCAAGTTGCTCCAAGTGTTGTTCTTTAAAAGGAGGAAATGTGCGAAATAAAATATTTAATACATTGTTATGCATGAAGGCTATGAACGAACTAAGTCGTAAAATATTACTATAAGCTAAGAAAGAACTCTGAGAATGGAGAGGTGTTGGATAAATCATGGGAGAATGTTTGTAATTTTGGTAATTGTGTTCAAGAGGAAGGTGAACAATGGGAGAGTTGAAAGTGAACTTTAGTGTCGGTTGTAAGAAGGTCTATACCCTTGTTTGGTAACCAGAAATACAGTTGGCAAGGGACGGTTGTGTCCGGAGGAAGGATTAGTAGTCATCAAGGTGATGGAATTAGCAAATTGCTATGAGTAGTGTGGTGAGACAGAAAGGAAATACCCTCGACGTTAAATAAGAATTTATGGTGATCTTGTGATATTAGTATTGCACGAATAAGTTTGAAATGAAGACGATGAGATGTAAATTGTATTATGTTATGTTGAAAGGATTAGGTTCAGTCCTTGTTAATGAATAGATTAAAGAAGTATCGATAGGTCGACTATTGTCATTGAAGTCGACAGTTGTGTAAGATGTATGAGGCCTTTTGCTTGGCACAGGGTGCGGTCTGGGTGCGTCCCGCGTATGCCTGTGCGGGCAGAAACAAAACCGTGAGCGGTACCGGCATGCTGTTATGCAGAGGCTATGCGCAAAACGGACTTTATCGTGTACAGTGGACTGGGGATGTTGCAGAATGTTATAGAATGCGGACAATACATATCTTGTGAAACACCACATGTAGGGATTTTGAGTGATTGACGAATAAATCACGAGTGGAAGAGGTTTTGGTTAAATTATTACATAAGTGAAAGTTAGGTGGTCAAAATACGCTTTTAAAAGTTTATTGTGGTTGTGCAATAATTTTGGTGTGTTATATGCTTAATCGCAATTTAAAAAAAAAGAGTGTCGGTTTAACTATTGGTCTTAAGAGTGAGGACCGTTTGATGATCTTGTATTTTTAGTACCTTTGGGACTAATGAACTTTGGCAAAATAATATATATATATATATATTATGGAGTATATAGAGTTGTATATACGTGTACATATAGATACATATAGGAATTGACTTCATTGGGAAAGTAGCAATGAAGGGGTCGTGAGATTATCATGTCTCGAAGCGTGTGTTGCATGATGTGGGATTAGATGTATTTTAAATTTCATGAGTTGATATTGATAAATGATCAATAGACCCTTTGAGCAGATGGCTTGGTTTTATACTCGGTTGAGTCTTAAGGGTATTCGTCGGTTTAATTAACTTGACATAGGTTTGGGGGTTGGAATTATGAATTGTATTATAATTAAAGTTTACATAATGTGAACACATTGAGTTTTCTTTTGAGATCATGTATGAATGTTAAGTCAGAATCGGAAGATTAAAAGTTGAAGGATCACCTTGTGGGGGGTGTTAGGATAGTGAAAGACTATTGTAGTAGATGAACATTCTACTTATGGTGTAGATGGTTTATATAGAATGAAGAATTAGGCATGAACATGGTAAGGGTATGGACTATGTAGATTTGTGATGGAGTGTGCACTGTATATATATAATGGTTTGGAATCATAAAGAATTAGTAAGAAGTGAGTAAGTTTAAGTTAATTAGAAACTCGTGAGTTGTAGTTAAAACTAAAGTTGGGGAGGAATAAAGTAATGAAATAGATTCGGTTAATCGTGCGGGAGAGCATGAAGGTAAATTTGAATTGTGTATGAATGACCATGAGGGATCTGGTCTGCTGTGAGATGTTATGGGTGGAGAATGTACGAACGAGTAGTGGCATTAATTGTCAAGATAAATGTGTCAACCAGTAATAAGAAGTTATAAAGAGGGAACATTAGATGAAAGTCTTTTCGGGGATTCCAGATGAACAGTACTAGTTGTCAATAAAGCTGTTGGAATATGTGGTTGTAAGATGGTGTAGTGATTTGGCTATAATTGGAATAGAATGTCGAGCGGTAGTGTGAGTTTATCCAAAGTGATTTTGGTTGTGTGAGTCGTTAAATAAGTTTATGATTTTGAATCATAGGAAGTTTAATAAAGATGAGAAAGTGTTATCGGTATGTGGAAAAGTTGGGAGAAAGAGACAAATAATGATTGAAGGGTAGTACTTCATGCTAACGTAGGAAGTAATGATAGAAAGGTCGGACCTAAGAATGTAGTTATACTACAGGTTCAATGGAATTATCACCTTTGATATATAATATTTTAGTGCTTGGTTGCAATGTGGTGGCGTAGTACGATATTGATGTGAGGAAGTGGTAATACTATATACTGAAGAAACGTGTGGGTCATAGATGTAGTGATGGGTGCCGTAATTATAGAAGTATTCAAAAGTGGTGAGTATGCTCAATTTAAAGTGAGTATGGATTTTTAAGCAGTATACGTTAATGTTATTTTGAGACCTGGAGATTGAGATGTGGATGATGATGGTATTGAAGACCAAGCAATAGTCGGATAAAGGTTTAATGATAAACGGTTACTTTAAGGAGGCTTACAAATCTAAGTTGGGGAGCGGATAATGAGGAAAGAAGTAAGGTTCACGAAATATGAAAGACGAATCCTTGTTCCTTCTAGATTTTTATTTGTGAAGGGAACTCATGTGTGGGTTTGGTTAGAGTGCAAAGGTTGGTGATAATTAGGTGTCAACTTTTGGGTTAAGGCCAAACACCTTTAGTGTAATCGGGGAATTGTAGCCGATTTTAAAAAGAATGATGGTGATGGTAGTAGTAACCTTAAGATACTCATTTGTGATGAGTGGTTTTGGTGAACTAATCTTTGTGTATGGTTAATGAACCTGTCCGTTTGATGATTAATTATTAAGATGGATTTTGGAGTCTATTAGAGCTCTTTGGATGTAAATGGCCGTTAACAATAGGGACAATTGAAATTAGAGATTCGGTTGGTCTCTGTATTAATTGAACCTTAAATTGATTTAGAGTTTGAAACTGAAATCAAGATGTATAGAACATTTTAAGGTTGGGAGACGACTGAAGTCGTATGATTGGGAGTTTCTCTATGGTTGGAACGTTTATCCGTACATAAGTACAACGTATGTATAGGGACTTTGTTAATAAACAATTGTTCGAGGAATTGTCTTTATAGACCGTGTGGATGGAATTTAGATTTCCGTTAGGAATTGTTGAATTTTGGTCGACAGTGAGTCGGTTGACTTTGGGTTGTAAAGAATATAGATTTCGAGGACGAAATCGTTTTAAGGTTGGGAGAATTGTAACACCCGGAAAATCCTTGTGAGTAATAATAGTCCTAATATTTCTTTATATTTTGACTTTTTAAATTATAATTGATTTCCTAAGTAATTTCCGTGATTGTTACTTGTTATTTGAGAACTTCCGATAGAAATTCGTAAGTTTATTCCTTAAGGAAATTAATGAAAAATAGATGACAAAGTTAAATATTAGATTTTATGGATTAGTTGGATGGGTAATTTGAATACGAGTCCAACGGTTCTTTTCGGAGCAAAAACGAGTCCAACGGTTCTTTCCGGAGCAAATACGAGTCCAACGGTTCTTTCCGGATGGGTAATTTGAATACGAGTCCAACGGTAATTTGAATACGAGTCCAATGGATTAATGGATTAGTTGGATGGAGTTCTAACGAAGAAGTTACTGCCAAATTAGTGGAAAATGAGAAGCAAACAAACAGAGGTTGGCGCGGATGGTGGCGCCGATGCACTTGACGTGTTGAAAGGGGGTTAAAACCCACCTCTTAGTCCTTAGTCATTCATTTCTTAAATTAGAACTCTCAAAATTGATAGATTGCTCTGCTCCTCACTTCTCAAACGAATTCCCATCTAAGATTAAGGTAAACATACGTCTCTCAATCATAATCCAATTCAAGCAATTAGTAGATGAATCTTACCAATTAAACTTGAATTAGGGCATTACATCTTCATTTCATCTTGTTGGAAGTGATTGGGTTCAAGTCTTCAAGTTAGGGTTATATCAATTGAAGATTTGAGGTGAGTAACTTGTATCTAATTGATTGTATTATACTTTACTACCATTCTTTATCTTGATTTTGGTATTGATAATGAGAAATCTTGATTAATAAGCTCTTAATGGTTAAGAGGGAAACAAGAAGAGTTCAAGTAAGTTATGGTGGACTAATTGTGTTTTATTACTTAGAATGCCATGGTAAATGCTAGTGTTAAATGTTTGGGTTTGATTATACATCATTGGTATATGATTATGATTATGGCTTAATATATGTCTTAATGAAGCAAAGATGGCTTAATGGTCAAAATGGACTTATTATTGAATTGTAAACATGGATGTTTATTATTGATATTACATAGAATGTGATTTGATACATATGGATGTATATGAACTACATGGAAGTAGTATTGATATGTTAAATGGTTGGACCATTGTTAAGTGTTAAGTATGCTTTGAATATTATTTGGATTAACATATTTGGTATTCACATAATTGGAGGAGCACCTAGTAGGCATTGGAGGATATATTCTTACACACCGTGGGGTAAGTGTAATTGATTCATACCTTCGGATACCGTGGGGTTTTTCCGTTGTGTTATGCCTTGTGACAATACCGTGGGGTACCGATCAAGGTATATCTTCGATTATGATGTAACTGGGTAGCAATATGGGCCTTCTCCATGGAATCCAATTTGTGAATATATCGAATTGTTATTCCTACATGCTATGATTATATTCTTTATGCTATGTGTAAACCTCACTTAGGCTTTAAAAGCCTAATACTTGTTATGTGTTGTATGTGTTACAGATATTAGTGGTTCCGGAGACAAGAAGGTTTAGACATGGGTTGTGAGCATGGGATCATTGTTGGAAAGCTAAAGATTAGAAGATTTATGATAGAACTTTCCGACATCTTTTGTAATCTGATTTCTATAGTAGAGATTAGATAAGCTAGTGGTCCATTAGTAGTTATAATTATCTAAATCTTAGTATTAATGGTCATGTAAAGATAACTATGTATACTTTTACTTTAGTAATGTGTACCACTCTTCCGTTTCATGGAAGTTTTTGTTAACCCCTGTTTTGGGGTGTTACACTTTCCATCGAAATTCATTTCAAATTCTGATTTAAGGTAACCGGAGTTACATTTTAGAAGACAATCTGCTTCAAACTCGAAAACATAAACTCCAAACTCTCGAAATTCTGAATGGTTTACTTATCTTCAATACTAACAATGGAAAGGAATGTAAAATCATCTAAAAAGAATGCGATGAATATACACATTTTTACCCGTGCAACATGTTCTTCTTTATCACGTTTCAAACACCCCCTAATTTGTAATCATTTAGAATATTTTTCACTTCCGGCTGCATTGCACGTGTTAATGAAATTAATTTTATATTTATAATAAAAATATTGACGGAAGGGCATTGTTGTACATTGGCATCTAATTTCAAAATAGGAAATGAGATTACATCCATAATCATCTCCAACGATTATAATTACCCATCATCACCTCCAACGATTTAACAAGATCATCTCCAACAATGGTTTTTTATATTATTTTATTCTATTTGGTTATTAAATAGTCACGTTTAAAACCCTAGTAATTTGAGGATGGTACTCATCAAAGTCAACAAACACTTTTGAAAAATAAGGTGAAATCAATTGGGTATTAGATGCATTCATGATACAAAATTGCTATGTTAGTAAAATAAAATGTAATCTTACCAAACATAAATGATGAAACGGAGATGAAACGGAGATGAACGAAGCTGAAATGAAGATTAAAGGAGATGAAACGGAGATGCACGAATATCTAACGGAGATGCACGGAGATCAAACAGAGATGCACGGAGATACGGGGAGATCAAAATGATGCACGAAGATTAAATAGAGATGGAACGAGATGAAACGGGGATGAAAGAAAAGCTTGAACTTCTATTAGAACATTGATAGCAGGTTGAAATGTTGTGTAGTTGAAACACTTTCCATGGAAGGAGTGACATAACCATATATCATTCTCAAAGTTTACATATCAAGCATCATGCGTCTAACACCATTGTTGAGCTGAGAAGTAATAGTATCATGCTGGTTCCCACGGAGATCGAACGGAGATGCATGAATATCAAACAGAGATGCACGGAGATGAATTGGAGATCAAACGGAGATGAACCGGAGATGGAATGAGATGAAACGAGGATGCACTGAGATTTTATGTAGGATTTGCTACAAGAAAAGCTTGAACTTCTTTCAAGAACATTGATAGCAGGTTTAAATGTCATGTAGTTGAAGCACTTTCCATGGAAAGAGTGACATAGCCAAATATCATTCTCAAAGTCATACATATCGAGCATCAGGCCTCTAACACCATTGTTGAGCTGAGAAATAACAGTATCATCTTGGTTCGGAGATGCACTGTGATCAAACGGAGAAGCATGAAGATGAATTGGAGATGAAGCGAAGATGAAGCGAAGATGGAAAGAGATGAAACGGGAATGAACGGAGTTTTTTTTGTAGGATTTGCTTCAATAAAAACCTTGAACTTTTTTCAGAACATTGATAGGAGGTTGAAATGATGTGTAGTTGAAGCATTATCTATGGAAGGAGTGACATAACCAAATATCATTCTTAAAGTACTACATATCGAGGATCGGCCCTCTAACACCAATATTGAGCGGAGAAGTAACAGTATCCTGTAGGTTCGGAGATGCGCGGAGATAAAAAGAGATGCACGTAGATGAATCGTAGATGAAACAGAGATGGACTGAAAATGGAACGAGACAAAATGGGGATGAACCGAGATTTTCGGTAGGATTTCCTTCAAGAAAAGCATTAACTTCTTTCAGAACATTGATAACAAGTTTAAATGTTGTGTAGCAGAAGCACTTCCCAAAGAAGGAGTGACATAACCAAATATCATTCTCAACGTCATACATATCGAGCAACAGGCGTCTAAAACCATTGTTGAGATGAAAAGTAACATTGTCCTGCTACTTCGGAGATGCACGAAGATCAAACATCGAAGATTATGCCTCTAACACCATCGTTGTGCTGAGAAGTAACAGTATCATTCTCAAAGTCATACATATCGAACATCGTGCCTCTAACACCATCGTTGCGCTGAGAAGAAACATAATCATGTTGGTTTGGAGATGCACGAGGATCAAACGGAGATGCACGGAGATGAAACGGAGATGGAAAGAGTTGACGCGGGGATGAACGGAGATTTTCTGTAGCATTTGCTTCAAGAAAAAAGCTATAACTTCATATAGAACATTGATAGCAGGATGAAATGTTGTGTGGTTGAAGCACTAACCATGGAAGGAGTTAAATAACCAAATATCATTCTCAAAGTCTTACATATCGAGGATCATGCTCTAACATCAGTGTTGATCTCAGAAGTAATAGTATCTTGTTGGTTCGGAGATGCACGGAAATCAAACGGAGATGCACGAGAGATGAACTGAAGATGGAGGGTGATGAAAAGGCGATGAACGAAGATTTTCTGTAGGATTTGCTTCAAGAAAAGCTTGACCTTCTTTAAGAACATTGATAGCGAGTTTAAATGTTGTGTAGTTGAAGCACTTTCCATGGAAGGAGTGACATTACCAAATATCATTCTCAAAGTCATACATATCGAGCATCAGACATCTAACACCATTGTTGAGCTGAGAAGTAACTGTATCCTGTTGGTTCAGAGATGCACGAAGATGAACCGGGGATGAAATGAAGATGAACAGGACATGGAGAGAGATTAAATGGGAATGAACGGAGATTTTATGTAGAATTTATTTCAAGACAAAACTAGAACTTTTTTCAGAACATTGATACCGGGTTGAAATGATGTGTAGTTGAAGCACATTCCATGGAAGAAGTCACATAACCAAATATCATTCTCAAAGTCATACATATTATCAAGCCTCTAACACCATTGTTGAGCTGAGAAGTAACAGTATTCTGCTTATTCGGAGATGCATGGAGATAAACGAAGATGCAAGGAGAAGAATCGGAGATGAAACATAGATGGAACGAGATGAAACGGGGATGAACGACGATTTTCTATATGATTTGCTTCCAGAAAAAAGTTTGAACTTCTTTCAGAACATTGATAGCAGGTTGAAATGTTGTGTAGTTGAAGCACAATCCACGGAAGGAGTGATATAACCAAATATCATTCTCAAAGTCATACATATCGATCATCAGGCCTCTAACACCATCGTTGAGTTGAGAAGTGTTAGCTCCAAATATTCATAATATTAGAAGTATTGAAAAATAGGCTAAGTATGAAAGAGTTCAACAGAAGCTCTGCGGTGTTCCACAGAAGCTCTGCCAAAGCAAACGATCATTCAAGGAACACCAAGTCCCAAGAAGAATCTACAGAAGACTACTCACAAAGGACCAAAGAAGGATCTACAGAAGAATGCTCACCAAGGACCGAGACGCAGAACCTCTGTCACCCTTGACAGAGCCTCTGCGGTTCAGACTGAAGACTTGGAAGATATTTATAATATCTTGCCACTGTTAAAGAAATATCTTACCACTATTACAGAAATATCTTGCTACTGTTCCAGGGTCCGTTCATCAACTTGTACAAGGCATAGTCCGACAACAAACACGTGTCAAACTCTGATAGGAATCCTTGCAAGTTGATATTAGCGCATTTAATGCATGCAGATTTCCAACTGTTCATGCCATCCCTTCTTTCCTGTAGCATTAGTCCTTTTGTCTAGAATAGTTCTTTTGTAGTAGTATAAAAGGAAGACTCATGTTGAGTTCTTCCTTAACAAGTTGATATAGAAGAAAAAATACACACAATTAACGTCAAATCTATTATTAGTGTTCTTCATCAAATGCAGGAAAACTTTGAGATATTCATCTGTTCTTCATATACTGTTTATTTGATATTCTGTATTGTTTCTATACAAACTTATCTGTTAGTTCTTCAAATACGTTTCCGCATCAAACATAAACTCGAACTAATAGATCTGTTAATCTTGTCTAAGCAAAACGGGAACCAACAATTGGTATCAGAGCAAAGCTTGATTTTTAATATCAAGTGATCCTCGTTTTTACAAGATTTGTGATAGAAACTGTCTGTTTTTAACCTATTCTTCATTCCTTCAAACAGATTCTGTTTTAATGCCATTATCGATTTATTCGATATCTGGTAAATCAAGAGAAACTGTTTCTTTAGTTAAAACTCCATAAAAGTGCATTGTTAAGAACTTCCAAACCCAAAAAATACTTCCAGTTTATTCTCTCGTACTTTTCGTATCATATCTTCATTCTGAATCTTTTCACTCTTAAAATGACAAGCACACAAAACTTCTTCTCAGCTGGTTCATTAACCAAACCACCTTCTCTTCTAAGAAATGAGTATCCTCAGTGGAAAATAAGAATGATCCACTTCTTTGAGGGTACTGATAAAGAGCTCGCACAATACCTTTATAATCCTCCTCATGTTCCTATGTTAATAGTACCTCGTGTACCAGCGACAGCTGACACTCCTGAAATCCCTGAGCATCAAAAACCTAAAACCAGGGATGGTTGGTCAGATCAAGACAAAATAAAAGATGAACTCGAGCAGAAAACAAAAGAATTCTGATTATGGCAATCCCCAATGAACTCTTCCAGTCTTTAGATGCATGTGAATCCTCGTATGATCTTTGGAAAGAACTGGAAAAACAACTTGAAGGGGGAGCTAAAACTCAGAAAAACCGAAGGGCTCAATACATAAACGAGTATTACGCTTTTAAAGCCCTGACAAATGAATCTTTGCAGACAACATACGACAGGTTCAACTCTTTGATCAATAACTGCAAAAAGTTCGGCATCCACAGAACTTCTGAAGAGAATAATGTCATGTTTCTCAAAACTCTGAACGAATAATGGCTCCAGCTATCTATGTCTTTACAAACCAATCAAGATTTAGATTCCTGGACTCTTTCAGACCTCTACGGAACGTTAGCTGGTCAAGTGCCTCAAATCGCACAAACAAAGACACTGACCACTGCACCTCTTGCTTTGGTTGGCAAAACTACAGAAGATACAGAGAGGCCGAGAAAAGAAAGAACTACAGAGGAAAGGAAGAAGGAGAAAAAGAAAAATATGGTAGTGGTTGATAGCGAAGATGAAGAGATTGTGGAAGAAGGGGAAATTACTCTGGCATCAATAGCTACATCCTTAGCTCTATTGACAAGAGAATTCAGAGGAAACCAAAAGAATTCTGGAAATGATAGATATGGCAGAGAGAAAAGAGAAGATTGGAATAGAAGGGATCAAGGAAAAAAAGAAGAATCAACTGACCGACAGAGGTCAGACGACAGAAGTAACGACCAACAGAGGTCGAGTGAAAGATACAACAGAGGAATTGACCGACAGAGGTCAGATGACAAGACAAGCTACACACCACAAGAATGCTATAAGTGTGGCAAGCCTGGTCATTATGCAAATGAATGCAGATCGGAAAAAGGTGGTGACCGACAGAAGACTGACGATCGTACGGGTAATAACTCCCAGAACCAAGGTTGCTACAACCGTGGGAAGCCAGGCCACTTTGCCAATGAATGTAGAAGCAGATCAAACCGCCCACAGAAGGACTCAGCTTTTTACAAAAAGAAAGCCGAGTATTATGCTCAAAAATCACTCATGGCGAACAAAGTGGTGAACAAGGAAGATTGGGAGTCAGATACAACCTCTGACGAAGAACTCAACAAAAATGCCTTGTTCTGTTGCATGGCAGACATCAGCTCCGACTCTGACACTGAGGTATCTACTTCAAACTCCATCTCTAGTACTACAGAAGTTGATTTGCTTATATTTAAAACTGAAAATGTTAAACTGAAAAAGACTTGTGATGATATTCAGAAAAAGCTCACTTTTTATGAAAGAGAAGCTAGACTTCTCACTGAAGAAAAAGCAAAGATTTTCAAAGAAAAGGAAGACTTAGAAGCACACTGGAACAAGAATCTTTTTCCTTTAAAAGAGAAAATTTCTGAATTAAATACTTCGTTAAAATCCAAAACAAAAGAACTTTCAGATTCTGAAAGCGACAGACTTAACATTTTAGCTCTTAAAGAATATTTTCAAAAGGAAAGAGAAGTCCTTTGGCAAGATCTACTTAGAAGAGATGTTTTAATCAAAAATTATCGTGATGCTCAAAAGGTGTATGAGAAAATAAATACTCAAATAGGAAGGCGAGGTATTGGGTACAGTGATATTAATCAAGGTACAGAAAATAAGAAAAATAAGCCTCTGTCATCTCTATTTACAGTAGGAAAAGTCAACAAACCAAAATTTCCAAACTTAATCTCTGTAAGTAAGAGAGTAAAAATCTCTGGGGAACCTCACTTAAGGAAACCCATGAAGATGATAAATGTGTGGTATGAAAACACAGACTTATCACCTTCAACCTCTGTCAAAAGAGGATCCAAACCAAAGAGATATCTGAAAACTCAAGATCAGATAGGAATCTTTTAGTTTGGTAAACCAGAGACTCAAACTCAAGTTGCCTTTGTCTGCACAATAGATTTTGAAAAGAAATTATCTACAAAAGCACCTGAGTTTAAACCAAACCTTTCAGAAGAAAAACTAAGAAATAAAATTGAAAAGGAAATTATGGAAATTGGGAAAATAGATATGTTGAAAAATTCATATACACCTTCTGTAGATCAAAAACTCTCTGAAGAGATCTTGTCAGACACCTCTGTTGACTTAGAAAGTAATCTTTCAGAGGAAGAAAGCAAGTATGACACATGCTCGGAAAGTCCAGCCTCTGTCAAAAGAAATATTGATGACTCAACCTCTGTATATGAGGACGATTCATCATCTGACGAATCAGAGGCTGACAGAATAGAAAAGTTTCCTTGTGACACAGAGGTTGTTAAACAAACCCCTGAAGTTCTTAACAGAACTATTTTTCCAAAAGAGAAAATCACTGGAATTCCTATCTGTCCTGACTTTATGAATATGTGCATACAAGCCAAAACCTCTATTGAGCTTGAAAAGTTGAAACAAAAGAAGTTAATGTCCTCTCAAAATCTAAAAAATTCAACATTTTAAAAACCCTTAAAAATAAAAGAAAAACCAACATGGCAACAAAAGGGTAAATGGACAAAACCTAACAAATCTTTTTCATCTGTGACAGTGAAATCAACAGAAGTTCACCACAAAAGGGACTCACAGAAGGCTGCTACAAACAAAGATTTTTGCCAACAATCTAATCTACATAAATCTTCTTGTAATAGGAAGCCATATGCTAGAATAGAATGTAATGCCTCTGTGGCCCAGTTTAAAGTTTTCAATAAAAATTTCAAGCAAATCACCTCTGATGTTCAATATTGTCATTGCTTTGATCTAATGTTCAGGTTAAATAATCATTTCTGTAGTTCAAATTGTTTTCTCTCTGCAGCTAAATCAAATATGAAAGAGAAACAAACTGATTCTTCAACAAAAAATAAAATGTATTTCAAAAATGCCAAGGCAAACTTGAAAAATTCTGACGAAACTGGACCCATGTGGATATGGGTACCTAAATCTCTGTGATTGTTTTGCAGAAGCAGTTTGTGCCAATATGGTATCTAGACTCCGGATGCTCAAGGCACATGACTGGCAACAGAAGTCTTCTATCCACATTCCAAGAAAAACAAGATGGTGGATCAGTGACTTTTGGAGATAACAAAAAGGGGCATATCAAAGGCTATGGAGTCATAAAGAAAGAGAATATCACAGTACACAAAGTTGCATATGTGGATGGCCTAAAACACAACCTACTCAGTGTAAGCCAACTTTGTGACACAGGATTCGATGTACTATTCAAAATAACATTCTGCTCTCTACTAAGTGAAGACACAGGAATTGAACTTCTGCGAGCCAAAAGAAAAGGTGACTTGTATCTAATGAACTTCAATGCCAAAAACAAGGACAACATTTGTCTTGTTGCAAGCAAAAGTGAAGAAGCCTAGCTATGGCACAACAGGTTCTGTCACTTAAACTTTCACACTCTAGATAAACTGGTAAAACTTGATCTGGTCAAAGGCTTACCAAATGTTAAGTTCAATAAGGATCATTTATGCTCTGCCTGTGAAATGGGAAAACTCAAAAGAGATTCCCACAAAGGCAAATCTGATGTGTCTTGTCCTAGACCTCTGTACATGCTTCACGTTGACCTCTGCGGTCCAATCGCTATACAGAGCCTAGGTGGCAAGAAATATATACTTGTCTTAATTGATGAGTTTTCACGATTTACATGGGTTGAATTTGTCAAAAAGAAATCAGATGTTCCATGCATCTTGATTAATCTAATGAAAAGAATCCAAGTTCTTTATGAGTGCAGAATTCTGAAGTTACGAAGTGACAATGGCACATAATTCAAAAACTCTGTCATTGAAGCCTATCTCACAGAAGAAGGAATATCCCAGAACTTCTCTGCAGCTCGCACCCCACAACAGAATGGCGTGGTCGAACGAAAGAACCGCACGCTAGTGGAGGCTGCAAGAACCATGCTTTCTGCATGTGGATTACCAATGACCTTTTGGGCAGAAGCAAATTCAACAGCTTGTTATACCCAAAATCGTTCAACAATCGTGAAAAGACACATCAAAACTCCTTATGAACTGATCAACAAACGACGACCAAACATCAAGTTTCTCCATGTGTTTGGATGCAAATGCTTTGTCTTAAACGACAGAGACTCAAGAGGAAAGTTTGAAGAAAAGGCTGACAAAGGCAAGTTCATCGGGTACTCTGCCGCTTCCAAAGCCTACAGAGTTTACCTTCTGAAGTCACGCACGATAGTAGAAAGCATCAATGTGTCATTTGATGACTCTTTCCAGAAGACTTCTGAACAACTCAGTTCAGAACTCGGGCTAAACATGGAAACCTCTGGCATCTAAAAAATAAATGAAGATTTAAGTCTTCTATTTCAAGAGATGTTCAACAACGACGTTGATCCCTCTAATGGAACAAAAGGCACCTCTGCAGAATCACCTGTAAACGAAGTAAGTATCTCTCTGTCTGATCCATTTAATCCCTCATCCTCTACAGGTACTGAAAATCTAACAGAAGATACGACGACAAAAGATTCTACAACAGAGGTTATCCAAATTCTAAATCCAACAGAGGAAGCAACAACAGAAGGAACGCCAAAGGGAAGTGAAGATGAAACCACAATACCTACAGAGAAGGAAATCCCAACCATCAACCACTTCAACTACAGAAGTTCAACTTGATGACTCAAATGATCATCTTCCACGAACAACTCAATGGACAAAAAGCCATCCTCAAACACAAGTCATCGGTAATCCCTCTGATAAGGTAAAAACAAGATCAGCTTCTGCAAATTTTTGTTTCTTTACCAACTTTATTAGTGTGATCGAACCGAAAAAGATTTTTGAGGCCCTGGACGACCCAAATTGGATGGATGCTATGCAAGAAGAGCTTCTGCAGTTTGAACGAAACAAAGTCTGGACTCTAGTACCTGTGCCACGAGGGAAACAGGCCATAGGGACTAAGTGGGTCTTCAGAAACAAAAAGGATGAAGATGGAGTGATCATTCGAAATAAAGCAAGACTGGTGGCCAAGGGATATCGCCAAGAAGAGGGCATCGATTACGATGAAACTTTTGCCCCTGTGGCACGGCTCGAAGCAATAAGAATTTTCTTAGCCTTCGCAGCCCACAGAGGTTTTAAAGTATATCAAATGGATGTAAAATCTGCCTTGCTCAATGGTGAAATTCAAGAAGAAGTATACGTCCAACAACCACCAGGATTTGAAAGCTCAAAATACCCAAGGTATGTCTATCACCTCGACAAAGCTCTATATGGACTGAAACAGGCTCCAAGAGCATGGTACGAAAGACTTTCCACTTTTCTTCTCAATAACGGCTACAACAGAGGTACCACTGATACAGAATTGTGTCTCAGCATCTACGACATAAGCTGAGTTGTGTCTCAACATCTACGGCAGAAGTTGAATACGTTGCTGCTGCTAGCTGTTGCTCGCAAGTTCTGTGGATGAAAACTCAGCTGAAAGACTTTGGTCACATCATCTGCAAAATCCCCATCTTCTGTGATTCCAAAAGTGCTATTGCCATCTCTGCAAATCCAGTACAACATTCAAAAACAAAGCACATAGATATCAGGTATCACTTTCTGAAATATCATGTGGAAAATCAAACCATCGAGATGCATTTTGTACCAACAGAATTTCAGCTTGCTGACTTATTCACCAAAGCACTTGATGAGAAAAGATTCCTTTACTTGGTGGGTAAATTAGGAATGATAAATATGGATTAACCACTGTAAGTATCTTTATCTTTATATTATACAATATGTATTACTTCTGTTTTGTTTATTATTTTGTATGTAAATTCTACTAAACTCCTTTCTGAAAAGCAACAGAGATTCTGTAAATCTCCTTAGAACCTCTGACGACCCTTACAGAACCTCTGATACACGACCTATGTTGTATACATTCACTTCTAATTATTTGAACCAAGCATAGGTCAAGGGGGAGCAGAGGAAAACGAACTTGATCTAAAGAGGATAATTAGATCAAGGGGGAGCAGAGGAAAACGAACTTGATCTACAGAGGATGATTAGGTCAAGGGGGAGCAGAGGAAAACGAACTTGATCTAAAGAGGATAATTAGATCAAGGGGGAGCAGAAGAAAACGAACTTGATCAACAGAGGATGATTAGATCAAGGGGGAGCAAAAGGAAACCTTGCTTAATCTACAGAGATTTATAAGTCAAGGGGGAGCAGAGGAAGAGATGACAACAACAGAAGAAAAGAACATTGCCGGACAAAGAAGAACAAAAAGGTTAGCATCGTGAACAAATTCTTTTTGAAAATAATTTTCTAGTACACAAATTTCTAAATATGTTCTAGAAACATTATTAAACATATTCCAAATAAAATTTGATCAAAAATAATGTTGAGTTTTCCATTATTAGAAATTTAAGGTCACAGGCTGAGTCCAACAGAGGTTCTGCAGGCAAAAGCTCTGATCTTAAATCAATAATTCTTGGAAACTGAATCTTTTTAGGTATCAAAATCAAAAAGGATCATAGCATACAAACACTGCAGAAGAAGTCATCGGTTACAGAGTTCTCTCCACAAGAAAGAACTTCTGTAGACCAACACTTATTTTAAAAGGACTTTTTGCTGCACAAAACCTTTTTCAAAAACAATTTTCTAGGACACCAGCTTTCAAAAAGGTCCTAAAAACATTGTTAAAAACAATCAAAAACTTGGATGATCAAAAATGTTTATAAATTATTAGATATACGAAATTTCTTGTCTCAGAACCTCTGCTGGCTCTGACAGAGGTCCAAATACCTCTGTAAAAGAATTTTTATACATAATTTATCGATCCTCTCCATGGATTTTTTTTAAAAGGTACAAACTACAGAGGCAAGAAAAATCAGATTCTCAAATCACAGAGCCTCTGTCAGTTTTTACAAAAAGGCATTTCTGTAACAGTAACGGTAACTTTTCTGCGAGTGAGAATAATGTGGAGGTAAAGAGGCCCACGCGCCTAGCATTTAATAAGGACGCCCACGACGTCTCGTCATAACTGACACAGAGGACGTGTCATCTTTTCATTGTACCTACATGCAACACGTTCCTATGGAAAGTTGAACCCGCCGTAACGACTCAAGTGCGGACCCCAAATAATATTAACCTCAAAATATTAACCCTTTCAGATTCTACGGCCACAAACTCAGTATAAAACCCAAGTTACCTTCCCTCACAAAAACTTTACTCACTCTCTTCTCCGACGAACCTGCAACTATATTCAAATCATCGTTTTACTGTGCAAAATGGCTTCCAGTTCCCATGCTACTCAAAACTCTCCGGCGAACTCTCCTCAACACTATCCAGTGCATTCAGAGCACTCCCAAAACCCTAACATCGCCGCAAATGCTGAAAAAGAAAACTCCGGCTACTCTACAAACTTTGCACCAACCACCAACCTTCAACACTTTCTGAACAAAGAACATTTTGAAGATGTTCTACCTTTAAAATCCAACAACTGCTACCTGGTACCCTCACCAACAGCTTTCGGCGAAGCCCATGCTCTTCTCCTATATATCCTAGAAAATCATTTCCTATACCCTCTCCTTTCCAAAACCCCAACCAAAATCCATGCACGATATCTGAATCAATTTTGGCAAAGTTGCCTTTTTTATTCAGATGATTCTTTGATAAAAGGCTACATTTCAAAACCAAACAAGTCTGACTACCTAGAACTCATGTTTAACAGAACAATGTTCTCACTGGAGTTCAACCTACCAACCAGAGGTCTACTTGGAATCAAGAAATATGATGAGGTTCCTACGGACGAGGAGCTCTGTCGATTCGTCGAAATGTTAGGATATAACACAACCCTGAGGAAACGCAATGATTTCCGCAGAGGCAGACTACCACCTCTGTGGAATACCCTGTTCTCCATCTTGAGTCGTTGCCTCACAGGAAAAACCGGTAGTCCTGACCAAAGCTCATTCCAGATCCTGACCATCATGTATGGAATCTATTACGACATTCCACTTGACTATGTGACCATCATGATGCAGGAATTAGTGAACACAATCGACAGAAAGCTCGCAACTCAAAAGGCTAAAAGGAACACACCAGGGTATCTACCTCCTCTGCAATACCAAAGAATTCTAGGAGTCATTTTCGAGCCTCTACTTCAAATGCAGAAGTGGCCAATGGAAGGGCCATCTGTAAAGATTTACCCGATGAATAAAAATACTCCTACAGAGCATGAAGACAGTTACCCCCACTGCAGACCTCTGTCGAAAAACCTTCTGACTTATACAACTGATGAGGATAAGAAATTAGAGTATATACGCATCCACAGGACTCCAGAACCAAGTCCTGTGACACCCCCGCGTCTAGGAGCCCCCATAGGTGTAGATATAGTTGAGAGGATGACAGAAGAGGAATGGGCTAAAGCTTTGGAGAAACACTATTCAGTACAAGACCGATTCAAAACCCAAAGAGAAATCATTTACCCCTCTTCTCCGAAAAGAAAAACCTCTGCAACAACACTCAAGAAGAAGACAAAGAAAAGAAAACCCACAGAGGAAACTACAACCTCTGCAGTTCAAACCACTTCACCACTTGCTACAGAGACAAGAACCTATGCACCTACCTCACCTCCAAAACAAAAGAAAAGGAAATCCAAATCCACAGGAGAGGGAGCTCCTAAGCCAAAGAAGAGAAAGTCAAAGAAAAAGAAACCAAGTTCACCCCTGCAGGTCATCACAGAGGATGGCGAACAAGAAGAGGAAGACCAGGATATACATCTGCAATTTCCCTCCCCAATAGCTTATGCAGACCAACAGGGAGATTTCAATGCCTTCCTCAACAATCCAGACATTGCTCAAACCTTAGATCCATCAGGATGGGTCGCAGAACCATTGGATCAGACTACAAAGGCTCTGCGCACAACATAAGTTATGTATGCTGCTCAAGGTACACAAACCATGCACCCTCACGTACGACAACTCATAGGATTTCACTTCATTTATGATTCCTTAAGAGAAGCGGCAGAAACTGTAGCGCCTACAGAGGAAACCTCAGAAGAAGAGATAAACAAAGAAATAGAGGAAGAGGTTAGGATAGAAACAGCAGAGGGTTCTACAGAAAAAGATGCCGAAGAAGAAGATGACACACATCCCAAACCCCCTCCTAGTGCAACCCACATTTCTGATACCGCCGGTCTAGCGGCAGAAGGTATCATTGAAATAGAGCAGCACAGCTCGATCCCAACCCCTCCCAGACAGCCAGAGGTTACTCTTTCAACCTCTGTGCCTAATAAAACCGGGGAAACCATTCCTGGGGAGTCCTCTCGAAAGGACTCACCCATAGTTCGTGATTTATTTCCCCAAATCACATCTGACATCCTAGCAGAGGAATTCGTTCCCTCTGTCACGCACACCACGATAGGGCCCAACATCCCTTCAGAGGGGATTAGAGAGCACAGAGACAAAGAGACTCTAGACAAGTCTCCAAGTTAACAGAAGGATATTCCAAAACCCACCTCTGGAGTGGATTTGGACAATGTTCTTCACAGAACTTCTGTAGAGGTTGAAACTCATATTTCTCCTCGAGGATCAGAAGGAAATCCTTCCACCCTCAACGTACAAACAGGGGTGAAAGAAGGTGTCCAAGGAACAAGGACAAACTCTAGAGACGAATGTGTTCCTCCAGAGGTTACCACGAGTTCACACGTATCAAGGGGTGAGTTCCAAACCCTTGTCACCTCTGTGAACCAAACATTGGAAGAGTTGAAAAGCTCTTTCAAATCTTTTGCAGAAGTTACATCCAAGGCCCTCTAAGAACTAAACACCAAAATGGACAACTTGTCCACAGAGGTGCAATCTATAAAGACTGCTGCCACAACTTCTGCCACCACACCTACCTCTGCTGCTGCTGATCTTGAAAAAGCTGCAACTTCTGCCTTCAACAACTCGATCAACATATATCTGGAAAAGATGAAAGAACAAGTGTCATCAAAAGTTATTACTCCAGAAGAACTGCAGAAGGCTCTACGACAAGTTCAGGAACAAACAACAGAAGCTACTCTAGCCATGAAGCCTACCGACTACATGACCAGAGCACAGTTGACTGAACTTGGGCAAAGCATCTTGAACCAAATGGCAGAATTTATCAGAGCTTTCACAATAGCCAACGCTTCTTACGTAAAAGACTTTAAGGCTAGTGTGGGAAAGATGCGGTTCAACACAGAGGCCGAAGTTCAAACTCTTCTTGGTCTTTGTGATGATCTCTGTGCCAAAATGATGGCAGCTGGGGCAAAGAAACCTGACACTACTTGCAGAGCAGAAGGAAACGAAGATAAGGGTCAGGATGATTCTGATGATGATGGTTCATCAGATCATCCTGAGGGGGAGAAACAAGGGGAAAATCAAAGAGAAACAACTGCAAATAATCCTCCAATATCTGCAGAACCAATTTCCTCTGCACCACCAACCCAAACCCAAACCCAAACTCAGGAAACACAACAGAGACCCACAGGGGAAACACCAGCCTCTGTGGAAACCACCTCTGTCCTTGAAAAAGATGTCCCTGAAGTTCAAATCCTGACATCTTCATCCTCGAAAGAAACATCAACAGAACCCAAATCTCCAATCAAACCAACAGAAGCAATCCCACAGAGTCCAAAGCAGACAATAGGTTTTGAGCCTTCCCAAACCAAAGATAAAGGTAAAGGAATCATGAAAGAAGAACCATAGAAGAAAAAGCAAAGGCCATAGACGACAGAGAAGTTGATGAAGAGCTCATTCGATGCCTTTGTCACTCCTAAACCTAAAGACGGCTGGGCAACAGAGGGTAGGGTTGCAGAGATAAAACGACAAATGGATGCTCTGTGAAGACCAATACCACCACCAGATACACGACATGCAGAAATGGAAGAGGTGGTGTATAGGTACCTTTACAAACAGCAATATCAGAACAACCCTATACCACACATCGAAGATCCTCAACTTAGAGCTGACCTTGACAACACCTTCAGCAGAACAAAGCCAAAATCAAGGGCAGAAGTCTTCTCAGAGTCCAAAATAGAAAAGGTAATATACTACAAATTCTCTCAAACAAGAACCTTTCCAAAGATCAGGTACAACATTTACAAAGTCAAAAGGGAGAACAAGTCCGAAAATCAAATTGCAGATGCCGATATAAGGAACTTGAACCCCTACGATCTGCCAGATCTTCTACTTTGGACGAAAGAAAACTTCGACAACGATGCCAACAGAAGGGCCTATCAAGTGTTCAGGAAAGCAATGAGAGAAAAGCTTCTGCTGTATAGCATGATAGACTTTCAACTAGGAAGAGATCTTGGAGTCAGAAACCTGAGTCTGAGACCACCAGAGGATCACTGCCCACCTTCTGCAATACCCAACTCAATCATAACAACACCAAGGTACGGGTTAGTGTATAAGGATCCTGCTGGACAAGTGAGACTTTTTGTGGAAATGGACTGTCAGAAGTATGCAACTAGTACTCTGAACAAGTTCAGATCAATCTTACAAGAGAACAGAGGTACTGAGCTTATGGATCAAGAATCAGCAGAAAGAATGATCAGAGAAATAGATGCTACAATCGGCTTGAGAGAACTCTGCATCAATTTCTATCACGAGCTCAAAGAAGTAGGATTCGACAACAGAAGTTTCAATGACTTCAAAGATGCAAATGTCTAAATCTCTTTTACATATCTCTGTAATAGTAAAAAAGAAATGAAATGAAACTTTTGAGGTATTGTTTAACCTCTGTCTACTTTACTTAGCCTAATTATGCATAAAGTCAAATTTTCATTTTTCAATACTTAGGGGGAGATTGTTAGCTCAAAATATTCATAATATTAGAAGTATTGAAAAATAGGCTAAGTATGAAAGAGTTCAACAGAAGCTCTGCGGTGTTCCACAGAAGCTCTGCCAAAGCAAACGATAATTCAAGGAACACCAAGTCCCAAGAAGAAACTACAGAAGACTACTCACAAAGGACCAAAGAAGGATCTACAGAAGAATGCTCACCAAGGACCGAGACGCAGAACCTCTGTCACCCTTGACAGAGCCTCTGCGGTTCAGACTGAAGACTTGGAAGATATTTATAATATCTTGCCACTGTTAAAGAAATATCTTACCACTGTTACAGAAATATCTTGCTACTGTTCCAAGGTCCGTTCATCAACTTGTACAAGGCATAGTCCGACAACAAACACGTGTCAAACTATGATAGGAATCCTTGCAAGTTGATATTAGCGCATTTAATGCATGCAGATTTCCAACTGTTCATGCCATCCCTTCTTTCCTGTAGCATTAGTCCTTTTGTCTAGAATAGTTCTTTTGTAGTAGTATAAAAGGAAGACTCATGTTGAGTTCTTCCTTAACAAGTTGATATAGAAGAAAAACACACACAATTAACGTCAAATCTATTATTAGTGTTCTGCATCAAATACAGGAAAACTTTGAGATATTCATCTGTTCTTCATATACTGTTTATTTGATATTCTGTATTGTTTCTATACAAACTTATCTGTTAGTTCTTCAAATACGCTTCCGCATCAAACATAAACTCGAACTAATAGATCTGTTAATCTTGTCTAAGCAAAACGAGAACCAACAAGAAGTAACAGTATCGGGCTGGTTCGAAGATGCACAGAGATGAAACGAAAATGGAACGGGAAGAAACGGGGATGAACGGAGATTTTCTGTAGGACTATCCATGGACGGAGTGACAGAACCAAATATCATTTTCAAAGTCATACATGTCAAGGACCGGGCCTCCAAAACCATTGTTGTGCTGAGAAGTAACGGTATCCTACTGGTTTGGAGATGCACGGAGATCAAACGAAGATGCACGTAGATGAATAGTAGATGAAACAAAGATGAACCGTTGATAGAACGAAATGAAATGGGGATGAACCAAGATTTTCTGTAAGATTTGCTTCAAGAAAAGCTTAAACTTCTTTCAGAACATTAATACCAGGTTTATATATTGTGTAGTTGAAGAACTTTCCAAGGAAGGGGTGACATAACCAAATATCATTCTCAAAGTCATACATATCGAGCATCAGGCTTCTAAAACCATTGTCGAGCTGAAAATTAACAGTATCTTGTTGCTTCGGAGATGCACGAAGATCAAACGGTGATGCACGCAAATGAATCAGAGATGGAACGAGATGAAATGGGGATGAACGGATATTTTCAATAGGATGTTCTTCAAGAAAATCTTGAACGTATTTCATAACCTTGATAGTTGGTTGAAATGTTGTGTAGTTGAAGCACTTTCCATGGAAGATATATCAGAGACGAAACGGAGATGGAACGAGATGAAACGAGATGAAACGGGGATGAACGGAGATTTTCTGTAGAACATTGATAGCAAGTTGAAATGTTATGTAGTTGAAGCACTTTCCATGGAAGGAGTGACATAACCAAATATAATTCTCAAAGTCATACATAACGAGGATCGGGCCTCTAACACCATTGTTGAGCTGAGAAATAACAGTATCCGGTTGGTTTGGAGATGCACGGAGATAAACGAAGATGCACGAAGATGAATTAGAGATGAAACAAGGATGGAACGAGATGAGACGGGGATGAACAGATATTTAATGTAGCATTTGCTTCAAGAAAAAACCTTAAACTTCATACAAATGATTGATAGTAGGTTGAAATATTGTGTGGTTGCAGCATTAACCATGAAAGGAATCACTGTTGAGCAAAGAAGAAATAGTATCCTATTGTTTTGGAGGTGCGTAGAAATCAAACGGAGATGCACGGAGACGAATCAGAGATGAACTGAAGATGGAGGGTGATGAAATGACGATGAACGAAAACCTTGACCTTCTTTCAGAACATTGATAGTGAGTTTAAATGTTGCGCTGTTGAAGCACTTTCCATAGAAGGAGTGACATTACCAAATATCATTCTCAAAGTCATACATATCAAGCATCAGGCATTTAACACCATTGTTGAGCTGATAAGTAATATGATCCTATTGGTTCGGAAATGCACAAAGATGAATCGGAGATGAAACAGAGATGAACAGGACATGGAGGGATATGAAACGGGAATGAACTGAGATTCTCTATAGGATTTGCTTCAAGCAAAAACTTGAACTTTTTTCAGAACATTGATAGCGGGTTGAAATGATGTGTAGTTGAAGCACTTTCCATGGAAGAAGTGACATAACCAAATATCATTCCCAAAGTCTTACATATCGAGCATCAGGCCTCTAACACCATTGTTGAGCTGAGAACTAACAATATCCTACTTATTCGGAGATGCACGAAGATAAACGTTGATGTACGGAGATGAATTGGAGATGAAACAAAGATGGAACGAGATGAAGCAGGTATAAACGACGATTTTCTGTATGATTTGCTTCAAGAAAAAGTCTTGAACTTCTTTCAGAACATTGATAGCAGGTTGAAATGTTGTGTAATTGAAGCACAATCCACAGAAGGAGTGATATAACCAAATATCATTCTTAAATTCATACATATCGAGGATCGGGCCTTTAACACCAATGTTGAGCTAAGAAGTATTAGTATTCTGATGGTTCGGAGATGCGCAGAGATCAAACAGAGATGCATGGCGATAAACCAGAGATGACGAAGATGAACCTAAGATGGAATGAGATGAAACGGGGTTGAACGAAAGATTTTTTTGTTGGATTTGCTTCAAGAAAAGCTTGACCTTCTTTTAGAACATTGATAGCAAGTTTAAATGTTGTGTAGTTGAAGCACTTTCCATGGAAGTAGTGACATTACCAAATATCATTCTCAAAGTCATACCTATCGAGCATTAAGCCTCGAACACCACTGGTGAGCTATGAAATAATAATATCATGTTGGTTCAAAGATGCACGGAGATCAAACGGAGAAGCACAGAGATGAACCAAAGATGGAACGATATGAAACGTGGATGAACGAAGATTTTCTATAGGATTTCCTTAAAGAAAAGCTTGAAATTCTTTCTGAACATTGATAACAGGTTTAACTGTTGTGTAGTTGAAGCACTTTCCATGGAAGGAGCGACATAAAAAAATATCATTCCCACAGTCATACATATCGAGCATCAGGCCTCTAAAACCATTGTTAAGCTGAAAAGTAACAGTATCCTGCTACTTCGTGGATGCATGGATTTCAAATGGAGATGAATCGGAGATGGAATGAGATGAAAAAGGGATGAACGGATATTTTCTATAGGATTTGCTTCAAGAAAAAGTTGAACTTCTTTCAGAAAATTGATAGCTGGTTGAAATGTTGTGTAGTTGAAGCACTTTCCATGGACAGAGTAACGTAACAAAATATCATTCTCAAAGTCATACATATCGATCATAAGGCTTCTAACACTATTGTTGAGCTGAGAAGTAAGTATATCATGTTGGTTCACAGATGCACGGAGATCAAACGGAGATGCATGAAGATAAATCCGAGATGAAACGGAGATGGAACGAGATGAAACGGGGATGAATGGAGATTTTCTGTAGGATTTTCTTCAAGAAAAGCTTGAACTTCTTTTAGAACAATGATAGCAAGTTGAAATGGTGTGTAGTTGAAGCACTTTCCAGGGAAGGAGTGACATAACCAAATATCATTCTCAAAGTCATAGATATCGAGGATCGGGCCTCTAACACCACTGTTGAGCTGAGAAGTAATTATATCATGTTGGTTCGGAGATGCACGAAGATCAAACAGGGATGCACGAAGATAAATTAGATACGAAACGGAGATGGAACGAGATAAAACGGGGATGAACGAAGATATTCTATAGGATTTGCTTCAAGAAAAGCTTGAACTTCTTTCAGAACATTGATAGCAGGTTAAAATGTTGTGTAGTTGAAGCACATTCCTCGGAAGGAGTGACATAACAACATATCATTCTCAAAGTCATACATATCAAGGATCGGGCCTCAAGCACCACTCCATTTTGAAGATTAGGAGTTTGTTGTTCATCTTGGTGGTTCTAGAGATGTTTTGGTTGGTAGATTCAAGTTATGGTTAAGGTAATATTCTCTTCTCTTCATTTATGAAAGTTAGGGTTTTGGTATAAGTGGGTATTTTGATGAAAATGGTTGGAGAATGATTCTACATGGTTAGATCTAATTATTGATGGTTGGAAACTTATGGATCTAGGTTTTTGGAAGATTTGGCTTGAGGATTCAAGTTTCTTCAAAGGAGCTTACGTTTGGGGAAAATCTAGATTTAGCCTAAATCTAGCAAGGTGAGTTCAAGTTGATTTGTGAAAACTTTATACCTGCCAAAAATGTTATTTTCCAAATATTTGTGTGTTTTAGTTGAAATTATCTATTGTTGAGTTATTTGATGTGTTTAACTCTTTTGAAGTGTTTATCTTCATAAATATTGTAAAACACCCATATTTAGGGTTTTTGGGTATTTTGATGTGTAGAAATCATAAATATGTTCTTAAAAGATTTATTGTTCAAAATGAAGTTTATTTAATGGTTTAATCATATTGGTGTAATTGATTTTATAAACCATTTGGGAAAATGCACTTTTAGTGTCATGAGTCATTTTGAGAAATCCATTATTATTAATCTGTGATGAGTTTTGATTCGATGAGGATTTTATGGTATACGTTTACCAAAACGACGTTTAATACGTTTATATTTTGAGGACCGTTATTTATGGGTCTAATGGGTTTTGAGAATTTGCTCGGTTTTGACTTTGAGGAAGTCTTGGGGACATTTGTCCAGTTTTAATGGCTTGATGTGGAGTCTTATTTATGGTTTGCTTTTATTGCACCATGTTGCATTTTATTGCACGTTATTGATATTTACATGCTTGGGCGCGTTAGTCATTCCGGGATAGGCATGTTATTATAGACTGTGTTGCATTGGATCCATAGGCAAGTAAGTCAGTCTCTACTTGATGGTCCATTGGGTGTCACAGGATTTGACCGGGCCCCATGTTTTATGACCTTTACTTTCAAGGATACGATAGGAGGGTTGAGTCATGGTTTACCAAATTTGGCGAATATGACCTCCGCCATTTTGGGGCAATGCCGTAGTTGTATCCCCGCTTGTGTCGGGCCTTTGGCGGTATTCTTAGTAATATTTCGCTAAGGTCAGCTGTCTCTTTGGGTGTAACTTGAAAGGCGTCGTATGGGACACTTGGGCTTTTATGCAGTGAATTTTCGTACGATTAACATTGTATGAGTGGCGTACTTTTGTGTTCATCCACTCTCAATGGATACGGGTCTCCCCCGTCGTTGGCCAACCTATTTGGGATTTTATATTGTCCCTATTTTATTATTGTTGGTCTTATACATTTGACTGCGATTGGATGACTTTATTATTGGATTCCCCTCCATGTATATTAAAGTTTAAATGAAACAGGTCATTTCCATATTTATGGTATTTGGAACTTTATTACATTTTACGCTCGCGTGAGTATAGTTTCGTATTATGTTTTCAATGAAGTATTATATTTAAATGGATAGTTTTCCATGATTTATGGGTTGAGTATTTTGTCGTCAACCGTATTTGAAGGTTTTGCCTAATAAAGATTTATTCACGTATTTGAGTGAGTTAGGATTGAAATTCATTTTGGAAAACGCTTTATACCCGTTGGGAACTTTCTCATGGATTTTGGGTGCATTGGAAAATGAGTTATTTATATCCTTTTTAACACTCTTTTGGAAATCATAATCTATGTTGCAAACTTTCATTTAAAGAATTATTTCAATCATGCTGTAAACTATTGAACTCACTAGGCGTTAGCATAACCCTTTTTATTTGTCGGCATGTGCAACAGGTCTCAGGCTGGGAGTAGTTCTAATGACACGTGTGAAAGGTCGTGTGCTAGTAAAGTGCTCGAGAGGTGAATAGCTTAAGTGAAGTTTTCCGCATTCATCTATGGGATTAGCAATTTGTACTTGGGTTAAGTAACACCCGATGTGGTTATTAGTCCTTGTAAACAAGACTTGAATTATATATTGTTTGAGGTTAACCATATATTGTAATGTGAGGTATTTCACCTATTGAATTGTAGGAATAAATCCTGTTATTTTGGATGTATTATCGAAATTTTAATTAGTTGCTCTTTCCCAATTCGAGGGTGTTACAAGTTGGTACCAGAGCATAAGTTTGAGTGAATTAGGTGTTGATTTTTGGATACCTAGACTCAAACTAGCGTTCTTTTAAGTAAATGAGATTGAAGTTCACCATTAGGCACTTTAAGATAGGATGTTTCGGGGTCGATAGAGTTACTAAAAACGGGAATCACGTCGAGAGTAGCAAGGATAATCATGTACGGTGCGTTCATACCGACACCTGGCCAGTGTCATGGTGAACCTACTAGTACATGTGCATACTTGAATTGATTTAATGTGACGACCGTTTGGGTAGTGAAGAAGTTTCTAAGCGAATAGTCGTCGGAAAAGATTGACGATTTTAGTATTAGTCACTTAGGGTGACGATAAGCATGATATTTTCTTTAAGTGGACCGTTTTGGGTCAAGATTGATGGTTGGATTAGAACAATAGACTTATTAAACCGACTTTGATTCGAGGAAAAACCGTAAGGTTAATTGATGTAATTCCCAACTTTTCCTTAAGAGGTTTGAACATCCGGATGATAATAGTGGACCGGAGGAATTTGGAGAAGTATGGGTTGAGACGTTGAGTGCCGACTAAGTTATGCAAAAAATTTATTTTAAAATAAATTGAATCAATTATTTCTTGTGTTTCAAATCCTTATATGGATTGTGTTACCAATCTTGGAAAATGTTTAGCACACACACAAGATTTTAAATCATGGTTTTGAACGTGCATGAAATTATTTTATTGCGGGAGTTGCAAACTCCGTCAGAACTTGTTTCATTTCATTATTGTCCAACGTTACTTTCGGATACAGTGATATCCATATTTTTATGATATGTAAGATGTTGGGCAAGTAACTACGGCTTATGACTTTAACATTGGATCTCCTCCACATATGTTAAAGAATGGACGGAAAGTTATCTTCCACTATGTCTATGTAAAGTTATTATGGAGACTTTGTTTAATGTGAGTTTGTTAAACAATGTTGTTTATGTGGTATTACAACAAGAAGGGGATTTTTGGAATTTTGACGTTTTAGTCATAATTTTGCTTATTGCAATTCGACTTTTGGAATCAAAATGTTTGGTGCCATTTTATTGACTTGAGGTCATTGAGCCCATTGAATTTCATGGAGTTTTGTCTTACGACGTTTCGTGTCGTGTGAGTGCAATTTCACTATGTGCATACTCCATTCATTTATGTGAAAATTTATGAGTTATGTTGGGTATTTTATCCCACTTGGGCTTTGTTGAGAAATATTATTTATGCCATAAGGCGACCAAGAGGGTTGAGTTTTTGAACTTTGGGGTCGCGTAATTTCTCTTTCAAAGGTTTGTGTTAACACGTATTTCGTTGCAAATAGTTCAGTGTATGGATTGATTTTGTTAGGGTCAAATTCAGGTTGAATAAAAGTTCAAGGGTTAAATTGTTATTTATTATTTTGAGCCTTAATGTATAACGGGCCATGGGCTTGAATGTCATGGGCCCATGGTATATAATATGTGTTAGCCTTAGAAAATTAGGCTAGTTGTCTGTTTACACTTTCAATAGCTTATTGTAATTCTCTCTGTTGAATGAAAGTGAATTGGATGACCAATTGAAATCATACTATTCGTTCTTATCTATTGATTTCTACTGTTCGTTGCATTAATCTGGAACTCACAATTGGTATCAGAGCATACGGACAATTCGATTCAAATTGACAAAAGGTTTATGGTAAGAATTCTATTCAAGTTTTCGACTGTGTTCTTAGCATTCAAACTCATAATTTGATTTTGTGAAAATTGCTTATTCTCGTTTATTGCATTATGTGACAACTGTCAAATTTACACCTCAGGTTAGAACTACACTGGATACCTCATTTTCTCATGACATAGTTCACACAGTGCAATTTTAGCAGCAAACGCGGTACGATAGGAAAATTCGAGAAATTTTGCCTAAGAAATCCTTGAATTAGGAAAATTATCCATAAATCTCAAAAAATGCCAATTTAACCTACATTTATACTACAAATATTTATGTAGTTGATAATTTATGTATTTCAATCATATTATATATAAATACTTTATTTTATATATAATTACTTTGTATTTTAATTATTAAGAAAATACTTGTATTTTAAATTTTAATCAAAAAGACAAGATTTGACAATTTATTTTTATCACACCACACCCCCTCCCCCCACCTTGAGAAACCTCCCCCCCCCCCCCCTCTCTACTCCATATGTAGCAACTAACATCTCCTTCTCATTCATTGTCTCATCTCACTCTCTCACTAAAAGAATACTTGCAATTCTTTCTCTCTCCATCTTCAAATCTTCATCTTCATCTTCATCAAGATCTTCAAATCTTCATCCATCTTCATCCCAACTCCAGCCCCAAAATTATATTTCTTCAAAAGTTCAAGATAATCAAAGGTAAAAACAAGTGTGTTGGGTGAAATCCACACACACTCCTTTAAATCTTTTTCAACTTTCTTGCATTTTATGAATGTTCTTCATCTTTTCTACACTTTCTTCATGTTTTTAAAAACCATCTTTCATATGTCTTAATGTTTGTAGATTTACCATCATAACATCTTTTTGTTAGTAAAAGATGGTGAATCCAAAATCAAACCAATGTTAAGACCAAAGATGAACATTTTGAACACATGCATGTAGTTTTCTTGAGAAATCCACCATCTTTTATTCAAGAATTTTATGAGTAAGTCTTTGAAATCCACTAAAAACATACTTAAACAAACATGCATGAGCTAAAGATGCACAATTTTAAGTTGCATGTTGATGTTCTTGGCAAGAACATCAACCTTTTCCAAAATGGGTCTTTTACAAGAATTTATAAAAGTTGAGTTGATAGGTAACTTGCATGCATTTTAATTGGATAAAAAATGTGTTTTGGGAACTGAAAATAAGTGTATGGAAGAGAGTCAAATCGGATTGTGCATGCAAAAGAATAAGAATTTTGGTTAATAAGTCAACATGTGAGCACATGCACAAAGTGTGGTTTGACAGATTTCTGCCAAATTCCACCCTCCACTTCAAAGGGTCATATCTCACTCAATATAACTCCAAATGGAGTGATTCGTTTTCTGGAAATCATTTGTATGTGTTAAGATTCAAACCCAAGTGGTTTCACCCAAAAACGCAAAGAATTTATTTACCAAACAGTCCTCACAAAATCCGTGCACAAACAGTAAAGTCTTCTGTCAGGTTTTACGTCAAGTATTATGTCATGTACTTATACTCTTCCAAAAATTATGAAACTGATGCCAAAAGTTTCCTAACTCATTGAACTAATTGGACATAAAAGTTCATGATCAAATTATACCTGGAAGTTACCCAAAGTTGGGCACAAAGTGACATCAAATTATGGACAGCAAAGGACAAATTCTTACTATTATTAAGGACTAACTTCAAATCCCATTTCATCATTTTATGATGAAATAGTGGAATATATATGTATATCTTATACTTACATTTTATTTATGCATTTTATTTATGCACATTATTTATTCTTTATCCATTTTCATCATTTTTGATGAAATTGTGGAATATACATATATATAATATATTTATATATGTTTTTGCATTTTATATATATTCTTGATCCCATTTCATCATTTTATGATGAAATCGTGGAATATAAATATATACTATACCTATATATTTATGCACTTAAATATTGTCTTTACATTCAAAACCCTTCAAATCTTATCGTTTTTACGATAAAATTTCGGTTTATACATATATATGTACTATATATGTTTATGTTCTTTAAAACCCTTTTCGTTACTTAATGTGATGAAATTGCGGAAACTTTAATCCAACAAGAACAATGTATACGTTTGTTACGTTATAATATTAAAACACAACAAGGCATTTTATGACGATTTGGATAGTTAGTACCGAACCTTCGAGATTGGAAACTCACTAGTGACCTTACGTTCATAGGTTTGAAGTAGGATCATCTCAAAGTACTTGTGGGAGATTCCCGGATTCTATCGCTTATCATGTGAGTTCACAGCCCCTTTTTCAATGTTTTACATATTTGGGGTGAAAAGCATGTCGTTACTACAATTATTTTACGCACCGATTCTATTATGCATCGATTTCACTGTTTATTTAAAATACCGAATATTTTCTCCGTATACTTATGCGCTATGGTATGTATGCTTATGTTAGTTGATTCTGAGTTTTGCTATTAAGTCTCCGATGATTTTACATTACCCATTAGCTCATGTGGAATGATACCCACCGCTGAGGTAGAAATGAATATATGTCTAAATGGTCTTACCCATGTAGAATGATACCCACCGCTGAGGTAGGACTGAATATAACGTTAAATGGTTTTACCCATGTGGAATGATACCCACCGCTGAGGTAGAACCGAACATGTGTCTAAATGGTCTTACCCATGTGGAATGATACCCACCGCTGAGGTAGGACTGAACATGTGTCTAATTGGTCTTACCCATGTGGAATGATACCCACCGCTGAGGTAGGACGTACGGGGCATGATACAGTCAGTAGGTTTGGGTAGTGGCTCATTACTTTAACATGTAATTGCATACAATACTGTACCTTGCGCATGCTGAAAAATGAATTCTTTATCCACTTGTGCGGATTTAAAACTATTTTACGACCGGTTATTTTATCCATTTGTACGGATTTCAACTGCTTTGATTTATCCACTTATGCGGATTTAAATCACTTTACAAAACCCACTTGTGCGGATTTAAACTATTTTGATTATCCCTTGTGCGGATTTAAACTATTTTGACTTACCCACTTGTGCGGATTTAAACTATTTTGACTTACCCACTTGTGCGGATTAAAACTGTTTTCTATAACCGGTTGACTTATCCACTTGTGTGGTTTATAAACTATTTCGATGACAAACCGTGTTGTACTCATTAAACCTGTGATCTCACCAACTATTTTATAGTTGACCCTCTCATTTGCATGCTTTTTAGGAAATAGAAAGTAAGATTGAAACTTTAGAAGGCACCTCGAGTAGCTGCATTCAACACGTCTTTCCTTATCATGTCAAATTATGTTTTGGACAAATTTTATATTTTTGGAACAAGATGTATCTTTTATAAACTTTTTATGCTATGACGATTGTGTGTTGTCTTCTACCTTACGCAATGAAATCTTTAGCTGTGACATCCCGTATTTCCGCTTTAGCGGGGTGTGACACATTTCGTTAGCATCATCATTATAAACGATTCTGCAATTTTTTGTAACCTAATTCGATCATCTGATTAGTGTTTAAGCAAAATCAAGTTCATAAGTTTTTTGTCTCTGTTCTTGCAAAAATCCAATTTTTTCTATCAAAAACTTGTTATTTGGCTTCAAATTCGATTCGGGTATTGTTATTATTGTGTTTTGTCGAGTTCCTAACCTTTCAGGAAGGATTCTAAGCAACCCTAATCGATTTCCAATCGTCTTGGAAACCACAACCGCACTTACCGGACACCACAGCCGTGGTTACCGGATCCATCATATTGTTACCGTGTAAGTTTCCATTCTTTCACTTGTAACCGGGTAACTCCAAGTTACCGGGTAATATATTACTTACCGGTAATTTCCATACTTTCCGGACAAGTTCCCGGTAAGTGTATACGGTGACCACACCCGGTAACTGACATTTCATCCGGTCAGTTCTCTTCATCCGGTAAGTCCTCTCACCCGGTAAGCTAGTTACTTGTTTTAATTTTATCGATAAGTTCTTGCTTTATTTGATTCATCCGGTAAGCTTGTCATCCGGTAACATCCAGTTATCCGGTAAGCTCTTCATCCGGTAAGCACCTCCACCCGATAAGTTTGTTACTTGTCTTATTCACATTCGGTATGTTTTTGTTTTTGTTGACTCATCCGGTAAATGTAATACCCCGGGTAAGTTCGTTAGTTAAATTTCATTTTTTGTTAGAATTAATTAACTATAATATGGGAGGTTTAGGGTGATTTTTAATTAATTAGGAGTTAAGGGTATTTTGAGTCATTAGTGGATAGTTTAAGGTTTAAAGGGTAAATTTGAGTTAGATATTATCCCTTGCAATATTCAGATATTTCATAAAACAGAAATATCCAGATCTGTAGGTGTGTGTGTTGAGAGCAAAAGAAGAAGAAAAAGAAAGGGAAAGGTTAGGGCTTCAAATTGGAAGTGTTGGATGTGTTATTAAGGTATGTTCCTTTACATTTTATGCTCATAATTGCTTATAGATAGTTTATATCGGAGTAGAAAAGTTGAATTCATGCCTGGTATGATTTTCTGTCGAATCTGGGTTGAAAGGATGCAAACCGACAGAGGTGTCCGGACACTATGAATGTGTCCGGGTGGTTTTGTTGGTAGTGTCCGGGTGATTTTATTAGTGATGTCCGGGTAATGTTTTAAAGGTGTCCGGACGAGTTCTTCATCCGGGTAAGTTCTACTTTTCCTATGTTTTCCGGATAGAATTAAATACCGGATGGTAACCGGATTACTTTTGTGTCCGGATGATGTCCGGATTGTTTAGGTTGTCCGGATTAATGGTGTTGTCCGGAAAAGTTACGTTGTCCGGAAAAGTAGTGTTGTCCGGATAAACTGTGGTTTCCGGATACTTTGGCTGATTGGTCAAATTGATGTGTTTAGATGCTTTTAATTGTCCAGTAGCCTGTGTCTTGTTAATTCATGGATAGGGAAAGAATAAGGACCGAAAGTACAGTGGACTTGACTTAAGTTCGGGTTGGGGAAGACAATTGAGGATAAGAGTTAGATAGAGTTATCTAAAGCTCTTAGTCCTAGCAAACTCTATGTGTTCAAAGTGGTAAAACAATATTTGTACATGATTGTTTCAGATACTGTGAATCGAAGGTGAAAGCAGAATTCTTTGTGGAGGACTGAAAAGAGTGTTGTTAAGCAAACATGTGAGTTTTACTTCAAAATATTTTAACTGGAATACATATATGTGTGGAATGGATATGTGATCAAGGTGTGAATATTATGTGTTTATAATATACTAAGATATTATATTCATATGTGCATTACACTACACAAGTGCACATTAGTCGGGTTCCGGTGTGCGGACCGATGAGTAGTCGGGTTCCGGTGTGCGGACCGGTAACGTTGATTTTTATTAGTTGGCTTGCTACCAACTAGTATGGCCAGTTGTGGAGGAATAAGGTGGGATGAGATGTACGAGTCTTGAATGGTATTGAAATACGTGTAGTATATGGATGAATATGAAAAGTGTTATATAATTGGTTTTGATAATAAAGGTTTACTAAACTGATAGGGATTTCCTCACTAGACCATTAGGTCTAACCCTCATTTCTGTTTTAAAAATATGTATTCCAGGTGGCGGATCAGGTAAGAGCAAGTAATTAGGACTCTTGATGGATAGCCTTTGTGAAGATGTTGGTTACGAAGTTATGGATGTATTTTGTACTTATGACTTGTTATTAGTCAAACATGTAATTTACTTTGTAAAAAGTTTGTACGGATTTACTTATTATGTTAATTAAGACTATGGGACCGAATGTGAAATACGATGTATCTTTTGAACATTTTATAATATAAAATGTTTGTTATTTGTCTCTATGAATCGTGGGTTGTTACAGTAAAGCTGTTTCATCCGGTAACACTCAATTATCCGTTAACCTGTGTTTACCCGGATTCCTCTGCTGATTGAATACTCACACACACAATCTGATCCGGACACTTCCAGATCAGACATCTTTTATCCGGATTCCTATCCGGTAAGTTTAGTCTAGTCAATTTCTTACCTGTTTTAGCATAAACTACTCTTAGAACCTGCGTTAGGACACCACTCTTAGTGCCTTGCATTAGGATCTCACATTGAATCGAACCCATCGTCTGACGATCACATTAGTGCAACTTAAGATGTCTTTGCGTGACGCTTTTGCTATCGGCACCGACTCCAAGCCGCCTTGCCTCTATCAAGGTCAATACAGCCAGTGGCGAGATAGATTCTTGATCTTCATTGAGTCAAAGGATAACTTCGAGTTCATCTGGCGAGCTCTAACTGACGGGGCAATTCCTAAACCCATAAAGACTATACCAGCAACTGAAGAAGGTGGTCAAGTTCGTTATGAGGACGAACGAGGCATGATTGAGGGAGAAAAGCATGCCAAGATATACCTTGTTCAGGCTCTACCTAACACGATCTACACAGCCATAGACAGCTACAAAGATACATCAAAGGGCATGTGGGATCAGGTGGAGAAAATGATGCGCGGGAGCAAAGTCGGGAACCAACTAAAAATCAATAGCTGCATAACCAAGTTTGATGGGTTTAAGCAGCGCACCGGCGAATCCCTCTCCCAGACCTATGAACGACTTTGTCTCCTTCTCAATGAGCTTCACAAAAACCACATCACTCGATCAAACATGGAAAATGCGCTCAAGTTCCTCAACAACCTCCTGCCTGAATGGAAAGTATTCGCATCTCACGTCAAGCACAACCACTTGATGGAGAACGTTGGCATAAACGAGCTCTATAAGATGCTTCTTCAGGACGAAGATGAAGTGATGGAGATTCTGAGCGAAAAGAAGTCTGCGTCCAAGCCACCTGCTGATCCACTAGCTCTTATGTCCTCAAAACGAGGCAAATCTTCCGGTCGTCGCTCCAAACGTGCCCAAAAGCCAAGTGAATCTGAGCCAGAACCTGAGGAAGAAGAGGACAGTGATTCTGATCCTGAGTTAACAGCTGTGAAGAAGGCAATGGCTCTGCTCTCTAGATCCTTCCAACAACAGAAATTCTACAAGAAGCCCACCTCCAATAATCAGCGCTACTCCACTTCCTCCAACAAGCGCCATGATTATCAGGATAAATACGAAGGCAAGAAGAAGTCCGATGAGCCCAACCAGTCTGAAAAGAAGGAGAAGACAGAGAAATATGACATCAAGCCTGAAACAAAGAAGAAAGACGAACCCGTGACATGCTATAACTGCGGGAAGCTTGGTCATTTTTCGAAGGACTGTAGAAGGCCTGTGGTGAAGAACTCTCACTACTACAAGGCTAAGCTTGCACTGGCTGAACAAAAAGAAGTTGGGGAAGCTCTGTTTGTTGAAGATGACCACAGGTTGGGTCGATCTGACAGTGAAAGCGATTCTGAAGGGGTTGATGCCTTCATGGGCTACCATTCTCCTGCCAAAGAAGAAAAGACAAAGGTGTGTCAGGTATGTGAACCTATCTATCAAGATCTTTATAACCGAACACAACCTCTTGTTGAACGAATAGATTCCTATAAGGCCACCGCTAATGAACAACTGCTTGAGATTAAATCACTATCTAAAAAGATAGATGTTCAAAGCGGATAACTGAGAAACACAAGTCCGAAAATGCTAATTTAAAAGAAAAATGCAAAAATATTTCAATAGCACCTAAGGACTTAAGGGCCAAAATATATGCACTACAGTCACAGCTAGATCAGTGTGAGAATGAGAAAGCAGAAATTGTTTATCAATGCGCTTCTCTTCAAATTAAACACAAGGAGTTTGTCAATAAAATAACTGATCTTGAAACCAAACTCCACAAAAGAGGCCAAGCTGACCCGACCATTCATATGAATAAGCCCAAGGAATTCACATATTTTAACAAGGAATGGGGAATCGGATACGATAACCCACAGTACTTGAAAAAGGGTATATTCAAAAGGCCGACACTTTATGACTTTGGCTGTCTTGGTATAGACAAAAAGTATCCAAAATATGGGATAAGATGGACTGGTCCTCTTGAACCTGAAAAGGAAATGGAAACTGAGGAATATAAGCGCAAATACACGACCAAAATGCAACTTCCTTTTTGTTATGAGCCTTTGAACTATTATTATGAGAAAAATCCAAAGAAATACCTCTCGAATGACTACTTTGACTGCTATAAGGTTGTAACGCCCAAGGATTCCTCCAAAACGGATGAGGTCCAAGCAACCGAACCCAAAACTGAGACGGATGATTTCAAACTCTATGTTCCCCCTCTCGTTTTGGAAGCAAAAATAGTTGACTTAGAGGAGTCACTCGAGAAGGAAAGATATTGTTTTCAAAAGGAAAAGCAAGCGCTTATCACAGAACTTGAGAAACTCAAATCCGAGAAAACCGAAGCTGTGTCGGATGAAGGACAGGAAATTCTTCGGTGTGAAATCAATAAGCTCACATCAAAACTGTCTGCCTTGGCAACAGAAGCGATGAACGAGCATACGAGAAATGGTCAACTCCAAGAGCAGATTGACCTACTCCAAAATGAAACGCAGATTTCACCCAAACTTTCCTACAACTCATCTGATACATCCTCGCGTAAAGCTTTCATTGGAAAAATCTCTTCACAAGACGGTAAAGAGTCTCAAGATAAGTGTGTTTTAAGGAATTTAAACTCTAATTTTTTCCTAGCTTCCGCACCGAATTCCCCGAAACACACAGGCACAAAGTATTCCTCACCTTCCTCGACCAGTCCAAGTCCAGTGATTCCGGATATAGATTTTTCAGAATTTATGAATTTCGACGGTAATTCTGATGAAGAGTTTGAATCGTTCCCCTTCGACAAACCTCTTCCAAGTCATACTGACTTTCTTTCACCAGTAGTTAATCGACCGGTCAATTTTCAAAATGGCAAATGTTCCAAAACAAAGACCCCGGCTGTGATTAAGCTTTCTAAAACTGAGTCACGTTCTCAAAAACAATCACAGCCGAGGCAAAAGACCGATCGATCGACTGCTAAAAATCTTGTTTCCTCAAAATCCACTGACCATGCCGTCAATGCTGTTTCAGATAAAACCGGTCAAGCTAAACAGGACAAACAAAAGTGGCTAGCTAAGGAATCTATCGAGAAAGAGGCGTCAAAGTCATTTAATACTGTTTTATATCCAAGATTGAACATGCATGGTTGTGCTTTGAACCATAAGAATGATTTTGTTGAACAAGATGTGAATTTTCCAATTACACTTTATTCTATTCAGCAATTAATTCAGTTATCACATGATTGCATGTGTTGTTCTAGTTGTGGCTGGAATGACTTCGATGACATTAGAATCTCACCTGATTGGTTTGGGTCCTACCATGTTTATAATTCTGCACCCAAACGCAAACCCCGTAAAAACAAAAGGAAACTAAATACAAAACGGGGTTTCCAATCAGAGGTTAAACCTAAGCAAGAAAGGAAACCCATTTCAAAACGGGTTCCTCCTACCGAGGTTAAACCTACACCCAAGAGGAAACCTACCTCAAAACAGGTTTCCCCGACAGGTGTAAAACCTAACCCTCCAGGACCCATTTTAAATGGGTACCTAAAGTCCGCTAAACTTGTTTTTGCAGGACGGTCATGTGTGGTACTTAGACTCTGGATGCTCCAAGCACATGACCAGAAGGAGGGAGCTGCTCACGAACGACAAGGAACAATATTGCGGAGACGTGAGATTCGGAAACGATGACAAGGCACCGATTTTGGGCTACGGCGACATTGTCCAAGACAAGATCACCATAAAGAAGGTTTCATACATCGCGGGATTGGGACACAACTTGTTCAGCATCGGCCAATTCTACGATAAAGATCTTGAGGTCAAATTCAAAGCTACTGGTTTCATACTCACAGACGCCGGAAAGGAGCTACTGGTTGGAACGCGAAAGACCAACCTGTTAGCTCCAATCCTCTGTTTATAGAAGTATTGAAAAATAGGCTAAGTAT
This sequence comes from Saussurea involucrata, assembly GCA_033807775.1. Classification (NCBI taxonomy): domain Eukaryota; kingdom Viridiplantae; phylum Streptophyta; class Magnoliopsida; order Asterales; family Asteraceae; genus Saussurea; species Saussurea involucrata. The sequence goes on along the minus strand of CM066320.1, from coordinate 60,758,199 downwards.
AGAAGTCTTCGACAGAGGCTCTGCCGAGTCACCGAGAAGACCAAAGCATAGAAGTCTTCGACAGAGGCTCTGCCGAGTAACCGAGAAGACCGAAGATAAAGAATCGCACAGAAGACTCTTCAATATGGACAAGGCCACAGAGCCTCTGTCATACTTGACAGAGCCTCTGTGGTATAAAAGACCAGAGCTCTACACAAGGACAATCGTGCTTCTCACGATTTCTGCTGTACGAAGATCCTGAAGATCAATAGTACAAGGCGTGACCTGACAACTCCACGTGACCAACTCTGATGGGTCATAGCCTTAGTAGAAGTCGGCGCATTTAATTAACGTCGTACTTGTAACAGTACCTAAATAGTGCCTTTGTACCTTCAGTCCTTTTTGTCTAGAGCTTGTCCCCTTTAGAAGTAGTATAAATAGAAGACTCATGTTGAGTTCTTCTATTAAGCTTTGCACAACATACACACCTTTAGAGCAGATTCTTGTCAAACCTTTCGGTGTTCTTGGTGTTCTTGGTGTTCTTATTATATCAAATACAGTGAATCATTGAGCTATTTATCTGTGTTATTTACACTTCATATATTTGATATTGTGTGTTATTTACACTTCATATATTTGATATTGGATCTTTACTATATCTAACGGCAAGTAGACCGGACATTTTGTTTGCAACATCCTTTTGTGCACGTTTTCAAGCTAACCCGAAGGAATCTCACCTTGTGGATGTAAAGCGAATCCTTAGATATCTCAAAGGCACAAGAAATTTGGGTCTTTGGTATCCTAAGGATTCTGGGTATGAGCTAACTGCTTACATAGATGCAGATCATGCGGGAAATATGATGGACAGGAAATGCACATCTGGTGCTTGTCAATTTTTGGGAGATAAACTTGTAAGCTGGTCATCAAAGAAGCAAACCTGTGTGTCAACATCTACGGCTGAAGCAGAGTACGTGGCCGCCGCTAGTAGTTGTTCACAAGTAATTTGGATGAAGACTCAGCTAAAGGATTATGGATATATCTTAAACAAGATCCCAATTTATTGTGATTCCAAAAGCGCAATTGCAATAACTGAAAATCCTGTTCAGCACTCCAAAACGAAACACATAGATGTCAGGTACCATTTTATCAAGGACCATGTTGAAAAGGGAACTATAGAAATGCATTTCGTACCGACAGAACTAGAGCTTGCTGATTTTTTTACAAAACCTTTAGATGAAAAAAGTTTCAATTTTCTAATCAGCAAACTAGGAATGTTGAATACTTAGGCATTTCTTAGCTTTCTTTAAAACATTGAGGGGGAGTTCGTGTGATTGTTTAATTATGTTCATATTTTGAGGGGGAGTTAGAATTTTTCATAAAGTGATACATCTAACATTCTGGACTCATGTTCTATGAGTACCAAGTTTCATCCGTCTATGCAGATTTCTCTGAAGAAGAGACAACAAATTATGCATCAGTTTAGGGGGAGCAGATTGGCATAAGTCTTTCAGATGGCAAATCAGGAAGAACAAAGCCATGTTCAGGGCTTTGGTGAACATGTTCCGAGCATACCCGATCCGACACCTGATGTTCCTTTACCATCAACGCTATCTGTACACCAATCACAAGCCGGAGTTCATCCCGATCACTTAATCATTCATCCGATCAACTATGTACAGATCATCTTCAACAACCATCATGTTGATTTGGACAAGATCAACATTCATCCAGTGGTAAAAGAAGTGCTCAGAAATCACCCGCTAGCGTACGCATTGACTCACACAGTCAATGTGCCTATGCTATATTTACAGCAAGCCTGGAAGACGATAACCACATCCATGGAGAACGGCAGACCGATCTTTGTATTTCAGATCGATGAATTTATCACGAAGCTCGACTTTCAAAGACTGAGACTTGTACTGAGGCTACCTGAGCCTGATTCTAGAGAAGGAAAGACTGAATTCGATGATTATCCGTCTGAGGAAGAAGTGTTTGAAGGCATACGCGCAATGGGATATACCGAGAATTTAACACGAGTGAAGGGTTTTAATAAGGAGAATCTACCACTTTTGTACTATACAATCTTTTCTATTCTCAACCGGTGCTTAACTGCCAAACATTCGGGAACTGACAGCGCTAGTATCGGATTTCTGAAGTTGTTTCATGCGGTGGTGTATGATCTTCACGTAGATTATGCAGCCATCTTCTGGCATGAACTGAACGAAAAGATCGAGCTACGTCGTCAAAACAAGGGAAAGCCTTATATTCCGTACATGAGGTTTCTTCAAATCATCATTCAGAGTATGCTTCGGTCTAACCGAGAAATTCCACGAAGAGTAAATCATCCTTCTGTGCCCGAGAAACCAATGCAGTATATTCAACTTCCAAAGAGGAAATATGACTATGAAATGCCATTACCGGAAGGGTTCCTTTCATACGCGGATCAGGACGCTGAGTGTATCATTGATTATAGAGAGTCGATGGTCCGGCCAGCACCGGAGGGACCTACCCCAGACTCAACCCCTAGGCGAGAGGAGTCGGTGAGGGTTCAGGATGCACGGGATACTGAACGGGGAGAGTCGAGGGAAAATACCGAGAGGGGAACCGGTGGGGGTCAGTCACCTGTAATTGAAGATGCAGGGTCATCGTCTGAGGACACACATATAGATGACCTTGTACAAGACGATTCTGAAGAAGTAGTTCCTAATGACATTGGGGATGCTCCTTTAGTTGAGTATTCTGATGATAGTACAGAGTCCGACAACGCGTCTGATCCCGCGGAGGAACAATATGATGGAGATTTTGATGATAATAATGATGGAAATGATGGTGCTGATGCAGAAAACATGTTTGGTGATGTTGTTGATATTCTGGTGTTTCCACAAATGAATTTGTCAGCTAATATTAATGTGGAAGAGCTCAACTTTGATGACATGCCCTTGATGTCTTGTCAAGTTGGTGAAGGAATGGGAGGTATAACGAGAACCGAGAGAGAATTAGTTGAAAATATATGTGAGTCTGTGAGAGAAAATGAAGAAAAAAATATGGAGAGTGTGAGAGCTACCAAACATTTCTATACAAGAAGGGCAGCCACATCCACCACCGGGTCTCATTTTTGGCATCAGGTGTTGAAAAAGACGTTACTCGCTCGGTAACGCAATTGCACACCTCAGCCAGCCATTCAGCTTCTTCTCAACAAGAAGCTGTCTCATCTTCTCACGGGGCTTTAGCACATACTCTATCCGGATCTCACTTGGAGATTTCGGGTATTGAAACAGAGCGACCTCCTCCCCGGTCCTCGACCTTCTTTCCTGCACATGTTGAGCGTCTAGTGCCAATTGCTAATATTTTTGATTCTTTGAATAGGACACTTTCTGGAACAACTGATGCGAGTCTTCGTGACCCATCCAGAACACTCGGAGTAGATCCTCTCACAGGACTACAAGGACAGAGTGTAAATCCTACCAGTGCTAACACTATGCCAACACTGAGTGTAGGTCACACGGTTGAAACAACTGTTGTGCCAACGGCGAACCTAAGTGGTGTCGGTGTTACTTTACCCGTCTTCGTGACAAGGGAAACTTTCTATGGCGCCCTAAAGGCTATTGAAGATACTTTCATTCGGGAGTTACAAGGAGTTAAGACGTTACTGAAAGGCAAAGGGCCGGTGATTGATGAGCCCGCTGTATGTCCACGACCAGAAATTTTCTTGCCTCCGCCTCCACAAAGTCGTGTAACTCAGCCTCCTCCAGTTCAACAACCTTCAGTTGATCAAAGTATTGATGAGTTAAGAGATCTATTTTATGCTAAGCTGATGTCCATTAGCCCTGAAGATCAACAAAGTAAAACTCTATTATCGCTACTACAGAACTTCCAATCTACACCACCTCCACCACCACCCCCACCTACACCTACACCTTCAGTTACATCCACGGAGTTCCAAACCTTATCCACGGAGTTTAATTCTTTCAAGTCAACAGTTGTACAATCTTTGAATGATATGAAGCAGTCCATAGATGAGTTGAAAGCATTACTGAATCAGAATTGTAAGACGCAAGCCCAAGGAACAAAACGAAAGCATGATCAGGATCCCGATGATCATGATCATGAGGGGGAGATGAGTAAAAAGAGAAGGGCTGAGTCTGAAAGTTCACAAGGCCAAAAGAAAAATCCGACTGTTGCTGAAATTTCTGAAATGTTTGAATCTGGAGCTCTGGGTGATGAAAGCGGAAAACAGAGCGTATTATATGTTGATTCAAATGTAGAACCGACGGTTGAAAAGCCTGAGGTAAATGTGGAGGAGATAAGGGAAGTGGTAGATAGGTTTGTGGAATCTCTTGAATTGATTGAAATCAGTTCTGGTGATGAAGCTGATGATCTGGCAAGAGAATATGATCAGTTTTGGAAAGCAAATCATCTTAAAATATTTAGCTCCTCTCCCCCTTGATTTCCTTGAAAAAACTTTAGCGGTGCTTCCATCAAATGTAGGCTCGGCTCCCCCTTGAAAGTTGCTCTTACTCATCCTATTTTCAACCTTGAACAAAGTCAGATTCAATGTACTCCATAACCTCGACTAAGTGCACTAAAATCATCTTAAAAGGTTATGCATTTAGTGTAAAACAGAGAATCCGTCATTGGACCATGAGTTGAGTAAGAATTCAGCTTAAGAGCTTGGTCCAACTTTGCTCGAAGGAGGAACGGTAAAAAGCACACGCTACTCGGCAGGGATGAGACGACCCAAGCAAATAACATTGTTCAGCAACTGTAGAGAAATGCTCATCTTCAAGATACTTAAAACCACTGAATGAAGAGAATCCAGAACTTCAATCTCCAAGAAATAGATGGATGATTATAAGCACTCAAAAGTCTGAATCACAACCAAAGCACCAGAACAATGATTGCAAGCTCTCACAATTCTGGTTGATCAAGTCAGAAAAATGATTAAGAGCACTCAAAGGTCTAGCATCGTCAACAAAACTTCAGAATAATGATTGCAAATACTCAAGCGTCTCTTCCAATCCAATCAAAGACTGAATTCCAACGCTCACCTTCTGAAAATCTTGAAAGACTAGAGCCCTTTTAAACTTTGACAGTTGCTACAAGTATGTGGCAAGCTGAATATCAGAATGATGTCACACACGCGTTATGCTAAAGTCCAAGAACAATGTCCCCCTTCGGATGCAAGAGGATGCGAAACCATATGGATTCGGATGCAAGAGGGTGCGAAACCATCCGTTTCGTATCAAGTTGCATACGAAACCATGGAATCCGGATGTAGAAGGGTGCGAAATCATGGGGATTCGAATCAATAAGGGTTCGAAACCATGGGATTCGAATCAATAAGGGTGCGAAACCATGTGAATTCGGATCATGTAGAGTGCGAAATCAAGGAATCCGGATCAAGGCAAGTACGAAATCAACGGAATTCGAATCAAGTAGGGTCCGAAACCATGAGAATTCGTATCATGAAGGATGCGAAACCATGCCAAATATGAATAAATGGAATCCGAAACCGTTTGAGATAGGAATAGAGAGATGCGAAACCATCCACATTGTTGAACTTTTAGGTGTAAGCACATTCCGAAACTCAGAACTAAGATGACCAAATTCAGCAATATTTCTGACTTCACAAGATTCGAAACCATCAACTCAGAACAATTTGAATCCATCTAAACCATCAAAAGCAGCAGTAGCATCCGAAACCATGATGAACAGTAAACAATGAAGGATCCGAAACCAACAGTAAACTATGAAGGATCCGAAACCATGATGAATGATCCGAAACCAAGCAACAGCATCCGAAAATCACTAAAATCATCATAACTTCTTCAATTCTTGACCAATTTCAGTGATTCTTGCACAGACAGATTCGAAAAATGAAGATGAACAGATTTCTAGTTGATCAAAAGTAGTAATTCGATCTATTTGATAGTGTTTTGATCCAAAAAGTGAGTTCGACATTTTTCTCGAACAAACAACATAAGGATCCGAAATCTGAGCAAAATAGGGCTAAAAACACTTGAATTGATGAGATCCGATGATCGTATCGATGAAAAATCCTTCGATTTGGCTCTGATACCACATGTTAGGTCTATGATCTTCAACAATCCAAGAACTAGTAACAAGAAGATGTACAAGCTTTATTAGAAAAGTAAATCTAATATAGAGAGAACACAATGTGATTAGAGAGCTACATCTTGAATTATGAAACTTGTTATTACAAACTACATTACATGTTCTATTTATAGTCTACATCTCTTGTTACAACAGTTAAGCATAAGCCCTTTAACACAGCTATTGCTTTACAAAACTTTCTAATATTAAGGACAAGTTCAGTGTCCTAACACTGTTAGTTCGTTAAAACACTTCCACATTATATATTGTTTGAACTAATTAGATAGAATCATCATTGTTAAGCAAAACAGGAACCAACAATTGGTATCAGAGCGGTTCTTGATTTTCTATATCAAGAGATCCTCACTTACAATGATTTTTGGTAGAAACTTGGACTTTTAACCTATTTTTCATATCTTTCAAAACATCATCTGTTTTTCTGCCATTCTCGACCTGTTTCGACTTTGGTAAACTTACAGAATCTGTTTCTTCGGTTAAATCTCCATTTTAGTGCATTGTTCAAAGGTTTTAAAGCTTATAAAAACCATTAGAAACATCCACTTCATTCTCTGAAGGTTTACTGTTCATACCCTATATTCTTGATTTCTCAAACCCTTTCAAAATGACAAACACAAACAACTTCTTCACCGCTGGTTCTTTAACCAAGCCACCCACACTACTCAGAGATGAGTACCCTCAATGGAAGATACAAATGATTCACTTCTTCGAGGGTACTGACAAAGAACTCATGTACTATATCAACAATCCTCCTTTCGTACCAATGATCACAGTACCCCGTGTACCTGCCACAGACGACACTCCTAAAATCCCTGCGCACACGAAACCAAAGACCAAGGACAAGTGGTCAGATCCTGATTGGGCAAAATATGAAGTTGCTCAGAAGACTAAGATACTTCTGATAATGGCCATACCCAATGACCTTTTCCAATCCTTAGATGCGTGTGAATCTGCATACGATCTGTGGAAGGAATTGGAAAAACAACTGGAGGGTGGGGCCAAAACTCAGAAGAATCGAAGAGCCCAATGCATCAATGAGTACTACGCATTCAAATCTCTGCCGACAGAACCTCTGCAGACAACATATGATCGGTTCAACTCTCTAATCAACAAGTGCAAGAAGTTCGGAATCCACATAACTTCTGAGGAAAACAATGTCATGTTCCTAAAGAGTATCAATGATGAATGGCTCCAGTTGTCTATGTCTCTGCAAACAAATCAAGACTTAGACTCCTGGACTCTATCAGATCTCTATGGAACGCTTGCAGCCCAAGAGCCTCAGATTGCACAAGCAAAAGCTCAAATCAGTGCACCTCTTGCGCTGGTTAGTAAGGCTACAGAAGCAAAAGAAAAGCCGAAGAAGTAGAAAGTTGTGGAAGAAAAGAAGGAGAAGAAGAAGAAAATCTTGATCGTTGATAGTGAAGAGGAGGAGGTGGTGGAAGAAGAAGAGGCAACTATGGCCTCGATAGCTAAATCGTTAGCTCTTTTGACCAGGGAATTCAGCAGAGGATACCAGAAGAAGTCTGGTAATGAACGCTACGGAAGATATGATCGTGGAAGAGAAGCGTCAAATGACAAGAACGACAGAGGTGTCGACCAACAGAGGTCGAATGACAGAAATGACAGAGGTGGTGACCGACAGAGGTCGGACGACAGAGCTGGCAACGGTTCCCAGAACCAAGGATGTTTTAACTGTGGCAAGCCAGGCCATTATGCCGCTGACTGCAGGAGCAAACCAAACCGCCCAAAGAGGGACTCTGCTTACTACAAAAAGAAAGCGGAGTTTTATACTCAGAAGTCGCTAATGGTGAATCAGGAGAACTGGCTGTCAGACGAATCATCTGATGAAGGCGACAAAAACGCCTTGTTCTGTGGAATGGCAGAGGTCAGCTCATCCGACTCCGACAGTGAGAAGTAGTATGTGCCAATCTGGTATCTTGACTCCGGATGCTCGTGGCACATGACTGGCGACAGAGGTTTACTATCCTCCTACAAAGATAAACTCGATGGAGGATCTGTGACATTTGGTGACAACAAAAAGGGGTATATAAAAGGCCACGGAGTCATCAAAAAGGAAAACATAACCGTATGCAAAGTTGCATATGTGGATGGCCTTAAACACAATCTTCTCAGTGTTAGCCAACTCTGCGATACGGGTTTCGACGTAATGTTCAAAAGAACCTTTGCTCCCTACAAGGTGAGGACACAGGAGTCGAACTTCTACGAGCCGAACGAAGAGGCGATCTTTATCTCATGAACTTCTGTGCCAAGAACAAGGAAGACAATCTCTGCCTTGTTGCTTGTAAAAGCAGAGAAGCCTGGTTATGGCATAACAGGTTCTGCCACCTAAACTTTCATACTCTAGATAAGCTTGTTAAACTTGATCTAGTCAAAGGTCTGCCAAATGTTAAATTTAATAAAGATCATTTGTGTTCTGCTTGCGAAATGGGAAAACTCAAAAGAGCTTACCATAAAGGCAAAACTGATGTATCTTGCCCTAGGCCTCTGTACATGCTTCATGTTGACCTCAGCGGTCCAATCGCTACACAGAGCCTATGTGGCAAGAAATATATACTTGTTTTGATCGATGAATACTCAAGATTTACATGGGTTGAATTTGTCAGAAAGAAATCAGATGTTCCAAACATTCTGATAAATTTAATGAAAATAATCCATGTTCTGTATGAGTGCATGATTCAGAAACTAAGAAGCGACAATGGCACAGAGTTCAAAAACTATGTCATTGAAACCTATCTTACAGAAGATAGCATATCACAGAACTTCTCTGCTGCATGCACCCCACAACAGAATGGTGTGGTTGAACGAAAGAACCGCACGCTTGTGGAGGCTGCAAGAACTATGCTGACAGCATCTGGATTACCAATGTCTTTTTGGGCAGAAGCAGTATCAACCGCATGCTACACCCAACTTTGATCAACCATTGTAAAGAGGCACATCAAGACACCGTATCATTTTATCAACAAAAGGAGACCAAACATCAAATTCTTTCATGTATTTGGATGCAAGTGCTTCGTCTTAAATGATAGAGAAGCAAGAGGAAAGTTTGAGGTGAAAGCAGATGAAGGAAAGTTCATAGGATACTCTGCCACTTCAAAAGCTTACAGAGTGTACCTTCTGAAGTCTCGATCCATCGTAGAAAGCATCAATGTATCTTTTGACGATTCCTTTCAAAAGACTTCTGAACAAATCAGTTCAGAACTCGGTCTAAAGAAGGATTCCTCTGGCATCTCAAAGACAAGAGAAGAAGACTTAAATCTTCTATTTGAAGAGATGTTCCATGATGATATTGATCCCTCTGCTGGACCCGTCAGAGCCTCTGGAGAAACATCTTCTGCAAACCAGACTGAGTCAGGTATATCTCTAACTGGTCCATTAAATACTTCATCCTCTTCTGTGATTCATACAGATGCACATACTGAGGGGGAGCGAACAGAAGCTGAAGATAGTACAACCAAGGACTCAACCACAGAGGCTCCTGAAATACCTACTCCAGCGACTACAGAGGAATCAATTCCAGAGGAAAACGAAGACTCAGTCTCTACTTCCACAGAGGAACAAATTCCAACTCTCATTCCAATCCTCTCACAAGCTGAAGAACCAAGCATAAGCACAGAAGTACCATAAACAACAGAGGTTGCACCAGAACCGCAGTGTGCAACCACCGAGGTTAATCTTGATGACTCAAATGACCATCTTCCAAGAACAACACAGTGGACGAAAAGCCATCCTCCAAGCCTTATAATCGGTGACCCTTCTGAAAAGGTCAAAACAAGATCAGCCACTGCTAATTTTTGTTTCTTTACAAATTTTATCAGTGTGATCGAGCCAAAAAGAATCTCTGAAGCCCTAGATGATCCAAACTGGGTAGATGCTATGCAAGAAGAGCTTCTATAGTTTGAGAGAAACAAGGTATGGACCCTAGTACCTCTGCCACGAGGGAAACAAGCCATAGGGACAAAATGGGTCTTCAGAAACAAGAAGGACGGGGATGGGGTGGTCATTAGAAACAAAGAAAGATTGGTGGCCAAGGGATATCGCCAAGAAGAAGACATTGATTACGATGAAACTTTTGCCCCTGTCGCACGACTTGAAGCAATAAGAATCTTCTTAGCCTTCGCAACTCATAGAGGTTTCAAAGTCTTTCAAATGGATGTAAAATATGCTTTTCTGAATGGTGAAATCCAAGAAGAAATATATGTCCATAATCCACCAGGGTTTGAAAGCTCCAAATACCCAAAATACGTATACTACCTCGACAAAGCTCTGTATGGACTGAAACAGGCTCCAAGAGCATGGTACGAAAGACTTTCAACCTTTATTCTCAATAATGATTACGACAGAGGTACGACATATACTACTTTGTTTTACAAAATAAAAGGTGATGAGATTCTGCCTGTACAGATTTATGTGGATGACATCATTTTCGGGTCTACAAATGCACAACAGTGCAAAGATTTTGAAAAACTCATGCAGAGTGAATTTGAAATGAGTATGATGGGAGAATTAACCTTCTTCCTCGGACTCCAAGTAAAACAATCATCAGAGGGAATTTTTATAAATCAAGCTAAATATGTCTCTGACATACTTTCGAAATACAGTCTCTCTGACGCCTTTGTAATGAAGATCCCAATGGCAACTGGAAATAAATTATTCTCATATCCAAATGGCACATCTGTAGAGTGCAAGCTCTACAGAGGTATGATTGGGTCTCTGTTATACTTAACCGCAAGTAGGCCTGATATAATGTATGCCACATGCCTCTGGGCAAGATATCAAGCTAACCCAAAGGAATCCCACTATATTGCTGTAAAGATGATCTTTAGATACCTTAAAGGGACCAAAAATCTTGGACTCTGGTATCCGAAGAACTCTGGTTTTGGTCTTAAGGCATACACAGATTCAGATTATGGAGGATGCAAGCTTGATCGAAAGAGCACCTCTGGGAGTTGTCAATTCCTGGGTGGTAAATTAGTCAGCTGGACTTCGAAGAAGCAGAACTGTGTGTCTACATCTACAGCAGAAGCGGAATATGTTGTTGTTGCTAGCTGTTGCTCTCAAGTTCTGTGGATGAAAACTCAGCTCAAGGACTATGAGTACAACATATACAAGATTCCCATCCTCTGTGATTCCAAAAGTGCCATAGCAATCTCTGCCAATCCAGTACAGCACTAAAAAACAAAGCATATCGATATTCGTTATCACTTTGTGAAGCATCACGTTGAACATGACACAATCGAAATGCACTTTGTGTCCACTGAATACCAGCTTGCAGACATATTCACCAAGGCACTAGATGAGAATAGATTCATTTTCTTGGTGGGTAAGTTGGGAATGATAAACATGAGTTAAATCCTCTGTAAGTAAGATTTGATCTCCTTGTAAATATGTATATATTTAAACTCTTCTGTATGTAAATTCTTAATCATCAAAAGTTCTGTAACCAACAGAGCTTCTGTGGGATTGCTCAGAGTATGACAATCTCCACAGAACCTCTGATAACCTTGACCTATGTTCTGTGCACAACTTATCTCATTTGATCCAAGCATAGGTCAAGGGGGAGCAGAAGGAGACCTTGAACTGATCTACAGAGGTTGATCATTCAAGGGGGAGCCAAAGAAGAGATATGATCAACCATATCTACAGAAGTCAGGTATTTTTGCCGAACAAAAGAAAACCAAAGGTAAGTATCTCGTACAAATTCTTTCTGAAAACTATTTTCTAGGACACCAATTTCCAAATATGCCCTAGAAACAATGTCTAAGACATTCCAAACAAGAAATGATCAAAAAGCTTCTCAAGCCTTATGTTATGAGAAATTTAAGTTCATAGAGCTTCTGCTGAGTTCAACAGAGCTTCTGTGAGCCGAATCTTCTATGACTGCAAATTGAATACGAAACTCTTTCGATCAACCTTAAATGTCTTCTGTAAAGATCTGTACATACAAATGCCCACACAAAGATACTGGGAGAAAGTCTTTTGGTCGAAGAGCTCACTCCACCAAAGAGTCTCTGTCGCCCAAACAAGACACTCCAAGAGTATGTCTCGAACAAAATCCATTTCCAAAATAGTTTTCCAGGACACAAATTTCCAAATATGTCCTAAAAACAGTGTTTAACACAATGAAAACCTTGGATGATCAAAAAGTTTCATAAATCTTTAGTTATAAGAAATTCTCACTCTCAGAGCTTCTAATGGCTCTGACAGAAGCCTCAAAACCTCTGTGAATGAAATTTTTGTACTAAAAGTCTATCGATCCTCTCCAATGATTTTTTCAAACGTTTTTGGAAAAGATACAAGCATCAGAAGATATAAAAGGCAGATTTTAGACTACAGAGCTCATTCCACTACAGAGCTTCTGTCGTTTCCGATACTTGGCCTTTTATGGAAATTCTGTAAAAGAACGGGTTATCTACTGCGAGTGACAGTCTTCTGAAAGTAGAAAAGCTCACGCGCCAAGCATTAATGGGCCGCACACGCCATCTAATCGTTCTCTGACATCACTGACGTGGCATCTTTTGATTGGACGTACATGGCACACGTTCTCCTGGAAAGTTGAACCCAGCCGTATGTACTCGATTGCGGACCCAAATATTATTCACTTTCACCTATTTACCTGTTCAGATTCTACCATTCTCTTCAGTATAAAACCCAACTTACCACTACCTCTAAACGTTTACGAACTTACTCTCTTCATCTTCTCCGGTGAACCTTGCAATAACCTGCAACTTCCATTTTCTACTCTCTTTCTTTAAGATTAATCCAATGGCTTCAACCTCCAATGCTCCAGTGAACTCCCCATCTCATTCTGAGAACTCCCAAAACCAAGAAATCGCCAGAAACCTAGAACAAGACCACTCCGGCGATGAAGCAGATTTTTCTCCGACCACCCATCTTCTAAACTTCATCGCACATGAACACTTTGAACATGTTCTTCCTTTAAAACCAAATAACTACTACCTGGTTCCCTCAAAAACCGTTTTTGGGGAAGCACATGCCATCCTTCTTCACATTCTGGAAAACCACTATCTTTACCCCCTGTTATCCAAAACTGTCAATAAAATCCCTGCCAGATACCTAAATCAATTATGGATGAGCAGTAGATTTGACCCCACAGATAGACAAATCAAGGGCTACATCTCCAAACCGGACAAATTCGAGCACCTCGAACTCAAATTCAACAGAACCATGTTCTCACTGGAGTTCAGCCTACCAACCAGAGGACTACTAGGTATAAAGAAGTACGCAGAGGAACCCACAAATGAAGAGCTCTGCCGTTTTGTTGAAATGTTGGGGTACAACACAACCCAAAGGAAAAGAAATAAATTCAGAAGAAATCGATTACCTCCTCTGTGGAATACGCTCTTCTCAATCCTAAATCGGCCCCTAACAGGGTAGGTGGGTAGTCCAGACCAAACTTCTCACCAAATCATGACCATAATGTATGGGTATATTATGATCTACCTCTGGACTATTCCACCCTCATGATGCAGGAAATGGTTAACACCATTGATCGCAGAATCTCCTCCCAGAAGGCCAAGGGATGATTGAAAGATGCTCTACCTCCTCTGCAATATCAACGTATTCTGGGTGTCCTTCTAAAGCCTCTGCTCCATTTACAAAAATGGCCAATGGAGGGACCAACGGCCAGAATGTATCCCCTGAACAAAAACACCCCAACAGAGCACGAAGATGAATACCCATTTTGCAGACCTCTGCCAAAGAAACTTCTGGGATACGCTACAGACAAGACCCTTAAGTTAGAATACACACGCGATCATAGGACTCCAGAACCGAGTCCTATGACACCCCCGCGTCTAGGAGTTCCCTTAAGATCTAGGGTTGTAGAAAGAATGTCTGACGAAGAATGGGCAGTGGCCTTGGCTAAGAACGAGCAGGTACAAGAAAACTTCTATGCTCTGCGAAACACAACCCCCACTACTCCTAAGAGCAAAACCTCTTCCTCCACCCCCAAGAAGAAGAAAGCTCACAAGAAGAAGAAGACAACAGAGGGTACTTCTACCAGTCCTGCACAAATTTAACAATCCCCTCCTCTTGCAACAGAAGTTGGAGCTTCTGCACCTCCCTCTCCTCCAAAAGACAAAAAGAAGAGAAAACACAAGTCTTCTGAGGAGGGTGCCCCCAAACCAAAGAAAAGGAGGAGCAAGAAGAACTCCAAGAAACCCCCACACTCCTCTGCAATCCATCGCAGAGGAAGCAGATATGGTCGAAGAAACCCAAGACCAACCTCTGCAATCACCCTCACCCATCAATTATGCAGAAGATCAGGGTGATTTTTCTCTCTTCCTCCAACAACCTGGGATTGCACACTCTTTAGACCCTTCTGGATGGACTGCAGAAGCTCTATCTCATCATTCAACAGAAGCTCCAAACTTCAGAATCTATTCTGACTTGGATGATGATGACCAAACCCCACAGAATAATCAGTCTAAAACTCCGAAAGTTCTACAGAACCCCTTCACCCAACACGGATTTGATGTGCTCAGAGAAAGCCCAACGGATCTGGCTAAGGCTACCACCAAATCCCCACCAGTCTTAGTCTCAGAGGATATGGTGGAAACTGATGAAGAGGAAGACGACCAAGTAAAAGAAGGTCTTTATCACCCTCACGTACAAGCTTTAAGTGGCTCTCATCCAATGTACGACTCCTTAATCACTTGGACAGAAGCCACTACAGAAGTTAGGGTAGAAGCAGCGGACCATGGAGTAGAGAAAGAGACTGAGACAATCGATGGTGAAGAAGTGGTTGGATGCTCCACAGAAGCAGAAGCTAGAACTAATGCCTGGAATAGTAGAGTCACACATCCCCAACCACCTCCCAGTGCGACCCACACTTCTAACATCGCCAGTCTAGTGGCAGAAGATGTTATTGAAAAAGAGCAGCACGGCTCGACCCCAACCCAAACTGGTCGGGCAGAGGTAACTCTTTCTACCTCTGTGCCAATCTTAATCGGGGAAACCATTCCAGGGGAGTCCTCTCAAAATGACTTACCCTTAGTTCGTGATCCATCACCCCTGATCACAACAGAAATCCCTACAGAGGAATTTGTTTCCTCTGACACGCTGTTAGTTCCAGATCCGTGCAACAATTATGAAATCGAATAGATAAACAATATGAGTAATGATTTCAACTGGTCATCCCTGTATTATGCTTTCAATCAGAGTGTTTACAATACAATTCAGAAAAGCAAAATGAGACAACTAGCCTATTTTCTAAGGCTAAGATAACTATTTATATGGCAGGCCCGTGGTTAACAAGCCCATGGCCCGTTCACTAATAAGGCTCAAAATAAAGAATTATAGTTTAAACCCTGAACTTTAAATCAACATAAATTGACCCTAACAATCTCCCCCTTTGATTTGAAGTTCGAGTTCGCGCTCTAGCTCTCGCCAGTTGTAAACATATCTTTTGCGACGCGCGAAGTGAATCTCGAACCATCTGATAGCACGGCGGTAGTAGATGCGATCTTCAACCAATTCCAAGGCATTCCGAGCAGTTGTTTCATTCGGATTCGGAACATATGAGTACCTTGGATTTTCAGACTCGTGTGTAATGATCTTTCGAAGAGCATCTCAAACTTTGAGGAGTGCGCCGTCGCAGAATCTGTCTACCTATCCCAAACTCAGGTTCTAGAAGCAGAGAGTTCTCGGGATACATCTTCAACTCAGAAGCATTCAGATTCAGCCTTATCAGATTTACCTTCTTCGCCCTGTTCTCGACAGCCATTTGAAAATCCGTTAGATATGACATCATAATGGTACGGACCAGGTATCGACGAACAGCTTCGAGCGCCTTTGTAACTTCAAGCAGTCGGATGGTGTTGATCCAAACCCTCAGTGATTTGATAATGACCCTCTCTTATATACTTAGTGAAAATTGTAAGTAAACAATATGTATCAGAGTTTCACTATCGCTGATAAGTACTAAGATCTTACAGTACCGCTGATAGGAACTCTCGCTCTTTAAATTAAACATTCAGCGAACACTGTTCACCATTAATGCTCTGAGTCTGTTCAGTCATTATGATGATCGCTGATAAGTTAGTTATTTACTTATGATCCCTGAAGACAAGTTTCACGTCAACAAAGGTTCTACGCTGAAGTCGAAGATCAAGCTCAAGAACCAGCGACAAGTCTCCTAATGAACTGATGCGGATCAGCGAAGACTCATATTTGTCCACTCAACATGAAGTATCAAGTACAAGACTTCAGCTATCGCTGAACTTTATCATTCGCTGAATAGATAATGATAATGCTCTGAATCAACGAAAGCTGATCATGAAGTCCTCCGTACAAAGTACTTTTGTCTTAACCAACCTTGCACGACTCCGTACGAAATGTCAGAAAAGAACCTCCGACTGTCTGAAATCGTACAACCACTCTGATACTACACTGTTCATCCATGCGGCTACTAAGGTTGTCAATAAAGGTCAATGACATGCAACCAACCAGCTGATGACACGTGTAAAGTGTATACTGACTTGCATTAAATGCATGCAGTATATAAAGAGATGAACCCACTTCATTTTAAGTAACTTGCTAACTCTGGACAAGTTCAATCTCTTATCTCAAGATAGGTTATTATTAGTAATTTCCTTATCTCTCTTAGTGCAAGAAACCTTAGTGTTCCAACTTGTTTAGATTTAGGTTTATCCTTAATCCTGTTTCCGCAACAACCTGTAAATTGTTAATGATTTATCAATAAACAACAAGTGGTATCAGAGCGGATTTGTTTAATCTCATAAACAAGTTCAATCTCTGTGTGTTTGTATTCAACCCCCCCCCTCCCCTTCTACAAACTTGTATAGGCCTTCAGGACCAATAAGTGGTATCAGAGCGGATTTGTTTAATCTCATAAACAAGATCTAATCTAAGATATTTCTCTTCCTTGCTATTATCTGAAAATGGCCACCAACACAAACACAAATTATTTAGAAAATGGTTCTCTTGCTAAACCCCCTAGATTTTCCAGAGATAACTTCAACTTATGGAAAAATAGGATGACACTCTTCTTAGAAGGTGTAGACCCTACTATGCCTTACTATCTCGAGAATGGTCCATTCATCCCTGTAAGAATTGATGCTGCTGTTCCAGCCGCTGAGAATAGACCTGCTATTCCAGAAAGGCTGGTCCCTAAGGAAATCTTTCAATGGACCGACGAAGATAAGAAGAAAGTGGCTATAGATACAAAAGCCAGATCCATACTATCCATGGCTCTTCCTGACGAAGTCTACCATTCCGTCATGAATCTGAAAACATCAAAAGCCATGTGGGACACAATATGTGTTCAGTATGAAGGAACGTCTGAAGTCCAGGACTCAAGAAAGATCAACCTGGTAAGACAATACGAAAGCTTCATTTCTGGTAAGAATGAATCTCTCTCCGAAGTTCACCAACGTTTTAATTGTTTAATTATAGATCTGAAAACGGTTGGTAAGGAATATTCTAACTTTGAAGTTCTGACAAAGTTTCTAGAATGTTTACCTGAAAGCTGGGACAATTATTCTATGTGTCTCAAGCTGTCAAAGGATCTAAAATCAATGACCCTTTCAACCTTATATGGCACGTTGCTGAATCATGAGCAATCGAGCCATCTTAAGAAGAATCTTGTAAAAGATTCCAAAAGCACCCTTGTTGCTTTAATCTCAGAGGAACCTTCTACTCAGCGACCCTCGGTCACTATCACTGAGTTAGAAAGTAACTCTGAAAGGTCATCAGATTCTGATTCTTCAGATGATGATGAATCTTTGGCTCTCCTAACTAAAAAGTTCAGGAGATTTGCCAAAAAGAAAATGTTTAGAAAGAACAAACCTCTTTCCATAACTGACAAGCCTAGATCATCAGCTTTTGTTGATAAGGCTACTGCTACTTGTTTTAACTGCGAAAAGACAGGACATTTCGCTAACGAGTGCAGGTCTAAGAAAGTTTCTAGACCCTCAGCTTTTACAAAGAAATCCTTTGTTCCAAGGAATAAAGATGACAAATATTCAAAGATGAAAGAAAAATATGCGAAGCTGAAAAGCTTTAAGAAGAAGAGTAAAGGCCTGATGGCCAACTATGATTGGGCTGCTTCTGATGAAGAAGCATCATCATCTGACTCTGAAGATGATGAAGAAAATCTATGTCTTATGGCCAAGATTGAAGAAGAGGAAGAAAGTTCAGACATTCCCTCCACTTCAACCTCTGCTATTCAGGTATCACCTTCCTTCTTTACCAATATTGCAAATGTTGATGAAGCTGATAGTCTCCGTAAGATCGATCTCTTGACTAGAAGTTTATACGAAGCCATGAACGGCAAAACTGTGGTTGAAAACCAAAATCTTGATCTCGCTGAAAAGCTTAAAAACTGCCACCTTCAAATAGAAAAGCTTTCTAAAATTGAAGAAGATTTTAAAGATCAAGTATATTTAAATCAGCTAGTTAAAATCAAACGAGCAGAAGCTATCGCTGCATTAAAAGCTGAAAAAGCTACTGTTGAAGGATGGTGTAATTCTTCAACAAAGATCACTGAGATAATAAAGTCTCAGATTCCCCTAAGTGATAAACGTGGTCTGGTTACAAATATGATACTCCAAAACCAACCACTGAGCGTTCAATGCTTAAATTTGGAACGTTCGTATCCTCAGTCGCTGATACTTCATCTTCTCAGTGCTCCTCGTCCAATACACCAATCCCTGAGGAAACTCCTACCTCCTCAAAAGGCAAGGAGAAAATGGTTTATTCAAAACCTACCTCTGTCTCTAAAGACAAAGGTAAAGGAATTGTTATTTACCAGAATCCTCAGAAGGGTACCTTAGTACCAAAGCTGGATGCTTCTAAAGCTTCAGTGATTCATCCCTCTGGATCAAGGAAGCAGATCTCTGGATCTATTCAGCGATCTACTCCTAGACTCAGAGTGGATGTCCTTGGTAAGAAATCTGAAGAACTGATTGTTCGTCCCATTTCTAAAGCCAATAGTTTACTTGGTGCTGGCACTTCTAATTCGAAATCAAAAGCTCAGCATTCAAATGGTCCTAGAACTACTTTTAGTTATAGGAAATGTTATCACTGTGGACTTACCGATCATATTGCTAGTAAGTGCCCCACAGCCACCAAAGCTGAAAAGATAGCTAAGGTGAAGATTGCCCCCAAGGCAAAGAAGACCAACCCTGGTGCAAATCAGGTCAAGGTGAATCCTACCACTGAGGTTAAGAAAATTAACCAAAGTGAAGAAAGACAAAGCTGAATCTTCAAATGCTGTGAAGACTGCTGAATCTTCCATTCCAACTACTTCCACTGACAAATGTATATACATGGTTAAGTGGGTACCCAAGAAAAACTAATCTTCCTTTGTATTGCAGGTTAAGAAGGGTATCTGGTATCTCGATAGCGGATGCTCTAGACACATGACTGGAAAGAAAAGCATGTTCGCTGAATACAAGGAAGAGAAGGGTCCCTCTGTGACTTTCAGTGGAAATGGAAAAGGACATACCCGAGGGTATGGTGTACTTTCAAATGGTACAACCTCCTTCAGAAGAGTCGCATATGTTGAAGGGCTGAAGCATAATCTTCTAAGCATCAGTCAGCTTTGCGACATGGATAACAAAGTAATCTTTACTAAGGAATCCTGCTTTGTCGCTGACAAAAAGGAGAAGATAGCTCTCAGTGGTTATCGTTTGGAAAATGTTTATGTAATAAACATGGACTCAACAACCACTGAGAACTCATGTTTCTTCTCAAAGGCCTCATCTGATGTCAACTGGCTATGGCATAAGAGGCTATCTCATCTAAATTTCAAGACACTGAACACTCTTTCTTCAAAAGAGTTAGTCACTGGTCTACCTCAGCATTCATACGCCAAAGAGTCTTTATGTTCAGCGTGTGAAAAAGGGAAGCAGACCAAAGCAAGCTTTAAATCAAAGCAAGTTTCATCAGTGTCATCTCCTCTACAACTACTCCATATGGATTTGTTTGGCCCTGTTAACAAACATTCCATCGCTGGAAAGAAATATACGCTGGTCATAGTTGATGAATTCTCTCGCTTCACTTGGGTAATGTTTCTCCGTTCTAAGAGTGACACCACTGAAGAACTCATCACCTTTATTCGGAAGATGGAAACCCTGAACAATCTGACCGTTCGCTCAATAAGGAGTGATCATGGGACTGAATTCAAAAACAGTTCTCTTGATTCCTTCCTTGAGAGTAAGGGTATTTCTCACAACTTCTCTTCAGTGAGAACACCGCAACAAAATGGAGTCGCTGAAAGAAGAAATAGAACAATTATTGAAGCTGCACGTTCAATGCTCAGCGATTCTCACCTGCCTACTCAGTTTTGGGCAGAAGCTGTCAACACTGCTTGTTTTACGCAAAACAGGTCGCTGATAGTTAAAAGATTCGAAAAGACAGCCTATGAACTCTTTCATGGGAGAAAGCCTTCAATCAGCTTTCTTCACATCTTTGGATGTCAGTGTTTCACACTGAACAACAGAGATGCTCTTGGAAAGTTTGATCCTAAGGCTGATGATGGAATCTTTCTTGGATACTCCTCAGTTTCCAAAGCCTTCAGAGTCTTCAATCGTAGAAGACAAACTGTAGAAGAAGCTATTCACGTCACGTTTGACGAATCCCGTTCAGCGAACTCTAAACCGTCCACTGATACTGAAGAACTAAATCAATGGATGTTTTCTCATCTTGGTGATTCAGAAGAAATTCCCACTCCTCATGCTCATCCAGTAGAAGATGACAGTCCTCCTATCATTCCAAACATGCAGAATAGTGAAGCTGAAACATCATGGGTCTCAGCTGTTCCTATAAACACTATACCTACCGCTGAACCAAATGCCTCAGACATTCCATCTATCTCTCAGCAATCAGTAAATGAAATGACAAATGCAAGTATTCCTCTCTTAGCTGAAACTCCAGAAGTAGCTGAAGCCTCATCTTCAGCTCCTCCAGTTCAAGATGAGTCAGCGACTTATGCTCCGGCTCAGCGATGGACCGTAAATCATCCAATTGATCAAATTCTTGGTGATCCAAACGCTGGTGTTCAGACTCGACGAAGTGCAGGTAGTATTTGTTTATTTGTTAACTTTATTTCTCTAACTGAACCAATGAAAATAGATGATGCCCTCAAAGATCCAAACTGGGTCAGCGCAATGCAAGAAGAGCTGGCTGAATTCGAAAGAAACAAAGTTTGGAAACTTGTTCGGAGACCAACTGATAAAACAGTAATAGGCACTAAATGGGTCTATCGAAACAAGTTGGACGAACATGGTACTGTAACCCGCAACAAAGCTCGTCTTGTTGCTCAGGGATACAGACAAGAGGAAGGTATAGATTATGACGAAACATTTGCTCCAGTAGCAAGACTTGAATCTATTCGTCTATTCTTAGCATATGTTGTACACAAAAACTTCAAAGTACATCAGATGGATGTTAAGTCAGCGTTTCTGAATGGAAAGCTGAATGAAGAAGTGTATGTGGAACAACCTCTAGGATTCTCAGATTCTAAGCGTCCAGGTTATGTTTATAAACTGGATAAGGCACTTTATGGCTTGAAGCAAGCTCCTCGTGCATGGTATGACACTCTTTCTACTTATCTCCATATTGAAAAATTTGAGCGAGGTAAGATTGACAAAACTCTATTTTTTAGAAAAGTAAAAGGTCATATCATTCTAGTTCAAATATATGTTGATGACATTATATTTGGTTCTACTAACCCTGAGCTTTGTACTCGTTTCGCTGATAGAATGAAAGATGAGTATAAAATGAGCATGATGGGTGAACTAACATATTTCCTTGGTCTTCAGATTAAGCAAACTGAAAAAGGAACTTTTATCAATCAGGGAAAGTATGTTAAAGATATGCTGAAGAAATTTGATTTAACTCATAGTTTAGCTATGAAAACCCTTATGGCACCACCGCTGACACTTGACAAGGATTCAAAGGGAATACCTGTTAATGTCACGCTGTACCGTGGGATGATCGGCTCTCTCTTGTATCTTACAGCTAGCCGACCCGATATTATGTATGCAACAAGTTTGTGTGCACGATATCAAGCTGAACCTATGCTATCTCATATGAAAGCTGTAAAGCGAATCTTTCGATACCTTAAGGGTACAACGAACCTAGGTCTTTGGTATCCCAAAGATTCAGGATTCGATCTAACCGCCTATTCAGATAGTGATTTTGCAGGTTGCAAATTGGATAGGAAAAGCACCACAGGAGGATGTCAGCTCCTGGGTGGAAAGCTGGTAAGTTGGACAAGTAAAAAGCAAAATTCAGTATCCACTTCCACAGCTGAAGCTGAATATGTAGCTGCTGGAAGCTGTTGTTCTCAAGTCTTGTGGATGAGAAATCAGCTACTAGACTATGATCTTCAGCTCTCCAAAATTCCAATCTATTGCGACAGCACAAGTGCCATCGCTATAGCAAACAATCCAGTACTACATTCAAAGACCAAACACATAGAAATCAGATATCATTTTATCAGAGATCATGTGATGAATGGTGATATAGAACTTCATTTTATCCCAACTGATTATCAGTTAGCTGATTTATTTACCAAGCCTCTTGATGAGACAAGATTCAACTTTCTCATCAGCGAGCTTGGAATGCTAAACTTTGAAGGGTAAAATCCTCAAAGGTTCACATTGATCAGCGATAGGATAAAATAAACTCGTATAACCTATTCAATCATCTTCTCTCTGAATAAAACTTGGTTAAGCTGATATCAAGGTATGTTTTCTCTCTCTGACAATCGCATGAAAATGCAAGATTTCAAAACAGAATGCATCGCTGAATATCTCTTTCTTACAGCGATATTTTGAAAATTCTTAAAACCATCACTGATATTTTCATTCAGTGCTTCATGTTTGTAAAAGAGTCCCTGAGCTTTCAAAACCTCAAAGACATCCTAAAAGAATAAGAAAGGACAGTTGTGACGTCATTGCAACGGATAAACCCCGACACGTTTCTCTTTCTGACACACGTTTGCACGTCTCGTTCAAACTTCCAATCAAATGCAAACACGTGTCCGTGTCATGATGAAAATCTTTTCCCGCTCAAGATTTTCTCTCTCTAATCTCTCTATATAAACAAACTCGTGGTTTATATCTTCCTTTACGCGAACAATCTTCCTCCGCAAGAAAGAATTCACTGTTGCATTTGTGCTTTCTAAAACTTCAAGAACTGTTCATCATCTTCTTCATCAAACATCAAGGTTATTATGTTCTTATTTATTACCGAATGTGTATACCTTGTTTCCTATCTTTTCCTTGTTTTAACAAGATCAAACAAAAGAACTTCTTAAAAATGAAATCATTTTTTTTTCATGGTTTTATGAACACAACCATTTCATGGTTGTTCTTCAAGTTTAAATGCAAAAATCTTAAACTTGTTCTTGATTGGTTTCCCGAATCTATTTCTTCATAGAAAACTGGATACCAAGAATAAATGGGTTTTACATTTCATTTCTTAAAATCAAGAAAAACCCTAATCTTCATTAAGACATTTGTGTCTGAATGAAATGGATAAAATTTGAACCATCTTAATGGAAAATCTTTCCACATTAAGATTATTCTTATTTGTTAACATCTTTGGTTGAACTGATAATACAGAGAAATGGCATCGTCTGACATTCCTGCTACCGCTGAGAACATCTCCGCTGATTCTGAGGAAGTAGAAATTATCAAGGCTCCTCAGGTTAAGTTCACTCTGGAACAACTAGATTGGACCAAAACGAACAACCTTTCTGCGCTTCTCGAGTTTCCTCCTCGAAAGCAAGTCACACATCTGAAAGATGATGTGAATTTCCTAAAGAATTGCTGCATTTCAACAGCCCTGACCATCTCACCTCCTGCAAGTCAGCTACTACTATCCCAGTTCTTGTACTCTGCCAGACACTCTCAGTTACCATCCGCCAAAGATCCCTCCAAAACAATTGATTGTATCCTCAGCGATACTGAGTATGGCATGATAAAGATCACACCTGCCATCATTCGCAAAGCTCTGAACTTTCCCAACGCTACAAAAGAAAAGCCTTTTGTTCCTTTCCCTAACCATAAGAAACTCGCTGACAAAGAAGCTCTTATTGCATTTTTCGATGCAATGGGCTATGTATGGGAAATTGGCAGACACAAGAAGCCCGAGAAGAAGCTGACCCTGCTAAAGAAGTCGAAAATGCCCAGCGAGATGAACTTCATCTTCGCTCACTTAATCAGCTGCATGACTGCCAAGACCGGCTCCTCTGACCAAGCCGCTCAACCTCAGCAAGCAATGGGATACGCTTTGCTGAAAGGTCTACACATTGACTGGGCATCTCTTATCTATGATGACTTGGTGCAAAGAGTAGACTCTGCCGTTGACAGACCTCCATGGGTTCCTTACCCCCGATTCATCAGCGCCATCTTCCAATATGGCCTGAAGGACAGCTACCCGCAAGAGGGCGACCTGAAACTCTCTCAGATTGGCCCTAAGGTACTTGACTTCAAACCAGTTGAAAATGAGGTACGTCTTTCTACCCTTTTAACTCTTCTCAACCCTTCTTCTTCTACTTCTGTGGCTCCTTCAGCGACAATACCCATCGCTGATACCCTGGCCACAAAATCCTCTCCTTCTAAGAAAAGGAAACAATCATCTACCCCACTTGGTTCTAAAAGGATCAAGAAAACAAAGGAGCAACCCCAGCAATTTCATACTGAAGACTCCTCAGCTCTTTCTGCAGAGCTGAAGGAACGTTCAGTGGTACGCTCTGCCACACCTGAACAACCCATCCATTCCATCCCAACTTCAGCGTCTCTAAACGCTGAGGTTACAAACTTGGAACCTACCCAACCTCCTTCAGTCTCTCAAAAGACTGATGAAGTGATTTTCAGCGAATCCAACGCTGAACTCAGAACCCAACCTCCATTCTTATCCTTCGCTCCTCCCTCCACTCATTTGGACTCTACTCCAATTATCACTGAAGCACCTGTCATTCCTCCAGAAGTTAAAGAAAATACTCTTCAAGGAGTGATGGCACAGGACCTGCAGAGATGACCATACGTCAACGCTCTTTAGCTGACGATATGGAACTTTACTCAGGAACCTGAGATTTTGATGAATTCACCAAACCTCCTGTGGGTACACACCAACCCATATACACTGTCACTAAACCCCAAACTTCTGAGCTTTCCTCTGTTCACAAGTTCTTATATGTTACAGGTCCTAATTTGGGAGACATCAACGCCTCTCTGAAGTCCGTGGAGACAAAGCTGACAGGTCTCACCACTACTCTTTCAAATAACTCTACAGCTGTAACAAACGCTGGAGAAAATCTTACAAAGCTGACAACGGTGGTGGAGAAGAAGGCTTCCACATATGACATGAAGCAGGTTGATAAAACTCTCAGCGAATTCGCCAAGGTACTCGCTGACATCTACACAGACTACACCTCTCTCAAAAATTCAGTTTCATCCATGTCCAGCGAGGTCACAACGCTGAAGACATCGGTTGGACAACTAGAGGGAGATATGTCTACCGTAAAGACTGACTTTGGCTCTGTAAAGACCGATGTTGGTTCGATGAAAACGATGATCGAACAGCTACTACACAAAGAGAATACTCCTGCCCCTGCCCCTGTACCTGCATCTGACAATTTCACAGCGACGGATCGCACTGAGCTGGAAAAGATCAATCCTGCTATTTCTGGCCTTCAAGACAGAATAGCAAAGATTGAAGGTTGTATAGGTATCTCTGGCCAAGAAGACAGAGAACCTGCCAAAGCTGCTGAGTCAACCCATTCCTCCCCCACTCATCATGAGAAAGAGGGGGAGAAGAGCGCTGAAGATCTCTCCAAGAGCGCTGAAGACCTTTCCCATGATGAATCAATCAGGGGAGAGAAGAAGGATGCTGAAGAAACCATCGCTGGACCTCAGGGAAATGAAAACCCTGAGGAAACCGAGACCGCTGGACCTCAGGGAGATGAAAACCCTGAGGAAACCAAGAAGCTCGCCTTTGTATCTGAGGGGGAGCAACTCGAAGAAGAAGCTGATAAAACCGAATCCGAAGCAGAAGATGATGAAGCCGTCGACATCCCTGATGATGAACCATCCTCTTCTCCAAAGAATGATGATGATGATGACGAAGATGATGATGACTTCTTTATCGTCAAACCTGCTCCGAGGATCAGAGTTCTTAAGGGAATCTCGATAAATGAACCTTCAGGGGAGCGGACAAAGACAATGCCCTCAGCCTCTGGAGCTGAGAAAGGCAAAGGCGTCGCTGAAGATGACAATCTGACGATCTTGCTTGAAAAGCCGGTTTGTCAGGTACACTAAACATCTCTCACTCCATCCCTCCTATATCATACACTATCAGTTCTACTACCTAAACCTATACACTTGAACAAATTTTCTCTCTCTGATTCTACCCAAGTTCTTACTTGTAAGATCGCTGTGTTTCAGCTAGTCCTCTCCCCTGTTTGAGGATATCGCTGAAGGTTCCACAACTGCGACTTCACCAATAATACCAGCTGCTGCTGAAGAAATAATCCCAGTCTTAGATTTAATCTCTGAGACTGATGAACCTGACGAACAGCTACTCTCGCACAGACGCAGGCCTTCCTTAGCTCCTCAAAAGCTAAGTGAAGAGGATCATAAAAGAAGAGAAGAGATAATAAAGCAATTCGAGGATCAGCGAATCATTCTGAGGCGTGATCAACTTCCTTCAGTTCCTCCAAAGTTCAGAATTTCCCAAAAGGAATACAAGGATCACCTCAGAGCTGAAAGATTAATCCGCTGAAAGAAAGGAAGCTGAAGAAAAGGACAGATAATACGCCATCCAGCTTTCTAAACGATCAGTGAAAGACCCCAAGGTGAAAAGAGTTCCTATTGAAGTTCAACGTCAGCTCTGGGAAGACGCCAAGAAGATAACTGAAGAAAAGAAAACTGTGTCTCAGTCCACTTTAGCCTGGTGCAAAGAAAAGGTCAACTACAGACTCTCTCCTGCCAAAATCAACAAGGTATTCATCTCTGGAAGAACAACCCTTGTTTCAATCGCTGAAGTTGAGATATTCAGAGAAGATAAGAAGTACGAAAAATTCTATGTTGAAGCCATAATGAAGTACGGTCTCTCTGAATGGTTGGAGATCAGGTTAGCCATCCAGAAGTCTCAGTCGAAGTACAAGGAACATGTTGAAAAGCTGATCAACAAACAAATCGACTTAGTCTACTCCTGTGTGGATATTCCTCCTCCTCCTCCTCTCGAAAGTCAGAAAAGAAAGGCCTTAGCAAAGAAGAAGAAATCTAAATCTTCAATTGATGGCCTGTCATATGAAATGAAACAGGTATTGGT
This sequence comes from Saussurea involucrata, assembly GCA_033807775.1. Classification (NCBI taxonomy): domain Eukaryota; kingdom Viridiplantae; phylum Streptophyta; class Magnoliopsida; order Asterales; family Asteraceae; genus Saussurea; species Saussurea involucrata. The sequence continues at coordinate 60,730,737 of CM066320.1, read as the reverse complement.
TTTTCACGTGCTGAAGTCCTTGGTCCTGATCCTGATCTTTCCATGCTTGACACATCTCTTCCTCCTGGTGAGACTTTCATCCCTGGCAAAGTCATAAGCGAACCCTACGGGATATTTTTCCATGACTACGATGGTGGAAAACATTTTCAACGCATCTCTGAACTTCACATCACTCCCATCGAACAGCTGAGAGATCTCATCTACTGGTGTGACTTCAGGAATGACCCTCAGGCACGACATCTGAAACCCTTGATTTTTGAAGAAGCGCTGATCAAAAGAAAACAAGGAGTAACCGTTCCTGGCTGGATGATTCCCACCACATCAATGACCCTTGACGAACTTCTCATTAAGGAAGAACCCTTTACAAACTGATATGATCGCCTATTTCTCTATTGTATCAGTTATTCTCTTGTACTTGTAATTTATTTCGCTTGTACTTGTAATCTTTCCATTTCTCTTTGTAACCTGATTCAAAGTTTTAACGAAAGATTTCAGCGAATGTACTTTACTCCATCAGTACTGAAAAGATCCCAGAAAACAGTAAAAGGGACAAATATTTTATGAGTTCTTTTTATCCTTATGTTTTCATTAAATAGCAATTTTTTTGTTGCTATGTCATAATCAAATAGGGGGAGATTGTTGATCCAAACCCTCAGTGATTTGATAATGACCCTCTCTTATATACTTAGTGAAAATTGTAAGTAAACAATATGTATCAGAGTTTCACTATCGCTGATAAGTACTAAGATCTTACAGTACCGCTGATAGGAACTCTCGCTCTTTAAATTAAACATTCAGCGAACACTGTTCACCATTAATGCTCTGAGTCTGTTCAGTCATTATGATGATCGCTGATAAGTTAGTTATTTACTTATGATCCCTGAAGACAAGTTTCACGTCAACAAAGGTTCTACGCTGAAGTCGAAGATCAAGCTCAAGAACCAGCGACAAGTCTCCTAATGAACTGATGCGGATCAGCGAAGACTCAGATTTGTCCACTCAACGTGAAGTATCAAGTACAAGACTTCAGCTATCGCTGAACTTTATCATTCGCTGAATAGATAATGATAATGCTCTGAATCAACGAAAGCTGATCATGAAGTCCTCCATACAAAGTACTTTTGTCTTAACCACTCTTTCACGACTCCGTACGAAATGTCAGAAAAGAACCTCCGACTGTCTGAAATCGTACAACCACTCTGATACTACACTGTTCATCCATGCGGCTACTAAGGTTGTCAACAAAGGTCAATGACATGCAACCAACCAGCTGATGACACGTGTAAAGTGTATACTGACTTGCATTAAATGCATGCAGTATATAAAGAGATGAACCCACTTCATTTGAAGTAACTTGCTAACTCTGGACAAGTTCAATCTCTTGTCTCAAGATAGGTTATTATTAGTAATTTCCTTATCTCTCTTAGTGCAAGAAACCTTAGTGTTCCAACTTGTTTAGATTTAGGTTTATCCTTAATCTTGTTTCCGCAACAAGCTGTAAATTGTTAATGATTTATCAATAAACAATTTAGAAAAGTAAAATCTGTGTGTTTGTATTCAACCCCCCCCCCCCCTTCTACAAACTTGTATAGGCCTTCGGGACCAACAGATGGTTCTTGAACGAAGGTCTTTCAGAATAGCCAGGAAGTCGAACGGTCGGAGGTGCTGGAAGTCGGCTTAAGAGAATTTCCATCCATTCCCATCTTCACGTCATACAGTGAATACTGGGTAGACGATTTTCATGATGCTTCTTGAATGGATGTTAAGTACCTCTGTGATCTGATGCTTGGTTCTGACTTGGCTGACTGGAAGACACCGCTGCATTGTGCTGGTATAACGCCGTTGGTATTCGGGGTTAAGGTTGTAAATACCAAGGCAAAAGGTCAGCTCGATCGGGCGAAGCTTGTGGACGAACAACTTCTTCAAAGATTCCTCCAGATGAGGGATAAGTACCATGATCTTCTACCAATGGATTTGTTGCTGAGGAGGGGGAGGAAGATCAGAAGCTGTCGTTTGCAGAGGAGTTGTCGGAATATTGGTAGTAGTAGTTTCAGGTCTTGTTGAAGTTCCAGTGGGTTGAGCATAGTGAACGGGAGAAGTACAATAAAAATTCTAGAGCAGGAACTGATCATAGTCGATGTTGTCGTCTTCATCAGTAGGGAATACCAAATTTACCTAGAGATTTACAGTACTGGCGGCTTTTTGATACCATGCATCTTCGGTCTCCGGGTTGGCTTCACAGTCTGGATCTATCATATCCAGTAGAGGTCTGTCTGATGATTCAAAGTCGATCAATCCCTGTGTTGAACCCTCGGGCTTTTCAACCGTCGGGTCTTCTTCATCTGATATATCCATATCAATCACCATTTCAGCTAAAGGTAACTCGGCTTCAGGATCTATTCCGGTTGTAGTAGCCGTAGTTGAAGGTTCCAGTTGAACCACAGTTGTAGTTTCAGCAATGAGGATCTGGGCGATCTCGTTTAGTCTTTGTCGTTTCTCCCCCTCACGGTGATCAAGATCATCCGGGTCATCGTGCTTACGTTTCAGACCGCCTGCTTGACTCTTACAGGTTTCTTCGAGTGAGCGGACTCTCTCGGACAGCGTTATGAGCGCTCGGTTGTAGTCCTTGAGAGTCGAGTCAATGCAATCCAATCGAGAGGTAATTGATATAGAAGGAGCAGTGACCTGTGTTTTCAGAACGGTGATCAGGTCTGCTTCGGGCGAGGCATTGGAATCCTAGAGCAATTGGGCTAGTACCATCGTCTTGAGAGTTTCCACCGAGTAGGTAGGTGGAGGAGCGGTTTCAACTTCAACGATCTTTACTTTGCCTTTGATTAATTTGGCGAGCTCGGCGGCGACATGCAGTTCCATTGCTTCGTGGACAGCCTTGAGGGTGCTGTCCAGGGACCCTTGCGACACAAAGTCTAGGTGAGTAACTCCGAGTTCACTTAGATTACCCGTTAAGGCATCTACCACAGGGGTAGAGCCACCTACGTTCACAGTTGGCATATCGGTAGCTGTGGTAGGATTTCCCTCCGATCCTAGTGTTCCACCTAGAGGTGAAGACACTACGGTGGTTCCGGTCGAGTCACGAAGATTCTCGACTTGGTGTTGCTCCTCTTGTGTCCTTGCCAAAGGGTTTTCAATAGCAAATGGCTCTAGACTCGATTGTGCACGAAAAGAAGTCGCGACCGGGGGCTGCTGGTCGCTTGTTTCAACACCAGCACTCTCCGAGTGAGAGGCCGGTAGAAGTTGTGCTATATCCCCGTGATGTACTAAAACATCCGTCTTTTGAGAGACGGATGAGTGGATGAGGGGGTCGTGCAATTGCTACGCTCGGTCCACATAGTCTTCTTCAATACCCCGTCCCAACAAATGAGATGGGATAGTAGATGTGGCTACCCGGATTACACTCGGTTCGATTCGCTCAGGAGCCTCGTTATCTTGACGGCTCAATCTTTCCTGGTTCGCTTTCGAACGCAGTTCTCTCCAGCTCGCAGTTTCTAACTCAACTCCTTCTACTCCCTCAATCCTAGGTGAAGCTTGGGTAGGTGAGTCAAGTGGGATGCCTTCGGTGAAGTCGGGGTTTGGTCCGATAAGGGGAGGTATTTTTGAGAGCCGAATGGCACGGGTCGTGTCAGATGCCGTATCGGAGTCAGATTCTACGTTATGAACCTGGAAGATAGGTGAAGGCGGGTCGGAAAGATATGGTGTGGAGTCATGGTGAAGCATCGGTCGTGAGGACGATGCTCCGGCTTTGCCTGTTGGACGGGGTTGGCTGGAACTGGGTTGCGATACCACTGCACCACTCACACTAGTTCCCCTTCCCCTAACGATCAACACACCCCGCCCGGTAGCACCTGCTTGCCGGGCCCTACCACCTCTCGTCCTAGGACCCTCACGTCCCTCAGGTCTAATACCCTGGGTAGGTCCCTCCGGTTCTGGATGGACCATGGGATTCCCTATCTCTTCCCTATAAGCAACTACCCCTGGTGCAGCGGGATCGGCGATGGCTAATAGAGCTGCAGGTATGGGCATGGCTACCGCATTGGATGGGTTGTGGATAACCATGTATTGTAAGTGTCGAATGGGACATACCGGGTGTGCAGCACGTCGAGGTATCGCCGGATTAGCGTCCATGTGTTGACGAACTGCAAGCGAGAGGAAACGCGGGTATGGCAGGAACTTCTTCTGCTTGGTACCTCCGATGTGACGAATCGCTTGCACGATTTCACGCCAGATGATCATGGCGAAGTCGACGTGGCGATTGTAGCACACGGCATGAATAAGGCGTAGGAAGTCGCCGGTGCATTGGTCTATGCCTTTCCATCTTGAAGAAAGGCAACGGTTGAGGATGGTTAAAAGAGTGTACCATATCGGAGCCATGTACTTACGATTGAACGTCGAGGGTCGGGGAAGTGCGAAGTTGTAGCCCAGCGCGCGCATTCGAGCGCATAACGTTTCGTCGTTGATGGCAGGATCGTACCGTTCATGGTTGTTGGCGTTGGCCTCGGGAAGCGATAGAAGTCGTCTGAAGGAATCCGGTGTAAGGGTGAACTGCTGATTATCAATTTGAGCAGTGATTGTTTGGGAATTACTGGCCGTCCGAACTTGGGCAGTGAACCAAAGTTGGAGAACGTAGATCAAAGGGACGTCGGTAGTGCGGGTGAGGGCCTCACGGAGAGGGTGACGCATCAGAATATCCAGAATAACCTGATGTTGTGGGTTAGGTCTGAATAATGCCGGGTCCAGATAATGGTTGTTTGCCTCCAATTCAGTGCCATGGTCAGGTGCGACCAAGGCATTATCAGCTTCCTCGTCAATGATATCCTCCTCTTGAGGTATTTGCCCTTCTTCCTGATTTTGGGGAGGATTTTGATGTTGATCCGCCATTAAAGCTGTAAAACAGAGCATAGTTAGTATTTGAGGCGAATGACCAAATGTCGGCGCGTACCTTTACATTATGAGGCTCAAACTGAGATGGATTGAGGACTGGTAGTGTCAAAACAGGTACTGAAATGACCAGCAACAGGGGTGTCCGGACAAAGATAAGAAAATTCATAACTTTCCGGATAACTTAGGAATCCGGACAACACATGTGTCCGGATGGTGATGATGGTTTCCGGATAAAAAAGGGTAGTCCAAACAAGAGTTTCTTTAAAAAAATGTCCCGGAAAACAAGGGAGTCCGGACAACTAACATCCCGGTAGTTGAACTTACCGGAAACCCTTAGGTTTCCGGACAACTAGGGTTTCCAGGTTTTAATTGAATCCGTACAAAACACCAAGGTTCATGAAAGTTTCCGGATAAACACTCAACAGGATGAATGTTCCCGGACACAACGAATGTGTCCGGACGAATTTCAAAATCACTCTAAGACGGATCTAGAGTCCCTATCAGGTGCAAAAAAATATACATAGCATTGATGTGAGTATCTAATCACATTGGGTCGTCTAAGCATGCGATTCTATGTCTTATTGAGCACTGAATCGAAGGAACCCATAAGGGGTGTTCGGATACTGTTCAATCGAGCAACTGAGGGATCGATTTGTGGTTGGATGTGTGTGACATTCGATTAAATATGAATGGCATAGAGATGCGAGACACATACCTGAGTTTGGGACTGAAAACAAGTGCGAATCGGTGATGTGAGAGGAGTCCATGAGCGAGAGAGTTTAGGGTTTAGCGAATTTTCCGGGTAATAGGAAAAGAGCAACCCGGATGCTATTTAAATCCCAGATATGGTGTCCGGGTTCTTATCCAATCCGGATAAGGACCTGGTCCGGATACTGTCCGGATACATTAGGTTATCCGGATACTGTCCGGATTCCTCGTAATTTCAAAAGAAGTTATGTCCTGTTCCTGGGAAATTTGCAGTAAGCGGAACTGGAAGAGGACATTCTCTCGCTCCCCCTCAAACTGAGCATGGGGATGACATTGCTCCCCCTCGGATAGTGCAGTGGAGTCTGACACCAAAAACAACTTTTAGCATTTTAAAGAAAAAATAGTGTCGCTCCCCCTCAAATGATGAACGTAACTTGAGAATCTCACAGGAGTGCCCACACACAAAAAAAAACTTTTTTATCATTGAAGAAAGACTGTGTGTGACTCTCCCCCTCAAAGGATGAGTAAACTTACCTGATACTTCTTTGTGCTCCCCCTGAATACATGAACACACTTTGAAAGCACAGAGATAGATAGATAAACAGACACAGACGACAGTATGAAATTAAAAGAAACACACGAAGAAAGAAAGAAAACAAACGAAATCTACAAAATAAATACAGAGACTAAATCTAATGGTGTAACTGAAACAAGTAGAATACAAGTGCGAGGAAGTGTGTGCTCATTCATCAAGAGGGTAAACACCGGATGATGAGTAGACAGTTACTCGTATATGTATGGAACTTGTAACGGGCACACAATCGGATTAAGTCGTCAGTTTTAGCATACCTAACTTGGACACAAGAGTGTTAAAACATTTTTCGTCCAATGCTTTGGTAAATAGGTCTGCTAGCTGATGTTTAGTATTTACGAAGTAGAGTTCAATGGTACCTCTTTCGACGTGATCCTTAATGAAGTGATACCGAACGTCGATGTGCTTCGTCTTGGTGTGTTGAACCGGGTTACTTAATATAGCGATGGCGCTCTTCGAGTCACAGTAAATCGGGACTTTGACGTACATGAAACCATAGTCTTTGAGTTGCGTCCTCATCCAGATGACTTGGGAACAACAGCTCGCGGCAGCCACGTACTCCGCCTCGGCAGTTGATGTTGAAACGCATTGCTACTTCTTTGATGCCCAACTTACCAGGCTATCTCCCAAAAATTGAATGTGACCCGACGTGATCTTCCGGTCCAGCATGCAGCCCACGTGATCCGCGTCGTAATAGGCGAATAGTGCAAAACCTGTCTCTCTCGGGTACCACAGACCAAGATCAGCAGTACCACGTAAATAACGAAAGATTCGTTTGACAACAGTCATATGGGACTCTTTAGGTTTTGATTGATATCGGGCACACAAGAAAGTTGAGAACATAATATCCGACCTACTTGCAGTTAAGTACATTAGAGAACCTATCATCCCGCGATACAATTTAAGATTCACATCCGTTCCGTGAGGATCGGCGTGAATCTTTGTATTGGGCGCCATGGGAGTTTTCATTGGCGAGGACTGGTCCAGCTGGAATTTCCGAAGAATATCCTGGATGTACTTAGCCTGGTTTATGAATATCCCGGTCGATAGTTGTTTAACTTGAAGACCAAGAAAGAAATTCATCTCGCAAAGCATGCTCATTTTGAAAAAAATTCCCATAAGAGTGGCAAAGTTCTTAGCATATAGGGGACTGGTAGAGCCGAATATTATATCATCTACATACACTTGAACGAGGAGTATGTGACCTTTTTCATTTTTGATAAATAAAGTCGAATCGATTTTACCTCGTGTGAATTTGGACTTTATCAAAAACTCGGACAAAGTTTTGTACCATGCCTGCGGAGCTTGCTTTAGACTGTAAAGCGCCTTGTCTAAAATGTAGACGTGTTCAGGCTTCGAGTCGTCCACGAATCCGTCTGGTTGCGACACATAAAATTCTTCCTCGATATTACCGTAGAGAAATGCGGTCTTCACATCCATTTGGAAGACTGTGAAGTTCTTGTGTGCGGCATAAGCAAGGAACATTCAGATGGCTTCGATTCTTGCTACCGGAGCATAGGTTTCATCATAATCGATCCCTTCTTGTTGACGGTACCCCTTGGCCACGAGACGCGCCTTGTTGCGTACGACGATTCCGTCTTCATCCTTTTTATTCTTGAAGATCCATTTGGTTCCTATCACCGTCTTGTTCTTTGGACGAGGAACCAGTCGCCATACCTTCAGAGCCTCGAATTGGTTGAGCTCTTCTTGCATAGCGATGATCCAGTCCGGATCTTCAAGCGCTTCGCGTACGTTCGTCGGCTCGATGTTGCTTAAGAAGCCGGAAAATAGACAGAAGTTGGCGGATGCACCTCGTGTTTGAACAGGTGTGGAGGGATCACCGATGATTTGGTGTAAGGGATGAACTCGCGTCCATTTGGTGGTATGCGGAAGCGGTTGTTGAGTAGAGTGAGACGCGTCCGAATCCACATAACAACCAGAAGGTAGGTCTTGTACCGCTTCGAGTGTTGCAGGTTGATTTCTCGGAGGAGGCGGGGGAGGATTCGTCGATGGTTGGACAACTCCCGGTTCCGAGGAGTTCAAAAGTTGATCGTCGGTTGTATCAGAAAACGAATCACCAGGAGTGATCTCCGGATTTGTAACAGGTTCCTCTGGGGGGGTAACGGTATCAATAGATGTTGATGACGACGGTTGTGCTGTCTCCACAGTGATGGATGGCGTGCTTGTAGAAGGCGGCGGACCGGATAGGTGCGACGAGTCCTCAATACGAGCAGCTTCAAGTCGAGGTTGTGCTGAGACAGTAGGGGAAACATTAAAGATGTCATCATAAAAATACTTAAACAATAAATCTAAATCAGAAGAGTTATCATTCGATGAAGATACATGATTCGGATTTACTGTCGCTTGTGTAGATCCCGAACTTGGAGGTCTGAAAGCTAACACGCCAGTTAAACCGGGTTCTGAACTGTTTTGTTCAGAAGCTAAATCTGCGGCTTCGTCGAATGTCACGTTTATGCTTTCAACAACGGATTTGGTCCGTTTGTTGTAAACGCGATACGCCTTAGTCTGCATGGAGTATCCGATGAAGACTCCTTTGTCCGCCTTTGGGCTGAGTTTGTCGAGATCATCTTTGTCATTCAGAACGTAGCACGTGCATCCGAACGCATGAAAATACTTGATGTTCGGAACGTGGTTGTTCATGATCTCGTACGGCGTCTTGTTGAACCGCTTGTTGAGGATGGAGCGGTTTTGAGTGTAACAAGCCGTAGACACCGCTTCGGCCCACAGAAATAGAGGCAGGTTGGCTTGGGAAAGCATAGTGCGAGCAGCCTCGACAAGAGTGCGGTTGCATCGTTCCACCACTCCGTTTTGCTGAGGAGTGCGTGCAGCCGAGAAGGTGTGAGCAATGCCGACTGAAGTCAGATAATTGTCTACCGTCTGATTCTTAAACTCCGTCCCATTGTCGGTTCTAATAGACTGAACTTGCTGCATTTTGTTCAGTTAGACAGTCTTCAGGTGGTCGATGATTAGCTCCGCAGTTTCGTCTTTCGAACATAGAAACAACACCCAGATGTAGCGCGAGAAGTCGTCCACCATCACGAGAACATAGTTGCGCTTGTTTATGCTTGGAACACGCATCGGCCCACACAGATCCATATGAATAAGTTCTAGGGTCCGGGTCGTGCTCGGAGTTTCCTTCGGCGGGTGCGGCACTCGCTTCATCATTCCCATCTCACATTCCCCGCAGAGACGATCCTTCACGAACTGAAGATCGGGCATGCCTTTTATGTGTCCGCCCAGCACCAACTTGTGGATACTCTTGAAATTTAGGTGCGATAGTCTCCGATGCCAAATCCGAGCTTGTTGGGAATTGGCCTTTGACATGAGGTAGACGGGGTTATCGGGCTTCAGAGTTGCGAGGTCGATCGTGTAGAGATTGGTCTCGCGTTTTCCAACCAATAGTTCCTCTCCGGTATCGTTGAGGATTCTACACCGTGTCTTTTTGAAGCTGACCTCGAGATCTTTGTCGCAGATTTGCCCGATGCTGAACAGATTGTGTCCCAATCCCACGACGTGTGATACCTTCTTGATTGTGAGCTTATCTTGAATAATGTCGCCGTAGCCCACGATCGGCGCCTTGTTATCGTTTACAAATCTCACGTGTCCACCGTATTCTTCCTTGTAGTTCGTGAGAAGCTCCCTTCTTCCGGTCATGTGCTTGGAGCATCCAGAATCTAAGTACCACACATGACCGTGCTGCAAAAATAGATTAACGGATTTTAGGTACCCAAATTTGTTTGGGTCCTGAAGGGTTAGGTTTGGCACCTATCGGAGGAACTTGCTTTGACACATCTTTCCCCTTAGGTGTAGATTGTACACCTTTAGCAGAAACTGGTTTTGGCACAGGTTGCCTCCTTGGTGTAGAATTTACACCTTTTGGAGGAACATTATTTTTAGCAGGTAGCCTCTTTGGTGCCGGTTTAACCGCAGTGGGAGCGGCCCATTTTGCATTGGGTTTGGTCTCCCGCTGTGATTTAACCTCTGATTGATACCCTCGTTGAGTATGGTGGTTCTTGTTGTTTTTACGAGGGTTTTGTTTGGGTGTATGATTAAACTTGTGATTTGACCCATACCAATCATTTAAATTAATTTCATCAAAATCATTCCAACCACATCTAGAACAACATAAACAATAACGCGATAATTGAATCAATTGATGAACTGAATTAAGTTTAATCGGAAAAGAAACTTCAAAACGATTCTAATTATTCCAAACACAATTGTCTTTGTTTATTCTACAATTGAATGCAGTAGGGAAAGACTTTGATGCTTCCTTCTTGACAGGTTCCTTGTTCAGCCACTTTGGTTTTTCTTGTTTTGCTTGACCAATTTTATCTTAAACAACAGGGACAGAATGGTCAGTGACTTTTGAAGGAACGGTATCTTTAGTAGGCAATTGCTCGGTTATGTGCCTCGGTTGTGATTGCTGTCTAGAAACAGGTTTAGGAGTCGGTTTTGATTGTGAAATCTTGATCACAGCTGGGGCCTTTGTGTTAGAACTGTTGCCCTTTAAAAAATTGACCAGACGATTGACTACTGGTGACAAAAAATCAGTGTGACATGGGAGAGGTTTGTCGAAAGGGAACGACTCAAACTATCCATTAGAATTGCCTTCAGAGTTCATGTATTTTGAAAAATCAATCTCCGGAATTTTAGGACTTGGATCTGGCGAGGAAGGCGAGGAACACGCTTTGCTTTCGGTTGTGTGCTTTGGGGAATTCAGTGCGGAAGCGTTTGAAAAATAAGAGTTTAAATTCCTTTTAACACACTCATCTTTAGAAACTTTATTTTCTTGCGAATAGATATTTCCGATGAAGGCTTTACACGAGGATGTGTCAGATGAGTTAGAGGAAAGTTCAGGTGAAAATTGCTTCGCAGTTTGGAGCAAGTCAATCTGTACTTGGAGTTGACTATTTATCATATGCTTTTTCATCGTTTCTCTTGTCACTTCAGACAGTCTCGATGAGAGCTTATTGATTTCACACTGAAGGGTTTCCTTTTCTTCATTTGACACACCTTCGGTTTTCTCAGATTTGAGTTTCTCAAGTTCCTGAATTAGCGCTTTCTTCTCGTTTTGAAAAACAGACCTTTCTTTCTCAAGCGACTCCTCCAACTCGACAATCTTTGCTTCCAAGATGAGAGGAGGAACATAGAGTTTAAACTCGTCCGTCTCATTCTTGGTTGCGGGTGCTTGGTCCTCATCCTTTTTGGAGGAATCCTTGGGCTTAGCAACCTTGTAAGGGTCGAAGTAGTCATTTGAGAGATACTTTTTGTTCTTTTTATAGGAATTATTCAAATGTTCATAACAAAATGGAAGATGTATTCCTCGTTTGTATGCACGCTTATATTCCTTGGTTTCCTCTTCCTTTTCAGGTTCAAGAGGACCAGTCCATTCAATGGGATATTCCGGATACTTTTTATCTAACCCAAAACATGCAAAACCATACAAAGTTGGTGTATACCATCTTCCCTTTTTCAAATAATGTGGGTTATCATATCCGATACCCCATTCTTTGTTAAAGTACGTGAACTCTTTGGGTTTATTCAGAAAGATGGTTTGATCAGTTTGACCCCTTTTGTGGAGTTTGGTTTCAAGATCAAGAATTTTTGTAACAAACTCCTTGTGCTGAATTTGAAGAGATGAACATTGATAAACAAGTTCTTCTTTCTCATTCATGCACTGATCAAACTGAGACTGAAGATCAGATAATTTGGCCCTTAAGTCTTTGGGTGCTATTGAAAGGATTTTGCATCTTTCCTTTAACATAGCATTTTCAGACTTATGTTTTTCAGTTAATCGCGTTTGAACATCTAGCTTTTCGGTTAGTGAACTAATCTCAAGCTTTTGTTCGTTAGTGGTGGCCTTAAAGGAATTCGCCTGATCAATAAGGGATTGCATATCATTCATAAACTCTTGTTGAGAAGATTCACATACCTGACTTGTCTTCTCTTCATCAGCTGGAGAGTGATACCCCATAAAAGCATTTGCACAGTCTGAATCGCTTTCATCATTAGAACGACCCAACCAGTAGTCATTTTCCACAAACATAGCTTCTCCAGCTTCCTTCTGCTCAGCCAATGCCAGTTTAGCCTTGTAGTAGTGAGAATTCTTTACCACAGGCCTTGTGCAATCTTTAGAAAAATGACCAAGCTTTCCACAGTTATAGCAGGTCACTGGTTCATCTTTCCTCTTTCTATCTTCTTTCTCCTTCTTTTCCTTCTTCTCAGACGTGTCCTGCTCATCAACTTTCTTCTTTCCCTCGTGCTTGTCTTGATAATTATGGCGCTTGTTGGAGGCGGTGGAGTAGCGCTGATTATTCGACGTTGGCTTCTTATAGAATCGCTGTTGTTGGAAAGTTTTAGTGAGTAGAGCAACAACTTTCTTGAAGTCAGCTACTTCATCATTCGAGTCACTGTCTTCCTTTTCAGATTCGGAAGAGCTTTGCCTTTGAGCACGTTTAGAATGATGGCCCGAAGATTTCCCTTTCTTTGAGGATATGAGTGCTATAGGATCAGCAGCTACCTTGGTTGCATCTTTCTTCTCGCCCAAAAGTTCATTCACTTCATCCTCGTCTTGAAGAAGCGTCTCATACAGTTCATTGATGCTAAGGTTATCTATCAAGTTGTTGTGCTTAACATGAGAAGCAAACACCTTCCATTCGGGTAGCAGATTGTTGAGGAACTTGAGCGCGTTCTGTTGGTTCCCGTTTTGCTTAGACAAGATTAACAGATCTATTAGTTCGAGTTTATGTTTGATGCGCAAGCGTATTTAAAGAACTAACAGATATGTTTGATAGATTTAGAACACACAATATAAAGAAACAGTATTTTAAGAACAAAATGGTATCTTGAAGATTACTGTCGTTCGATATATAATAAGAACACCAAGAACAGATTAAGAACTGTTTGGTGTGTGTGAGAGAGTATAATGCTTAACAGGTTTGACGATATAAAGCATAAGCATGAAACTCAGATTCTTCGTTAAGTCCTTAAGATTGTTAATGAAGATCTCAACAAGAGACTTCCTTTTATACTACTCTAGGCATGAATAGTTGTACGTGATGTATTGCATTTAATGTCGCAGACGTCTATATTGTACTAAGCCCTATTGAGTCCATTCAGAGCTTGACGCATGTTGAGGTTTGACAGGGCACGCTACCATGCAAGTTGATTAACGGATCCAGAACAGTAGCAAGATATAAAATATCTTCTAAGTCTTTATCGTAAACCGCAGAGGCTCTGTAAAGGGTTACATAGGTTCTGAGGTCTGGTCTTCTGTAGAGCAGTCTTCACCGGGTTCTGAGTCTTTGGTCTTCTTTGTTCGTAAGACAGAGGTTCTGTAGGACACCTCTATAGCTTCTATAGCTTCTTGACCTTGATCTTTCGGAAGTGGCAGAGCCTCTGTAAGAGGCTTTCTTCACTTAGCCTATTTTTCACTACTTCTAAATACTTCTACGATTAGGAAGATTGAAGCTAACAATCTCCCCCTAAGTAGTGAAAAATAAAAATTTGACATTGAAGTACTTTAGGCTAAGTTAGATAAGACAGAGGTTAAACAATACCTCGAAAGTTCTTTCATTCAGAAATATGCCAGAGGCATTTTACATTTAAGTATTATGAAAGATAAACTGAAAATGGTTTGCAGAGATTTTGTTTGAGAATCAGATGTTGGCGTCTTTGAAATCGTTGTAGCTTCTGTTGTCTCTTCCGACTTCTCTGATCTCGTTGTAAAAACTGACGCAGAGTTCTCTTAAGCGGATTATAGCATCAATCTCTCTGATGAAGGCATCTGCAGTGTCTCTATCCATTTGCTCGGTATCTCTGTATTTTACAAGGTTTGCTCTGAACATGTTCAGAGTACTGGTTGCGTACTTCTGACAGTCCATGGTCACAAAAAGTTTGACTTCGCCTTGTGTGTTTTGAAATACTAACCCGAACCTTGGTTCTGTAATGATTGAGTTGGGCACAGCGTCAGGTGGGCAGCAATCCTCTGGTGGTCGAAGGTTCAGATGTTTGAGACCAAGATCCTTTCCTAGCTGAAAGTCTGTCAAACTGTAGATCAGAAGCCTTTCCCTCATTGCTTTTCTCAACACTTGATAGGCTCTGGTGTTTGCCTCTGTGTTGTAGTTGTCCTTCGTCCATTGCAGAAGGTCAGGTAGATCATAGGGATTCAGAATCCTTAGGTCAGCATCAGCGAAGGTGGTTTCTGAATTGTTTACCCTTCTGACTCTATAAAGATTGTACCTGACCCTTGGATAGGTTCTTGTAAAGGAGTACCTACAGAACATTACCTTTTTGATTTTGTGGATTGAGAAGACGTCTGCTCTGGTTCTTGGTTTTACTCTGTTGAAGATGTTCTCAAATTCTATTCTGATCTTTGGATATGTGACGTGATCTGTTGGATGATTGGTCTGAAAGGGTTGTTTGTAGAGGTATTTGTATACCACTTCTTCCATTTCTTCATATGTTGGACCAGGTGGTGGTACTTGTCTTCTGAGACTCTCCATCTGTCGAACAACTTCTGCAGCTCTACCTGTTAGTGGAATGTCTGACAGAGGCTTCAATCCATATGCCCAGTCCTCTTCTTCAGGCTTTGGAGTTTGGAAGGCATCAAAGGCGCTCTTCATCAATTTCGTTGTAGGCTTAGGCAATGATTTCTTTTTCTTGGGCTCTTCTATCAGTTTCTCCTTTCCCTTGTCTTTGGCCTTTGGAGGTTCAGAACCTGTTGCCTCTGTAGGTTTGGGTGTTGGCGCTTCTGTTGGAATGATGGGTGTTGCCTCTGTAGGTTTTGACACTTGTGTTTGAGAGGACTTTTGTGTCGTTGGTTCTGTTGGCTTGATTGGCTCTGTAACCTCTGTTGGAGGTTCTTTGGTGACTTCTTCTGTGAGCTCGGTTTCTGTGGGTTGAGGAATGTCGAATCTTCTTGTCATTCGGAAAGATGATGTAAACCTCTATCTTTCTTCTGCTCTTTGCGCCATTCGTTCAGTCATTGTGTTGTGCATATTTCTTAGAACAGAAGAAGCAGAGGTCTTTGCTCTTTTTGGTTTGTGGGCAATAGACTTTCTTCTTGGGATTGTTTGGGGTTTTTCTGTTGGTTTTGTAGTTGGGGAGGGAAGATCTTCTTCTGAAGAGGATGACAGATGTTGAGCATCTACTCCAAACATTGTAGGGAATTCCACAGATGTGGGTGTTTCCTCTGTGGTCTTTTGAGCTTCTGTTCCTCCGGGTTGTTGGTTTGTTGAAGGACTTTCTTCCAAGATGATTACCACAGGGGTGGTTGTTGCCTCTGTGGTCTGTTGAGTAGTTTCTGGTACATGGGTTTCTTCAGCAGTTGATTTCACAGAGATGGGTGTTGTCTCTGTGGTCTGTTGAGTTTGTTTTTGTTGGGTTTGTTCTGGAGGGGCTTGGTTGATGGGTTATGCGGCTTTTGGTGGAGCTGGAAGTCCTCTGCTCGTAGCTTTCTCCCTTGTATTCTCCCCCTCAGGATGATCTGATGGACCAGGGTGGTCATCATCAGAGTCATCCTGACCCTTATCAGAAGTACCCTCTGCTCTGCAAGAAGCTTTGGGTTTCTTTGGTAGTTCTGCTCCTGTGACCATCAACTTTGCGCATACATCATCACAGAGGCCGAATAGAGTTCAAGCTCTGCTTCTGTGTTGAAGCGCATTCTGCCGACACTTGCTCTGAACTCTTTAACGTAGTTGGCATTTGCAGTAGTGAAGGAGACGATGACTTCTGTGACCTGGTTTATCACATTCTGCCCGAGCTCTATTAGCTATGCTCTGGTCATGTAGTCTTTAGGCTGCATCAGCACAGTGTTGCACATTACTTCTTCTTGTACGTGTTTCAGGGCCTTCTGTAGATCTGCAGGTGTAATTCCCTTTGCTTTGTTGGATTGCTTGTTTAGTTGTTCAAGGAAATGTTTGACTGATTCCTTGAACGCAGAAGTTGCGGCTATCCCGAATTCTTTGGCGGCAGAAGTGGTAGTTGTTTCAGCATAAGACTTCATCTGGGTAATGGCGGATTTCACCTCTGTGGACAGATTGTCCATTTTGGTGTTCAGATTTAGTAAGGTCGTCGATGTTGTCTCTGCAAAAGATTTGAAAGAGCTTTGCAACTCTTTTATGGTTTGGTTCACAGAGGTGACAAGGGTTTGGAACTCATCCCTTGATACTTATGTTCCTGTGGTAACCTCTGGAGGAACACATTCGTCTCTAGAGTGAGTCCCTGCTCCTGGGACACCTTCGTTCACCCTTGTTTGTACGTTGGGGGTGGAAGGATTTCCATCTGATCTTCGAGAAGAAATTTGAGTTTCGATCTCTACAGAAGTTCTGCGAAGAACAGTGTCCAAATCCACTCTAGAGGTGGGTATCGGAATGTTCATCTTTTGACTTGGAGACTTGTCTAGAGTCTCTTCGTCTTTGTGCTCACTATTTCTCTCTAAAAGAAGTTTTGGCCCTAAATTGTGTGTGGCAGAGGAAACGAATTCCTCTGTAGGGTGTTCTAGTGTGATCTGGGGCGATGGATCACGAACTATAGGTGAGTCTCTCTGAGGATACTCCCTAGGAATGGATTTCCCGGTTTCTGTGGGCGCAGAGGTTGAAAGAATAACCTCTGGCTGGATGGGTTGGGTTTGGATCGAGTTGTGCTGCTCTTGTTCAATAACACCTTCTGCAGCTAGACCTGCGGTGTTAGAAGTGTGGGTTGCACTGGGAGGGGTTTGAGGATGTGTTCCTTCTACTTCTACGGCATCTTTTTCTATCCCTTTTTCTTTTTCTCCCATTCTATCTAAAGCCTCTGTAACCTCATCTCTATTCCACTCAGCTTCTGCTTGTAGCCTAATCCTTTCCCTAGTGGCAAGTTCTGACATATCGATTTCTTCTATACCTTCTTCTGAAGCTTGGCTTGGACTCCTTCTGTGGACGTTCAATCCCTGTTGGATGAAGGGGTTCTGTAGAATGTTTGGAGTTTCAGTCGGTTGATCTCTGGGGGTTTGGTCATCATCTTACAGATTTGTGTCAACGCCAGAGATAGAGAAGTCTTGTTCTTCTGTGGTGTGGTGGTCAAGTGGTGGTGCATTCCACCCAGCTGTATTTAGGGTGTTAGCAATGTCAGGGTGTTGAAGGAAATCGTTTAAGCTACCTTGATGAGCGAATCGATTTGGGATTGATAAGGCGATTGATATCCCTCTTCTGCAACTTTTTTTTTCTGCAGTCTCTTCCTCTGCAGTTTCTTCGACCCGGGTCTCTGCGACCTCTTCTTCAACAACTTCTGCAGCTGCCTCTTCTGCGATGGTAACCATTTGATCAAGTGGTTTCCCATGCTTCTTTTTGGTCTTCCTCCTCTTGGGTTTTGGTGCCACTTCTTCTATGGGTTTTGATTTCCTTTTCTTCTTTTGTTTTGGAGAAGAGGGAGGAGCAGAGGAGCCAACTTCTGTGGCATGAGGAGGTGAAGGTTGAGCTTCTGTAATGCTTGTAGAGGTGCCTTCTGCAGTTTTCCTCTTCTTTGTTTTTAGGGTAGAGGCAGAGGCTTTAGTAGAAGACTTCTTTACCATGAGCTCGGCTCGTTTGGCTAAAAAACTAAGTTAGATTGCCATGTGTTTTGCCAGTTTCTGCTCCTTCGCTTCTGTAGAGAGGGGTTCTGCAACTATTGTTCCTAGGGGGACACCTAAACGCGGGGGTGTCACAGGGCTCGGTTTTGGAGTCCTATGATCGCGTATATACTCTAACTTAAGGGTTTTGTTCTTGGCATAGCTCAGAAGCTTCTTTGACAGAGGTCTGCAGTGGGTGTAGCCATCTACATGATCGGTGGGGATGTTTTTGTTCATTGGGAACTGTTTGGGAGTTGGCCCTTCCATTGGCCAGTTCTGCATCATCAGCAGAGGTTCGAACAGGACTCCCAATATCCTTTGGAATTGCAGAGGTGGTAGATACTTAGGATCGTTCTCTCTTGCCTTTTTGGTGTTGTTCTTTCTGTCGATCGTATTGATGATCTCCTGCAACATGATGGTCGCGTAATCGAGTGGGAGATCGTAGTAGACCCCGTACATGATGGTTAAGATCTGGTGCGAGCTCTGGTCAATGCTGCCTATCTTCCCTGTAAGGCATCTGTTGAGGATCGAAAACAAGGTGTTCCACAGAGGTGGTAGTCTGCCTCTGCGGAAGTCATTTCTCTTCCTTAGGTGGGTGTTGTACCCAAGCATTTCTACAAAACGACAGAGCTCGTCGTCTGTTGGTTGTTCTGCATATGTTTTCAGTCCAAGAAGACCCCTTGTTGGTAGATTGAACTCAAGAGAAAACATTGTTCTATTGAACTTGAGTTCCAAATTGTCAGATTTGTCTGGCTTTGAGATGTACCCTTTGATAAGAGAATCATCTTTATCATATCGGCAACTTTGCCAAAATTGGTTCAAATACCTAACAGGTATTTTTTTTTGGGTTCTTGAGAGTAAAGGAAAGAGAATATGGTTTTCCATGATGTTTAGAAGAAGGGCATGGGCTTCGCCGAAAGCAGTGAGTGAGGGGACCAAATAGCAGTTATTGGATTTGATGGGTAGTACCTTTTCAAAGTGCTCCTTTGCGATAAAGTTTTGGAGATGGGTGGTCGGAGCAAAGTCTGCTGAGTCGCCGAAATCTTCTTGTTCGGCATTTTTGGCGAGGTGGGGGTTTTCTGAATGTTCAGAATGAGCAGGGGAGTGTTCCGGTGAGTTCGCCGGAGAGTGTGCAGGGGAGATAGCTTGAGAAGATGAAGCCATTGGTAATGAGAATAAGATACTTGCAGGTTTTTGCAGGGTTTCGCCGGAGAAGAATGAGGGTTCGTAAAGATTTTATGAGAGGGTAAGCTTGGGTTTTATAGGTGGGTAAAACGGTAGAATTCGAAAGAGTAAAAATATTTGGCAATGGATAAATATTTGGAATATGTACTCGAGTTAGAACGGCGGGTTCAACTTTCCAAAAAAAACGTGCCATGTACGCCCAATGAAAATGAGACACGTAGGCCATGTCAGAGGATGACAGGACGTCGTGCGCGACCCATTAATGCTAGGCGCGTAGGGTTGTTCTTAGCCACATGATTTTCACTCTCAGTAAAAGTAACCGTTACTGTTTACAGAAATGCCCAAATACCAAATTCACAGAAGCTCTGTGGTTTACAGAAGATCTGTGATTTTGAAAATCTTGGATTTTCACCCTTTTCTCATATATCTCATTGTTATCATGACTCTGTAGGTTCTATTCTGACCAAAACATTTGTAAAAACATTGGAGAGGATTAATAGGATTTTAGTGAAGAAATTTCATTCACAGAGGTTTTGAGGCTCTGTAGGAACTTGCAGAAGCTCTGTCAGGGCCAGCAGAAGCTCTATGAGTGAAAATTTCTCATAACTAAAAATCTATTAACAATTTTGATCATCCAAGTTTTGATTTGCATTAAGAAATGTTTTTCGGACATATTTGAAAGTTGGTGTCCGAGAAAACTATTTTGGAAAAAGTTTTGTGCGAGAAGGTCATAGTGTGTGTATTTGTGCGTATTCGGTTTCCGAGTTAAATTTGCGATTACAGAGCAGTGTTCTGGCAGAACTTCTGTTGAGCTAAGCAGAAGCTCTATGACCTCAAATTTCTCATAACTCAAAAATTATTAAAAGTTTTAATAATTTTATTTTTGAAATGTTATTCCCAGTATTTTTAGGACGTATTTGATAATTTTTGTCCCAGAAAACTGTTTTCAAAAACCTTTTGTACGAGACATACCTTTTGGTTCTTCTTTTCTCAGCAGTGATGTCTGACTTCTGACGATATAGATTCATCGACACTCTTCTTTGGCTCCCCCTTGAAAGATTAACCTCTGTAGATCATTTCAAGGTTTCTTTTGCTCCCCTTGATCAAACCATTTCTGTCGATCAAGTTACTTTCTTTTGCTCCCCCTTGATCTAACCATCTCTGTAGATCAAGTAATTTCCTTCTGCTCCCCCTTGACCTATGCTTGGATCAAAATAGGATAAGTTTTGCATAGTACATAGGTTATGTTTACCAGAGGTTCTGTAGGGGTCGTCAGAGGTTCTGAGCAGACCCACAGAAGCTCTGTGATTTCAAGAACTATTTAAGATTGAGAATTTACATACAGAAAGAAATCAATCAAAGCAATAAATAAAGCAATATATTTATACACATATTTACAGAAGATAAGCTATACTTACAGAGGATTTTCACGTCATATTGATCATTCCTAACTTACCCACCAAGAAATTGAATCTTTTCTCGTCTAAAGCTTTGGTGAATAAGTCCGCGAGTTGGTATTATGTGGGCACGTAATGCATCTCGATTGTACCGTATTCAACATGATGTTTCAAGAAGTGGTACCTTATATCGATATGCTTGGTTTTTGAATGTTGCACAGGATTGGCAGATATGGCAATGACACTTTTGGAATCACAGAAGATGGGTATCTTGAGTAGGATGTGGCCGTAGTCTTTTAGCTGAGTCTTCATCCACAGAACCTGAGAACAACAGCTAGCAGCAGCAACGTATTCAGCTTATGCCGTAGATGTTGACACACAATTCTGCTTCTTGGAGGTCCAACTGACTAGCTTACCACCTAGGAATTGACAACTCCTAGAGGTACTCTTTCTGTCGAGCATGCATCCTCCATAGTCTGAATCTGTATAAGCTTTAAGACAAAAGCCAGAGTTCTGTGGATACCAGAGACCAAGTTTTTTGGTCCCCTTTAGGTATCTAAAGATTCTCTTAACAGCATCATAATGTGATTTCTTAGGATTAGCTTGATAACGTGCACAAAGACATGTGGCATGCATAATGTCACGTCTGCTAGCAGTTAAGTATAACAGAGATCCAATCATGCCTCTGTAGAGAGTGCATTCTACAGAGATGCCATCCGGATCTAAGAATAACTTATTTCCAGTGGCCATTGGAGTTTTCATGGCAGAGGTATCAGAGAGGCTATACTTGGAAAGAATGTCAGAGACATATTTGGCCTGATTTATAAAAATTCCCTCTGATGATTGTTTGACTTGGAGTCCGAGGAAGAATGTTAATTCTCCCCTCATACTCATTTCAAACTCACTTTGCATGAGTTTTTCAAAACTTTTGCACTCTTCTGTATTAGTAGACCCAAAAATTATGTCGTCCACATAGATTTGTACAAGCATTATTTCACTGTTTTTACGTTTATAGAATAAGGTAGTATCTGTTGTACCTCTGTCGTAGCCATTGACTAGAAGAAAGGTAGAAAGTCGTTCGTACCATGTTCTTGGAGCCTGTTTCAGTCCGTACAGAGCCTTTTCAAGGTAGTACACATGCCTTGGGAACTTTGAGCTTTCAAACCCTGATGGCTGATTTACGTAAACCTCTTCTTGGATTTCACCGTTGAGAAAAGCTGATTTCACGTCCATCTGATAGACTTTGAAACCTCTGTGGGCTGCGAAGGCTAAGAATATTCTTATTGCTTCGAGCCGTGCGACAGGGGCAAAAGTCTCATCGTAGTTTATGCCTTCTTCTTGTCTATATCCCTTGGCCACTAATCGTGCTTTGTTTCTGATGACCACTCCATCTTCATCCTTCTTATTTATGTAGACCCACTTAGTCCCAATTGCCTGTTTCCCCCGTGGCAGAGGTACTAGAGTCCAGACTTTGTTGCGCTCAAACTGCAGAAGCTCATCTTGCATGGCGTCTACCAAGTTTGGGTCGTCAAGGGCTTCAGAAATCTTCTTTGGCTCTATCACACTAATAAAGTTTGTAAAGAAACAAAAGTTAGCAGTGGCAGACCTTGTTTTTACCGTGTCAGAGGGTTCACCAATTATTTGGCTTGGAGGATGGCTTTTTGTCCACTGAGTTGTGCGTAGATGATGGTCACCAATGTCATCGAATTGTTCTTCAGAGGCTTCTTATTGTTCTTCTTATTCTTCTTCTGGTGTAGCCTCTGTCGTAGTGCGTGCCTTTGTAGTTGATCCTACAGTTTGTGGAATGATTGGTATGAGTGGTGGTGGAGTTTGTTCCTCTGAAGGTGTATAGTCTTGGTCCTCTATATCCTCTGTTATTGGTTCCTCTGTGGATTGTGGAGTTTGTTCTTCAGCAGCTTCTGTGGTCGTTTTCCTTTGTGTTTCATCTTCTGTAGACTCTTCCTCAGCATTTGCATCTGTAGTATTTACAGAAGAAGATGAAGCATTATTTGGACCAGTTAGAGTCATACCTGTAGGATTTTGACCGACAAAAGATTGTTCTGCAGAAGCTCTGATTGTTCTAATAGAGGGATCAATGTCGTCGTGGAACATCTCTAGAAATAGAAGATTTAAGTCTTCTTTTGTTTGTGAGATGCCAGAGGATTCCCCTTTAAGTCCGAGTTCTGAACTGATTTGCTCAGAAGTCTTCTGGAATGAATCATCAAAAGAAACATTGATGCTTTCTACGATCTTGCGAGACTTCGTAAGGTATACTCTGTAGGCTTTGGAATTGGCAGAGTATCCAATGAATTTTCCCTCGTCAGCTTTTACCTCAAACTTTCCTTTGGAATCTCTGTCGTTTAAAACAAAGCATTTACATCCAAACACATGGAAAAACTTGATGTTTGGCCGCCTTTTGTTGATCAGTTCGTAAGGAGTCTTGATGTGTCTTTTCACAATGGTTGAACGATTCTGTGTATAACAAGCGGTAGAAATCGCGTCTGTCCAAAATTTCATCGGTAATCCGCATGTTGATAGCATAGTTCTTGCGGCCTCCACGAGCGTTCGATTCTTTCTTTCGACTACACTGTTCTGCTGTGGAGTGCGTGCGGCAGAGAAGTTCTGTGATATTCCTTCTGTAGAAAGATAGGCTTCAATGACAGAGTTTTTAAATTCTGTGCCATTGTCACTTCTTAACTTCTATATTCTTCATTCATAAAGAACTTGGATTCTTTTCATTAGATTAATCAAGATGGTTGGAACATCTGATTTCTTTTGGACAAATTCAACCCATGTGAATCGCGAATACTCATCAATTAAGACAAGTATGTATTTCTTGCCACCTAGGCTCTGTATGGCAATGGGACCGCAGAGGTCGACATGAAGCATGTACAGAGGCCTAGTGCAAGACACATCTGTTTTTCCTCTGTGGGAAGCTCTTCTGAGTTTTCCCATTTCACAGGCAGAACACAAATGATCCTTATTAAATTTAACATTAGGCAAACCTTTAACTAGATCAAGTTTGACCAGTTTATCCAAGGTGTGAAAGTTCAAGTGACAGAACCTGTTATGCCATAACCAGGCTTCCTCACTTTTGCAGGCTACAAGGCAAAATTTGTCCTTGTTTTTGGAACTGAAATTCATCAGATATAGATCACCTCTTCTTTCGGCTCGCAGAAGTTCCATTCCTGTGTCTTCACTTTTCAGAGAGCAGAAAGTTCTTTTGAATAACACATCGAATCCTGTATCACAAAGTTGGCTTACACTGAGTAGGTTGTGTTTAAGGCCATCCACATATGCAACTTTGTATACATAAACGTTTTCCTTCTTTATGACTCCATAGCCTTTGATGTGTCCCTTTTTGTCGTCTCCAAAAGTTACAGATCCACCATCGAGTGTTTCTTTGTATGTGGATAGTAAACTTCTGTCGCCAGTCATGTGCCTTGAGCATCCGGAGTCTAGATACCAGATTTGCACATACCGCTTCTACAAGACAATCACAGAGACTTAGGTACCCATATCTACATGGGTCCAATATTGTTAGAATTTTTCAAGTTTGCCTTAGCATTCTTGAAATACATTTTATCTTTTGTAGAAGAATCAGATTGTTTCTTTGTAGGTTTTGACTTTTAAATTTGAGTAGAGAGTAAACAATCTTGACTAGAGAAGTGATTATATAGTTTGAACATAAGATCAACGCAATGACAATATTGAATATGAGACGTGATTTGCTTGAACTTTTCATTGAATTTATTGAACTGAGCCACAGAGGCATTACATTCTTTCTTAACACTAGATTTCCTATTACAAGAAGATCTATGAGTACTAGAATGTTGTTTGCAAAAGATTTGTTTAGTTCCTGCCTTCTGTGAGTGTCTTCTGTGGTGAACATCTTTCTTCATTGTCACAGAGGAAAAAGATTTGTTAACTTTAGGCCATTTTCCCTTTTGTTGCCAAGTGGGATTTTCGTTAATTTGCCTTAAAGGTTTTGAAAATTTTGAACTTTTAGGATCTACAGAGGTCTTCTTTTTAAGATATAACATATCAAGCTCAGTAGAGGTTTTGACTTGTAAATACCAGTTTAGAAAATCTGGGCAGCTAGGTATCTCTGTGATTTTCTCTTTTGGAGAAATAGTTCTGTTAAGAACTTCAGAGGAGAAATTAACATCCTATGTGTCATAGTGAACTATCCCTGATGTAACATCTGTCTCTGAGTCGTTAGAAGATGAATCGTCCTCATATACAGAGGTTGAGTCATCTCTTTTGACAGAGGCTGGATTTTCCGAGCATGTATCGTACGAGCTTTCTTCCTCTGTAGAATAACTTTCATAGACAGCAGAGGTTTCTGATAAGATCTCTTCAGCGAGAATTTTATCTACAGAAGATGTACAGAAGTTTTCTAAAACGTTTGTTTTCCATACTTCCAAAATTTCCTTTTCAATTGTTTCTTTAAGTTTTTCTTCTGAAAAGGTGGGTTTAAACTCAGGAGCTTCTGCCGATAATTTTTTTTCGACATTTATCATACAGACAAAAGCAACCTGCGTTTGAGTCTCCGGTTTACCAAACTTAAAGATACCAATCTGATCTTGTGTTTTCAGATATTTCTTTGGTTTGATTCCTCTATTGACAGAGGTTGAAGATGATGAATCTGTGTTTTCAAACCACACATTGATCATCTTCGTATGTTTCCTCAAGTGAGGTTCCACAGAGATTTTAGCCCTTTTACTTACAGAGAGTAAGTTTGGAAAATCTGGTTTGTTCGTTTTTCCTAACACAAACAGAGAAGACAGAGGTTTAATTCTTTTGCCTTCAACACCTAGGGTATATATCATCGTACCCTATACCTCGTCTTCCTATTTGTGAGTTTACTTTCTCATACACCTTCTGTGCATCTTTATAGTTTTTAAGTAAAACATCTCTTCTGAGTAGATCTTGCCAAAGTATCTCTCTCTCTTTGAAAGTATTCTTTGAGAGCACTTATGTCTGTTGTTTCACTTCTAGAAACTGAAAGTTCTTTTGTTTTGACTTTTAGAGCAGAGGTTAATTCAGAAATTTGCTTTTTTAAAGGATCTAGATTTTTGTTCCAATTCTTTTCTACTCTTTCCTTTTCTTCAAAAATTTTGGCTTTTTCTTGAGTGAGAAGCCATACTTCTCTCTCATTAAAGGTGAGTCTTTTCTGAATGTTTTCATTTATCTCTTTTAGTTCAATCAGTTCAATGTTAAGTTTAAGTAAATTATTATCTACAGAATTAGTACAAGAGGTAGAGTTTGAAGTGGATACCTCAGTGTCAGTGCTGGAGTTGACTTCTGCCATGCCACAGAATAGGGCATTGGTGGTGTATTCATCGTCAGAGGTAGAGTCTGACTCGAAGTCCTCCTTGTTCGCCTCAAAATGCCCTTTGTTCGCCATTAGGGATTTTTGCGCATAATACTCAGCCTTCTTTTTGTAAAAAGCTGAGTCCTTCTGTGGGCGATTTGGTCTACTTCTGCATTCATTTGTGAAATGGCCTGGCTTCCCGCAATTGAAACAACCTTGGGAAGTGTTTCCAGCACGATCGTCGGACTTCTGTCGGTCTCCACCTTTCTCCGCTCGGCATTCGTTTGCGTAATGACCAGGCTTGCCACATTGTAGCATTCTTGTTGTGTGTGGCTCACCTTGTCATCTGACCTCTGTCGGTCATTACCTCTGTAGTTTCTGTCGCTTGGCCTCTGTCGGTTATTTCTATCATCTGACCTCTGTCGGTCACTCGATTCTTCTCTTCTTCCATCATCTCTTCTATCACCTCGGTTGTCTCTGCCATATCGATCAATTCCTGAACCCCTCTGATTTCCTCTGAACTCTCTTGTCAACAGAGCTAAGGATTTAGCTAATGACGCAAGAGTTATATCTTCTTCTACCAGCTCGTCTTCTTCGCTATCAACCATCACTATCTTCTTCTTCTCCTTCTTCTTCTCCTCTGTTGCTCTCTCATTTCTCGGTCTCTCTACAGCCTCTGTAGATTTACTAACCAATGCGTATGGTGCAATGGTTAGTGTTTTAGCCTGTGCTATTTGAGGCTCCTGTGCGGCTAGTGTTCCATTGAGATCAGAGAGTGTCCAGGAGTCTAGATCTTGGTTATGTGAATGCCAGAATTTCTACATTTGTTTATGAGAGAGTTGAACCTGTCGTGTGTTCTTTGCAGAGATTCTGTTGCAGAGGCTCTGAATGCATGATATTCATTTATGTATTGTGCCCTTCGGTTCTTCTGCGTTTTAGTACCCCCTTCCAACTGTCTTTCTAATTCTTTCCAAAGATCGTGCGCTGTTTCGCATGCATCTAAGGATTGAAAAAGTTCGTTGGGGATAGCCATGATCAATATTCTTTTTGTTTTCTGTGCAACTTCATCTTCTGCCCTATCTTCATCTGACCATTCTCCTTTTGGCTTGGGTCTTTGACGTTCAGGGATTTCAAGAGATTCAGCAGTAGCTGGTACTCGTGGTACTATTATCATGGGAACTTGAGGAGGGTTGTAAAGATATTGTACGAGAGTTTTTTCAGTACCCTCAAAGAAATGGATCATTCTTATCTTCCATTGAGGATACTCATCTCGAAGGAGAGTAGGAGGCTTGGTTAGTGAACCAGCAGTGAAAAAGTTATTTGTATGTGTCATTGTAAGAGTTGCGAAGGTTCTGAAAAGATAATATGACGAAAGAGTATGAGTCTGATGATCTGGAAAGTTTTCTGGGTTTTAACAGTTCCCAGAGTGCACTTTAATGGAGTTTTAACCAGGAAAAAATAGTTTCTTTTAAGAATACCACTTTCGAATAAATCGAAAAATGATAGGAAAACAGAAACTTTTCAACGAAATGAAGAACAGGTTAAAACAGAATGATGTCTATCACAAATCTTGTAACAAAGAGGATCACTTGATATTAAAAATCAAGGAACGCTCTGATACGAATTGTTGGTTCCCGTTATGCTTAGACAAGATTTACAGATCTATTAGTTCGAGTTTATGTTTGATGCGGAAGCGTATTTAAAGAACTAACAGATGTGTTTGATAGATTTAGAACACGCAATATAAAGAAAAGTATTTTAAGAACAAAATGATATCTTGAAGATTACTGTCGTTCGATATATAATAAGAACACCAAGAACAGATTAAGAACTGTTTGGTGTGTGTGAGAGAGTGTAATGCTTAACAGGTTTGACGATATAAAGCATAAGCATGAAACTCAGATTCTTCGTTAAGTCCTTAAGATTGTTAAGGAAGATCTCAACAAGAGACTTCCTTTTATACTACTCTAGGGGACCATAAAGCATGAGCTATTGTTGATCGGACGGCATGAATAGTTGTACGTGATGTATTGCATTTAATGCCGTAGAAGTCTATATTGTACTAAGCCTTATTGAGTCCATTCAGAGCTTGACGCGTGTTGAGGTTTGACAGGGCACGTTACCATGCAAGTTGATTAACGGATCCGGTAACAGTAGCAAGATATAAAATATCTTTTAAGTCTTTATCGTAAACCGCAGAGGCTCTGTAAAGGGTTACAGAGGTTCTGAGGTCTGGTCTTCTGTAGAGCAGTCTTCATCGGGTTCCGAGTCTTTGGTCTTCTTTGTGCGTAAGACAGAGGTTCTGTAGGACACCTCTGTAGCTTCTGTAGCTTCTTGACCTTGATCTTTCGGAAGTGGCAGAGCCTCTGTAAGAGGCTTTCTTCACTTAGCCTATTTTTCACTACTTCTAAATACTTCTACGATTAGGAAGATTGAAGCTAACACGTTCTCCGTGTTGGAACGAACAATCTGGTTCTTGTTCAGTTCATTGAGAAGTAAGCTGAAGCGTTCATATGCTTGGGTGAGAGTGTAGCCATTGCGCTGCTTGAAACCATCGAACTTGGTTATTGCGCTGTTGATTTTCAGTTAATTGCCAACAACACTCCCACGCATCATTCTAGCCACTTGATCCCACATGCCTTTTGCCGTACCTTTGTAGCTGTCGATAGCTTGGTAAATTGGGTTGGGAAGTGCTTGGATAAGATATCTCTTGGCATGCTTTTCGCCTTCTATTATGCCGCTTTCCTCGTTGGTCAGATCGGCTTCAGTCTTGTCCTCATAACTTGTCACAGGATTTGCTGCAGTTGGTGCAATGGTCTTCTTCGGCCAAAGAATTGGACCCTCTTCAAGAGCTTTCTTGATGTACACATAGTTGTCCTTAGATTCAATGAAAATCATGAATCTGTCTCGCCATTGGCTATACTCACCTTGATAGAGACAAGGTGGTTTGGAGTCGGTTCCATAAGCAAGTGCGTCACGTGAAGTCATCGTAGGTTGCAACGGAGTGATCGTCAGACGTGTAGAATGATTCAGAGTGTAAACCTAACGCAAGGCACTAAGAGTGGTATCCTAACGCAGGTTCTACGACTGATATGAACTAAGAGTGTACTTATGGATAGGAATCCAAATAAGAGTCTGATCTGGAAGTGTCCGGATCAGATGTAGACAGTTCAAAGTAAAAGAATCCCGGAAAAACATAAGAGTCCGGATAGAATAAGGTGTCCGGATACCACAAAGAATCCGGATACCTCACAGATTCCGGGTAATATATGGTTTCCTGATAGAACTAGATTTCCGGATAACACTTAGGTTACCGGAAAGACAATAGTTACCGGATACGCACAACAATTTAGACAAACTTACCGGGTAGTATGATATTCCGGATGAAATACTTACCGGATGCAAGGATGTCCGGGAAAAATTATGACCGGGAACTTTGAGTTTCCGGAAACAATATTTACCCGGATAGATTGAGTTTAGGATACTTACCCGGACTGATGACTTACCCGGAAAGAAGGAAGAACCCGGATGAAATTAACACAAATGTCCGGACAGTGTATACTTATCCGGAAACCACAGCTGTGTTGTCCGGATTATGAGGCTGCCTTTTCAATTCGGTCGATTTTTCGATTAGGGTTGCACAAGAAGGTTCCTGAAAGATTAGAAACACTACCAAACATAAAACTAACACTGACCCAATCGATTTCTAAGCAAAAAAGAACACGTTTTGATGGTAAAAATTCGATTTTTATTGAAGAACACAACCAAAAACTTTGAACTTAATTTGCTAAATTAACCACTCAAACGATCAAATTAGAATGTGAAAATTTGCAGAAACACTAATGAGTATAATGCTAACACAACTCAATAAACAGAATCGAACAATTTTATCATAATCAAGGATTAGAAAAATCAAGAATATGGTAGATGTGAAAAAGTCAAATCTTACCAGAAGTCAATATGAGTGCCTTGAATCGAATTCGTCCGTCTGCTCTGATACCAATTGTTAGTTCCAGATCCGTGCAACAATTATGAAATCGAATAGATAAACAATATGAGTAATGATTTCAACTGGTCATCCCTGTATTATGCTTTCAATCAGAGTGTTTACAATACAATTCAAAAAAGCAAAATGAGACAACTAGACTATTTTCTAAGGCTAAGCTAACTATTTATATGGCGGACCCGTGGTTAACAAGCCCACGGTCCGTTCACTAATAAGGCTCAAAATAAAGAATTACAGTTTAAACCTTGAACTTTAAATCAACATAAATTGACCCTAACACACGCGCACACACTTAGGTCCAACAGGCCCTTCAGAGGGGCCTAGAGTGCACGCAGGCGAATAGATTCTAGACAAATCCCCAAGTCAACTTAAGGATACTCATGTACCCACCTATGGAGTGGATCCGGACAATGTCCTTAACAAAACATCTATAGAGTCTGAAGCTGATAAAGCCTCTGCTCGAGGATTAGAGGGAAATCCTTCCGTCCTCAACGCTAAAACAGGGATTCACTCT
Source organism: Saussurea involucrata (assembly GCA_033807775.1). NCBI lineage: Eukaryota > Viridiplantae > Streptophyta > Magnoliopsida > Asterales > Asteraceae > Saussurea > Saussurea involucrata. The sequence goes on along the minus strand of CM066320.1, from coordinate 60,700,511 downwards.
GGGGACGAATGTGTTCCCCCAGAGGTTACACCAAGTCCACATGTATCAAGGGATGAGTTCCAAACCCTTGTCACCTCTGTGGACCATACATTGAAGGAGTTGAAAAGCTCCTTTGATTCTTTTGCAGATACAACTTCCAGGGCCATTACTGATCTGAACACCAAAATGGACAATCTGTCCACAGAGGTGCAAAATGCCTTAGCCCAGATGAAGTCAACTGCTACAACCTCTGCCACCTCTGCTGCTGCTGAGTTTGAGAAAGCCACAACCTCTGCATTCCAAATCTCTGTCAAAGACTTACTGGAAAAGCTGAAAGAACAATCATCAACCCCCGCAGGCATCACCCCAGAAGAACTGAAGAAAGCCCTTGAGCATGTCCAAGAACAAACCACAAATGCAACTCTGGCCATGAAACCTTCTGACTACATGACCAGAGCTCACCTAACAGAACTTGGACAAGGGGTAATCGACTAAGTCACAAAGCTCATCAAAGCCTTCACAGCTGCCAACGCAAATTATGTCAAAGACTTCAGGAAAAGCGTCGGCAAAATGCACTTCAAGACAGAAGCAGAGGTTCATACCCTTCTCGGCCTCTGTGATGACGTATGCCCAAAACTCATAGCCGCTGGTGCAACTCCACCAAAAAAGCCTGAAGCATCGTGCAGAGCAGAGGGTACCAAAGACAAAGGTCAGGATGGCTCTGATGATGACTCTGACGATTCATCAGATCATCCTGAGGGGGATAAACAAAGGGAAGAAGCTGCAAACAGAGGTCTACCAGCTCCGCCGGTATCTGCAGAACCCATAAACCAAGTTCCCCCAACTCAAACCCAAGGAGGAAACCAACAACAGACCACAGAGGCAACAACCACCTCTGTGGAAATACCCTCTGAAGAAACCCCAATCATAACCCAAGTACCTGAAACCAACCAAGATCAACAACAGAAGACCACAGAGGCAACACCCACCTCTGTGGAAACAACCTCTGTATTCGGAGCAGATGTCCCAACCCGTGAAGAATTCCAAATTCTAACATCCTCCGAAGAAGATCAACCATCCCAATCACCAAAACCAAAATCACCACAAGAACTCCCCTCTCCAACACCAAAAACACCAGAAGAACCAAAACTACCATCCCCTACACCAGAAGTTGCAACAACAAAACCTCTATCTCCCACACCCAAAACCAGAACCAAAACCATTGCTCACAAAAGGAAACATCTGAGCAAAACCACAGAATCCTCACCAACAAAGTCCTCAGAAACACAAGTGCCAAAACCTACAGAGGTAACCTCCAAAACTACAGAGGCACCCTCAGAAATCCAAAAGATAAATCCCACAGAGGCAACCCCATCTCTACAAGAAGATCTTCAGCCGAAAGCAAAAGACAAAGGCAAGGGGATAATGACAGAGGAACCCAAGAAGAAGAAGCCCAAGCATAAACCAACAGAAAAATTGATGAAGAGCTCTTTAGATGCATATGTGACACCAAAGCCAGAACAAGAAGACTGGGCTTTCGGTGTTACCCATCTGTCAAATATACCTGTTCTAGATCCGAAGGCAAAAGTCACAGAGGATCGAGTGGCCCAAATCAAGAAGCAAATGGATGCTCTGCGCAGACCCATGCCTCCACCCGGTGCACCTCCACAATAAATGGAAGAAGTGGTGTACAGATATCTGTACAACAGAAGTGCCAGAGATATTATGCCCACAACCATTCAAGATCCCCACTTCCATGCTGACCTCGAGAACACCTTCACAAGAACAACACCCAAGCCAAAACATCAAGTCTTCTCAGAGTCTAAAATCGACAAGGTCTTATACTGTAAGTTTTCTCAAACCAGAACCACGCCTAAGGTTTCCTATAACATCTATAAGGTCAAAAGGGAGGACAAAACCATGACCCAATTCTCAGATGCTGATATGAGAAATCTAAGTCCCTACGACCTACCCGACCTTCTCAACTGGACGAAAGAGAACTTCACAACAGATGCACATCGAAGGGCATACAGGGTAATAAAGAAAGCCATGCGTGAGAAACTTATGATATACAGCCTTGTCGACTTCCAATTAGGACGAGATCTCGGAGTAAGAAACCTAAATCTCCACCCACCATGAAATGACTGCCCATCCTCTGCTATACCGAACTCGATTATTACATCTCCAAGAGTTGGGTTAGTCTATCAAGATCCTGTTGGGAACTCAAGACTGTTCATAGAGATGGACTGTCAGAAGTATGCAACATGTACTTTGACAGAGTTCAGAGCAAGCCTCGTGGAGCCCAGAGGAACAGAGAAAATGAATCAGGCTCTCGCAGATAGACTGATAGAGGTCATTGACCAAGTAATCAAATTCAGAAACCTCTGCATCAGATTCTATCACGAGCTTAGAGAGTTAGGATTCGACAACAGAAGCTTCAACGAATTCAAAGACGCCAACGTCTGATATCCTCTACCAACCTCCGCAAATCTTTCCTTTCATAATGTAATCAAATGTAAGTGCCTCTGGCATAATTCTGTATGAAAGAAAAGTAAAATCTTTTGAGGTATTTTATTTCACCTCTTGTTATGTACTTAGCCTAGAAAACCTTGCACTTTTCAATTTTTATTTTTCAATACTTAGGGGGAGATTGCTAGCTCCAATCCTCTGTTTATAGAAGTATTGAAAAATAGGCTAAGTATAGAAGTCTTCGACAGAGGCTCTGCCGAGTCACCGAGAAGACCAAAGCATAGAAGTCTTCGACAGAGGCTCTGCCGAGTAACCGAGAAGACCGAAGATAAAGAATCGCACAGAAGACTCTTCAATACGGACAAGGCCACAGAGCCTCTGTCATACTTGACAGAGCCTCTGTGGTATAAAAGACCAGAGCTCTACACAAGGACAATCGTGCTTCTTACGATTTCTGCTGTACGAAGATCCTGAAGATCAATAGTACAAGGCGTGACCTGACAACTCCACGTGTCCAACTTTGATAGGTCATAGCCTTAGTAGAAGCCGGCGCATTTAATTAACGTCGTACTTGTAACAGTACCTAAATAGTGCCTTTGTACCTTCAGTCTTTTTTGTCTACAGCTTGTCCCCTTTAGAAGTAGTATAAATAGAAGACTCATGTTGAGTTCTTCTATTAAGCTTTGCACAACATACACACCTTTAGAGCAGATTCTTGTCAAACCTTTCGGTGTTCTTGGTGTTCTTATTATATCAAATACAGTGAATCATTGAGCTATTTATCTGTGTTATTTACACTTCATATATTTGATATTGTGTGTTATTCTACCTCATTATATCTGTTAGTTCGTTAAAACGCTTCCGTATTATATATTGTTTGAACTAATTAGATAGAATCATCATTGTTAAGCAAAACAGGAACCAACACAACCTCTACACCATCGACCTTGCAGCCCTGAAGACCGATAATTCTGTCTGCCTGATGTCAATGGCCAATTCCCAGCAAGTGTGGATTTGGCATCGACTTCTCTCGCACCTGAACTTCAAGAGTATCAACAAACTGGTGCTTGGCGGACACGTAAAAGGCATGTCTGACCTTCAATTTATGAAGGACCGACTCTGCGGGGCATGCAAAATTGGAATGATGAAGCGAGCGACGCACAAGCCGAAGGCCGCTCCGAGCACATCCCGGTCCCTCGAACTTATCCATATGGATTTGTGTGGACCGATGCATGTTCGGAGCATCAACAAACGCAATTACGTTCTGGTGATGGTGGATGATTTCTCACGCTATACTTAGGTCAAGTTTCTACGCTCGAAGGACAAAACCCCGGAGCTGATTATCAACCATCTGAAGACTATCCAACTAAACCTTCGACAGCAAGTTCAGACCATCAGAACCGACAATGGGACAGAGTTTAAAAATCAAACGGTGAACGAATACCTCACTTCAGTCGGTATCTCGCAAACCTTCTCGGCCGCACGCACTCCTCAATAAAACGTAGTGGTGGAAAGACGCAACCGTACCCTAGTCGAAGCCGCTCGCACAATGTTGTCTCGGTCCAAACTTCCGTTATTTCTCTGAGCCGAAGCGGTGTCAACTGCTTGCTACACGCAAAACCGCTCAATCATCAACAAGCGGTTCAACAAGACGCCGTACGAGATCATCAACAACCGCATCCCGAATATCAAATTCTTCCACGCGTTCGGATGCACGTGCTACGTCCTCAACGACAAGGATGATCTCAGAAAATTCAGTCCGAAGGCAGACGAAGGAGTATTCATAGGATACTCCATGCAGGCTAAGGCGTATCGCATTTACAACAAACAGACCAAAACCGTGACTGAGAGTGTAAGCGTAACATTCGACGAAGCCGCAGATTTGGCTTCTGAACAAATCAGTTCAAAACCCGGTTTAACTGGTGTGCTAGCTTCCGAACTTTCACGTTCGGGATCTGCACAAACAGCAGTAAATCCGAATCACACATCTACGTCGAATGCTCAACTTTCTGATTTAGATTTACTGTTTCAATACTTTTATGATGTTATGTTTAATGCTTCTACCTGTCGTGTCTCAGCGCAACCAAGAATTGAAGCTGCTCAAATCGAGGATTCGGCGAATCTCTCCGGTCCGCCGCCCTCGACTAGCACTCCAATAATCACTGTGGAGACACCTCAACCCTCATCTTCAACATCATCCGATACAACCATCCCCCCGGAGGAACCAATTCAACACCCGGAGATCGCTCCTGATGATTCGTCTTCAACTTCACTCGTAGATCAACTTCTGCCTTCCTCGGAACCAGAAGTTGCTCAACCTTCGACGAATCCACCAAAGTCTCCTCCGAGAAACCAGCCTGCTACACTTGAAGCTGTTCAAGACCTTCCAACTAGTGGATACGTGGATCCGGACACGTCACACTCAACTCAGCAGCCGCTTCCACACACCACCAAATGGACAAGAGCTCATCCCCTGCACCAGATTATCGGTGATCCCTCCACACCAGTTCAAACCTGAGGCGCATCGGCCAACTTTTGCCTCTTCTCTGGATTCCTGAGTAAGACCGAGCCTACAACCGTTTCTGAAGCCATAGAAGATCCGGACTGGGTCATGGCCATGCAAGAGGAACTCCATCAATTTAAGGCCCTCAAAGTATGGCGCGCCTCGTGGTCAAGGGATACCGTCAACAAGAATGGATCGACTATGATGAGACATACGCTCCGGTGGAGAGAATCGAAGCAATACGTATGTTCCTTGCATACTCCGCGCACAAAAACTTCACGGTCTTCCAAATGGATGTGAAGACCGCATTCCTCAATGACGAGATCAAGGAAGAGGTGTACGTATCGCAACCGGACGGGTTCGTGGACGAAAAGAAGCCCAATCGTGTCTACATTCTAGACAAGGCGCTTTACGGTTTGAAACAAGCTCCACGGGCCTGGTATGATGCATTGTCCAAGTTTTTAATAAAGTCGGGCTTCTCAAAAGGTAAAATCGATACAACCTTATTTATTAAAAATGAAGAGGGTCATATAGTCTTGGTTCAAGTGTATGTTGACGACATCATCTTCGGATCTACTAAACCACTATTTTGCAAGAACTTTGCCAAATTAATGAGCCAATATTTTAAAATGAGTATGTTGTGTGAGATGAATTTTTTCCTTGGTCTTCAAGTTAAACAACTGTCGACCGAGATATTCATAAATCAGGCCAAGTACATCCAGGATATTCTTAAGAAATTCCAGATGGAACAGTCTTCACCGATAAAAACTCCCATGGCACCCGGTACAAAGTTACACACCGATCCTAACGGAAAGGATGTGGACACTAAAACGTATCGGGGAATGATTGGTTCATTAATGTATCTCACTGCTAGTAGACCGGACATTATGTTTGCAACATTTCTTTGCGCCCGGTTTCAGTCAAAACCGAAATAGTCTCACTTAATCGTTGTCAAACGAATTTTTCGTTATTTAAGAGGTATTGCTAATCTTGGCTTGTGGTACCCGAAAGAGACAGGTTTTGAGCTTTCAGCATATTCTGAAGCGGATCACGCGGGCAGCATGATGGATCAGAAGAGCACATCGGGTCATGTGCAGTTCTTGGGTGACAGACTGGTGAGTTGGGCATCCAAGAAGCAGCAGTGTGTCTCTACGTCAACTGCCGAGGCGGAATACGTGGTTGCCGCAAGCTGCTGTTCACAAGTGATATGGATGCGCACGCAACTCAAGGACTGCAGTTTCACATACACCAAGGTGCCCATCTACTGTGACTCGAAGGGCGCTATCGCAATATCTAGCAATCCGGTCCAGCATACAAAGACGAAGCATATAGACGTTCGGTACCATTTTATCAAGGATCACGTTGAAAGAGGTACAGTCGAACTCTACTTTGTAAATACAGAACATCAATTAGCAGACCTGTTTACAAAACCCCTGGACAAAAAACGCTTTAATTATCTAGTGTCCAGGTTAGGTATGCTAAATCTGAAGACTTGATCTGATTGTGTGCCCGATACAAGTTCCATACATCTACGAGAAACTGTCTAATCATCATCTGCTGTTCACACTCCAGATGATTGAGTATACACTTTCTCGCATCTGTATTCCACTTGTATTAGTTACATAGTTAGGTTTAGTCTCTGTATTAATTAGGTAGATTTCGCTTGTTTACTTTCTTTCCACGTGTGTTTCCTTTTTGTTTAAAACTGTCGTCTTGTTCAATTTTGCTTATAACTGTGCTTTCATGAGTTGTTCATGTGTTCAGAGGGAGCACGAACAAGTGTCAGGTAAGTTACTTCTATTGTTGAGGGGGAGTATCACACACAATTTTTTGTAACTGCAATAAAGTTTTTTTGTGTGTGTGGACATTCCCAAGTGCACTTCACATCACACTCCGTGCACATTCCGAGGGGGAGCAAAATCTTAGTTGCTCATCATTTGAGGGGGAGCGTCTCATTTTTCTTTCAAAATGTCAAAGTTTTTTTTGTGTGTTGACGTCTCCTAACCCACTCACATTCCCGTTTCGAGGGGGAACAGGGCAAATCTTTTTTTCAAAGAAAGGGACGAAATTGGAAGTTTTTGGACTTTCCGAACACTTACCCGGTAAGTGACCGGGTAACCATTGTTACCGGGTACACTTACCGGACCGGGTCAGTTACCGGGTAACTTATCCGGTAAGTGCTTTCCTATATAAGCATCCGGAAACTTGGTTCTTCATTCTACCCGGAAATATCGAAAAATCTCTCAAAACCCTCCCGCGATACCCCTCGCTCGGTAACTCCCAACTTTCGCTCAATCAGGCTCCATTTTTCTCGATTTCAAAGGTATGTTTCCCATATCTACTATCGATTACATATTGCCCTTTGATTCGAAGTTTCTCGGCGATTTTATCGCTTTTTAAGATCGACAGGGGTTTCTAAAACCCCGATTGGGCCGATTCATATAAGGACCAATCTTGGTCCCATTTTGCACCGATTGAATGGTGATTCTAGTCTATTGGTACGTTTAGAACTAGCTAGACCACATAGATATGTATTTGGATGGTGTTTGGTTCTATTTAAGTACCACAGTCACACGTCCGGTAACCCTAGGTCACCCGGTAACCATCATCTATGTTACCCGGACACATTCGTCATACCTGGTAAGCTCAATTGTTCGGTAACCTTGTCCATCCGGTAACCCTTGTTGTCCGGATACTCTTGTATCCGGTAAGTTCGACAATCTGGATTGACTCTGATCCGGTAACCTTTATGTATCCGAAAACTTTGTCCGGTATCTTAGAATCATCCGGTAACCGTTGTTTATCCGGTAACTCTCATTTATCCGGTAACCGATTTCCATCCGGTAAGTACCCTTCACCCGGTAACCTCTGTTTTATCCGGTAAGTCCTATCTGTCCGGATACCCTGATTATCCAGACACTGCTTGAGTCGTGTTGAGTCCTGTGCCTTTGCCATTTTTCAGACATTGGCATTCCCAAAGTCCTGCTCCAACTGCAAGTCCTCAATCCACCACTGATTGAGCCATTCAAACGCTAAGGTACGCATCACAATTAGTTTCATCCGGTCCAAGGTCTGACACTGTGTCTTGCAGGTACACTTATGGCGGATCAACAAGATCAACAACAGCCAAACATTCCTCCTCAAGAGAAAATTATTAGCGACGCGGTCGACAATGTTTTGGTTCCCGAGGACCATGGCATAGAGATCTCACCGAACAATCACCATCTCGACGCCGCTGAATTCCGACCCACACACCGAGTGGTCGTTGACATCATGCTCGTCCACCCACTTCGCCGAGCACTCACCGCCACAACTGACGTACCCATTCTATTTGTCTACCAAGTGTGGCATACGGCGAGCGTTATCACTGCCAACAACACCCAGACCATAACAGCAAGCATCGACAATCATCCGTTCATGCTTACACCGGAATCACTCCGTCGACTATTGTCACCGCCGGAGGCAATACTGCGTATGCCCCCGCTGTCGATGATGCAACTCTTTGCACTCAAATCCGCGCTCTTAGATATCGTCATGAGCTTAACTGCCCCTCAGCCTTCAACCGCAAATACATCGCGCCCGTCTAGTACACTATGTTTACCATCTTGAACGGATTCTTGTCCTCCAGATGGAAGGGGATCGACCAATGCAATGTCGACTTCCTACGATTGTTTCACGCTGTGTGCTACAACCGTCATATTTACTTCGCTGCAATCATATGGCGGGAACTCGTGCAAGCAATTAGACAAGTCGGAGGATCTAAAGAAAATAAGTTTCTTCCATTCCCTCGTTTCCTTTCTCTGGCCGTCCGACAACACATGGAGGCGAATCCACTTATCCCGAGACGTATCAATCATCCAATATGTACCCAGTTTAACTTGCAATACTTAGTCATTCGCAACCCGCCGAATACCCCGGCCATGCCTATCCCAGAACAACTACTGGCACATGCGGACCCCAATGCACCGAGTGTGATAGAGTACAGGCGAGAGTTAAGGAATCCCAAGGTCCAGCCAGAGCCGGAGGGACCTCCCCATGGACATAGATCTGAGCGACGTGAGGGTGCAAGGACGAGAGGAGGTAGAGTCCGGGTAGCTGGGGCTCCCGGACGGGGTGTGTTGAGAGTGCATGGGAGGGGAACAGGCGCGGGCGGTGCATTGGATATGCATGCCAATACTACCCATTCCAGCCAGGCCGAAACTAGCCAACAACCCCGCTCTCACACCATCCGAACGACCGATGAAGCCGGATCGTCGACTAGTCTACACGAGGTCCCGGTCATCACTGAAACCGAAAGATCTATGCCTCATCGCAACCCCGAAACAGACACCACTGAGCCCTTATCCCCGTTCGTCCATACAGACGTGATGGACTCTGACTCCACTGACTCAGATACGAAACGCGCTATCCGCCTTTCGTTAATACCTACGCGTATCGGAGGTCATCCACCATTGACCGAAGAATCCCCATCTGACTCACCTACACCCCCACTCATCCCTACTACCCAGCCTGTTACGGGAGATACAAGGAGAGCGGAGGGAGAATTAGTTGAAAATCCAGAAGTGGTGAGACAGAGTGAAGTTAGATCGAAATAGAATCATGAGAGAGAAAGCCGTAAAAATAAAGAGGCTTCAGAGCGACCCCAAACCAGCGTCATCCAGGTAGCCATATCTACTATCGTGTCTCATATGTTGGGACATGGTATTGAAGAATCTGTCGTGGACCTAGCGGCGCAATTGCACGACCTCCATAGCCACTCATCCGTCTCTCAAAAGACGGATGTTTCACTTTTGCACGGGGACTTAGCACAACGTCTACCGATCTCTCACTCGGAGAGTATTGGTATTGAAACAAGAGACCAGCCTCCCTCAGTCTCGCCTTCTTTCGTTGCACGATCGAGTCTAGAGACAATTGATATAATACCTTCTTCGGCTAGGTCACAGGACGAGATTCTACAAATCGGTGCTCTTCGTGACCCGATCGGAACTTCCGTAGTGTCTTCGCCTTTAAGCAGAACGCGAGGATCGGAAGGAAATCCTACCACGGCTACACCATCGCCAACCGTGAACGTAGGTGGCTCTACCTCTAAGGTAGATGCCTCAACAGGTAATTTAAGTGATCCCGGAGTTAAGTCACCCGACGTAATGTCAAGGGAATATCTGGACGACGCCCTAAAGGCTGTCCGCGAGGCAATGGAGCAGCAGTTCACCACCGAGCTCGAAAAACTCAAGAGCCTGATCAAATGTATAGAGAAGATAGTCGAATCTGAATCCGCACCAACACATCCACCGGCTCCCGTTCAGCCATCTTATTCGGTGGATACGCTGAAGACTATGCTTCTAGCTCAGTTGCTACAGCATACCGACACCGATGCCTCTACCGAAGCAGACCTCAGTTCTACGATCACAGGTAACTGCTTCTTCGTCATCCATAACCACCAGATTGGACCAGCTTGACACGACTCTCAAGGACGTTCAACAATCGCTCAAAACGCTGTCCGAAAGAGTCGGCTCACTCGAAGATACCTGCAAGGGTCAAGCTGGCAGACTCAAGAGACGGCACGATGACCAGGATGATCCTGATCACCGTGAGGGGGAGAACAAGAGACAACGATTGTCTGACTCTGCCCCAATCATCCCTGAAACAACTGTGGTTCAACCAGAACCATCAACTGTGGAAACTGCAACCGAAGACGAACCTAAAGCCCAGTTGAGCTTAGCTGAGATGGTATTAGACATGGACATCTCAGACGACGAAGACCCAATAGTTGAAAAGCCCGAGGGAGAATCACAAGAATTGGTCACCTATTCTGCATCAGATAGGCCTGCACTTGATCTGATTGATCCAGATTTCGAGATCGACCCCGAGACTGAAAATGCATGGTACGAAAAAGCCGCTAGTGCAATAAATCTCCAGGTAAACTTGATCTTTCCTACTGATGAAGATGACAACGTTGATTATGACACGTTTCTGCTACAAAACCTGTTAGGACCATAAATGTCCTACATATTAGAAAGATATATAAATAATTATATAGGATTTAATTAGTTTTATTAATTATTGTAAAAGCCTTAATTGTGTTATTTGGGCTTATTTGTTTAATGGGCTTAGGCCTTGTTTAGCTAAGTCCTAAATGAAAATGTTTTTCTTTTGAAATATGCGATCTTGATAAGTTGAATATAGCTCTTTTCTCTAATTCATAGAGAAGGAGAAAAAGTTTTTTTGTTAGAATTGATACATGTTGATGTATATGGTCTCTCAAAACCAAGTCTAGATATGGTGATAGATAATACCTTCACTGATGATTTCAATTGTTGAAGTTTGTGGAACATAAAGATGAAGCATTTGATGTAATTCAAGTTGTTTCAAAGTGAAGATTAAGAAAACAACTCAGCAGGACCATTAAAGTCTTTTCTGATATATGAGGATAGTAACTAAACCAAGAACTCTTGGATCATCATAGAAATTGTGTACATCCGAAAGGATGAACCGAACATTATTAAATATGGTTTGCTCTATGAGTAGAAGTACTATTCCTATATCAATTCGGAATTCTGCCCTAGTTAAAGTAAACCGTACTTTTTGACACCAACCAAAAGGTAGACAAGACACCTTATAAGATTTCGTATGAAAGTTTTTTCATCCTTAGTCTTAGTTGAAGGTGTGGGTTTATGAAGCTCATGTAAGACAATAAGCTTCAAGTAAACTCAACCCAATATCTACCAAATGCATATATTATAGAATATACTATAAATTGTTTTATATACCGATTCTACAATCCCACAAACAATAAAATTGTTTATTGTCCCAAAGCCAAGTTCTTAGAAAGCAAGTTTTTAATGGGCAAGGCAAGTGGGAGATTTAAGGAACTTGAAGGGAATCAAGAACCTCATAACCTAATGCACTTATTGGTTGGCACTAGTTATCAAACAAAGGTTGTTGAAACTGAACAATTTGATTGATCAAAACTTAGTAAAAACACCAAGTGTTCGCAAATCTAGTAGAATCATTCAGAAACTCGAGAAATATCGATTTCTCATGACTAATGAAGAATGACGTATGATAGGTTTCTAGCAAGCCCATCAACTACTAAAGTGCTATGTCAGATTCTGAATCTGGTAAGTGGCTTAGAGTCATGAACACTGAGATACAATCCATTCATGGATCAGTACAAGTATCACAAAGCAGAAGTCTTCCTTTTGACAGGAAAATTAAAAGTTTAATTTTCATCAAAATATAAGATGACTCATGCATTTACTAAAACTAGTGGAAGCGCAGTAAAATTCCTAATCTTGTATGTGCAAGACATACTAGTATTTGAAAATTAACTTTCCGACTTAGCAAAACATCATGTTTTTGCTCGGACAATATTTCCTTAATAAAAGACTTAGAAAACGCTAATTTTATTCTTGAAATAGAGATCTTTAAAGATTGGATCAAGATGACTTATAGGTTTTAGTCAAAGTGCATATGTTGACATCATCTTGAAAGGTTCAAGATGCAAGGCTCTAAAGGTAGTTTCTTGCAAGTATGATATAACATCATTTTGAACGTGTCTCATGTTCTAGCACAAAGGTTGAGCTAGATAAAATGATTGGTATTCCATATGCTTCGGCTATTGGATCTATCATATATGTCATGGCATGCACTAGATCAAGTGTATCATAATGCTTTAGAGCATTAGAAGGAGATACCAACGAAATACGAGGGAAGGTCATTGGATGATTGCATAGAATAATTTAAGGTACTTATGAAGAACCAAGGAAATGTTCTTTAACTGAGGGTTGAAAGAAGATCATAGTAAAATGTTACACTGATGATAGCTTCCACAAAGATCGAGAAAGTTCTCGACCACAAAAGGGATATGTCTTCATTGTGAATGAAGAACTAGTTCGTTGAAAAGGTTCCAAGCGAAGGTAAAATTGCATAATACACTACAAAATAAGAATACACTGCTGCTTTAGAAGCTGCAAAAGAAAGATGCTTGGATGAAAGAGTTCATTGAAAAGCTAGGTAGATGCCTCCCATTCAGGATCACCTAGAAATCCTTTGTGAGAATGTAGGTGCCATTACGCAAGCTAAAGGACCCTATGTCACAACAGAGTACCAAGCATCTACTCCAAACATTTAACTATATTCGGAAATAAAGTTAAAGATGGAGATATTAGTATTCACAAAGTTTACACAAATCAAGTTTCTGGATGAACCCATTCACGAAGCTCCTTTCATAAGCTAAACTTGAAGGGTCATGTTTGAGCTATAGGACTTCATTATTCTAGAGATGGGATTTGATTTGAATTTAGTATTTGGATATTGGAACAGGTTAAGCAACAAGTATAGTATTTAGTTAGATATATAGGATATGATCTTTTCATACTCGTTGTGTTCTATATTAGCATGTTTTAAATCCTTGAATAAATTAGTTATTCAAAATGTCCATAGTCGATCATAATTGTGGGAGCAACTATGAAGTAATACTAATATGAATTGGACTGGTTGACTTTTAAGAGTAAAAGTGGAAAAGTGTTGCAACCAAGTTCATAGGTACTTGTTAGGGAGCAAGTATTGGACCTGACCCGCTTCAAGAATCACCTCATGGATCGTCATCATAAGTGAGTCTTGAATTAAGGTAGTATCTTTGTATCCTTCGACCTGAGATGCATATTTGGGACTCAAGTGTAGGGAGTGTTATGCTTTGATATGGTTAACCGTTGTTCTTGAAAAAGGCAGCTATAAAGGCCATTATTGGGCATCGCATGAACTGCATGAGAGGCGTATGTAGTCAAGATGGGATTTGTTTCTCTAAATATGTTAAGAGTGAGACATCTAAGGCGCCTTACCAAAAGTTGAACAATAGATGCGAATGATAGTGATCCATGTCTCATGTTCAACATGATGTCCAAACAAAAGGATAACTGATACCACACCTTATACATCAATCGAAGCTATGAGCTTGTGGGAATTGGATGTTGTTGAATGGCACTTACAGTCATACATTGCTGGGGGCAGTGAGATGTTGCTAGACGTCCACCACTGTCTATATCATTCTATAATGCAATCTTGAGCAAGTGGGGGATTGTTGGTTCTATATGCTCAAGAATGATTATAAAATAATATTACCGGTAATATATGATCCTATAGGGTCACACCGAACAACAAGTAGACACAGGATTAATATTTATAAGGATTTGATTCTTGATAAATATTATTATTTCTTGACAAATATTATTAATTATATTATAGAATATAATTCATAATATTAGATGCAAATGAAAGTTTCTAGTTTATTTATTAATATGATTGGCTCATATGTAACAAGAAATAAAAGGAGGGACTTTAATGATAAAGTTTAAAATAGTTAAAATTGTGATTTTAACCATTTTAAACTAGGAGGGTTGAAAGTGATAATATGCATGGGAGGCTCAAACCTCATTGGACCCTTTTATGGTCCAATAGAAAAAGCCTTGTGTGCACACCTTGTCTCTTGTCTACCTTTTATAAATGCAAGTATACTTTCAAAATTAGAGTTAACATTTTTCCTCTCTCCCTCTCCTTGACTTCGGCCGAAACACACACATAGTGTGTGTGTTTTTGTTCTTCATTAATCAAGTCTATTGTAGAGTTGTTTATGGAGTTCTCTTTGCATCAAACATCAAGAAAGTACTAGCATACATCAAGGTGTTGGAGCTTGTTGGTGGACTTCTCTAGAGGAACCCTTCTTGAGTTCTTGCCATCTTCATCTCCTCATACAAGAAGACTTGTTCAAGGGACTACAAAGGTTGTAACTTCTACAAACCCCCTATGTATGTTTTTTTAATCTATCATGTTCATGCAAATGGATCCTTGGTGGGTATTAAAACGTTTTTTTAATGTTGTTCATTTTAAGCTTCCGTTGCAAATATTATGTTTTTAGAAATCATGTTTTGAACAAAACCCAACATAATTTTGTTAAAAGGGATGTTAATTTTCCGATGAAAATTTACTCCATTCAGCAATTGATTCAATTATCGCACGATTGTTTGTGTTGTTCTAGTTGTGGTTGGAATGACTTTGATGACATAAATAATAATGATTGGTTTGGGTCATATCACATATATAATCATACACCCAAACGCAAACCCCGTAAAAACAAAACGAAACACTATACTCCACGGGGTTCCCAATCAGAGGTTAAACCAAGGCAAGATAGGAAACCCACTTCAAAGCGGGTTCCTCCTACTGAGGTTAAACCTACACCTAAGAGGCAAAATGTTTCAAAGCAGGTTCCTCCGAAAGGTGTCAAATCTAACCCTCCCGGACCCAGGCAAATCTGGGTACTAAAGGTCCGCTAATCTTGTTTTGCAGGACGGTCATGTGTAGTTCTTAGACACTGGATGCTCCACACACATGACCGGAAGGAGGAAGCTGCTCACGATCTACAAAAAGCAATATTACGAAGACGTGAGGATTGTCTATACTTGTGCTTTCAAAACTGCTCATGTGTTTAGGGGGAGCATGATCAGCTATCAGGTAAGTTCATTCTAATGTTGAGGGGGAGCGTCACACACAATTTGTTTAACTGATGAAAAGTTTTTTTGTGTGGATACTCCCGTGTGCATTTCACACTACGCGCACATTCTGAGGGGGAGCATTTCATTTTTTATGTTCATCTTTTGAGGGGGAGCGACACAAGTTTTTCTTTAAATGTATAAAAGTTTTTTTGTGTCGGACTCTCCATTGCACAAGTTTGCACTATTCGAGGGGGAGCCAAACCATCCACATGCTCAGTTTGAGGGGGAGCGAGAGAAGGTTCTTTCAATAATTCAAATTGTCCCAGTTTTTTTTGAAAATGGAAGAACAGGGATCTTTTTATCAAAATCCCCAAAGTATCCAGACAGGTATCCGGACACCCATCTATCCGGATGGATATCCGGATGTCCCATCCGGAAACTTTGTCCCATATATAAGGGGTCCGGAAAGGTTCTTCATCATTATCCGGATTTTGTCAACTAAAGCCCTACTGGCACACGCGGATCCCGCTGCACCGAGTGTATTTGCTTATAGGCGAGAGTTAGGGAATCCCATGGTCCAGCCAGCGCCGGAGGGACCTCCCCAGGGACAAAGAACCAAGGGAGTATTAGGTGATGAATTAGATCATGTGAGAAGGAGGGAACTGCGTTCGAAAGCGAACCAGGAAAGATTGAGCCGTAAAGATAATGAGACTCCTGAGCGAACCCAACCGAGTGATATCCGGGTAGCCACATCTACTATCCCGTCTCATTTGTTGGAACAGGGTATTGAAGAAGCCTCCGTGGACCCAGCGGAGCAATTGCACAACCCCCTCATCCACTCATCCGTCTCTCAAAAGACGGATGTTTCAATTTTTCACGGGGATATAGCACAACTTCCACTGGTCTCTCACTCAGAGAGTGCTGGTGTTGAAATAAGCGACCAGCAGCCCCCGGTCGCGACTTCTTTCAGTGCACAGTTGAGTCTAGAGCCACTTGATATTATTCATTCTTCGGCTAGGACACAACATGAGGAACAACAAATCGAGGCTCTTCGTGACCCGATCGGAACGTCTGTAGTGTCTTCGTCTGGCGGAACACGAGGATCGGACGGAAATCCTACCACAGCTACCGTTTTGCCAACTCTGAACGTAGGTGGCTCTGCCTCTGCGGTAGATGCCTCAACGGGTACTCTAGGTGATCCCGGAGTTATTCACCCAGACTTTGTGTCACAAGGGTCCTTGGACAGCACCCTTAAGGCTGTCTGCGAGGCAATGGAGCAGCACGTCGCCGCCAAGCTCGCCAAAATGAAGAGCTTAATCAAAGGCAAAGAAAAGGTCGTCGTAGCTGAAACCGCACCCACACCTCCACCGGCTCCTACTCATCCTACCTACTCGGTGGACACCCTCAAGACGATGCTTCTAGCCCAACTGCTCCAAGAATCCGAAACCAACGCCTCTACAGAAGCAGACCTAATAACCGTTCTGAAATCACAGGTCACTGTTTCTTCATCTTCTATTACCACTCGACTAGATACTATTGACTTGACTCTTAAGAACTACAACCAAGCGCTCACAACGCTGTCCGAGAGAGTCCGCTCACTCGAAGATACCTGCAAGAGTCAAGCAGGCGATCTAAAGCGAAAGCACGATGATCAGGATGATCCTGATCACCGTGAGGGGGAGAAAAGACTAAGACCTACCGAGACCGCCCCTATCCTCACCGAATCGACAATTGTGGTTCATCTGGAACCAGCAACTGCGGCAACAACAACCGACGCCGAACCTGAAGCCGAGTTGCCATTAGCCGAGATGGTAATCGACATGGAAATATCAGATGATGATGACCCGATGGTTGAAAAGCCCGAGGGTTCAACACAGGAACTGGTTGATTTTGACTCATCAGACAGACCGTTATTGGATATGATAGATCCAGACTGTGAAACCAACCCGGAGACCGAAGATGCATGGTATGAAAAAGCCGCCAGGATAAGACAATCAAATCTCCAGATGCCTCTACACCAATAGAACTAACAGGGGTAATCCTTCTAGACACCCCTTCCCAATCTCCAAGAAGGAATGAACTAGAGAGGACAAACCAATCCTCTTTTGAAGAACCAATAAACCAACCCAACACTACAACCACAGTGATTATCCATGATGCTCACCAGAATGAAATCTTAGAGACCATGGAAATCCTAACAGAGGGAAGTGTTGCAACAGAGCAACAAGTTGATAAAGGGAAAGAGAAGATAACAGAAGAACCAATCTCTGATGCACAACCTCAACCACCACCATCCATCAATAGAGATCAACCCCTACCATCCCTTGAAGAGGTACATGCTTATCTATATGCTGAAAGAGATCATTCCACAGAACTTTGTGCCAATCAATCCATACTTGAATCAAAAGAGAGCAAGCAGACTGATAGAAGAGAGAAGAAGATTCATAAATACAAAGACCAATGTCTCTGGTGAGATAAACACCTCATTTAGTTTTGTGAAGATTAAAATGATACATCTAAAGTCCTTCTCATTCAACAAAGTTCCTTACCATGTGTATACTGTCGAAGACGAAGATGAGGAATCACATACATTCAACGACAACGATCTGGTCTTGCTCAATCCTTATGATCTCCCCACCCTTCATGTCTATTGTCTAAACTTCTCTGATAGACATAAATCTTCCAGTACTGCAAGGTATGAGATTCTGCTAGCAATGGAAGAGCATGTGAATCTAAGAACTCAAATCGATTTTCAACATGGAATCGACTTTGAGTTAGATAAATTGAGTATTGGGCCTCCAAATGAAATCCTTGCGGGTCTTGAGCATTACCCAACTGGATCCCTTGTAGCCAAACCAGAAGCCTTGATTTGCAGACAAAATGGGATCAAGAAGGCCATCCGATCAGAAGAAGCGTACAAGTATTCAACACAATCTCTGAAGTATCTTAGAAAGATTGTACATGAAAGGCCCCCAAGTGCCAAATGCCCACCAGAAGTCATTAGAAGTTTTGTTAGACACATAACTCTCACCTTAGAATTCAGGGACTTAATTATGAGATTCGATAGGATTCTGAGAGGAAAATTCTATGACTAGATTTTACAATCTTTTATGCATTGTAATGTACTCATCTTATGAAAGAAGTAAAAAGCTTTACCGAGGAGGGTTTTCTCCTCTTTGTCTTTATTTTGCTTATCTCTGTAAATATAGCATAGTTTGAATTTTCAATACTTAAGGGGAGATTGTTAGCCCCAAGTATGCCAATGAAAAAGTATTGAAAATATCACAAGTCCAAAGTACGTTAGAGGACAAGACTCCAGAGATCAAGCAGAAGACTTAGCAGAAGAATATCATAAGAACAAGTGAAGACCATCAGAGATCGTCAGAGCTCTGGCAGAAGACCTCTGATAGTACATCAGAGAGCAATCTCAACAGAAGACCTTCAGAGATCTGGTATATGACCTCTGGTGAACAAAGACTTCTGTGAAGCTAAAGAAATCTCTAAGTGATAGACAAGTGTCTGCACTTTCCACGTCAGCCCTAAAAGGACGAAGACATACTTTCCACGTGTCATCACAGGTTTAGATAGTACAGTGTCTATTACTTTATCAGGCTATAAATAGAACGTTAGTGGAGCACACATTTGTAAGAATTGTAAGACGTTATTGCTAGAATTGTGAGAGCACAAACACTGCACATTCCATCCCACTTCTAGTCGATCTTGTAGCCTTATAGATTTTAGAATACACACACAAGAAAGTGTTCTTGGTGATATTCATATTCAATATACGAGAAGTTTGTTATTCAATCTTATTGTTTTTACTGTTCAATATATTGTTATTCTCTCTTTGTTTTATGCTACACACAATCACTCATATTCAAACAGATTATTTATGCTTCCGCTATCTTTGATGTTTCTGTTTATATGAGACAAGGTGAATCTAGGAACCTACAATATCGCAGGATCGCACGATTACATAAGCATAGTTCGAAAGCTACGACAAGTCATTTCGGACGAAACGATCCGATGATCAAAAGAATCCCTAGCCTTATGACCCTGGGTCCAGGGCTTAGAAAAACCTTACAAGGCCTTTGTCGCACGATTTCTTTATAAGTGCCTTGGATGCACGACTTTTATTTTTATTAACATGTTGCTTCTATCGCACGGTCTATGTTTTCTACGTATTTTATCGCATGACAAGTATATTATCGCAAGTATCGCTAGACTAATGCACAATCCATGTGATAAACAAAAATGCTCGACAAACAATCGTTGCACAAAAATACTTGTATTAATATTTCCAAAAACTACAAGTAGAGGGCCCGACAACCAACGATCGCCCCAAAAATACAAAAATAAAACTAAGAGGAGCTACTCTTGGTCCTGGGCGACTTCCTCGTCGCCACCTCCCACTTCGGCCTCCGCAGGATCATCGTCTTCAAGGGCATCCTCCTAATCAAGGTCTTATTCCGTCCCGATCTGCCCTAGGAAACTAGCGACCTCTACGTCCGAGTTTTCCATGGGATTCTTCCCCTGGAGATGGCGACGCATGATCGCTGCCTTAACTCTGAAACGAGTCAATGCTTCAAAACTCAGGAGCTTCTCCTCCAAGTCGGCGATCGTTTCCTCCTTCGCCTTGATGGACGACTCAAGGTCTCCAACCTGTTTTCGCACACGGTTAAGAGAGCCTTGGTCATCGCCACTTCAGCCTCAGACGCGGAAGCCTTATTTTGGGTCGTCTCCAGACATCCTAATGTCGCTCTTCTCCCTCATCGAGGCCTCTAAGAGGTCCTGAGCATCATCAAGCCTCGACGAAAGGGACTCGACCCTGGCCTCTGTCGCCAATAACTGCTCTCGTGCCTTTCGCTCGCCGTCCTGCGCTGTACGCTTTTCCTCCATGGCACGGGAGGTAGCCTTTTAGGCCTCGTCCAATTGGCTGAACAGGCACAGGGACGCCTGAAACGCCTGACAAAGGAAACAAATAAGTTAGTACATGCAAAAGTCGCAATAGAACGCAAGAAAAATGTACAACACTTACCATGAACGACAGTCCCGCGACATGGGACCCGGTCTCGTCGACTGAGACACCCTTGTAGAGCTCCCAGAAGGACAGGGTTAAATATTTCCCCAGATAGGGAAATATCTTTGCCCTGTCCAGGACGTCGTCTACCATAAAGTCCGACGGTAAAGGGAATTTACCGTCGAGACTCCGGTCGATCCTTCGAGCTCCGGGCCCTTCTCCTTCTCAACCCCAGAGGGGGTAGACTTGTTCATCCGAGGACCAGCCTCCTCGGGTGTCGATGTCACTAGGGAAGCGACGCTTAGTGGCTCAACGTCGATCGCGTCTAACGACACCTTCGTCTTCTTGGGTGTGGCAACCCTCGACGGGTCGCCACCCTTCTACAACGGTTCCCTCCGGAAGGGGAACCGTCTTCATCTTTTTCGTCCCCGATGCATGGGTCGGGGGAGCCTTTCTCTTCAGCTCCTTGGCCTTTTTGGCCAAAAGGAGCAGAGCCTCCTTCTTCAAGAGGCCATGGGGCGACACTGAACTAGATCAACATAGAAACGGAAAACGAAGAAGGGTTAGAAAGCAAAAAAGAAGGCGCACGACCGAAATATTGCATGACTAAGGATATACAAAGGCAAGATTCACTTACCAGCCATTTCCTCCTCCTCTCTCTCTCTCTCCTCTTATTTTTCCTCCCACTCGGCAGTCGAGGCCTCAGTTGCCCCGATCACCTCGACGTCCGAGTCTTCGTCGACTAGGGCACGGGCGGTAAAGAAGGAGTGTTCTCCGATACTGCTCCTCATAACCTGTTGATCTTCTCCTGAGTATCAGGGCGAGCCTCAACCCTGTTGAAGTCGATCGCTGAAAATAAAAAGAGAAAACATCAATAAACATGACCCAAATTAAAAAACAAAAATAAGCAACGACAAGGAAACCTACCCCCGACATTCCACCCGATGGTGACCTAGGAGGAATCCTCGTTCGTTAGCCGACACAGAACGTATCGGGATTTCCACCCGCGATCGTTGACCGCGGTGTTCTGAACAAGAACCTTCTCACCCCTAAACCTCATGTAGAGGCTGTAGCGATGGTTGTTGTCGTCCTTCACCATGTAGGCCGTCAAAAGATCATTGACGGTGAATGACGTGGCCCAATCCTTAGTGACTCGATCGATCACCTAGACGATCCTCCAGAACTGCGGCATCGTCTGACCCGGAGAAAGGTCGAACCTATCCTAAAACGCCATGGCCAAGGGCAAAAAGGGCCACTTAAACCCTATTTTGAACTGATATTCATACAAAATGAAATATCTGTCTGGGCACTACTCAGGCCGAATATGTCGGGGGAAATAGCTCAACGCTCTCATGTATCCCGGCTAAGGTCCTGAAAGTCTCTAAACTCTCATCGGAATTAATGGTGCTCGGTGGCTAACTAGACACAATGAAATCTTGATCGCTATTTAAGGCTAGAAAAAGGGTTTCCAAATCCCAGTTCTTCGTGCGTCTCCTAGCTATGGACTTAATGTGCATAAAGGTCCAGAAACCATACCTTATATCTCTAAAACCTTGATCGAAAGAAAGAAAGGGTTGAGTTTTTGCAGGTTTTCGCAAGGAAATCTCTCTCTAAAATGGAGGAAGCGTAAAAAAGGAAGAGATCGAATTCGAGCCCTATTTATATGGTTTCCATTGTGTCATGTCGACCCGTCGGATGATCGACACCTGTCCCCTGACTTTTCGCATGCCACCGTCAAATGAACGACACTACACAACTGTCATCCATGCACCGAACGTCAGCACGACGTCATCAATCTTATCGACTTTTCGGTTACCTTCAAACCGATTCGGTTCTATTCAAATCAGCGACGGCTTAATGGTCGACACGTGTCCATTTAGTTACCTCGGGAATGAAAATTTAAATTCGCACGCCAAATTCAAATTCTGGGAGCAAACTGTTTGGGTAAAAAATCACACCTCACGACTGACGCAGGAAAAAAAAGGACTTGCTTCGAACGACAAGTCTTGTATTAAGATAAGGTCTCTTAAATTATGCACGATCAGATCATTAATCGTCGCCAGTAAGGTATCTCCGTTGTACGACCAAAATGTCCACCGAAACGAGCGATCGTCGTATGATTGTCCTTGACACTAACCTACAAATGGTCGACAAGTGTTTCTTTTATGACTATTTAATGCAGGTCAAGCACCATAAAGGATAACGGTCATAACGGAAGACCACAATCAAGCATATATTTTCCGCATTTAAGAAGGTCATTAATGACGTCGAAGCCTATATATTTCAACACCAAAGACACATTCAGGGGCATCTGATTTTTAGAGATATACAACGAATTCTCTGCGATAAACAACCAATTCTCAGAGACACACCCGAAGCATTCTCGAAGCATTCAAACAATCATTCGCAGAAACGCATGACGAAGAATTATTTCACACGACGCACAACAAAATTTTACAATTAAGTCTATTTCTCTTGTAATTGTAATCTATTGTACACCTAACACCTGTTACTAAAGGACGTCGTCCCTGTTTGACGACCATAGTGCACCGTCGACTTCTATAGTCGACTGCGGTTTTTACCCTCGACGGGGTTTTCCGCGTCACCAGAATTCTCTTGTCTCTTTTTATCTTTGTGTCAGGACCGATTGCAAACAAGAATAACTATACTTAGAAATCAGAATTAAAGAATCTTGCGGAATAGAACTTTAATTCAAATACACTCAATGAACAACTAATCAGAAAACACAATCTGTTTGTATTCAATGCTTCAACTCACAAGTTTACAACCAAACCTCAATCTTGTTGAACAGGCTCAACAAGACGACTTCTACTTCTCTAGAAATAGGGTTCTAAACCTTGAGGTTAATTCTCTCTAAAACAAAAACGAATTCTGATCAATCTCTTACGAATAGCTATCTATCAACATCTATTTATACTAAATAATTACAAGATAACTATCAAAACAAAATTGATCTTCAGAATATTCTTTCATGCTTATCTTCAATCATTCCATCTTTATCTCCAACATTCTCGCATTCCATAATAATGATCACAAGCAGTATTAACAACGTTATGCACAAGCAGTACTAACATTGTTCCAGCAGCATTAACTTTTACTTGCAGTACTAACCTTGCTCTGGCAGTAGTATTGTTGTTCTGGCAGTAGTATTGTTGTTCTGGCAGTACTAATGTTGTTCTGGCAGTACTAACGTTGTTCTGGCAGTACTAACCATACTTAGCAAATCTTCAGTTCCCAACAATCTCCCCCTAACTTGACTTTTTAGATTGAGAAGTCAAGTTCTTCAGATGATGCTTCCAAAACCTAATCATGAACACATAAATCAGGATCCAAACCCAAGCTTTGATTGATAATCCTTCTCACCAAGTATCTTCCCATTTCAGAATCCTTGTTGCAAGCCAACTTAGCATGTAGCATTCCATTCAACCTTTTCTTGCTGTGCTTGTATGCAACATCCACCAAATAATACTCATGATATGTATAGTCCAGTGTGATGACATACACTCCACAGTTTTCAATGAGCATTCAGTTGGTGATGGCTTGAAAAAAAATTTCTATCATATACTGAACTGCTTCTGGTTTGAACATTAGGCACAGGTATTCAAGAACCATTTTGGTGATAGACATCCCTTTTTCATTCAGCATATTTCCATACAGCTTCATTCCAACCTTGTACATCTCCTCTATGTCAGATCTAGAGCACATTCTGATAAGTCTTCCCCATGTAGAACAGACCTCAAACTTCCCATCTGCTCTTTTGACTCTAATGTACTCCTTTCTCTGATCTACCAAGGTATCCCAGAAGATGATCTCAGGAGGCATGGAAGATAATGGGTCAACTTTGATTGGATCAGTATCAACCATAGTGATATACATATCACATTGAGCATTACTTGGTTGACCTGATGGAGTTGCTACTTCTTCTTCAGCAACCTTTGTATCATCTTTCTTTTCTGGAACATCCTCTTCTTTTTCTTCTTCTACCACTGGTTCTACCCTAGGTTTCTTGACAACTTTCCTCTTGGTAGCTATAGACTTGGTTCTTGCTCTTTTCAGTGACACCAGCTTTTCACCCAGAGTTTCTTCTTGCTTTTTAGGAGTGTCATGTTTGGCTTTAATCAAAGCCTCTGCAACTTCAACTTCTTCCAAAGTAGGCTTTTTAGTTTATGTTGCTTCCTTTGTTTCTGCTGCTTCTTCCGTTTCTGTTGCTTCTTTTGTTTCTGCTGCTTCTTCCGTTTCTGCTGCTTCTTTTGTTTCTGCTTCTTTCTGAATTTCAGCAGCATTAACCTTTTCTGCTGCATGATCAGTTTCTACTTCTTTTGCAATTTCAGCAGCATTAACCTTTTCTGCTGCATGATCAGTTTCTGCTTCTTTTGCAATTTCAGCAGCATTAACCTTTTCTGCTGCATGATCAGTTTCTGCTTCTTTTGCAATTTCAGCAGCACACTCATTCTCCCCCTTTTCCTGTGCACTCTCCATGTTGACTTCAGCTTCTGACTCCCCCTTTTTGGGAGCATCATTGTTGGGGCTTCTTCTTTTAAGAACATACTGAGCTTTCTTCTTCCTGTGCATCAACTTTGTAATCAGCTTCTTATGCTTCTCAAGCTGTGTTTGTTGATATAGGACCACTTTCTTGAGTCCATCTATCTCCTTTTGCTGACTTACAACATCTGTGTTGATATTGGCAATGGTTTCCATCAATTCCTCATATGTATATCTATCCTCACCTTGTTTAGGAGTTTTTACTTCCTTTAAAGGATCACTGGAAAATTTAGTAGGAGTCTTTTGCCTAGCAAAAGCACTGCCTACCCCCGTGGTTTCTTGGCACCTGGGACCTCTGAATGATTTCTCATTCTGAGTTGCCGTGAGGAAGGTCTTAGTTATGTTACCACTGTCCTTCTCTGTGCTAGCAGAAGTAGTGGCAGCCTTGCTACTCACATGCTCAACCTTCTCCTTAGTGAGCACCTTCTTGGGGTTGGGAGACACCCCTGTGGTTTCCCTTTCGATATTCTCTGTTGGAGAATGCTCCAATAGAGGGCTTAAAGGCTTTGGGCTTGTAGGAGGTACATCAAGGGAAGGAGCCTTGTGTACCATTCTTCTTGTAAACCTTTTGGTTATTTGAGGAGTGGGTCTTTGAAGAATGGACTGAGGAATTTCTTTGGTGATTTAAGGTGGGGTTAGGCTATCAGTGGGTTGGTCTAATGAGGGCCTTGACCCTGATGCCATACCTTCTTGTGTGTGGGACACACCCATCATTGTAGAGAACAATGGAGTGTCAACTCCTTCCGAGTCCCTGGAAGTTCTTCTCATATTTGAGAAGACCTTTCCTTTAGGGGGTTTAGGTACATATACCTCAGAAAATTGAGGCAAATCCGTCAATTCCTGAGTAATCACTGCTTGGACAAACCTTGGGTACATATAAAAACGCTTTTTGGATTCCAGGTTTGACACAAGATCATTGAAAATCATTTGTGAAAAAATAAACTTCCTGGCAGTGGCCAAGCAGACCAGGGCATAAGCAATGGTACTGCTAAACTCACTCCATCCAGTAGTTTTCTTTGAAATGCAATGCATTAAGGTATGAACAAAGAATCGACATTGTGTAGAAAATTTAGACTTGAAAAACTTAAAGATTCCAATGGGACCTTCATACCCCATTCGCGTTAAATTTGAGTATAGATCATCATTAGGAATAGATGTCATACCTGAGTCATCATCCAATCGAAGAGTGATGCGAATAAGCTCCTCTGTAACATTCAAGGGTTTGTCACACACCCTTGTTTTTATGATTTTCTGCCCATCTTCAGACACCACGGTGGCATTTTCCCAGAACTGCTTCTGATGCGCGATGTAGATTGTCGGGGTCACCGTTAGGGCATAGGAGATATGCGTGGACTTGAGGAAATCCACAATGTCGTGAAAACCTGCAGACTGTTTTGGTTTCTGGAGCATGGCAATCTCGTTGTGTTCGTCGATAAACTCCATTGTACCTGAGGATTCTTGACAGAAAAACAGAGATTCTTGGGAGAGACGTTATGAACTTTGGCGGGCTGAAAGAGGTATTTATAGCAGCAGTAGCCCTAATTTTCTTTTAAAGCAGTATTAACGACACATGCAGTATTAAGTACGAAACAGTATTAACTATGTACTAGCAGTAGTAACTATGCACTAGCAGTAGTAACTATCTACTGGCAGTAGTAACTATGCACTGACAGTAGTAACTATGCACTGACAGTAGTAACTATGCACTGGCAGTAGTAAATATACTTGCACTTTTCAGCACTTGTTAATCTGAGTCATACAGAAGATCCTGAGAAAAAGAGTTAGTAGTACCAAATATAGAAGGAAATACAGGTATAAAAACTGAGAATCATGACTTTATTCAAGGTTGATCATGCCCACACTTGTTACCAAGAAAGTGAATCTACCCACATCAAAAGCTTTTGTGAATAGATCAGCAAACTGGTCATTGGTATGAACTTTAGCAACTTGAATTAATTTCTTTTCATTACAATCTCGAATAAAGTGATACCTGATCTCTATTTGCTTTGTTTTTTAGTGTTTGACTGGATTGTTAACAATGCTAATAGCACTGTTGTTGTCAATGAAGATTGGAGTGTGAAGAAATGTTACCCCATAGTCCAACATCTGATTATGTATCCATAGAACCTGAGAGCAGCAGCTTGCAGCAGCTATATACTCAGCTTCTGTTGTAGATAAGGACACTGTGGTTTGTTTCTTACACTGCCAGGATACTAGTCTTGCACCCAAAAACTGACATCCACCTGAAGTAGACTTCCTATCCATGTTAGCTCCACCCAAGTCACTATCTGAGTATGCAAGTAGATCAAAGGATGATTCATAAGGATACCAGAGACCTAATCTAGGTTGCCCTCTTAGGTATTTAAATATCCTCTTGACTGCATGAAGATGTGATTGCTTTGGTGTAACTTGAAATCTGGCACATACACATACTGGAAACATAATATCTGGTCTAGAGGCTGTGAGATACATGAGTGATCCAATCATTGATCTGTAATGATGGACATCCACATCCTCCCCCTCAAGATCAGCATTGATCTGTTTGTGTGTCTCCATTGGTGTGCTTGCTGGCTTTGAGTCTGATAATCCAAACTTATCCAGGATGTCTTTCACATATTTGGATTGGCATATGAAAATCACATCCTTCTTCTGTTTCACCTGAAGCCCAAGGAAGAAAGTAAGTTCACCCATGGAACTCATCTTGAAGCTCTTGTGCATTAACTCCTCAAAGTCTTTACACATGTTATCATTTGTGGATCCAAAGATAATGTCATCCACATAGATCTGAACAAGTAGGGTGTCCTTCTTTTTCCTTTTGATGAATAAGGTCTTATCAATGATTCCTCTTTCAAATTCATTTTTCAAGAGATAGGTAGACAGGGTGTCATACCATGCTCTTGGGGCTTGATGTAGACCATAAAGTGCCTTCTTTAACTTGTACACTCTGTCAGGATACAATGGATTCTCAAATCCAGGGGGTTGACAGACATACACTTCTTCATCTATAGTCCCATATAGAAAAGCACTTTTTACATCCATCTGGTAGACCTTGAACTTCATATATGAGGCATAGGCTAGAAACAACCTAATTGCCTCAATCCTTGCAACTGGAGCAAAGACTTCCTCATAGTCTATACCCTCTTCCTGAGTATACCCTTGTGCAACCAGCCTGGCTTTGTTCTTGATCACAATTCCTCTCTCATCCTTCTTATTCCTGAAAATCCACTTGGTGCCAATTGCCCTATGACCTTTTGGAAGGTCCACCAAGTTCCAAACATTCTGTAGCTTGAACTGTAGCATCTCCTCTTGCATTGCTTCTATCCAACTTGGATCTTTCATAGCATCATAAGCCTTTTTGGGCTCAATTTGGGATAGAAAGCAAGTGAGTACAGTATTAACTGTATTTTGCTGATCTTGTAGCTCTTGAAGTCTGCTTTGATTCCTAGTCAACATGGGAGAAGCAATGTCTCCAATTACCAACTCAGGAGGATGATTTTTCTGAGTTCTTGATGGATGACCAGATTCCTCTTGTAAGATCACATCCAGATTTGACTCATTTAAGTCTGGATTTTCTTCAGCTTCTTCAGTCACTTCAGACTCTCTGGAATTTGGACTTGAAGGCTGATTTTCCTCTATTCTTCTCTCTTCTTCATTCTGAATGGGTTCAGCTTCCTTTTCTTTTTCACAGAAGTCAACAGGATCAATGGTAGGGAGTGGAAATATCACAGACTGAATTCTGTGAACTGATGGTGGTGCATCCCTTTGTCCTGCATTTACATCACTACTGATACCCAAAGAATTAGTGAGTGAATCAATGTCAAATAGCCAATCAGGACCTGAACCAATAGGATTTGGTGTGTTCTCATTGCATTTGACATTGTCACTTTCTTCAATTATTCTAGAAGAGGTATTAAACACTCTGTAAGCCTTACTCTGAGATGAGTAACCAACAAGAAAACCATCATCTGCTTTGCTATCAAACTTACCTAAGTGAGATTTGGTATTGAGAATTGTACAAGGACACCCAAATGGTTTGAAAAATCCAATAAATGGTTTCTTTTTCTGAAAAAGCTCATAAGGTGTCTTGTTTTTAGGCTTTATTACTAAAACTCTGTTTTGGACATAACAAGCAGTATTAACTGCTTCTGCCCAAAAAGTAGTGGGTAATTTTGAATCAGCTAACAGAGATCTAGCAGCCTCAATCAGTGTCCTATTCCTTCTCTCAGCAACACCATTCTGTTGTGGAGTCCTAGGAGCACTGTATTGTCTCTCAATTCCTTTTCCTCACAAAAGGTGTTTAGATCAAGGTTTTTAAATTCAGTCCCATTATCTGATCTAATGACTTTCACTTTTTGATTTGATTGGTTTTCAATTCTAAGAATAAAAGATTTGATCAGTCCACTTGTCTCATTTTTAGTTCTCAGAAAATATACCCAAGTAAATCTAGAGTAATCATCAATAATAACTAAACAGTATGACTTCTTGCCAATGCTCATGACATTTGTAGGGCCAAACAGATCCATATGCAACAACTGAAGAGGATTTGAGATAGTGTTTATCTCTTTGGACTTATGAGAAGTTTTGTGTTGTTTGCCTTTTAGACAAGCAACACAATGATCATCACATGAATAAACTTTTGATGGTAAACCCCTAACAAGATTATTTTTAACAAGTTTATTCATTGTTTTAAAATTCATGTGACACATCCTTCTGTGCCAAAGTGATGATTCATCCATTGAAGCTTTTGATACCAAACAGTTTAGGGATGAATCGGATGAAACACTTTCTAAATCTAAACAATACACATTATCCTTTCTAGGAGTTCTCAATAGTATCATGTTTTCATCAACTACTTTGAATCCAGGAGCAAGAATAATGCATTCAGAATCAGTAAATAATATACTATGTTTCTTGTCACAGACCTGTGATACGCTTAATAGGTTGTATCTCAATTGCTCAACATAGTAAACATCCTCAAATGTCATCTTACCTTTTGATACATCACCTTTACCACTTATCTTACCTCCTGCAGGATTATTCTCAAAAGCAACATGTCCTCCATCAATTCTTTTGAAATTCTTGAGGCAGGCCATGTTACCTGTCATGTGCCTGGAGCAACCACTATCAACATGCCAGATGCTCTTCCCCTTGAGCTGTTGGTTGCCCTGCACATAAGATAAATCAATTAGTTTTTATTGGGAACCCAAGCCAAAGTGGTCTTGGGTCTCCCTTGCTCATCAAAGTACTTACATTCAGTTTGGATAAGTTTTTCAACCTGAGGAACTTCAGTACTGGAGTACTTTGTCAAGATGATTTGTCTAGCAGCACAAACAGTGTTAGCAGTACTATCTTTAGAAGAAGTACTAACAGTGTTAGCAGTACTAACACTAGAAGCAGTATTATCTTCAGAAGAAGTACTAACAGTGTTAGTAGTACTAACACTAGAAGCAGTATTATCTTTAGAAGAAGTACTAACAGTGTTAGCAGTACTAACACTGCTTGCAGCAGTATTGCTTTTAGAAGAAGTACTAACAGTGTTAGCAGTACTAACACTGCTAGCAGCAGTATTATCTGAGGCAGCAGTACTAACATTAGTGCTTTTAGGAACCCACATTGTGACACATTCTTTTTCAGTCTTTTTCCTCATGTGGCTTTTGGATTTAGCTTGTTTCTTAGCCACATGGTTCCTTACAGGCTTCCTATAACCATTTGATTTTTGAAAAGTTCTTTGAAAATTTATCCTTTGGTTAATAGGATTGAAATAACAGTGTTTGGCAAGGTGATTCAATTTGCCACAGATAAAACAAGGTTTTGGTCTGTTAATCCTTTGCAGATCAACTCCTTGTTTTTTAGCCCACTGATTATTCCAGTTTCTTTGATTTCCCCTCTTTTTATCATGTTTTTGGGGCTCATCCTTTTGAGAATTCTTGCAAGAACAATGTTCACAAGTATTGGAATTCACAACAGTGGTCTGTGTATAATGAACTCCCTTTCCTTTTTCAGATCTTTTCGTCTCATTGTTCTTATCCCAGGGACTTCCACCTTCCTCATTAGTCTTGATGTAATTCTCTAAAGGGATCTCACCACTGACATTCTTGTTCTTTTTCTTAGACTCTTCTTTTTCAGTTTTATCCTCAACAACAACTTCATCTAATGGATCTACTTTAGTAGCTCCTTCAGGTAAGTCCTTCCTATCCATGGTTTCTAACAGGTCTGACCTAGGAGGGATGTATGTGTTGTTGTAGGGTGGGGGTGTGGCATTGTACCCTATGCCTGGTTTCATCTTACTGTGGATTTGAGCATTTATTATGGTGTCCATGACTTTAGAAGCACATGAAAACTTTTCAACATCAAGTTTTACTTTCTCAAGTTCTCCTTTTAATTTCTCACATTCCTCCCTATACTCTTTCAGTTGGAACTCCAGACCATTCTTTTCCCACTTCCAGTAGTTTGTATCATATGAGTGTTGAAGTTCATTGGCTTGAAAAGCCTTAATTTGTTCTTCAAACCTCTCAACAATCACTACATAATCTCTTCTATCCTTTTCTAATCTCTTAAGGTCATCACACATTCCCTGGTTGTGATCTCTATACCTTTTCACAGTGTCTATACAAGCTTGAGAACAGAGATTAGATTTTACCTCAGTAGGAAGATCTGAGACTTCTGCCATGAGTGCATGATTCTGAATTGCCTCTTCTGCTTGATCACTCCAATCAAATCCCATTCCTTGTTGAGAAACAAGGGCTTGAACAGAGTTTCTGTTCTGGTTGAAGCTTCCAGTCTGAGCTTGTTGATGGTTGTTTTGAGATACTCCACCTCTGCATTCTCTGGCAAAGTGTCCCATCTTATGACACTTGTAGCATTCCACCTTAGACTTGTCAAACCCAGCACCATCTTCTCTTCTTTGGGAAAAGTTGTTTCTCCCAGTCCTCTTTATAAACTTCTTCACCCTCATAGAAAGCATAGCCATCTGCCACTTGATATCCATCTCCTCAAGATCATCAGCATTAATCTGTTCTAAGTCATCATTAATTAATGAGGAGTTAACATGACTAGAAAAGAAAGCTTCTAGTACAGAATCATTGGCCTTCTCCTGATTGACTCCTCCAACAGTACTAATTGATTCAGGGTTAGCAGTAGAATCAGTTGATGCTGATAGGAGTGCAGCATTATACACATATCCTGAGGGCTTCTTCTTGGCTTCAACCTCTGCTTCAAATACCCTAAGATCATTGTAAAGATCATCAAGCTCTTTATCTTCTAACTGGTCATTCTGTCTGAAAGACACAGTATACATTGTCCATTCCTCACCTAATGATCTTAGAAACTTCCTGTTTACATCATCAGCCTCCATATGAACTCCAACTGTAGCCAATTCTCCAATCAACTTATTAAATCTATCAAAAGTTTGAGTCATAGACTCATTCTTTGTAGAAGTAAAATTTTCATATTGTTGCTTAAGAATTGCCTTCTGGTTCCTCTTGGTGCTCTTGGTACCAGTGAATCTCTTTTCCAATGCATTCCATAAAATCTGAGCATCAGTGCAGTGATGAAATTGGTGCTGATACTCATTGGGAATGGCCAAAAGCAGAGTGCTTAAGGCTTTCATCTCTATTTGTCTAACCTTTCTTTCTGCATCAGTCTTTGGAGGGGGTCTTTTGCCATCTGGTCCAACTTTTCCTTCAGCGCATGGACCATTCTCTATAATATCCCAGATGGAATAATCAGTAAGCAAAATATACTGCTTGATTCTAATCTTCCACATGTCAAACTCATTAGGCCTGAGCATGGGAACCTTTGAAACAAGAGTACTGTTTGATTCAATTGTGTTGTCCATAATGATTGTAGATTTCTAAGAAACCAAGCTCTGATACCACTTGTCAGGACCGATTCCAAACAAGAATAACTATACTTAGAAATCAGAATTAAAGAATCTTGCGGAATAGAACTTTAATTCAAATACACTCAATGAACAACTAATCAGAAAACACAATCTGTTTGTATTCAATGCTTCAACTCACAAGTTTACAACCAAACCTCAATCTTGTTGAACAGGCTCAACAAGACGACTTCTACTTCTCTAGAAATAGGGTTCTAAACCTTGAGGTTAATTCTCTCTAAAACAAAAACGAATTCTGATCAATCTCTTACGAATAGCTATCTATCAACATCTATTTATACTAAATAATTACAAGATAACTATCAAAACAAAATTGATCTTCAGAATATTCTTTCATGCTTATCTTCAATCATTCCATCTTTATCTCCAACATTCTCGCATTCCATAATAATGATCACAAGCAGTATTAACAACGTTATGCACAAGCAGTACTAACATTGTTCCAGCAGCATTAACTTTTACTTGCAGTACTAACCTTGCTCTGGCAGTAGTATTGTTGTTCTGGCAGTAGTATTGTTGTTCTGGCAGTACTAATGTTGTTCTGGCAGTACTAACGTTGTTCTGGCAGTACTAACCATACTTAGCAAATCTTCAGTTCCCAACACTTTGTTATCTGTCGTACGATTTGTCGCGTGATCCTTTCTTTAGTTGTTAAAGCTCCACATCGACCTTAAGTTATCCTTTGGGTGATTTTTTGCATTAACAGTTGTCACGGTAGAAACTGGGAGAGTAAGTTGATGACAGAGTAATCGGAAAATAAAATCAAAAGTGGTTGTGTTCTAGTCCTTACCAACCACTGACACAATTCTGCAATAGATGTCAATTGCTTATAATCTGCATGTTGAACGACATCAATAACATAATGTTGAAGTTGCATTTTCAGAATTGTTATCTCATGATCACTGAAATCTTTAGGATAGAACCTCTCTACTAGTTCACCCATGAATAGCAGATTCAACTTTCATCTTCATCTACATGTGAAACAAATTTGACCAAATTCAATCAAACAAGTAAGCTTCATTGCCAAAAAGTATACTTCTAATCTCTTAACGTCTAATGTCTATGTTTAATGTTCTATCAAAAATTTAAACAAGTGAACAACCTAAAGTCCTAAAATAGACATTTCAATTATTTCATAGAGCCATTAGGCATAATCCATAGAGATGCATCAAACAAATTAAAATCCAATCAAAGTAAGTATTAAGTTAAAACTAACTAATCAAACAATTTCAAATAAAGCTAAAACTTAAACCTAGCTAAATAGCGAATCAAACAATTTCGAAGTTCAAACTCAAACAAGTAATGTGATTATGAGCAAATCAGCAATGGCACTTTAAAAATAAAACTTGAATAAAACAAAAAAAAAACTTTGATTTAGGGGTTGTTGGATTTGGAAGATTATTTGATGAAGATGAGGTTAAAATCAGTGGGATATCATTTATATTTGGAGGATTTCTCCCCTGATTTAGATGTTGATCTTTCTCTTCCATTGATTGTTGCACTGTTGTATGTTTTGCATGTGCTCGCTGCTTGCGCCTTGCAGCCCTTGTTGTTTGTTGTTTACCGTTTGCTAATTGCAGCTTGCTGCTTCTCAGCTTCTGCTGGTCTGCTCACGAATCGTGAGTCATGATGGAGATGAAAGGACTATGGTGTGTAGGGATGGCAATAAAAACCGAAACCGACGGTGAAAACCGAATACCGAACGTTTCGGGTCGATTTCGGGGACCTCTTAACGGGGACGGGGTGAGGATCGGGATTTTAACAGGGACGGGGACCATCCTCACCGGCCTGGTCTGGCTTGGTCTCACATGATCTCAAGTATATATATATATGTATATATATATATATATATACTTGAGATCATGTGAGACCAAGCCATTTCCGTGAGACCAAAAAAATAACACTAAACCTTCACAGCAAAAGACTATGAAGGTATTGTGAAGGTAAACCTTCACAGTGTTTTTGCTGTGAAGGTTCGCTGTTTTGCTTACCTTCACAATGAATCGTTGTGAAGTTTTAGTGCTATTTTGTGGTCTCACGGTCTCACGAAAACAGGTTGGTCTCACGTGAACCCAACCCTATATATATATATATATATATATATATATATATATATATTATATAGTATATTTTGTAAACTTAAAAATATCATGGGCTACAACTTAATAAAAGCCCAAGTTCAAATGACATGGTAACAGTCCAAGTCCAAGTCTGATTTCTAAACTAGTAAACTACAGGTACCGTCTACAGCCGACTAAATCCCTAAACCCCCTCGTACATACACGACTAAACTTAATCGCTCATTCGCTCGGTGCTCTGTTAATCTATTAACACGTAATTTGTATTCAACGTAATCACGTTCTAATTGGCAGACCGATGGCACTCGGTGGCTTATTGGAGTGGACGACGATAGAGACTAGAGTGGTGTTACAAAACCATTATCAAACATTGCTTCAATTGTGTAACAACCCAAATTTCATAAAACATAATTCTCAACATTACAACCAAAATCGGTCCTAAAGTATACGAATTACATCAATCTCAACTCTAGGTACGCAGCA
This sequence comes from Saussurea involucrata, assembly GCA_033807775.1. Taxonomy (NCBI): domain Eukaryota; kingdom Viridiplantae; phylum Streptophyta; class Magnoliopsida; order Asterales; family Asteraceae; genus Saussurea; species Saussurea involucrata. Next base: position 60,665,026 of record CM066320.1, on the reverse strand, counting down.
GATAACACCTTCACAACTGAGATGCTGCAGGGAGCCCGAGGGTGAACTACAAGTCTCCATTAGGCTATAACTCTTCTACAGCATCACCTTTATCCATTTTCTTCAGATGAAACCCCAATCCAAAACTCTTACCTGAAAATGGTTTTAGTTTTCGAAAAGCGAGGGTTATACCATGAGGTGTAGTGGGTTCCCTTTTTAAACCAGTTTAACAAACCACATATAGCATTATGCAAACCGTCATAAAGGCCCATCAAAATCCTTTCAACCAATCAACATCACACTTGGGTATTTGCACAGTGTTCATAGACAATCTCTACCACGCGGTAGTATCCACGATCAGGGCCCAAGCAGAGTCCCCATTCCCACATACACAGGAAACAGATTCCAGGCATACGGGGTGTATAAATCAACTCTCAAGGGATATGTGATATCTCAAGGTACACTACTCCCATTGTGCACCCCACTGCAAAACATCATGTCAAGTAATGGACAGCAACGCGTAAACCAAGCATGTACATTTATAAACATTTTCATAACGTGCGTGCATTAATGAACATCCACATCATGTAATAACAAGGCTTTTCAAGGTGTCTAATCATTCCATCATGCTCAATACCAAATTCAGTTTTGAAAACTTTAGCAAAACACTTCATTTGCACAAAAGAGTTAAGGGAACTCACTTGAGCTTTAGCAACTCGACGCACGCTCCGAAACTCATGTTAGCTCAAAATGAACACCTGAATTAGACGTCATAAGAATGTTGTTAAACGATCTAATTACATCCCAAAACATCTTTACTAAACCCCTAAAGCAAACCCCAAAACGACGCCTCGATTCTAGACCCGAAAAAGGAAGCGAACAGAAGAAGGCGCACCAAACAGAGACTTGCGCCACTTCTCACGTGGTTTGAAAACTGTGTGGAAAGTCGCACAACTTCCTGTTCATGCCTCCCAGGTCTGCACAACAATTTTAGCCCAAAATCTCAATTCTAAAACCCCCAAAATGCTCCAAATCGGTTGTAAACCTCCAAAATCAATGGTTTTTGATACTCAAACCTTTAGGTACTAATAACCATCACCCAAAACACATTTACCCCAACATAATCAATCCATTAATTCATGATTTCAAACAAAAAAACCCAAGAACTCCACTATAGCCATTTTCAGAGATTTGTATGCAAAAAGATGAAGTTCCTCAATCATTTACCAAAACCCATGAGGGAAAAACAATATCAAACTCTTATTTTTCTTTCCCAGTGATTTGGACTCAACAAATCCATGGTATACAAAACCCCAAACCACAAAATCAACCTAACCAAGCATGAGGAAGAAGGTATAGAAGTCATACCTTGAAGATGATGGAGTTCTAGCCCTTGAATCCTTCTTGTACCAAGCTCTAGATGAAGAAACTTGGTTTCCTCTCTAGCCCCATTCTACCTCTTCATTACATAAGATGAAAATGAGATGAGGGTTTAGGGTTTTTACCCCTTTAATAAATTTCCATATTTGCCATTAAATCTTGAAGATTGCACACTTCACAATTTAACCCCAAAATTTTCAAAAGATTCAGATTTTATGGACCTGAGGTGTTACAATACCTCCCCCTCAAAAAAATTCTATCCTCGGAACTCCATTGCCAAACATATGCGGGTATTTGGAATTAGCTTATGATTCCAAACCTTACATTGTCTGTTAATTCTTAAGGAGTGACAATTACACCTCTACAAGACCAACTTCTTTGTATCTCAACTTCCTGACTTTCCAGAAGGCTGAATGATCGTTTCCGATCCTAAGACAAAATCCAACTCCTCATCCATTCACATTGTTGCAAAGGTAACGCCATACCGACTTCCAACAAACACTCTCTAAAATAGAGACGTTAAGCACACTATGAATTTTCCACAACTTCATCGAGTGGATTTAACTTATACATTATTTCCCCAACTCTTTTGATAACTGTCATTGATACAATAAAATGTGGCCCCACTTCACTTTACTCTCGAAACATGCTACTCCATTTTATAGGGATGTCTTCCACATCCAGCTGTCCCCTGAGTTGAGATCCGAAAAGACTCGTGTTTTCAATCTAAACAACTTAGTTCCATTAAATAACCCAAACATTTCCGATCGAATCATATGCGTACGATATCCCTAGAAATCGTTCCTCGACTAACCACAACTTTCTTATGTCGGGAAATTCGTAATATATATTTGTAACCTCTCTGCGTAACATCCCAGACCAACCGTACCAGATCTTGTCCGCTTTGTCCACACATCTGCACTCGCGGTTTTAAAACGCATCTAAATTAAGGATTACGCACACAACTTCACTCCCTTAAAAGAAGGAATTTCACTTAAGTGAATACCATAATAACATGAACCCCAACTATCCACCAGAACCATTCAATTGTCAATTTGATAACAGATCATCCTTGTATACCACATTGATCACACGCATCAATGTTAACCAATTCAAATGAGTTATACACACCAGCCATTAAGCCATTATCCGTTTTCATGCACAATCATAACAAAGAAACTTTCACAATCTGACATCTGCATAATCCACCCACCCAAGCCGCTCCAATCCTAGAGACACACACATTTAAATTTCTCACAGCATCCACCAATAGTCCCACCATATTGGGGTAAATTCAAACTTCGCTTTTTCCACAAGAAGGAGCGACCCTGCTCACACAAGACTATTCCAAAAATCTAACACTGGATGCCAAGTCCACTCGGACATTTTCTCTGACGGTACTGAGTCCAATCTAATGGTCGTTCATCTAGAGCACTACATTCAATCACATGTTTCCACTTCTTCTCGAAAACATAAAATATGCTTTCAACGAACGGCTCATTATTAGGTGTATGCTTTAGACAAGTCGCACAAAATAGGTTTCCCATACTTAAACCATAACATATACCACGATCCTTTTTATCATACCCTCGCTAGTAGTTCATATGCATGCCAATGACATAGCTTTAGATATTGCTCCACTTTTTCGGTGTCATTTACCAATCTTCCTACTTTCGGTTTACCCGCTTATTCAGACATACTGTCTTCACCTCTTTACGCTAGCATGAAACAGCGTCCACCCAACAACACCTACTCCATTTCCGACCATTTCAAGTGTGCCGATAGTACGTTTACATTACTATGCCTAACCAAGCGACTGTACCACAATACTCACCCGAGATAATCAGTCAGTCATCCTTCAAACAATCCCCAATGCTCGAAAGCACCACGTGTTTCCTGTTCCCCAACAGAGTTAATCTACTCACCAAAATTTCTTTATACACCAGGAATATTTCAACCTTCCCAAAGAATTTTAAATCTACAACACAGCACCCAATCTAATCGAATATGGCATTCTCATCAATATCCACTCGAAATTAGATGAGCTCACCCAAATTTAACACAACCGTGAAGAATACATGCTCTTCTTTTTTTGTCACCAATTACCACTCAATCTTTCATTCTCAAACAGCAAAAGCACAATACCGCCTATAAATCCATACACTTCGATCAAGCATACTTGTCATCCTTGATTTCCTCCCATAAAACTCCAAACCATAATTCACACCTAAACTTATCCCACATTACAACACAAGCCCATCACTCAACATAACGACAACTCACTATCACAACAAAGACTTACACAGTTCCCTCAGCATGAAATGCCACCAACTTGCCCACACAACTATCACACTACAACAAATTCTTCATGATCCACTTTTCACGCATAATAAATGCCGCCTTTTTCATGCCAATCATAACGCCAATATATGAAATAATTCATTTCATGACTTTGTCTTTCTCGAGTTTAGATGAACCACAAAATCATGATCATCTAACTCACTCAAACAAGTTCTCATTTCTCGTCGACTCATCGTGATCTATTTCCGCTCTGCTAAACACTTCACGCGTAAACGAATCATCAAAACGTCATAAGAGATCACCTATCCGCACCGGTAATCTTCCGCTTTCCTGATGCCCACACGAGGTGGTCCACATCGTGTCAGCATACACCTTTCCCCGAACGATCTCTCACATCCACACACAACAAAGTTATTTCCCAAGTTTCAATCTCCTGACAATGCCTTCAACTTGGGATTTTTAAACACTCGCAGACTTCAATATCAATAGACAACATGATGATGTTTCCATAACTTTCTCGACAACCAGAATTTCCAATGGAACCCACTTCATCCAACGCATAGTCACCAACTTTATACCCCACCGACCTCACTTGAGGAAAACACAAGACTTACTTAGTGCAAAATCTAATTACAAGACCACCTCAATACTCAGGCTCAAAGCCGATAACATTTCATTAAGTATCGTAACGCTACTTATTAACATGCTACCATTAGAAGCATTTCGACAACTTCGAATTTCACCCCGAACATAACCATTCTCAAATACTCAAACAAGAGTCTAAACTACAATCATACCAACATTTCCAAATTCATTGTCCGAGACTCCCGGAGCCTTTCCTTATCCTCCCCGACCTAGCGAGTTCCTAGCCTTCATGCATGACGACACAACGATTGAAATCATTTTGCACATTTGAAAACTCAATAGATACGATATCACGGAACAAGATTGAGTATGCATGACACAACACCACTCAAGCTGAATAGTAAAACACAGCGACCGCAAGGATCGCTCACATGCAACCCCACGATAATTCACAATCTTGTCCAACCAATTCGATATCGGCATAACAAAATGTATCCAATGAAACCTTTCTAATATGACTAGAAAAGTTCTGAACGAAATCACTTACACAAAGTGGGTTAGTCGACTCCCACACTCATTTATATGATAATAACGTGTCAGTACTCATTTTGGTTATAAAAACATTGCAATCAAACGTTTCCATGATGTTTGCAACGAAGAATCTCTCAACATGAAAAAGGGTGAAATAATTCACAAATCACTAAGTTCAAAATTTTATCATGCAACATAAACAAGTTTGTCTTTTTCTTTAAACACATGCTTGCACACATCGACTTATTTCCAAAATAAGAAACTCATTATGCACATATATAATTTAAGTGAAAGAACTTGTGTGTCCCAAAATGATCAATCAACCAAGAATTCACACAAGATCTAGAGAGAGAGTAGAGAGAGAAAGTAGATCTTATATTCTATTAAGCATACTGTTACAAGATATGAGTTATGCTCTCTTTGATATGGAATGGTTACAAGATTAGTCTAAACAAAGCTATTTATACCTAAGATCTATACAAGACATTAAGCTAAGCTTGACTTTCACTAACACATAATACATTGACTTTGACTTTGACTTTGACTTTATCATTAAATCTTGAAGACATATTTTAGACTTAACAATCTCCCCCTTGGATTCAAGATTTAATCATTTTGAGAACAGCAGTCTTTGGCTTGTCAAAGTCAACTTGACACAAAATCTTCAGACGGGGATCTGGCGGAGATTTTCTTTCTTCGATTTGGAGAATTTGTTTCTTCACACAAGGCACTTTGGTACTGATAAACACAAATTTAAGAAAAAGAGATCACAAGATGATCAATCGATTATTCTTAAACTCTTGAAGAATTCTCCCCTTTTTCTTTCTTTGATTTGAGAAATTCTTGCTTCAGTAATGATATTCACAATATAGCACAAGTTTAAGAAAAAGAGATCACAGGATGATCAATCGATTTTTCTTAAAACTCTTAAAGAAGAATTCTCCCCCTTTTACTATCTTGAGACGGAATCTTCTTTAAACATTTCTCCCCCTGTCATGAAATTGAATCTTTGCCTTGAAAGCTCTTTGACATGAAATTGAATTAAACATTTCTCCCCCTTTTTCGATGAAAGTGAGCATCATGATCATCGAAAACCTTCTTCAATTTTAGTCACGTCTCGGAGTATCACGAACAATCTCCTCCTTAATGAACAATCTTGCTCCCCCTCAAACTAAGAATTCTGGAGCAATTTGTTTTCTCCCTCTGAAAATATGCATATATTTCATTTAGGCACAGTAGTTGAAAATTTTATTCAAAGAAAATAAAATTCATTGAACTACATTTTATAACTACTACCATTTGATCATTTGAAAACTTTACAAAATAAATCCAACTTAATTAAATTTAATAGATTTTTCAATCAAATGAAATCAAATGCATGTGTTTGGATTCAAATACAAGACATCATTGCATATCAAGTTAAAAATGTTCAGTTTCAACCCCTTTATTAAATCTATTAGGTGTGCTAGCATGCGAAATATGATTTGCAACAATCAAATGTATTTCTGAAACCTATAAGAATACTTTGCTCTTACTTACACTATATGGCTGAAATCAGAATTTCCACAAATTTATAAGTTTATCGCGACATTGTAATTTCCCCAAGATATACGAGATGTGTGCTCATTGGCATCTTTTATTTTGTGCATATTGGCATCTTTTATTTTGTGCACGTTGGCATCTTTTTATCAACAGGTTTATTAAGATTAAGATACACCATAAACGTAACTTTCTATCTGGTTCTATAGCAGGATTTGGGTCAGCCAATCCCAAACAAGTTGGCCTTAGGGGCTAGGTGTCGAGCACCCCTTGGAACTTACTCTCCCAAACCAGAAAGGCTACATCGATATATCCTAATCCCATCTGTACCAGTAGGACATGGCTTTCTATCTGGTTCTATAGCAGGATTTGGGTCAGCCAATCCCAGACCAGTTGATCTTAGGGGCTAGGTAACAAGTACCCCTTGGGACTTAATCTTCCAAACCAGATAGGCCACAGGCACAAACTTTCAAACCTAATGATTTTTTTTATTTTTTTTTATTGCATCTCAATCACTTGGTTATAAAACTTTGTGCTTCCCTTATATTTTCATTTCCATTCTTCATTCTGACAATTAGGCTTTGTGAGCATCGTATTCTATATAAGTCTAGATTTACACAATTTTGCGCATATATCAAAATTTCATTCATGTTTTGCTGACCTTTCGATTTATTTCAGAAGCGAAAGTTGAAACAAATATAACCCAGATAATACAACAATACTTGTAAAATCATCTTTTAGCACACAGTTAATTCATTGAATGAAAATTGAAAAATTTCATCTCATTGAATTAAATTTGTTGAGATTCAAATTTTCAAAGCAGTAGAAATGAAACATAATGCAATGTTACCTTTCACCACTTGTTCCTTGAATTGAAAGATGTGACAGTTAAGGATATCACCTGATAAGTATGAGTTCTAAACTGATTTGTTTAGAAGTCTTAGTCTTTGAAGTACGGGTACTGAACTGAATTGTTCAGAAGCCATAGTCGTTGAAGCACGGGTCCTGAACTGATTTGTCCAGAACCCATTAACTGTGAAATCCGGGTTCTAAAATGTTGTGTTTAGAAACCAATTCTCTTTACTCCCCCTTAATGGCACAAGTAATCTTCTTCCGAGAGTTCAACGCTTTGCTTCTAAATCTGCAAAAACATATTAAGTAGATTTTGGTACCCAACGTGTCTTGGGTCCTGGCTTGTTAAGCGGAGCTCTATAAGAAGAAAAATGATAAGTACCGTACCAATATTGAGCATTATCATTTTTAACAAAATCATTAATTCCACAATAAGAACAACAAAAATTCTTTTGTGCTAATCTGATTAAATGATTTGCGGAATATAATGAACCAGGTTTAGCAAAAGATTTACCTTTCAGGTTAGTGTTCTTTTTGGGAACAGACAATTTTGGTACATCTTTTTCAGGAGTCGTACCTTTTACTCTCCATTACATGTTGACTTTCTTGTATGAAGGAAGATCAGCAGATTGAAACTTGGAAGAATTATCCACTGAGTGATCATAGAAGAGATTAGACGGACGAATCGGACATTCAGAATAGCGTTTGGATTTGTTAAGTGACTTCACTTTGTAGTATAAGTTGTTCCGTTCCTTGGTCACCAAATCAAGTTTCTTCTGAATATCAGACTTAACCAACTTCTCGTTCATGATATCAGTTGATAACACAGCCAAATTCTTTGTCAGCTTTCGTATTTCTTGCTGAAAAATCTTCCTTTCAACATGAAATTCGTCTTTAACACTCCTAGCCTGAAAATCAGCTTTCTTCCTCTTTTCTAGCTCTTCACTTCCTTTATCTAAGTCCTTTTGAAGCTCAGAAATTTTCTTTGACAATGTCGCATTCTTAGCTTCAAAGACTTTCCTTGTATTTTCATTCTCAATCCTTTCCTTCTCCAATTTTTCTTTTTCAAGAAATAAAACTTTCTCAAAATCTGAATTTTGTTTGGAAAGTTTTCTGCATTTGAGTTCAAGAGCTTTCTTTTCTTCATTTTCTTTCTTCTCCGTCTTTGAAGCTTGTTCAAGTTCAGAAACTTTCTGAGAAAGAGCAACTCTTTCTTTTCTGTGCTCTTCTCTTTCCTCTTTTAGTAACTTTTCTGTGTCAGACAATTTCTTTGTAAGCTCTATAACCTTTTCCTTGAGTTCTTCATTTTCAGCATTTGATAATTTCTGTTCCGTATCTTCTTTTTCAGCTTTCTTTTCTTCTTCCTTTCTCTTTTTAAATGCAACTTCAGATCCATGCATTAGCTTTGATAACTCGTTCCACATCTGCATTGGGTTGTTTTTTAAACATTCAACGCGTTTGTAAATGTGTTGCGGAAGAGTAAGTATAAAAATGGACTTTGCTTCTCTATCCGCTTGAGATCTCAAATTCTCTTCAGCCGTATACTCATTGGTAGATTTAAGAACCCTTGAAGCAGGAATATTAACAGTTGTCGGAATCTCTTTATAAGGTTTGACAAATGGACCCTCAGTAAGAGATAGCATGATATTCTCTCCGTTAGGTTGCCTCTCTATGAAGTTGATGAGCTGATCTTGCCATTGAAGAAAATCGTTTTCGTTAATAAGAACTGGAGGCCTCGTGTTAGACCCCAATGACTTCATAATATCGTTCTTATACTGATTTTCTTGAAAAACCATGGTCAAAACAGATTGTAGAAACTGAAAAATCCCGAAAAAATTCTAAGACATAAACTCTCCAGAGGCAGTGGCGTAAAGCTCAAAATGCGCCAAAGACTGTCGCGCAAAGAATGAAATGCGCCAAAGAGGGTGGCGCAAAGTTCACTTACAAAAAATCGAAACTCTGAAACTTCTCTGTAGGTAGCGTAAAGTACCAAATGCGCTATAGACAGTAGCGCAAAGTATGAAAATTCGCTTCAGTTGGTGGCGCAAAGTGTGGCGAGATTCTCACTTGACAGATTCAAATGAGACTAGTACTGAGGATGGCGCAATTGCTGGCGCAAAGAGATATGAACTGGCGCAATACTCAGATCTGGCGCAATACTCGCTGATTCGTTCAAAAACACACTGAATCTCAAAATCACAGAATCTAACTGTTACAGAAGTGTTCGAAATCGAAATCCTAGCACAAGATCTTCAAGCAATATCGTCTGAAAACCTCTGAAATCACGTCTGAACAGATCGAGCAGAAGACTTTCGCAAACAGTTCAAAAGAAAACAGAAAATCGACAAATTGAAGATCTAAACCTCTGAAATTGCTCTTGATTCGTGAATGAAAGATGTTCTCCACACAAAACCGAATCCACAGAACCAAATCTCGAACAAATTCGATCAAAAAACACCAAAATTTGATAGAAATCTAAGAAAACAAGATTTTCTTAAAAAATTCAAGAAAATCGATCAAATTCTCTTGAGAAATCACCAAATTCGTATGTTTGATCAGTAGAAATCCTTCTCTAAATCTTGTTCCTGCTCTGATACCAATTGTGTGTCCCAAAATGATCAATCAACCAAGAATTCACACAAGATCTAGAGAGAGAGAGTAGAGAGAGAAAGTAGATCTTGTATTCTATTAAGCACACTGTTACAAGATATGAGTTATGCTCTCTTTGATATGGAATGGTTACAAGATTAGTCTAAACAAAGCTATTTATACCTAAGATCTATACAAGACATTAAGCTAAGTTTGACTTTCACTAACACATAATACATTGACTTTGACTTTGACTTTATCATTAAATCTTAAAGACATATTTTAGACTTAACAGAACTCATGTAGCACACTTAATGACATAATGCATGAAACTCAATATGAAATTGAAGGCTATTCACTCTAACAAGGCCAACCGTTGTACTCACATCAACTTATCATTGACACTCTACTTTGACCAACGGTCACTTTCTCACCCTTGCAACAACTTGCTATACAAGTGATTCACAACCCACCTATTCGACCACTCTATACAGTTTCCATATTGACCAATTACCTCGCCTTTTACTCTTATGCATACTTCAATCCAACACTGATATCTTTCCTTCATTATCCTTGCCACTAAGCCGCTTGACTAAAGAGTCAAAGGCTCGATTCCTTCACTCAATCTTAAATCGAAGCCTTCAAGATTCCAACATAGTCCTTACTTCCTATCCCAACTGATAGACACCTCAAACTCCAAGAATAGGGACTCACTAAAAACTAGGAGTTTGCCCTTAACTAGTCATTCATCCCTTTTGAATCCCAAGAATTTATACCCCTAGCCGGCTCATTAACATACCTAATAACACTTCTTCTAGAAGGTATAAACATCACATCATAAGCGATCCCCCATGACACATCAGCCCTTTACTATCAATTGCAAGGTTAGAACTTACTACATACTATCATACTCACCAATCATCCCAACAATAGAGGTTGAGTACACCCATGCACCTGTAAATTCATAATAACATTGGTCAGATGCAATTTTGAATTTACGTTACATGAGGGTCCTCACTACCATCGTCAAGATTCTCCATGATTAAGGTCTTTCCTATTGGCTTCCTATATCTCAGTTGTGTCTCCCTTACTTCACAATTTAAGTTTAGGCCCATCCGGTCACCTAAATCCTTTAAACTATGACTCTGATACCATTTGTAATAACCCAAATTTCATAAAACATAATTCTCAACATTACAACCAAAATCGGTCCCAAAGTATACGAATTACATCAATCTCAACTCTAGGTACGCATCGAATAATGTAATAACCGAGACCAAATTGGAAGAGTTTAAAGTCTTGTGGAAAAAATTAATAAAGCTGAAAGTTGAGGGACTAAATTGTTGATAAAGGATAGGGTATAAGAACCCAATGTTTGGCACAAAACCCTAGGGAATCAATTCATTTTGCTTGGTGGCGGCTAAGAGAATTAGAAGGCAGAGAAAGAGATTTTGGGGTTCATGTGCAATTGAAGAAGAAGATCATCATTCATTAAAATTGGAAGAAGGAGTGGAGTTGGAGTACGATTCTACAAGTAATTCTATCAGGTAATTCCTAAACTAAAACCATATTTTTTATTGTTGGATGGATTGATGGGTTTTTGAGAGTTCTTGCCTAGAAAGTTAAAAATTTATGCCTTAAAGGAAAGATTAAACACCCATAATCGTGTTTGTGTAGCAAAGAGTTGTAAGGAACGGACTCCAAATGTTTTGTTGTTATTTTGTCACTTTAACGTTTTGATTAAGGGCTCTTAGCAAGGATTTTTCGTGCCCGATTTCACACAGTCGCGACACCCGGGAACCGCCCTGGTGATGGTTACCGGGTGAGGAATCCGGTAAGTTTCGGTAAGATTAAGCGAGTTCTAGGTAAGTATTCGACTAGTGTAGTTACCGGTCAGTGACCACCTGGTAAGTGGCTGCATCCGGTATCGTTGTGGTATCCGGTAAGTAGGCAAGTCCCGGTAAGTTCGAGTTACCGGATAGTTCCGGTATGGGGTATTTTACTCGGTAAGTGTGTAGAGACCCGGTAAGTGTGTAGAAATCCGGTAAGTATAGACTCGGTAAGTTGCAGGCACCCGGTAAGTCAAATCTGGATAGAGTCTGGACAGCTGGTTTAGGACCTGGCAGTTGCATATCATTTCATTTCTCAGGTAAACCAATTGGGAGTCAGGAAAAGAGTAAGAAAGGATAGTCAGCGTACCAGGTGAGTTTTCTAACTAAAATACGTGACTTTTAACGTGTTTTCTGAAGTAAAATACATGATGAGAAATGCCATGTTTTATTTCTATGCTTATCTTGCATGAAAGTTCTTTTAAAGTTGATTATTGTGATGTATGCATACATTGAGTGGGACGTAAATTGGCTAAGTCGGGGGGTGTGGCCTGCCAGTGCTCATGCCGGGAGGAGTGACCCGTTTATGCCATGGGAAGAGTGACCCTGTAAGGCAGCGTGAGACTGACTCGTTGTCACTCTTGAGTGACTTCAGGGTGCCATTTACGGGAGCGGATTTATCCGTGAAAGTGTTTATGAAAAGTTACGTGAAAGTGTTTATGAAAAGTTATGTGAAAGTTTTTATGAAATGCTATGAGAAAGTTATAAATTGTTTTTAAACGATTTGAGAACTGTCAGGAGGGAGCTCACTAGACCTCATGGTCTAACCATCGCATTTTCCAAACTAAACCTTTTCAGGTAAGCAGATAGTAGGAGGCTCAGGTAATTGAGCAGGAGCAGGATAGAGTACAGATGCAGATAGAGACAGTGTCACTCATACTTTTGTAGGTAGTTATTCTCAGTTGTGTACAGGTTGTTTCCGCCAACCTAAGTTTTGAGACTTATGTAAGAAATTTTGGGACCCAGTATTGTAAAGCTTATTATTTATTGCTATGCATGTTCCATTTTATATTGGGTTGTTACACATAACACCTTCACAACTGAGATGCTACAGGAAGCCCGAGGGTTAAGTACAAGTCTCCATTAGGCTATAACTCTTCTACAACATCACCTCTATCCATTTTCTTCAGATGAAACCCCAATCCAAAACTCTTACCTGAAAATGGTTTTAGTTTTTGAAAAGCGAGGGTTAGACCATGAGGTCTAGTGGATTCACTTTTTAAAATAGTTTAACAAACCACATATAGCATTATGCAACCCGCCATAAAGGCCCTTCAAAATCCTTTCAACCAATCAACATCACACTTGGGTATTTGCACAGTGTTCATAGACAATCTCTACCACGCGGTAGTATCCACGATCGGGGCCCAAGCCAACTCCCATTTCGCCTATGGGGCCCAAGCAGACTCCCCATTACCACATACACAGGAAACAGATTCTAGGCATACGGGGTGTATAAATCAACTCCCAAGGGATATGTGATATCCCAAGGTACACTACTCCCACTGTGCAACCCGACTCCAAAACATCATGTTAAGTAATGTGACAACTGTCGAATTTACACCTCAGGTTAGAACTACACTGGATATCTCATTTACTCATATCATAGTTCACACAGTGCAATTTTAGCAGTAAACGCGGTACGATAGGAAAATTCGAGAAATTTTGCCTAAGAAACCCTTGAATTAGGAAATTATCCATAAATCTCATAAAATGCCAACTTAACCTACACTTATACCACAGGTATTTATATAATTAACAACTTATGTATTTCAATCATATTATATAAAAATACTTTACTTTTATATAATTATTTTGTATTTTTTAATTATTAAGAAAAATACTTGTATTTTAAAATTTAATCAAAAAGACATGATTGGACTTTTATATTTGCATCACACTACCCCACCCCCACCCCCCATGGAGAGCCCCCCCCCCCCCCCCCCTCTACTCCTTATTTATTCCTTTAATCTCTACAATTCAATCACGGCAACACTCCACTCTCTCTCACTAAAATCTCACTAGAGATTTCTCTCACCCTTTTCTCTCTCCATCTTCAAATCTTCATCACAATCTTCATCCCATCTTCAAACCTTCATCCATCTTCAGCCAACAATTCAGCCCCTAAATCATCTCCTTTCAAAAGATCAAAAGAGTTTAAGGTAAATACAAGTGTGTTGGGTGAAATCCACACACACTCTTTTGTTTAAATTTCACTTTCTTCCATTTTTATGAATGTTCTTCATCTCCTTCTACACTTTCTTTAACTTTCTTAAAAATCATCTTTACAAATCTTAATGTTTGTAGATTTACCACCATAACACCTACTTGTTATTAAAAAGGTGGTGAATCCAAAATCAAACCCATGTTAAAATCAAAGATGAACTTTTAAAACACATGCATGTAGTCTTTTTGAGAAATCCATATCTTTATGTTCAAGAGTTTCATGAGTGGATCTTTGAAATCCACTAAAAACATACTTAAACAAACATGCATGAGCTCAAAATGCACAATTTTAAGTTGCATGTTGAAGTTTTTGACATGAACATCAACATTCTTCAAAATGAGTCTTTTTCAAGAGTTTATAAAAGATGAGTTGATGGGTAACTTGCATGTAATTTAAATGGTTCAAAAACTGTGTTTTGGAACTGAAAATAAGTGTTTGGGAAAGGGTCAAATCGGATTTTGCATGCAAAGGAATAGGAATTTTGGGTAAAAAGTCAATATAGGTGCACATGCACAAAGGGTGGTTTTGACAGCTTGCTGTCAGATTCCACACCTCTTTTCAAAAGGTCATATCTCACTCAATACTACTCCAAATTAAGTAATTCGTTTTTTGGAAATTATTTTTATGTGTTAGGATTCAAACCCAAATGGTTTCACTCAAAAACTCAAAGATTTCGTCTACCAAACAGTCTTCACAGAAACAGTGCGCAAGCAGCAACGTCTTCTGTCGAGTTTTACGTCAAGTATTATTTCATGTACTTAAACACTTCTAAAAATTATGAAACTTATGCCAAAAGTTTCCTAACTCATTAAACCCCTTGGACATAAAATATCTTGACCTAACTATACCTGGAAGTTACCCAAAGATGGACACAAAGTGACACCAAAATCTGGACAGCAAAGGACAAACTTCTTACTATAATTGAGGACTAACTTCTAATCCCATTTCATCATTTTATGATGAAATTGTGGAATACATATGTATATCTTATGTTTATATATTTATTCATTTGATATATTCTTGATCCCATTTTAACATTTTATGATGAAATTGTGGAATATACATATATATAACATATCTATTTATATTTATGCACTTTAAATACTTCGTCTTTACATTCAAAACCCTTTTTTTATCGTTCATACGATAAAAATTTCGGTTTATATATATATATACGTTCTTTAAACCCTTTTCGTTACTTATTGTGACGAAATTGCGGAAACTTTAATCTAACAAGAACAATGTATACACTTGTTACGTTGATAATATTAAAACACAACAAGGAATTTTATGACGATTTGGATAGTTAATACCGAACTTTCGAGACAAAAACTCACTAGTGACCTTACGATTATAGGTTCGAAGTAGGATCATCTCGAAGTACTTGTGGGAGATTCCCGGACTCTATCGCTTATCAAGTGAGTTATCACAGCCCCTTTTTCAATATTTTACATATTTGGGGTGAAAAGCATGTCGTTACTACAATTACTTTTACGCACTGATTAACTCGTTTTATTGAAAACGTAAACTTTGCTATACTCAGTTATGCTCTATAGTATGTATAGTTTACGCGTGTTGTAAGTTTGAGCTTTCTCTCTATCATACGTAAGTCCCCGTTTAACTTACGTTACCCGTTTAACTCACGAGTGTGAGCCGTTGGTAATTATGAATAACGTTATTTGGTTGACACCCCACTCACAAGTAGCGCTTGTTTGAGTGCATAATTATTGTTTTCCGTACGCATTGTTGGTGATAGAACATGCGCTGGGGCTGCTGTCATATAGGTCGGGTAACGGGCTCACTACTTAAACATAATACATACTATTACAATGAGCAAGTATTTCATAACCGGTTGATTTATCCACTTGTACGGATTCAACTACTTTGATTTATCCACTTGTACGGATTTAAACTATTTTGCTATGGCAAACAATGTTGTACTCGTTAAACCTGTGATCTCACCAACTAGTTCACTAGTTGACCCTCTCATTTACATGCTTTTCAGGGGAACGTCATTAAGGTTGGGATCTAGGAAGGCATCACGTGATGAAGCTTTCTTTAATTATCTTTAATTATGTCATTTTCCCTTTCTGAAAAACGATTGTAAAGACAAAGTTGTTGACTTTTAAATGTATTTGATGGTTGATGTGATCTTGTAACTTTTGCTGTGAAACTTGAGTTGTACATCCCGTATTTCCGCTTTAGCGGGGTGTGACAGATTTGGTATCAGAGCCAAAGGTTATAGAGAATACCGGTTTTTCTTTAGAAAAACTGCAACTATAGCCAACAACGGGAAATAACACTCAAACTACTCAACATATTGCTAGTATAACTAATTCGGGTATTGCATCATCGATCTTTAATTAAACAAAGCCTGATCACCTATGTTTAATTAAGGAAGAGTAATGCGAGACCGGAAATGGATATGCTAGGAACATGTGTGTATTTTCTCACAAAAATGCTTCACGTCGTATGCATAGGATGAACGTAGTTATTGCCTATAGTATGCAATAGTATAGTGCGTTTAGCCTTTATCACTACGCGACAAGTAATGTTATGCACTCTTACTTCAGTAACACTATGTCAACATCCTCATCACACTCTTACTTCAGCACCACTATGTCGTCATCGTCATCATCAAGCTCTCAACCCTCCTATACGCCGTCGAGCGAGCGATCATCGGAAGGCGAACAAGACCCGTATGATGGACCGAGGATACCACCGACTGTGGTTCCACCGCAACCCACTCCTATAGTGATACAACCAAACTCTAGAGGGCCACGTACGAGACTAACCGCTAGGAAGAGCGTCCCTATACCTAGATGAGTGTGTTTTAGGTCCGACCAGCGAGAGGCACCGGAACCCTCGTGGGTGATCGAGGGAGTGCCGATAAGTCGTGCGCCTGGCATGACCTGGGCCGAGGAACAGCATCTCAGGGCTGTGACAGCAGATTTGCACGGATGTCAGATGAGGGTCAGTCGTCAGAGTCAAGTCACGATAGAGCTAGTAGAGTTAAGTCACCTCCTAACCAACATGTCGTCTGACGCACTAAGTGGAGCAAGGATAGATCGAAGGATAGACCTAAGGGCCGAGATTGTGTGCATAGTAGTAGTGATGCTACTGACATTGATGGTGGCTTGGATCATGTTTGAGATGTACCGGGGAGGATATTGACAGGGATGGTGGAAGCTTCGTAATGTGGAACTTTATTTCTAGTTGTTTAAACGTTGTATTAAGTTTGTAATTCTGTCTTTCAAAAATATCCTAGTACTGATGTGTGATACACATCAGAAATTTTGTATCAAGCAAATATTATTAATGGTTTTAATGAAAAATGCAATTTCATGTTTTTAATTATAAATGTGTGATCATGCGATAGTTGTTTCTATTAAATTTCCAATATTTCAATTGCAAATATATTCTTTACAAAACATCCGACTTAATTACACAAGATTTTAACCAAATCAACGTTTACAAATGTGTTTTAGAAAAATGCCACCAAAAAGATCCACACGTCGCACAGGAGAAAATCCTGATGATCAAAACCCTGATATCGCCTGTTAATGCCAAAAATCGCACCAAAGGGACAACTTAAGGTCGATGTGGACTTAATAAACTAAAGAAAGGATCTTTCGACGAGACGTGCGATGAGGGAAAAAATAAACGAGACAAGGGATTTGATGACGCAGGAAAAACCTCAATCGAGGAAAAAAACTGCGGACGACAGGGGATGTCGTCGCTGCACTATGGTCGCCAATCAGGGGCGACGTCCTTGGTACTGGCGTCGGTCGTACGATGATTACAATACAAATGAAGGAAATACTTCGAAATGTAAAGTACAAGTGTTTGAATGTGAAAACAGGTGTTTGTCGTGTGTGAATACAAAGTGTGAACTTCTGGTCGAAGACTGATGTCGTGCGTCGAGACTGATACTGGAGCTTTCCTTCGAGTGTTCTTGAGTTCGCTGTAAGGTTCTGGCTTTCAGTACTTGATCTCCAGAGTTTGAATGTTCTTTGCTATGAGTTTGGATGATTTTCTCTGATGTTTGGTGATGTTCGCTGGAGTGTATTGGATGTTAACCGATGTCCCTTGAAATGAGGCTTTAGCTTGTCTTTTATAGTCTTCGCGTCATTAATTAGCTCCATTAATGATTCAATCAACGGCTACAACGGTTGGAAACGGTTGCCGGAGTGATTATCCATGATGATCTTCGTCCGTTACGGTTATCGATCGTTGATGGTTGCGTCGGTTATATCCGTTGCTCTTTAATGACTTTTACTCCTGCATTAAACACTTAACAAACGTAACAGTCAAGGTTAACGTTAGCTTTAGTCGAAGGTACAATGATCTTACGCGATGGTCGTACGGGACGGGCGATACTATGGTCGAACGTCATGGGGGACGTACGACTTACGGGCGACGACGGATGTTTTATGGGTTCTCGTCGAGACCTTATCTTAATACAAGATTTGGATTATGACGTGCGTCTTACCTGTTATGGTCGTGGTCGTACGACGTGGTTTTTTGCCCAAACATCGCCCAAATCATAGCTCAACGTATCCAAGAGGCGATACCTGACATTGTAACTCAAGTCACTGCGGGCATCAATGAGAGTCATAGGAATGTTAATGTGGGAGGAGGAAATCCCAATGACATTCAAGACAGTAGAGGATGCAGCTACAAAACGTTCATGACTTGCAAGCCCAAGGAGTTTCATGGAACAGAGGGTGCTATAGGATTACTCTCATGGTTTGATAGTATGGAGTCGGTACTCCACATCAGTAAGTGCTCAGAGGATCGCATGGTGGAATATGCGGCATACCAGTTTCAAAAGCGAGCTTTGACCTGGTGGAACATTCAAGTCCAAACCCGTGGAAGGGAGGATACATACAAGCTGTCCTGGACTGAATTCAAGGAATTACTCATTGAGGAATACTGTCCCAAGAGTGAAGTTCAGAAGTTGGAGGCTGAACTTTGGGATCTTACCATGGTTGGTTCGGGGATAGATCGATACACCGCTCGTTTTCACGAACTTGCGAAGTTAGTACCCTACATGGTTACCCCGGAGAGCAAACGGATCGACCAGTATCTGTATGGATTGGCCCCGGAGATCCGAGGGATGGTTAAGTCATCAAGTCCAACCACAATTCAAGCTGCAGTAGCTTTAGCAACCAGTTTGACCAACGATGCGGTCAGAGCAGGAACTCTAACTCAGAAAGGTGTCGGTAGTAAGAGAAGGCCAGAGAGTCAGTCAGGAAAGGCGATTGGAGGTAGTTCAAATAGGAACAAGAAGGTAGTGGGAAACTTTGGAATGAACGCTAAGGAAGTAGGGCGTTACCTTGGACCCCTCCCGAAATGCAATCAGTGCAATTTGCATCATGAGGGAACCTGTCCCACCTGTGGCATTTGTAAGCAAAAGGGTCATTTCACCCGGTACTGCAAGATGGGAAAGAATGTAAAAGAGGATGGAAGGGTATGCTATGAGTGCGGAAGCCCAGATCACTTTCGGAATGCGTGCCCAAGGCTAAAAAGGGGATCAACCAATAACAATGCTGGGTATCAAGCAAGGCAAGCCAATCAGGGAAACCAAGGAGGACAAGCTCGAGGACGGGCATTTATTTTAGGAGCAGAAGAAGCACGTCGAGACCCCAATGTAGTGACAGGTACATTTCTCCTAACCGGTTATTATGCATCCGTATTATTTGACACTAGTGCCGATAAGAGCTTTGTTTCGTTAGAATTTAGGCCTTTGATCAATCTAGAATCTAAGAAAATGCCGAATGCTTATATTGTTGAGGTTGCTAATGGATATGAGTTAGAAGCTAAGGATGTAATCTTAGGCTGTACTTTAAACTTAGCTGATAAGCTATTTAGTATTGATCTTATTCCAATTGAATTGGGGAGTTTCGATGTAGTGATAGGCATGGATTGGTTATCTAAGAATCGAGCAGAGGTTAGTTGTTTTGAAAAGACTGTCAAGTTACCATTACAAGGCAGAGAAACCCTTGTTGTCCAAGGAGATAGAGCTGGAAGGAGCCTAAAGATAGTGTCATGTATGAAGGTCCATAAGTATTTGAGAAAGAAGTGTGTTGCATTTTTGGCACACATAGTCGAGAAGAAGTCTGAGGAGAGGCGAGTCCAAGATATTCCTGTGGTGAAGGATCACCCAGAAGTGTTTCCAGACGATTTTCCTGGACTTCCACCTTTTAGACAAGTCGAATTTCAGATTGACCTTATACCTGGAGCGGTGCCTGTAGCCAAGGCCCCGTATCACTTAGCACCTGCCGAAATGAAAGAGTTGTCCAATCAACTTCAGGAACTTCTGGATAAAGGATTCATTCGACCAAGTTCATCACCCTAGGGAGCCCCGATTCTCTTCGTCAAGAAGAAGGATGGATCGTTTCGAATGTGTATCGATTATAGGGAACTAAATAAGATAACAATCAAAAACCGATATCCTCTCCCTTGAATAGACGATTTGTTCGACCAGTTGCAGGGTGCAACTTACTTCTCGAAGATTGATCTTCGATCAGGATATCATCAGTTAAGAGTCCGAGAGGAGGACATCCCTAAAACAGCTTTTAGAACTCGCTATGGACACTACGAGTTTTTAGTTATGCCATTCGGTTTGACGAACGCACCAGCTATGTTTATGGACCTAATGAATAGAATATGTAGACCATACCTTGATAAGTTTGTGATTGTGTCCATCGATGATATACTGATCTATTCTCAGAGTAAGAAAGATCACGAGCAGCATCTAAAAGTGATTTTAGAACTTCTCAAGGAGCAGTAGCTATATGCCAAATTCTCTAAGTGCGAATTTTGGATTCGGGAAGTACATTTCTTAGGTCACGTGATCGGGGAGAAAGGGATTCACGTGGACCCGGCTAAAGTGGAAGCCGTTAGAAAATGGGAAGCCCCGAGGACCCCAATGGAAATTCGCCAATTTCTAGGTTTGGCAGGATATTATCGGCGTTTTATCGAGAATTTCTCTAAGATCGCTAAACCCCTCACCACGTTAACCCAAAAGGATAAGGAATTCGTTTGGGGAGCTTCACAAGAAGAAGCGTTTCAACTTTTGAAGAAAAAGTTGTGCCATGCACCGATTTTAGCTTTACCGGAGGGAACGGAAAATTTTGTGGTGTATTATGATGCATCACATCAAGGATTAGGTTGCGTATTGATGCAAAATGATAAGGTGATAGCATACGACTCGAGACAATTAAAAGTTCATGAGATGAACTATACCACGCACGATTTGGAACTCGGAGCTGTGGTATTCGCTCTAAAGATATGGAGACATTATCTATATGGTACCAAGTGCACTATTTTCACTGATCACAAGAGTTTTCAGCACATCTTTGATCAAAAGATGCTTAATATGAGGCAAAGAAGATGGGTAGAACTACTCAGCGACTACGATTGTGAGATACGTTACCACCCAGGAAAGGCCAACGTAGTAGCCGATGCCCTGAGTAGGAAAGAAAGGGTAAAACCTTCACGAGTCCGAGCGTTAGGAGCGCTGGTTCAAACAAGTTTGAAAACTCGGATTTTCGAAGCTCAAAACGAAGCAATGAAGTCTGAAAACCTGAAGGACGAGACCCTTCATGGTTTAGAATCGAGTTTTGAAACTAAGATTGATGGAGTACGTTACTTTAAAGGCAGGGTATGGATCCCAAAGGTTGACCACCTGCGGGAAATGATTTTGGAGGAGGCTCATAAATCTAAATACTCAATTCACCCAGGAGCGGATAAGATGTACAAGGATTTAAGGGAGTACTATTGGTGGCCAGGAATGAAGAAGGATATTGCCACATATGTAGGAAAATGCATAACTTGCTCAAAAGTCAAGGCTGTCTATCAAAAGCCATCAGGACTGTTGCAGCAACCAGAGATTCCCCAGTGGAAATGGAAGCAAATCACTATGGATTTTATAACCAAACTTCCAAGAACTGCCAAAGGACACGACTCGATTTGGGTTATAGTAGATAGATTTACGAAGTCGGCACATTTCTTGCCCATTCGGGAAGACTTTAAGATGGAGAAGCTTGCTCAAATCTATATCAAGGAAATCGTCACGCGACATGGAGTCCCAGTTTCCATCATATCAGATAGAGATAGCCGCTTCACATCTCGATTTTGGCAGTCACTTCAAAAAGCGTTAGGTACGCAATTAAACTTGAGCACGGCCTATCATCCTCAAACGGATGGTCAGAGTGAGCGAACCATTCAGACATTGGAAGACATGCTTCGGGCATGCGTGATAGACTTTGGAGGAAGTTGGGATAACCACTTGTCGTTAGTTGAATTTTCATACAACAATAGTTATCACACCAGTATTCAGTGTGCACCATATGAAGCTCTGTATGGACGCAAGTGTCGGTCACCACTTTGTTGGTTGGAAATTGGAGATAGACAACTATCTAGTCCGGACATTGTCCAAGAAACCACCGACAAAATTGCAATCATCAGAGATAGGCTTAAAGCAGCTCAAGATCGTCAAAAGAGTTATGCGGACAATCGTAGGAAGCCTTTAGAATTTCAAGTTGGTGACAGAGTCTTTTTGAAAGTATCCCCTTGGAAGGGAACTGTCCGGTTTGGGAAAAGAGGAAAGTTGAGTCCACGGTATGTGGGACCATTCAAGATCGCGGAAAGAATTGGACCAGTAGCTTACAAGCTGGAATTTCCGATGGAGTTAAGTGCTATCCACAACACGTTTCACATGTCAAACTTAAAGAAATGTCTAGCCGACGAAGCAGTAACCGTGCCTTTGGAAGAAATCCAAATCAACGATAAGTTGCACACCGTAGAGGAACCAATGGAGATACTCGATAGGGAGGTCAAGCGTCTTAAGCGAAGCAAAATCCCGATAGTAAAAGTCCATTGGAACACAAGGCGTGGGCCTGAGTACACTTGGGAACGGGAGGATTACATGTTACATAAGTATCCTCATCTCTTTGCTAGCAAACCTGATAACGCTAGTAACACTTGAATTTCGGGACGAAATTCTTCTAACCGGGGGAGACTGTGACAACTGTCAAATTTACACCTCAGGTTAGAACTACACTGGATATCTCATTTACTCATATCATAGTTCACACAGTGCAGTTTTAGCAGTAAACGCGGTACGATAGGAAAATTCGAGAAATTTTGCCTAAGAAACCCTTGAATTAGAAAATTATCCACAAATCTCATAAAATGCCAACTTAACCTACACTTATACCACAGGTGTTTATATAATTAACAACTTATGTATTTCAATCATATTATATAAAAATACTTTACTTTTATATAATTATTTTGTATTTTTTAATTATTAAGAAAAATACTTGTATTTTAAAATTTAATCAAAAAGACATGATTGGACTTTTATATTTGCATCACACTACCCCACACCCACCCCCCATGGAGAGCCCCCCCCCCCCCCCCCCCCCCTCTACTCCTTATTTATTCCTTTAATCTCTACAGTTCAATCACAGCAACACTCCACTCTCTCTCACTAAAATCTCACTAGAGATTTCTCTCACCCTTTTCTCTCTCCATCTTCAAATCTTCATCACAATCTTCATCCCATCTTCAAACATTCATCCATCTTCAGCCAACAATTCAGCCCCTAAATCATCTCCTTTCAAAAGATCAAAAGAGTTCAAGGTAAATACAAGTGTGTTGGGTGAAATCCACACACACTCTTTTGTTTAAATTTCACTTTCTTCCATTTTTATGAATGTTCTTCATCTCCTTCTACACTTTCTTTAACTTTCTTAAAAATCATCTTTACAAATCTTAATGTTTGTAGATTTACCACCATAACACCTACTTGTTATTAAAAAGGTGGTGAATCCAAAATCAAACCCATGTTAAAATCAAAGATGAACTTTTAAAACACATGCATGTAGTCTTTTTGAGAAATCTATATCTTTATGTTCAAGAGTTTCATGAGTGGATCTTTGAAATCCACTAAAAACATACTTAAACAAACATGCATGAGCTCAAAATGCACAATTTTAAGTTGCATGTTGAAGTTTTTGACATGAACATCAACATTCTTCAAAATGAGTCTTTTTCAAGAGTTTATAAAAGATGAGTTGATGGGTAACTTGCATGTAATTTAAATGGTTCAAAAACTGTGTTTTGGAACTGAAAATAAGTGTTTGGGAAAGGGTCAAATCGGATTTTGCATGCAAAGGAATAGGAATTTTGGGTAAAAAGTCAATATAGGTGCACATGCACAAAGGGTGGTTTTGACAGCTTGCTGTCAGATTCCACACCTCTTTTCAAAAGGTCATATCTCACTCAATACTACTCCAAATTACTTAATTCTTTTTCTGGAAATTATTTTTATGTGTTAGGATTCAAACCCAAGTGGTTTCACTCAAAAACTCAAAGATTTCGTCTACCAAACAGTCTTCACAGAAACAGTGCGCAAGCAGCAACGTCTTCTGTCGAGTTTTACGTCAAGTATTATTTCATGTACTTAAACACTTCTAAAAATTATGAAACTTATGCCAAAAGTTTCCTAACTCATTAAACCCCTTGGACATAAAATATCTTGACCTAACTATACTTGGAAGTTACCCAAAGATGGACACAAAGTGACACCAAAATCTGGACAGCAAAGGACAAACTTCTTACTATAATTGAGGACTAACTTCTAATCCCATTTCATCATTTTATGATGAAATTGTGGAATACATATGTATATCTTATGTTTATATATTTATTCATTTGATATATTCTTGATCCCATTTCATCATTTTATGATGAAATTGTGGAATATACATATATATAACATATCTATTTATATTTATGCACTTTAAATACTTCGTCTTTACATTCAAAACCCCTTTTTTATCGTTCATACGATAAAAATTTCGGTTTATATATATATATATACGTTCTTTAAACCCTTTTCGTTACTTATTGTGACGAAATTGCGGAAACTTTAATCTAACAAGAACAATGTATACACTTGTTACGTTGACAATATTAAAACACAACAAGGAATTTTATGACGATTTGGATAGTTAATACCGAACTTTCGAGACAAAAACTCACTAGTGACCTTACGATTATAGGTTCGAAGTAGGATCATCTCGAAGTACTTGTGGGAGATTCCCGGACTCTATCGCTTATCAAGTGAGTTATCACAGCCCCTTTTTCAATATTTTACATATTTGGGGTGAAAAGCATGTCGTTACTACAATTACTTTTACGCACTAATTAACTCGTTTTATTGAAAACGTAAACTTTGCTATACTCAGTTATGCTCTATAGTATGTATAGTTTACGCGTGTTGTAAGTTTGAGCTTTCTCTCTATCATACGTAAGTCCCCGTTTAACTTACGTTACCCGTTTAACTCACGAGTGTGAGCCGTTGGTAATTATGAATAACGTTATTTGGTTGACACCCCACTCACAAGTAGCGCTTGTTTGAGTGCATAATTATTGTTTTCCGTACGCATTGTTGGTGATAGAACATGCGTTGGGGCTGCTGTCATATAGGTCGGGTAACGGGCTCACTACTTAAACATAATACATACTATTACAATGAGCAAGTATTTCATAACCGGTTGATTTATCCACTTGTACGGATTTAAACTATTTTGCCTTATCCACTTGTGCGGATTTAAACTATTTTGCTATGGCAAACAATGTTGTACTCGTTAAACCTGTGATCTCACCAACTAGTTCACTAGTTGACCCTCTCATTTACATGCTTTTCAGGGGAACGTCATTAAGGTTGGGATCTAGGAAGGCATCACGTGATGAAGCTTTCTTTAATTATCTTTAATTATGTCATTTCCCCTTTCTGAAAAACGATTGTAAAGACAAAGTTGTTGACTTTTAAATGTATTTTGATGGTAGATGTGATCTTGTAACTTTTGCTGTGAAACTTGAGTTGTACATCTCGTATTTCCGCTTTAGCGGGGTGTGACAAGTAATGGATAGCAACGCGTAAACCAAGCATGTACATTTATAAACATTTTCATAAGGTCGTGCATTAATGAACACTTCCACATCATGTAATAACAAGGCTTTTCAAGGTGTCTAATCATGCCATTATGCTCAATACCAAATTCAGTTTTGAAAACTTTAGCAAAACATTTCATTTGCACAAAAGAGTTAAGGGAACTCACCTGAGCTTTAGCAACTCGACACACGCTCCGAAACTCATTTTAGCTCAAACCGAACACTTGAATTGTAAGTCATAAGAATGGTGTTAAACCATCTAATTACATCCCAAAACATCTTAGTAAACCCCTAAAGGAAACCCCCAAACAACGCCTCGATTCTAGACCCCAAAAACGAAGCGAACCGAAGAAGGTGCACCAAACAGAGACTTACGCCACTTCTCACGTGGTTTGAAAACCGCGTGGAAAGTTGCGCAACTTCTTGTTCGTGCCTCCCAGTTCTGCACAACAATTTCAACCTGAAATCTCATATCTAAAACCCCCAAAATGCTCCAAAGCGGTTGTAAACCTCCAAAATCGATGGTTTTTTATACTCAAACCTTTAGGAACCAAAAACCATCACCCAAAACACATTTACCCCAAAAAAAATCAATCCATTAATTCATGATTTCAAATCCAAAAACCCAAGAACTCCACTATAGCCATTTTCAGAGATTTGTATGCAAAAAGATGAAGTTCCTCAATCATTTACCAAAACCCATGAGGGAAAAAATATCAAACTCTTCTTTTTCTTTCCCAATGATTTGTACTCAACAAATCCATGGTTTACAAAATCCCAAACCACAAAACCAACCCAACCAAGCATGAGGAAGAAGGTATAGAAGTTATACCCTTAAAGATGATGGAGTTCTAGCCCTTGAATCTAGATGAAGAAACTCGGTTTCCTCTCTAGCCCCATTCTACCTCTTCATTACATAAGATGAAAATGAGATGAGGGTTTAGGGTTTTTACCCCTTTAATAAATTTCCAGATTTGCCATTAAATCCTGAAGATTGCACACTTCATACTTTAACCCTAAAAGATTCAGATTTTATAGACCTGAGGTGTTACAAATTGCCAACCAACATGATGATTTAGGTGTTACAACCGAGTTGGACAATTACTTGAAAGATAAACTTTTGCCTAAGGACATAGAGGATGATTTGCTACTTTGGTGGAAGACAAACGGGTTTAAATACCTAACACTTCAAAGGATAGCTAGAGACATTTTATTCGTTCCCACTTCTAATGTCGCCTCGGAATCTGCATTCAATACCGGTGGAAGATTTGTAACTCCACATCGTATTCGGCTTCCCCAAAAACGTTGGAGGCTCTATTATGTGCTCAAATTTGGCTATTGAATGAAATACGAGGTAAGCATATAAATTTTTATTTTCGTTGTATATTTGAATCATTTTATTTTTATTAATAAATATATTGTGTTTGTTTATATAGAAACTTGTTCTGATGAGACCGAAGCATATTGTCGGACTATTGAGTATGATTATGAATATGAAGTGGAAGAGGTAACTAACTAACTATTCTACTACTGATGATGATTATGGTATATTTATCTATTTAATTCTTTACATCGAACATTTTATTTTGTAGGAAGCTAAGGAAAATTCAAGCTTGAGTTGACGAGTTTGTTCGTTTGGGGAGTTTCGATTTTCGAGTCGATAATCTACTTTATTTGTCTATCATGAATCGTGATGTTATGGATTATTTCTAAACTTTTGTTTTATTTTAGATTGCAAATTAAGACATTTTGTTCGTGATGTTTGTTGGATTATATATATTTGGTCGAATGAACTTGTGTTTGAGAAAATTGTGTTTTTTATGTTTTAAAAGCTTGTTTTTTCGGGTCGGGTTCGGGTAAAACCAACGGGTAACGTTGCATTTTTTTCTTTGCGGTTCCCCAATGGGATCGGAAAACCGCAGGACCCGATAAGATCCCCGACGGGGATTGGTACGGTTATGGGGACGGGTATGCTTAACGGTTTCGGGGACGGGGACCTTCAAAACCGGCCCGTTGCCATTCCAAATGGTGTGAGGTATGTGGACAGGGAGAGACCCCGAGAGACTGAGAAAGTGAGAGACACAGAGAGCCGAGAGGGAGAGGGAGAGAAAGCTGAGAGGTTGACCCGCTTAGGAGTGAGGCCGGTTCTCGTTCACATTCACGATGCTTTAGTACAAATAAGTGTTATCGCATCATTTTCTTGTAAGATGCATGATAATATCTTCAACTATTCCTCCCTGCCTGTTTTCTATAGCTTTGTTGATTATTACCTTGCATTCTTTTGGATCAACGTTGTCAAACTATAATAGCTTTAATTTCTGATTTTGGATCAATGTGAAGTTCAACGTCATCGTGGATGCTATTGCTTGGCATGGTTGCTTTTAATGCAAGCCACACTGCACAAGATGGAGCATTTAGCTGTGTGACTTGCATTTAATGTGGACCATGCACTACATACTACATACTACATACATTTAATGCACTACATGCATCGGGCAAATGATGAAAAAGAAAGCAAAAGATGATCCAAATGGCATGGTTATTGCTTTTCAATTATAAAAATACCAAAAATTAAGTTATGTGAGAGATGAAGAATTTTGTAAAGCATTTTTTGATCAATAGCTTCGAGATCCCAAATTTAAGTCACACCAACACTACTTGGGTTAGAAATCATTCTAGATAAAAGTAATTGGGTGAGATAAACATTGTAACAAATATCTCCTTATATATTTGTCACAGATACAAATTGTTTCTTTAAAACCATTTTCATGTCTACATTTGTTTATACTTAACTTCACATATGAATTTGAACAAAATACAAACAAAAAAACTGTCATGTCAAGTTAACTAACTTTTATCATCGATTGAAGCAAACCGTTTCATTGCTTTTTCTCTCTGTGTGTAACAATTACACAACATAAAACCCTAAATTTCAAATGAAATCAAAACTTAGGTAAATATATATATATCACTTATGTCCATCGTTGTCTTCAAAAGAGCATCAAAATAATCACTTCAAGTGTTGACCGAGAAAAAGATCGATTGTTAGATCCGTTTGGTTTGTAAGAATGAATAGGATTTGAACGGACTGGAATTTAATTCTATTCCAGTCATATGTCCAGCAGCTCTAAAGATTGTTTGGATTTGACTGAAAATCCCATAAATCTGGGATTTTAAAATTCTATCAAGTTGTTGGTATTTTGTAGAATTTCACGTGTAATAATGTTTTAAAATATGTTCAAACAATTGATTTATAATAAACAATTATTTTAATTTTTATAACTATTTATAAATTCAATTTCAAATCCTAAAAACCCAACACACCAAAGATCCAAAGTCAAAATCCAAAATCCCTCAAAGTCATTCCATCAAATCAAACGCCCCAAGTATTTTGAATGGTTTTACATATTTTGTAATTTTACATAAATCTTCTTTCTCAAAGTAAAGACTTTCCAGGTCTGTTAGCTAGCAAGCAAACCCAATAAGTTTATAAGAACTTAAGAAGGATAATGGCAAATTATCAAGTCCACCAAAAAAGGCTTGAGTTTACAATATTAAGCCAAATGAACAAAAAAAAGTAGGTTACACTCGGTCCGTATCCCAGGGAAGGATTTATGTGAAAACCATAAATATTTTGAAAATCGTTAGAAAAGTATACTCACCCATGTGCATACACTATGTATCCCATCAATTAGTATATGTGCATCTACGTTTGTATGCAAGTGTATATATATATATATAGAGAGGAAGGTTCAAATTAGAACGCTAACTATTTAATAAAAAACGAGAACGACCGTCCATGTACAAAATCATATGTGATTTTACACTAACCATAAAAAACTGGATGCGGGCGATTTTGGCCGCGACATAAACGTCGCGGGGTAAGTAGCGTGAATCATTTATGATTTTATACATGGACGGCGTGTTTTCTTAAATAGTTAGCGTTCTCGTTTGAACCCACCTCAATATACATATATATATATATATATATATAGAGAGAGAGAGAGAGAGAGAGAGACAGGTTTAAAGGAGAACAATACCTATTTAAAAGAACACGAGAACCAAGACCACGACATTCAACCAACTACATCTGGAGCCCAAATAAAAGACAATATAATAAATAAATAAATAGAGTTGGTTGGTTGGTTGGTTGGTTGATTGATTGGTTTGTTAAATAGATATATAATTGATATTTGACAAATTGAGTTACACTGCAGCACAATATATGTATGTATTAACGTGAAGCCTCTAAAAATAACAATAGAAAGGCAGGGGAATGAAAATAAATTTAGAGGAGTTTGGCATCTTACTTACTTTTCTTTCTTTCAGCCATATCTGGTTGGTGCTCTACTGCTACTGTGTAGGTGCTGCTGCTACAGATTCGCCTGACCTTCGGGAAGAAGACACCGATGACTTGTTATCCGACCCTCGCACATTATATCTCTCGTAAACCTTTTCACGGTTTTCTGACCACCATGTTTCCGCCTGGTGCTCCCCGAATCTCCTACGACTGCACCATATCACCAACTTTATCAATTTTCGAAATAAATTACTTCCCATAAATGGCAATAAAATACAATACAGATACGCTAGTTGTTAGCTATAAAACTAGATGTTCGCTAATAAACTAATCATGTTTGCCAAATATTAACTAGATAACAATGTAAAATGACCTAAAAAAGAAAAATATAAGGAAATAAAAATGAAATAAGCTATCCAAACTTACTGCTTAACAAACAGGGCTTTAATTTCTCTTTCACTTCCAAGTAAATACTACTTTCTCCTTCCAACAGAATGTATTATTTTTAGTTAAACTTACATTATGGTTTTAGTTTAGTCCCCTAAATATTTCATCTGTCTTAAAATAAATGTCCGCATTTCTATTTTAGCGTCCCAAAACCAGTGTCTACTTTCAAAATTAAGTGCCTATTTTCAATTCTACCCTTAATTATGAAATGGAGAAATTAATTACTCTCTATTATTATTAGGGGTAAAATTGTCATTTAGTTGATTAAAAAGGGTAATAACTACCTATTTCTAAAACCTGTGCATTTGGACGTTTATTTTGGGATGGAGGAAGTAGTATCAAGAAAGAGATATATACCTGAAGCGCACTCTTTTGAGATCTCTAGTTCCATCACGGAGAGCCACAAGCGTTATGTAGACACCAGGCTCATACTGTTCGATCCATTCAGCCTCAACTTGATCCGTTGCATTACTACTACTATTAGACACCACTGGATTTCTAGGTTTGAACCCGTTATTCTCCCCTTCTAAATATTTGTTTCCCATTTCTACCGATGTGCCATTAAGAGATCTGGCCGCATCTGAATAGCCATCATTCCCATTAGAGGTGGTCCGTATAGGTGATGGTTCCTTGGTTTCAGTGAATGTTTCGTTTATTGAAGGAGAGATGAGGTAAGAAGTGTTAGATCTCGATTTATTCTCTCCATTTGTTGTATCAGAATTGCAATTGGGATCCATACTGTTTGGTAGCTTGATACTGTCAAGGTCATACGTACCAGCTGGCAATCTCTCCGCCATATCCTTGAGCTGCAATACATACAAACAGCCCTTAAGGTACAAGTTCATACTTGAAATATAAGGGGAAAAACTCATTAATCGCAACATCAACTACATTTAGTAAATAAGCAATTATGTTTTCTCTTTCCATGAACCAATAGTGCTACTTCTAAGGTGGTGTTTTTTTAAGCGCTGCTGAATTTCTAAAGTCTTATTTCCAATTCTTATTGAATCAGGTGGTCTTGAAATCTGATAGCAGAATCACTATTTGTTCTTTAAACTGGTTTATCTCTGAATGTGTAAGCAGAATCAAGGCTAACAATGAAATTAAGAAACTATTACCAACAAATGAAAAAAAAAACATAAATGTTGGTTGCAACTTGCAAGAAAGCTCTCAACTCAAATAGCATAATCAATATAATTTGCCAAGAAAGTACCTGTGCAGTAAGAGATTTTATGACATCTTTTGCAGCATTACATTTAGCAGATTCCTCTGCGGCCGATACCATTGCTTCCTGAGCTTGTTTTCTTGATTTTTGAAGCTCTGCTTCTTGCATCTCACATTGATGTCTGAGGCTATTAACCTGAACAAAATCCACCATAACCAACTTTAATAGAACAGCATCTCTAAACAAAACAAAACACACCTTTTTAATAATCTTGTCTACCTGGCCACGTAAGTTAACAACTTCTTGATTCAAGAGATCATTTGTTCTCTTTAAACTATCAGCAACATTTTTCGAGAAAGAAAGTCCTGATGTTGTAGGAATGGGCGTTGCTGAACGTGGAGGACTTGATTTCCTCGAGAAAGGTGAAACCGACCTTGAATTAACACCAGATTGAGTAACAATTGGTTTCGGAACCATGTAACGAAAATCACCACCAGTAGCCATAACAACGTCTTTAAGCTGTAACAACGACGTAGCTTGAGAAGAACGACCAACATCACCTTTCTTCCCTTGTTGTCTAGCCGCTTTATTATCTAACAGCTTGATCAAATCCTGATTAGTTGCCGCTAATCTCATTTCCGCCTTATCTAATCTATCACCAGACAGACGAGGCATGACATTCCGTCTGTTACTCACACCAGATTCAGCCATCTTATTTAATTTAACGAAACACGAATCGCAAACGCGATGTGGTTTGCTAGGATTAGGAGCTAATGCGGCTCTTAACGCTTTTTTCGAACTACACGAATGGCAATGCACGAGTCCACAGTTATAGCAGTTGTGTCTCTTTCTAGTGAACCCAAAAGCTTGTCTACAAGACGAGCATTGAGACTGCTCGGTACCCGAAACCCATTTGTGAAGACATATTGCTGCTGTATAATTTGAACCACAAGATATATACTTAACATGTCTATCTTTCAACGCTTCAACTAAAGTTGGCGTTTTACGATCTTCGATATCTCCATGGCCTAATCTCCCATTCGCACCTTTTCCCCATGTGTAGACCTCGTTTCTAGAAGTCAACACTGCCACATGGTACGCACCACAAGAAATCTCTTCAACAGCCTCCCCAGCTAATTTATCTTCTACTAAACAAGGTAGCTTTCCGTCACACTGAGAATTTCCGAGTTGACCATAAACGGTGCTGCCCATGGTAAAAACATGTCGTGATGTGGTCAACCCTACGGTCAAACTATGCCCACAAGCAACTTTGTGAAAATTGTAATCAATTAGTGACGGGACGCAAGTAGGCTTAAGCCGAGGCTCTCTGTCTCCATGTCCAAGACGGTTTTTATCCCCATCACCCCACGTAAATAATTTTCCAGACGAAACACCCGAACTCGACCGTGTTACAATAACCTCAACTACAGCAGCTGTATGCCATACACCACAAGCAACCGCAATCGTCCTCAATCCTAATAAAGATTCCACCTCCCTCGGGCATGAAACATTTTCACGGTCTCCATGACCCAAAACGCCAAATGTCCCATCCCCAAACGTAAACAGCTGCCCGGTTGATGTTATGAAAGCAGTATGCCATGGCCCACATGTTACATATGCAACTTTAAGTCCTTCAAGGGGATCACTAATTCTTTTAGGTATCCAGTGACTCACGTTTGTACCGTGCCCAAGAAGGCCAGCATTATGTGTGCCATCTCCCCATGTGTAAAGCTCGCCGGAAATTGTAACAGCACAAGTGTGGAACTCACCACAGGCGATAAAGTCAACGTTGGAAACAGCCAAAGACTCAACTAAACGAGGTTGGGTAACGTCTTTTTCAAACCCGTGACCAAGTCTTCCTCCCGATTCCTCACCCCATGTGAATACTTCACCTTGCCTAGTGACGAGGGCAGCGTGTCTCACTCCACACGCTATATGATTCACATCCAAAACTAGGTTGGATTCTAAAGGCCTGGGTAGAAGAACGTCGGCTCTTGTGCTCACGGGATTAGTGTTTCTATCGGGACCCACCCTCACAATATTATCGCAGATTACTTCCCCCCATATATACACATCTCCTAAAGCATCACAATCATCTTGGGCTGATCCGTGACTTGAAGTACTTGGTGCACTAGAAACACTAACCCTAAAAGCATCTGAACCAAATCCTTTCACTTGCATATTTGTTTGGTCCAAAGCTGCTGCATGTGACCTCTCGATATTAGTGGAATTTTCTGGACGATAATTCATGGGAGATGTATTTGAATTTGAGCTAACAGAAGCGTCTGGGGAACTAAAATCTTGTGGAGCACCAACGGAACCGTCACTTGCACTGTTTGATGTTAAATCTTTATTATCCTGGTATCAATTGGTCAACACGAAATAATGAGAATAGAAAATGGCATGAGATACATGCCTTAGCAAGAATGCATATAAATAACTGGGTTTTAACTTGACTGACAAATATATATATATATAACCTCTAACCCATGAAGAGAAGCAAATATCAAAGAAAGTAACCACAATACTTTTGAGAATTCATAATGTCATACAATTGGCGTATAGGAAGCATATTTTTATTATTTGGTCCAGTTTCATACAAGGATGAAGAGATTGATGGAAATTAGTCATCAGAAACATAAGTTAAAGGCAACAAGCTTCAAAAGCCATGTATATTTGGAAGTCCTATTAAAACTGAATGTAGGTTATATAGGTTGACAGAAATGGAGGCTTGACTAGAGAATGAACGAGACGAGAAAGGTGGTTAAATTATCTTTGTGCCCTCTTCAATTAAAATTATCATTTAACAAGATTGGTGAGATTAAATGCATTGAATGGCCATGATTGGTTCTCCGATCCTCAAAATATTTGTGGTTTTCAAATGAATATCCTCTATATAGAGAGCGAGAAAGCCATGATCAAATGCAAACCACAAATATTTTGAGAAATGGGGAACCAATCTAAACCACCAAGCCTGCTTAATCATATGACTCTCATTAAATGACTTCTTTTAATTAAAAATGGCATAAAGAGAATTCGAACACCCTTCCCAAATTACAATTAAATAAAACTATATTTGTAAAACTAAAATAGATTACCCCTTATTTTCAAATCAAAATTATTTGAATAATAATAAACTTTTGAATCAAAAATAAAATATACCGATTTTAATCTTTTTAATTTGACACCCATATCGTTGATCAGGTGTTCCTTTAATCAGGTTTTTCTCGGTTATAGTGTATATTCGTTGATGAATTTCTTATAATGACGAGGTCGTCTTTATGACCTTATTTGCCAAGAAAATTGAGAAGTTTTCTATGAAAGAGAAGAATAAAACAGAGGGTAAGAAGAAAGGATTGTTTGACCACGACTATGGTAGCTTGGTGGATGTGTCGAGGTTAGTAAGCCAAATATAAATAGATTGATGGATATTACTCATAAGAAACAAGAGTCGTTGAAATGGCAACAAGCTTCAGAAGCCATGTATATTTCAAAGTCCTACTGAAATTGAATGTAGCCTATATAGGGTGACAGAAAATGAAAAAGATATGACACGAGAAAGAATGAGATAAAAAAAATAGGTGGTTAAATTACCTGTGTGCCCTTTTTAATTAAAATGTTCATTTAACAAGAGTTGTAGATTAAATGCATTGGATGGTCATGATTGCTCCACCTGTTCTCAAAATATTTGTGGTCCTCAAATGAACATCTCTCTCTCGCGATATATATATAGAGAGAGAGAGAGAGAGAAAGAGAGGGAGAGCGAGAAAGCCAGGATCAAATGAGAAGCAGAAGTATTTTGAGAAATGGGAACCAATCTCAACCACCCAACCTGTTAAATCCTATGACTCATTAAATGACCTTTTTTATTTAAAAATGGCACAGAAATAATTGAACACCCTTCCCAAATTAAAATTAAATAAAACTATATTATTAAAACTAAAATATATCACCCCTTATTTTTATTTTGAATCACAAAAATTATACAGCAGCAGAAAGTGGTGAGAGGTGCTTTTGTCCATGCTTCCTCGGTTCCACTTTTGTCCATGCTCCCTCTTGGTGTACCCCTGATCACGTAACCATCCCTTACCTTCTTCCTTAATTTGTTTCCTTATCCTCAATGTTTTACTGTCGACTGATCCCTTTGACTAAGTTAACGTAAACCCCCGCCTACTCTCATGTGAGTGAGGTTTTTGGAAGGCTCTTTTCCTATATATTTTCAACTTTTTACCATGAATACAAAGAAAGTTACAGCTAATATTCGACAAATGGTTGACATTTTACTTTTTGACTCTATATAATTGGTCTTTCTGAAATAGATAATAAATCATATAATGTATATTCATTGATGAATACACTCATCAACATGAAAAAATAAAATGATGAAATCAAAAACAGTGTATACTCGTAAATGAATATACCCATTAACAGAATAACATTAACCCATTGAATTTCAAATAGTGTATGCACATTAAAAGAAAATAAACCCGGGTATAGAAATTGAATAGAATGCATGGACATAGGTCTTCAAATTAAAAAGAATAAAATGCTCGTTTTTATATAATTTGTTTGATTAAAATATTTATTATATTTAAGATAAATTAGATTTAAAAGAATGTTAGATTATATATCTATTTTTAAATTATAAGAAAAATAAAATTCCAATTTGGAAGTCTTCAAATACGGCGCTTGTAAATCACATATATGTCCGAATATATTTAATTAATCAATACCCTTATTGTCATCTTGATTACAAAAATTATACCAAAAATATTAGCCTTTGATTGAAGGGCTTGGATGGCTAATACAGGTTCCTAGTTCTCAAAATATGTGTGTTTCTCATTTGGACCCTCCCCTTTACTTGTAACGCGTTTTTCAAATTTTAGCATTTTCTTTCTTGTTTTCAAATTTCCTTTCTTGTTCTTCTTATGTTCTTTTTCCGCAAACTTTTATAGCAAGCGTTGTCCTTTTTTTTACGTTGAAGACAAAAGGGTTGGGTTTCGGTGAGAACGAAAGTTATGGTGAGAAGGGTACGAAGGGATTTCCACCCTTGGATGCACATTAGCATGAGATGCACCGAAATGCATCGGATCAATTCCCATGAGAAGCCTAGTTCATGGGTGGGGTGAGATTAAAGTGATCAAAGGTCCATATCCCTTCTTACCTTCTCACCTTAACTCTTTTTCTCACATGATCCTTCGTCCTTCACAAAAACAGTCACTCTACTCTTTGGGTTTAGAGGTCAGGTCTGTGTACATCTCCCTCTCCCCATACCCCTTTGGTTTGGCTTATGTGAACTCTCCCTTATATATACACACACAAAGCATATATGGGGTTTTGAGCTACACCGCGTATCTGTCTCGTCAGTTTTAAAAATCACCTCGACATCTGCCCCTGCCAATATATTAACCCTCATACAGACCTGAGTGTGGAGGGACCGCAAAAACCTGCCATATTGCCTTCCCTAGTCACGCTTTAAGTAAGCAGCAATTTTTACATGAATCCACCATTATTTCCGTAATAACTAACATTTTTTTCTCTTATTTCTTAGATTAAGTAGTTCATTAGATAAAATTTGGAAAAACTTGATCAAAAACTAAATAAACTAAATAAAACAAATACAAACGTTATTAAATATAATAATATATTTAATAGTAAAAACATAATAAGTTAATCAGAAATTTAATGAACATAAACAAATACAAAATTTATTAAATATAATAATATACTATATATTAATATATGAGTGAATAATTTAACTAGGGAAATAAATTTGAGACCTACGGTTGCTGCTGTGAGAACTGTGAGAGGAGGGGAACATCGAGAACCGTGAGGGAAGAGAGAATGAGTGGGGAATGGAGAAGGATTGCTACCATGAGAGAGACTTGAGAGAGAGGGGGGAAAAAGAAAGGTGTCATGAAGACTGAAAAACCAAATTAAAAATCGAGCGCCTCACAACCACTCCAACCGTTTCCAAAGCCTCAATTGCCTCCAACCGCTGCCTCACTCAGCCAAGGCGTACGTCTCATTCAAAACTTGAAAGGTGTCGCCTCATACTCGCCTTTGGCTGACTCGCCTTGAGACGCGCCTCGAGGGGTATGCCTCTTCCGATTTTTTAAACCATGGTAAACCGAATCAAAGTATGAGTTTTCCAAGCTCAACAATCGACAAGCCAATCCAAAGCCTACTGATTTTTTGATTCACAACCATGGTTGGCCCAAATACAATCCTAGTTGCATCTCTCACTTCCAACTTGCTAAATTTCATCCTAGAGTTGCTATGTAGATGACTGGTCCTTCTCTTTATAATATATGTCATCTAAGTTCAAAAAGTGTACACCTCGACCGATTAAAATAGATAGCCATGGTTTTCAAATTTGGTCGAGGAGTACGCTTTGAGGCATGCCTCGAGGCAAGGCGGCCCTAAAACGTTCCTGAGGCGTCACCTCTTGCTGCTTGTATTGGCCGTATGCCTCATAGGGGTGAGGCCAGGAAGCATTTCAAAGGCATACACCTCTGTTTTGAGATAAAAGTTTCCTTTGTTCTATGCATTGCATGTGTTTGTTTTTTATTTTTCAAACCAGTGAAACCACCTCTATTTAATAAAAAACTAAAAAGTCAAACCCAACCCTGAAACTTCAAAACTGGCGGCTATTTATTTTTCTATCTCTTTCACCACAAGCGACTTCTTTCTTCTCCATCTCTCACACAAGCGGCCTCGTTCTCTCTCCTACTCACGAAGCTAGTACCTGGTTGTTGGATTGCGGCATTAAGACTTGTACGGTACCTCTTGGCTTCTTGCATTTTAACGCGTGTGGCTTGTG
The DNA here is from genome assembly GCA_033807775.1 of Saussurea involucrata. NCBI lineage: Eukaryota > Viridiplantae > Streptophyta > Magnoliopsida > Asterales > Asteraceae > Saussurea > Saussurea involucrata. The sequence continues at coordinate 60,626,446 of CM066320.1, read as the reverse complement.
AGTATACAATATCTTTTATGTGTTAGTACTTAGTAACTTGGTATATATAGTATATGTTCTATATTTTGTGTATGTATATATTTTATTTGTTAATATATATGGTGTATGTATATTGTTTTTTGTTAATATATTATATATAATATATATTTTGTGTATGTTACAGATTTAACAAATTTTATTTGTTAATATATATGGTGTATGTATATTGTTTTTTTGTTAGTATACTATACATAATATATACTCTTTGTATGTTTTATATTTTTAATGAATTTTATTTGTTTTCTGCCTCGGCTTACGCCAGGCCTCGCCGAAACACCTCAAGGCCCGATTCCATTGTTTAAAACATTGTTTATTGCAATGCTATTCAAGTGTTATTCAAGGTGCAAGGAGCACCGAGGCATAAAGATCCTATTGGGGCCTAAAGGCAAGGTGCAACACTTACATATATATATATATATAGGTGTGTGTGTGTGTGAATGCACTATAAATTAATTCTATGTTCAACTAAAATAAATAAGTCTTAAGCTAATGATTAGTAATTAATCCCTATGATGTTACAGCGGTCAAAATATGAAATCGCGGTCAGGACCGTGATTTGAAATAGCGGTTATCGTGATGGTAAAGCGGTGGTATAGCGGTTCATATAATTATATATATATATATATATATGCTTACATAACTCAAAATATTTGATGTATTCAATAAAAAAGTATATATGAATATTGATGCCCAAGTCCAAATAAAAATAATTGAACAATGTGCTTCAAATCAAGAGGTCAAAGTGATGGCGTCCAAGTCCAAATAAAAATAATTGAACATGTGTTTCGTTAAACCAAGACGTCAAAGTGATGGTGTCCAAATCCAAAAAATAGAATAACGCAGTCCAAGTTCATAAAAATAAAAATAATGGTGTCCTACTCCAAAAAAGCAAGAATAATGAAGCCTTTATATTATTGGACTAAACTAAAACCGAATGCAAATCCTAAATAAAAGCCCACAAAGTTAGTTTTTTAACACCAAAATAGCCTATCAACAAATAGTGGTTATGCGGCTGCTTTTTTGCGTTCAAAATGCGGTCATTTAGCGGTCAATAGCGCCGCTAATCGCGGGACCGCTATTTGTGCCATGACCGCTAACCGCGATAGCACCGCTATAGCGGTGCGATTAACAGCATAGAATTTAATCCTTGAATCAAGTGTCTCAAAATATAAATCAGGCAAGGCGGAGATAAACAAGTTTACGTATTAGTTAGAGTAATAAGCTAGCCAGCTTGCAATTCCTAAATTAGTTCAAAAATAATAAGGAAACCCAATTTGAAAATATTTGGGTTCAAATTATAATAAGCATCGACATTTTACAGCCCAATTTAGAACAATTAGTCATGGTTATAACTTATACGGGTAAATGCAAAATCCAATGGTTGTTATTATTGCACGAGTCTAATATGAGTTTCTGAAATCGAATTAAACTTTCCATCTCTACACAAACTGAAAATAATTATATTTTATCTATTAAAAATTACCGTTTCATGTAAGTTTCCACGGAACCACTTAATCCCCTTGGGTTATCTAACACTAGAAGGTTACTCGGCTGTCTCACCGGCTCACCCTGCTTATCGCCTTGAACGACACTTAAGCCAGCATGTTCACAAGATCAGTGTAGTAAAAATGGTTGTGATTATTGCCCGAGTTTAATATGAGTTTTCGAAATCGAATTTTAATTTCCCATGTTTACACAATCTGAAAATAATTATATCTATTTATTCTTCATTTTTACTTCCGAGAAGTTTGCGACGTGTACCTTTATGCATTCATAGAGAAAATAAAGGAATACCGATGAAATTATTGCAGCCAACAAGTTTCTATAATGATAAACTTACTTCAACGTAGAGGCCGCCTTCACTCCATCCATCAATTTTGGAACGTCCTCCTTGTCCAGAAGAAATAAGTGCTTTGAGGCCTGCTATCCACACTTCAGCCTCAACTTTGTCCTTGCAGATCTACAGCAGAATAAACCATTCAAAGAAAGAAAATGATTAGAATCTACTTGAATGTGATGAAAACATAGATGGCAAAAATCACTTACCAAATCAAGAGATCGTTTCCCGTTGTTATATATCAGAGAAAATGAAAGATAATCCTTGTCGGGACGTAGATAACGTCGGAAGACAGCCTAGTAGAAAAGATCATGTGAAAAGTTTCATTTACTGAAAAGGGCATGCAAAAAGAATACTTAAAAGATTATAGATGCTTACAGTTCTTTGTCCAGGAATAATTCTAGAGACCAAGGTCAATTTCAAGCTCCTTTCACCACTGCTGGAAATCCAAATTAAAGATGATTCATCCTGTGTGGATTCAGATGTAAAGTTAATAGCAATCATCAAATCACAGTATACAAAATAGCCAAATTCACATTCAAGAGAAGATTATCACAGTATTTACTTGTCACAAGACAGCAACTACACGCAATGACTGTCATGTGAAATATCAAATTCTATAATTCAACTTATTCTTCTAGATGGTGTGTCTATTAGGACAAGAATTGTGGTGACATTCCAAGGAAAATGAACAAATAAAAATATATGATTTGGCAAATGAACAGAAACTGACAGTCAATTACAATATTAACAATATTGAACACTGAAAAATCAGAATGCAAGTCCAACTCTTAGAATCTGAATCTACTCAGGGATTCCAATAGAATGTATCTGTAAATGCTAAATATTTGCATCACAAGTTTGATAACTCACATGAGAAAGTCTAAATGGACAAAATTTGGGTTTCCCCTTGCGACCATATTTAAGTAACTGAGCGCCCTTCTTCAGAGCAATTAGTGCCTGCAAAACGCAAGAGGCCATTTAAGAACCATGGAAATGCTAGTCACAATATTATCTAAACATAGAAACTGTCCGTCAAGCTATAACAACCATTAAATTTCCCAGGAGATGTGTGATATCATTTTAAAAAAATTACACATGCTAGTTGGAGTATCATGTTAGCATAGAAACTATCCAGCAAGCTGCATATTTGTTAATTATCCAAGAGACTTGTGATGTCGTGTGAACTTTTCCACATGAGTTTCAAATAATTGATCAAATGTATTGCAAATGCACATAAAATATTTGGTATGTAGTCCATACGCAAACTTGCGCATGTATGCATCATGAGTGGTATCTCACGTGTTGTGCAGTGGCCGAACCACAATGATGGCAGCAACTCAGCAAGTGCAATCGAACCCGCGTAATTTATCAAGATGGGGTAAGTTTTGTAGCCAATACATATACATGAGTTAAATGGTAACTTATTCATTAGATATAAAACCCAACCCAAAATTGTGTCCACGAGTTAGAAGCCATATTCCTCCCATCCCCAAGGTTCTAACAGAGAACAATCCTTCTCCAATGCCATCAGTCATCCCCCAAAATTTCAACTGCTCTACAAGAAAATACACTACCAACGTACAAAACCAAAATTCCACAGCATCGCCAAAACAGTTTCAACAAACACACAAAATCAGGATTCTTTTGTTGATATCTTAAGGCGTCAATGAAAGTTCTGTCATTTGTCTCTCACGAATATAGCAGATTATTTTTTAAATCACTCTTTAAATATACTGCAGTTTCAATGTTTCATACAGAAGAGATTTGGTGATGTCAAACCTAACTCGAAGATCTCGTATGATTTTCCCCATTATAAGGCACGCAATATATTAGATAAAAAGTACCTGCTCAGTGTCACGGTCGGCGTTACCGTAGCTAACAAGATCTGCCATTCCATGTGACAGATTCACCAGACCACCACCAGACTTGTCTATAATCTCCGGTCATCATCAATGGCGAGCACGCTTTGTCGTTCGTACACTACCATCAACCAACCTTTTTACTTCACATGTAACTTCAAACCCTCGAAAGGTTCAATTCAAAATTATATTCACCACAGTGTTGGAGAAACAAAACTAGTCCTTTAAAACCCTAGAAATCACCAACTCCGCCCCTCAGATCTACAAACTGTGACAATAATTTGTTTGCGTTGAACGGTTTTGATTTATTTTGGAAGATTTCAGCAGCCGTTTGTTTGACTGTGGACGAGAAATGGGGGAAAGTGGGATGGTCAACGGTAGTTTGTTTTGAAAAGAAGATTGATGAAGGAAGATGAGCGATGGCGGTTCCGGCAGATGAATTGACGACGGAGGACGATGAAATCGGGTTGAAGAAAATGGTCCCGTCGGAGTCAAACGTGGCCGAAGAGAGAATTTCTAGGTGTTTGGCGGAGTAAATATTAGAATACCAATTTAATTTTTCATTTTATACCTGCTTTGTTGGCGTTTCTATGACTCGCAACATCTTTCCTAGTTTCTTTTTTTTTTTTTTTTTTTTTTGAAACAGCTCTTTCCTAGTTTTTTTAAAATAAAGAAAAGGTGAATTATGTGCAACGAAAGTTTACAAAAAAAATCAACGTAGAATTTTATTTTGAATAGTTAAGTGTTTAAACTATTTTTGTAAAGGAAAAAATTATTATATTTTTATTTTAAATGATTAAATTTTGAAACTATTTTTTTATTTTACTTTTTACTTTAAAGTTTATTAGTTGATTACATGTTTTTTTTGTTAAAATGATACACGTAACCAATTTTAATAGTTCGATGATTTGTTTACTAAAAAATATTCAAGAACTTGACCACTCAAAAATAAAAAAGTTTAATGGTTTTTTATTTAAAAATATAAAGTTTAATGGCTTTTTCATCCAAAAATAGTTAAGAAGTTAAATATTCAAAATGAGAAATGTTTAATAATTTTTTGTTCAGAAGTAAATCTAGGGACTTATTCATGCAAAATAAAATAATTTGTTGGGTTTTTCTGAACTTTTTCCTGTAAACAAATATATAACAGCATCTCCAACAGCTATGCAAAAATGAAAAAAAATGGAATTTTAGCATTTTTGTTGCTTCACAGCTATGTTATCCACTATACTAAGATAGAGAAAAGATACGAGAGATTGTAAAAATCTCTAAATTTAGAGAAATCTATAAATAGATGGTTTCCCTCTAAAACTCATTATTACCTCCAAAAATCAAACTTTTCTTCTTCCAACTTTTCATATATCGAATATTTTAATAATATAATTAAATAAATTGAATATTTTAATAAGATAATTTATACCAGCATAACTGATGAGGTTTGATGCATAACTTTTTAGATATTTTGAATTTTTTTTTTACTCTATTTAAAAAAAACTTTAGCATACCTATTGAAGATGATTTTATAAAAGGGTTTTTTTCAAATATGAAAAATACCTTCAAAATTTTATTAAATGAAAGTATTAATGGGAAGTTTTGAAAATAAATATTTAAACAAATAATAATAATTTAATAAATAAATAAAATATTTTAATAATTATCAATCAATATCAATATAAATATATTAAAGATAAAACCACCAAGAATGAGGTGGCACAATGACATTTGAGTATGCATCAAATCTTGCAATTTGGTGCATTTTGGTTATCCCACATTGGTGAGGAGATGATAGAATGAAAGAATGATGTGGTATTTATTAGGAGGAGGGAAAGTCTATGTGAAAACTCATGGGTTACCTTATTTTAGTTGAGCCTCTATATGTACTCATGTGGTTGGCTAATTTTGGCTAACCATCTCAAGTTTTGGGTTGGTTGCTTTTCATGTGAGTCCATGATCTTCAACAATTCAAGTATTAGGTAACAAGATGAGGTAGAAGATGACTAATTATTTATTAGAAAAGGAAATCTAATCTAGAGAGAACAATATGAGATTTAAGAGCTACATTTTGTATTATGAATTAATGAATACAAAATTACATGACAAATCCTATTTATAGTCCTCCTCCCTTGTTACAACACTTAAGCTCAAGCCCATTTAAACATCTAAGCCCATTAGGCCCAAAGCCTTTACTTTACAAAACTTTCTAATATTTAGGACAACTTTAGTGTCCTAACATTCTTCCCCTAAAGTTTTGGAAAGTAAAATCATCTTGAAGTCTTTAACTCCACTCCCCCTTGATTTTCTTGAAAAACTTTAGCGGTGCAATTCTTCAAATGTAGACTCGCCTCCCCCTTGAAAGTTGCTCTTATTCATCATATTTTCAACCTTGAAAAATTAGATTCAATGTAGTCCATAACCCCGACTAAGTGCACGAAAAAACATCTCCAAAAGGTAGAAACTCGAGCTCGTTCCGATAAGCCCACAAGAATGATAACGAGTGAGTTTTGAGTGATAAGCCAAATGCATTCTTAGTTTAAAACAAAGAATCCTTCGTTGGACCACGAGTTAAGTAAGAATTCGGCTTAAGAGCTTGGTCCGAATTTGCTCGAAGGAGGAACGGTGAGAAGCACGCACTACATGGTAGGGGTTTCGAGGAATCGAACACAAATCGATGTCGTGGAGATGAATATGTGACAAAATAAATGTAGGAGTGATGCCACACGGATTTCGTTAGCAAAAATCTCAAAATTTAACCACACTAACGGAAATTTGACCAAAAATGTTAGAAAACTAACCGTCCACTAACGAACTCCGTTAGTTACTATTCATTATCTTCCAAAAACATGATCACCTTCCTGTTGGATTTTTCTTTCATAACTCTTCCAAGCTTCACGTGCAAATCAACTCCTTTTTAAACCATTATGCCTTTTGACCAACAAACAATGTTTTTCAAGAAAAAATATTGTGCAGCTCGTGAAAAACAAAAGAAACATTAATTTCAACCATATATGCGATCTGTTACTTTCTTCTTCTATTTTCTTCTAAAAGTCACGATCAAGTTTCTTTCTTTTGGTTTCTCAAGGCTGAAAATAAACAAAAGTATAGATAGCAACCAAAATATGAGATCATGCAGCGTGAAACACATTTTTTCGGCGATAACCAACTTTTCCGATGAAATAACAACCTTTTTCCGGTGAGATCATCCAACAACCCAAAATTATCGATTTCTTGCTGGAAATTGCTAGAAACAGTTGTAAACTGATCCAAACATAAAAACGAGCAGATCTGAAGTGGTTTTATTCGAAGAAAAGCGTTTTTCCGGCCAAAAACGTTTTTCCGACGAGAATTCCGGCGAGCAAAGTTTCAGATCTCATTTCTCGACGAATTTCGATTCTGAAAGATGTAGAATGCTCGAAATCCATAAACTAATAGATCTGAGATGAAATATCAATCAATAATCCACTGAAAATTTAAGATCACACATCACCTTCGTGAACACTTCGAGAAAAACACGATGTCAACTTTTTCAAAAACAAATTGACATATTTTGAAGAGATAATCCAGATCTGAATGATGCATGTTAATGCCAAAAATCGCACCAAAGGGACAACTTAAGGTCGATGTGGACTTTAACAACTAAATAAAGGAATCGTTCGACAAAGGCGTGCGACAAAGACAAAAATGTAAATGAAACAGAGGATTTGATGACGCAGGAAAAACCTCAACGAGGAAAAAACCTGCGGACGACTGTGGAAGTCGTCGCTGCACTATGGTCGCTAATCAGGGGCGATGTCTTTGGTGTTCCGGGTGTCGATCGTAAAGAGATTACAATATAAATGAAGAGAAAGACTTCGAAATGTAAAGTACAAGTGTTTGAAATGTAAAAACAGTGTGCGTCGTGTGTGAAAACAATGTGTAAACCGTTGGTCGAGAGTGAATGTCGTGCGTCGAGAGCGATCTTCTATGAATGATCTCTTTGCTTCGAATGAATATTCTTCGAGTGTTTGCGTTTGCTTCTGTTGTTCGATGCTCTTGTTCTATCTCTCTCACTGTGTTATTCGATGTTGATCAGATGTCTTGAATTGATGATTGAGCTGGGAATTTATAGTCTTTGGGTACTTTAATTGGATCATTAAGTGTCTCGTCATAACAGTTGTTGCCTTCAATGCTGGTATTGATGTTTTTTAACTGATTCTGTCGGTTATAGCCGTTGTCCATTAATGACTTTGACTCCTGCATTAAACACTGAACAAACATAACAGTCGTATATCGTGTTAGTCGGTCGAGGCCGCATGATTCTACGCGACGGTCGTGCGAAGTAGGCGACGTCGAGGTCGAGTGTCGTGAGGAATTCTCGACTTACTTTTTAGGGGGGACGACGGAAGTTTTTTGGGTCTTTGTTGGAAACCTTATCTTAATACAAGATATAGCTCATAACATGTGTCTTACCTTTCTGGTCGTGGTCGAGACCTGTGAAATTTTGCCCAAACAGTTTGCCCCCAAAATTTGAAAGTAGGATGGCAAATTCGAATTTTAAATTTTGCTTGTCGGGTGTTCAGGGTTTTGTGTTAAAAAATACCTTGGTTGTTTTGGAACTGAATCGGTTCAATTCAAACTAGAGAGAGAAATCGAAGAGAAAACGAGGTCGTGACGTCATACTGACGCACAATTGTGCTTACCAGCTGTCTTTGACAGGTGTCGACGATCCGCGTGGTCATACGAAGAGACGGGGACGCGTGGTAATCATCAAGGGATTCGATCGTTTGCATAAATAGAGACCTCAATGGGTCTATTCTGTTTTTACGATTTCAAAGGGTTTTAAGCGAAGATTTCCTCTCGATCTTCTTGCCTGATCATTACTAATCCAGCGAGAATTTGCGACTCAGTTAGGATTTTCGAGGTCTTAGAGCGCTTATATATAAGGTACGATTTCTTCGATTTCTCCAATCTGTTTTTAGAGGTGTCGATGGACCCTGAGAGCAATATTCAAGAACAGTCGGATCTTGATGACTTTAGGAGGTTAGCTAAAATCCCTGCGTGGGTCGAATTAATTTGCGCAGGTCAGATTCGATCGAACGAATGTCCCGAGGGTTATATCGTGATATACGAATATCCCTTTAAGATTGGCTTTAAATGGCCCTATTCACCTCTAGCTAAGGCTTTTATGCTAGAATTTGACTTAGCACCGGGTCATCTAATGCTCCAGTTTTGGCGAGTTGTACAAGTGATCGAGCGTGTCACTAAGAATTGGGAATCTCCCATGAATGTACGCGACCTCCTTTTGGCTTATCAAGCCAAGAAGGATGGGAGTCATCGCTGCAGTTTATACTCTAGACTTAAAGGTGATCGAGTTCTGGTCCTTAGGACCGCTGTGAACGATCGCGGGTGGAAGACTCGGTACGCATTTGTGCGTAAGTCGACCCTTGACTCTGAGAGTGATTGGATTAGGGCCAGCTGGAATACATCGGGTGAGCTTTGTACTTTTTTGTTGTCTGTCGTCTGCGTTTTTGGTTTTTAACTTGTTTTTTATATGTCGACAGCCATAAAGTTCGAGGACGTAAAGCCTTACGCTAATTCTCAAGCAAAGATCGACGCGTTCTTAGAGTTCAGCACTGGGGAACGGTCGTTTGTCATACGACAATTGGTGGACGACGACGAGGACTTGGTATACTTAGGAGAAAATCAGGGGGAGAAACGTGAGGAAGAAGGGGAGTCGAAAGAAGAAAGATAGATGACTGGTAAGCGTACCTTCTTATTTCTTTCTGTGTTAATTCGATTCTTCTTCCCTTTATTTTCATAATTTTTATTCTTCTGTGGTTTCCAGGGGAGTCTCAACCACGGATGCTGCGTGTCTCTGCTAAAAGAGCAGCTGAGCTCGAGCTTGCTCGTAAGGGCAAGGAGCAGAGGCAGAAGCTTATGTCCGCGGGTCCAGATGTTCTGAAGAAGACGCGAACGACGATTCCGAGGGAACCATCTTCGGGAGTTCACGACTCGTCTAGAGTCGTTATGCCTGAGAAGGCGAAGGTCCCATCGCCCAAGAAGTCGACTTCTGATGTGATCGCTGCGATGCCTATTAATTCTGCGCCTCCGGCGGAAACAGTGAAGTCCACGTCGGCCACGTCGGATCCTTTGCCGGCCGGCAAGGGCAAGGATCAGCCGACGGGAGGGGTTAAGGTCACAACGGTTAATTTTACATTACCGTCGGACTTCATGGCCAGTAGTGTCCTAGACGGGACGAATTTATTTCCTCACCTGGGGAAATATCTGCCCCCTTCTTTCAGGGAGCATTTCGTGGGGTTTCCTATCGAGGAGACGGGAGCTCATGTCGCCGGGCTGGCTTTCATGGTAAGTCTTTCTTTCAAGACTTGGTTCATTCGTCGTTGTCGTTGTCGGTGTCGTATGTTTTTTATAATATTTTTTTTACGATTTTGCAGGCGTTCCAGGCTTCCCTAGCTTTGCGGGGTGAGACAATGAAGATAAATGATCTAGTGTCTGCTGCACACGAGAGGGAGAACGCGGCGTCGGATAGGGCGAAGGTCGCCGCAGAGCATGAAGAGGCTCTGTCAAAACGTCTCGATGACGCCTTGAAACATCTAGAGGTCGTCGGACGTGCAAAGGATGAGGCCAATCATCGCTTGACACAGACCCTGTCCATGGTTGCCGATCAGAGGGAGGAGATGGACAAAGTTAAGGAATCATTGGCTGTGATTACGAAGGAAGCCGAGGATTCTAAGTCCAAGGTGGAGAGTCTGGAGAAAGAGGTGCAAGCTGCTAGGGACGAGGGTAAGTCCGTTTTTGCTATAGCTCGCCTGACTGCTAGGGCAGCAATCATGAGGCGACATCTGTTGGGGAAGGATCCTCTTGCTTCGGCGTCGAAAGAGCTCGATATTTACTTGAAGGGCGTCGGGACTGTGAGAGACCTTGATTCGGATGACGAGAAGGACGTCGAGGAGGAGGTGGTAGACGAAGGTCTTCAGGGCGGGACCTCAGGCAAGGATGCGACTGATGCCCCTCCTCAAATTTAGAAATATATCTTCGTTTATTTCTGTTTCTTTGTTGCTCGATCGTTGGTGGTCGAGCTTTTTGTAAATGACAGTTTATGAATGAAACTTAGATTTTTGTTGAACTTGCGTCTTATATATTTGGCAAACAAATATCGCATCGACTGTCAACTTCATAAAAAATATATAAGGAATCATGCGACTTAGGCATCACAATAACTGAAACGTAAGCCAATAGACTTTTAAATCGTGTATATAAATATAAGCACATGCGACTAAAGCATACATTCGGAGTATGAAATTTTTTTCTAAGTCAAGAAACTTAGATCATGAGATTGCTATACCTCGCGATCATGAGATTGCTAGACCTCGCGATCGTACGACTAAGTCGTGCGATTAATTTGAATCGTGTGCCCTTGTAAAAGGATGATCAAGTCATAGACCTGATCGTTCATATCGTGCGACCTTGCAAAACTAGAGTCGTTTGATTATTGCTGTGCGATTCTGCGGAATACACAATGTCAGAGGTTGGTCGTTGGCTAACCAACGACCCTCTGATGCTTAAGTCAGTAACCGTCGTTGTTAAAAAAACGTATGAAAAAATAGAAAAGGGTTTAGAAGACGTACCTTTTCTGACGCGTCGTGCCCAACTACGTGGGACGTCTTGATTATTGCTACCATCTTACCCCCTTGTGGCGATTTTAAGACGATACACTAAATGTCGTCGTGAGTCACCACAATAGAAGGTCTACTTTCGCGGCTTCAGAGTGGTTTTATAGCAATCACGAGCGACTTTCGGCTCACTTTTTATCTCCTGGATTCCCCACGGCGTAGGGAATTTCAGAGTCTGGTGATACGTCGAGGGAACGACTTTCATTTCATGGATCCATGGTCGACCTAAGATGATGTTATAGGCCGCCGCACAGTCGATGACACTGAACTTAGTCTGCTTGTTGATTCCTCCGGCGTAGACTGCCAAGCTGATATCTCCATAGGTGCTCATCGCTTCTCCATTGAAACCGACCAAAGTTGTCGAACGTCGGGTGATTTCCGAACGATCGATTCCCATGGCCTTGATGGTGTTAAGAAAGATAACATTCGCTGAACTGCCCCCATCGACCAAGACTCGTCGAGTTAAACAATTACCAACCGTGAGTTGAATGATCAACCAGTCATGATGTTTCTGGTACGAGTCACCGAGGTCGTCTTGGTCGAATACGATCTTCATAGCTTCCAACTCCAGATCTCCTTTAGGCCTTGATGAACGCGGGATAGGCCGATCGTCAGGCGCTTGACTGGCGTGACGTTTGGTTGCGGAATACGTTAGACCACATACGTCGGAACCACCGGTGATACAATTGACGACTTTCGCATGCTCGGGGGTTGACGGTCGATTGTCGCTAGCTGGGGTAACGACGTCGTCGATGATGTCTTTTAAATTGCCCTTCGGGACGTGATATGCCAGCTCCTTTTTGAGAGCTATGCAATCATCTATCGCGTGACCATGGTCGACGTGAAAGTCGCACCACTTAGATTTATCTTTCTTAGCGTCGTCCTGACAGGACTTCGTTGGCCATCGAATAGTCGCATGGGCGGTCTTCAGAGCTTCGACCAAATCTTTAGTGGACCCTTTGAATCCATAAGAGGATATCTTAGGGTACTGAGGAAATTTGGTCGCGGTCTTAGCCTCTGCTTTTGTCTTGAATCGGACGTTCGAGATCTGGCGCGCGGGCTCTATTTTGGAAATCGCTTTCGTTTTGAACTCTGGCTTCTTTACACCTAACGACCTCTTGTCGTCGGTATGCTTGCGACGAAAGGCAGCGTCGTCCTCTACCCTCATATACGCTAAGGTTCAAGCTCGGACGTCTTCGAAATTCTCCGGAGGATACTTAGTCAAGTCAGTGTATAAAGTTGAACTGTCGTCTAGACCACGCTTATAAGCTTCAATTGCAGTCTTGACGTCACAATTGCGAATGTTGATCATCTCCGCATTGAATCGATTGAAATAACTGCGGATAGACTCGCTGGTCTTCTGCACGACGTAATACAGGTCACTGGTCTGCTTCTCCATCTTGCGACTGCTGGCGAATTACTGGGAGAATTGGTTGACCAATTCAGCGAACGACCCGATGGACTTGGGTTTGAGATTGATCAACCATTGGAGAGCAGGACCGGTGAGAGTCGCACCGAAGCTTTTGCACGTAAAAACCTCCTGATACATGTGTGGGATCGAGATCGTCCACATGAGCTGCTTATACTGCGCGACGTGCTCTGTTGGATCGGTCACTCCCGAATACTTGGACGTGAAGGCGGGGACATTGTATTTCTTTGGGACCTCAACGGTCGCGATCTTATCGACGAAAGGCGACGCCTGAAATCCTGATCGAGGTTCGACATCAACGGGCACGGCTGCCCCAGGTAGCTTGGCGAGCAAAGATAGGACGCGCTCGTTCTGATCTTCTAGCATTTTCAATCGTTGGGCGACGGGGTCATTGGGGTCGAGATTTGCCCCTGCTTGCGGATGGATTCCTGAACTGGTGCCATTGCCATGCGACGAGCCATTGGCGTCTCCGTTGAAAGGAACAGAATACGGCTGCGACCCATTCTGAAATGGTTGCGATCCATTCTGAAATGGCTGCGATCCATTGTGCATGGGTGGTGGCCTTATGTGCTGAGGAAGAACCGTCCCGAACTGGGGATTTGGATTGAACGGTCCTGACTGCTGGTTCTGCATGAACGGACCTGGATGCTAATTCTGAGCGAACGGACCTGATCCTGGACCTGGATTATGCGCTAATGGTCGAGGACCATTCTGACCGAACGATCATTGGCCTGGATTCTGAACGAATGGCCTAGGACCATTCTGAGGTCCAAAGGGATTCCTTAGTCGTGCGATCTCCTCAGCTGCTCTGTGACTTTGTTCCGCCATGGCGTTGATTTGATTTCGAGCGACTTCAAGCTCCTGGTACATCTGGGCAATGACATGCTGCTGATTTCCAGGGCCTGCCATTTTCCTGAAACAGAGAACAAAGAAAACTACAAGAAACCGTTAGTAAAACGCACGTTTGTCGAAGATTTTCTCTAGATGGGGTCCCACGGATGGCGCCAAACTGTTAATGCCAAAAATCGCACCAAAGGGACAACTTAAGGTCGATATGGACTTTAACAACTAAAGAAAGGAATCGTTCGACAAAGGCGTGCGACAAAGACAAAAATGTAAATGAGACAGAGGATTTGATGACGCAGGAAAAACCTCAACGAGGAAAAAACTTCCGGACGACTGTGGAAGTCGTCGCTGCACTATGGTCGCCAATCAGGGGCGATGTCATTGGTGTTCCGGGTGTCGATCGTACAGAGATTACAATACAAATGAAGGGAAAAACTTCGAAATGTAAAGTACAAGTGTTTGAAATGTAAAAATAGTGTGCGTCGTGTGTGAAAACAATGTGTAAACCGTTGGTCGAGAGTGAATGTCGTGCGTCGAGAGCGATCTTCTATGAATGATCTATTTGCTTCGAATGAATATTCTTCGAGTGTTTGCGTTTGCTTCTGTTGTTCGATGCTCTTGTTCTATCTCTCTCACTGTGTTATTCGATGTTGATCAGATGTCTTGAACTGATGATTGAGCTGGGAATTTATAGTCTTTGGGCACTTTAATTGGATCATTAAGTGTCTTGTCGTAATGGTTGTTGCCTTCAATGCTGGTATTGATGTTCTTTAACTGATTATGTCGGTTATAGCCGTTGTCCATTAATGACTTTGACTCCTGCATTAAACACTGAACAAACATAACAGTCATATATCGTGTTAGTCGGTCGAGGTCGCATGATTCTACGCGATGGTCGTGCGAAGTAAGCGACGTCGAGGTCGAGTGTCATGAGGAATTCTCGACTTACTTTTTAGGGGGGACGACGGAAGTTTTTTGGGTCTTTGTCGGCACCTTATCTTAATACAAGATATAGCTCATAACATGTGTCTTACCTTTCTGGTCGTGGTCGAGACCTGTGAAATTTTGCCCAAACAATGCACACTCTCCAAAATCAATAGAGAAACAGATCTGAGTAGATAGAATCGAATCATGCACCAAAAACGTCCGGATCTTAAGAATTCTCGCGAAAAACACCGAAAAACTCTCGAAATTTTCGAAAATCATCAAAACTTGTCGAAATTCGATTCTAAAAATTGGAGATGATCTGGAATCGAATAAAAAGCAAATCTTCAAGAGCATAAGAGATTTGAACACACTTACATATAGATCGGGCAAAAATTCACTTGAAATGTCGAGATCCGATGATCGTATCGAGAAAAAATTCATCGATTTGGCTCTGATACCAACTGTGATCCATGATCTTCAACAATTCAAGTATTAGGTAACAAGATGAGGAAGGAGAGAACAATTTATTATAGAAAAGTAAACTAATCTAGAGAGAGAACACAAGAGTGTTTAAGAGCTACATTGTGAATTATGGAAAGATTAGTTACAAAACTACATTACATGTCCAATTTATAGTCTCCTTCCCTTGTTACAACACTTAAGCCCAAGCCCATTTAGTCATCTAAGCCCATTAGGCCCAAAGCCTTTACTTTACAAAACTTTCTAATATTTAGGACAACTTTAGTGTCCTAACATTTCACTATCCATTACCATTAACATTTAACTATCCATTTTATTTATATATATTAAAGGAACAACCAAGGTGAATGAGGTGGCATGATGAGAGTTGACTATTCCACAAACATTGAAATGTGATTGAGTTTTATCATCTCACATTGGTGAAAAGATAAAAGTTTTGAAATAGGAATGACTATAAGAAAAAATATGATGTATGCTTTCGTGTTAATTCATTTGGTCAGCCCAATTTAGGTTACCTTATTTTTGCATCGTCCCACATTATTGAGAAGATACAAGTTTTGAAGTATGATGTTTGTATAAGAAAGAAGGGATGAATGTTTTTGTGTCAAATCCTACGGTTGACTCAATTTAGCCTACCTTATTTTTGCAAAAAAAAAGTATATATACATATATATATATAGGGGTGATATAATTTGCAACCATAAAAAAAGGTTGAAACCCTTGCAACCATCATCTAAGCCATCAAAATCAAAATCACCGGTTCAGATCAAAAGTCATTTAAATATAATTTTTATTTTCTTTTCCTACTAAAAATAAGGAATTAAAGGGGTATTTCTGGAATTTCATACCTAAAAAAAATCAATTCAAAATAGGTAACAACTAATCATCATAATATTGTTCCTAAAATCACTCACTCTCTTTCTAAAATTCACGAAAAAAACATGTAACCCAAAATCACCATAGCCAATTTTTTTCATTAAACCATCTTCATGAATCCTTCTTCGCGAATCCTTCTTCGTGAATCCTTTTTCATGAATCCTTCTTTGTGAATCCTTCTTCGTGAATCCTTCTTCGTGAATCATTCTTCATGAATCATTTTTCTTGAATCCTTCTTCATGAATCGTTAAAAAGATAATCATATATACTTCATTAGACTAGCATTATGGAAGAAAATATAAAAAGATAATCAATGAAACGTCTATTATTTATTTATCCTTTTAACAGTTTTTATGTAGCATCGTATGAAGATGTATGCATCGTTAAGAACCAGTTATGCATGGAATGCGTATGCAAGAACAACATATTAGCTTCTGCACAAGCACTTAATAAATAAATCTCAAACCATTTCTCGAGTAGAGAACCGTTAGGTTTCTCGCGGTTGCCGGCGATGCAGAAGAAATCAGCGGTTGCCGCCGCCGGCGGTGGCGGTGGATTTGATGACGGCTGCAGCCACCAAGACAAAGAAAAATAAAGGTAAGCCGTTATCTCTCGGTGAATTCGTAATTGTCTCAGCCACTAAGCCGAAATCTCAGACTTACCAAGCCGCCAAGGGTTCAACGCAGATTCTTCAAGAACACTGCTTCATTGTACTCCGTTATTCGTTTTCCAGATTCAAGAATACTGCTTCATCGCAGATTCATCAACGCAGACTCTTCATTGCAGATTCTTCAAGAACACTGCTTCATCTCAGATTCTTCAACGCAGATTCAAGAACACTGCTTCATTCAAATATTCTTGCTAAACTGACGTTAGCAATGTCGTCTCCATTATCGGCCATTAAAAACAAAAAATATGTCTCCAAAAGAATAAATTTGGATTAAAAAATAGTAAACCCTAGCTAAATGATAAAGAAGACGACGTTTTGGAAAGATAAAGAATTATGTTTGGTAAGTTGATAACTACCAAGCATAAGTCAAAACATGTTTAAATTAACATGCATGAATCACGGGATGATCACCTTTCAGTTTACAAATTAAACAAATAAAAAAAATTACATTTTGTAATTTACTTATATACCCTTTCAAATTTAGGTAAAGAAAAAGAAAAAAGAAAAAAGAAAATTTCCAAAATGAGATGAACGGTTATGACGATGGTTGAACGTGTTGTAATCTTTTTATGGGTTGCAAAATAGCCTCCTGGTATGTGCGAAATATGTGAATTAATCGCAGTGGGTTGCAAACTGTCCACAGTGGGAAGTGCAAGTGTACACTGGCCACTATGATCGTCACAGCAAGTAATAGTTGGTAAAATACCATAATCGTATCCACAGAGACTGGGCAATAAAGACAATATGGTTCTCATGAGCTCCTTTTACAGGTTTCAATTACAGAAGAAGCAATATTTTGGTTTGTTTGGTGAAATACTACTTTAACGATTTTACTTAAGAATTAAAAGAAGGAATGTAGGTTAGATTTTCCCTAGATTTTATATAAAATACCTGATCCTAAAAGTGATCCTTGTACTTGAGGTGGGCATTTTCGCTAGAAAAGCCCGGTTACAAAATACTCACACCTTTAAGTAAAAATCTCATACTCTTAGTAATTACTGTTTTGTCAATGGTAATCTCAAAATGGACCTTTTCAGGCCTCGATGGAATGTGTAGAGACAAATACTTTAAGTGTTTTAAATACACAAACTAGCTTGCCAACTACTCAAGTGGGTTGAGATTAGCTCACTGTGCCGACCTCACTTTCGCAAGTGTCATAAGAATTCTTTCGAATCCCCTAGCATCATCCAAGCTCGTGTCACTGCGTTCTACTCATTTCTGAGTTAAGAACTAGACTTTAGATCCTTACAAGTGATCGGCTTGTTCGCATCATTGGGCAATAATCGAGAGTGAATGACCAAAACAATAAATATTCCAAGTATAAAGATTACTCAAGCATTTTCTCTAAAATCCAGGTACTTCTCTTTCCTACATCACAAAGGATGCTTAGCCCATAATTACCGAAATAAAGAAAACAAAAGATGAGAAGATGCACAAAAGTAAACTGAAAGTGACTTGTATTAAAACCGCAGTGAGGAACGAGGTTACGTCACTGCCACTCAAGGTTCAAAATAGCGTAAGGCGTGGCGTGGCAGCGAGGTCAAGCCTCAAGCCTTACACGCCACAGCGAGGACGTGACGTTTTTTAAGGCGTGATAAGGCGGCAAATTTTTATGTCAAATATATAATTATATATACGCATATTTGTTATACTATATTATTCTAGTAAGATAATTATATTAAAAAAATACATTCATATTAGAAGGAGAACATACATATAGATTATTATTCTAAAAATAGTTTTTGATTGAATATTTCAAATAGAACTTATAAAGGTAAATTTACAACGTTCGTTTTAATCGTAATTCCATAATGTTTATGAAATTTTGAAACAATGTGTGTCGTGATTAGATAAATCCATAAAGGTAGAAAATATAAAGTTAAAAATGTAAAAACAAAAAAGATAAAAAAGTAAAAAATAGAAAATAATAAAAAAAAATTGTGAAAATATCACGTCTTAGAAAAAACTCGCGCCGCGGCGCGCCTTAAGACGCCATGGCGTGAGCCACGCCATATAGAAACGTTATGGGCCATTTCGTAACGGCGGAGACGCGTCTTACGCCATATCGCGCCATGGCGCGCCTTTCAAAACAATGTGTGTCGTACCCGCATCTTTTTGCTTAAACCGAATTCCGGGACGGAATTGTTTTAAGGGGGAGATGATGTAATACCCCGGGTAAGTTCATTAGTTAAAAGTTAGTTCCGTTAAAATTATTTGACTTTATAATTAATGTTTAGGGTGAATTTGGGTTAAATTAGGAGTTAAGGGTATTTTGGGTCATTAAGGGATAGCTTAGGGTTTAAAGGGTAAAAATGGGTTAGATATTATCCCTTAGTTAATCTGATATTTCAAAACAGCAGATATTATCTAGAAAAGCAATTTAGTGTGTGTGTGTTTTGGAAGAAAAGAAGAAAGGAAGAAAAGCTAGCTTAAGGCATCATTTGGTGTACTTGGAAGAGATTACAGGTATGTTTCCTTTACAATTTATGTTTGTAATTGCTAATAGGAAGTTTCTGTCGGATTAAAATCATCAAAATCGATCTGGTATAAATCACAGTCGGATTCTTGGTAGAAATAGGGCAAACCGTTAGAGGTATCCGGACACTATGAATGTGTTCGGGTGATTTTGTTGGGAGTGTCCGGGTAACTTTGTTGGTGGTGTCCGGATAGTGTTCTGCAGATGTCCGGACGAGTTATTTATCCGGGTAAGTCTTCTTTTCATTAAGTTTCCGGTTAAAAATGAGTTGCCGGATAGTATCCTGATTTCTTTAGTGTCCGGATGCTAACCGGATTAGTTGTGTTGTCCGGATTAGTGGTGCTGTCCGGAAAAGTTATGTTGTCCGGAAAAGTAGTGTTGTCCGGATAAACTGTGGTTTCCGGATACTTTGGCTGATTGGTCAAATTGATGAGTTTAGATGCTTTTAAATGTCCAGTAGCCCGAGTCTTGTTAATTCATGGATAGGAACTGAATAAGGACCGAAAGTACTGTGGACTTGACTTAAGTTCGGGTTGGGGAAGACAATTGAGGATAAGAGTTAGATAGAGTTATCTAAAGCTCTTAAACCTAGCAAGCTCTATGTGTTCAAAGTGGTAAAACAATATTTGTACATGATTGTTTCAGATACTGTGAATCGAAGGTGAAAGCAGAATTCTTTGTGGAGGACTTAAAAGAGTGTTGTTAAACAAACATGTGAGTTTTACTTGAAAATATTTTTAAACTGGAATACATATATGTGTGGAATGGATATATGATTAAGGTGTGAATATTATGTGTTTATAATATAGTAAGGTATTATATTCATATGTGCATTACACTACGCAAGTGTACATTAGTCGGGTTCCGGTGTGCAGACCGATGGGTAGCCGGGTTCCGGTGTGCGGACCGGTGAGTAACCGGGTTTCGGCGTGCGGACCGGTAACGTTGATTTTTATTAGTTGGCTTGCTACCAACTAGTATGGCCAGTTGTGGAGGAATAAGGTGGGATGAGATGTACGAGTCTTGAATGGTATTGATATATGTATAGTATATGGATGTGTATGAAAAGTTTTATATAAATGGTTTTGATACAAAGGTTTACTAAACTGACAGGGATTTCCTCACTAGACCATTAGGTCTAACCCTCATTTCTGTTTTAAAATATGTATTCCAGGTGGCTGATCGGGTAAGAGCAAGTAATTAGGACTCTTGAGGGATAACTTTTGTGAAGATGTTGGTTATGAAGTTATGGATGTATTTTGTACTTATGACTTTGTTATTAGTCAACATGTAATTTAATTCTCAAAAAGTTTGTACGGATTTACTTATTATGTTTACCATGACTATGGGACCGAATGTGAAATACGATGTATCTTTTGATCATTTTATGATATAAAATGTATGTTATTTGTCTATATGAATCGCGGGTTGTTACAGATGGTATCAGAGCCCTAGTTTAAGGGATTTAGGTATTAGTACTTGTACCTAGACTTAAACTTCATGTGAAGTAGGGTGTCCCTATTGTTTTAGAACCTGGGGATGTTAAGTATAAAAAGGTAAAAGGAACATCATGTAAGGTAATTTCAGAGTTACACCTGGCCAGTGTAATTGTGATCTTACAGGTATATGTTGAACTAGAATACCTTGTTATATGGGGTATGTGCTTATGTGTATATTAACCTTGTCTGAATCAACAGAATGGCAAGTGGTACGAGACAAACAAATCGGGAAGGAAGAGGAAGCCTGAATAGAACCAATCCAACAGCCGAAGGAAGGGGGAGAGGGGGAGAAAGAGGCAGGGGCAGGACTGGAGGCAGAGTACAGGGACGAGGCACAGAGTTTATTACGAGAGACGACTTGGCTGCTGAGATGGGAAGATTACAAGCCAATATTCAAGCCATGTTTAACCAGACGCATAATACTGAAACAGAAAGACCAGATCCTAACTTGGAAGACGAGATGCCTATCACACCTACTGTCGTATCAGTACCAAGAAGGTGTGACTATAAGATGTTTTTAAGCTGTAAACCACCAACTTATGGAGGGGATAGAGATCCAGTGAAGGCGATGCGTTGGCTGAAGGGAATTGAAGCTGTATTTAAAACCAACAAATGTGCGGAAGAGGATAAGGTGTTATACGGAACTGCAATGTTGAAGGCAGATGCTTTATATTGGTGGGAGGCCCTTATTGACTCCAAGGGATCTGATGTATACTCAACCTTTACTTGGGGCGAATTCTCAAGGGCATTCAAAGAACAGTTTTGTCCCCAAGCAGCAGTCAGACAATTGGAGGAGGAATTCCTGAGCCTACATCAAGAGAATTTATCAGTTAGAGACTATACTGCCCGTTTCCTAGAGAAGTCGCATTTTGGAGAATATTATGTTGCCACAGAGAAAATGAAGATGGAAAGGTTCATATTTGGATTGAATTCGGAAATTCGAAAGTTAGTGACTGCAACGAGACCTGATACCTTTTCAGCAGCAGTAAATGCCGCGGAAAATGTAGAGCGGGATAATAGGAGGGATGCTGGTGATAAAAGTATGGGAAAGTGAAAATGGGAAGGACCACCACATGATCCGAAGAAGTCTAGATTTCAGAGATTCGATAATCGTCCACCTTTCTGACCAATGGAAAGACATTGTCCGAAGTGCCACCGTATCCATCAAGGAAACTGTCAGATTGAATCGCGGGTTTGTTATAGGTGTGGGAAGACCGGGCATGTTATTAAAGATTGTCAATTAACGCGGTTTTGTTTCTTTTGTAATTCTCCGGATCACCTTCAGTCAGATTGTCCGCGAGGTAGAATACCACAAGGGGGCACATCAGGGAAACCAGTAATTGCTAGACCAGTAGTTCCAAGAATAGAACCGCCGAGAACAAGGGGTCGTACATTTCAAATGACAGCTAAAGAGGCGGAGGAAACTCCGGATGTGGTTACAGGTACATTTTTCATAAACTCTACACGTGCTAAAGTGTTGTTTGACTCTGGTGCAAACCGATCTTTTGTGTCTCCTTCATTTGCTGCTCACATGCATTTAGAGCCTAAAATGTTAGAACATGCCTTACTGGTAGACACTGCAAATGATAACCAAGTGTCAGTTAAAGAAATTTTTGATTGTTGTGTGATAAATATAGAGGGGTGTGGAGTACCGATACAACTATATCCTATAGCCTTGATCGAGTTTGATGTGGTAGTAGGGATGGATTGGTTAGCTGAGAATCAGGCTAACATAGTTTGTGATAAGAAAATAATCAATGTCGTTTTACCTGATAAGAGGTCAGTAGTGATTTATGGTGATCGTAAGAATCATCAGTCTAGCCTAATATCTATAGTAAAAGCCCGTAAATGTGTCAGCAAGGGTTGCTCGAGTTACTTAGCCTATGTGATAGATAGTAGGCCTGAAAAGATTAAGTTGGAAGATATCCCTATTGTTAGTGAATTTCTTGAAGTATTCCCTGAAGACTTGAATAGTCTTCCGCCCATTAGACAAGTAGAGTTTGGTATAGATCTGATTCCTGGAGCCGCTCCTATTGCCCGTGCACCGTATCGTCTGGCACCTCCAGAGATGAAAGAGATGATGACACAACTACAAGACCTATCCGACAAAGGCTTCATCAGACCTAGTTCTTCTCCGTGGGGAGTGCCAGTTTTGTTTGTGAAAAAGAAGGACGGTTCAATGAGAATGTGTATTGACTACCGGGAGCTGAATAAGCGCACGATCAAGAACAAGTATCCACTTCCAAGAATTGATGATCTTTTTGATCAATTAGTTGGAGCTTGTTATTTCTCCAAGATTGATCTCAGATCTGGCTACCATCAGTTGAAGGTTAAAGAAGAAGACGTTCTAAAGACTGTTTTTCGTACAAGGTACGACCACTACGAATTCTTAGTAATGTCGTTTGGACTGACGAACGCTCCAGCTGCCTTTATGGATTTAATGAATCGGGTATGTAAGCCGTATCTTGATAAATTCGTTATTGTATTTATTGATGATATCCTTATCTATTCCCGATCCAAAGAGGATCACGCACAACATCTTCGTTTGATTCTGGAGTTGCTGAAGAAAGAAAAGTTGTACGCTAAGTTCTCTAAATGTGAATTCTGGTTGCGGGAAGTTCAGTTTCTGGGGCATGTCGTTTCAGAGAAAGGCATTCAAGTAGATCCGATGAAAGTGGAAGCGATTGAAAGATGGGAACCGCCAAAGACGCCAACCAAAGTACGTAGTTTTCTGGGTCTAGCTGGCTACTATCGGAAATTTATAAAAGATTTCTCTCGAATCGCGACGCCATTGACTAAGCTGACTCGGAAGAATCTAAAGTTTGAATGGAGAGCAGAACAGGATGAAGCATTCAGAATATTGAAAGAGAAACTCTGCAGCGCGCCAATATTAGCATTGCCAGAAGGTTCTGATGATTTTGTTGTCTACAACGATGCTTCCAAACTAGGATTAGGATGTGTACTTATGCAACGTGGAAAGGTGATTGCTTATGCTTCTCGTCAACTGAAGGACCATGAAAGACAGTATCCTACACATGATATGGAGCTTGCAGCAGTTGTCTTCGCGTTGAAAATTTGGAGACATTACCTTTACGGTTCTAAGTGCCAAATATTTACCGATCATAAGAGTCTCCAACATCTTTTCGATCAGAAGGAATTGAATATGAGGCAAAGAAGATGGCTGGAATTGGTGAATGATTACGACTGTGAAATCCTTTATCATCCGGGAAAGGCGAACGTGGTAGCAGATGCACTGAGTCGTTAGGAAAGGAGTGGAACAATAAGAGCTATTTCACTACGGACTGAACTACTACCGAACATCTTTGAAGATTTGCAAAAGTGTCAAATAGAAGCGTTTCAAGAAGAACATCTGAAGTCAGAACGATTAGTGGGGGTATCAGCATTGCTAGAAAAAGATGATCGTGGATTATTATGTTTGGGAAGCAGAATTTGGGTGCCTTGTATGGGTGGGTTACGTGATCGGGTACTACAAGAAGCTCATCAGTCTCGTTTTTCCATTCATCCGGGTACGAACAAGATGTATAAGGATCTGAAACAATTTTACTGGTGGCCGGGGATAAAAAGAAGCATTGCTCAGTATGTGGAAAAGTGTGATACTTGTAAGAAAGTGAAGATTGAACATCAAAGGCCGTTTGGTCAGTTACAACGTCTGGAGATACCAATGTGGAAATGGGATCAGATCACTACTGATTTCATTACCAAGCTACCTAGAACTCCGAAGGGATTTGATACTATTTGGGTGATTGTCGATAGATTAATGAAGTCTGCTCACTTCTTACCGATAAAAGACACTGATTCGATGGAACGCTTAGCCAAATTGTACATTGATGAAATAGTAACGCGACATGGAGTACCAATCTCGATTATTTCTGATCGAGATAGTCGTTTTACCTCTAGATTCTGGAGAAGCTTTCAAAAAGAAATGGGAACACAGATAAAGTTAAGCATAGCATATCATCCTCAAACGGACGGTCAGAGTGAAAGAACAATCCAGACTTTAGAAGATATGCTCCGGACTTGTATTATTGACTTTGGGGGATCATGGGATAAACATCTACCGCTGATCGAATTTGCTTACAACAATAGTTATCATTCCAGCATACAAGCGACACCGTTTGAAGTTATGTATGGTAGAAAATGTCGAACACCCTTATGTTGGAATGAAGTGGGGGAGAAACAGTTAGCGGGGCCAGATATAGTACAGTTAACAGCAGATAAGATTACTCAGATTAGGGACAGATTGAAAATGGCTCAAGACAGACAGAAAAGCTATGCTGACCGACGTCGGAAACCGTTAGAGTTTCAAGTTGGAGATTTTGTAATGTTGAAAGTCTCACCTTGGAAAGGAGTCATTCGATTTGGAAAGCAAGGTAAATGTTACGTGCGAAATATGTGCTTTAATCGCAGTGGGTTGCAAACTGTCCACAGTGGGAAGTTCAAGTGTACACTGTCCACTATGATCGTCACAACAAGTAATAGTTGGTAAAATACCAGAATCGAATCCACAGGGACTGGACAATCAAGACAATACGGTTCTCATGAGCTCCTTTTACAGGTTTCAACTAGAGAAGAAAATAATACTTGGTTTTGGTTTGGTGAAATAGCTACTTTAAACGATTTACTAAGGTTTTAAAAAGGAGAGGAATGTAGGTTAGATTTTCCCTAGATTTTATACCAAATACTCGGTCCTAAAAATGATCCTTGTATTCGAGGTAGGCATTTTCGCTAGAAAAGCCCGGTTACAAAATACTCACACCGTTTAGATAAAAATCTCATACTTGTCGTGTTTATTGTTTTGTCAATGGCAATCTTAAAAATGGACCTTTTCAGGTCTCGATGGAATGTGTAGAGGCAAATACTCTAAGTGTTTTTAATACACAAATTAGCTTGCCTACTACTCCAGTGGGTTAAGACTTGCTCACTGTGCCGACCTTACTTTCGTAAGTGTCATAAGAATTCTTTCGAATCCCCTAGCATCATTCAAGCTCGTGTCACTGCGTTCTACTCATTTCTAAGTTAAGAACTAGACTTTAGATCCTTGCAAGTGATCGGCTTGTTCGCATCTTTGGGTAAATATCGAGAATGAAAGACCAAAACAACAAATATTCTAAGTATAAAGATTACTCAAGCATTTTTAATAAAATCCAGGTACTTCTCCTTCCTACATCCCAAAGGATGCTTAGCCTAACATTTCCGAAGTAAAGAAAACAAAAGATGAAGATTTGCACATAATAAAACTGAAAGTGACTTGAATTAACTGCTCACAGTGGGGAACGAGAAGTCGTCCCTGCACTGTGTATTGCGAACTAAAATTAAACTAAGAAAGTAAATTACTGAAAATTAAAGCTAGATACTGCAGTAAATAAAAGACTAAAGCTAATGTGGTAATTGAGAGAATTTAAGACTAAAAGTATTCAAGGATGATAACCAAGCATGCATTTAATGGCACCCAAGTGCTCCTTTATATACCAGGAGAAGGAGTTGGGTATTACACAAAAGAGGTGGGTCTTCCAATGGGTAAAGACTGCTGTGTTATGGCAGAGTTCAGCTCTAATGGGCAATCCTTTTATCCAATGGTCCCTTTTCCAAGTCAATCTCCAAGTACAAAGAGGTGTAGTTGATGCTATCTTCAATGAGAACTACCTTGTACTTCTCCAGCCATTTCTCTGCCATATGAACCTTCCTCCTCCAGAAAATTAGATCCCAACTAATAGTTTCTTTTTGATCAGTTCGAAGAGTGGGGACCCGGAGTGGGCACAACAGTGGTCACTGCAGGATAAAATGTGAAAAACACCCAAATTCTACCAAATAATTTATTAAAGACCATGGTTCACTCCTTTTGCTCGTTTTCGTGAAATATACCAAGAATGGGGGTTTTAAGAAGTGAAATGGCTAAAATTGACAAAATAAAGTGGAAAATAAATGGAAATAATAACTCTAAAAATAGAGTTATCACAACCTCAAACTTAAACCATTACTTGTCCCCAAGTAATAAAAAGAAAGAAATAAAATAAACAAAATGCACTAGAACTTTTAGGGACTTACATACTTCTTGACTTGAATGGGCATTGATCTCCTTCCTTCGATACTTCCTTCGGTTCAAACTTGAAAATTTCACTTTTGTGTTTGACGAAATCTTTCTCTTGTTTTCCATTAATCAATAGGGCTTTCTTGGGTTTTACGGGTTTAAGGCTTTGAATATTTTCCCAAGGTTTTTTTTGGCAAGTACTTTCAAACATGGACCGAAAATCTCGCTTGGAGATTTTTATTTCAAGAAGTGGGTGTTTTGGATTTTTCATTAGTATGTACGCACACTTTCAGGCTTTATTTTGGGTATGGCTATTTTTGTGAGAGTGGGTATTCTGATGGTCCAGAATAGGCACACCATCTTTTTCTGGGAGTGAGCACTTTGATGGTCCAGAAAAGGCACACCATCAATTTTGCTAGTGACACTCCGATTTTCTTTTCTTTTTGTATTTTTGTGTGTTTTTTTTTTGGAGGTGGGTATGGCTTACCCACCTCAAACTTAGACTTCACAGTGTCCCCACGGTGGGCAAACTGGAAGTTCCCACCTCAAACTTAAAATCTCACAGTGTCCCCACTGTGACATTGAATTAACGAACAAAGGTGGTGGTTTGGGGTACAAAAAGGATCGTGTTTGGATGCGAAAAACGGCCTATATCATTTCATGGTATCAAGTTGAGATTCGTACTTACAAAAGGGACCTTTTTAAGTCAGAAGCCGAAAGTTGTACCTTAAGATGGAAACGAGATCAAACAAGCAATCAAACAACAAATACGTTAGTACCCAAAAGTACCTACCCAGTGGTAGGATTTTCATGCATCAAAACGCAAAAAAAAAGAAATATGTAGCAAACATTGTCAACGCCTAGCCATAGGCAAAAAATAATAAAACAAACAGAAGTTAAAATTGTTTTAGGAGCAAACGAGATAAACCATTGTTTTAACAAACCATTCAGGAGGTTGGGGTGGCAGTTGGTGAACTTGCGGCGTCATCCTCTTCAAACTCGTCCTCACTAGCATTGGTTGGGCAAATATCCTCAGGAAAATCTGGGAGCTGAGCAGCTAGCATCGGGTTGGCCTCCTTCATCATCAGGCCCGTAACCTCATCACGTTCTCTTGTATACATCCAAAATTTCTGCGTGGCCCGGTTCTGATATCGCTGCTCACTTTCCAGCAACTCGATCCTGTATGTGAGCTTCTTCAAAGCTGCCAAAATCTCTCCCATTTGGTTGCTTGACGATCCGGCCTCGGTTGAATGGAGTGGTGTACGCGGCGTTCTCACAACATGCTCCTCAGCAATGGTCACAGTGGGGTGAACAGTCCCCACTGTGGGGATATCTTCTGCTGGTTCAGCTGGAGGAGTGGTGACGTACCTTCCCATCTTGCGGATGGTTTGTACGCTGATGTTGCTCGTGGAGTCAAACCACTGATCCTCCACCGCCGAGGGTACACCTGCGTCTATCATTAGTAACGTAATGAGGCAAGGAAGGGGCAATACTACCTTCTTTCTGTTCCGAGCTTGATCTATGGCCGCATGCATAACAATCCCGACGTTGATCTTTCTTCCAGTGAGGAGGCAGTACAAAAAAGCACATTTATGCATAAACAATGTGGTATCGTGCGATGTTGGGGACACAGAGGCCCGGAGAAATTGGAACCAAACAACGGCCTCAGTAGTGAGGGAGCTAGCGTTTAGGCACCTTCTCTGGCCGTCTTTATTCCACGGCTTCCCCTCGACTGCTATTTCGCGCAAGACAAGATCTTCGTCCGCCGGGGTCATTTTCTTTAAAAACTGGGCAAACTCACACACAGCCGGGCTCCTTCTTCCTAATACCCGGTTAATCGCTCCTGGAGTATAGCTTACTTGTTTACCCCGAACTACCACAGTGGGATCCTTTGCTTGAGAGGCCCCGGCGTAAAATTCACGCACTAACGAGGCATTCGCGCGTCGATTGGCTTCGGCCAAAATCGACCAGTCTTGCGCTACAATCCTATTCTTAACAAATGGGTTGGCCTCAACAAACTTAGGGTCGAAACCCCTCTCTAACTTCAATTTCTGTGTAGCAATGCACTCATAGTGGGCAGCCACCTCCGGAGTGGTGAACTGCCTGGGCACCCCACTAGGGGCATGCGCAGTGCCCACTGTGGATTGATGTGGGTTTTTTGTTTGAACTTGGTTATCCCCAACATCAATCTCAACAGAAGATGAACTTAAAGAGGGCTGAAGATTTGTACCTTTCTTTGACGGTTGTTTTGCCGGCCTTTTTGTCGGTTTTTTCAGAGCTTTGGTCACCGCAGACCGGGTGACCACGCCTTTCCTTATTGTGGCCCGCAGAATTAGGTTCTCCCCACTGTGGGCAGTCATCCTCACTGTCTCTCTTTCAACACTATCCCCAAGCTTGCGGTATTGTTCCTGATAGTCATCATCAACCTTCCTCTGAAACTCCACTTCTTCAGCAAAAATCTCTGCCTCAGCCCTTTTCCTTTCTTCCTCAAAAATCCTTTCCTTCTCAGCCTTCAGCCTTTCTTCTTCCATTCGCTTTTCCTCTTCTTCCTTTCTGATTCTTTCTTCTTCCTCTCGACGCCTCCTCTCGACCTCTTCTTTTCTTTTTCTAATGGCTTCCATTTTCTGTTTGAACTCCTCTGCTAACCGCCTCTCTTCTTCTTCGGCTAGAAGTGTCTCGGTCTCAAAATGGGTGATACTGTTGTCTGAGACTTGCGAGGATGAAGTAGCCTTTGGGCTTTCGTGCTTTGAATAACCCTCGTCGGCCGCACCGGAGATGATCGGGTTTTCGCCGGAGACCGGCGGCGGTTTGTTCAGGTCACCGGTGACGGGTTCCGGTGGTTGTTCCTCGGCGGTCCTGCGGCGGACGGCCGCACGTGTCAGTGCATCGGGGTTGGTGTTCATTCTCTTGGTTCTTGCCATTTTTAGGGTTTTAGGAAGGTTTCAGATTTGATGGGTTTTTTTGGAGAGAAAAAGAGAAGAAAGAGTGTTTTTGAATATTTTGGAAGTGAAAGTGGTTTTTGAGAGGTTAAGGTGGTTTTTGGAATTTGGAAAAAGGTTTAGGATGGAACCGTTGGTTTCTAGGAGAGAGAGAGAGAGAAACTATGATGGTTTTCCTTGGAACAAAGCAAAAGGGACAAATGGCAGCCAAGGGTGACCTTTTGTGTAAGAAAAAGGTGATGTGTGTCAGCCTTGGGCCACCCAAAATTGTCCTTTCATCTGTCAGATGGGGAGTGGGGAGCGCAGGGACATGCATTTTCCCCACTGCGAATCCTTTTCCTTGATTTTCCTTCAAAAAGTGGCACGTTCTTCTACACACATTAAAACAACTACCAAGCAGAATTAAAAAGACCAGAAATACTAAAAACGCAGCAAATAACTGAAATAAAATATTTACAAGCGGTCCCGATGTTTCTTAATCAAAGTGGGGTTGAGAGTGGGCAGGGATGTGGGCACTCTCGTTCAGAAAATGCTTCACCCTTTGCCCATTGACTTTGAACGTTTGACCAGATTGTGGGGACTTCAGTTCCACTGTTCCAAAGGGACTTACCTTGACAATGGTATATGGTCCCGTCCAACGAGATTTTAGCTTACCTGGAAAGAGTTTAAGACGAGAATTGAACAATAATACCTGTTGCCCCTCCATGAACTCCCTATGGTTAATTCGACGATCATGCCACATCTTGGTCTTCTCCTTATACAACTTTGCGTTTTCATAAGAGTGATAACACAACTCTTCTAACTCATGCAACTGTAGAGTTCTTTTGATTCCCGCAACACCTTCACTCATGTTAAGCTCTTTAAGGGCCCAAAATGCCTTGTGCTCCAATTCAATTGGTAGACGGCAAGCTTTGCCAAAAACTAATTTAAATGGAGACATTCCCAAAGGAGTTTTATAGGCCGTTCGGTAGGCCCAAAGAGCATCATCGAGTTTGGTTGACCAATCTTTTCGGTGCGGTTTAACAACTTTTTCTAAAATTCCTTTGATCTCACGGTTTGAAAGCTCGGCCAAACCGTTGGTTTGCGGATGGTATGCGGTGGCCACTCTATGATGTATGTCATATTTAGCAAGAACCGAGGCCATGACTTTGTTTATAAAATGGGTGCCTTCGTCACTAATCAATGCCCGTGGTGTTCCAAATCTAGTGAAAATATTTTTATGCAAAAATTTCACCACGGTGTTGGCATCATTAGAGTGACATGCGACGGCTTCCACCCATTTCGAAACATAGTCTACCGCAACCAAGATATAAAAATTATTATTGGAATTTGGAAAGGGTCCCATGAAATCGATCCCCCAAACATCAAAAAGTTCTACCTCTAGAATGTTATTAAGAGGCATCTCATTTCTTTGCGACATATTCCCGGTGCGTTGGCATTGCTCACAACTTTTTACACACTCGTAAGAGTCTTTAAACACAGTGGGCCAAAAGAACCCACTTTGCAAAATTTTTGCAGCAGTGCGGTTTCCACCAAAGTGGCCACCGTAGTGGGATGCATGACAACCATGGAGTATTTGATGTTGCTCACTCCCGTGGACACATCGCCTCAATATTTGGTCCGTCCCTATCTTATATAAGAAAGGATCGTCCCAAACATATTGACGAGTGTCATGTAAAAACTTCTTAAATGGTTGTCCATTCATCCCGTGGGGCTTAAGTCCACTTGCTAAAAAGTTCGCAATATCAGCATACCAAGGAATATTATTTTCATGATGTTGAGCGGATAACAATTGCTCATCGGGAAAATTTTCTCTTACCGGAGTGGGATCAACAGTGCCCACTATCTTCTCGAGCCTGGACAAATGGTCGGCTACTTGATTGCTTGTTCCTTTCCTGTCGACGATTTCAAGGCCAAATTCTTGTAGCAATAAAACCCATCTAATTAACCGAGGCTTAGAATCAGCCTTAGTAATTAAATATTTTATTGCTGCATGATCAGTGTGCACTATGACCTTCGTCCCTATCAAGTATGACCTGAAACGATCAAAAGCAAACACCACCGCAAGTAATTCTTTTTCAGTTACAGTGTAATTAATCTGAGCTTCAATTAGCGTTTTACTTGCATAATAAATGGGGTGAAAAACTTTGTTCTTTTTCTGTCCGAGAACAGCCCCCACAGCCCAATCGCTGGCATCACACATCACTTCGAATGGGAGTGACCAGTCAGGAGTGGTCACTATGGGTGCTGTGACTAAAGCTTCCTTGATTTTTTCAAAAGCTTCTCGGCATTCTTGGGTAAAAATGAAGTCTTTTTCGTGTTGTAATAGGTTAGATAGGGGTTTTGTAATTTTCGAAAAATCCTTGATGAACCTCCTATAAAAACCTGCGTGTCCCAAAAAACTTCGGATACCTTTCACCGTTGTGGGTTCGGGAAGTTGTGCCACTACCTGAAGCTTGGCTTTATCGACTTCCAACCCTCTTTTTGAGACAAGATGACCTAGGACAATACCTTCTTCTACCATAAAATGGCATTTTTCCCAATTTAAAATAAGGTCGTGGGCCTCACATCTCACTAAGCTTTTTTCTAAATTTCCCAAACAGTTGTCGAATGATGTCCCTATTACAGAAAACTCATCCATAAAAACTTCTATGGTGTCCTCAATCATGTCGGAGAAAATGGCCATCATACAACGTTGGAAAGTGGCTGGGGCATTACATAGACCGAATGGCATCCTCCGGAATGCAAAGGTACCGTAGGGACAAGTAAAGGTGGTCTTTTCTTGGTCCTCGGGGGCTATGTGGATTTGGTTGTATCCGGAGTATCCATCTAGAAAACAATAAAATTCCTTTCCCGCTAACCTATCAAGCATTTGGTCAATGAAAGGTAAGGGGAAATGGTCTTTCTTAGTGGCCAAATTGAGTTGCCTATAGTCCATGCATATTCTCCATCCCGTGACAGTCCTAGTGGGAATGAGCTCGTTTTTTTCGTTCTTTACTACGGTCGTCCCTCCCTTTTTAGGGACACATTGGACGGGGCTCACCCAACTACTACTAGCAATGAGATAGATAATACCGGCATCTATCCACTTCAAGACCTCTTTCTTAACTACCTCCTTCATGATGGGGTTCAACCTTCTTTGAGGTTGGACTTTCCCCGGGTGGTCACTCTCCAAGTTAATCTTATGTTGACATAAAGAGGGGCTAATTCCTCGAATGTCCGCTATGGTCCAACCAATTGCTCCCTTATGCTTCATCAACAAATCGATCAGAAGTTGTTCTTGTTTCTCACTAAGTTTGGAAGAGATAATAACGGGAAGTTTATTATCCTTAGCGAGATAAGCATATTTTAAATGGGAAGGCAATGGTTTAAGCTCTAATTCGGGAGGTTGTTCTATTGAAGGGGGTTGAACATTTCTATCCTTAAAGTCCAGAGGTTCAAAAGCTGCAACCATTTCGTTACACTCATCCTCAAAAGTTTCATCACTCTCTGATTCAGAGTGCTCACTGTCATTCCCCACTGTGGGAACTGTACTCCCCACTGTGGGCAGTGTGTCAAGACGGTGGGTTCCATAAATCGAACTCAAGGCAAAACAATCTTCGGTGTCTATATATTTAAGAGACTTAAAAACATTGAATGTCACCTCTTGGTCATTAACTCTCATCGTGAGTTCCCCTTTGTACACATCAATCAAAGTACGTCCGGTTGCAAGAAACGGACGCCCTAAGATGATTGGGATTTCTTTATCGGCCTCATAATCTAGAACTAGAAAATCGGCGGGGAAGATAAATTTATCCACTTGGACCAAAACGTCTTCTATTTTTCCTTTGGGATAGGCAATGGACCGGTCGGCTAGTTGTAATGTCACGGTTGTGGGTCTAGCCTCTCCAATTCCTAACTTGTTAAAAATGGACAGCGACATTAAATTGACACTAGCTCCTAGATCACAGAGTGCTTGACCTACTTCTTGTCCTCCTATTGTGCATGGAATGGTGAAACTACCCGGGTCTTTCAACTTAGGTGGAATCTTGCTAGTAAGGAGGGCACTACATTCTTCGGTCAAAGCCACAGTTTCAAACTCACCCAACTTTCTTTTTTTGTTCAAAATATCCTTTAAAAATTTAACATAGCTTGGCATTTGCTCGAGAGCCTCTACCAAGGGTATGTTAATGTGAAGTTGTTTAAAAATGTCTAAGAATTTTTTAAATTGAACATCGACATTTTTCGGCTTCATTCTTTCAGGAAAAGGAATACTTCGTGGGTCAATTTGAGCTTGCTGTGATATTGGCTTTGGAATAGTAGGCTTTGGGACAGGTCCAAGAGTGGGAAGGTCAGGGATGTCGGTCCCCACTGTGGGGGATCACAGTGACTTGAGGAGTGCCCACTGTGGTGCTCACAGTAGGTTTTTGAGGCGAATCATCAGATTCAAAAATGATATTTTTCAGATCCTTTCCACTCCTCAGAGTTATGGACTTGACATGTTCTGGTCCTTTTCCTATCACCCTAGCTTGCTCGGTATCACTAGGTAACGTTCCTGGTGGTCTATTCTTAACTTCAACGGCTAGTTGTCCTACTTGGGTCTCTATATTCCTAATGGCTGCTTGAGTTTGATTCATAAAACCCTTGAGAATTGACTCGATCGATTGTTGAACCTCATCTGGTTGGTTGGATCGTGGTTGGTATGGTTGTGAGGACTGCCCTTGGTAAAAGTTCTGTGGGTGCTGCCCACTGTGATGTGAGGATTGCCCACTGTGATGTGATTGAAATCCAGGGGGGTTGTGTGGTCTTTGCTGGATATGACTCGGCCCTTGGGGTTGGAGTCCTTGATTACCAGACCAAGAGAAATTCGGATGATTTCTCCAACCTGGATTATAAGTCTGCGAATAAGGGTTGTTTCTCGGGTTGGTCCCTATAACATTAACAGATTCGGGATTTGCTGGACAATAATCAAAAACATGCTCCTCTCCACAAAGGGAGCAGTTATCAGCGAGATGGGTTGCGGAATTGACTTGGCCTCGATTTTGATTTAAAACGATTTTTGTCAAGGCCACTAATTGTGCATTCATGGTTTTGGGTGCCTCGGAATCGATGGTGTTGGTCTTTGACATGGGTGCTCTCGGATTTGACCATTCGGTATTGTTGTTGGACACTTTTTCTAAGATTTGATATCCTTCGTTGTAAGTCATACTCGTAAATGTTCCACCCGCTGTTGCATCTAAGATGATTTTGGCTGCATTGGAAAGACCATTGTAAAAGGTCTCCAATTAGATGCAATGTGGGATGCCATGATGTGGGCACTTTCGAAGTAAATCTTTAAATCGTTCCCATGCATCCGAAACAGCCTCATCTTCCTCTTGCCTAAACAAAATTATATCATTTCGAAACCTAACATTCCTTGTTGGAGGAAAGTATTTTTGCAAAAATCTATCGGCAAGCTCTTGCCAAGTGGTTATCGAGTGAGGTGCATGTGCGTTCAGCCAAGACTTCGCCTTGTCCCTTAATGAAAAAGGGAAAAGCCTTAGTC
Organism: Saussurea involucrata; assembly: GCA_033807775.1. Classification (NCBI taxonomy): domain Eukaryota; kingdom Viridiplantae; phylum Streptophyta; class Magnoliopsida; order Asterales; family Asteraceae; genus Saussurea; species Saussurea involucrata. Next base: position 60,591,323 of record CM066320.1, on the reverse strand, counting down.
TTAATGCCTCATCACTAACACCTTGCAACTGAAAGGAATCGGTCATTTCTAAAAAAGATTTTAAGTGCGAGTGCGGATCCTCAGATGGCGATCCTCCAAATTGACCCATGGCTTGGATCATTTGAAACATCACCGGTTTGAGTTCAAAATGCGTTGCAACAATATTGGGTCTCAAAATTCCGGAGCTTAAATCACCAACTCCGGAAGTAGCATAGTCCCGTATTTTTCGATCTTTGCTATCGGCAATCGTGATTGTGGTCTCCACTACAGGTGGCGGTATTGCAGCCATGTTCACAGTGGGGATCACAGGGGGTTGTCGATTTTTGTTTCTGCGTCTTCTTCGAAAAGTTTTCTCTATTTCAAGATCGATTGGTAACAAAGGTTCGTGTTGTTGCCTTGGCATGCAACACGAAAAGCTTAGAAAAACGAGTTACTCGGGCTCGAACAAAAACTAATGTCTTGAGATTTAAAATCACGCCAGTCCCCGGCAACGGCGCCAAAAACTTGTTACGTGCGAAATGTGTGCTTTAATCGCAGTGGGTTGCAAACTGTCCACAGTGGGAAGTGCAAGTGTACACTGTCCACTATGATCGTCACATCAAGTAATAGTTGGTAAAATACCAGAATCGAATCCACAGGGACTGGACAATCAAGACAATACGGTTCTCATGAGCTCCTTTTACAGGTTTCAACTAGAGAAGAAAATAATACTTGGTTTTGGTTTGGTGAAATAGCTACTTTAAACGATTTACTAAGGTTTTAAAAAGGAGAGGAATGTAGGTTAGATTTTCCCTAGATTTTATACCAAATACTCGGTCCTAAAAATGATCCTTGTATTCGAGGTAGGCATTTTCGCTAGAAAAGCCCGGTTACAAAATACTCACACCGTTTAGATAAAAATCTCATACTTGTCGTGTTTATTGTTTTGTCAATGGCAATCTTAAAAATGGACCTTTTCAGGTCTCGATGGAATGTGTAGAGGCAAATACTCTAAGTGTTTTTAATACACAAATTAGCTTGCCTACTACTCCAGTGGGTTAAGACTTGCTCACTGTGCCGACCTTACTTTCGTAAGTGTCATAAGAATTCTTTCGAATCCCCTAGCATCATTCAAGCTCGTGTCACTGCGTTCTACTCATTTCTAAGTTAAGAACTAGACTTTAGATCCTTGCAAGTGATCGGCTTGTTCGCATCTTTGGGTAAATATCGAGAATGAAAGACCAAAACAACAAATATTCTAAGTATAAAGATTACTCAAGCATTTTTAATAAAATCCAGGTACTTCTCCTTCCTACATCCCAAAGGATGCTTAGCCTAACATTTCCGAAGTAAAGAAAACAAAAGATGAAGATTTGCACATAATAAAACTGAAAGTGACTTGAATTAACTGCTCACAGTGGGGAACGAGAAGTCGTCCCTGCACTGTGTATTGCGAACTAAAATTAAACTAAGAAAGTAAATTACTGAAAATTAAAGCTAGATACTGCAGTAAATAAAAGACTAAAGCTAATGTGGTAATTGAGAGAATTTAAGACTAAAAGTATTCAATGATGATAACCAAGCATGCATTTAATGGCACCCAAGTGCTCCTTTATATACTAGGAGAAGGAGTTGGGTATTACACAAAAGAGGTGGGTCTTCCAATGGGTAAAGACTGCTGTGTTATGGCAGAGTTCAGCTCTAATGGGCAATCCTTTTATCCAATGGTCCCTTTTCCAAGTCAATCTCCAAGTACAAAGAGGTGTAGTTGATGCTATCTTCAATGAGAACTACCTTGTACTTCTCCAGCCATTTCTCTGCCATATGAACCTTCCTCCTCCAGAAAATTAGATCCCAACTAATAGTTTCTTTTTGATCAGTTCGAAGAGTGGGGACCCGGAGTGGGCACAACAGTGGTCACTGCAGGATAAAACGTGAAAAACACCCAAATTCTACCAAATAATTTATTAAAGACCATGGTTCACTCCTTTTGCTCGTTTTCGTGAAATATACCAAGAATGGGGGTTTTAAGAAGTGAAATGGCTAAAATTGACAAAATAAAGTGGAAAATAAATGGAAATAATAACTCTAAAAATAGAGTTATCAGTAAACTTAGCCCAAGGTATATTGGACCGTTTGCAATAACGGAAAGGATCGGTGAAGTGGCCTACAGATTGGATCTTCCGTCAGAGTTAAGCAGGATTCACAACGCGTTTCATGTATCGAATCTTCGAAAGTGTTTGGTTGCACCAGATCAGGCCGTCTCTCTACCAGATATACAAGTGGATGAAAAGCTGAATTATGTGGAAGAACCGGAAGCCATTTTAGACAGCAAAGTTAAAATCTTACGTAGTGGGAAGGAGATCAGACAAGTGAAAGTTCAGTGGAGACATCATAGGGGCCGGGATGCTACTTGGGAATCGGAGTCAGAGATGAGAACTAAGTACCCGCATCTTTTTGCTTAAACCGAATTCCGGGACGGAATTCTTTTAAGGGGGAGATGATGTAATACCCCGGGTAAGTTCGTTAGTTAAAAGTTAGTTCCGTTAAAATTATTTGACTTTATAATTAATGTTTAGGGTGAATTTGGGTTAAGTTAGGAGTTAAGGGTATTTTGGGTCATTAAGGGATAACTTAGGCTTTAAAGGGTAAAAATGGGTTAGATATTATCCCTTAGTTAATCTGATATTTCAAAACAGCAGATATTATCTAGAAAAGCAATTTAGTGTGTGTGTGTTTTGGAAGAAAAGAAGAAAGGAAGAAAAGCTAGCTTAAGGCATCATTTGGTGTACTTGGAAGAGATTACAGGTATGTTTCCTTTACAATTTATGTTTGTAATTGCTAATAGGAAGTTTCTGTCGGATTAAAATCATCAAAATCGATCTGGTATAAATCACAGTCGGATTCTGGGTAGAAATAGGGCAAACCGTCAGAGGTGTCCGGACACTATGAATGTGTCCTGGTGATTTTGTTGGGAGTGTCCGGGTAACTTTGTTGGTGGTGTCCGGATAGCGTTCTGCAGATGTCCGGACGAGTTATTTATCCGGGTAAGTCTTCTTTTCATTAAGTTTCCAGTTAAAAATGAGTTGCCGGATAGTATCCTGATTTCTTTAGTGTCCGGATGCTAACCGGATTAGTTGTGCTGTCCGGATTAGTGGTGTTGTCCAGAAAAGTTATGCTGTCCGGAAAAGTAGTGTTGTCCGGATAAACTGTGGTTTCCGGATACTTTGGCTGATTGGTCAAATTGATGAGTTTAGATGCTTTTAAGTGTCCAGTAGCCTGAGTCTTGTTAATTCATGGATAGGAACTGAATAAGGACCGAAAGTACTGTGGACTTGACTTAAGTTCGGGTTGGGGAAGACAATTGAGGATAAGAGTTAGATAGAGTTATCTAAAGCTCTTAATCCTAGCAAGCTCTATGCGTTCAAAGTGGTAAAACAATATTTGTACATGATTGTTTCAGATACTGTGAATCGAAGGTGAAAGCAGAATTCTTTGTGGAGGACTGAAAAGAGTGTTGTTAAACAAACAGGTGAGTTTTACTTGAAAATGTTTTTAAACTGGAATACATATATGTGTGGAATGGATATATGATTAAGGTGTGAATATTATGTGTTTATAATATAGTAAGGTATTATACTCATATGTGCATTACACTACGCAGGTGTACATTAGTCGGGTTCCGGTGTGCGGACCGATGGGTAGCCGGGTTCCGGTGTGCGGACCGGTGAGTAACCGGGTTCCGGCGTGCGGACCGGTAACGTTGATTTTTATTAGTTGGCTTGCTACCAACTAGTATGGCCAGTTGTGGAGGAATAAGGTGGGATGAGATGTACGAGTCTTGAATGGTATTGATATATGTATAGTATATGGATGTGTATGAAAAGTTATATATAAATGGTTTTGATACAAAGGTTTACTAAACTGACAGAGATTTCCTCACTAGACCATTAGGTCTAACCCTCATTTCTTGTCACACCCCGCTAAAGCGGAAACACGAGATGTAACAGATAGAGTTTCATAGCATTAGGAAATAAACAACACCAACCATACAATTACACAAAGTATACATTACAAAGTCCCAAAAATTTAAAGTTAAGGGTTTACAATCCCAAAGATTACATGTAACCCAAAATAATGTTTTTATCAAGATATGACAAAAGACGAGTCTCGGTTGATGTCGACATGCATGCTAAATTAAACCTTGTCAGTTACCTTCTTAGCCCCTGAAAAGCGTGTTTAAAACAAAAGGTCAACTACAAAGAGTTGGTGAGTTCACAGGTTTTTCCATACACAACAATTTTTCTTCCAATGGTTACTCTCATGAAACGTTCGTTCATGACAAGCTCCAAAGTTAAAAGGTTTATGAGTACAATTTACAATGAGTGATTTTTGTAAGATATAACAGTGTTGAGCCACTACTAAGCCTCCGACAATCTACGCCCCGCGAACTACCTCAGAGGTGGTATACTAACCCACGTGAGAAGAACATTATTACCAGATAAAGTGCACCCCTACTCGTCAGTTAAGGTGGGTTTGTCAAACCAAATAGCGCTATCCACAAGTATCACCGGCTCGTTACGAGTTAATAAGTAGTGTATTTACTGGGGACTTACCATTTTCATTATCACTCAACATATCTTTATCACTTATGTACAATTGTCCATTCATTAGTACTCATTCTTCAAAGCATAAATATCCACAATTTAATATCATGAATCATTTAGCATTTTAAAAACATAACATGCTTTTCACCCCAAACATTTAAACAAGTAAAAACGGGGCTGTGATTACTCACCTTATCGTGTAGACGCGGAGTTGCGCAAGCTTGATTGCTTAATGCCTTACGGTTCTCCTATAAAGTCAAATAAGCTCTATAAGTCCTTCATAGCTACTCAAGGTTGAACTTAGCTAATTTAGTCCACCTCTTGTGAAATGCCATTGTTTTAGTTTTTAATTTGACATGATGAATTTAATATTTTCCCAATGTTTTAATCATGTATAGGTACCTATAAGGTTAAAATAGTAAAATCCCACACTTTTTCCAAAATACATAATCTGGCAGAAACTTTGTTCCTCAAAAATGGTTATTGAAATACACTTTCTGGAATGAAAAATTTGCCCATCTTTTTATATGTGGTACTACACTGAGCTAAGAAGGTTTTGACCAAATTTCATAAATTTTGAAGGTGTTTAAGGGGTTCAAATAATTTTTACAAAATAATGCAACACAGAACCTAAAACAGTTTACACCCTTCTGCCATAACCGGCTTTTGGAGGGTCAAAACATAGTATTTTTCAGAGATTTTGCATGGTTTGGAAACCTAACACATAAAGGTGTCTTATGGAAAAAGATTCACAAGTTTTTGATGAATATTGAGTGAGTTATGGTCAAAAGAAGTTGCATGTACCAATCTGCCATTTCTGGACAGCTTGACATACTTGGTTTGCACAAAATCTTTAAATGACCAAAACATCGTATATTGTTATGAAATTTTAGCATGTGAAACCTAACTCATAAGAGTAGCTTCCAGAAGAAAAATGAGAAAGTTTTATGCATTTTTCAAAGAGTTATATACAAAATAAACTGACACAAAAATCTGTCAGACTAACTGCTGCACACCAATTTTGTTCTAAGGAGTTTAAGGCTCAAAACTCAATGTTTTTGCATGAGACCAGTGGGGTTCGACTCCCAACTCATTAAACCTTACTCCAGAAGAAAAATGGAGGAATTTGGACATGATTTGACCAAGATAGGGTCGTCCAAAGTGCATGCAATAAATCTGGCAGAATCTGGAACTTACATAAACTCCATAAAAATCACATTTTTAACATTTTAACATCCATAGATATGGATTTCTTTGGTAAGGGTTTAGTTCCCACATCAAATAACATGTTTTTAAAAGAAAATGCTTTGAACTTACAAGAAACATGTGCATGCAAAAACCCCAAAACTCAGATTCTAAAATAAGAACAAAAACCCACATTTTGATGATTTTGCTCATTTCTCTTGAGTTCATGATGGAAGCTCATAGATTATCACCATTTTATGGACATTTATCATGTCATGGGTGTTTAATCTCACTTCTAGAACATCAAGAAGAGTTCATCCATTTGAACAATACGAAAAGTGTAGAAATGCAAGGAAATAGCATAAAAAGATGTTAAAAACTTATGAAGAACACTAGTTAGAGTTCTTACCTTGAGAGATGATTTCTAACACTTTAAGTTTTCTGGAAATTTGGTTTTGGATGCTTGAATAAGGCTGGAATTTTGAAGTATCTTTGGTTGAAGAAAAGTGAAGAAGAAGAGAAGGAGAAGGTAGAGAGAAAGTAGAGGAAGTTGGATGGTCTTTGGATGAGAGTTTGAAAAATGAAGTAGCAAAACAAAAAAAAAGAGAAGGTAATAGAGGGGGGGGGGGGGGGGGGGGAGGGGCCGGCCAAACATGGGCCCCCAAACCCTTTGCATAATATTTTTTTTTTTTAAAATAAGCCCATAACTATTTCTTAAAAAAAATCATTTTTTATCTAGAATTTTCATTGCAACATAAGCTTCTAAAATACATTCTTGTTTTATTATTAAATCTTATAAAAAGAAAGATTTATGTTTAAGGTAAAACCCTATATTTTATATAGGTTATATGTTATTTAAGGTATTTTGGCATTTCACAAGGTGTTCCGGTTAGTCTTGGGTCAAAACCGGGTCTTTTAAGCTACTACCGGGAATTTTAGCGATTTTTCGCTTTAATATTTTCTGGATGAGTCCTATTAGGGTGTATTCTCTCTATTAACATTAGTGAGGGCTTAACAGATGCTAACCTGGAAGTTTCAATTTTTTTTGCCGAATGTTACAGTTTCCCCCCGTTAGAGAAATTTCGTCCCGAAATTTAATGACTGGCATTCCCAGCTAGTTCCTTGACGAACGGCTGAGGATATTTACTTTTCATAAAATCCTCCCGCTCCCAAGTGTATTCTGGTCCATGCCTTGCACTCCATCGAACTTTTACGATCGGGATTTTGCTACGTCTTAACCGCTTAACATCTCGGTCAAGTATCTCCACGGGTTCTTCTATAATGCGTAACTGCTCGCTCACTTGAATATCTTCCAACGGTAGCACCAACGATTCATCCGATAGGCATTTCTTCAAATTCGACACATGGAATGTGTCGTGAATGGCGCTTAACTCTTGTGGTAGCTCGAGTCTGTATGCAACCGGTCCAATCCTTTCTAGAATCACGAATGGACCGATATATCTTGGACTCAACTTGCCCTTCTTCCCAAATCGTACCAAACCTTTCCATGGCGATACTTTGAGAAGTACTTTATCTCCCACCTGAAATTCTAATGGCTTCCTGCGATTATCTGCATAACTCTTCTGACGAGTTCTGGCTACTTTAAGTCTTTCTTGTATGGTTATGATCTTGTCCGTGGTCTCCTGAACGATGTCGGGTCTTATCAGCTGTTTGTCACCGACCTCCAACCAACTGAGTGGGGATCTACACTTGCGTCCATATAAGGCTTCGTACGGCGCGCACTTTAAACTGGTATGGTAGCTATTGTTGTATGAGAATTCGACTAGCGGTAAATGAGTATCCCAACTTCCACCAAAATCCATTACACAGGCTCGTAACATGTCTTCCAGTGTTTGTATAGTCCTTTCCGTCTGACCGTCCGTCTGCGGGTGGTAGGCAGTGCTCAAGTCCAAACGTGTGCCCAGCGCTTTCTGGACTGACCGCCAAAGGCGTGACGTAAAACGGCTATCTCTGTCTGAGATTATAGCAGTGGGTACTCCATGACGCATAACGATTTCGTTGACGTAAATTTGAGCGAGTTTTTCTACCTTGAAATCTTCCCGAATAGGCAGAAAATGTGCAGATTTCGTCAGTCGGTCCACTATAACCCAGATTGAATCATGTCCTTTCCCAGTTCTGGGTAACTTGGTTATGAAATCCATGCTTATCTGTTCCCATTTCCATTCGGGAATCTCCGGTTGCTGAAGAAGACCTGATGGTTTCTGATGTTCAGCCTTAACCAGGGCACAAGTTTGGCACTTGCTTACATACATAGCCACATCTTTCTTCATTCCTGGCCACCAATAATATTCCTTCAGATCCTTATACATTTTATCGGCTCCGGGATGAATTGAATATCTTGATTTATGGGCTTCATCCAGGATTATTGATCGCAGATTGACAACCTCAGGTACCCAAACTCTATTTCGGAAGTAACGCACCCCGTCTGGTTGTGTATCAAATTCCTTTTCCAGATGATGTAGAGCTTCGCCCTTCAAATTCTCCCCTTTTAATGCTTCTTCTTGTGCTTCGAGGATTTGATCCTTAAGGCTCGTCCGGACCATCGTTCCCATGGCTCTTGCCCTTGATGGTTTCACCCTTTCCTTTCGGCTTAACGCGTCAGCCACAACATTAGCTTTGCCCGGATGGTACTTTATCTCGCAATCGTAGTCGCTAAGCAGTTCAACCCATCTCCGTTGTCGCATATTCAGCATTTTCTGATCAAAAATGTGTTGTAAGCTCTTGTGATCGGTAAAGACGGTACATTTAGTGCCGTAGAGATAGTGTCTCCAAATCTTGAGTGCGAACACTACGGCTCCTAGCTCCAAATCAAATAGTACTGTTGCATAATGATTATTCAAGAGAAACGTACCTGTGACTACATCTGGGTTTCGTCTTGCCTCATCTGCTCCAATTTCAAACACTCGGCCTCGTGCCTGACCTCCTTGATTCCCTTGATTAAATGGTCGCGCTTGATTTGTATTAGGCCTTCGGTTCAGTCTCGGACATGCGTTCCGATAGTGATCAGGGCTCCCACACTCGTGACATGTTCGCCTTCCTCCGCTCTTGCAATCTTTAGCGACATGGCCTCCTTTGCTACACTTGGAGCAAATGATGCATCTTCCGAGGTGTCGATTATTGCACTTGGTGCATCTTGGGCATAGCCCTCTTTCCTTCTCTTCGACCTGTGCTTGAACCCCAAAATTTCCTGTCACCCTATGACCCTTGTCTGTTCTTCCCCCGAACTGCCTTCTTGCAGGCTCTTCTATCTTTCTTTTCCCAGCGGCCTTGTCATTCCCTGATGTTCTTGAACGATTCGCGTTGTTGGTGAGTCTTGTTGCTAAATTTACTGCTTCTTGGAGAGTCTTTGGGTCAGCTGAAGTGACATTTCCTCTGATTCCTTCAGATAAACCCCACACATACCTATCCACTCTGTTTTCCTCGGGCGTCACCAAATGTGGCACCAGCTTTGCCAACTCATGGAAACGGGCAGTGTAAGAGTCTATATCGTTTCCCTTCATTTCATGATTCCACAGTTCTGCCTCCAGCTTCTGGATTTCACTTCTTGGGCAATACTCTCACTTGAGTAGCTTCTTGAACTCTTCCCACGTAAGGTTGTAAGCCGCTTCCCGTCCACGGGTTTGTACTTGTGTGTTCCACCATGTTAGTGCTCGGCCTTGCAACAAACAAGCAGCAAATTCTACTTTGTTTCCTTCTGTGCACTTGCTGATATGAAGAACGGATTCCATACCCTCAATCCATGTCAGTAATCCCACAGCTCCTTCAGTTCCATGGAATTCTTTAGGATTGCAGCCCCTAAAGGTCTTATATGTGCATTCCCGATTTCCAGTCGCTCCCGCATTGCTTGAATTAGCATTCAGCCCAGCTGCTACTTGGCTGACAATGTTCGGAAGTGCAGCCATAATTTGCTCCGCCACGAGCCGTGCGACTTCAGGATTCTCTCTTCTTGGAGGCATAGTCCTACAGCTATGGTTTTAATTAAAGGTTTAGTCGCATGGTTACTAATACTATTATTTGGTTACACTTCCTACTTGTTATGTTAATCTAAGTTATGGTACTACTTCATGCATACTATCTTTGTTATCTACACGTATTGTCATAACAACATACCATAATTTCACAATCATGCATCTAAAAGTACTTGAGATACGTAAACATTAACCAAGCATTTCATTCATAAACCATAAATATTCAAATTCCAACAGAAACAATTAACAAAAATTTTCAATGTTTGGAATTTAATGGCTACATGCCCCAAAAATATAAGTTCAAGTTTTAAATAAATCCCCAAAAGCTTCTAATAGTGGTCCTCTAATGCATCAGTGCCCACAACAGCAGTCCCAACACCAAAACCAAGGCTCCTATCACCCAAGCCAGGTACCTACGTAGGGCTCTCACCTCCCTCCTTGTGATGTCAATGATCTCCATAGTTCGGTCTGAGGCTTCACTATGTGATTTCAGTACTTCCATCACTCCATTCAGTGTTTGGTGCTACTGGTCCAACCTCTCACCATGGAGTTGTATGTCGTGAGACATCATTAGAACCCAATGGCTTTCCTGGGCAGTCATGCCAGGAGGGTGAGCCACAGGTACTCCTGTTACCACCTGGGGGTTTCCTCGCTGCACCCCCGATCGGGAGGACTCTCCTTCGCCTCTTGGTGGTTGGGTAAGACTCACACGTCTAGGTAATGGGACACTCTTCCTTGCCGTGGCCCTAACTCTTGGTCCTCGCAGGATACGTGGAGGGGACAAAGTGAGTGGTGCACTGGATTCTTCCTGGTCGTCTTCATACGGGTCTCTCTCAACTACAACCGGTGCATTGCCCCTTGGTCGGCCAGTAACATAGCCGGAGGGGTCTGCCGAGTACGATTGCTCGGAATGGGTATGCTCCGAAGGAGTGTGCTCGGACGGGTCATATTCAGACGACATAGTGAGCTGCGATAATAGTAGACTTTGTTATTAAGTGTGTTATTGTAAGTGCCTAAAATATGCAATGTTTATGCAGACACACACAAAATCATGTTTTCCCATTTCAAGTAGAAAATTTATTTTAAGCATACTTCCATTATGACCAACCCGAGTCTCTCATTATAGTTACCCGAATTAAACATAGGTGATCAGGCTTTGTTTAATTGAGGTATAATAATGTGACATTCGACTTGGTTATATTAGCAATATACTTCAGATTTTTTTTTTTTTTGACACTCCTTTCGAAAGCCTTTTTGAAAATAGTTTGTGTTATGGTTGGGTTATAGATGTGGTTTCCATAAGAAAACCGGCATTCTCTATAACCTATGGCTCTGATACCAATTTCTGTCACACCCCGCTAAAGCGGAAACACGAGATGTAACAGATAGAGTTTCATAGCATTAGGAAATAAACAACACCAACCATACAATTACACAAAGTATACATTACAAAGTCCCAAAAATTTAAAGTTAAGGGTTTACAATCCCAAAGATTACATGTAACCCAAAATAATGTTTTTATCAAGATATGACAAAAGACGAGTCTCGGTTGATGTCGACATGCATGCTAAATTAAACATTGTCAGTTACCTTCTTAGCCCCTGAAAAGCGTGTTTAAAACAAAAGGTCAACTACAAAGAGTTGGTGAGTTCACAGGTTTTTCCATACACAACAATTTTTCTTCCAATGGTTACTCTCATGAAACGTTCGTTCATGACAAGCTCCAAAGTTAAAAGGTTTATGAGTACAATTTACAATGAGTGATTTTTGTAAGATATAACAGTGTTGAGCCACTACTAAGCCTCCGACAATCTACGCCCCGCGAACTACCTCAGAGGTGGTATACTAACCCACGTGAGAAGAACATTATTACCAGATAAAGTGCACCCCTACTCGTCAGTTAAGGTGGGTTTGTCAAACCAAATAGCGCTATCCACAAGTATCACCGGCTCGTTACGAGTTAATAAGTAGTGTATTTACTGGGGACTTACCATTTTCATTATCACTCAACATATCTTTATCACTTATGTACAATTGTCCATTCATTAGTACTCATTCTTCAAAGCATAAATATCCACAATTTAATATCATGAATCATTTAGCATTTTAAAAACATAACATGCTTTTCACCCCAAACATTTAAACAAGTAAAAACGGGGCTGTGATTACTCACCTTATCGTGTAGACGCGGAGTTGCGCAAGCTTGATTGCTTAATGCCTTACGGTTCTCCTATAAAGTCAAATAAGCTCTATAAGTCCTTCATAGCTACTCAAGGTTGAACTTAGCTAATTTAGTCCACCTCTTGTGAAATGCCATTGTTTTAGTTTTTAATTTGACATGATGAATTTAATATTTTCCCAATGTTTTAATCATGTATAGGTACCTATAAGGTTAAAATAGTAAAATCCCACACTTTTTCCAAAATACATAATCTGGCAGAAACTTTGTTCCTCAAAAATGGTTATTGAAATACACTTTCTGGAATGACAAATTTGCCCATCGTTTTATATGTGGTACTACACTGAGCTAAGAAGGTTTTGACCAAATTTCATAAATTTTGAAGGTGTTTAAGGGGTTCAAATAATTTTTACAAAATAATGCAACACAGAACCTAAAACAGTTTACACCCTTCTGCCATAACCGGCTTTTGGAGGGTCAAAACATAGTATTTTTCAGAGATTTTGCATGGTTTGGAAACCTAACACATAAAGGTGTCTTATGGAAAAAGATTCACAAGTTTTTGATGAATATTGAGTGAGTTATGGTCAAAAGAAGTTGCATGTACCAATCTGCCATTTCTGGACAGCTTGACATACTTGGTTTGCACAAAATCTTTAAATGACCAAAACATCGTATATTGTTATGAAATTTTAGCATGTGAAACCTAACGCATAAGAGTAGCTTCCAGAAGAAAAATGAGAAAGTTTTATGCATTTTTCAAAGAGTTATATACAAAATAAACTGACACAAAAATCTGTCAGACTAACTGCTGCACACCAATTTTGTTCTAAGGAGTTTAAGGCTCAAAACTCAATGTTTTTGCATGAGACCAGTGGGGTTCGACTCCCAACTCATTAAACCTTACTCCAGAAGAAAAATGGAGGAATTTGGACATGATTTGACCAAGATAGGGTCGTCCAAAGTGCATGCAATAAATCTGGCAGAATCTGGAACTTACATAAACTCCATAAAAATCACATTTTTAACATTTTAACATCCATAGATATGGATTTCTTTGGTAAGGGTTTAGTTCCCACATCAAATAACATGTTTTTAAAAGAAAATGCTTTGAACTTACAAGAAACATGTGCATGCAAAAACCCCAAAACTCAGATTCTAAAATAAGAACAAAAACCCACATTTTGATGATTTTGCTCATTTCTCTTGAGTTCATGATGGAAGCTCATAGATTATCACCATTTTATGGACATTTATCATGTCATGGGTGTTTAATCTCACTTCTAGAACATCAAGAAGAGTTCATCCATTTGAACAATACGAAAAGTGTAGAAATGCAAGGAAATAGCATAAAAAGATGTTAAAAACTTATGAAGAACACTAGTTAGAGTTCTTACCTTGAGAGATGATTTCTAACACTTTAAGTTTTCTGGAAATTTGGTTTTGGATGCTTGAATAAGGCTGGAATTTTGAAGTATCTTTGGTTGAAGAAAAGTGAAGAAGAAGAGAAGGAGAAGGTAGAGAGAAAGTAGAGGAAGTTGGATGGTCTTTGGATGAGAGTTTGAAAAATGAAGTAGCAAAACAAAAAAAAAGAGAAGGTAATAGAGGGGGGGGGGGGGGGGGGGGGAGGGGCCGGCCAAACATGGGCCCCCAAACCCTTTGCATAATATTTTTTTTTTAAAAATAAGCCCATAACTATTTCTTAAAAAAAATCATTTTTTATCTAGAATTTTCATTGCAACATAAGCTTCTAAAATACATTCTTGTTTTATTATTAAATCTTATAAAAAGAAAGATTTATGTTTAAGGTAAAACCCTATATTTTATATAGGTTATATGTTATTTAAGGTATTTTGGCATTTCACAAGGTGTTCCGGTTAGTCTTGGGTCAAAACCGGGTCTTTTAAGCTACTACCGGGAATTTTAGCGATTTTTCGCTTTAATATTTTCTGGATGAGTCCTATTAGGGTGTATTCTCTCTATTAACATTAGTGAGGGCTTAACAGATGCTAACCTGGAAGTTTCAATTTTTTTTTGCCGAATGTTACATTTCTGTTTTAAAATATGTATTCCAGGTGGCGGATCGGGTAAGAGCAAGTAATTAGGACTCTTGAGGGATAGCTTTTGTGAAGATGTTGGTTATGAAGTTATGGATGCATTTTGTACTTATGACTTTGTTATTAGTCAACATGTAATTTAATTCACAAAAAGTTTGTACGGATTTACTTATTATGTTTACCATGACTATGGGACCGAATGTGAAATACGATGTATCTTTTGATCATTTTATGATATAAAATGTATGTTATTTGTCTATATGAATCGCGGGTTGTTACACTATTCTCCAGATTTTTACTTTCAAGCTAAGAGTTGTTTTTCTTTTGTCTTCTTCTTTGCTAGCCAGTGGGGTCCGGAGTGGGCACTCCGCAAGTCACTGTAGATATTTCGTGAAAAAGCAAAAAATACTACCAAATGGTTTATAAAAACTATGGTTCACTCTTATTGCTCATTTTTTGGAATATTACCAAGAATTGAGGTTTTGAGAAGTGAAATGGCTAAATTTCGACAAAATAAAATAAAAATAAAAGGAAATAATAACTCTAAAAATAGAGTTATCACAACCTCAATCTTAAACCATTACTTGTCCCCAAGTAATAAAAAGAAAGAAAAAAAATAAGAATGTGCACTTTTGGATTTTCAGGGACTTACCGACTTCTCACTCTGAATGGATGTTGATCTCCCTCCATGGATGCTTCTTTCGATCCCAAAATAAAAGCTTCACTTTATGTACTCGACGACATCTTTCCCTTGTTCACGTTTGATCAATAGGACTTTCTTGGGTTCGAAGGTTTTGTGGCTTTGAATATTTTTCCCAAGGGCTTTGTAGCAAATACTTCCAAACATGGACCGAAACTATCGCTTTGCGATTTTTATTTCAAGAAGTGGGTGTTTTGTATTTTGCAAGGGTAAGTGCGTACACTTCAGGATTTTATTTGGGTATGGCTATTTGTTTTTGTGAGAGTGGGTATTCTGATGGTCCAAAATAGGCACACCATCTTTTTCTGGGAGTGAGCACTTTGATGGTTCAGAAAAAGGCACACCATCAATCTTTTGAAAGGGGGGTATATCTTACCCACCTCAAACTTAGGACCTCACGGTGTCCCCACTGTGGAAAGACTGGAAGTCCCCACCTCAAACTTAAGATTGCACAGTGTCCTCACTGTGACTTGGAAAGTGGGATTCAGGAAGTATTTGGGGTACAAAAAGGTCGAGTTTGGATGCAAAAATGGCCTATATCATTTCAACGTGACAAGTTGAGAGTCATACTTACAAAAGTGACTTTGGAAGTTGGAAGCCGAAAGTTGCACCTTGAAATGGAAAATGATTAACAAGCATTCAAATGAGAATTAAGTTAGTACCCAAAAGACCTACTTAGCAGTAGGTAATGCATGCATCATTCAACCAAAATAAAATAGTAGCAAAGTGTCAAGTGCCTAGCCATAGGCAAAATACCAAACATACATTAAAAATTAAAATTGTTTTTGAGAGCATCAAAAGTGGGAACCAAAGTCCCAACAAACCATTTAGTGGGTAGGAGTTGCCGGTGGTGAACTTTCTGCAGAGTCTCCAGTGAGACCATCTTCACTATCATTGGAGGAACAGATTCCTTCTGGGAATTCATGGAGTTGTGCAGCAAGTAGGGGATCAGCACCCTGATATATCTGATTGAGGACTGCATCCCTATCTCGTGTGTACATCCAGAACGATTCTGTGGCCCGGTTCATGTTCTTCTGTTGTGCTTCCATAAGGTCGACGCGATAGGTGAGAGCTGTCAAGGCGGTCAGAATTCCGGTCAAGGGATTGCTTAAGCTTCCTGGAGTGGGATGGCGTTGTGGGTTGCTGGAGGATCTCACTGTGGCTTCTTTATCAGCAGGTTCTTCAGGGGGAGCGGTGATTGCTCTCCCTATTTTCTTGATTGTTACTATGCTACTGTTGTTCAGAGAAGTGACCCACTGGTCATCTGGAGCAGATGGCACACCAGCATCGATTAGTAAAGATGTGACGAGACAAGGGAGAGGGAGGATTACCTTCTTTCGAGTTCTCGCTTGGTAGATGGCAGATTGAATTAGGATTCCCAAGTTGATTGTTTTCCCTGCAAGAATGCAGTACAACAGAGCGCACTTGTGCATCAAGAGGGTTGTATCATGCGAGGGAACGGTTTATTTTGAGAGAGAGAGAGAGAGAGAGAGAGAGAGGTTATGATGAGTTTTTCTTGAAAATAGGAGAATTAGGTGTAAGCTGGCAGAAAAGTAGACATGTTGTAAGAAAATGTGATTTGCTTTCAGTTCTTGGGCCCACAAACCGTCCCATCCAATCGTCAGGCACGCAGTGGGAAGCGCAGGGACATGCTCGATGTCACTGCGAAGCAGTTGTTTGACGTTTTCTTCAAAAATTGGCAATCCAGCCTACACACATTAAAAATAAACTACCACACAGAATTAAAAAGACAAAAAATAATAAAAAATCAACAAATAATTGAAATAAAATAATTACAAATGGTTTTGACTTTTCTTAACCAGAGTGGGGTAGAGAGTGGGATGGAGTGTGGGCACTATCGCTCAGAAAGTGTTTCACCCTCTGCCCATTGACTTTGAAAGTCTGACCAGACTGTGGGGACATTAATTCCACTGTTCCGAAGGGACTAACCTTGACCACTGTGTATGGTCCCGTCCATCGTGATTTTAGCTTACCAAGAAATAGTTTGCGACGGGAATTGAACAATAGCACATGTTGGCCTTCAATGAACTCCATATGGTTGATTCTTCGATCATGCCACATCTTGGTCTTTTCTTTGTACAACTTTGCATTTTCATAGGAGTGGTATCGCAACTCCTCCAACTCATGTAATTGCAAAAACCTCTTGGTTCCCGCAGCATCCTAACTCATGTTAAGCTCTTTAAGGGCCCAAAATGCCTTGTGTTCTAACTCAATTGGTAGATGGCAAACTTTGCCAAAAACCAATTTAAATGGAGACATTCCCAAAGGAGTTTTGTAGGCCGTACGATAGGCCCAAAGAGCATCATCAAGTTTGGTTGACCAATCTTTGCGGTGTGGTTTAACAACTTTTTCTAAAATACCTTTGATTTCTCGGTTTGAAAGTTCGGCTAAACCGTTGGTCTGTGGGTGGTATGCGGTGGCCACTCTATGATGTATGTCGTATTTAGCAAGGACCGAGCTCATGACTTTGTTCATAAAATGGGTGCCTTCATCACTAATCAATGCTCGTGGTGTTCCAAATCGAGTGAAAATATTTTTGTGCAAAAATTTCACCACGGTATTTGCATCGTTGGAGTGACAAGCAAGAGCTTCCACCCAATTGGAAACATAGTCCACCGCAACCAAGATATAAAAATTATTGTTTGAGTTTGGGAAAGGACCCATGAAATCGATCCCCCAAACATCAAAAAGTTCTACCTCTAGAATGTTATTAAGAGGCATTTCGTTCCTTTGTGAAATGTTCCCAGTGCGTTGACATTGCTCACAGTTTTTCACAAATTCAAAAGAGTCCTTAAAGACAGTGGGCCAAAAGAACCCACTTTGCAAGATTTTTGCAGCAGTGCGGTTTTCACCGAAGTGGGATGTGTGACAACCTTGGAGTATTTGATGTTGCTCACTTCCGTGGACACAACGCCTCAATATTTGGTCCGTCCCTATCTTATATAAGAAAGGGTCGTCCCAAACATATTGACGAGTGTCATGTAAAAACGTTTTAAATGGTTGTCCACTCATCCCGTGGGGTTTTAGTCCACTTGCTAAAAAGTTTGCAATGTCAGCATACCAAGGAATATTATTATCGTGATATTGAGCTGCTAACAAATTTTCATCGGGAAAACTTTCTTGGACCGGAGTGGGATCCACAGTGGTCATTACCTTCTCGAGCCTGGACAAATGGTCGGCGACATGATTGCTTGTTTCTTTTCTATCAACGATCTCAAGGTCGAATTCTTGCAACAATAAAACCCACCGAATCAAACGTGGCTTGGAATCAGCCTTGTTGATCAAGTATTTTATTGCTACATGATCAGTGTGCACGATGACCTTCGTCCCTATCAAGTACGACCTGAAACGATCAAAAGCAAACACCACCGCAAGTAATTCTTTTTCACTGACAGTATAATTAATCTGAGCTTCAATCAGTGTTTTACTTGCATAATAAATGGGGTGAAAGATTTTGTTTTTCCGCTGTCCTAGTACAGCCCCCACAGCCCACTCGCTGGCGTCACACATGACTTCAAATGGGAGTGACGAGTCAGGAGTGGTCACTATGGGTGCAGTGACTAAGGCTTTCTTGATTGTTTCAAAATCATCACGACATTCTTGGGTAAAATTAAATTCTTTTTCATGTTGCAAAAGGTTACATAGGGGTTTAGTTATTTTGGAAAAATCTTTGATGAACCTCCTATAGAAACCTGCGTGACCCAAAAAACTTTGAATGCCTTTCACAGTTATGGGTTCGGGAAGTTGTGCCACTACTTCAAGCTTGGCTTTGTCAACCTCTAATCCTCTTTTTGAGACAAGATGACCTAGGACAATACCCTCATCGACCATAAAATGACATTTTTCCCAATATAAAATAAGGTCGTGGGTCTCACATCTCACTATGCTTTTCTCCAAATTTCCCAGGAAGTTGTCAAATGATGTCCCTATCACAGAAAAGTCATCCATAAAAACTTCTATGGTGTCCTCAATCATGTCGGTGAAAATGGCCATCATACAACGTCGGAAAGTGGCTGGGGCATTACACAATCCAAATGGCATCCTCCGGAATGCAAAAGTACCGTAGGGACAAGTAAAGGTGGTATTTTCTTGGTCCTCGGGGGCGATATGGATTTGGTTGTATATGGGGTATCCATCTAGAAAACAATAGAATTCTTTTCCCGCTAACCTATCAAGCATTTGGTCGATGAAAGGTAGGGGAAAATGGTCTTTCTTAGTGGCTAGGTTGAATTGTCTATAATCCATGCATATTCTCCACCCAGTAACAGTCCTAGTGGGGATGAGCTCGTTCTTGTCGTTCTTCACTACGGTCGTCCCTCCCTTTTTAAGGACACATTGGATGGGGCTCACCCAACTACTACTAGCTATTGGGTAGATAATACCGGCGTCTAACCACTTCAAAACTTCCTTCTTAACTACCTCCTTCATTATGGGATTCAACCTTCTTTGGGGTTGGACTTTTCCAGGGTGGTCACTCTCCAAGTTAATCTTATGTTGACATAGGGAAGGGCTAATACCTCTAATGTCCGCTATGGTCCAACCAATTGCCTTCTTATGCTTTATCAACAAATCAATCAGAAGTTGTTCTTGTTTCTCACTAAGTTTGGAAGAGATAATAACGGGAAGTTTATTATCCTTAGCGAGATAAGCAAATATCAAGTGGGAAGGCAATGGTTTTAGCTCTAACTCGGGAGGTTGTTCTATTGAAGGGGGTTGAATGTTTCTGTCCTTGAAGTCCAGAGGTTCAAAGGCTGCCACTATTGCGTTACACTCATCCTCAAAAGTGTCATCACTCTCAGAGTCGGAGTGCTCACTCTCACTGCCCACTGTGCTTACTGTTTCAAAACTTAAGGTACCACCAATTGAACTTAAAGCAAAACAGTCTTCGGTTTCTATGAACTTAAGGGACTTGAAGACATTGAATGTTACCTCTTGGTCATGGACTCTCATAGTGAGTTCCCCTTTGTGCACATCGATCAAAGTACGCCCGGTTGCAAGAAACGGACGTCCTAAGATGATTGGGATATCTTTATCGGCCTCATAATCTAGAATCAGAAAATCGACAGGGAAGATAAATTTATCCACTTGGACCAAAACGTCTTCTATTTTTCCTTTGGGGTAGGCAACGGATCGGTCGGTTAGTTGTAATGTCACGGTTGTGGGTCTAGCCTCTCCAATGCCTAACTTGTTAAAAATGGACAATGACATCAAGTTTATACTAGCTTCCAAATCACAAAGTGCTTGACCTACTTCTTGTCCTCCTATTGTGCATGGAATGGTGAAACTACCCGAGTTTTTCAACTTAGGTGGAATCTTGCTAGTAAGGAGGGCACTACATTCCTTGGTCAAAGCCACAGTCTCAAACTCACCCAACTTTCTCTTTTTGTTCAAAATATCTTTCAAAAATTTAACATAGCTTGGCATTTGCTCGAGAGCCTCTACCAAGGGTATGTTAATGCGAGTTGTTTAAAAATGTCTAAGAATTTTTTAAATTGAACATCGACTGTTTTACTCTTCATTCTTTCAGGAAAAGGTACACTTCGTGGGTCAATTGGAGTTTGCTGTGGTGTTGGCTTCGGAATAGTAGGTTTTGGTATGGGTCCAAAAGTGGGAAGTTCAGGGACGTCGGACCTCACTGTGGGTTTGACAGTGACTTTAGGAGTGGCCACTGTGGTTTTAGGGACAGTGGGTATTTGAGGCGAATCATCAGAATAAAAAATGATATCCTTCAGATCCTTTCCACTCCTCAACGTTATGGACTTGACTTGTTCTTTTCCTATTACCTTAGCATGTTCGGTGTCACTAGGTAACGTCCCTGGCGGTCTATTCTTAACTTCGACGGCTAGTTGTCCTACTTGAGTCTCTATGTTCCTAATGGCTGCTTGAGTTTGATTAAGGAAACCTTTGAGAATTGATTCGATTGATGGTTGAGTCTCAGCGGGGTGAGTTGGTCGTGGTTGGAACTGTTATGAGGACTGCCCTTGGTGAAAGTTCTGTGGGGGATGCCCACTGTGATGTTGGTGAAATCCAGGGGGATTTTGTGGTCTTTGCTGGACATGACTCGCCCCTTGGGGTTGGAGTCCTGGATTACTAGCCCAAGAAAAATTCGGGTGATTTCTCCAACCTGGATTATAAGTCTGCGAATATGGATTGTTCCTCGGGTTGGTTCCTATAACATTAACGGCCTCAGGATTTGCTGGACAATAGTAAAAAACATGTTCCTCTCCACATAGGGAACAATTCTCAGTGAGATGTGTTGCGGAATTGACTTGGCCTCTATTTTGATTCAAAACTAATTTAGTCAAGGCCACTAACTGTGCATTCATGGTTTTGAGTGCCTCGGAATCAATGGTGTTGGTCTTTGGTATGGGTGCTCTAGGATTTGACCACTCAGTATTGTTGTTGGACACTTTTTCTAAGATTTGATATCCTTCATTGTAGGTCTTACTCGTGAATGTTCCACCTGCTGTTGTATCTAAGATGATTTTGGCTGCATTGGAAAGACCATTGTAAAAGGTCTCCAATCGGATTCAATGTGGGATGCCGTGATGTGGGCACTTTCTAAGTAAATTTTAAATCGTTCCCATGCATCCGAAACAACCTCATCTTCTTCTTGCCTGAACAAAATAATATCATTTCGAAACCTTACATTCCTGGTGGGAGGAAAGTATTTTTGTAAAAAATTGTCAGCAAGTTCTTGCCAAGTGGTTATCGAGTGAGGTGCATGTGAGTTCAGCCAAGCCTTTGCCTTATCCCTTAGTGTAAAAGGGAAAAGCCTTAGCCTTAACGCTTCATCACTCACACCTTGCAATTGAAAGGAATCAGTCATTTCCAAAAAAGATTTTAAGTGCGAGTGTGGATCCTCAGACGGTGATCCTCCAAACTGACCCATGGCTTGGATCATTTGAAACATCACGGGTTTGAGTTCAAAATGTGTTGCAACGATGTTGGGCCTTAAAATTCCGGAGCTTAAATCACCAACTCCGGAAGTAGCATAGTTCCGTATTTTTCGATCTTTGCTATCGACAATCGTCACTGTGGTCTCCACTACTAGTGGGTTAATGGGTATTTCTGCCATGTTTACAGTGGGGTTCACAGGGGGTTGTCGATTTGTGTTTCTGTTTCTACGTCTTCTTTGAAAAGTTTTCTCTATTTCAAGATCGATTGGCACCAAAGGTCCGTGTTGTTGCCTTGGCATGCAACACGAATGGCTTAGAAAAACGAGTTACTCGGGCTCGAACAAAAACTAATGTCTTGAGATTTAAAATCACGCCAGTCCCCGGCAACGGTGCCAAAAACTTGGTACGTGCGAAATATGTGAATTAATCGCAGTGGGTTGCAAACTGTCCACAGTGGGAAGTGCAAGTGTACACTGGCCACTATGATCGTCACAGCAAGTAATAGTTGGTAAAATACCAGAATCGTATCCACAGAGACTGGGCAATCAAGACAATATGGTTCTCATGAGCTCCTTTTACAGGTTTCAATTACAGAAGAAGCAATATTTTGGTTTGTTTGGTGAAATACTACTTTAACGATTTTACTTAAGAATTAAAAGAAGGAATGTAGGTTAGATTTTCCCTAGATTTTATATTAAATACCTGATCCTAAAAGTGATCCTTGTACTTGAGGTGGGCATTTTCGCTAGAAAATCCCGGTTACAAAATAGTCACACCTTTAAGTAAAAATCTCATACTCTTAGTAATTACTGTTTTGTCAATGGTAATCTCAAAATGTACCTTTTTCAGGCCTCGATGGAATGTGTAGAGACAAATACTTTAAGTGTTTTAAATACACAAACTAGCTTGCCTACTACTCAAGTGGGTTGAGATTAGCTCACTGTGCCGACCTCACTTTCGCAAGTGTCATAAGAATTCTTTCGAATCCCCTAGCATCATCCAAGCTCGTGTCACTGCGTTCTACTTATTTCTGAGTTAAGAACTTGTTAGGTCTAAATATGCCTTCAAGATTTAATATTATTGTGAAAGTCAAAGTCTTTGTATTAAGTCTTGTGAGAAAGTCAAAGTTGCTTATTAGCCTTTGTTAGTCTTAGGGTATATAAGGCTTTGTTTAGACTTTCTTTAAAAGGCTTTTGGACATAACTCTCATATTGTAATACAGAGCCGACATGAATACGATCTAAGCTTTCTCTCTCTACTCTCCTTCTAGATCTTGTATGGATTTCATGGTTGTTTGATCGTTTTGGGACTAACAATTGGTATCCGAGCAAGTTAATGAAGATCTGCTGAAGAAATTACACGAATCGAGATCAAAATTGTTAGGTTTTTGAGAGAAATCGATTGATTTTCTTGATTTTTTCAAGAAAATCTATTTTTCTCAAATTCTTACATTTTTTGAGTTTGATTCGTCTGGATATTGAGTTTTTGGTGTTAGAAATCACATTTGGAGCAATTCTTATTCAAGAATCGAGGGCTAATTTCAAGTTTTTAAAGGTCAATTTGAAGAAATTGGAAGTTTCTGTTCGGTTCGATCATTTCAGTCTGTTCGATCATTCAGACATCGATTAAGTGGTTTTCAGCGAAATTGGTTTCCGTAATCGTGTTAGGAACTGGATATCGAGCAATTCTGCAAGATTTGGAATTGTAATTCTGTGAATTAAGAGATTTTGATCGAGTTTTGTTACTTTGCGCCAGATTCAAAGTTTGCGCCAGTTCATCTTCAAAGTTTCAGATTCTGCTACAGTACACTTTGCGCCACCAACGGGTAGCGCAAACCTCACTTTGCGCCACCAACGCGTAGCGCAAACCATACTTTGCGCCACCAACGCTTTGCGCAAACTCTACTTTGCGCCAACCTTACTTTGCGCCACGGTCGTCTAGCGCAAACCACACTTTGCGCCACGGTCGTTTAGCGCAAACCTCTTTCTGTTCTCTTGCGAGGAGTATTAAAAAAAGAGTATTTTGAGAAAAATTTTTATACTGAAATTTTTTCTATAGTGTATTTCATACACTTTAAGAGTTTTTCAAGAAAAAGTTTTATATATATATTTTTTTCTGATTGGTCAATTTCAGCATATTCAGTAGATTTTTCATTATAAAGATCCGTTATCTTTAAGCAATCATGAACCAACCACCTGTGCTAATCAAAGATTCTGATTTTGAACGATGGAGAATTACGTTCATCGACTTTATTGCAGGTAGAGAAAATGGAGAGAATATGATAAAATAATTCTCCGAAGGTCCAATGAGCAGAAATAAAATGGAGAATGATTTTACTGAAGAAGAAATGAAAAGGTTGAAAGCTGATACGGAAGCTTCGTCCAACTTGATTCTTGCACTTCCAAAACACATCTACAAAAGTGTTGACTGTTTCAAACACAATCTAATGCTTATGTGGAACGAATTATCTAAGCGAATGCATGGATCTGAAGTTGCATTTACAAAGAGAAAGGAAGAAGAAAAGAAAGTTGAGAAAGAGGATACTGAACAGAACATGTCAGAAGCTGAAAATGATGATCTTAAGAAAAAGGTTTTTGAGCTTACAAAGAAGCTGCCTGACATGGAAACGTTGCTAAAAGAGGAAAGAGAAAAGTTCAGAAAAGAAAAAGCTGATCGTTTGAATGACAAGAAGTGTTGTGGAAAGCAAATTCTTTCTCTTTCTCAGAAAGTTTCGGAACTAGAAAAGACTTCAAATTCTGAGAAGAAAGAAAAAGAAGAAAAGAAAGCTCTTGAGCTCCGATGCATAAAACTTTCGAAGCAAAATTCAGATTTTGAGAAAGTTTTATTTCTTGAAAAGGAAAAATTGGAGAAGGAAAGGGTTGAGAATGAAAATTCAAGAAAAGCTTTTGAAGCGAAAAATGCGAAACTGTCAAAGAATATATCTGAGCTTCAAAAGGAATTAGATGAAGAAAGAAAAGAACTAGAAAAGAGGAAGAAAGCTGACTTTCAGGATAAGAGCGTCAAAGATGAATTTTCTGTCGAAAGGAAGATATTTCAGCAAGAAATACGAAAGCTAACAAAGAATTTGGCCGTGTTATCAACTGATATTATGATAGAGAAGAGGGTTAAGTGTGATATTCTGAAGAAGCTTGATTTTGTGACCAAGGAACGGAATGACTTAGCTTACAAAGTGAAGCCATTTAACAAATCCAAAAGCTATTCAGAAAGTCCGATTCGACCTTCTAATCTCTTCTATGATCATTCAGTGGATAATTCTTCCAAGTATCAATCTGCCGATCTTCCTTTATATAAGAAAGTCAACATGCAATGGAGAGTGAAAGGTACGATTCCTCAAAAAGATGTACCAAAATCATCTGTTCCCAACAAGAACACTAACCTGAACGGTAAATCTTTTGCTAAACCTGGTTTATTATATTCCGCAAACAATTTAATCAGGTTAGCACAAAAGAATATTTGTTGTTCTTATTGTGGTACTAATGATTTTGTTACAAATAATGATGCACAATTTTGGTTTGGCACTTATCATTTTCCTTCCTATAGAGCTCCGCTTAACAAGTCAGGACCCAAGACGCGTTGGGTACCAAAATCTACTTAATCTGTTTTTGCAGATTTAGAAGCAAAGTGTTGAACTCTCGGAAGAAGATGTATCTGTGCATTTAACGTAATTGGTTTCTGAATACATCAGTTCAGGACCCGTGCTTCAACGACAATGGCTTCTGGACAAATCAGTTCAGGACCCGTACTTCAATGGCTAAGACTTCTAAACAAATCAGTTTAGAACTCGTACTTATCAGGTTAAATCTTTTACCGCATGATCATACTTCTCAGGTGACATCCTTAACTGTCACATCTTTCTATTTCAAGGAACAAGTGGTAAAAGGTAACATTGTGTTATACTTTGTTTCTACTGCTTTGAAAATTTGAATCTTTACAAATTTAATTCAATGAGATGAAATTTTCAATTTTCATTCAATGAATTAAATGTGTGCTAAAAGATGATTTTACAAGTATTTTTGTATTATCTTAGTTACATCTGTTTCATCTTTCACTTCTGAAATAAATCGAAAGGTCAACAAAACATGAATGAAATTATGCTGAATGCTCAAAATTATGGATTTCTGGACTTATATAGAATATAATGCTCAAAAAGCATAGATGTCAGAATGATGGATGGAAACGAAAACATGGGGGAAGCACTATGTTTTAGAACCAAGTGATTGAGATGCTCTAAGTTTTAAATCTAATCATTTAGTTTGAAAGTTTGTGCCTGTGGCCTTTCTGGTTTGGGAGATTAAGTCCTAAGGGGTGCTCGACACCTAGTCCCTAAGGCCAACTGGTCTGGGATCGGCTGACCCAAATCCTTCTATAGAACCAGATAGAAAGCCATGTTCTACTGGTACACATGGTTTTACGATATATCGATGTGGCCTTTCTGGTTTGGGAAAGTAAGTTCTAAGGGGTGCTCGACACCTAGCACCTAAGGCTAACTGGTCTGGGATCCGCTGACCCAAATCCTGCTATAGAACCAGATAGAAAGCCATGTTTAACGGTGTATCTTATTCCTACTAAACTTTTTGATTAAAAGATGCCAATGAGCACAAAATCAAAAGATGTCAATGATGACAAAATCAAAAGATGCCAATGAGCACAAAAGAAAAGATGCCAATGAGCACACATCTCGTGAAACTTGGGAAAAAATACAAAGTCGCGATAAACCTGTAAATTTGTGAAAATTCTGATTTTGGACAAATAGTGTGAGTAAGAGCAAAGTATTCTTATAGGTTTCAGAAGTACATTTGATTGATGCAAATCATATTTCTCATGCCAGCACACCAAATAGATTTAATAAAGAGGCTGAAACTGAACATTTTTTAACTTGATATGCAATGATGACTTGTATTTGAATCCAAACACATGCATTTTATTTCATTTGATTGAAAAATCTGTTAAATTTCATTAAGTTGGATTTCTTTTGTACAGTTTTTCAAATGATCAAATGTTAGTAGTTATAAAGTGTAGTTCAATGAATTTTATCTTCCTTGTATCAATTCTTTTAAATCTGTGCTAAAATTTCAAATATTGTTCATTAATGATATATATGCATATTTTCAGGGGGAGAATACAACATGCTCCAGAATTCTTATTTTGAGGGGGAGCAAGGTTATTCTTTAAGGAGGAGATTGTTAGTGATAATCAGAGACGCGACTGAAATTGAAAAAGGTTTTCGATGATCATGATGCTCACTTTCATCGAAAAAGGGGGAGAAATGTATAATTCAATTTCATGTCAAAGAGATTTCAAGTCAAAGATTCGAGAACAATGACTGAAGAAAGAAGATTTCGTCTCAAGAAAGAAAAGGGGGAGAATTCTTCAAGAGTTTAGATTTGCGCTACATTGTATCAAAATGCCTTGTGTGAAGAAACAAATTCTCCATATCAAAGAAAGAAAATATCCGTTTGAAGATTTTGTGACGATTTGACTTTGACAAGCCTTGATAAAGACCGAAGTTTTGAAGATTCAAGAAGCCGAAGACTGCTATTCTCAAATGTTTAAATCTTGAATCCAAGGGGGAGATTGTTAGGTCTAAATATGTCTTCAAGATTTAATATTATTGTCAAAGTAAAAGTCTTTGTATTAAGTCTTGTGAGAAAGTCAAAGTTGCTTATTAGCCTTTGTTAGTCTTAGGGTATATAAGGCTTTGTTTAGACTTTCTTTAAAAGGCTTTTGGACATAACTCTCATATTGTAATACAGAGCCGATATGAATACGATCTAAGCTTTCTCTCTCTACTCTCTCTCTCTAGATCTTGTATGGATTTCATGGTTGTTTGATCATTTTGGGACTAACAGAACTAGACTTTAGATCCTTACAAGTGATCGGCTTGTTCGCATCATTGGGCAATAATCGAGAGTGAATGACCAAAACAATAAATATTCCAAGTATAAAGATTACTCAAGCATTTTCTCTAAAATCCAGGTACTTCTCTTTCCTACATCCCAAAGGATGCTTAGCCCATAATTACCGAAATAAAGAAAACAAAAGATGAGAAGATGCACATAAGTAAACTGAAAGTGACTTGTATTAAAACCGCAGTGAGGAACGAGGTTACGTCACTGCCACTAATTACTCGAAACTAACAATTACACTAGGAATTAAAATACAGAAATTTAAAGATCTACTGCAGTAAATGATAGAGCTAGCAACTAAAACTAAACTTGCACTAAATGTGGTAGATGGAGACATCAAGGATGAATTAAATGAAACCCAACACCTCTATTTATACTAAGAGGAAAGGTTGGACTAACAAAAGATGGGTTTATTCTAAAGGCTAAAGACTGAAAATAGGAGACATAAAATTCAGCTTCTTTGAGTCATTCTTCTATCCACAAGCTTGTAGCCCTTTTACCCATAGGTCCCTTCACCTTTCCAAAAAGTCCACTTTAAAGTACCATTGGTTTCAATAAACAATTCATCTTGCCATGCCTTAGGGAACATGCTTGTACTTCTCAATCCCATGCCTCTGCCATTTGAACCTTCTATTCTCCAGATTTTTACTTTCAAGCTAAGAGTTGTTTTTCTTTTGTCTTCTTCTTTGCTAGCCAGTGGGGTCCGGAGTGGGCACTCCGCAAGTCACTGCAGATATTTCGTGAAAAAGCAACAAAATACTACCAAATGGTTTATAAAAACTATGGTTCACTCTTATTGCTAATTTTTTGGAATATTACCAAGAATGGAGGTTTTGAGAAGTGAAATGGCTAAAATTCGACAAAATAAAATAAAAATAAAAGGAAATAATAACTCTAAAAATAGAGTTATCACCTCCCTATATATATATAACAAATAAAGTTGACTCATTTTACAATACTCAATCAATCAATATATCAATATCAATGAATATCGACATTAATATATATAACCATGGTTGGATCAAAACTAATGGAAAATATTATTAGGCAAAATTAAAAGAGAAACCAAGAAGAAATCACCAACAATGACATGGCATCATGAGAGTTGAGTATTCCACAAACATTGAAACGTGGTTGAGTTTTATCATCCCACATTGGTGAAAACATGAAAGTTTTGAAGTAGGAAGTAATTATAAGAAAGGAGGGATGGATGCTTTTGTGTAAACTCATGTGGTTGGCTTAATTTTGCTTGCCCTATTTTTGCATCATCCCACATTGGTGAGAAGATGCAAGTTTGAATTATGAGATGGGTATAAAAAATGAGAGATGAATGTTTTTGTGTGGTTGAGTTTTATCATCCCACATTGGTGAAAACATGAAAGTTTTGAAGTAGGAAGTGGCTATAAGAAAGGAGGGATGGATGCTTTTGTGTCAATTCATGTGGTTGGCTTAATTTATCTTACCCTATTTTTGTATCATCCCACATTGGTGAGAAGATGCAAGTTTGAAGTATGAGATGAGTATAAAAAGGAGAGATGAATGTTTTTGTGTGGTTGAGTTTCATCATCTCACATTGGTGAAAAGATAAAAGTTTTGAAGTAGGAATGGCTATAAGAAAAAGAGGATGAATGTTTTTGTGTTAATTCATGTGGTCAACTCAATTTAGCTTACCTTATTTTTGCGCCATCCCACATTGGTGAGAAGATACAAGTTTTGAAGTATGACGTGAGTATAAGAAATGAGGGCTGAATGTTTTTGTGTCAGCTCCTACGATTGACTCAATTTAGCGTACCTTATTTTTGCAAAAAAAAATCTATATTTATACAACAAATAAAGTTGACTCATTTTACAATACCTGTTAGTCCTAGATTGATCAGGTAACAACGATTCAATGAGAAATAACAAGAACAGATAATGATTTCAACTTGTCATCCCTCTCATATTCAATAATCAAGATAGTTACAAAGGTTAGAATGAAAATCCTAACTATCTCTCTCTAAACAATTAAGCTCTCATGAATGATAATGAATCGTCTATCGAACGTCTACCCTAATTCTAAAGGTTAACATAACCTTATATACTAAGGCTTTAAACACAAAGGCCCATGGCCCATTAACCTAATCTAAGCCCTTTTATGATTAAAGGCTATTACAAAAGATTAATTAAACTCTATAATTAAACTCTATAAATATTTATATATCTTTATAATATGTAGGACATTTATGGTCCTAACAATCTCCCCCTAAAGATATATAAATAAAAATCGGTCTTGAAACCTTCAGGTCTTGATCTTCTCTTCTTCTTGAATCTTTGAAGCACTTCGGTGTAGCTTGTCTTCATGTCTTTTTCCGCTCCCCCTTGAATAAAGCTCTTGATTAAAGCTCTTGAATTTGTTTTCAGCTTTAAAAGAACTTATAGAACCAATATGCTTGATGGAGGAAATAATTTGAAGCGAACACCACTTGATAAACGATGAGAAGAGTTGATCACTTGTAAGCACTTTGAAGTCTTTTCGGATTTCGAAACTTGACCGTTACTCCCCCTTGGCTTTTGCATGGGGACTTCTTTACTCCCCCTCGGCTTTACTCCCCTTCGGCTTTTGCTAACTCCCCCTCAACTTGATAATCCGTGTCTTTGAATCTGTACCCTTTCTCCCCCTCATGATGAGTAGGAGCATCCGGAGCATCATGCACGTTCAAAGACAAAAGTAACGAGTAGCAAAAAATTCAGATACAACATTTTAAGGAACCAGAACGGGGTAAAAAACTAACACAGAAACATGTAGTAACTGTTATCACAACAATTTAAAAAATTGTGTGGCCTATGTTTAGATTTGGCAATGGGGTATCTCTGATAGGATTTCCAGTTATCACTGAAGAAATTTGAAAAATTAACTTCTCAAACTGTTCCGGCAATATCACGAAGATATGCAATGGGAATCACAAAGACTCGTGCATGTGTGAAAGAAAATAAATTCTATCTAATTGGCTCAAAATATTGATTTAACTCGGGACGCAAGTTAAAATCAATTGACACAGTGAATAGAATATGAAGTTCGGAGACCGGAGCTGATGTCTTCCTGTTTCAATATCTAAGACCTCCGAGTGAGGAATAGATAGATTATGCGCTAAATCTCCGTGAATATATGAAACAAGCATCTGTTGTGAGATACTTGAGTGGCTAGGTGGGGTGACACGAGTTATCGACACTGGGTCCATGTCTGTTTCAATATTCATCTCCAAAGAACGAGAATGAATAGATTGTGTGGTTACCCGGATAACTGACTCGGTTTGGTAAGGACCAATAATTCTTTTAAGTCCTGTCACAGCCTCACCATATTCTTTTCTCTCCAAACTCATCTACCACGATAGACCCCTCACTGTTGTCTATAAAGGATGTGTTTCTTGGGTAGGTCCTTCCGGTTTTGGATTGACCATAGAAACAATGTAAGTCCTAACACTCATTTCATGCAATGAGTAGAACAGTTAAGTACA
Organism: Saussurea involucrata; assembly: GCA_033807775.1. Classification (NCBI taxonomy): domain Eukaryota; kingdom Viridiplantae; phylum Streptophyta; class Magnoliopsida; order Asterales; family Asteraceae; genus Saussurea; species Saussurea involucrata. The sequence continues at coordinate 60,560,286 of CM066320.1, read as the reverse complement.
CAGTGAAGTACGAGTCCTGAACTGATTTGTTCAGAAGTCATAGCGTTTAAGAACGAGTCCTGATCTGAGGTGATCAGAAGTCATAAAGATGAAGTCCGAGTTCTGATCTGAGGTAACCAGAAGTCATAAAATCATTTGAAATATAGAGTTTCAAGAAACAAGATCAAGCGCAACACAGAATGACTCAGTAAGCACAGTATTTGCAAAAATGAAACAATGATAAGAAAGTTTAATTGTGAAGAACAAGTCACAATTATTTTTCAGATAAGAATGGAATCATTTGCAAGAAATAGCGAACATGGAAAACAACTAGGAATTCAAACGAGTGTATTTCCATCGAAAAATCAACAGATATGTGAGACATGGAAATAACTAAGCAATGAAACATAACACGTGGATATCCTCATGCGCCATCCTATTCGTGAGGCCCTCACCCGCACTACCGACGTCCCGCTGATCTACGTTCTTCAAGTGTGGTTCACGGCACAGGTCCGCACGGCCGGTACTTCACAGACGATCACGGCAATGATCGACAACCAGCCGTTCACCCTGACGCCTGACTCCTTTCGCCGCCTCCTTTCTCTTCCGGCTGCCGACGCCGCAGGACATGAACGGTACGATCCTACCGTAAATGACGACACACTATGCGCACAAATTCGCGCACTCGGCTACAACCATGATCTTCCCAGACCTTCAGCGTTCAACCGGAAATACCTAGCCCCCATCTGGTACACCTTGTTTACGATTCTGAACAGGTGTCTATCCTCTAGATGGAAAGGTATAGATCAGTGCACCGGTGACTTTCTACGCCTAGTTCACGCCGTCTGCTACAACCGCCATGTCGACTTCGCCATGATCATATGGCGTGAACTTGTTACCGCCATCCGACACATCGGAGGAACGAAACAGAAGAAGTTCCTCCCGTACCCGCGTTTCCTATCGCTAGCAGTGCGTCATCACATGGACACTAATCCAGCGATACCCAGACGTGCTGCACATCTGGTATGCCCTATCCGCCATCTTCAGTTCATGGTTATCCACAACCCATCCAATGCGGTAGCTATGCCCATCCCTGAAGCCCTATTAGCCATCACTGATCCCAATGCACCAGGGGTAGTTGCTTATAGGGGAGAGTTAGGTAATCCCATGGTCCCGCCAGAGCCGGAGGGACCTGCCCAGGGAGATAGACCCGAGGAACGTGAGGGTCCGAGGATGAGAGGTGGAAGGGCCCGACAAACAGGTGCTGTCGGGCGGGGTGTGTTAGTTGTGAGAGGAAGGGGAGCGAGTGTAGGCGGTGCAGTGGGATCGTGACCCGGTTCCAGCCAACCCCAATCTAGACCCGCACTTCATCGTTCGACCGAACCATATGTTACTGAAACCCCTTCCCCACCTCACCATGTTGAAGACGTGGAATCTGACTCCACGGACTCCGATACCGACCGTACCGTACGCCTGAAACACATACCTCACGGTATCGGACCCAACCCAGATTTCACTGTTGGAATCCCTCTTGACTCACCTCCTCATACTAGAACCGGACCTATTATTAGGACATCTGAGGGAGAACAAGTAGAGGAGTTAGCTCATGCGAGGCGGAGAGAACTGAGTTCAAAGTTGAACCAGGAAAGAACGAGCCGTAAAGAAAAAGAGGCTCCTGAGCGAACCGAACCGAGCGATATCCGGGTAGCCACATCTGCTATCCCGTCTCATTTGTTAGGACGGGGTATTGAAGAAGACTCCGTGGACCCAACGGAGCAATTGCACGGCCCCCTCATCCACTCATCCGTCTCTCAAAAGACGGATGTTTCAGTACATCACGGAGATATAGCACACCTTCCACTAGTGATGGAAATTTTACCCGTCGGGTCGGGTACCCACGGGTACCCGCCCCTAATGGGGCGGGGATTCCCCGGCTAATCGGGTAACGGGGCGGGGACGGGTATTGTTTTTCATACCCGAAGCGGGTTCGGGGTCGGGGTCGGGGATGGTACTACCCGCCCCTAATAATACCCGATATATATTTTTATATATAATTTAATTAGTTTTTTATTCGTTGCTTGATAATTTTATACTTTAAAATTTGTCATGAACTATGATTACACATGGTTGATTATATCATTATATGTTTTTGAAACTTGAGGTTTATTTATTTGTTTTAAAAATTAAAAACTCGCTAATTTCATTTTCTTTAAAATAATTTAATTTTTTTTTCGTAAACGGGTACCCAACGGGTTCCCCGTACCCGTCGGGGATTTTCTCCCCCGAACCCGTCGGGGATTAGTCGGGGCAGGTTCGGGGACGAGGGGCTTAAACGGGGGTCGGGGTCAGGGACGGGGGATGCATTACCCGCCTAATACCCGCCCCGTTTCCATCCCTACCTTCCACCGGTCTCTCACTCGGAGAGTACTGGTGTTGAAACAAGAGACCAGCAACCCCCGGTCTCGACTTCTTCCAGTGCACCATCGAGTCTAGATCCACTTGTTGTTGAAGACTCTTTGACTAGGACACTTGATGCGGAACAACACCAAGTCGTGGCTCTAAGTGACCCGACCGGAACGTCTGTAGTGTCTCCGTCTGCCAGAACACGAGGATCGGACGGAAATCCTACCACAGCTATTATCACGCCAACTGTGAACGTAGGTGGCTCTACCCCCGCGATAGATGCCTCAACGGGTAACCTAAGTGGTCCCGGAGTTAGTAACCCAGACTTTGTGTCACCAGGGTCCCTAGACAACACCCTTAAGGCTATGCGCGCTATCAAAGGTAAAGGCCACCTCGTCGAAGCTGAAACCGCCCCTGTACCTCCACCGAATCAACCGCAACCTATCTATTCGGTGGACACCCTGAAGACGATGTTATTGGCCCAACTGCTCCAGGAATCAGATACAACCGCCTCTACTGAAGCAGACCTGATCTCAGTTCTCCGATCACAGGTCACTGCTCCATCTTCATCTATTACCACTCGCTTAGACGCCATGACTCGACTCTCAAGGACTACAACCTAGCGCTCACAACGCTGTCCGAGAGAGTCCGGTCACTCGAAGATACCTGCAAGAGTCAAGCAGGCGGCCTGAAGCAGAAACACGATGACCAGGATGATCCTGATCACCGTGAGGGGGAGAAAAGACAACGTCTGACCGAGACCACCTCCCTGATCCAGACTGAAGCTACAACTGTGGTTCATCAGGAACCCCCAACTGCGGCAGCTACAACAGAAGCACCAGAAGCCGAGTTGCCTTTAGCAGACATGGTTATAGACATGGAGATATCAGATGAAGAAGACCCGACGGTTGAAAAGCCCGCGGGTTCAACACAGGAACTGATTGATTTTGACTCATTAGACATACCGATTCTGGACATGATAGATCCAGATTGTGAAGCCAACCCGGAGACCGAAGATGCATGGTACGAAAAGCCGCCAGTGCCGTAAATCTCCAGGTAAATTTGGTCTTCCCCACTGATGAGGACGACAACATTGATTATGATCAGTTCCTGCTCCAAAATTTGTATGGAACATCCCCCGTTCACTATGCTCAACCCGCCAGAACATCATCAACAAGACCCGAGTCTACTACTTCCGATCTTCCGACAACTACTCCTCCCACGACAGCTTCTGATCTTCCTCCTCCTCCTCAACAGCAACAAATCCGTTAGGAGAAGATCACTGTACTTATCCCTCATTTGGAGGAATCCCTGAAAAGGCTGTTCGTACACGAGTTTCGCCCGATCGAGCCGACCTTCTGTCTGGGTATTTACAACTTTAGCCCATAATTTCAACACCGGTATATACTAGCAATGCAGCGGTGTCTTCCAGTCAACCCAGTCAGAACCAAACTTCGGATCACAGAGGTAATCAGTATCTATTCAAGACGCATTATGAGGATCGTCTACCCAGTTTTCATTGTTCGACGTGAAGATGGGAACGAATGGAAATTTTCAGAAGCTGACTTCAAGAACCTCCGACCGCTCGACTTTCTGGTTATTCTGAAAGACTTACGTACAAGAACCATCCGACCGCTAGAAGTTACAAAGGTGCTCGAAGCTGTTCGTCGATACCTGGTCTGTACCATTATGATGTCATATCTAACGGATTTTCAAATGGCTGTCGAGAACAGGGCAAAGAAGGTAAATCTGATCAAGCCGAATCTGAAAGCACCTGAGTTAAACATGTATCCCGAGAACGCTATGCTTCTGGAACCAGAATTCGGGATTGTTTACCTCAATGAGCAAAAGGAGAAGAAATTCATGCGCTTCAGTTAGGTGGAAAGATTCTGCGACGGCACACTCCTCAAAGTTCGAGATGCTCTTCGAAAGATCATTACACACGAGTCTGAAAATCCAAGGTATTCTTATGTTCCGAATCAGAATGAAACTATTGCTCGGAATGCGTTGGAAATGATTGAAGATCGCATCGACTACCGCCGTGCAATCAGATGGTTCGAGGTATACTTCGCGCTTCGCAAAAGATATGTCTTCAACTGGAGAGATCTAGAACGCCAACTCGAACTTCAAATCAAAGGGGGAGATTATTAGGGCGGGTTTTATAGTTGATTTAAAGTTCAAGGGTTGAATTGTAATAGTTTAATTTGAGCCTGATTAGTGAACGGGCCGTGGGCTTGTTAACCACGGGCCCATTGTATTTAATGTAAGATTAGCTTGGAAAAACAAGCTAATCATCCTTTTACTTTCTAAACTCTTATTGCAAATTCTCTCTGAAAGTTAATGAAAGGGATGACAGTTGGAAATCATTGTTCTTATTGATTTATCATTACGATTTCTATATTGTTGCACGGATCTGGTTCTTACAATTGGTATCAGAGCAGGTCACGGGTTCGAATCCCATGGAGTGCATTTAAAATGCCAAAGGCATGCTGTGCAGCCATTGACTTCTAGCAAAGCTCTTGTTAGTGCTGGCAGATGCTGGGGGGGGGATTGTTGGGTCATTGACCAGCATCTCCCTAAATCGAAATGTGGCATTGGGTGCTACGCTATATGGAAATAAGTTGCGCCTTCTCCACCAGCAATTGCTTTTGGAATAGTGGTAAGCGTCTAACAATACCCAATCAATCAATATATCAATATCAATCAATATCGAAATCAATATATATAACCATGGTTGGATCAAAACTAACCTAATAGTAAAAATAATTAGGCAAAATTTAAAGAGAACCCAAGGAGAAACCACCAAGAATGACTTGGCATCATGAGAGTTGAGTATTCCACAAACATTGAAATGTGGTTGAGTTTTATCATCAAACATTGGTGAAAACATGAAAGTTTTGAAGTAGGAAGTGGCTATAAGAAATGAGGGAGGAACGCTTTTGTGTCAATTTATGTGGTTGACTTAATTTAGCTTACCCTATTTCTACATCATCCCACATTGGTGAGAAGATGCAAGTTTGAAGTATGAGATGAGTATAAAAAGGAGGGATGAATGTTTTTGTGTGGTTGAGTTTCATCATCCCACATTGGTGAAAAGATAAAAGTTTTGAAGTGTTGATCCAAACCCTCAGTGATTTGATAATGACTCTTTTAGAAACACTTAGTGAAAATTGTAAGTAAACAATATGTATTAGAGTTTCACTATCGCTGATAAGTACTATGACTCTACAATACCGCTGATAGGAAACTTATGCTTTTTAGATTAGACATTCAGCGAAACTGTTCACCCATAAAGCTCTGAGCATGTTCAGTACTTTTGGTGATCGCTGATAAGTTTTAGTTATTTACTTATGATCTCTGAAGACAAGTTTCACGTCAACAAATGTTCTACGCTGAAGTCGAAGATCAAGCCAAGAACCAGCGACAAGTCTACTAATGAACTGATGCGGATATCAGCGAAGCCAAGATTTGTCCACTCAACGTGAAGTTTCAAGTAGAAGACTTCAGCAATCGCCGAGCTTTATCACTCGCTGATAAAGAACTGTTCAACGAACGCTGATCATGAAGTCTTCCTCTACAAGTTACTTTTGTCTTTCCCCCCTTGCATGCCTCCGTACGAAAATGTCAGAGAGGACATCCCTTCTGTTCATTATCGTACAACCAACTCTGATTCTACACTGTACACCATGCGGCTACTAAGGTTGTCTACAAAGGTCAAAACATGCAACCACTCAGCTGCTGCCACGTGTAAAGTAATATTGCCATGCATTAAATGCATGCAGTATATAAGAAGAACCCTACTTCAGAAATGAAGTGCTCGGCCATCTTCTTCTTTCTCTCTTAGTGTTAGAATATTATTCATAGTATTCTTATCTCCTTTCTGTCTTAATTCTAGTGCAAGAAACTTAGTGTTATTAACTTGTTTAGATTAGGAGTAGTCCTTAATCTTGTTCCGCAGCAAGTTGTAAATTGTTTGATTATATCAATAAACAATTTAGAAATTAAAATCTGTGTATTTGTATTCAACCCCCCCCCCCCCTTCTATAAACTTGTATAACCCTCCGGGACCAACAAGTGGTATCAGAGCAGATTGTTTAACCTCATAAACAAGATCTTGCTTATACTAAATCTTTTCTCTTCCATGATATTTCTCTTAATGGCTACTAACATAAACACAAACTATATTGACAATGGTTCTCTTGCAAAACCCCCTAGATTTTCCAGAGATAACTTTAATCTATGGAAAAATAGGATGATACTCTTCTTAGAAGGTGTAGACCCTACTATGCCTTACTACATCGAAAATGACCCATATATTCATGTTAGAATAGACCCTGAAGTTCCAGGCACTACTACTAGAGCTGCCATTCCTGAAAGAGTAGTACCTAAGGAACCTCATAACTGGTCTGATGAAGATAAGAAGAAAGTGGCTATCGACACAAAAGCCAGATCCATTCTTTCCATGGCTCTTCCTGACGAAGTCTACCATTCCGTCATGAACCTGAAATCCTCCAAAGCCATGTGGGACACAATATGTGTTCAATATGAAGGTACTTCTGAAGTCCAGGACTCAAGAAAGATCAACCTGGTAAGACAATCCGAAAGCTTCATTTGCGGTAAGAATGAATCTCTCTCTGAAGTACATCAGCGGTTTAACCATTTAATAATAGATCTGAAAACCGTTGGTAAGGAATATTCTAACTTTGAAATTCTGACAAAGTTCTTAGAATGTTTAACTGAAAGCTGGGACATTTATTCAATGTGTCTCAAGCTATCAAAGGATCTAAAAACTATGACTCTCTCTACCTTATATGTCACTATGCTCAATCATGAGCAGTCGTGTCATCTTAAGAAGAATCTTGTAAAAGATTCCAAGAGCACGCATGTTGCTTTACTCTCAGAGTTGCCTTCCACTCAACGATCTACTATCACTGTCACTGAGATGGAGACTAACTCTGAATGCTCATCAGATTCTGACGCTTCAGATCTTGATGAATCTATAGCACTCCTAGCTAATAAGTTCAGGAGATTTGCTAAAAAGAGTTACTTCAGAAGGAATAAACCTCTTGCACTCACTGACAAGCCTAGATCATCAACCCCTGTTGATAAGGCTACTGCTACCTGCTTTAACTGTGAAAAAGTAGGACACTTTGCTAGTGAATGCAGGTCAAAGAAAGTTTATAAACCCTCAGCTTTCCCCAAGAAAACCTCTAACCCCAGGGCTAGAGATGACAAATACAAAAAGCTGAAAGAAAAATATTCAAAGCTGAAAAGCTTTAAGAAGAAAGGCAAAGGCCTGATGGTTGACTTTGATTGGGCTGCCTCTGATGAAGAAGAATCATCTGACTCTGAAGATGATGATGTAGCCAATCTCTGTCTCATGGCCAAAATCGAAGAAGAGGAAGAACAAACTGAAATTCACTCTGCTTCATCCTCTACCTCTAAGGTATCACCTTCTTTCTTTACTAATATTTCAGATATTGATGAAGCTGATAGTCTTCAAAAAATAGATCTCCCGACTATGAGTTTATATGAGGCCATGAACGGCAAAACTGTTATTGAAAATCAAAACCTTGATCTTGCTGAACAACTTAAAAACTGTCACCTTCAAATAGAAAAGCTTTCTAAAATTGAGGAAGATTTAAAAGATCAAGTTCATATAAATCAGCTAGTCAAAATCGAACGCGAAGAAGCAATCGCTGCATTAAAAGCTGAAAAAGCTACTGTTGAAGGATGGTGTAAATCCTCAACAACGATCACTGAGATAATCAAGTCTCAGATTCCCCTGAGTGACAAACGTGGTCTTGGTTACAAAGCTGATACACTAGAACCAACCACTGATCATTTCATGCTTAAGTTTGGAATGTTCGTATCCTCTATCCCTTACACTTCCTCATCTCAGTGTTCCTCTTTAAAAACTCCTATCCCTGAGGAAATCTCTACCTTAGCTTCTAAAGGTAAAGAGAAAATTGTTTATCCAAAACCTCAGAAGGGTACCTTTGTACCTAAGTTGAATGCTTCTAAAGCTTCAATGACCTATCCCTTTACTTATAAGAACACGATCCGTGGATTCATTCAGTGATCTACTCCTAGAATCAAAGTGGATATTATTGGTAAGAAATCTGAAGAACTGATAGTTCCTCCCATTTCCAATGCCAAATGTATACTTGGTGTTGGCCCTGCTCAATTAAAACTAACGGCTCAGCATGCAAATGGTCCTAAAGCTACTTTTAGTTATAGGAAATGTTATTACTGTGGACTTACCAATCATATTGTTAGTAAGTGCCCCACAGCCACCAAAGCTGAAAAGATGGCTAAGGTGAAGATCAATGCCCCCAAGGCAAAGAAGACCACTGAGGTTAAGAAATTAACCAAAGTGAAGACTTACAATAAAGCTGAATCTTCAAATGCTGCGAAGATTGCTGAACCTTCCACTTCCTCTACCACCACTGACAAATCTAAGCCTAAAATGAAATGGGTGCCTAAGTCAAACTAATCTTCCTTTGTTCGCAGGTTAAGATGGGTATCTGGTATCTCGATAGCGGATGCTCTAGACACATGACTGGAAAGAAAATCCTGCTCACTGAATACAAGGAAGAGAAGGGTCCCTCAGTGACCTTTGGTGGAAACGGAAAAGGCCATACCCGAGGGTTTGGTGTACTCTCTAATGGTACAACAACCTTCAGAAGAGTCGCATATGTTGAAGGGCTGAAGCATAATCTTGCATCAGTCAGCTATGTGACAAGGATAACAAAGTGATTTTCACTAAGGAATCCTGCTTTGTTACTGACAAAAAGGAGAAGATAGCATAAGAGGCTCTCTTATCAGTCAGCTGAAGCATAACTCCTGTTTCTTCTCAAAAGCCCCATCTGATGTCAACTGGTTATGGCATAAGAGGCTCTCTCATCTCAACTTCAAGACACTGAATACTCTCTCTTCTAAAGAGTTGGTTACTGGTTTATCTCAACACTCATACGCAAGGAGTCTCTATATTCAGCGTGTGAGAAAGGGAAACAAACAAAAGCTAGTTTCAAATCTAAGCAAGTTTCCTCAGTGTCATCTCCTCTACAACTTCTCCATATGGATCTGTTTGGCCCTGTTAACAAACAATCCATCGCTGGAAAGAAATATACGTTGGTCATAGTTGATGAATTCTCTCGCTATACCTGGGTAATGTTTCTCCGTTCTAAGAGTGACACCCCTGAAGAACTCATCACTTTTGTCAGGAAAATGGAAGTCCTGAAAAACATGACCGTTCGCTCAATAAGGAGTGATCATGGGACTGAATTCAAAAGTAGTTCTCTTGATTCCTTCTTTGAGAGTAAGGGTATTTCTCACAACTTTTCCTCAGTGAGAACACCGCAACAAAATGGAGTCGCTGAAAGAAGAAATCGAACTATCATCGAAGCTGCACGTTCAATGCTCAGCGATTCTCATCTACCTACTCAGTTTTGGGCAGAAGCTGTCAACACTGCTTGTTTTACGCAAAACAGGTCGCTGATAGTCAAAAGATTCAAGAAGACAACCTATGAACTCTTCCATGGGAGAAAGCCTTCAATTAGCTTTCTTCACATCTTTGGATGTCAGTGTTTTATGCTGAACAACAGAGATGCCCTTGGAAAGTTTGATCCTAAGGCTGATGATGGAATCTTTCTTGGATACTCCTCAGTTTCTAAAGCCTTCAGAGTCTTCAATCGTCGAAGACAAACTGTAGAAGAAACAATCCATGTCACTTTTGACGAATCCCGTTCAGCAAACTCTAGACCTTCTGATGATACTGAAGAACTGAATCAATGGACGTTTTCTCATCTTGGTGATTCAGAAGATACTCCCACTCCTCTATCTCATACTCATCCCGCTGAAGATGATGATCCTACCATCATCCCAAACATGTAGACAAGTGAAGCTGAAACATCATGGGTCTCAGCTGTTCCTATTAACACTATGCCTGCTTCTGAAACTTCTATCTCAGACATACCATCTACTTCTCAGCATTCGGTGAATGAAATGCAATCTGCACCTCTTCCTCTCTTGGCTGATATACCAGAAGTTGCTGAAGCCTCATCTTCAGCCCCTCAAGTTCAGGTTGAGTCAGCGACTTATGCTCCGACTCAGCGATGGACTATTAATCACCCTATTGATCAGATTCTTGCTGATCCAAACACTGGTGTTCAGACTCGACGAAGTGCAAGTAACATTTGTTTATTTGTTAACTTTATTTCTCTGATTGAACCAAAGAAAATAGATGATGCCCTCCAAGATCCAAACTGGGTCAGCGCTATGCAAGAAGAGCTGATAGAATTTGAAAGAAACAAAGTTTGGAATCTCGTTCCAAGACCATCTGACAAGTCAGTGATAGGCACTAAATGGGTCTATCGAAACAAGTTGGATGAACATGGAGCTGTAACCCGCAACAAGGCTCGTCTTGTTGCTAAGGGATACAGACAAGAGGAAGGTATAGATTACGATGAAACATTCGCCCCAGTGGCAAGACTGGAAGCTATTCGTCTATTCTTAGCTTACGCTGTACACAAAGACTTCAAAGTTCATCAAATGGATGTCAAGTCAGCGTTCCTCAATGGAAAGCTGAATGAAGAAGTCTACGTGGAACAACCTCCAGGATTCTCAGATCCTAAACATCCAGGTTATGTTTATAAACTGGATAAGGCACTTTATGGCTTAAAGCAAGCTCCACGTGCATGGTATGACACTCTCTCCACTTATCTCCATATTGAAAAATTTGAGCGACGTAAAATCGACAAAACTCTATTTTTCAGGAAAGTAAAAGGTCATATTATTCTTGTTCAAATATATGTCGATGATATTATATTTGGTTCTACTAACCCTGATTTATGTACTCGTTTCTCTAAGAGAATGAAAGCTGAATATAAAATGAGTATGATGGGTGAACTAACCTATTTCCTTGGTCTTCAAATCAAACAGAGTGAAAAATAAACTTTCATTCACCAAGGTAAGTATGTTAAAGATATGCTGAAGAAATTTGATTTAACTAAGAGTTCAGCTATGAAAACCCCCATGGCACCGCCGCTGACACTAAACAAGGATCCTTCTGGAATACCTGTAAATGTCACGACATACCGTGGGATGATCGGCTCTCTTCTGTATCTTACAGCTAGTCGACCTGATATTATGTACTCAACCTGTTTGTGTGCACGATATCAAGCTGAACCTAAGGAATCTCATATGATCGCTGTAAAGTGAATCTTTCGTTACCTTAAGGGTACTTCTAACCTAGGTCTTTGGTATCCCAAAGACTCAGGGTTTGATCTAATCGCCTATTCAGATAGTGATTTTGCAGGTTGCAAAATGGTTAGGAAAAGCACCACAGGAGGATGTCAGCTCCTGGGTGGAAAGCTGGTGAGTTGGACAAGTAAAAAGCAAAACTCAGTGTCCACCTCAACCGCTGAAGCTAAGTACGTAGCCGCTGGAAGTTGTTGCTCTCAGGTCTTATGGATGCGAAATCAACTACTGGACTATGACCTTCAGCTCTCGAAAATACCAATCTATTGCGACAGCACAAGTGCCATCGCTATAGCCAACTATCCAGTGCTACACTCAAAGACCAAACACATCAAAATCAGGTATCATTTTATCAGAGATCATGTGATGAATGGTGATATAGAACTTCATTTTATCTCAACTGAGCTTCAGTTAGCTGATCTATTCACCAAGCCTCTTGATGAGACAAGATTCAACTTTCTCATCAACGAGCTTGGAATGCTGAACTTTGAAGAGTAAATTCTTCAGCGGTTCACATATGATCAGTGATAACAATGAACTTGTATAACCCATTAATCAACTTCTCTCTGAACAAAATTGATTCGCTGATATCAAGGTATGTTCTCTCTTTACTCGCTGACGTTCGCACATGAATGCAAGATTTCAAAACAAATTGCATCGCTGAATATCTCTTCCTTTCAATGATACTTTTGAAATTTCTAAAATCTAACATTGATATTTCCATTCAGTGCTTCATGTTTTCAAAAATGTCCCTAAGTTTTTCAAAAACCTCAGAGACATCCCAAAATATGAAAGGACGTTTATGACGTCATCATAACGGATAGACCATGGCACGCTTTTTCTGACACACGTTCGCCCGTTTCATTTTTCTTGACCAATCAAATTCGAGGAACGTGTCAGAGTCATGATGAAAAACTTTCCCGCTCACAGTTTTTCTCTCTCTATTCTCACTATATAAACACATTCGAGTTTATATTTTCACCTTACGCGAACTTCATCTCCTTCAAGCAAGAAATCTCTGTTGCATTCAAAATATTAACTCAAGAATCTGTTCATCTTCATCTTCAAAATCAGGTTAATATTTCTGTTACGTTGCAACTAATAAACTTGTTTTCGATCTTATTATTGTTTTTAACAGATCAAACAAAAGAACCTTCTTAAAATGAAATCATTTCTTTTTCATGATTTTATGAACACAATCTTCATGGTTGTTCTTCAAGTTTAAAACAAAAATCTTAAACTTGCATCTTCATATGTTTTTTTTCCAGAATCTCTTCTTCAAACAGAAACTGGAAAACAAATGCTCACTATGTTTTGTACTTCTTTTTCAAAACAAGAAAAACCTTAATCTTCATTAAGACATCTTTTGTCTGAATGAAATGTGCAAAACTCAAAAACATCTTTCTGGAAAATCTTTCCACGTTAAGACATTTTTGTTCATCTTCTTCATGTTTACATATGATAAACATAAATGGCATCTTCTACTGACGCTCCTACTACCAAGTCCCCTACTGCTGCTGAAGCTACTGGGATCACCAAAGCTCCTCAGGTTGCTTTTAAAATCGAGAAAGTTACCTTTCAAAGCAACAACCCATATGCTCTCTTCGATTTTCCTCAAAAGAAGCAGGTCACATGTCTTGATGACGCTGTGAACTTTCTGAAGACATGCCCTATCTCCACAGCTCTATCAATCGCTCCTCCAACCAATAGACATCTACTAGCTCAGTTCTGGTATTCTGCCAGAAGCGCTCAGATCACCTCTTTTAAGGACCCAAAGAAGAAAATCGATGTCATTCTCTTTGACACTGACCATGGTACGTCCAAGATTACACCTGGTAATATCAGGTGTGCCCTAAACCTCCCTGCCGCCACAAAAGAAAAACCATTTATCCCTCTGCCAAACCCCAAACACCTAGCTGACAGGGAAGCACTCATTGCATTCTTTGATGCAATGAAGTATGTGTGGGACTCAGGGAGAGATGAACTCCCTGACAAGAAGCTGACTGCCATCAAGAAGTCGAAAATGCCAAGCGAGATGAACTTCATCTTTGCTCATCTGATCAGCTGCCTGACGGCGAAAACTGGTTCTTCTGACCAAGCTTCTCAACCCCAACAGGCCATGGGATACTCACTACTGAAAGGTCTCCACATTGATTGGGCACAAATCATTTTCGATGATTTGATGCTCAGGGTGGATGCGGCTGAGAGACCAACATGTGTTCCTTATCCCCGGTTTGTCAGTGCTCTCTTCCGACAAGGCCTGAAAGACAAATACCCAAAAGTGGGTGACCTGAAACTCTCTCGGGTTGGCGTTAAAGTTCTTCAATACAAGCCCCTGCCAAACGAGGTACGTCTCTCTAAACTCTTATCTATTCTTAGACCTCCAACTTTTTCTACTTCTGCGGCTACCTCAGCGGTAATCCCAACTGCTGATACCCAGGCTGCACCCTCCACTCCTTCTCGAAAAAGGAAACACTCTACTTCCCCACTTGATTCTCAAATGATCAAGAAAAGCAAGGAGCAACCCCCCAAGCATTCACATGCTGAAGACTCCACGGTTCTTCCTTTAGAACCGCTGGATAGTTCCGTGGTACGCTCTGCCACAGCTGATCAAGCCACCCCTTCCATCCCAACTTCAGCGTCTCTAAACGCTGAGGTTATAAACTTGGAACATCACCCCTCTCCTTCAGACCCTCTAAGGACTGAAGAAGTATTTCTCAGCGAATCCAACGCTGAACCCCGCACCAAATCCCTCTTCTCAAGCTTCGTTCCTCCCACTCAATCTTTGGACACTCCACCTCTTTTCCCTCCATTCTCTGGTATGCCCGTCATCCTACATGATACAGCTACTGATACTCTACATAGGATGATGGATGCAAATATATGACTTGCAGGCACTTCTATGCGCCAAGGCACTCTGGAAGGCGACATGGAACACTACTCAGGTCAACGAGGTTTCGACGACTTCACCAACCCGCCTGCAGGTATACACAAAACCATCCAAATTCCTCTCTCCAAATACCCAACTTCTGAGCTTTCCTCTGTTCATAAGTTATTAACTGTTGCAGATCCTAATTTGGGAGATATCAACACCTCCTTGAAGGCCCTGGAAACAAAGATGGAATCCCTCACCACCACTCTCTCAGCTAACTCTTCAGCGGTTACAAACGCTGGAGAGAATCTCAAGACGCTGACTACTGAGGTTGAAAAGAAAGCCTCCAGTGCTGATCTGGAGAAGGTGGATAGTAGCATTGGTCAATTTGCTACTACCATCACTGAAAACTCCACGGCCAATATCACTCTCTCCACAAACTTCACCACTTTGTCCAATGAAGTCACATCATTGAAGACAGAGGTTGGTATTCTTAAGGGAGAGGTGTCAACGGTCAAGACTGAAGTCGGCACTGTCAAAGACCTCCTTCAGCAGATCCTCGACCGGCTAAATGCTGCTACTTGTGCTCCTTCGCATTTTACTCAGGTGGATCGAGAGGAATTTCAAAGAATCACTCCTGCTATATCTGGCCTGGAAGACAGATTAGGTAGGATTGAACACTGTGTTGGGCTCTCTGGCTTGGAAGACAGGGACCCAATGCACACTGATGTTGCCGCTACTGCTGAAACTGTGCATTCCTCCCCCAACCATCATGTGGAAGAGGGGGAGAAGACTGAAGACCTTGCCCATAATGCTGAGGGGGAGGATAAAAATCTTGAAGACCTTCCCCGTAACTCTGAGGGGGAGGGCATTGTTTCTGATGTTGCTGCTGCTACAACTGAGAAACCTCAGGGAGTTGAAAACCCTGAGGGAACCGAGAAACCTCCCTCTGTATTTGAGGGGGAGCAACTCGATGAGCATCTCGAAACTGATGCTGATGTTACCGTTCCCTATGCTGACGAGGAAGAATCTGAAGCTGAGGAAGAAGAAGAAGATAATGAAGACCTCGGCCTTGAGGACGACGAACCATCATCATCTCCTAAAAATAATGATGATGATGACGATGATGATGATGATGATGACTTCTTTTTCGTTCAGCCCAAGAAGGTCCCTGCTCAAAAAGGGATTATTATAAAAGAATCATAAGGGGAGGGGATCACTAAAAAGTCTGCAGCGACTGAAGCTGACAAAGGCAAGAACAAAGGTCTCGATGCAGAAGGCAATCTGTCTATCCTTCAGATAAAGCCAGTTTGTCAGGTACAATATCTCTTATTCCCTTACACTGCATCCCTCCTATATCCCTTCTCAATCTTAGTTCTTTACTCCATAAAACCTCTATACACTTAAACCCCATTCTTTTCTCTATCTCTTTCTTCCCAAATGATCTTAATTAAATGATCGTTGTGTTTCAGCTAGTCCTCTCCTCTGTTTGAGGATCCAGCTGAAGTTCCTACAGCTGCAACTCCATCAACAATAATCCCAGCTCCTATCGCTGAAGAAATAATCCCAGTCTTGGATTTCACCACTGAGACTGATGAACCTGAAGAAAAACTGCTCTCTCATAAAAACAGATCTTCCTTGGCTCCTCAAAAGCTAAGTGAAGAGGATCAGAAAAAGAGAGAAGCAATGATCAAACAACTTGAAGATAGGCGAATCATCCTTCCTCGTGACAAAATCCCTGACCCTAAGTTCAGATTATCAAAGAAGGAATTCGTTGAACATCTCAAAGCTGTAAAACAACTCGCTGATCGAAGGAAAGCTGAAGAACAAGATAAAGCCTATGCCATCCAGCTTGTCCAACAATCGGTGAAGGACCCTGATCTGAAGTGAACTCCTATTGATGTCCAACGTCAATTATGGGAAGACGCTCAGAAGATCATCGAAGAAAAGACCAATGTATCTGACTCTACCTTGGAATGGTGCAAAGAAAGGCTGCACTATCGCTTTCGTCCTGCCAGAATCAACAAGGTGAACATCAGGGGAAGAATGACCATAGGCGTTCCTGTCGTTGAAGTTGACATATTCAGAGAAAACGGTACCAAAGAGACCATATATGCTGCTACGATCAAGAAGTACGGTCTCTCTGAATGGTTGGAGATGCGAATAGCCATTCAGCGATCTCGCTCACAACATAAAAGCCATGTCGAGAAAATCACAAATTCTCAGATCGACTTGGTTTCATCTGCTGTGGATATTCCTCCTCCTCCTCCTCCTAATCCAAATCAACGAAGAAGGACCTCTGCAAAGAAAAAGATAATACCTTCAGATTCAGGTCCTCCTATCCGAAACGAAACAGGTATTGGTTTCTCACGTGCTGAAGTACTTGGTCCTGAACCTGACCTCTCAGTGCTTGACACCTCCCTGCCCCTTGGTGAACGCTTCATCCCTGGAAAAGTCATAAGCGAACCTTATTGTATCTTCTTTCACGACTATGATGGACGAGAACTCTTTCAACGCGTCTCTGAGATTCCCATCGCTCCTATCGAACAGCTCAGGGATCTCATCTATTGTTGTGAATTCAGACGCGATCTTCTCGGACAATATCTCAAGCCCCTAATCTTCGACGAAGCAAAGAACAGACGGGATCTTGGAGAAATTGTCCCTGACTGGATGATACCTACAACAAAAACCCTTGATGAACTTCTCATTAAGGAAGAACCCTTCTAGCTGATAGGATTTCCTTGAAATTCTTCTATCCTTATTAGCATATATCTTTTGTACTTGTAAATTTATTTGCTGTACTTGTAATTTTTCCACTTCCCTTTGTAACCTTATACGAAGTTAAAAGAAAAATTTCAGCGAATGTACTTTATTCCATCAGTACTCAAAATATCCCAGAAAACAGTAAAACGGACAAATATTTTATGAGTTCTTTTTATCCTTATGTTTTCTGAAACACCCTAAAAACAGGGTCAATTTAAACCTTAAAATTTCCACAAGTTATGAGCAAAAACTTCAAACTTATATAACCTGAGGATCAAATGTAAGGTTTCTATGTACAAACGACATTACTTAAATAACTTAATCTATTCACATCATAACAATCAGATTAATCAAGTTATCTAAACAACTGTCCCAAAAGCTTCAAAGAATAACTAGATCCTTCGTTATCTCTAAGTCTGAATCTTTTCAAAAGTTCTCTTCTCTCATCCCTGCTTACTTCCCGGAGCTTGTACCTGGTAAGAAGATTCAACTTGAAACATTAGGCTTTCGCCTTGTGAGAATACTCAAATCAAAGTAAAATTTAATAATTTAAAACATGAACAGATAACTCAAACCTGTTCTCACCCATCTTACCGTACGACAACTCCTTTCCAAATTGGGGAATCTACCCCGATCCCATACTTACGACTAACTCATCTAATCATAACAACAATTTTAAGAATTTACTATGAATCATCCCAGATTCACAGTCAATACTCAAACACAAGAAATTACAAGTCAAAACCTGCCTATTTCTTAATCAGGAAGTAGAGATTACAAATTACTTTATGCCTATCTCAAATATTCCTCTCATCACTGGGAAATCTCCGATCTTCCCTATAACAATGGAAATCTCCGATCTTCCAAAATCGAAATGGGAATTACAAATCAAAATCTGCCTATTCCACATTCCACCTCAGAATCAATGGTCCCAATGGGATTATAATATCGCGATACTCAAACGGGACTCACGATGATTCAAGGTACACCCAATTACTAAAAATTACATCCCTTTGGTCTATGGCGAGTAATCGGTTCCCATTATACCGTACCCAAGTGCCCTCGGTGACCGGATGCCTATTTTTAGTAAAAGCTCATAATATATAAATATAATAATCGATACTAGTATATGCGTCCGGCATACAATATATCATTTCTCTGAGCATATTCTATATATACAACAAATTTAGAATATATTATTAGCTCCTCATCACAATCTCTTAACTATCTCCTCTCTGCAATTTAGCACGGGAATCAACATCTCAAATGTTATCTACATTTTCGAACTCAAAGATAGGTCTTTATAATCTATCATAATATAGCCTCAAAATCGTATTTAGAGTTCATAAACATGTAACAAATTGCATATAGCAGATGATCATACTTTACATATAAGAATATTAATAAGTACCAGTTCATCAACTTCATAGTTATCCCTTCTTAGCAATTTTAGCATGGGGATCAACATAGCACAACTTTTAATCGCCCTCTTGGGCTTATCTCTGACTTAATCAAGTCCATATAATCATATCCATGCATACATATAAAACATCTATTTCAATATTAATTACTGAATTTTAAAGAGAGTTGAATAAACTCACCTGATGCGTTATCACTTCTTTTAATCCTTTTTTAACTCGTAAAGGACTCCTTTCTTCACTACCACAGTTTACTGTAATATTCAATTTACATATATACTGATATTAATTTATAAAACAGAACCCTTTACAGCTAAGAATCCCTAATCTCTTAAAATTACATCTCAAGTCGCAATGCACTAAGCCAAGTCGCAACCAACTATTGCGACTCCAACTCCAAATCGCAACTCACCATTGCGATTCCAACCCAAGTCGCAGCCTTTCGTTGCGATCTCAACTCCAAGTCGCAATCCACGGTTGCAACTCCAATGCCAAGTCGCAGTCCACTGTTGCGACTCCAACTCCAAGTCGCAACTGTCTACTGGGACTTCACTACTGAGTCGCCACTGCCTATTGCGACAATCATGAATGTCGCAACTCAAGGTTGCGATTTCGATGATGTACATCCAAGTCTCAGTCCACTAAGTTCATTCTTAAATCCAGATTTTCGCAGTTTTAATCTATGTTTGTTTATGCAAACTTGCAGATTTGTTAAATAACTTTATCTTAACATACCCAAAAACTCAGATTCTCATAATCATCAAAATTTACCAAAACCCATCTAAAAACTTCATAGAAAACTTTTAACTAATAAGATGAAGAATTCAATGAGATAATTACCTTTTGATTCTTCAAACCAACACCAGATTATAGAATTCCAAGCAAATCCTTTCTTCTTTCTCTTTTCTCGATTTCTCTATCTCTCTCTCGGCTTTTCTTTCTCTTCAAACCGAAACACACACAACTTCACACACTCACACTTAGTCTATAATGACTTAGTTGATTGACACCTCTTCCTTAATTACATGAGTCATAAGGAATATTACCAAATGAACCCCCAACTTTAAGAGAATGACACTACAAACCCTCAAACTTTAAAGAAATAACATAACACACCTTATGCATAAATAAAACTCATAATAATAACCCTTAATTTTAATATTCTCAAAATAAATACTCTATATAATTCAAGGTTACTCCAAATACAAATACATTCTAAATCTTATTAAAATAATAATAACAAAATTTAGGATGTTACAATACTCCCCAACTTGAAAATGATTTCGCCCTCGAAATCAAAGTCAGGTAAACAAATGAGGATACCTATCCCTCATACTCTCTTCCGACTCTAAAGTTACATTAGTACCTCTATGGTGTTCCCACTGAACTTTCAACATAGCTACTTCTTTACCACTACGTAGCTTTCTAACTGATCTTTCCAAGATTGCCTCTGGTTCTTCCACACCGCGACTCTTTTCATCTATTCTCGCATCAGTGAGTGAAATCACATCTTTCCTCTTCGGCCAAATATTTCCGAAGATATCATACTTGGAAGGTATAATGAACCCCTTCCAACTCTGGTAGAAGATCCAACTTGTAAACCAATCTTCTTAGAGTAATTGTTATCATCAAATCCATGTTTGACTACTTCTTAGTCTAGCATATCTTTATCATTTCTTTCTTGTTTACACGGAATATCCACCACACAGCTACAGTTCTAAAGGACTGTTTTTTTCTAAAAACGTCAGTTACGATCTCTAGCCAAATCCTCGTAACACCGCGAACTGCATTCGATGTATTTCTTTTACACCTACATAATACTCCAATACTATAGCTTAACGGTTACAGTATTCTCTTCACCTAAAACCAATGGGATTGAGAAGAACAAGAGTCTTCCTTTTACCTCATCATCATCACAACTCACTCTCTAGGTCTCAAAATAACATTAACATGTACTACCTGAAATTTCCACATATACCATAGATTAAGCATACTCGTTACTATTAAATACTTCAATAACTACGGCAGTCCATTATTACATCCTTGACTTACACGTTTCTTCGGTATAGAGTGCTATCACCTCCTCACATCACTATCTCATCGCACCACCACAATACAACCAAGCACCAAAGTATTGAACATCAAAAGTGATAACTCTATTGAACCTGCAATATGATTACATTCTTAAGTCCAATCTTTCTATCATAGGAAGCAACTCACACAATCAAAATCACTTTGGGTAAACACCCAATACCATTCCGACATTCTATTTCGATATTAGCTATATCATTACTCCATCTTACAAACTACATGCCCCAACAACTTTAATGACAAAGTGGTACTTTTCATCCGAAATCCCCGAAAAGACTTCCATCAGATGCTTCCTAGTTCTAACTTCATAATACATACTAGTTGACACATTTATCTTGCCAGTTGATACCAATACTCACTCGTACATTCTCCACACATAACTTATTACCACAGACCAGGTTTCTCACAATCATTCATACACATATTACTCGAGTTTATTTCACTAAATATCTCCTCCCCAACTTTAGTTGAACTACCACTCTCGATTTGCTAAATAACTTGAACTTATTCGTTCATACTAGCTCCTTGTGATTCCAAACCAATACCAAAACACGGTACAATCCTTAACAGCTCAACATTTTCCATACCTCCCTTCATTTGCGCCTAATACTTTCTCCTTTGTAAACCATCCACATTGCAAGTAAAACACTTCTATAACACAACAGTCTTTCATAATCTTAATATTCTTACAAAGTAGTCCTTCAGCTTTTTATTCTTCTGATTTAAGACTTAACAATAAATAAATCCCAAAAGAATACCCAAAACGTTCACATCATGCAACTTCTATTTTAATACAATCCCTGTAATCCCAACCCAAGCCTACAACGAGCTTATTAAATCGGGTCAATGCTTTTAAGACTCCACTGAGTTCAAAACCGAGCCATCTACTCCAAGGATCAATGATCATTATGCAACATATGTTCCGAGGCATGATAAATCTATGACTCCTTCATTGCTACTTTCCCAACAAAGTCAATTTATATAGGTATATGTAACTCTTATATACTTCACAAAGAATATACTCCGCCAATGTTCGTTAGTTCCAAAGGTATTAAAAACGCGAGAATTATCAGACAGTCTTTACACTTAAGACCGACACTTATTTAAATAGAATGCAATTAAGCATATAACTCAACCAAGACTCCATCTCGAGTCATTAAAACTGACAAACATTCAAAAGACTCATTTGAATATCAATCAAGCCTTTAAGGCCAAAATAAACGTTTGATTAAACATGTGTCACGCACACGATTACATAAACCAAAATACATTGCTACCCAATTCTTTACCCTTTTTAATCCCTTAATTGGCTATCGGCCCCAAAACAAAGTTTTACCACTCTTAAAAACTTTACATGGTCGAATTTACCAAAATCCCCCAACTCACATGTTCACATTTTTAAAACGCAATAGCTCATAAATATTGTACATCCTCAAAATATTAAAGCGTGATTTTGACTACATATCTTTCGCTTGTGCAACAATAATTCGAAACTTCTTTCATTAGTGATTTATTCGTCAATCACTCAAAATCCTTAACCATGTCGTACACAATAATATTTGCTTTGCGCATACCCTTTGCATAACAGCATACCGATACCACTCATAGTCTTCATTCATGTCCGCACGGCATACACGGGACGCACCCAGACCGCACCCAATGACGGACGAAAGGTCTCGTACACCTTACACAACTATCGACTTCAAAGTCAATACTTGACATGTCGACATTTTCTTAACCTTAAAGTCCTTAACGGAACCTAATTCTTCCTCCGGACACAACCGTCCCTCGACAACTGTATTCCTAATCAGCGAACAAGGTACAGACTCTCACGCAACCGACACTAAGTCCACTTTCGACTCTCACACTATTCATTTCTCATTTTAACCCAATTACCAAAACTACAGGTTTATCCAACACTTCTCCATTCTTGGAGTTCTTTCTTAGCTTAAAGCGTAATACTCTACGACCTAGCGAGTTCATAGCCTTCATGCATGACAACTTGATACATAAATCAATTCACACATTTTCTCATTTTAAATAACAACATTTAGAATAACTTGGGCACACATGACCCCAACATTCACATGACTCCAATGTACTGCACAACGATCTCGAGAATTGTTTGCATACTAAATTTCCGTAAACTCAATATTTCTCAACCAAAACAAAGTTGTTACGACGGTAATATATTAAATAAAAATTCTTTTCATACAACATTTACCGACACGAATTAAGCTAGTCGGTTCTCACACTTATTTATATGATGTTATTAGATCAATACTCCTGTTGGTTATTAAACGTTTTGTTGGCCAACGTTTTCTTGCTACAAATCAACTTTTCATGTAAAGTAAGAAATATTTTGTAACAACTCCAAAATTTCGTTGTGCGACGTAAATGGGATTGCCTTTTCTTTAAATACACACTTGCACATACTAATTCAAACTTGACTAAAACTGTTATTTATGCATTTGGTTTGAAATCATGAAAATTCATATAATACACACTAAAACACCATGCATAAAACTTTACTCCCAAATGAAGGCTAATTACTCAACGAGGTCAATCGTCTTACTTACGTAACTTATCATTGACATTCTACCTCCGACCGGTGGTCGCCCTCTCGGCCTTATGACGTTTGCTATACATGCATTCCACGATTCACGTATCAACCATGTCATACTATTTTCGTCTTGATCAAACATCTCATATTCTATCTCCACACACATCAACCACATATTAAAGGTTACCTTGGCGGACGTTCATGAGTCCCGCCAATTCCAGGTTGTCCTTCCAACCCCCAATCATTTCCCGATCTATCCTCCAAAGGATTTGGTGGCATATTCACCAACGTTCTACTATAACCTAAATGGATAACCATAAGAAATGGTTATGCACATACCCCTATACAAAACGTACCTAACTGATCGTTAGTCGCTGTAACAATTTTGAAATAAGCATGCTCGCGTAACAATATATTCATAATAACAGTAGCTAATTGAAATTGTGAATATATCATACAAGAGAATCCTTGTTACCATTATCACAGTACTAATTTCACGTATTTCCGTTGACTCTAAGACTATCCCGTCTTAGTATTTCTACCCGAATCTCACAAGTCATAACTTAATTCATCTCAGCTTAAGTCTAAGTATCTCAAATTCATACTTAGTTCGCTTAAACTAATGCTCTGATACCATATTGAAACACCCTAAAAACAGGGTCAATTTAAACCTTAAAATTTCCACAAGTTATGATCAAAAACTTCAAACTTATATAACCTGAGGATCAAATGTAAGGTTTCTATGTACAAACGACATTACTTAAATAACTTATTAATCTATTCACATCATAACAATCAGATTAATCAAGTTATCTAAACAACTGTCCCAAAAGCTTCAAAGAATAACTAGATCCTTCGTTATCTCTAAGTCTGAATCTTTTCAAAAGTTCTCTTCTCTCATCCCTGCTTACTTCCCGGAGCTTGTACCTGGTAAGAAGATTCAACTTGAAACATTAGGCTTTCGCCTTGTGAGAATACTCAAATCAAAGTAAAATTTAATAATTTAAAACATGAACAGATAACTCAAACCTGTTCTCACCCATCTTACCGTACGACAACTCCTTTCCAAATTGGGGAATCTACCCCGATCCCATACTTACGACTAACTCATCTAATCATAACAACAATTTTAAGAATTTACTATGAATCATCCCAGATTCACAGTCAATACTCAAACACAAGAAATTACAAGTCAAAACCTGCCTATTTCTTAATCAGGAAGTAGAGATTACAAATTACTTTATGCCTATCTCAAATATTCCTCTCATCACTGGGAAATCTCCGATCTTCCCTATAACAATGGAAATCTCCGATCTTCCAAAATCGAAATGGGAATTACAAATCAAAATCTGCCTATTCCACATTCCACCTCAGAATCAATGGTCCCAATGGGATTATAATATCGCGATACTCAAACGGGACTCACGATGATTCAAGGTACACCCAATTACTAAAAATTACATCCCTTTGGTCTATGGCGAGTAATCGGTTCCCATTATACCGTACCCAAGTGCCCTCGGTGACCGGATGCCTATTTTTAGTAAAAGCTCATAATATATAAATATAATAATCGATACTAGTATATGCGTCCGGCATACAATATATCATTTCTCTGAGCATATTCTATATATACAACAAATTTAGAATATATTATTAGCTCCTCATCACAATCTCTTAACTATCTCCTCTCTGCAATTTAGCACGGGAATCAACATCTCAAATGTTATCTACATTTTCGGACTCAAAGATAGGTCTTTATAATCTATCATAATATAGCCTCAAAATCGTATTTAGAGTTCATAAACATGTAACAAATTGCATATAGCAGATGATCATACTTTACATATAAGAATATTAATAAGTACCAGTTCATCAACTTCATAGTTATCCCTTCTTAGCAATTTTAGCATGGGGATCAACATAGCACAACTTTTAATCGCCCTCTTGGGCTTATCTCTGACTTAATCAAGTCCATATAAACATATCCATGCATACATATAAAACATCTATTTCAATATTAATTACTGAATTTTAAAGAGAGTTGAATAAACTCACCTGATGCGTTATCACTTCTTTTAATCCTTTTTTAACTCGTAAAGGACTCCTTTCTTCACTACCACAGTTTACTGTAATATTCAATTTACATATATACTGATATTAATTTATAAAACAGAACCCTTTACAGCTAAGAATCCCTAATCTCTTAAAATTACATCTCAAGTCGCAATGCACTAAGCCAAGTCGCAACCAACTATTGCGACTCCAACTCCAAATCGCAACTCACCATTGCGATTCCAACCCAAGTCGCAGCCTTCCGTTGCGATCTCAACTCCAAGTCGCAATCCACGGTTGCAACTCCAATGCCAAGTCGCAATCCACTGTTGCGACTCCAACTCCAAGTCGCAACTGTCTATTGCGACTTCACTACTGAGTCGCAACTGCCTATTGCGACAATCATGAATGTCGCAACTCAAGGTTGCGATTTCGATGATGTTCATCCAAGTCTCAGTCCACTAAGTTCATTCTTAAATCCAGATTTTGCAGTTTTAATCTATGTTTGTTTATGCAAACTTGCAGATTTGTTAAATAACTTTATCTTAACATACCCAAAAACTCAGATTCTCATAATCATCAAAATTTACCAAAACCCATCTAAAAACTTCATAGAAAACTTTTAACTAATAAGATGAAGAATTCAATGAGATAATTACCTTTTGATTCTTCAAACCAACACCAGATTATAGAATTCCAAGCAAATCCTTTCTTCTTTCTCTTTTCTCGATTTCTCTATCTCTCTCTCGGCTTTTCTTTCTCTTCAAACCGAAACACACACAACTTCACACACTCACACTTAGTCTATAATGACTTAGTTGATTGACACCTCTTCCTTAATTACATGAGTCATAAGGCATATTACCAAATGAACCCCCAACTTTAAGAGAATGACACTACAAACCCTCAAACTTTAAAGAAATAACATAACACACCTTATGCATAAATAAAACTCATAATAATAACCCTTAATTTTAATATTCTCAAAAGAAATCTTTAAACTTTCAACATTTGTATTTTAACCCTAAATGAATTATAATACTCTATATAATTCAAGGTTACTCCAAATACAAATACATTCTAAATCTTATTAAAATAATAATAACAAAATTTAGGATGTTACATTTTCATACTTAGCAATTTTCTTTTGTTGCTATGTCAATATCAAATAGGGGGAGATTGTTGATCCAAACCCTCAGTGATTTGATAATGACTCTTTTAGAAACACTTAGTGAAAATTGTAAGTAAACAATATGTATTAGAGTTTCACTATCGCTGATAAGTACTATGACTCTACAGTACCGCTGATAGGAAACTTATGCTTTTTAGATTAGACATTCAGCGAAACTGTTCACCCATAAAGCTCTGAGCCTGTTCAGTACTTTTGGTGATCGCTGAAAAGTTTTAGTTATTTACTTATGATCTCTGAAGACAAGTTTCACGTCAACAAATGTTCTACGCTGAAGTTGAAGATCAAGCCAAGAACCAGCGACAAGTCTACTAATGAACTGATGCGGATATCAGCGAAGCCAAGATTTGTCCACTCAACGTGAAGTTTCAAGTAGAAGACTTCAGCAATCGCCGAGCTTTATCACTCGCTGATAAAGAACTGTTCAACGAACGCTGATCATGAAGTCTTCCTCTACAAGTTACTTTTGTCTTTCCCCCCTTGCACGCCTCCGTACGAAAATGTCAGAAAGGACATCCCTTCTGTTCATTATCGTACAACCAACTCTGATTCTACACTGTACACCATGCGGCTACTAAGGTTGTCTACAAAGGTCAAAACATGCAACCACTCAGTTGCTGCCACGTGTAAAGTAATATTGCCATGCATTAAATGCATGCAGTATATAAGAAGAACCCTACTTCAGAAATGAAGTGCTCGACCATCTTCTTCTTTCTCTCTTAGTGTTAGAATATTATTCATAGTATTCTTATCTCCTTTCTGTCTTAATTCTAGTGCAAGAAACTTAGTGTTATTAACTTGTTTAGATTAGGATTAGTCCTTAATCTTGTTCCGCAACAAGTTGTAAATTGTTTGATTATATCAATAAACAATTTAGAAATTAAAATCTGTGTGTTTGTATTCAACCCCTCTTCTACAAACTTGTATAACCCTCCGGGACCAACATGAAGTAGGAATGGCTATAAGAAAAAGAGGATGTATGTTTTCATGTTAATTCATGTGGTCAGCTCAATTTAGCTTACCTTACTTTTGCATCATCCCACATTTGTGAGAAGATGCAAGTTTTGAAGTATGAAGTGAGTATAAGAAATGAGGGATGAATGTTTTTGTGTCAACTCATACAATTGACTCAATTTAGCCTACCTTATTTTTGCAAAAAAAAATCTTTATTTATATAACAAATAAGTTGACTCATTTTACAATATCCAATCAATCAATATATCAATATCATTCCATATTGACATCAATATATATAACTATGGTTGGATCAAAATAACCAAATGGTAAAAATTATTAGGCATAATTAAAAGAGAAACCAAGGATGATGACACTGGACCATTAGGTTTGAGTATTACTCAAATTTTGAAATAAGATTGAGTTTCATCATCCCACATTGGTGGTGATATAATAGTTTAAAAAAAGATGATAGGTATTAAAAAGAGATGAATGACTTGAAATCTATAACCATGGTTGTAATCAAAACCAACCAAATAGTAAAAATAATAGTAAAAAATTAAAGAGAAACCAATGATGATTATTTGGGACCAGGAGGTTTGAGTAATCCTTAAATCTTAAAATAAGGTTAAGTTTCATCATCTCAAATTGGTGGTAATATGATAATTTGGAAGAAAATTATGGGTATAAAAAGATGGATGAAAGGTTGTGAAATCTATAACCTTGGTTGAAATAAAATACAACTAAATGGTAAAATTTAGAGTGCGAGATTAGAGAAAAACCAATGAAGATTTCACAACATGAGATTTGAGTATCCCTCAAATCTAGAAATAAGGTTGATTTTTATCATCCCACACTAGTGGGAATATGATAGTTTGGAAGAAGATGATGAATATAAAAAACAGGAATGAAGGCTTTTGAAATTTATAAACATGGTAGTAATCAAACTCAACCAAATAGTAAAAAGTGTGGGGCAAATTTAAAAGAAAAACAAAAGATGATTACTTCAAACAATGAGGTTTGAGTATTCCTCAATCTTGAAATAAGGTTATGTTTAATTATCCACATTAGCGGTAATATGATAATTTGGAAGAAAAAATGATGGGTATAAAAAAGAGGGATGAATGGTTGTCTATAACGATTGTTGGAATCAAAACCAACTAAATAGTAAATATTATAGTGCAAAATAAAATAATAATCAATGATGAAGATTTGGTTTATTTTTTGATATATATATACATATATAGTCAATTGTTTATCCAACTTTTCACTTTTGTCACCAATGTGGAACAATCAAGAATTCACCACAATTCCCCATTAGATGAATACTTGATTCTCATTGTTACATGTCATCATCCTAAGGTACTCCTTTATATATGTATATTGATGATTGATTGATTGATGATATTGATGATTGATGATTGATTATATATGTATATTGATTGATATTGATGATTGATGCTTCTATACAAATTTAGTTTATATAAAATGAAATAAAATATTTAACTATTACATGACATGTTGTCATGTAAATAAAAAAAATTAACTCTTTAATCCAAATGTGGATCAAAATTTGGATGGACATTCAACCTACATCTTATCCATGTGTGATGACGTGGAGCCTCCTAAAGCTTAGAATCCTCTCTATTTTTTTCTCTCAATTTTTTGATTTTTTAAAATTTTGAATATGTAAAAGTCGTTTGCACCCCTGTATGTTAAAAACATAAAACTCATTGACATAGGATTATTTTGGTAATTTAAAAAAATTAACTTCCTAAACCTTTCATCTTCATTCTTGAAGATGAAACCACTAAATCTTCTCATCTTCATTCTTTAAGGTAAAACCTCCAAAACCTTTCATGTGATCATCCATTATGAATTGTCCATCATGAAATGTCTTCTTCCTCCTCTCAACCACTTGATGTATTATTCATTTCTAAAATCATTATTCTTCAACAAACTGTTTTCAAGGTAAACTCTTTTTCTTCTTCTCTGTCTCTTGATTTGTTCTTTCATTTCACAAATTATTGTTCTTCAACAAAATCGTTTGTAGGTAAACTTCTTTTCTCTCTTCCATCGTTTGATTTGTTCTTTCATTTTACAAACTTTTATTCTTCAACAAAGTGGTTTTGCAGGTTTACTTTGAGTATAATAATCTAGGTATTATTCATTATTGACTTTTGTTGGGATTTTAGAGTTTATTTTTACTTTTGTCGTAAATATTTTTTTATATTTTTCCAATAGAACCGGGGGTTTGTTCTTAGCAGCGAACAACGATTTTATGGTCTTGATGAAAACAATGATTCAATAATCGAGTCCTGCAAATACGTATTACATTCTATGATATATTTCAACAAACTTCAACATGTTCTTTTTCAATTGTTATTCTTAGGTTATTTCGAGAAGACTAATCCGTATTACATTCAGGTTATACATTTCTTTTGACTTTTGTTAGGATCTTAAAGTTCTTTTCTTATATTTTCCTATGTTTTAAGTTTTACTAATCATTTTAACTCTTATTAAAATCATTGTTTTTTTATTTACATGACACTCGAATATAATAATATGTATATTTTTATTTACATAACAATTGAATACAATAAGAAACAAAATATAATTGTATATATGAAAAATAAAATGAAGATTATTTAACTTAATACATTTTAATTTACATGTAAAAAAATCTTATTGCAAGTGATAACTCTCATTCTTGAGAGTTATTTATTACTCCTTTTCATAGAATTTAGGACATTTTACACCCACTTTGTTCCTTTCTCCTTCATTTGGTCCATAATGTTTGCAAGGTATGATAAATGAACCCAATAGTCTAATTTTTGTGGAAAATAACCTGCTGTTCGTAAAGTGGGCATTGTTCTGCCCACAGTGGGCATTCGTAACTCATGTGGTAAATGGCTGACCATGGTTAAGTCTTTGGGTGCTGATTACTTGGCTGAGTTTGTTTGTTTGTACTAGGATGGGGAGAATGACTTACCTGCCCTTGGTTTCCTCAACTCTTTGAAGGCTATATAAAGACCCATTTGGAAGCATTGAAGAGGCACTGGATGATTCACATCTCTCTCCATCACCAACATCTATCTCCATTTTATTTCTTGCTTTCATCTTCAAGCTAATTGCTTTTAAGCTTGAAGATTTATTTTAGAATTTACTTTCTTGCATTTTAATTTTAGCATTTTAATTTCCGCCTAGTTTTATTTTCCGTAATTTATTTTCCGTACTCTTTAATTCTTGTACTTTAATTTCCGTCTAGTTTAATGCAAGTAGTTTTTATTTATTCTTCTTTCGTTATGCATTTTATTATGAGCTAAGCACCCTCATGGGTGTGGGTGTGAGCCTAACTTGAGACTAGTAGACCGCACTTGGGTGTGGCCGTTGTTACTAGCTCTTATGATTGGTCACTTAATTCGAGACTTCACTCAACGCAGATAAGCTGATCACTTTTATGTGTTAATATTAGATCTTAGACCTCGAGAGGGGCGGATCTGAAATACGGCTTAAGTGATGCACAAAGATTTGAGAAAGTCTTTGCGGATCACGTTGAGAGGCGGGTTTTGCATGATTTACTAAGGTTCGATTGTCAGTCGAGTATTCCAAAGAGATTTGGGAATAAAACTTCTTATTGATGGAACTTTGATTTTTAAATCATACTTAGATAAATCGGCAAGATTAAGAGTTAGTTACAGTAGGCACTTTATGGGCACGAATGGGCACGGTTTATAATTAGCCACTTTCGAGAGATCGGGCTTTTTATAGACGACTTGTGTCACGACGTGACTGACCATGTTGTTCCTACGATTATCTCAAGGAAAAAGCTTACACCCATATTGAAAGAACAGGATCTAATCTCACAATCAATATAGAAAGCAGTAATTGAGAAGTTGTATGATCAAACCCAATTGTATTCAATGATGAACAGAAATACAGATCTATGAGAGAGAGAATCTCAAAGATTATAGAGAATGAATACAAAGTTATACGGGAAAAATCAATCAGTTAGCAACATAGAGCTAACTACTATTTATACTGCAACAAACATCTTAAAGCTACAGTACAAATAAGAAAGACTAATAAGAACATAACACGTGTCCTAATTAGTTTATAAAATACTAAGTAAAGTATCTTGTCATAAGTTCTGAACAGGTAGTTCAGAACTTCTGAACATTCTTCTGATAAAGCTTCTCAGATCTTCTGACTTTCATATCTCTGACTCCTCTACTCAGATTATCTGAGTCTTCTACTCAGACCATCTGACTCTTCTTATCAGACATCTGACTTCTCTTTCCACTGATCAATACTTGTCTTCACAGTCAGACCTCTGACTTCACTACTCAGAACATCTGAGTCCTCTTATCAGATCTTCAACACTTGGTTTATTGACAAAACTTCAGATCTAACAATCTCCCCCTTTTTGTCAAATAAACTTAAACTTTGCATCATCCAGTTCTTTCAGAGCAGGAACAATCTTCTGAAGTAGCACATTTCTCAGATTAAGCCTTTTATCAATTTTGTCAATGATTTCTTGAATAATCTCAACTTGCTGATTAATTGCTTCTTGAATCATGTTTGCTTCCTTCACTTTCAGCATCTTTTTCTCCAAATTGTGCTTTATGATTCTTAAAGTTCCAGAACAGTATTTTGCGGTTTCCTTTGCTCTGAAGAAGATCTTTCCACTTTTGTTTTTCAAAAATACTCCCAACTCTGGATATCTGTGAACACTTCCAGTCTTTAAATTCTTTTTCTGTTCATGATCTGTGTTGGGATTTGCCAGATAAACACATGACTTTTGTAGGTACAAAGCTATTTGAAAATCTGTATAGCAGTGCCACCTCAAGATGTAGAACATGGCCTCAATTACCACACTTCTGGCCTTCCTTTCATTTCTGTCTTTGCTCGACTCTTTGAAGCATAGAAAACTGTGTAATCTGTAGAAGTCAACTACTGATAGTTTCTCAAAATCTGCATCAGTAAAGTAATAAACCTTGCCATCTTCTCTCAGAACTTCAAAAGATAAGTACTCCATCTTTCTGAATTTCTTAACCCTCAACTCTCTGATTCCAGTGATTAAAAAATCTGAGTAAACAGCTTGCTTTGTTTTGCCAAGACATCTTAATTTTTCAGCCAACCAGATCTGAGTCTCCTTAGGTCTATCATAATACACATCCAAGAATTGTACCTCTTTTGGTTTGAAGAACTCAGGTAAATCAAATTCAAGAAAGTATCCATTTAGATCAATGGATATTTCATCTTCTTTTGGTTCAGACTGTTCAGTTTGATCAAAACTAGTTATCTGCACACTCTGAGATATTGTGTTCTGCATTTCTTCAGCTTCATCTGACAAAATTCCATTCACTTCATACTCAGCCGGGAACACAAAATCATTATGTAGAATCTTTTTGGGATTCACCTCAGATAGCAACCATTCACTACTGTTTCTGATTTTTCTTCTAAAATCCAACCTCCTCTTCACACAGTTTATGCATCTCTTCTTTAAACTCTCTTTTTCAGCATCCATACTTACTTCCATTCTACTCAACAACCAATTCAGAGTTGCATCACTGTACTTCACCAACTCTTTTAATCTGAACAATTCAAGTCTTTCGTGAACCATATATGTGAACCCTTCTGTCTCCATTCCTTCATTCACAAAACCCTTCACATGCAGATCAACTTCTGTTTTCTTTGTGGGAGAACTCAGATTGCACTTTTCTTTTCTTTCTTCAATAGCCAACTGGAAATCATACAAGTATATATTTCTGACATAAATACCCAGAAGTCTTCTGCATTCAATTTCTATCAAGGCTTCTTCAGTGCTAGCAAAGAACTTGACTAGAAAGATCTGATCATCAAGAGTCAATCTGTGAAAATCAAATGTAGACATGGAAACCTTTGTATTTCTTTCTTTCAGTATTTCCATTCTAACAAACATTAAACCATTGAATTCATCTTGTTGAAACATCAGAACTTTCTCGATTCTTTTCTGAATATGCAGTTTTGAGTCAGGAACTCTGAACATGTTAGAAGCTTCTGAGTAGACCATCTGAGCTCTGTCATCCATAAAACCATCAATGTTACTTTCCAAAAGCTCATACTCTCCTTCTGTGTAGTAGAGATTATCATATATTTCCTCAGGAAAAATATCATCATGAAATTGTCTGGCTAATGGCACATCACTTAACTCTAGAATGAAATCACACACAGGTTCTTCTAGTCTTTGCAATTTAATCTTTGGAATCTCAATTGGTTTTCTGAATACATATTCAGAAGGCATAAAGAAGTCTTTCACTTTCACATACTCTTCTTCTGTATTTAACTCATCACAAAAGTTAAACCTAAAATCATCTTTAAAATCTTGAGTGTAATCCACAGTTCTGTCTTCTTCTCCCATTAGATCAATGGGTCTTATCACTTTTATTCCTTTATGAATTTTCTGAACACTCAAAGCTCTGACTACTTCATTATGCATTCTTCTGATCAATTCTTCATTCAACCTCCTTTCTTCTGATTCAGACTCCATTGCCCTTTCACTGTTATAAACCACAATATCTGTACACCTGTTTACCACTGTACTTTCCACTATTTCTTCTATTCTCAAATCAGATTCCTCAATAGCTACAGTTTCATCTGAGTTTCCTTCCATCTCAGTATCCAAGTTCAATTCCTCTGTTTTATCTGATTCATTACTATCAATACTTCCCAACTCCATTTCTTCTGTATCTGAACTATCAAGCTGTACTATCTGAACCATCTCCTTTAAATTTTCCTGTGTCTGATCTTCTGAACTTTTTGTATTGGCTAAGTGCATGTCTGCTATCTCAAAATCTTCTATGCCAATATCATCATCAGAACTTAACCTTTGTCTTTTCTCCCCCTTTTGATGATCATGAGGATCATTATCATCAAACTTCCTTTTCAAGTTCTGATTAAAAGCAACTTCAGGTTCAGCTTCTACAATAGGAACAGGATCAAGAGGCTTTGAAGTAGAAGCCAAAGATACACTCAGTGCTTTCAATATAGATTCCTGCATACCTTGCATCTGTTTTAACATATCTTTTTGAAAACCAGACATTATATCCACGATCTCCTTTTTGTGAGAATCCAAGGATTTCTTTACATCATCTACCTTGGTTTCAACAGAAATCAACTTTTTCTCCAACACAACTTTCAAATCTGATACTTCATCATTCAAATCCTCCATCCTCTTCTCCAAATTTTCTACTTTTTCCCCCATCTCCTTGTTTTGTTTCTGAATCTTTTCAAATTCAGAAGTTTCTAACAGTGAACCTGAACCAACAGATGGTCCAGTTTTCATGTGCCCAGAGAGCTCATGGCCTGTAGATAACACACAGTCATCTTGTACAACAGATGCACGTTTGAATGAGGCTTTTGTAATGTTCACCTCACCAGGACTTCCATCCAATCCTCGACACCCAACATTAGGTATGTCTATGAATGTTGTTTCAGGAATACGAAATTCCTGATTTGTGCAAGTGTCAAAAGGAATTTCAGGCTCAATATGAATAGGACTGTGGTATTCAGACTCAATGTGTTGAAAAATAAATTGGGATTTATCACCTCCCTCCAAATGAGTTTGGGATGGTTCCCCGGATTTGTGTGAAACAGTAGCATGTTGAAATGCTTCTGAGTGGGTATGGATGGGTTGTTCAAGATCCACCACTAGGTCCATGGTGTTTGTTTCAATATTGGACACCAAGAGATGTGAACCAATAGCATTTGTGGTTACCTGGTCAAGATTAGCTGGTTCAGAGGCATCTCTTTCTGTTTGAACCTCTGTTGACAATCTCTCATCCTCATCACTCTCATTCTGTTTTTCCTCACCAAATCTAACCAAGCTCTCAGAATTTTCCCTCTCAGGTCTCTCAGAATGTTCACCCATCTGAACATCCTCCCCCTCTCTAATTCGACTAGACTCCTCACCTTTCTTCTCAGGTTGGTCCTCTTGGGTAGGGATTTGAGGTAATTCAATTCCCATAGAGGTGCAATAAGCTTTTAAAATCTCACTCTCCCTTGGAATATAGTTCCTAAGTGATTTTGGCAATAGTTTATGATTGGGATAGTTTTCAAGTCTTGTTACTGAGGTCATCTTACCCAAATAAAATGTAGGACCATGCTCTTCATTTGTTCTTCTTGAGATTGTTCTGTTTTCCTGCATGGCATACCAAATAACAATTTGCCAGTACCTTATGTAGGGAATGTATGTCAGTGGAGCATCCTTTGTCTTCTTCTGAATTGCTTTCTGATTCTTCTCAAATGTATTCTTCATATCTTCCCAAAGTATTAAAGTATAGTCATAATGCCTATTCTTCACTAAACCTTGAAATATCTGAAGAATTTGTTTAGAACCTTGATCAGCAGAACTATTTTTCCCTGACAAACATTTATTTACCACATGAAAGAAGCAAGCCCAAATAGGTGGTAATTTGTTTCTTCTGAACAAACTGAGAGTCCTCAATCCTTCATTGTATCCCAACTTCATAAACTCTGCTATTAATTCCTCTGTTAAGGGTAAATCCTCAAAATCTGTTCTTCTTTGTACATCATCTTTCTCTGGTAGATTCAGCATTTCTCTTAGTGCAGAGATAGATAAGACAAATGTCGCTCCTCCAATTTCAGACACAAACTTATTATCTTCTAACCTAAGATATTTCCACCATTGTTGTATGTACTGAACAGGCACATTTTTACTTCTTGTAAACCATTTTCTGTACGGATGATGTTTGAATAACTCCATGATAATTCTGTGTTCAGGCTTAAAACGACTTTCCTCAAACAATATAACACAGTTATTTTCAGATAGTTTCAACCATTCACTCTCAGGAACAACTCTTTCCACTAGAATAGATCTATCTGACATAATAGAACCTGCAGCACTCTGTTCATGTTCAATATTAACGTTTACCTCATCCGCATTTCCTTCAGATTCATCCATTTGTTCATCTTCTTCATCATTTCTTATTGCCCCTTCCTCTGCAACTCTATTTTGTACTTCATCATTTTCCGAATCGGATGAA
Organism: Saussurea involucrata; assembly: GCA_033807775.1. Taxonomy (NCBI): domain Eukaryota; kingdom Viridiplantae; phylum Streptophyta; class Magnoliopsida; order Asterales; family Asteraceae; genus Saussurea; species Saussurea involucrata. Next base: position 60,523,694 of record CM066320.1, on the reverse strand, counting down.
TCCATTATCGATTTTGTAGAATGTAGAGAAATTGGACCACTTCTTCGTATTTCAGACATGATTTAAGAAGAAAACAGATTCAAAGAACTCTGGATTTGATTCGTATCTCACGTTTCGCTCTGGAATTTGAAAGAAATTTGAAATAGGGATTTTAAGACCTATTTAAAATCCGCGAAGTTGAAAGGTTTAACGGAAAAGCGAAATCAATGTTATAACGGAGTCAACACATGTGAAATACCACAAAGGATTTAAATGAAATACGTGGCATTGTCAAACAAATATGAAGCTGACACGTGTTAGTGGATAGAATTTTGACTCAAGTCAAAGATCTGAATAACACGCACAGATGTTCTGATTCCACGACTCAGAAGAATTTTGCCTTGTAACCAAAATGTCTTTTAAAATCAACTTCTGACCAATATAAAACATTTTGATTATTCAGAAGAGGTTTGACCAGATAAGAAATGAAAACAAATCTTTTAAGCATCACAAAATGATTTCCAAAAGAATTTTGATGCTCCCCCTTGACTTGAGCATGCATTTGACTATTAATGATACATAAAGATGAGATAAAAAGATAATAGAAGAAGCATAATCCATACAGTTGAAGTTATTTGTATTTCTCAAAAATAAATTTTTGAAAGTTAGATTGCTGAAGTATTGACTCAAAATTTCTGACCTTAAGATTCAGAGGTTCTGATCTCAAGACTCAGAAGTTCTGAACTCAAGATTCAGAAGTTCTGAACTCAAGACTCAAAAGTTCTGAACTCAAGACTCAGAGGTTCTGAACTCAAGACTCAGACAAGTTTACTTAGAAAAATTTAGCATTTTTAAGAAAAAAATATTTTCAATTAGGCAGATTAAGCATTCCTATTTTACATATGAGAAAAGAGAACCTTTTGTGATCAAGAGGCTTTGTGAACAAGTCAGCCAATTGATACTTTGTATGCACAAAGTGCATCTCTATAGTTCCTTTTTCCACATAGTCCTTTATAAAATGATACCTCACATCTATATGCTTAGTCTTCGAATGTTGAACAGGGTTCTGAGTAATAGCAATTGCACTTTCTGAGTCACAATAGATGGGAATCTTGTTAAGCTGATATCCATAGTCCATGAGTTGTGTTCTCATCCACAATGTTTGAGAGCATGAAGCAGCAGCAGCAACATACTCTGCTTCAGCAGTTGAAGTGGATACACAGTTCTGCTTCTTTGATGCCCAACTCACTATTTTATCTCCCAAAAAGTGACAAGCACCAGATGTACTCTTTCTGTCCAACCTACTTCCTGCATGATCAGCATCAGTGAAAGCAGTCAATTTGAAATCAGTTTCTTTTGGATACCATAAACCTAGATCAGGTGTTCCTTTGATATATCTTAAAATCCTTTTGACAGCCAACATATGTGATTCTTTCGGGTTAGATTGAAATCTAGCACAGAAACAGGTAGAAAACATGATATCTGGTCTACTTGCAATCAAATAAAGTAATGATCCAATCATGCCTCTATAAAGTTTGATATCTGCTGAAACACCTTTGAGATCAGCATCTAACTTTATGTTAGTTGCCATAGGTGTTCTCATAGAAGCACAATCAGACATTTTGAACTTTTTCAGAATATCTCTGACATATTTTCCTTGATTTATGAAAATACCTTTTGGTAGTTGTTTGACTTGAAGACCAAGGAAAAAATTCAGTTCACCCATCATGCTCATTTCAAATTCAGATGACATGATTTTTGAAAAATTATCACATAATTCTGGACTGGTAGAACCAAATATTATGTCATCAACATAAATTTGAATCAGAATCAAATCATTACCTTGTTTCTTTAAAAACAAAGTTGTGTCAATCTTACCTTTCTTGAATCCTGAACCTAACAGGTGTTTAGTAAGAGTGTCATACCAGGCTCGTGGTGCTTGTTTTAGACCATATAAAGCTTTGTCTAAAATATAAACATGATCAGGGAATTCTGGATCAACAAAACCTTCAGGTTGATGGACATACACCTCTTCATTAAGTTTGCCATTTAGAAAGGCTGATTTGACATCCATTTGATACACCTTGAAGTTTTTATGTGCAGCATAGGCTAAAAATATTCTGATTGCCTCTATTCTTGCCACTGGTGCAAATGTCTCATCATAATCAATTCCCTCTTGTTGACAGTATCCCTTAGCAACCAATCTTGCCTTGTTTCTGATGACAACACCTGATTCATCCTTTTTGTTTCTGAACACCCATTTAGTTCCAATAATAGATTTACCTTCAGGCTTTGGAATGAGTCTCCAGACTTTATTTCTTTCAAATTGAAGCAATTCCTCTTGCATTGCTGAAATCCAGTCTGGATCCTCTAAGGCTTCATTAGCTTTCTTTGGTTCAATCACACTCAAGAAACCAGCAAACATTGCTTCATTTGCTGTAGCTGATCTGGTTTTTACTCCTGCTGAAGGATCACCTATTACTTGATGAATAGGATGATTTTTAGTCCATTTATTTGCACTAGGAAGTACATCAATCTCTGAATAATTGTTGTTTGCATCATTCTCATCAATGATTGCTTGTAATTCTGAACTGTCCCCTTGTTCTGATGTATGAATAGGAGTCATATCCAAGTTTGGGTTCTGATTAATGAAGTCAGAATTCAGAGTGACTTGTTCAGAGTTCTGAGTACAAGAATCAGAATTCTGATTACAAGGTTCAGAATTTTCACCACTTGTATGTATTAGATTTGGACATTCCTCTGATGGACCTTTGTCAGAAATTACAGTTGATTGAACTATTTCTGGAGTCTTATTTTTCATCTCTTTGACCATCTTTGGGTTTTCATATTCTGCATAAGAATCAGAAATTAGTTCACTAAAAGCATCCTTAAATAGTAAATTGAGTTCTGAACAAATAGGATTAGAATTTGTATCAGAAGTCATTTTTGTCTTGTTCAGCATGAGTTCTGAACTGTCTTGTTCAGAAGTCCGCATTCTGGCTTCATCAAAAGTTACATTTATGCTCTCCATCATCCTCTTGGTTCTTCTATTGTAGATTCTGAATGCTTTGGAAGTTAAAGAATAACCCACAAAGTATCCTTCATCTGCCTTTTTATCGAATTTGGCAAGATTTTCTCTGTCTCTGAGAACATAGCACCTGCAACCAAAAACATGAAAGAATTTGATTAATGGTTTTCTTTTATTTATCAGTTCATAAGCAGTCTTATTTAATCTCTTATTGATTAAAGTTCTATTTTGTGTAAAACAAGCAGTTGCAATTGCTTCAGCCCATAGGAAAGTAGGAAGATTTGCATAAGCCAGCATTGTTCTCGCAGCTTCAACTAGAGTTCTATTCTTCCTTTCAACAACACCATTTTGTTGAGGAGTTCTGACAGCAGAAAAATTGTGAGAAATCCCAGAACTTTCTAAAAAATTCTGAAGAGTCTCATTTCTGAACTCTGTTCCATTATCACTTCTGATTTTCTGAACTTGAAGTTGTAAGAGAACTTGAATCCTTTTGATAAAATTTATCAATGTAGTAGCAGCTTCTGACTTAGCTCTTAGGAACTCAACCCATGTGTATCTGGATAATTCATCAACAATCACAAGCATATATTTCTTTCCTCCCATCGATTGAACTGAAATTGGACCACAAAGATCAGTATGAATCATTTCTAATGGTGCTTTGCAAGATGAGTCCATTTTTAATTTGTGAGAACTCTTTTTCATCTTGCCCATTTCACAAGCTGAGCATAATGATTCTTTTTCAAATTTAAGCTTTGGTAAGCCTTTAACCAAATGTTTTGCAACAAGATTATTAAGATCTTTGAAATTCAGATGAGAACATCTTCTGTGCCAAAGCCAGCATTCATTTGCAGTTGATTTTGATAAAAGACAAACTGTATTTAATGTTTTCAATTTTGAAAAATTAACTACAAATAAGTCCATATGTCTTTTGGCCCAGAAGACTTTAACATCATTTTCAGTTAAAATCATGCAACCTGTTATTTGAAACTTAATTTGACAAAGACTGTCTAAAAACTGACTTATGCTGAAAAGATTATGCTGTAATCCTTCAACATAGAAAACCTTTTGGATAGTAAGATCCCCTTTAGTTAAATCCCCATAACCTTTGACTTGTCCTTTGCTGTTATTTCCAAAGTTTACTGCTCCTCCAGCCTTTTCTGTGAAGTTTGATAGAAAAGACTTCTGACATGTCATGTGTCTTGAAGCTCCTGAATCTAAAAACCACACATGACAGCCCTGCAAAAGGATCAGTTAGGTTTAGGTACCCATTTTGGAATGGGTCCATCTTTGTTAGCTTTGTCATTGGATTTAACATTAGTACCTTTTACTCTCCACTCAAAATCTTTCTTCAAACACCACTTTCCTTGAACTTTTATGAAGTCAGAACATTTTCTGCTTACAAGCTTGTTCAAATTCTTTTTGAGAGTTGTAACTTTTGGTTTTGCTATATTTTCAACTTTCTTTTCTTTTATCTTTTCTTTCTTCTGAGTCTGAGGAACAGAAATTTTCTTCTTTTCTGTATTTTGAGAAACAGAAACTTTCTGAATATCTTTTCTTATGTATGAAACAGAAGTTATTTTGACTTGACATTTATGAGAATAGTGGAATGAATCATTTTTACATCTAACACAAACAAGATTTTTCTTTGCAAGTGACAATAAATCTGAAACATAGATCATTTCATTTTTATTTATACTGTTCAGAGTACAATTGCCCTTATTACAAGAATTTCTAGCGTTGAGTTCAGAAGTAGATTTCATTCTAAGCTTCTCAAGTTCCCTTTTCAGATCATTCAACTTTGCAAGATCATCTTTCCTTTTGCTTACTTCTTTTTCTGAAAAATTCAAGTTCTTTTTGTTAGAAGAATTAGATGATTCACCTTTTTCATATGTACTTGATTCATTAAAGAATTTATCATTTTCTCTTGAAGCATTAATTTTAAAAAGATCATACTCAGTCTTCAGTTTTTCAAGCTCTGTTATTTTCTGAATAAAAATATTCTTTTCTTTCAAAACTTCTTCAAGTTTAATATCCATCTCACAGAAATCATTTTCAAGTTCATCATAAGCTTTCCTTAAATCCTCAAGTTCTTGACTCACAAGATTAAATCTCTTTTCAAGTTGCAAAAATTCATCTGATTTTGTTTTAGAAAATCCAGTTGAATCAGACTTCTGACTACCTGAGTCAGAGTTCTGATTTACAGACTCAGATGTCTGATCTTTAGACTCAGAATTCTGACTACAAAGTTCAGAATCCTGACTAGAAGTTTCAGACTTCTGATTGACTGTTTCAGAATTTTTACTTGTGTCAAATATGCTCTCAATGTCATGATATGAAAAACTTGGTTGTTTATTTTTGTAGCTGACATTTAAGGAATCATACTTGAATTTAGTATCATTGTATCTTGGCTTTTCATCTGTTGGTTTAGAAACTTCTTTCTTAACCTTTTCTTCTGAACCAACTGACTTTTCTGTTTTAGACTCAGAAATTGTCTCATCTGACTTTTTAGAGTTTGGTCTTTGCAAATTGTCAGAACTTGTTATAGAACTAGCAGGTCTTATGAAAACTTCAACAATTTCTGGGATTTTTGGCTTAGAAACTTGAAGTTTTTCATACAAGTTAATTGGAGCTCTTTTTAAAGTGACATTTTCTTCCAATCCCAATCCCTTCTTTGGGTTGTAAAATCTTGTATCTATAACATTGCTTAATAAAAGATTTAGTGTTTGCTGAGTCTGACCCCTTTTCAAATTCAGATCTTCTAATTCTTTAATTTTGGTGTATAAATTCTTTCTTTCTTCAAATAACATATCAAATTTTATTTGTAAATCACCTTTTTCATCCTTTATTTTTGAAAACTCAGCTTTTAGTTCAGAAAGTCTTTTCATCAATTCAGAATTTTCATCTTTAACTTTCTGTTTCTCAGCCTCAGATTCTTCATATTGTTCTTTTATTACTTCTTTTTCAATTCTGAATTTGTTGACCAAATTTCTTTCTCCTTTTATCTGTTTTCTTAGATTAGCAAATTCAGCTTTCATTTCACCAATCTGTGTCATTAACTCTAATTCAAGTGAAGAATGTACCTCAGCAGATGACTCAGAATCAGCATCTTCAAAATCAGAATCATCCTCATTCCTCATTTTTGCCATATAGCTCTGCATCTGTGGAAAGTTGATGTGATCATCTTCATCAGAAGTATAGTACAACCAATTCTCCTGTTCAGCCAACAAAGCAATTTTATCCTCTCTCTTCTTTGCAAGCTGAGCCTTCTTGGTGTAGTACTCATAGTCTTTCACAATTTTAACTCTGCAATCCTTAGCATAGTGGCCAGATTTTCCACATTTGAAACACAGATTCTTTTCTTTTCTTTCATCCTTCTCTTCATTGTTTTCTTCACTTCTCTCTACTCTCTTTTCAAACTTATTTTCTTCTCTGTCTTCTTTCTTCTTATAGTCTGAACTCCCAACTCTCTTATAATTTCCTTGAAATCTACCCTTCCCATACCTTTTATTGAAAGTATTTGTCAACAAAGCTAGTTTCTCAGCCATTATCTTGATATCTTCATCATCTTCTGATCCTTCTTCCTTGTCAGATTCTTCCAGATTAGGTATCTCTGATAGATATGCAGTCTTTTTGGGTGCTTTGATTGCTTTGGACTTTGATAAGAACGCTAACTGATCAGCAACATTTTTCTTCTCTTCCACCACTAACTTGACAGAGTCTTCATGTTGATTAAGAACACAGAATAGATCATTTAAGTCTTCTTCACACATATCCTTGTTCATTTGCAGACTTATGGCAAATGATGACCATTCTGAATTTAGACTGTTCAGAAATTTGTAATTTATTTCTGATTTTGTTTTCTTCAGTCCATTTCTTCTCAAGTCATTTAGAATAGTGCAAAATTTACTGTATGTCTGTGTCAAACTTTCTGACTCTTTTGCTTTGAACCTTTCATAAGCATTTATGCTTTGATTTAACTTTGCCTGAATAGATCTCACAGTTCCTAACATTTGCCTTTCCAATTCGTCCCACATTTCTTTAGCTGATGATCCACTGTCAATCCTGTTTAGAACCTCATTTGGGACAGCCAAAGTCATCAAAGTAATTGCTCTTTTGTCAATAGCATGCCTATTTTTCTGTTCAGCTGTGTATTGGGAATAACTCTTTTTCACCCTGGTCGCTGGAATTTCTGGAGTTGTCTCTGTAGCAGGGGTTGCAGCAACATCGATGTATATTTCAATTGGGCCTTCTCGAATAGAAATCATAAGGTTTTCATCAATGTTGTCTAAGAATTGGATCATTCGGATTTTCCATTGCTGATACTCTTCTGGTATAAGAACAGGCGGTTTGGTTTCAGATCCCATGGCTAGATATTCTTTAGAAGACATGATTGTAAGAAAATTCAACAGAAAGACAAATTCGAGTTTCTTGATCGAAATGTAACAGGTAATTCAAGAATTGACAAGAATTCAAGAACTAGCCCTAGCAGCGGAATTGAATTTTGAATGAATCAAGAAATCTTCAAGAAATTTATCAATTGATCTTCGCGATAACAATCTTGAACGAATTTGTTTGTTGATTGGCTCTGATACCAATTGAAAGAACAGGATCTAATCTCACAATCAATATAGAAAGCAGTAATTGAGAAGTTGTATGATCAAACCCAATTGTATTCAATGATGAACAGAAATACAGATCTATGAGAGAGAGAATCTCAAAGATTACAGAGAATGAATACAAAGTTATACGGGAAAAATCAATCAGTTAGCAACATAGAGCTAACTACTATTTATACTGCAACAAACATCTTAAAGCTACAATACAAATAAGAAAGACTAATAAGAACATAACACGTGTCCTAATTAGTTTATAAAATACTAAGTAAAGTATCTTGTCATAAGTTCTGAACAGGTAGTTCAGAACTTCTGAACATTCTTCTGATAAAGCTTCTCAGATCTTCTGACTTTCATATCTCTGACTCCTCTACTCAGATTATCTGAGTCTTCTACTCAGACCATCTGACTCTTCTTATCAGACATCTGACTTCTCTTTCCACTGATCAATACTTGTCTTCACAGTCAGACCTCTGACTTCACTACTCAGAACATCTGAGTCCTCTTATCAGATCTTCAACACTTGGTTTATTGACAAAACTTCAGATCTAACACATATCCATTCGTTAATTAAAAGTTACATTTCGTAGTTTAAATTAAATCACCATCAACGATAATTTTTCTCTCACTCAAAACTTGTGCAAGAAGTTCACGAAAGTCTCTGATTCTCATTAGTCTAGTCCCTGTGGATACGATACTTGGTATTTATACCATTATACTACTTGTAGCGATCCCAAAATTGGTGTATACTTGCACCTTTATTGTGGAAATATTGTGTTTATAATTTGGACACGAAAAATAGCTATCAAGTTTTTGGCGCCGTTGCCGGGGACTGGCGTGATTTTTATCCTGAGATATTGACTTTAGTTCGAGCCTGTGTCACTTGTTTCCAAAAAGCTTTTTCTCGTGTTGTATGCCACGGTTGCAACGCGGAGAACTTTTACCTCTTGATAACGAAATCGAAAGAACTATTGCTAGACGTAGAAGAGGTAATCGGCAAAACCCACCGAATAACCGAAACATGGCAGCTCCGCCGCCACCTCCACCGCCGGAAACAACGGTAGGTATTGCCGATAGTAAAGATAGGAAAATAAGGGACTATGCAACACCCGAATTTGAGCAATTAAAGTCGGGTATTATTAGGCCCAACATGAATACGCAAGCTTTTAAACCCGAACCCGTAATGTTCCAAATGATCCAAGCAATGGGTCAATTTGGGGGATTACCTTCGGAGGATCCGCATTCACATTTGAAATCATTTATAGAAATGACGGATCATTTTCGTATTCCCAGAGTAACACCGGAAGCCTTACGTTTGACGCTCTTCACTTACACGTTAAGGGATAGAGCTAAAGCTTGGCTAAATTCACAACCACCGGAATCCATCGACACTTGGTCGAGTTTAGCCGAAAAGTTTTTAAAAAAATATTTTCCTCCAACAAGAAATGTAAAGCTTAGGCACGACATCATGAACTTTCGGCAAGAGAATGACGAGGCAGTGTCGGATGCATGGGAAAGATTTAAAGATTTAATTCGAAAATGTCCTCATCATGGAATTCCCTATTGCATCCAATTAGAAACATTTTATAATGGTCTTTCTAACGCTGCTAAAATTATTCTCGATGCTACAGCTGGTGGTGCTTTTGTTTCAAAAACTTACAACGAGGCATTTGATATTTTAGAAAAAGTTGCCAACAATAACACCGAATGGCAAAATGCTCGTGCCATCACCACACCAAATGCATCGGGAGTTCATGAAATTGATGCCATCACTTCGTTAAATGCACAAATTGTGGCTTTGTCCAACTTGGTAAAAAATAATTTAAACATCAATGGAGAGAAAAACCAAGCTATTAATGAGTCGTGTGCATTTTGTGGGGAAAGTCATAATTTTGATAATTGTCCGGGTAATCCCGCTTCGGTGAATTATTTGGGAAACGCTAGAAATAGCCCTTTTTCTCAAACATATAATCCGAATTGGCGGAATCACCCGAATTTTTCTTGGTCAGGAAATCAAGGACTTCAACCCCCCGGGGCAAGTCAACCACAAAACCGACCACAAAATCCCCCGGGATTTTATCAAAACCAACAATCCAATTACCAACATGGTCAATCTTCACAATCGCATGCGCCTAGGCAACAAAATGCATCGGAAGGCAACGGTTCACTCGAATCGTTACTTAAAGGTTTTATCAACCAAACCAATGCAACCTTGAGAGGGTTTGAGACCCAACTTGGTCAATTTGCGACCGAGCTCAAAAATAGACCACAAGGGACTTTGCCTAGTGACACCGAGAATCCAAAAGGACCACGCAATGAACATGCAAAAGCCGTAAGTATAATGGAAATAGGTAACGTAGAGGATTCACGTGAAAACGATAAATCTTCTACCACACCTAACGTGCAAAAAGATTCACATCTCTTCGATAGAGAAAATTTTCCTGGACTGTTCCCTGTTGTTAAAAAAACGCAAGACCCTGTTTTTGTGTCTAAAACAACAGCTCTTTCTGGTACTGTCAAAAATACTGAGCAGCCTGTGCCCACGCCCTGCAAAAAGCAAACAAGCTTGGATCTACGTGAGTTGCCTTTTCCTGAACGATTCAAAGATAAAAAGATGGATGTTCAGTTTAAAAAGTTTTTAGACGTTTTCAAACAACTCCATATTAACATTCCTTTGGTAGAAGCTCTCGAGCAAATGCCAAACTATGTTAAGTTTTTAAAAGACATTCTCAACAAAAAAAGGAGACTAGGAGAATATGAGACTGTTGCTTTAACCAAAGAATGTAGTGCAATTCTTACGTGTAAGATCCCTCCGAAACTCAAAGACCCTGGAAGTTTTACCATTCCATGCTCCATTGGCGGTCAAGAGGTCGGAAATGCACTATGTGACTTGGGTGCAAGCATAAATCTCATGCCCTTGTCAATTTTTAACAAGTTAGGAATTGGTGAAGTAAGACCCACTACTGTCACTTTGCAACTCGTGGATAGATCCATTGCTTATCCGAAAGGGAAAATTGAAGATATTTTGGTCAAGGTTGATAAATTCATTTTTTCGGCTGATTTTCTAGTACTGGACTTTGAGGCCGATAAAATTATTCCCATCATTTTAGGAAGACCTTTTCTTGCGACTGGCCGAACCCTAATTGATGTCCAAAAAGGTGAGCTAACCATGCGAGTGAATGACCAACAGGTGACTTTCAACGTCTTTAAATCACTAAAATTCACCGGTGATTTAGAAGAGTGTCAAGCCATCAACAATTTAGGTGATGATTTTGAGCCTAGCCTTTTAGAAGATTTTCAGGAAGAACAAATGTTAGGTTTTGAAAGTGATGTTTCGGAAGAAGATTTGATGGAAGTTATAGATGCCTGTGAACAATTGGATTTTAATGATCGACCTCCCCAAATGCCATCAATTCTTAAGGCTCCTGAATTGGACTTAAAACCTCTCCCTAGTCACCTTAAGTATGCTTATCTCTTGGAAGAAGAAAAATTACCTGTAATTATTTCTTCCAAGTTAAGTAATGATCAAGAGGAGAAATTGTTAGAATTGCTGAAAAGTCACAAGAAAGCCATAGGTTGGACCTTAGCGGACATTAAGGGAATTAGTCCAGCCATTTGCCAACATAAGATTATTTTGGAAGAGAATAGTATTGGCAAAGTTCAACCACAAAGACGACTAAATCCCATCATGAAAGAGGTCGTTAAGAAAGAAATTTTGAAATGGCTTGATGCGGGTATTATTTACCCCATTTCAAGTAGTGGTTGGGTTAGTCCGGTTCAATGTGTTCCTAAGAAGGGAGGAACCACGGTTATAAAAAACGAGAAAAATGAACTCATCCCTACTAGGACCGTCACAGGGTGGAGAATATGTATGGATTATAGACAATTGAATCTAGCCACGAAAAAAGACCATTTTCCTTTGCCTTTTATAGACCAAATGCTAGATCGATTGGCCGGAAAAGAATTTTATTGCTTTTTGGATGGATACTAGGGCTATAATCAAATCCACATAGCTCCGGAAGATCAAGAAAAAACGACTTTCACGTATCCTTTCGGAACTTTTGCTTTTCGGCGAATTCCATTTGGGTTGTGCAATGCTCCAGCAACTTTCCAACGTTGCATGATGTCCATTTTTTCGGATATGATTGAGGATACCATGGAAGTTTTCATGGATGATTTTTCGGTGATTGGAACGTCTTTTGATGTCTGTCTTGATAATTTGAGAAAGAGTTTAGAAAGATGTGAAACACACGATTTAATCTTGAATTGGGAAAAATGTCATTTTATGGTTCAAGAAGGAATTGTGTTGGGTCACATGGTTTCTAAAAAAGGTTTGGAAGTTGATAAAGCTAAATTAGAAGTAATAATGCAATTACCCGAACCCACTTCGGTTAAAGGCATTAGAAGTTTTTTGGGACATGCAGGATTTTACCGGCGTTTTATAAAGGATTTTTCAAAAATTACGAAGCCACTGTGTAATTTACTGCATGTTGACCAAACTTTTGATTTTACTTCCGAATGTAAAACGGCTTTTTCAACAATCAAAGGTGCTCTTGTCTCTGCGCCTATTGTAATAGCACCGGATTGGACAAAACCTTTCGAGGTAATGTGCGATGCTAGTGATTGGGCGGTAGGTGCCGTTTTGGGACAAAAGAAAGAGAAGATTTTTCACCCCATTTACTACGCAAGTAAAACTCTTATCGAAGCTCAAATAAATTATACAACAACTGAAAAAGAGTTACTTGCCGTAGTATTTGCTTTTGACCGTTTTCGTTCTTATTTGATCGGTACAAAAGTCATTGTTCATACGGACCACTCCGCTATCAAATATCTTTTTAACAAAACCGACGCTAATCCAAGGCTTATTCGGTGGGTTCTTCTTTTACAAGAATTTGACATAGAGATAGTTGGTAGAAAAGGAGTAAATAACCAAGTTGCCGATCATCTCTCAAGAATAGAAATGAATGTGTCAAGTGGTGGAAGTCAAGAGATAAAAGAGGTTTTTCCAGACGAGCAAATTTTGGCTATTCAACATCATTTTGAAAAAGAAGTTCCATGGTATGCTGATCACGCAAATTTTCTGGCAAGCGGAATCAGGCCATACCAAATGCATGGGCAACAATTCAAAAAGTTTCTTCATGACAGCAAACAGTACTTTTGGGATGACCCATTTTTATATAAAATGGGAGCAGATCAAGTTTTACGAAAATGCGTCCCAAATTGTGAAATGAAGGATATTTTAAGAGATTGCCATGCATCGCCATACGGGGGCCATTTCGGTGGACAACGTACGGCTGCAAAAATTCTTCAGTGTGGTTTTTTCTGGCCCACATTATTTAAAGATGCATTTGAGTATGTCAAAAGTTGTGATCAGTGCCAACGTACTGGAAATTTGTCTCAACGTAATGAGATGCCCTTAAATAACATTTTGGAAGTCGAACTTTTTGATGTATGGGGCATCGATTTTATGGGACCATTTCCAATGTCTTTCAATAATCAATATATCCTAGTGGCGGTTGATTACGTATCCAAATGGGTGGAAGCTATTGCATGTCCGCGAAATGACGCTAAAACAGTGATTAATTTTCTTCAGAAAAATATTTTTGTCCGTTTTGGTACTCCTCGCGCTTTAATTAGTGATGAGGGAACTCATTTTGTGAACAAAATGTTAAGCACTGTTCTTAGTAAATATAACATCCAACATCGTGTGTCCACGGCTTATCATCCACAAACAAACGGTCTCGCCGAACTTTCTAACCGGGAGATAAAATCAGTTTTAGAAAAAGTTGTTAAACCCGACAGGAAGGATTGGTCATTAAAATTGGATGATGCTCTGTGGGCATATCGAACGGCTTTTAAAACTCCTTTGGATATGTCGCCATATAGATTGGTTTTTGGAAAGGCGTGTCACTTACCTTTGGAACTCGAATACAAAGCTTTTTGGGCTATTAAAGAACTCAACATGAGTGAAGATGAGGCGGGAAAGAAAAGAAAATTGCAACTAAGTGAACTTGAAGAGTTAAGATTTCATGCTTACGAAAACGCCAAGTTATATAAAGAAAAAACAAAATTTTGGCATGATCGTAGAATCGCAAATCGAGTTTTTGAAAATGGGCAACAAGTTTTACTCTTCAATTCCAGGTTGCGATTATTTCCCGGAAAACTCAAGTCACGTTGGTCGGGTCCATTCACTATAATGGGAGTTGGTAAATTCGGAACCGTTGATCTTTTGAACTCTCAAGATGGAACCACCTTTCGAGTTAATGGACACCGGGTTAAACACTACCTTCCAGAAGGAGTGCCCAAACCCACCAGTTTAAATGCTTGAAACAAAGGAAATCGTGTTGTAAATAGAGTAAATAGTTTTATTTCATTTTCTTTCTTTTACTAATTCAGTTAGTGCCCACAGTGGGCAGAACAGTGCCCACTCTGTCTGGGTAAGGTTTGAATTGCTATCATCCGGATCTGAAAATTTTTATGAATTGTGAAAGTGTGGTGGGGATGTGTTGGCAGAAAAAGAAAGGTCCAGATCAATTTTAATGAAAATATCTTGTCCTTGGTGTACCTTCATAATCTTGAGAAGATAGCATGGAGAGGTGTGGTGTGCTTTTGTATTAAAATATTAAGGAAGTGTGTGGCTGGGAATTCATTGAAGTACTTTCAACTACGCAGCATGGTTCAATATTGAGGAAGTGTGTGTTTTCAGCTTAGTTCTTTTTTTTTATTATTCCTTAAAAAAATCAAAAGAAAAAGAAAACAAATGCTGTTAAGGATTAAATTGAAAACAACATAAAAAAATGCTCATGGTTTTAAAAGTCAAACCACTTTCAAAGCTTGAAAACCACTTTCCAGTCACTTTTTCCATAAAACCCTTCCTTTCTTTTTAAAACCCTCCATCTTCTCCTTCTGCTCATCTTCCTCACAACAATGGCACGATCCAAGAGGCTAGTACCCAACCCAAACCCGACGCCGTCGAGAAGATCCCTTCGGTTGAGGACCGCCGGCGATTCTACACAATCCATTTCTGACGAGATTCCCTCTGGCGGTACCACCACAGCCACCATCGGTACCACCACAACTACCATCGCAAGCGCCGCCGCTGGCGCCACCACCGATCCGCCATCTACCATCGTCACGCAACCAGAGGGATCCTCCTCCGTCGCGAGCGCCGGCGAAAGCTACACCATCTCTTCCTCCGGGGCGGTCTTTGCTCAAAGCTTCAACGAGTGCCACACGGTCCTCACAATGGTAAGTCCTCCACCATCTCCACCACGTATTCCCCCATTTCCCCCATTTCCACCACCGCCGTCCACTGCTCCGGTGGAAATTCCGGTCATAGGCCAGAAACCCCTTTTTATAAATATCTCCATGCCTCGCATCTTCACGACATCAACAACCTCCAACCCAACTGTTCCTAAAGATTTTTGGAACCCACAGTGGTTTTCCCGACCACCGACCCCTTTTCGACGACCGAGTCAATCCTCTTCCATGCCTCATAGTTGGGACCTTAACAAAGAAAATATGGAAAACGACCTTATGGGGGAGGAGTTGGACTTTGAGTTTGAAAACCAAGTGATTGAGGGGCCCAACGACCTTTTTCCTCAAAACCCACAAACATCCACTGTGGTCCCTTTGGAAACCCCTGTGAGCTCAAAACCCTTAGCTGCTCACAGTGGGGACAAAGTGGGCACTTCGGGTATGATGTCCGAAACAGCCGAATCATTAGAGGAAGAGGGTTCGGACAGTAGCACGGAGGGTGCAGCAGATAGCTCCACTGAAGATGACGTGGAGGTTCCCGTAAAAAGACAAAAACTCAATGCAAGCGACGAGGACATCGATTATGTCCCCGAAGACAAAGGAAAGCAGGTGGTATCTCCTCGAAAAACCCGACAAAAGAAGAAACAGTCTCATGGGGATTTTCCAATGGCTCAAGAAGTCGCGGCCAGGTATCAAAAGCTTAAAAATAATAAACTTCTTTGTGAACGTCCTTTTGATGAACAACTTTTCGAATCATTTTCTTACATCAAAGTACCGCTTCACGGTTTAAAATGGGCTGCCATAATTGACTCGCCTTGTGTAGTTAATGTATCTTGGGTATTGGAATTCTTTGCTGCCATTGGTCTTAATAGGAGTGGGGTTGTTGAAATTAGAGAAAAACGGGTTAGTTGGACCGGTCCAACTATTAACAAAGTTTTAGGCCTCGCTACGCCATTTGTGTGTACCTTTACCCAACTGTACAAGGGTCAGTTAAACATTTCTGATGATGAGGTTGCATCTGCCCTCTTGTTACCAGGTCACGGTTGGGTACATGCTACATCCTCTAAACACCTAATGGCCGGACAGTTAAATCAGCGGGCGTCTTTATGGTTTCAGTACTTACGTCACAACATTATCCCAACGGTACATGATTGTACCGTTTCTCGGGACAAGTGTTTGTTGCTCTATACTATTTTGCAGGCTACACCCATTGATCTTGGACCGATAGCTCAGGCGGCCTTGAAAACTGCAGCAAAACGGACGAGCTCGAGGTTGATTTTCCCCGCGCTCATCACGAAACTCATGGAGCGGGCAAAGGTGCCAAAGTTGAAAAATGATCACATTTCGTACGTTGCCACTCCAATCGACAGCGGGACCATTGAACGTCGAAGGCGAGCCTCCAAACACAAGCTAGTTGAACCAGAACCGGAGATACCAGTTTCACGCCCGCAACCCACGAAGAGCACTCAGGCAGCGCCCACCTCGGCTGCTGTTTCTGCACCACCAGTTCACGGCGATCCGCTCTCCGACTACCCCGAAATCCTTCGCTCTTCCACGCAGTATGGAAACGAAACCTGGCTAACCATGTTGGCTGGGTTAAATGCAGAGCAGAATCAGAAGTTTACGGAAGTCAACCAAAAGCTAGACACACTCATCACCTTGCAAAATGACTCTCGTGCGAGTTTAGCTGCCTTGGAAGAAAGATCACAGAAAGTTTGGGCCTATCAGAGGGACTGGAACAGCGTCTTTCAGCAGGTGATTGCAGAACTCAACCCCATGTCCGCCTCTATGTTACCGCGGTTCCCGGCAAATGTCTGCCCCCCACCAACCGGTCGTTTTGCACCTCGCCCACCCACTAGACAAGAAGTAGCCGCTGGAGCGACTACCGCTGCCCCAGCCACCACCGAAGCCGCTGTGACCGATACCGTGCCCACCTCTGCCATCAGTGGGCAGTCCGTTCCACCATCTTAGACCAAGGGTTTGATCATTTATCATATTTTGCAAACATTATCTTATGTCTCTTGCTTTTGGGTAGTTTCACTCTAAAAACTAATCGGTCCCCGCCTTTTAGGTATCACATGCGGGTGTTTGTTTCTTGTTTTGTATGGTGTTGGTTTCTTTGTGTTTCTCTAGTATTTCTTCATTTCAGGTACCTTTTTCGACAAGGGTTGGTTGGTTACGAAACTAAGAAGACGTAGGCCGTCATTCCATAATCTTGGCCCAAACACCTTATCCTTTGTTGCCAAGCCCGAACCGTACGCTCTTGAGTTCCTCCAACAATGAGGACATTGCTTTTGTAAAGTTTGGGGGGACCATGAAAATGTTCTTATGATCAACAAAAATTTCTTTTGATCATACAAAAAAATAATAATAAATATATATAGCAATAAAGTCTTCGGAAAAATAGAAGACAAGGGAAGCCCGGTCCATTCTAATCTCAAAAAGATATATCCTAAAACCGAGGTTTTCAAGGAAGTGAAACTATTCAAAAAGGATGTGCCATTGAAAAATTTCAAATCCTTGCATAGTTGAACTTAAGTTTGGGGGGACCATCATATGAAAATATTTCTTTATATACCCAAACACAAACCCAAAATAAAGACCTACCGATTAGTTTCATGATCAAGCAACTCCGGTCTCGAAGATGGTACTTCATTCGCACTAGAAAAACGTCAACACCATGTGGAAATTTTCCTTTTTTTTCTCTCGTTTCTTCTTTACCTCTTCGTAACATTCTTTTTAATTTATTCTGTCACTTGAGGACAAGTAACACCTCAAGTTTGGGGGTGTGATAACTCTCATTCTTGAGAGTTATTTATTACTCCTTTTCATAGAATTTAGGACATTTTACACCCACTTTGTTCCTTTCTCCTTCATTTGGTCCATAATGTTTGCAAGGTATGATAAATGAACCCAATAGTCTAATTTTTGTGGAAAATAACCTGCTGTTCGTAAAGTGGGCATTGTTCTGCCCACAGTGGGCATTCGTAACTCATGTGGTAAATGGCTGACCATGGTTAAGTCTTTGGGTGCTGATTACTTGGCTGAGTTTGTTTGTTTGTACTAGGATGGGGAGAATGACTTACCTGCCTTTGGTTTCCTCAACTCTTTGAAGGCTATATAAAGACCCATTTGGAAGCATTGAAGAGGCACTGGATGATTCACATCTCTCTCCATCACCAACATCTATCTCCATTTTATTTCTTGCTTTCATCTTCAAGCTAATTGCTTTTAAGCTTGAAGATTTATTTTAGAATTTACTTTCTTGCATTTTAATTTTAGCATTTTAATTTCCGCCTAGTTTTATTTTCCGTAATTTATTTTCCGTACTCTTTAATTCTTGTACTTTAATTTCCGTCTAGTTTAATGCAAGTAGTTTTTATTTATTCTTATTTCGTTATGCATTTTATTATGAGCTAAGCACCCTCATGGGTGTGGGTGTGAGCCTAACTTGAGACTAGTAGACCGCACTTGGGTGTGGCCGTTGTTACTAGCTCTTATGATTGGTCACTTAATTCGAGACTTCACTCAACGCAGATAAGCTGATCACTTTTATGTGTTAATATTAGATCTTAGACCTCGAGAGGGGCGGATCTGAAATACGGCTTAAGTGATGCACAAAGATTTGAGAAAGTCTTTGCGGACCACGTCGAGAGGCGGGTTTTGCATGATTTACTAAGGTTCGATTGTCAGTCGAGTATTCCAAAGAGATTTGGGAATAAAACTTCTTATTGATGGAACTTTGATTTTTAAATCATACTTAGATAAATCGGCAAGATTAAGAGTTAGTTACAGTAGGCACTTTATGGGCACGAATGGGCACGGTTTATAATTAGCCACTTTCGAGAGATCGGGCTTTTTATAGACGACTTGTGTCACGACGTGACTGACCATGTTGTTCCTACGATTATCTCAAGGAAAAAGCTTACACCCATATCCATTCGTTAATTAAAAGTTACATTTCGTAGTTTAATTTAAATCACCATCAACGATAATTTTTCTCTCACTCGAAACTTGTGCAAGAAGTTCACGAAAGTCTCTGATTCTCATTAGTCTAGTCCTTGTGGATACGATACTTGGTATTTATACCATTATACTACTTGTAGCGATCCCAAAATTGGTGTATACTTGCACCTTTATTGTGGAAATATTGTGTTTATAATTTGGACACGAAACATAGCTATCAGCAAGCAATATACATAAATGAGATAATACTTTATTATACTATAATTTATCATTTATTATTATTTGTACAATACCCATATTATATATATAATTAAGTGAATAACCAATAGCAGTAATTACAATTTATTTAAAAAAATTATGACTTTTGTTTAGATTTTAGAGTATTTTTTTATTTTTCTCTTCTATACTTTTCTTAAGCTTTAAATTGTACCATTAATTTTAGCTATTATAAAATTAATAACTTTTATTTACAAGATATGAAAATAATAATATGTATATTTTTATTTAAATACACTAAAAAACTAATTTAATTAATAAAAATAAAAATAAAATTAGTTACATCACATTAGTATACATATATAAACTACTTATAACAATTTAATATAATACTAGTCCTCGTACCCGTGCGATGCAGCGGGACGCAATTCGATTCAGAAACCAATCATTTGTACTAAACACCATTTGTTTCTTTAATTTTACTCTGTCTTTTTTGTTTTCTCTTTGGCCTAGACAGTTTGGCCAAATTCCTAATATTTCATGACCTCTGGAATTAAAAGTTTGTACAAACTTTTATCTATGTATAAACCACACTCACCTCTGTCAATATTTCGGTAAACCTTGTTGAATTGAATACCCTCGAGGCCTCGAATATAACATAATCACTGCCTCTGGTGCCGATCCTATCCCTTAATTCGAGAGGCTATTTTAGCAATTAAATAAAAAAAAGAACAAAATAGTAGTGTGAATCGAATTGAAGGACAACCTTGGAGAGACAAAGAGGAAGACACATTAGGAGAATAGCTTGGAGTTAAAAATGGAAAAAAATCAATGCATCGCACATAATTCGAGTTTAAGTTTCTAACAAGTTGTACTTCATCAATCAACTAAAAGTACTTGAATGGTTAATGCAAAACAATAAGTAATCAAAAATTTAAATACCACCCAAGAATAACTTATTTCTCAAAACCAAGAGAATCAACAACTCATAACTAAAACAACTGAAAGACCCTTGTTGGAGATGCTCTAACAAGACTTGTTTCTCATATTCTTGTGGTTAGCATTAAACAAAAAAATTGTTATTCTTTTCATTGGGGTTGATAAAAGAAACATTTTTATTCTCCACATTAAATCCAGATAATTGAAATGTCTGTCTACCACCCATTTTCAAAGTTTAGTATAGCGATTTCAAATATCTTGGTAGTTTGAATGTTGATGTTTTGGATAATAGTTTTGTCTTGAGCTTTGATAGTTGATAAATATGAGGCTTTTAAATAAAACATACACCCACAAGCTTTATAGAGGAACCAAGTAAAAGGTAAACATACAAATGCTTGACAGGGGGCATGTGGTAAGTGATGACCAAAAGCATACACACAACTGTTTACCCCCTTTTCTGTTTGTATTTTTGGCTCAAAATCCAGGCTTCACAAGACTTGAATACAATAGAAACATTATGCCATCAAAAGGCAAATACCACAGATTCAAATAAGTTTGACAATGCATATGACCTTAATCCTCATTTCGTGTTTTTTTTTGAAAAGCAATCAATATAATACCAACCAAAAGCCACAAATAGCATAATCCAACAGCACATACAACCTGCCCAAAACAGGATTAGAGAACCAAACAGCACACCCATTAAGCCACATTCAGCAGACATCAAATTAAGACAAAACTAAAGATTAAAAGGCACAGGGGTTTGCCAGGAGTAAACCTCACCGCCTGATCCGACTCTCCCTTCGATCACAGCCGCGAAACAGGTCCTAAGCCGATCCCTAAGCAGTAGCTGAATGCAGACAGCTGCTGCTGAGGCCACTGCTTATTCCTTGCTGATTCATACAACCCCTCAACACACAGCTTGCTGTCGAACCTTCTCAAAAGACCATGCAGTAACAGTGTCGCATCTCGGGCAAAGCAACGTATCCATGTCTATACCCATTTTATCCATGTCTATACCTCATTTCGTGAAATGCCTTCAAACTTTAGAAGAATTGTTGACTGTTTCACATATGTCATCACTCAAACTTTGGATTTACATTCGTCTATCACTTAAACTTTGAAAGGACTTCGAACTTTAACGATTTGTGAATTGCTGAAGGACAGTGCCTTCAAACTTTAAACAATTCGTAAACTGATTCAGGCATGTACCTTCAAACTTTGACAGATTTGTGCAAGTCCAAAATCTACATATTTATAAATTTCAGATGGACACAAAAGTAAACTACCATAGAATAAAGAAAAAACAAACATAAACTACCATAAAATCCAAGTTAAAAAACAACAAAATATGGTGTACCTATTGTCACACCAGATTCTAATGTGTGAGCAACTTAGCTTTCGATTCATGCTTGGACCTACAGCCACACCAGATTCTAATGTGTTATTTTTGGATGGTAAATCCTACACATAAGGTGAAAGAAACATTTAGCCAGCTTCTAAGACCCAAGTATTAGCTTCTCGTATGACCAGAATGAATTGCGACTCTTAAAGCCTCCATTAAGGATATATTCAAAAAGCAAAAGGCGTGTTGTTAAATTTGTATTGGTCTGCCTTTCCCTATTGAATGAGCATGTTCTTCGAACATGTTATAATTGTTTGCTTTAAAGATGAAATTAGTGGGATAATAAAGTATGTTTTTTATTGGAAATCTCTGTTGGAGCAAAGAATCTTAATCTCTTTCTATAAAACTTTTCACAGATTGTAATCAGCACAGTTTTCCCATGTATATAAAGCCGTGATTGGGAGGTGCAACAGCCCGTTCACGCTTGCCGACACAAGTATCAAATGCCAGATTAGGTCATAAAATCTAAATCTCTTCTAATATTATTCTTTGTTTCAACTTTAATTACTCCAATATGAATGTAAAACAAGAATACATCAAAATTCTACTACATCCACACCAGATCAGCTGCTTCTCTATTTGTGCATGTATTCACAGCTTCTGATAAATATGTGCTTTGGATTTGTTCTATGAGTTTGGCAAAAGCCTTAGGGAGAGAATCTGGCCTCTCAAAAGCCAGAAACTATCTGTTACCATTTAGATTTATCTATTAACCTTTCGATTACAATTGCAATTTCATCTTAATTCCTCCTGAGTGTAACATTATTATATCTTAAGTAGATGTAATTAAGGTTAATGGCTATAATCTCTGTCCCTCCCACATGCCTCCACCTAAAAAGGAAGACAAAAGTTATGATATGAAAAGCTTCTTGGTTAAGTACAAAGTTACAGAAGGCAGTCATGATGGTCCTTGAAGAACAGGAATTCCCATACATATCTGAACTAACAGATAGCCAATATGGATGACAGAATAAAAAAAATTAGGAAGTTGCTTGTACTAAACAAATGTGAACAAATTACTGAATCCCGAGATCAGGATTCAGCTGCAAAGATTTAAAGAGAAGGCTCGGCTTACTCAATTGATGAATGAACGGTAAATCCACTGAATGGACACCACTGAAATCCAAATGGCTGAAAAAAAGTTTAAAACTCATAAGCAACAGTTATCAGATGATATAAGAACATGTGAAGTGCTGACCATTCTGGAATAGCTCAAATCATGTGGGTCCTCATTAGGCATCCAGGCTCGTGCACCAGTCTCAGAAACTGCATGTGTAGAACCATCTGCAAACAGCCATCTCCCACTCTCAACCTTGCGACAATTAGGACATGATCCAATGCAATATGTATATCACAAGCAGGTTATATTATGCATGCCATAGTATTAAGACAATTATGATGTGAATATCAGATCTTCACCATTCCAGTTTCAGTAAATATTAATTAATTAGGAAGTTGCTTGTACTAAACAAATGTGAACAAATTACTGAATCCCGAGGAAAGAGGCTTAAAACACTCGGGACCTGAAGCTTTCTACAAGAACAGATCATACGGTTTAAGCTATAAATCAGGTCATTATATATTTGTCAAATTTGGAGCTTAATATTGACAAAATTTTACCTTTGGGTTCGAATGTCGATCTCTTGAATGGTCGATTTCAAGATCCATTTGCATACCAGTTTCGAAGTGTATTCAGTGTTCAAATGTCGGATCTCTCGAGACAAATGGTTCTCAACTGAGTAAAACTTTCCCGAATGCTAAAAAACATTGGTATTGCTCAGGTTTCTATTCGGCTTTTCCGATCAGATTCCGGTTATGTACGGTGGTGGTGGTTTGTTTGACATTCCTCAAGGGTACTCGTACATGGATATGTTCGATTTTCAGGACTACGGTGGTGCTTCTCTTTTTGATTTGCTTCAGCGGCCACCTAATTCGGTGGTAGAGCCTCCACCTTGCAGGAGACTTCAGAGGTGGTTAATACTCCAACGACAAATTGACTTCAGAGGTGGTTAATACAAACAACTCCTTAGCCACACCTGACTGAAGTGTTGTTTCAAGTTCTCATCACCTGATCACAACAAGAAAACCCAAAATTCATAAAATTTAAAACAAAATAAACATGTAATGAGTAAAACAAATTACGTAGATGGTTAATCCACATATCTTTGCACTCACAACTAAATTAATCCCATTTTAGCCAACACCAAAAATCATTCATGTACTACCACTCACCAAGACAAAACACCGATTGTTGCTCAATTTAAAGCTAAATTTATTTATTCTTCTTTAATTAATGTCAACAAACAGGACACATAACATATTATACTTGTGAAATTCATCAACTTCTGTAAAAATGAGGTGAAAATGGTCCAAGTATAGCCCTCCAGAGCTTCTTTAACAATAGGACCAACCACTTGATCATACAAATCCTTTGTTTATTAGAATGGACCAAACACCTATCAAACAATTATATCCCTAATTAATAAACAAAATGGAAATTTACTCAACTTTAGATACCCAAACAAGCATCAATTAACAACCAAACCTTATCGAAACTGAAGGTTTCATCTATCTGCTTATTACCCATGTTTTGGGTAACAATTACTTCTTGTTTATCCTCATTACAAGCAACCACCGAAGGTGTCTTTGCCCTCACATCATCCTTGCTGAAAGCCTGAAAACCACACATTAGGGAGAAACAGATACTAAAAACAAACAAATCGAAAGAAAGCAAACGATACAAACAAAGCAGCAGTATTTACTTGATTTTATCGTATTTTCTGGGAAACCCCTCTCAGCTCAACCATGAAAGCATCAGATGAAACATGAAAAAATGCAGTATTAACCTGATTAGAAAAAAACCGTTACAAGTAAAAAACAGAAAATTGACCAAAATCGATTTTGGAGGTTTTTTGGGTTCTTGAAATGAAACAAACCAAAAACAAAGAAGGTTTCCAACCTGTTTCAAACAGACCAAAATTGAACCAAGATTGTTACCTGTTGCAAACAGACCAAAAGTCGACTTCGAGGGTGTTTGGGAGTGTGTTTTAAATCTGCTTATTGACTTATTGGCTTTTCAAAAAGTCACTAAGTTAAAAAGCTTGTTTGGCAAATGCAAAATGACTTTTAAAACAGCTTTTTGGTTTGCCTTGGAAACGTGATTTTCAAGAAGTCACACTTTCCTGACTTATTGACTTATTGGTCATTTTACACTTTCCTATCTCAAAAGCTAATCCAAACACTTTTTTAAAAACTCCTTTTCCAAAAGCAATAAGTCAATAAGCACTTTTGGCCAAAAACACTTTTGGACTAAAAAAGCACTCCCAAACACCCTCTTCTTTAGAGATTATTATCGAAGAACCCTAATACAAGAACCCAAAATCGTTTTTAGGATTCAATGAGAAATCGATTTTGTGTTTAGAAGAACCCAAAAATTGTAGAAACCAAAATCGTTTTTGTGTTTCAAACAGAAATCAAATCTTAGAAACCAAAATCATTTTTGGGTTTCAAACAGAAATCAAATCTTAGAAACCAAAATCATTTTTGTGTTTCAAACAAAAATCAAACAATACCACCTGTGATAGATACCAAACACTTAATATTTCTCCATGTATTCAATTCGCATCCAGCTACAGTCACAGAAAAGCCACCTGGAAAAAAAAAGATTTATCAAACAAGGTACACAACAATTAAGAAACACAATGAGAAAAAGCACAAGTTAAAATAAGGGATGGATTTGATCTGAGATGGAGAAAAAACATAAATTGATTATTGAAACCTAAGTAGAAATGAAAAGCGATGGAGAAGTCAAACCTGGAGCGCAATACATGAAGAATAAATCTGAGCAATGAATCAAACACAACATCTGTTTAAACAAACCATACCGAACCAGTAACAAAAAAGAAATATTAAATCGAACAAATAGGAGAAGAAAGCATCAAGCAAACTATACCATGGGTGGTGATGGAGAAATCAGGAGATTTGAGAGAACGTGGAGAAGTGGGGAGGGAGAGGTCGTGCGGTTGAAAGGAAGAACTGATTTCAATGATGCTGTAGAAAATTGTACATTATGGTTAAACAATTGTAATCTTGAAAAACGGTTTGTTTAGAAAAAAACTGCTCTTATCATTTTAATAAAGTAGTATAGATATAGATATATATAACTTTTCATTAATTACTAGTCATCGTACCCGCACGATGCAGCGGGAAGCACCTTGAAATCTAAACCGAGTACTCGAAGCGACAATCATGTTTCATTTTTTGTTTTATTTCTTTCCCTCTCGATATTAATTATATGGATCCATGTGGTATTATCGCAAATTGAATGGTACATATATAACACGTCTACACCAACATGCAACATCATAGATAAGTTTCAAGACTAAAAATCAAGCATTACATTTTCAATTCAGCACCAAAGCCCAAATAGAATAATTATGAAAAAACATTAAATAATCCAATGTTTTATAGTATGTAAAAAGGGGGCATGGAGATCAACAATTATTTTCCCGTATGCTTTATCGTTGAGACAACCATCTAAAACTTTATGGCATACAAAAATAAATACGTCATCCAAAATAATTCCTTTAGCTGCAATTATACCTATAAGTTTTGTGAAAATATATCCATCTTAACAACTGATCATAATGAAACGAGATCGACATACACCTTGGTATGATACCAAATAAAAACCACAAATGGAATCAGCAAGAGCAAGCCAAACTACAGTAATACCATGATTTTTTGCAACAAATAATCCAAAAAGAAGCATAAAGGATTAGAAGAAGACTCGATTACTTAATTCAAATGTCAGTTACATAGTACCAAAAAACTGACCTTTCTTTTTTCCACTACCAAAACACTATTAATCATATCATATTCATAATTCATACTCCTCATGTCAAACTTACTTAGGAAAAAAGCAAATTCACTTTGCTTTGCATTGTTTCTGTACATCATCAACCACCAAAAATACCAATTTTCAAAATCAACAGTAAAACATCACTCTTACGTATTGTGATCCGATGAAGTATATCAAAGGAAATATGGATCTAAACATGGCTGTGATATCTCCATCCCTTCTGCTTTAACAATATTCAAGTAGCTGCAAGTATGAAAAACAAGAAATGACTACCCCATTGAGGAGACAATGGCAAGATACCTGAACCAAATTATTAGACCTCCAAATATTATCAGGCCACAGTAATGGGTTCGCTAAAGTGGCTTCAGTAACATTGGATTGTCTGAGAAACCAAGGATTATGTTTGTCAAGGAAGGGAATTATGCAGCAACACTTCCATTAACATACACATAAAAACAAAGTGGCATCATCAAAAGGCAAATATTTGGATTAAGAGTGGCACAAAGTCACAAATCAACAACTAAATTAAAACAAAAAAGGAATTAAACGGCAGAAATTATGAGAGAATTCATCAAAAAAAACTATAGGGTTTCTGATTAAGAGATTGAACATTTGAACCAGTGAAGCAAATTGAAAAGAATGACAAGAATAGAGATCAATCAAAATTAGTAAAAACATTATAAGTTGAAAAAATTATTTGAATTCACCAAGATCATCAAAAGAGGAGCAACTACTATAAACAAAAAATGAATCGTAGAGTTAAAAATAATTATTAGCAATAGAAGTAAAAACAAAATCTAGTAGTAAGCACTTACCGGGTAAGAGTCGTTGACTCTCACGTACCGGTTAAGACTTTGGATCATCTACCAATTATAGATGATCACATCTCCATTTTCTCTAAATTAAGTGATCAATGAAGTGATATACATGAAGCTTTGTAATTAAAAGAAAACCGGGGACATAAAGTAATTACCCGGTATTCACCTATAATTTTCATAATTCATCATAAACTTCTGCAATTCTCTTGCTGCAACATTGTTTCAGATGGCAGAATTCAACATTGAGATGAGGCAGCCTAGCTGAAACAATAGAACACAAAACACACAATAAGAAATATTATCCAACTATAAACGAAAGCAAATTAAAGTCGATTTCATTTTGATTACTCAAAATAAGAAGTTTTGAAAATTGGCTATTAGAATACGAACAAATATAAAATGTCAGAAAGATAGAAAAAGTGGTAAACTTAAGTGGTGAAATTAGTCAGAAAGGAACATAACATATGGACATATACTAAAGGGAGTAACATCAAGATCACTGAAATAAACTTTAAATTTAACATATGAATAGGTATAAAAAGCTCAAATGTTATAAAGTTGTCACATACCTCCAAATGACCCAGCCAACTTTTGGCACTTGAACCAAATCCACAGTGCAAATGATGCACAAGTAATGTTCCATTCATGCATACTGTAGAAATTGAAACACATAATATGAAATTGAAGACCATTTACTAAAAAAGTCAAATCTTGAATTTCTTCATGGAGTTTCATTTGCATAAACTGCAACCTAACTTTGGTGTTGACAGAGTTTGCTTCAACTCCTGAAAAGCCAAATGGATCAACTTAAGGAGCACAATTTTAAAATAAGGGACTTCAAAATGGAGCATACCTTTATATATTCTTGTTGTTCATCAAAGGCTATTTGATGTTTTAGGTGTTTTCTTCTTGTTTCTTCATCAAAGATGAAGTTTTTATGAGAGCTTTTGTATTCCATTCCCATTGCATAATTTTTTTCTTCCACCTTTATTTATAATCATGTAGGAAAAAATTATTAAAAGATGTAACGTATCAATCTTTGCATATGAAACCGTGTTTACTTGGCCAACCATGCCTTAGTGGAAAGAAACAAAAATAAGAATTAAGAAGTTACCTTGATGTTGAGATAATTAGTATGTTTCAAAAAAATAGGAGAATCCTTCGGAGCAGGTTTTGCTGTTGAACAAGAGCAATCAATAAAAAATATAACTAAACAACTGAACTTAAAAAGCTTCTAAACAATGCTTGAAAGAAATAATCAAAGAATGCATCAACTGCATTACCTTGTCCTGGATAACATACTTCAATATGGTAGTGATCTTTGCCAAAGTTTCTATGTCACTCACATGTGTCAAATGCACAACATTCTTATCTTTCTGAAAGGTCCACAAAAGAAATTAGCATTTACAAATAATACAGTAAACTGATTTTGGTCCCTGGTCTCAACAAAAAGAATATCGGATAACATTAAGACTTCACTTGAAGAACGAAGCTACACAACCAATAAACATAAACATAACACACATGGATGAAGCTGAACTAATTTCTTCAAATTGTGAAAAAGAGACTTACCTAAAACACGTACAACTTGAAATTTTGGCCAATCTCCCATCTTTATTCGCATTGAAAAGAATATTTTTGATTTGGGTATGGAAGTTTCTTCCCATGTCGTGAAGGGCAATGAGCGAGTGTGAAAGGAGTCGGAATTTCATCATGTCAGGGGCGGAACAACAACGATTTAACAGGGTTTCGAAGGATTTGTAGGGATCAAATAATTGATTGGTGGTGATCAAATAATCATGAATTTTATTACATAAAAATCACTTATATTTAGGATACTGATTTTCATTTACTGTTTCAAATCTGTTATGTTAAGAGCGTTGTACGGAGAGTAAAAATGACCTTCAGCTGCTAGGTTAGCCACCACCTTCACGGCATGCAAGCGTACATTAGGGTCTTCCGACTCTAGCAAAGATAATATCTTTTGCAATCCAATTGTACAATTTGATGAATAGAACAAAGCAATTAGGAATCTTAGCTAGTGTTGGAGCAACATGTGCAACTCTCTGCATACCTTGTTCATGAATATTGGCTATTGATGATGTCTCTCCATTGCCTTGATCTTCATATTGTGTGTATCTAGGCTGAAACACGAAGAAACTGAAGTAAGATAACAAGGAATCTAATCTATAATTCATGATGCATCATTATATTCAAGGATATAAAAAACACCTCGATCAAATTTAGTCATAAACCCATCCATACATTGAAGCCCAAGGATCACAAGACTTTAGTATAGAGTTCAATAAGAGCATCAGTACCAAAATTGTTGAAATAGTCCCATATCTTGGGTTATTTGGCTTCTAAAACCATAATTACATTCTGAGAAAAAACATTCCAGGAATTAAAACATTCAAAACATTCCAGGAAGAAACATTCCAGGAAGAAACAAAGCAAAAAACCTATGGAATTTGTATATATGCTAAAGCATGGAATCAAATGATCCAACCAGAATTAAAACATAACATGTTTTAGATATCCTGATCGCAGACTAAAACCAGAAATACATTCTGACAGTAAATCAAGCTTGATCAAATTTACTTGATCATATAATACATACCTAGTGGTTCTATCAAACAGAAGAGGTGGTTGAGAAGTATAATCCAAAGATGGTGGAAGACCCTCTTTCACGTTTCTATAGAATTCAAATTCAAATACATATATTGAAATAGAGAGAAAAATTAAGTATGCAAACCTATTGAGTGCCATAAGAAGTAAGAATGAAGTCATGATTTATGAATAGAGAACGTTTCTCAGTATAAAAAGTGGAGAGTGTATTGCGCGATGCCAACAGATCTGGATTATCGGTCCGAGTTTCAACAACTTCCTTCTGCTTCCTTTTGAGGATGGTAAACAATCTAATAGGTGGATGGACGAAGAAGCCTGCCTTTTTGCTACCGTCTTGTTGAATAGTGGAACCTATGACATAGATTTTGGATCAAGATAACCAATATGGTTCTATAATATGAATGCACATTCTGCAGGTTTAAGGTTTTGAATGATACAATAAATGGTGGAGGTGTTGAAGCCATCGTCACGTTGAGCTCGAACGAAATGGAAATATATGAGCGTGATCCCGAGATTTTGTCCTATGCTAAATTGCTAATGTCAGTCCTAGACCTTGTATTGCTATTTACTTATAGATGTGCATCACATTGTAGTCAACTTTGCTTTAGGGGCCGTTTAGGAAACTTACTCGGTAAGCGCTTCCGTTTAACTTACCGTGGAAGATTTTAGTCCATTAAAACGGCATCGTATGCAATATTTTTATCCGGTAAGCACTTACTGGGTAAGGTTCGTCACTCTCACTTACCGAGTAAGACTCTCGCTCCTTGTCATCGCTCTTACCGGGTACGATTCTGAATACTTGTCATGTACATCCAATAAGGTAAAGTGAGTCGGTAAGCACTTACCGGTAAGTGTTTAGTAAACGGCCCCTTAGTGAGAGTTCCACCCACATCTGTTGAAGGCTCAAGGTGCAACAAACAACTAAAAAGCCGCAAATGAAGTTCAATACTAACAAAAGTTAAATGTAACATTATTTGGAAAACCAAATGAATATGGGAATATCATTGTAGATAGCAGATTTGAAACCAAAAGAGAATGCCAAGTAGATAGCAAACTTGAATCAAAAAGAGAATGCCAATTAGGCCAAAGGCCATTGGCCATAAGTAAACCATATACTACTGCCTCCAAAACACATTGCAAATCCACATTTGTATAGTACCATCCTTATCCCTCCATATCAACAGCTTTGAAGAACAAAAAATAGAAATTTGGAATATTTTTTGCTCAATCTGACAGGTAGCATAGTCTTCTCACCAAGTATGTTATCAATATATCAACGTAGCCAACGTTGAGCATGAAATAAGTTGTGAGAAATATGAAACTAATCTTCTGTAAAGATTCAGTTACATCCAAAGATCAAAAACAATTTGATCATACCACTTCGTGAAAAAGACATCATATTTTCAATTTCCAATTTATGGATGTCGAAGAGCTTTTGATGCACTTTCAGATCAATGAGGAGTAACTCGTAAGCATGTTAATTAGGCCACTATACTAAAATAAATGAGCTCAAGTCCTAGCACAAAAAAAACTTAAAACGTCTCAAAAACATGTATTCATTGTTCTCTATTTCGCCAAAGATATCCATTTAGCTGTGGCTAAGAATTCTTCTCCATTCAAGAACTCTTGCCATTGAATACAACAACCAACTCTCCCATGTTTGGACAATGCTATCCGGTTGTTGTGTATAGAGCTCAACCTGTTTTTCTATTTCTTTACAGATTAGTAACCTAAGAATAAAGTAAATAATACTTTTTTCTTTTAACTTAACTGACCTTATTCTAGCTTTCATCCATATCCCAAATCCCATTTATCGCCAAGTTTTTTACTTAATAATTCACTCCCATTATCTTCAAGATAAGAAAAGGTCAATAACAGAGTATCCCCCTAAAAATTTCAATTAATCTGGCAACATAAAATGCATTACATCTGAAGCTAGGTTTGCTACTAAGGGACTGTTTATCAAAATGCTTATCGGTAAGAATTAAAACTCTCACTACCAATGAATATGGTATAAATGATTTTAAACGACTTTTATAATGCAAGTACCTGACCAGATTCAAATGTCAGTTGCGACAACCTGCTTTGTAACAGTTGAACTTCTTTTAGGGTTTCATCATCCAGTAACTTTTTAAGTTTGACAACGTCAGCATTTGCACCTGATATAAAGATCAACAATGATCTCTGAAGCAAAAGAAGGAAAGACTTATTGAAAAAGTAAAATCGATTAAACCTTAAAACCACATGGGAATTTGATTTTCATACGCTAATCAGGTATACCTCAGGTATATATTTGGGAATTTGATTTTCAGAACCACGTGGGATTTTGATTTTCATGATTTCTGTTTCTCTAAAACCACATGGAATTTTGATTATCATGATTTCAGTTTCTCTAAAACTACATGGGATTTTGATTTTCATGATTTCTGTCTCACTTTTATTAGAACCACCAACATTGGTGATAACTGTGGATATCATGAGCCCAACAAATCAGTTATGTTGGTTGTACAATGAAAATGAATCAAAGAAAACGGATAATAAAAGAGTTGGTATCCATATTATTGCTCCTAAATATTGCAATTTATAGTGGGCCAAAGAACATGGGTAAATGAGTTAAATTCTGTTAAGTAGAAACTAAGTGGCAACATTTTTGATTTGAAATGCACAGGGGATTTACAGCAGGTGGGTTTATATACATAGCAGTGGGGGTGATGGCAGAAATGAACAATAGCAAGCAACTCATTGAAAACAGTGCAATATAGTTAAATGTCTCTAAAATCATACATTTTTTAAGCAGGTTGTTAATTTGGGGGGGGGGGGGGGGGTGGAAGATGAAAAAGACCTTCACATTGGAATAAGAGGTATTCCGGTAAATTTGATGGTCAAACCCCGGTTCCCGACACCGTCCCTGGTCCCCAACCCGTTCCCCGACTCACAGGGTCTCAAACTTAAAACACTTTTAGTTTTATGGGAAAATGTCTTCACTCCAACACTTTTAGTTTTATAGGTATATGCAGATGCTCTTTTGCTAAGGGATGTTCTAATCTCATGGTGCAAAAGGCAGCAGGCCAACAGCAAAACATCACTCAAAACCACGAATGAAGAAGTATTTAAGTTGATATTAATAATAATATGAGTGATGATTGAGATAGTCGATTACAATTTACAAATAAAACCTAATTCGGATTTTTTTTGGTGTAGGTACCTAAGAGCATCAACGATGGGAAGACAGGTTTCATTCCTGGCAGAATGATACATACCGACGAATTCCTGATAAATTAATCATTTAGCTCGATTGTCCTGTTTCATATGTTGTGATTGTGTGGTATATGGTTTGATTGTCCTGCTTCGTAATTGGAGTATGTATTGGTTTATAGTTGGTCTAAATAAGTTTTGATTTTAGATTAATGCATGGTAGAAGCCTTCCATTGGTGTTGCCGTCTTAAGGTTCTAACTCATTGTTTTACATCCAAGTTTATTTCGTTCTCTTTACATTGCTTTGGTTACGGGTTCTTTAGTTACGGGTTAGTCGTTAGGAGTTGCAATCCGTTTTCAAGTTAGATTCATGCACAAACCTTCGGGTTTCCAATGATTGTGAATCTTTTATTTACGTGGTTGTAGATTTGTTGCAACATATGTTCCAAAGACTAAATGAGGCGGTTGATTATGTTGTTTAAATTGTTATTCAGGAACATATAATTCAGACAACCCATGGTTCTGTGTCGTAATATTGTATACAGAGATGAAGAAAAACCACTATTGATTACTTATCCCGATGTGGCAATAAATCGTAAGATCTTCCCCTACCATTCACTACATGGCACGTAATCGTCTTTTTTTTAATAGCTAACTTTTTGTGTTTAAATTACGGGGCGCGCAGATATGTCATGTTTCCAAGGACTGTTCTTATGAATCTTTTATGATTGCATCTCACTCTTCTTTTGTCACATGTCTCAGGAATCAACACTAAGGAGTTGTTTGGGCTTGGCCTTCAGATAAGTGGTCTCAATACCTGTAGGTGTATTTGACTAAAGCTTCATTATTTGGGATGGGTTATTGATTAAATGTTATGTGGCTTGTTCAGCTGGACCATGTGTTATTATTCCTTGTCTTTGACTTGGCCCTAACATATCCAATGTATTAAATAGGTAACTAATCTGTTAATGTTTTATTTAATCTGCTTATTTATAGCTTAATCATGTAAGGCACTTCTCATGGCACTTGGTAATTTTGAACACAATATCATGTTCATCTAGATGCATATGGTCTCTCACCTTGTTTCTATTATTGTTTTTGACTCTACGGTTAGTAATGGAAGTTTCTGACTATGAAATCACCTTGCAATAATGATAAACAGGAGAACCTAATGAATCAATAGTAATAGAAGATTGTAAGTTTGTAACAATAAGAGTGAGCAAATTAGCATTTATATAATTATATCTCAAAATTTCCACATAAGAGTAAATATTGCATTTCCAGTGACATCCTAAAGTAGAAAACTGTTCCAACTCCTTTTGCTGCTGTTAATGCTGTTTTTTTATTTGCATCATATGTTGCTATTTTTCTGCTATTATTGGGTTCAAAGGATGCTTTTTTGCTTGTGCCAAATACTATAATTTACTATGAAATGTATGGTTCTTTCCGTTAAAATTTCATGATTTCGATCTACTGATCGCGAAGGTTTTCCACATTTCTCTCGAATCCGACAGTGACGGACAGTTCATTCCATACAAAGCTTAATTAAAAAAACAACTAAATAACCTTTAATTGCTCAAAACATGAAATTCCTTTGGGTCTTTTTTCCTCATTTTTCCATTACAGAGAGTCTAATGAGTTATTTGTTTAAAAAGTTGTGCATGTGGTGATATGTATTTGGCTGGCTCTAATACTAATGCATACTAACTACTAGAATTAGTTATTTCGCTGCTGTATGTCCATATCTCCATCACTTTTTAACAACTGAAGTTTTCTTTGTGATCCCAACATAAAAGTAAGGGCAATCTGGTTGTTTCATTGGTTTTTTGTTTCAAAACTAGGATTGATTGGCACAATATGATTAGAAAACATTTATATTAAAGATTAGTTTATATTAAAGTTAGGATAAACATTACAAGGCCAAAGGAATAGTTTAGGTGGGATTGCATGGAATTGTTGATAGTAGGCTTTAAACAAATATCTGATGCATAAATTGTTTGTTGCAGGTGAGTGAATGGGAGGACAAACTGCTTGCAGAACAGATGGCAAAACCTGGGCGTCAAAATGCGGAGGTTAGTGGTGATGAAGACAATGTAGAAATATATGTTTAGTTTTTGCCTTTGTTATTCTTTTTTTGTAAACCAATGGCGATTGGCATCATCTTTGTTTGAATGCTAAATTTTGATCTTATCCTTCATCCAAAAAAAAACTTGGTTGGTATGTAGTTGCTATCAATTTCAATATGATACTTGCTCATCTATACGAGGTTGTAACCTTTTACTAGGCTGCAAAACAAACCACCCGTATGTGTGTATGTATATATAAATTGTCATTACGAGTCTTGCTGAAATTGGACTAAGGGGTCGCTTACTAAACGCTTATCGGACAAGGAATCGAAATCTTACTCGGTAAGAGCTTGGAGTTTTACCCGGTAAGCGAGAACGACGACTCTTACTCGGTAAGTTAAAGTGAAAGTGTAGAATCTTACCCGTAAGCTCTTACCGGGTAAGAGTTGGGTAAACGACCCCTGTATATAAACAAGATGCTCATTATTGGCTGCGATATACACCAATTCGAACATAATAAAATGATTTGAATGATGTATGAAGTGATTTACAAGCCTTTGCAAGAAGTCGGCCTTGAAAATGCATACGACTTGATTTTTTCCCCCTGTTTTAGCACTCGTGAGTCGTCCAAAGTCACTATGCATTCATGCAGCACTATCTCAATATATATATATATATAGAGGGCCCTTCTTTTGTTAACCAGTCATTTAGTGTTAATTGTATTAACTAATCTGGACCATTAATCATTAAAAATCAATGGCTAAGATTAAAAGCTTTTTTTTAATTCATAATTAAAATAAACACAAGGCTGATTTCATTTGCAGCATATATGCACAGGGTTATTATTGTCATTTAACAAATCTGGATAACTATCAGATAAGGAAACAATTAACCCAATCCCTACATTTAAGGACCTGATAACTCATATCTAATTGATTTAGAAACAAAAATACCAAACATAATATTCTCTCTCTCCAATCTCGATTCAAAATGCCAAAGAGGTTTAATGTTGGTATGTTGAGTAAGAAATTCACCGGAGAAGATGATAATTCTCCGGTGACAGCCATGAATCTGCCGTCGTGGCCATCCATGATCTTTTTCTTCAAATCGGAGACAGAGAAACAGGTGAAGGATCGGTCAGAATTATCACCGGCGGCGGACAAAAGCTTGACTTTTTCTCTGGTCAGCGGTTGCGAGTTGTTGTCAGATGATGAAGATGAAGAAGAAGAAGAGGATGTGTCGTGGGGTTTGATGCTGGGGATGTAATCTTGAAGCATATCTGCAACTTCTTTGAACCTTCTGAGATGAAGAAGAGATGTGGCTTTCAATTGGAGCGCCATTTCCGACCTTGGTGATAAAGCAAGCGCAACATCAAGTAGGTTAAGAGCAGATGCAATGTGGTTCTGTTGTTGAGAAGTGTAATGACCCAGACCTTTTTCGAAGTGTTTTGCGTTTGGTGTGGAGTTTTAAGCAGAAGTAGAAGTTGAGGGGCTAGTTGGTAAATAGGAGTTGGGGTATAAAAAGGCACAAAACCCTAGAGGACATGCCATTTTCCTGATTTGTGTATGTTTGTTGGCGGCTGATTCTAGAGAGAAAGGGAGGAGAAAAAGGGTTTTGGTGAAGGTTTTGTGCATTGGATTGAGAGGAGCATCAAGCATTGAAACTGGAAGAAGGATTCAAGATTTGGATTTCGTTCTGCAATCAATCAAACCAGGTAATTCGAAGCCCAGATTCCTACCTTGTTGCTATGTTTTGATTGTTAGAATGTTAGTGAGTTCTTGCTAAAAGTCATTCAAGACTCCTAAAGAAGGTTAAGGATCATTAAAACAAGTTTAATCAGTAAAGTTTGTGGATAAATGGTTATAGATGCTTAAGTAAGTGATTCGTCGCATTATATTACTGATTTCAGAGTGTTTAGTAAGATTTCGAACCAATTAGTTCACCCAGCAGTCGTCCGGAAACCTTCAAGTATGAAGGTGTCCGGGTGAGTGTCCGGGAAGTTCTTGACCGTAGTGTAGAAGGTGTCCGGACATAGAGTTGTCCGGAAAATCTATGTCGTCCGGATAAGAGTCGTTGTCCGGGTACTATTCGGTATCCGGAAAAGTGAGGTTATCCGGTAACCTGTCCGGAAAAGTGTGGTTATCCGGAAATCAGAGGTGTCCGGACATTTTAGTGTCCGGTAAGTAGAAACGTCCGGAAAGTGAGAGTGTCCGGTAAGTGGTATCCGAACAGTTTGGTTAGTCAGCTTATGTGTTTATCCTTTAACCCAGGTAGATCGTTTGGGGAGTACAGAGCAAAGTAGGAGGGAAGTAAGCACATCAGGTGAGTTTTCTAAACTAAAACGCGTGGATTTTAACATGTTTTCTAAAGCAAGTACATGATGAGAAATGCCATGTTTTATTCTTATGCTTTAAATTGCATGAAAGTTGTTTACAGTTTTAAATAAGATTTGTGTATGATTTATGGGGCGGGCCTATCCCGTGTATGATTTATGGGGCGGACCTATTCCGTGAATGCTTTTATGTGAGATGTATGCATACATTGTGTAGACGTAAATTGGCTAAGTCGGGGGGAGGTTCCGCCAGTACTCACGTCGGGGGGAGGTTCCGTTTATGCCATGGGAATGAGTCCCAGTAAGGCAGCGTGATACTGACTCGTTGTCACCCTCGGGTGACTTCAGGGTGCCATTTACGGGAGCGGATTTATCCGTGAAAGATTTTTACTGTTCAGCTTTGTGAAAGTTTATTATTGAAAGTCTTGTATACATTTGAAAGTTATGAGAAAGTTTTATGCAAAGATATTTGAAAGTTAGAAACTGTTTTTTTTTAAGTTTTGAGGACTGTCAGGAGGGACTCACTAGACCTCATGGTCTAACCCTCGCATTTTCCAAACTAAACCTTTTCAGGCAAGCAGATTGCATGAGGCTCAGGTAGTCGAGCAAGAGCAGGATAGAGCACGGATGCAGATAGAGATATCGTCACTCATATTCTAGTAATAGTTATTCTCAGTTGTGTATAGGTTGTTTCCGCCAACCTAAGTTGTTTAGTCAGATGTAAAGAAATTTTATGGATCCAGTTTTGTAATTGTTTAATATTAATGCTAGTTATGCATAATTTAGACTGGGTTGTTACAATTGGTATCAGAGCCATAGTTTAAGGGATTTAGGTGACCGGACGGGCCTAAACTTAAACTCGGGAGTAGAAATCACAACTGAGAATCAGGAAATGCGTTAGGAGGGCACTATTGTGGATACAGGAAATGTGTTAGGAGGACACTATTACAGAGATAGGACTAATAGGGCACTGAGGACTGTCATGTAAGGTAAGTTTGAGATTCCACATGGCCAGTGTAATTGCGGACTTACAGGTACATGTATGTGCTTAACCTGCCTTATTATTCCGAAGTGGTAGTCAAAAGCTAGTGTTTATGTCGTGTTCCAGTACTTTAGAATGTCAGCAAGATCCCTGAGGGGTAGACTGAGACCCTTGTTGGGAAAGTTTCATGAGAAGTCATGGTGATGTGATATACGTATACATCGTAAGAGAAGAAATGTTGTATAGAGTATTACGAGTCGTCTAGAGGTAGCTCTTCGTGGATTCGGGGAGGAAGAATGCTTGGGTTTGAGTAAGACTCCTGTTTCGGGAGAGTCCCATTTCTAGAAATCATGGGATAGATCAGTCAGGATGGTAAGAAAAGTCAGTGTCAAAACCTTGAAGGTATCAATGGAGCCCTGGGTTCTTGGTTGAGCTTTCCATTAGCAGGATAAATGAAATAAGATACCTATAGTGAAATGAAACCATGTAGAAATGGAAAGTGAG
The DNA here is from genome assembly GCA_033807775.1 of Saussurea involucrata. Taxonomy (NCBI): domain Eukaryota; kingdom Viridiplantae; phylum Streptophyta; class Magnoliopsida; order Asterales; family Asteraceae; genus Saussurea; species Saussurea involucrata. The sequence goes on along the minus strand of CM066320.1, from coordinate 60,484,905 downwards.
ATAGTTGGTCAAAACGAAATAGTATGAAATGGTTGAGTAAGTGGACCGTTGAATGTATGTATAGCAAATCGTTGCAAGACCGAGAGGGCGACCACTGTTCGAAAGTAGAGTGTCTATGATAAGTTGCGTGAGTAAAGCGATTGACCTTGTTTGAGTGAGTAGCCTTCAAATGCAAGTAGAGTTTCATGCGTTGAGTCCGTATACGTGTACATGAGATTTTTCATAATCGTGTAAATATCAAATTTGATCGGATATGAGTCGGCGTGTGCAAGTGTATGTTTAAAGAAAAAAAAATACAAATCCATTTACATCGTACAATGAAGTCTTGAGTTTACGATTTGCAAAATATTCCACTCTTTTCATGATAAGCCAAGAAAACGTTTGAATGCACAACTTTTATAACCAAAATGAGTATTGACATTTCGAAGTTATATAAATGAGTGTGAGGACCGACTGGTCTACTTCGTGTCGGTAAATTTCTTTCAAATTTTGTCGTATGGGAAGATTTTCATCCAATATTTATTTCTGTCGTAACAACACATTTTTGGTTGAGTAAGATTAAGTTTTACAGAAAGATTGCATGCAAACGATCCTCAAGATCGTTGTGCGGGGCATTAGAGTTATGAGAATGTTGGGGTCGGGTGTACCCAAGTTGTTTTCAAGTGTTGTTTCTTTAAAATGATCAAAAGTGTGAAATGATTCATTTATCGCGTTGTCAGGAATAAAGGCTATGAACTCAATAGGTCGTAGAGTATTACATTTTAAGCTAAGGAAGAACTCCTAGAGTGGAGAGGTGTTGGACAAATCAGGAAAGAATGTTTGTAGCTTTGGTAGATGCGTTCTAGAGGAGAGGTGAGCAGTGGAAGAGTCAGAAGTGGACTTTAATGTCGGTTGTATGAGGGTCTGTACCCTCGTGCGGTGGCTGGAAGTACAGTTGCCGAGAGACGGTTGTGTTCAGGGAAGGACTAGAAGTCATCGAGGTGTTGGTATAGCAACTCGTTATGAGTAGTGTGGTGAAGTAGAGATGAAATATCCGCGACGTTGAATAAGAGTTTAAGGTGATCCTGTAATATTGACATTACGCGAGTCAGTTTGAAATGAGGACGACGGGATGTGAAGTTGATTAAGAGGTTGGTGTTGGAAAGATTAGGTCCTGTAGGAGACCCTTGTTGAAGAATAGGTTAAGGAAGTATCAATAGAGTATCAACAGGTCAACTATTGACGTCAGAGTCGGCAGTTGTGTAAGCTGTATGAGATCAAAGACTTGAATTAGAAGGTTGAAAGTTGAAGGACCACTTTGTAGGGGTGTTAAGATAGTGAAAGGTTGTTGTTTTAGATAAGCGTTTTACTTACGTGATGGATGGTTCGCAAAGAATGAAGTATTTGGCACAAGCGAAGTGAGGGTATAGATTATGTCGATTTGTGAGGAAATGTGCCATGTCGATGTAATGGTTTGGTATTGCAAAGAGCTAGCAAGAAACGAGTATGATAGAATTAATCAGAAACTCAGGTGTTGTGGTTCAACTAGAGCTGGGGAGAGACAATGTAGCGAGATAGACTCAGTTATTTATGCGTGAGGTCTTGAAGATAAGTTTGAGTTGTGTATGAATGGCCATGAGAGTCTTGGTCTGCAGTGTGATGTTATGAGTGAGGAATGTACAGTTATGTAGTGGCAATAATTGCCAAGTTAAATGTGCCAGCTAGCGTCGTAGTGATGTGATGTTAGGGAAAGAGGAAACATCGGATAGAACCTTTTTGGGAGTTTCGGATGAGGTGTTCGAGTGTTAACCAGGTTGTTGGAGCACGTAGGGTGTAAGTTGACGTGGTGATATGTTTATGTTCGAGATAGCATCACGGAGTGGTGGTGGGTAGCTACCCAAAGGAGAAACCAAGTGTTTTTAGTTGTAAGAGTCGCTAAGTAAGCATATTTTGGGATCATTGGAAGTTTAAAGAAGAGAATGGATGTATTAGTCAAAATGTGGTGGAATAGATGTGAAATCCTTAAAGAATGTGAGGTGTTGCTTATGTGTGAACGAATTGTCTGAGAAAGTAAAAGTTGGAGTTTAAAGAATGTATAGTGACGTCGAACTCTGGTGTCAGTTCGAGGTGATTTAGTCGAAAGCCTTAAGTTAGAATTTTAGTGAAACCGTTTGGTTATGTATAGTAATGAGACAGCATTTTGCAGCTTGAGAATTGTCGGAAGAGAGGGACGAGTAATGTTGGTGGGCAGTGCTCCACGCTAACGTGGGGAGTGAAGACAGTATGTTGGAATAAGTAAGTAAATCGGAAGTAGTAAACTTGACAGTAATGCCGATAGGCGTAGTGTTGTGTAGATTGTCCTTGATAAATGTGCGAACTTATGGAAAGAGTATTGAGGAAGGAAATTGTGTATGATTTCGTGTAGGAAAGAAGTGGATAAGACAACTGAATGAGTTAAGTTAGTGACTTCGTGAGAAACGTTCAAACGAACTGATCGGTCAGTGTAAGCTATTGAGAATAGTAGGGTGTGATCGTGGTTACCCCTCCTAGTCGAGTGGGAGTAACCGAAGCTATGTTATATGACTGGACGCTTGTGGCAAGCAGCGAGAAATGTATGAGCCTTCATGATAAGTGCAATTCGGATAGGTGAGTACTCCAATAAGGAATTATAGAGGTCTCCTACTATTAGACACGTTAAGTGTGAAATGATGAGGTGGTGAGAACGTACGAATTAGTTGTCGAGTTGTAGCCGATGTGATTCGGGAAAGGAGTATGATTTGCATAAGACGAATGTAGGTTGGAAGAAGTAACCTAGAAATTTCAGGCATATCGAGGAGAGGACTCCTAGGAGTGAGCTTGTCGGGATGTACAAGGTTGGCCTTGAGCCGAGTTGTTAGTAAGTGAGTCTTCCTGGTGGAAGATCCTCGTTGTTGTGGCGGGAATTTCCGCCAAGTTCTTTCTTTTAAGGAAGTATAAATGTATGAGAGACCTTATTTAGACGTGATTAAAACCGTGAGTCCCGATGTGTGGACGGAGGCGAGCAAATGGAGGCGCGGTTGGCCTTGGTTTTATTAGGTAGTTTTAAGCGAGTATAGTGATCGAAGAGGGTGCAAGTAGGTAGTGCAAGATGGCACGATTTAGCAAGTGGTGTCTCGCCGAGGGCGGCTTCAAGTATGGGGTGTGGTTATGTTTCCCATCTGAGCGGTCTGAGGCAATCGGGTAGAAAAGAGTGGATGGGTTGAAAAATATAAGGCTTTGAGCTTTGAAGTTTGAGAGAGAGGTAAGGTGGACTAAGTCTGCGGATTCGTCGAAGCATGAAAGTTGAATAGATAGTGCGCGATCTTGAGGTACTCGATGTGAATTTGAGAAGAAATTCATAGTGTGATGCACGTCTCTTTTGTGGAGAGCCGATGTGAGATGATGGCGACCTTGCAAGAGATGCAGGCCATAAGAAGTTGACCTTGTCATTAGTGAGCGAGTTAGAATAGCAGCATACAAGTTAGACTGGTCAGAAGAATTAAAGAGTGTTCATCCGACATTTCATGTCTTAAAGAAGTGTTTGTCAGAAGTCGTTGTGACTGTTCCGTTGAGGGGACATCAATATAGATGGGAGGTTGACTTACGTAGAAGACCCGATATAAATCGTGAGCGGTAAGGTTTGCTAAACTAGGAACATAGAAGTTTGACTAGTAAAAGTTCAGTGGAGATATCATAAGGGACAAGAGACAACGTGGGAAGTAGAATCAGATATGATGTCCAGATACCCACACCTTTTCGAAAACGGAATTCCGGGGACGGAATTCTTTTGAGGGGGGAGTGTTGTAATGACCCAGACCTTTTTCGAAGTGTTTTGCGTTTGGTGTGGAGTTTTAAGCAGAAGTAGAAGTTGAGGGGCTAGTTGGTAAATAGGAGTTGGGGTATAAAAAGGCACAAAACCCTAGAGGACATGCCATTTTCCTGATTTGTGTATGTTTGTTGGCGGCTGATTCTAGAGAGAAAAGGAGGAGAAAAAGGGTTTTGGTGAAGGTTTTGTGCATTGGATTGAGAGGAGCATCAAGCATTGAAACTGGAAGAAGGATTCATGATTTGGATTTCGTTCTGCAATCAATCAAACCAGGTAATTCGAAGCCCAGATTCCTACCTTGTTGCTATGTTTTGATTGTTAGAATGTTAGTGAGTTCTTGCTAAAAGTCATTCAAGACTCCTAAAGAAGGTTAAGGATCATTAAAACAAGTTTAATCAGTAAAGTTTGTGGAGAAATGGTTATAGATGCTTAAGTAAGTGATTCGTCGCATTATATTACTGATTTCAGAGTGTTTAGTAAGATTTCGAACCAATTAGTTCACCCAGCAGTCGTCCGGAAACCTTCAAGTATGAAGGTGTCCGGGTGAGTGTCCGGGAAGTTCTTGACCGTAGTGTAGAAGGTGTCCGGACATAGAGTTGTCCGGAAAATCTATGTCGTCCGGATAAGAGTCGTTGTCCGGGTACTATTCGGTATCCGGAAAAGTGAGGTTATCCGGTAACCTGTCCGGAAAAGTGTGGTTATCCGGAAATCAGAGGTGTCCGGACATTTTAGTGTCCGGTAAGTAGAAACGTCCGGAAAGTGAGAGTGTCCGGTAAGTGGTATCCGAACAGTTTGGTTAGTCAGCTTATGTGTTTATCCTTTAACCCAGGTAGATCGTTTGGGGAGTACAGAGCAAAGTAGGAGGGAAGTAAGCACATCAGGTGAGTTTTCTAAACTAAAACGCGTGGATTTTAACATGTTTTCTAAAGCAAGTACATGATGAGAAATGCCATGTTTTATTCTTATGCTTTAAATTGCATGAAAGTTGTTTACAGTTTTAAATAAGATTTGTGTATGATTTATGGGGCGGGCCTATCCCGTGTATGATTTATGGGGCGGGCCTATCCCGTGTATGATTTATGGGGCGGACCTATTCCGTGAATGCTTTTATGTGAAAGTTTTATGTGAGATGTATGCATACATTGTGTAGATGTAAATTGGCTAAGTCGGGGGGAGGTTCCGCCAGTACTCACGTCGGGGGGAGGTTCCGTTTATGCCATGGGAATGAGTCCCAGTAAGGCAGCGTGATACTGACTCGTTGTCACCCTCGGGTGACTTCAGGGTGCCATTTACGGGAGCGGATTTATCCGTGAAAATTTTTTTACTGTTCAGCTTTGTGAAAGTTTATTATTGAAAGTCTTGTATACATTTGAAAGTTATGAGAAAGTTTTATGCAAAGATATTTGAAAGTTAGAAACTGTTTTTTTTTAAATTTTAAGGAGGAGGGACTCACTAGACCTCATGGTCTAACCCTCGCATTTTCCAAACTAAACCTTTTCAGGCAAGCAGATTGCATGAGGCTCAGGTAGTCGAGCAAGAGCAGGATAGAGCACGGATGCAGATAGAGATATCGTCACTCATATTCTAGTAATAGTTATTCTCAGTTGTGTATAGGTTGTTTCCGCCAACCTAAGTTGTTTAGTCAGATGTAAAGAAATTTTATGGATCCAGTTTTGTAATTGTTTAATATTAATGCTAGTTATGCTTAATTTAGACTGGGTTGTTACAAGAAGCAATCAGGGATCTTGCATATTTCACATACTTATCAACAATCTGAAACAAAATTAAGGAGATTAATTGGAAACAAGGGTTGTGGCGTATTGGTTAAGGCCCTCAAGATGTGGCGGAATCGAATTCGTACACAGACGTTGGATGGTTCTTGAAGTGCATATATGCAATTTTAAGAGGTGCATATATGCAATTATATGATGTGCATATATGCAGTTTTAAATGCATATATGCACTTTTTTGATCTTCATATATGCAACTGATGTGCATATATGCACATACACTGTGCATATGATTATTTGTCATGTTGGTTTGATTATTCTTATGGATACACGCTATTTTGTTTATGTGCGTATGTGCATGTTTACACAAATTTATGGTTGTGCATATATGCAAGTTTACATAGATTTATGGTTTACACAGATTTATGATTGTGCATGTATGCAATTTTACATATATTTATGGTTTACACACAACTTTACACAGATTTATAGTTGTGCATATATGCACTTTTTATCTTCATATATTCAACTGATGTGCATATATGCAATTCTATGATGTGTATATATGCAGTTCTAAGGTATGCATATATGCAGTATTAATATGTGCATATATGCAATTCTATGATGTGCATATATGCATTTCTATGATGTGCATATATGCATTTCTATGATGTGCATATATGTAGTTTGAAATCGTGCATCTATGCAAAAAAAAACGTGAAAAAAATCTCTGGAACGTGAAGATGAAAATTATGTTTGAAAATGGGTTTTAGATGATTAAGATTACCATTAATAATTACCAAAAATGAAAATGGGTTTTAGAAGATTAAGATTATCATTAATAACTACCAAAAATATCTTGTGCATGAAATTAGGAAAGTAAATAACCCATAAATAATTAAATTCTGAAATTCCTAAACTACCCCTACCAAACCAGTAACCTATCTTGATTCCTATTGGTCCAAAAAAGTTAACATGGTTAACACTAATTAGACGGTTAACAAAAGAACGGGATCCTATATATATATTATTGAATTTTGTATGGTTTTTGGTTTACTGCATTCAAGCAATACTATTTGTATGAATTTTGGTTTAATCCAACAAAAGTCTTGATTTACGTAACAATGCAACAATGCAACTAAACTATTCAATGAGGTAAACTATTCACATGTTAATCAAATCCTATGGAATAGTTATAACTTTTTTATAGCTTTTAAAAGTTAATACCTTACATTAGAGACTTTAATTAACAGGTTCACGATAGTAGTTGACAAACTCATAACAAGATAATTTGTGAAATCAACATGTCCTTGAAGCCTTAATAAAACGAAGATCCGATGATGGCCAATCCGACTCTCACTGTTCACAAAGCCGCTATAATTCATTGGATCTTTTGTTGTAAGAAAATAGTCGGTCATGGTAAAAGAAACCTTGGTTGGTTTATAGTATGTTGTTTGGTAATACTTAAACACGTTTTGAATCAAAGACTTGTACTTTTAAACCAATTAATTGTATTGACTTGATTTCATCTATCTTTTGGTCTTACTGATGTTCTTAAGTTTAAAGTTCCTTAGCTTTAATAATGCATTTGAGATATACCCATCGAGATAGTGTCAGGCCTAAGACATGTGGTTTCCAATGAAAATTTATTTCCCGGTGCTTGATGTACAAAACTAGAGTTGTAAACTCTTAATGCATCAATCTTCGGATCATTTTTAACCATATTCAACATTAAATCATTTAAAATAAGTTTTTTTTATACTTTAGTAGTAATTAAGATTGGATTGGTTTAAATAAATTTTGGATTTTAATTTGTCATATGATTTTCTTTCTATCAAGTCCAATTGTAACTATAATTTTATTTATTCATAATGTGTTAATTTATAATGCTAAGTGTAAATCGTTTAAATTTTCAACACCCGCCGCATCGCGCGGGTACAATAACTAGTAAGATAGAATAGATTGTTTACATAGTACTTTTAACCTTTGAGTTTAATTACTATTTATATAATCCACTATATATTTTAATATCATTAAATGACAGACAATTCATTATTCAGATGCTTAATAATAAGAAGGAATAATCAAATTATCTATTAATCTTTATTCTTTTTATTTTGATTTATTTTTAATATACAATGAATAACCAAACCTTTCATCTTCCTATTTTCTTTTTAATTTCATTTTCATTGTTTAATAAATGAAGTTCGGATACAACGATTGATACACTTCTCTTACACTTCTCACATTAACTCAATTTCTCATTGGAACCCAACCATATATATATTAAAGCTACAATTTCTATGATCACATATGCAAATACAAAATACGATGCAAGCCAGGAAAGAACCAATGGCTATTGAGGTGGCAACACAAGATTCTAGATGACATATTGAGGATTGAATATTCATGTATTGATAAATTGTGGTTGAATTTTAAACATCCCACGTTGGTAAGATTTTAAAACATCTATATCTATATCTATATCCTTATATATATATATAAAAGCAAAAACCATGAAAAATGACATGGCACAATGTGGATTGAGATTTCTCAAATATTGAATTGTGGTTTACTTTGGCTATCCCACATTGATAAAATGTTGAAATGTTGAAACATGAAGTTGATTATAAAAGGAGAATAATGCCAACTTTTTTTACATGACTTATGATTTATTTTAATCCTTTTTGAATTAAAGAGTTAATTTTAGTTGCAAATTTTCTTCATGTTGAATATATAGTATATATTGCATTACAATTAAGATCATCTCCAATAGAGGTTCTTATAAGAACCTTCTTTTTGTACTTTTTGGTGTCACCTCATTTCCATCTCAATCTTTATCTTTATATATATAAAAGCAAAAACCATGAAAATGACATGGCACAATGTGGATTGAGATTTCTCAAATATTGAATTGTGGTTTACATTGGCTATCCCACATTGATAAAATGTTGAAATGTTGGAACATGAAGTTGATTATAAAAGGAGAATAATGCCAACTTTTTTTACATGACTTATGATTTATTTTAATCATTTTTGAATTAAAGAGTTAATTTTAGTTGCAAATTTTCTTAATGTTGAATATATAGTATATATTGCATTACCATTAAGAGCATCTCCAATGGAGGTTCTTTTAAGAACATTCTTTTTGTACTTTTTGGTGTCACCTCATTTCCATCTTAATCTTTATCTTTATATATATAAAAGCAAAAACAATGAAAAATGACATGGCACAATGTGGATTGAGATTTCTTAAATATTGAATTGTGGTTTACTTTGGCTATCCTACATTGATAAAATGTATAAATGTTGGAACATGAAGTTGATTATAAAAGGAGAATAATGCCAACTTTTTTTACATGACTTATGATTTATTTTAATCCCTTTTGGATTAAAGAGTTAATTTTAGTTGCAAATTTTATTCATGTTGAATATATAGTATATATTGCATTACAATTAAGAGCTTCTCCATTGGAGGTTTTTATAAAAACCTTTTTTTGTACTTTTTGGTGTCACCTCATTTCCATCTCAATCTTTATCTTTATATATAAAAAAGCAAAAACCATGAAAAATGACATGGCACAATGTGGATTGAGATTTCTCAAATATTGAATTGTGGTTTACTTTGGCTATCCCACATTGATAAAAAGTTGAAATGTTGGAACATGAAGTTGATTATAAAATGAGAATAATGCCAACTTTTTTACATGACTTATGATTTATTTTAATCCCTTTTGGATTACAGAGTTAATTTTAGTTGCAAATTTTCTTCATGTTGAATATATAGTATATATTGCATTACAATTAAGAGCATCTCCAATAGAGGTTCTTTTAAGAACCTTCTTTTTGTACTTTTTGGTGTCACCTCATTTCCATCTCAACCTTTATCTTTATATATATATAAGCAAAAACCATGAAAAATGACATGGCACAATGTGGATTGAGATTTCTCAAATATTGAATTGTGGTTTACTTTGACTATCCCACATTGATAAAATGTTGAAATGTTGGAACATGAAGTTGATTATAAAAGGAGAATAATGCCAATTTTTTTACATGACTTACGATTTATTTTAATCCCTTTTGGATTAAAGAGTTAATTTTAGTTGCAAATTTTCTTCATGTGGAATATATAGTATATATTGCATTACAATTAAGAGCATCTTCAATGGAGGTTCTTATAAGAACATTCTTTTTGTACTTTTTGGTGTCACCTCATTTCCATCTCAATCTTTCTTTATATATATAAAAACAAAAACCATGAAAAATGACATGGTACAATGTGGATTGAGATTTTCTCAAATATTGAATTGTGGTTTACTTTGGCTATCTCACATTGATAAAATGTTGAAATGTTGGAAAATGAAGTTGATTATAAAAGGAGAATAATGCCAACTTTTTTTACATGACTTATGATTTATTTTAATTCCTTTTGAATTAAAGAGTTAATTTTAGTTGCAAATTTTCATCATGTTGAATATATAGTAAATATTGCATTACAATTAAGAGCATCTCCAATGGAAGTTCTTATAAGAACCTTCTTTTAAATAATCACAGTATTATTCTATTTCGTCATCTTCTCACCAATATGGGATAAACAAGACACAACATTTCACGATTTGATTAAGACTCAAATCTCATAATGATTCAAGTGTTTAATGGAAAATGACTACTACTTTTTGAAAAGAATTGAAATAAACTTATTTAATTTCATATTATAAATTTGTGGTGCTTATAGAACTTTCTCGCCACCGCGCGAGCGCGGTGCCACACACTAGTCAATATATATTAAAAGAGAAAACCAAAGATGATGAGGTGGCATCTTCTAAGCATGATAAGACCATTTTTCTTTTTTCTAAGATTTTTGATTTTTTATATATTTGATTTGATAAAGACTTTTCCGTCCCTATACTACAAAGATGAAGTTCATTGAGTTAGGGTTGTTTTGGTAATTTTTAAAACTTTAACCTCCTAATCTTTTCATCTTCATTTCAAAAGTGAAACCTCCAAATCTTTTCAACTTCACTCTTGAATTTGAAAAACTCAAAAACCCTTCCATTTTGTATCATGATTTGTTCATCACTATAGATCTTCATCTTCCTCTCCATATCACTTTATGTATGATTCATATCACCAATCATGCATTGTTCTTCAACAAGATCATTTTTCAGGTAAACACTTTTTCTCCCTCTCTGACACTTGATTTTTTTCTATCATTTCATAAACTATTATTGTTCAACAAAATTGTATTTCAGGTTTACTTTGAGAATATTAATCCAGGTTCTATTTCTTATTGATCCAAATCCTTTCAACTTCACTCTTGAATTTGAAAAACTCAAAAACCCTTCAATTTTGTATCATGATTTGTTCATCACTATAGATCTTCATCTTCCTCTCCATATCACTTTATGTATGATTCATATCACCAATCATGCATTGTTCTTCAACAAGATCATTTTTCAGGTAAACACTTTTCTCCCTCTCCGTCACTTGATTTTTTTTCTATCATTTCATAAACTATTATTGTTCAACAAAATTGTATTTCAGGTTTACTTTGAGAATATTAATCCAGGTTCTATTTCTTATTGACTTTTGTTGTGATTTCAGGTTCATTTTTACATTTATCTTCTTATTTTTTCTTAATTTTTTTCAATGGAAACAGAGGTTTGTTTATGGCAATGGTTTTGAAGTTTTGATGCCAACGATGGTTCAATAATCAAATCATGCATGTATGTATTACAATCTATGACACAACCACAACAAACTTCCATATGTTATTTTTAATGGTTATTTTTATTTTTTCAGGTTTATTTCGAGAAGACTAATCCGAGTATACATTTTTTTGACTTTTGTTGGGATTTTAGAGTTTTTTTTTTCGTTTACTAATCATTTTAACTATGATTAAAATTAATATTTTTTTTTATTTACACACTTAAATATAATAATATGTATATCTTTATTTATATAACAATAGAATAAAATAAGAAATTGATTATATAATGTATATAAATAAAAATAAGATGAACATAATCACTAATCATGTGAATGTAACAACTTTTAATGTATACATAAAAAAATCTTTATTGCCATCAATATACATAAATGAAATACATATAATAACTTACTAGAATATAACTTATCACTTATTATTATTTACATAATACTTCTATCTATGTATCTATATAAAGGACAACAATCCAAAGAAAATGTGATATTATGAGATAGCTTGAAACATTAGTTATTATTTTCTCTAAAATTTTGAGTTTTTTTAAAACAAAAATATATCATTAAATAAATGAACATTTCATTTATTTTTTACAAGTTACATGTGAAATCTTATTATATACATATATAGATTAATCAATATATAGGCTGATTTATATAACAAGTCTATATCTACATCTATATAAAGGAAAATCATCAAGAGATGATGTGACACATCCTAATACTTAGAATGTTTTCTCCATTTTTTTAGTGTGAAAAACAAACCGGTTTCCCATAAAGCATGGTCATCATGAACCTCCTTATTGGGATATTCCACACAATATTCATTTAAAAGTATAATGTATAATTTAATAGAAATATTATTTTTCTTTGTTTTTATTAATTCTTTTAAGTGATGTCGATTCCGGTAAATAATAAATCTTATTACCTCTAAAACACAAGTTGTGATAGCTGCAAGTAGGGTTGTATTGTCATTGACGCAGTGTCAACTGTGAGTCCAAGACGTAATTACGTGCAAATTTGTTGGAAACGTTAAAAAATGGGAGGGGATGGTTGGAAGTTGTTGATTTATCTAAGTATAAAAATAGATTAATGCTTTAAATAGAGAACAAACCGGTGATCTTTCTCAAAACCAAAAATGAAGAACACATCTTGAACAAGGATTACACAAATGAAATTCAGTTAACCTTATAACAAAAATCAAGTCTCAACATGTTTGAAAGTAAAGTCATTATAATCTCATAACTAGAAATAGCTATTTAGCTACTCATAATCCTATTTTGAAACATAAAGTGAACTTACAAATAGTAGAAATCATTAAACGATGAAGAACCCTATCTTCTTAGAGTATAATTCTTGGCTAAATTTTTTCTCATTTTTTTTGATTTTTTTAAATATTAATTATGTTAAAGACTTCTATACCCCTATATCAACAAATGTATTTTTTATTGCAATTAAGTCATTTTGGTAACTCATACAACCACTTTAATTAACTTTCCACCTCCAAACCTTTCACCTTTCTCAAAGCCTTTTTACTTTCTCAATCACTTAATCCATCCATAACCTCTAACCCTTACTTTATTCATCCCTTACTTTCTTCATTTTGATTTAGGTTTGTTTTTCTTCTCATCTTTTAAGTTTGTTCATATTGTTTCTCTTTTGTTTTTATTCTAAGCGATATCTCCATCCCTCAATTTGTGTCTCTCTATTTTCTTACCAAATACTCATACCGACAAATAGAAGTATACATACACATGAGTTTAATCGGGTAAACCGGTACAACTCACAATTTGTTCATCTACGACATATATATGTGTAGATAAAGGAATTGGAGTATGGATTTATTGAGGCTTTAGAATTTTGATTTACTTTTTATTTTTGTGGTCTTTATAGGTTGCGAGAATAAATATATGTTGGAGTTCGATGAAAAGTTGTCCGGTTCAAGTACGCTAAATGTGGATCCTCATCTTTGTCTTTTATGTTTTTTTATACTTTATCAAAATTTTAAGCATCTCAATCCAAATTTTCTTTGTTCTCAAAATTTTCCTTTTTTATTGATGTAACTATTATCAAAACATTAATTAATTAAACTAATATTTTTTAATTCTTTTATTTGACATGACTCTATTTTTTTATTTACATAATAATTATTGTATATATACATATATAATTAAGATAATTATAAACTCATTTATATAAATAAAATTACGGTAAATATATGTATATTTTTTATTTACATACTTGAATATAATATGTATATATACATGAGACTTGAATATAATAATATGTATATTTTTATTTACATTTATCTTAATTTTGTTTTTTTAATTGGTGTAATTATTAACAAACATTAAATTAATTAGACTATTCATCATATATAATTATACTCAAATTTATTAATTTCTTTTATTTTACATGACTCTAATATTATATTTATATAAATTAGTGAATACATACATATAATCATTATGTTTAAAAACTCATTTATATAAATGAAATTATGATTAATATGCATAATTCTATTTACAAGACACTTGAATATAATAATATGTGTATTTGTATATGTATCTACATAAGAATAAAGGGTGTTTGGTTGGGGATATTGAGGGGTAATGAATGAAACTGATAATGAATAATATGATTTGGTTTGATATAATATAATGGATTCATTACCCCAAACCTATTGATTTACATTTCTGACCAAATTGGGGGAAATGAAAATCTTATCCCGCTTAGGAAATATTTTTTTCCCATACATCCCTTCATCTCTTGACGTGAATGAAACATATTTTTTATCTTTATGTTGGACGGCACATATTTGTATTAAAAATATTATATAAAATAAATTTTTATGATTATATCGGTTGAACCAAACAACATCAATGCAATGCTCATTTCTATTCTCATTCTACTACATTTCCATTTTCATTCTCATTCCTCAAAATGAACCAAACGTCCTTTATCCCGCTTATAATTATATAACTAATGTAACGAAATAAAATAAAGATGACACTTATAACTTCAGAATGGTTATCAATTATATTATTTACATAACATTCTTTATATATTAGTTATAAAATAATATATGTACTAAATCATTACACACGAGTTTCAAAAATTATATTGATTTCTATTCTATTTTAAAAGAGTTAATTAAATATTTAAAATCTCAATGAATATATAAAGTTAAAAAATATTATCATTGAAAATCTTATTAAATTTACTGTATAAATTAATATAAATGAAATTAAAAACAATATATATATTTATATATATGTATTCAAAATTAATATAGAATTAAATACTAATTATTAACCACTCATTAACAAACTAATGAAACATTTATTGCGTTTAATGTCAGTAATTACAATCAATATATAAATAAATAATTATTATTAACCCTCCTTTTAGAATCCTTATTACATTTATATCATAAATCAATATTTAATAAACAAAAAAAACAATTCTAGAATTATATATAATTATAATAAAAAATGAAACTTATTAAGATTAGTATAACAACATGTATAATAGAAGATGATAGAAGCAATATAAAAAGATTAAATTAGAACAACCAAACATATAAAATTAGAAATGATAACTTACTACAAACATTGATATATAAATTCTTTCGGTTTCATTTTTTAATTTAAGTTGAAATCAAACAAAGTTTTTTTGCAAAAAAAAAGTTTATTAATATGAGCCAACACTATGACTTGCCACAAAAGAATGATCTCCTCATTTCATTTACACATTTCATTCTTTCAAACTTCTCCTTCTAACCAATGTGAGATAGCCAAATCAGATCACATTTCAAGATTTGATTAATACTCAAATCACAATATGTCACTTCATTATCTTTTGGGTATTCCTTTAATATATATATTGAAGGTGTTTTAATCCTTCCATAAAAAATGAGAGGTATTATATCGGATTATAATTCATTTTTATATATAGTTATATAATAAATTGGTAAATCAACGTCTTTGTGGTAACTAAATCTATATACATCAAATTTGGTTAAGAGAACAACCAAGAATTATCGTATAAAATACAACCAATAATGATGACTTGACATTATATAAAAGTTATTACTGATACATATGAAACTATTCGTAACAACACATTGTTATCAATATATGAAAATGAAGCACTTATCGAAATACATTCTTCATTTTAAAGTGTATCTTATTAATAATCAAATAAAGAATTACGTTTTATGCTAACTACGACAATTGTTTCTTTAAAAAACTTATTAGTATCGTGCAATGCACGAGACCTATACTAGTATATATAAACGGAAGATCCACCAAGAATGAGGTGGCACATTCTTAGAGTAGTATTCATAGCTAGAAATTTTCTCCTTTTTTTGAATTTTTTATATAATAATTATGTTAAAGACTTCTATGCCCCTATATGAGCAAATGTATTTTTTATTGCAATTAGGTCATTTTGGTAATTCTACAACCACTTTCATTAACTTTTTACCTCCAAACCCTTCACTTTCCTCAAAGCCTTTTTACTTTCTCAACCAATTAATACATCCATAACCTCTAACCTTTTTATTCTATTCATTCCTTGATTTCTTCATTTTGATTCATGTTTTTTTAAGTTTTTCACTTTGTTTATGGTTGTTTTTATTCTAAACGATCTCTCCATCCCTCAATCCATTTCTCTCTATTTCCTTACCAATTACCCCCATTGACAAAGAGAAGCATACATACGCATGAGTTTAATCGGGTAAACCGGTACAACTCTCAATTTGTTCATCTACGACATATATACGTGTTTATCTATATATAAGAAGGAATTGGAGTATGGATCCTTTGAGGCTTTACAATTTCGTGAGAATTTTGATTTACTTTTTATTTTTGTTGTTTTTATAGGTTGGGAGAATAAATATATATTGGAGTTCGAAAGAAAGTTGTCCGGTTCAAGTACGCTAAATGTGGATCCTCATCTCTGTTTTTTATGTTTTTTGTACTTTATCAAATTTATAAGCATCTCAATCCAAGTTTTCTTTGTGTCAATTTTTTACTTTTTTTATTGATGTATTTATCATCAAAACATCTTTTAATTAGACTATTCATTGTTGTTGGTTACACCCAATATTTTTTTTTATTCTTTTATTTGACATGACTCTATTTTTTATTGAATATATATATATATATATATATGCATATATAATTAAAATAATTATAAACTCTTTTATATAAATGAAATTACATAGATATATGTATATTTTTATTTACATACTTGAATATAATATGTATATATGTTAATATTCACATGAGACTTGAATATAATAATATGTATACTTTTATTTTATTTTATCTGGATTTTGTTTTTTCTTGGTGTATTTATTAACAAACATTAAATTAATTAGACTATTTATCTTATTTAGTTACACTCAAACTTATTAATTTCTTTTATTTCACATGACTCTAATATTATAGTTATATAATATTGGTGAATATATATAACCGTTATATTTAAAAACTCATTTATATAAACGAAGTTCATGATTAATATATATAATTCTATGTACAAGACACTTGAATATAATAATATATGTATTTGTATATGTATATATAAAAGGAAGATCCATCAAGAATGATATCTTCTTAGAGTATGATTCTTATAATTGATTATAATTAATATAACTAATGGATAAAATAAAATGAAGATGACACTTATAATCTTCATGATGATTATCAATTATATTATTTACACAACATTCTTATATATATTATATTTATAAAACAATATATTTACTAAATCACTTCACGAGATTCAAAAAAATTCTTTAGTACAACATATATAAATTAATTAAATATCTGAAATCTCAATGAATATATAAAGTTAGAAAATATTATCATTTAAAGTATTGTTATTTTTACTATATAAATTAATATAAATGAAATTAGAAACAATATATAAATAAATATACATATATATAAATTAAGAATTAACATATAATTAAATATTAATTATTAACCAGTCATTAACAAATGAAACATTTAGTATGTTTAATATCACTAATTACATTTAATATATAATTAAATAATTATTATTAACCTTTCTTTAATAAATAGAATGCTTATTACATTTAATATTATTAACTAAAATCAATACACTAAAAAACAATTATAGAATTAATATATATAATTTTAGTTATAATAAAAAATGAAACTTATTAAAATTGATATAACAACATCTATATTAAAAGATGATAGAAGCAATATAAAAAGATTAAATTAGAACAACCAAACATATAAAACTAGTGTTATACCCGTCCGGTGGCCGGGTATACAACATGACGTAAAACTTTAGTAAATGTAAAAACAAAGTTGGGTGATATCTCTCATGAAACTTTGAACTATTAACCTAGTAGGCATCTCCAGAAACCAAAAGACAAGGAAACATCATATGATTGGTCAATTATTTCAACATTCGCGAATGCTGTATTTAATTGGAATCTCGTCACTGGGTCATTTACCTTACCAGATAAACATGACAAAGACCGATAATTTTACCGAGTAAATGCAATGATAAGAATAGAGAGTTGTAAGTGAGGGTAACACTCTTACCATTTCCAAAAAATGAATTCCAAACATCAACCAACTAATTTCCAGAATTTCACCTTATAACCCCAAAATCAATGGAAAAACCCAAAGATATCACTTAAAACACATTTACAGGAATATAACCATCAAATTGAGACCAAAACCAATTCACTCCTATTTTGATATTAAGTACAACGATAAGTAAGCATAGCAATATTCAACAATCCATATTGCCAACATATAAACGATTTAATTTACCTCCCATCTTCAAAAATCATAACTGACCTAATGCAATTGTTGAGATCCCCTTTCAACAACAACCCCAGATGAAGAATACCCGTCCATTGGTCGGGTACAAAACAGGAAAAAAAATCATTCATAATTACTCTAAAAATACAACTTACCATACAATCCTAAGATTAATATAATAAACCAAGATCAAAACATGTGAAACAATTTGTTGATCATACTCCTCCATCACAAACATCTATGGAAAACACGAATAAACCTATTGACATATGATGACCAACTGCAAAAGTTTGTCTTCTACCAAAACAAAAAGATGCAACAAATTGTACAACTCCATAAAATTGCAGCATTCAGACCGAAGACCTCCTAAACTATAACTCTACTTGGCACATGCAACTGCATCAACTCCAGTCTCTTTGCCAACATGCCATGTCCATACACACCTCTGCATTATTGCTGGATCAGCGTCCAACAATTCTGCCAATTGCTTTCCCTGTCCACCGTATTTTCATAAATACACAAACAAACACTTGATGCATATTTCAAATATTATTTATTTATTTATTTAACGCTTACCTCCTTTGCATCCAACTCTGTGAAGAAATTGTCAAGCGAGCTACGTTTAGCCTTCCACACTTGACAAAACACAACTTTTGCAGCAACTAAAGACCCATCAATGTCCACTTCCCTGTACTGCAGATGTAATATAGAAAATAAATCAATTCCTAACACAAAATATGCAAACTGACTCGTCTACTTCGTGATTCATTGGGTGGAAGAACCAAAACATGTATCATTGCTACAGTGTCTCCTGCTGTTCATTGTCTTGAAGAAACCTTGAGTACATTGAACAAACCTGAGGTTAGCATCTATTCTTACATATTGATGGCATCTTCTTGTGCTCTTAATGTCAGTGATTTAATCTAAGGGGTTGTTTGTTTACTTCTTAATAGTTCCATTAAGAGGCAACATCTGAATTGTTAAGAGGTGAATCTTGTTTGGCGAAAAAAAGTTTGTCTCTTAATGGTTCTAAAATCCTCTAAATGTTTTTGTATCTTAAGCATTCCTTAACCATTCAGAGCCCTAATTTCATCCTTAACCATTACCAAACAACCATATTTCATTTTGCACTATATCATAAGAGCCTCTTAATCGTTCTGACTACTTGACAGCCCCTAAAACCATTCTTATGCTATTATCTAGTAGTCTATGTCTTTCTTAATCAGTTAAGAAGTAAGCATTTGCATTTTTATAGTTTCCTTGCATTTTAGACATGTAACTAACATCGATCAATCTATTTTTTTAAATCTTTGAAGAGGTATTTCTTCGGTTTCCTAATCTAGTGAAGGTGGTGTCCAATCTGTATGAAATGATGTCACCTTGTTTTTGACAAGTAAATCAATTTTTCTGTCCAAGTTCCGGTGAATATGATATTTTGTAATAATCTATTTGGTTGAACGATCTATTCTTTATTGAAATTTATACGTCCCTTGTGTCTTTTCTTATAGGTAAATCAGAAGATGATGAAAACAACTTTTATCAAAGATCTTTATGGTGAAATTGAAAGGCTCAAAAGCTGGTAAAACCTTTGCTTCTCTGGATAATACAATTAAGAGATGAAAAAGGTATTAATTGGACATAAATGATAGCTGATTTGTGTGTTTATTCTAGTTGCAGAGGTATATGCCTCACGTGAGAAAAATGGTGTTTATATGCCAAAAGAGCAATACTATCAGGAGGAAATGGAACGTAAGGCATTGGATGGTTTTTTAGCCTTCACTTTGTATTTTTGGTGGTTTCATATTTGTTTTTTAAAAGTTCAAATTGAACGAATAAAATTGGTGCATAACTGCATATATATGATTGTAACTTTTTTTTCTTTATCTTCTGGTCGATGGCAAATCAGATTGAACAAATGGGAGTTAATATAGAAAATCACCAAAAGGTATTATGTTTTCGCCTTTGCATGTATTATATTACAGGCTCGGTCCCAAAAGATTACTCATTTGTTACCATCTTTCTTTTCTTATATCTTTTTAAAGTGTAATTCAGGGTCGTGCAAGAGAAGCTGGAGAAATAAACAAAGGTTTACTTACTCTAGGACGATTAGTAAATGCTCTAGTGGAGCATCTTGCGCACATCCCCTATAGGTTCGGATGAACTTTTGTTTAGATACCTCTCCAGCTATTTACGCTCTTCCGCAAGTTTCCATTCTTTTCTCTTATTCTCAATTGCCAATATCTATAACATTAAGTAATTTGCCAATGGATTCACCTACGTTCACCAAGTCCTACACACAAAAACATCACAAAAAATCATGTTTGAACAGAAGTCACTTCATAAATCAAAGAATTTGAACATGTACCTCATATTGCATACTAACTGGATCAATGGAGTCTTGACCCGAATCTGAGCTTGCAACCTGGGCCTGAAATTGAACATGGAGATTGATGCATCAATGTGCATATATAGCAAGATTTTGCCCTGAAGCTAGAACCACAAGAATAAAAGTACTCCAATATTTACAGAAGCTAGAACCACAAGAAGAAATCGATTACCCTCGTGCAAATTGCAATCAGAATATAGACAATGTGGAGCCAGACAAATATATCTCATAGTTTGATTTGAAGTCCGGATATCAGAAGTCAACGATAATCCTTCCAACACCATCATATATTGCTTTAATCTTCTAGTATTTGAAAGTGATTGGAATAATAAATTATGTTTTGATTAAATAAATTAAAAAACCTGGAGTTCATTAGTATTTTAAAGCAATACAAATATATTGCTTTAATCAGAATATAGAAATGAATTCACAAGTGATTCTACGATGAATGTGTTTTTTCCTTGTAATATCACGTCTACTCTTATATATACAAAAAACCCACTTACGCCATACATAGTTGAGAGCCTACTAAATATATGCAATACAAAAGGTTCCATTTGATGACCCAAAACATAAGTTGCAATTTTGAACCACCAACTTCGTTTATTCACAATGGGAATCAAGCAAATTACCTTTATCAGTTACTGCATTGGACTGCACTGGTGAACCTGAGGCCTCATCCGCATATCCCAGACAGAGCTAATTGAGACTTTTGATAGCAGAACCTAAATCATTTCCACTCTCTTCTAATGCTTTCTCCATAAGCTGAAAAACAAAATATATTTAGTAACAAAATAAGAAAAGCAATATTTTTCCAAATCCGAAAATATTTGTTGTTTCAAAGAGACATTCTCGATAACAGCCTGTATGGTCATTCAACAACAAAAAGACTCACCTTCAGAGCTAGTAACTAATCATGGTTTTGTTTGTTTATTTATACCATCTTTCTTTGTTCTCCATTTTGTGGGTCATGTATCCAACTTCAAAAATACCCCTAAAATGGAAATGCTAAATGGTTGAAACAAACAGTGAGTAAAACTTCAAAAAATCTAATACCTCTATCACCATGTCCACATCAGGCGCGCTTTTTACCAAACCAAAGGTGTTGATGCTCCAAAAAATAATTCGAATCAGAGAAGAACGAACCTAATTGCAGATCGAATCAGAGAAGAACGAACCCTAACTGCAGATCGAATCAGAGAAGAACGAACCCTAATTGCAGATCGAATCAGAGAACGACCTTAGCATTTGGAAATCACGAAAGCAACAGAGATTCTGAAGATGCAAACAATCTTCGTCGCAAAGGAATTAGCTGAAGCTGGTGAAGTGGGTAATCTGTGCTTCCTCCATGGAAGATGGTTGTTCTAAAATGGACCCGGATTAGAATTATCGTGTGCTTCTTGAAGACAAACCATGGAAGATGGTTGTTCAATAGGGCATGGATTGGATTGATGAAGATGAAATTGGAAATCTCTGCTGAACATTTATAGAGTGATGTATTGGGTGTCTTGAGAAAACCGACTAAGAAGCGGAGAGGGAGAGTGGTTTCAGTTTTGTGAGATAGTGGAGGAGACTGACGAGAGCCCGTGAGAAGCTGAGAGGGAGAGGGAGAGTGGTTTCAGAGGAGACGTGGAGGTTGTAGACGTGAGAGGGTTTAGGTTGACTGGAGGGAGAGAGCTGAGTGAATGGCTTAATGGGCTGAATGAATGGGCTTAATGATTTTGAACGGCCAAGATTGAAAATAGAATTGAGTTTATACGGCTCAGATCTCTTCAGGAGCGGTTAGACTCAATGGTGTCATTAGTATAGGTAATTAGAAAAGACAACTTACTACAATCATTGATATATGAATTTTTTCAGTTTCATTTTTCAATTTAAATTGAAATCAAACTATATATAAAAATAAAACTATAATCCGATATAATACTTCTCATTTTATATGGAATGATTAAAACCTTTTTTTTAAGATTTTTTACAAATCAGTCTCAAGTAGATCGAAATATTTCAAACACGTGAAATAAAAAATAACAATTTAATTGGATTTGCTTATAATCGGTGATCACAATACTAATAACAACTACTGTGACTCTTCGTGCAACCGTTGGTTTGGAAATGAATGATTTCGTGGAATGTTTTTGGCTAAAGTTACAAACAAGTACATTACAACAAAAGTGAGCACACTATCCAAATGTCTCGCAATTATGCAAAACTAGGTAACAACACCCTATTTGCACGGTGTATTTATGGGATAAATCTATAATTAAGTATATTACGAGTTATGACAAAACAATCCATATTATAATTAGTAGTCTCAAATAATTCTTTTATCGTTTTAAGCCATTTACAAAATTTGACGAGTAAAACTTATATATGTATATATATCAAAATAAACAACTGAGAAATAGTTTCATATCAAGTATAATATCTATTTAATATTAGTTTAATATCTGTTAATATTAGTTTAATATCTAATATGTAATCATCAACCCCATTTAACTTCAATATTTTTTAGAAAGTATCGCCACTGCGCAAGGCGCGGTGCCGAACACTAGTATATCTAAAAGCAAAATCCATTGTTGCTTAGGTGGCATAATAAGAAAACTCCATTCACCTTTTCCTAATTTCTCATAATTTTGAATTTTTTTAAATAAAAATCTTCTCAATAAATGATTTTAACTTTTCATCTAACCTTCAATAAATGATTTTAACTTTTCATCTAACCTCTAGTTTTTTTATTATATTATATAGTATTTTTATTTACACAACATAAAATACATTATCAAATATAATTTATATTTTTCTACATTTTTAATTTAATAAATCCAACAACTTTTAATTAAATTTATAAGATTATAAATCATTATATATATATATATATAAGTAAAACTCAAACACACGTAACATTGTTATAGTAGAATTGTTTATAATGGTAGCATAATGAGAAAACTCCATTCATCTTTTTTTAATTTCTCATAAGTTTGAATTTTTTTTAAATAAAAATCTTCTCAATAAATGATTTTAACTTTTCATCTAACCTCTAATCTTTTTATTATTATATAGTATTTTTATTTACACAACATAAATACATTATCAAATATAATTTATATTTCTCTTACATTTTTTAATTTAATAAATCCAACAACTTCTTAATTAAATTTATAAGATTATAAATCATTATATATATATATATATATATATAAGTAAAACTCAAACACAAGTGATATTGTTATAGTAGAATTGTTTATAAGCTTTTTTTGATTGTTTAATTTGATAAATGCTTTTTAGTCTTTATATTTGTAAGTTTTATTATGAGTAGTATTTTTTTGGTAATTTTATGATACTCCAACCTATTCATCTACTCTCTAATAATTGCTCTTTTAATCTCTCAATTATTCTTCTCTATTTAGTTGTAACTTTTTCATCTTCTCCTAATTGTACACCTCTATAATAATCACTCTCTTAATCTCTCAATTCTACTTTTTTATTTGGTTATAACTTTGTGAGTCGATTCGCAATTTTGTTGATTTGGGACATCATCCAGAAGACAAATCATGGTATGAGTTTTGTTGATGTAAGTAAAGTATTTCGTCTTTTGTTTAATTTCTATACAACGTGTTCTCCTTGAAATTAAAAGAAACCTTTTTTTTAGATAAAGTTGCATATGAATCCTTGATGAAAATAATATATAGATATATATATAATGATTATAAATCATTTTTTGTCAAATTTGTCTAACGAAAGCCTCTAAACATGAGAGTCAATCCTTTTATTTTATTTTTCTCAATTTATGGTATTTTATTTTTATTATTTCCTTAGCTATTTGCCAATATCTATTTATAACCCAACATGTCCTTTCAAATGTCAACTTCCTTTGGGTTTACATTCTCTTTTACTCTTTTGATAATAATGCAATTATACGAAGAGAAAAATTGAAGAAGTTCAAAGGTCTTCGGTAAAATTTCAAGGTATAACTTGAATGTTTCCTCTCTCCATCTTGCATATAAAACAAATTCATGATTATTGACGTCAATTGAAGCATGTTAATAATTCTTGAGATACAAGATGTTTGCAATTCTCATCCCACCAAGTTATTGTCCAACTTTCTAAGGTTATAGTACAGGTATCTTTCGAGTTTTCTTTACTTGCTCCGTGTGTGTTAACACAATATATATCAGTTTGTTTTTTTTTTCAATATTTTTGGTAATTTTTGTGTTTGTTTATGTATGGAATTTTATGGGTTATCTTAGGTTGCTTAATGGTTTCCTGTTGATTTTATTGTCAACTCAAGCGGCTCCTTAGATTCCTTTTTTCGATTGGTTTTCTTAAATCGGTGTAAGTTGAAGTTTCTGGAGGAGACAATATGAAGACTGGAGTATTTTGATTCTTGAATTTTGTCAATACTCAATATGATGTTTATTGTGTGAAACTTTTGGTTTCCAAATTGTAATTTTAAGATGTGATGTTTCATAATTTATGTAAGCTAGAAAACCAAGTAGAATATATTTTGTAATGGTTGTTGAAAAATTGATGTATGAAGAATTATATAACCTCTTTTATGTAATAAAAGATCAACAAATTGTATTGTGTTGTGATATAAACAATCTTATTTTTTGTTTTCCTAATTACTTTTTATTGAAATGAAGATAGAATATTCAACCAATAACTTTCAATAATATTCAAGGTTAAGTGTGCATTGCAGAAAAAGAAATTATAATGTCATTTTAAAAAATGGAATTATATATTGAATTTACATGAATGGAAAATCTATCTATTTGATGTTTCTAAAAAAATAAGTAATTTTATTGGATAGATGAATCTTATTTGAAAAAATGGCCGATGGTAACATTACTAGGAGAATCAATTAAAAAATACGTTTTATTTATTTATTGGATCCACCTTTGAAAATATTATCAATTTCTTGGCATATATTTTGTAATAGGAAATGAATGTGAACAATAAAGACAATAAAATAAGTTTTGAACATTTCTCGAGGCTAAGTATTATATATTAGCTTTACATGAATTAGAAACATTTAGTAATTTCTATTTTATAGACAAATCCTATTTGATTGGCCGATAGTAAATCTTTAGGAGAATGAGTTAAAAAATTATGTTTTAAATTTAACTAGGTTACATATTAACTAAGTTACGTTTTAAATTCCATCACCGCGCAACGCGCGGTGCCACACACTAGCTGCAATAAAGAGCGGATGTATAAGAAAACATGATGTAATGTCATTGTGCCAACTCATAGGTTTGGACTCATAAGGTTATCTTATTTGGATGACCTTATTTTTGCAAAACAAAACTTATTATTTAGATATCCCGCATTTGTGAGACTATTATAAAGTGACATTACAAGATTTGAGAATACTTAAATCTTGAAATGTAGTGTGTTTTGTTTATACCAATCGATGCAAAGATGGTAGCTTGGGAAAGAAAATATGAATCTATATATATTATAAAACAGAATCATTTGTTGCTGACGTGACATCTTCTGAGTCCAGGAATCCATCTTTTCTTTTTTCTCAATTTAGGCGCTTTTTCCTCAAGAATTCGTTTCACTAATTAGCTCAAGAGTGCAGACCCCTCGTCTCTCCTGGTAGTCTACTGGTACAGCGGTACACCTCTTCGTATCCTGTCGTTCTCTTTTCTTCTTCTTTTCTTAACACAAGACCCTTTGTCTGTTGCCGTTCTTTTTTCTCCATCTATCAATTTCAATCTACTCAACTCTCAGCCTTAGGTTTTCTACTAATGTCTTTTTCGTCTCCATATGCTCTTTGGCGTAGGGATCGGGAGATTCACATCATTGGGCTGTTGCCAGGACAATGTGGGTTTCGTTGCAACCACATACATGAACAAATCGTTGGAGAGGCAAAAATGAGAATGTTGTTTTGCTTCCTTTCTTTTCGTTGAATGAACCTCTAATATTGATTTCTTATGTTCTTTCGGTGAGAGCAGGTATGTATATTGACTTAAATCTGTTTTAAATGTGTTTTTTTATGTACAATATACTTTTAAAATTTGTCTTATTTTTTTAATCTTGATTTCTTATATTTATTTCATTTTACAGATTGGAGTTTGATCCTTCGATTTTGATTAATCATTGAAGGGACAAGTTACCAAGAGTATTAAGCTTATTCCAAATGCTATGAATCGAATAACACATGTATTTGCTTGATATATGTTTGCATTTGATATTTATTTCTGAAATCGACGTAAAACCAACAATATAACTTTGTTTTGTGTTCTGGAAATTAATTGTGTATGCAGATCTATGCCAAAAACTGGATTGGATAAAGCATCAGCTCTTCCAAGGCTGCTCAGAGGACAGGCAAGGGGGCCATGGCTAACCCTATTCCTATCAGCGTGAAATGATAGTCTTTTCTTTAGAAGCTCATCTTCACGGAGAGTTAAATTTCACCGGGTCCATGTCGACTTTTCTTTTCTTTAGAAGCTCATCTTTTCTTTAGAAGCTCATCTTCACGGAGAGTGAAATGATAGTCTTTTGTTTGTGAGCCAACGACTTTAAACTATACATGCAAAGATAAATGGTAAAATTTGCCCTCCTTCCCAAATTATGCTTAATATTTCTACCTTTTTAAACTGTAATTCAAGACACTGAGTTAGTTTGGCTCATTTGCAAGTGGGTTTTGTTCATGTGTTGGCTCACAAACAACTTTTCGACAGAGTGTATCAACAAAAAAGACAACAACTTACCTTATTTATCTCACTCGATTACTGAATTCAGACTCTGAAGAATTACAAAATTGTTGCCAGTGAGTTCCAAGTGCTTTTAATATAAAAATACACTTGACCATCATTAAAGATTCAATAATAACTGTAAACATACACTTGACCATCGTAACATAACATACATGTTTATTCTAATATTGATTTCTTATAACACCACGTTTCAAAGCTTTGCCTATTTCATAAACGGCCTGAAGGGTTGTTCCACTTTTGTCATGGAAATTGGGTCTTTTGACCCAACACGTATAATACTCGAGTAATTGTAGGAGATCGAAAATACGTAATTGAATCTACACCTTGTGTTCCATGGATTTTGCAACTTTTGAATTGCCATATTTTGTAGAATATCTATATTACTTTCGATATAAGAATCTTATGGAACCGAATTTGGGCTGAAACTGAAATGGCTATTTTTTCAATGGTGTTCAGGAGATGCATATAATGATGCTGATGGTAGTTTTGAGTTGCTGAAACATAAATTGAAGTGTCCATTTGTTGTTATATTTTATAATATCCAAAATCAGAAGTTGTTGAGTAGGATTGATTAAGATTGCATGCACCACTATGCTCGAAATGGGTTGTTGTGGTTCAATAAAGAGCATAAATTGGTTTTTTTTTAGTTTTGCATTATGGAGTTGATGTGATGAGCATATTGATGTTGCCAGAGTATGCAACAGTGGCTAAATGGTGTTGTTGATATGAGATGAGGCCATGGTTTCGTTACAGTGGATGACGATGTTTTTTTCAAAGCTGAAATAGAAACCGAAGAAGGGCATAGGTATGTGTAGAGGTAGCAATTTTGTATAAAACCAATCAACATGTATATCAACTTGTATCAATTACAATCGGTTTGTAGTACCGTGCCAAGTATGTGAACTTGGTTGGTACAAGGTATTGGAAATCGCATACAACGGGTGGAACCATTGTATCAACTTATTTATTTTCTATTATTTTTTGTATTTTCTATGTCTGGTATATTACACATTGTAACATCAATTATTATATTTGAAGATTTGATTGTTCGCAGGTTTTATATTTGCAACTAAAACCCCTTAAACATCACATGTGTTGTCTAAAGTCTTAAAATGTCACTCAAAATTTGAACAAAATGCCAAATTTGCATTCATGTAATATGAAATTGGTACAAAACCAATACCAACCAATTTTTTTTGCATATCAATTATAATTCGTTGGTATACCGTTATTGGGAAAAAACTTGGTAATGTACCAAGTCGATCCCTAGATTTGTGGTTTAGATACCCTATTGAGTTGCATTTAGCCCACCCCTTAATTTATTATGAGGTTTTATTGTAATAACCCAAATTCTAAAAGGTTTAGAAGTTTTGTGGCTGGAATGAAAGAACTGAAAGTATTGTTGAGGGACTTGGTTGCAAAGTCTGAAAGTTATAAGTAGGGACCAAAATCCTAGGTATTGAATACTGATCATTCAATTTCAATCATGGTGTCGGCTGAGAAGAAATTGCGATAGAGGGCGGGTAGAGCGAACTCGGCAGCTAAATCATGTGGAGCTCCGTTTTGGTAAGTAAATCCTTCTGTTATGCTATCATTCTACCTCATAGCTCGTCGATAAATCAATTAGTGTTCAAATCTCTTGTTGTAAGCTGTGAACTGATGTTAAGAGAGTAAATGGGTCTAAACCCTAAAATTTAATGGGTAATGGATTAGGGTTGGCTCTGTTTGCAACCAAATTAGTATGGGAAAGTCACCTAATAATCTTGATTGAGAAAAGATCAGTAGAGAAATCCATAGATGTTAGTTTGTGGTATTCGAGTTTTGCCTGTAATCGTAGAAGTACCGGGACCCAAGGGTACCGGGAGTCTTAGTACCGGGACCCAAGGGTACCGGGAGTCGGGGACTCCCGGGACTAGGCAAGTACCGGGACTAGGAAGTACCGGGATTAGGCACATACCGAGACCAGAAGTCGTACCGGGACTTGGGGTCGAGTCCCGCAAGTGTTGCAGTTGGGCTGAGATGCCTACGGGCCGAGATCAAATGCTGGACCACAGGTTGTTCGGGCCGAGAGTTTACTTAGGTCCTGTTGGGCTTAGAGTTAAGTTTTGGGGCTTAATTCATTTAAAGGCCTAAACTAGATAGTAAGGGCCCAGTTCGTAAGTGCTAGTTATAATTAATTATTTACGGTTGGAACAAAGGAAAAGCCTAAGAAGCTTAAGTCAGTAGACACTGATTTAATTTGTTACGTTATGCTTTAGGTTTAAGAGCAAGTCGGAACGAAGCACGCGAGTAGGAAAGTAACTGCAATCAGGTGAGTTCCCTAACCCTTTTATGACGCGAAGTGATAAATGTTTCTTTTACTGAGCATGGTTTATTGACATGAAAAGTATGAAATGATATGCATGATTTTCCACGAATGATCTTATCTTAAATGAAAAGGATGTTTTAGCATGACACTATGAAGGATACGAGTTATGAAAAGCATATTTTACATGTTGCATGAACATATGTGTACACTATGTGGAGTCGGTCTGCACTGTGGGATCAAAGAGAGGTTCTCGGGGTCTTAGGACTCTTGGTTATGTATGATAGACCGGTAGGGTGGAATTTGTTTTCATCCTATTCGGTAGAGGGGAATCCGCGGGGATTCCAAATGGCGTGAAGGGAGTCTGCTGGGGCCCTGATCGCAATATGTTATGTGATCCACAACACAATGCAGTACCATGTTTGATGATGTGTTACAGTTTACTTATAAATCTTTCAAATGTTTTCCAACTGTTTAAATATGTTGTTTTTGGAGGGAATTCCCTAGACCTTTTGGTCTAACCCTCGCTTTCAAAACTAAACCATTTTCAGGTAAGCGCGTAACAGGTTCTTCCAGTAAGAACTAGGAAAGGAGATAAGAGAGGCTTGGAGCTTAGAGATGACTCCAGTTTCGGATTTGGTAGTTTCAGTTAGTGCTCGGCTGTGGAATGTAGAGACTTCCGCTGTCAATTTTGCCTAGTTTAGTTCACTGATGTTTAAAAGACTAGTCTATTTATGTAATCCGAATGCTTATGTTATGTTATCGTATGTTTATGAAAATGGGACGTTACATTTATTCTTTTAGTTATAATTTGTAAAAAGAAAATTTTCCTTTATCTTCACAATATTAACACTGTTTTCAATTTTCATTCTTGGTGAAATATGAAATTTATAAATGAAATTAAAATTAATCAATCATGTTTTCAACACAATTTAGGGGTTGTTTATCAAATGTTAGTCTGGGTAAGCGTTTATAGTAAAATTCAACACTATCACTTATCTTTTAATATTTTAGTCCATCAAAACAGTATTGTATGCAACAATTGTTTGGGTAAGCGCTAATCATGGTAAGAGTCTTAGCCATTACTTAGAGTGTAAGACTCTCGGTCATTGTCTTAACTCTTGCCGGGTCAGATTATTGATGTTTGTGATATTCATCCGGTAAAGTTATATGATTTGGTAAGTGGTCCTTTAGTAAAATTGTTGTGTTATATGACGATAGTATTGAGTAACTTTCTATTTCAACCACCACGCGAAGCGCGGTCAGCTTACCTAGTATACAAAATGTGGAATGATATTGTAAAGCCCGTATCCCGGTATGTAATTTATTAGTCTTAATTATTTTCTTTCAAGTTTGATTTTTTGTGGTTTCCGTTAACGGGGTTAGTCGAGTTGGGTCTAATCGTTAAATTATCGGAATTTTTGGTTAGTTGCGAGAGGTTTGTATGTTGAGGGGCTATAAGTGTCAAAGGCCAAAACCCCCCCTCATGGGTTCGGCCCATGCAGTAAAGAAAGAAAGAGAATGGTCCTTGTGATTGTATTGTTGGTGTTGTCGCCGTGAGGAACAAACAAAGGAAAAAAAAGAGAAATCACAAACAAGGGAAGTTAGAAGCCAAACCCAAAACCCTACGGCTCTCCTTCTCCCCTTCCCCTTCGTTGTCACAGGCCGGAAGAAAGGAAAAGAGAAACCGAGAGAGAAGAAGAGAGAGAGAGAGAGAAACCGAGAGGGAGAGAGAGAGAAACCAAGGAAGAGAGAGAGTGCAGCGGCGAAGGAGAAGTGACCAGAGTAATTCTGCAGTCGCACCGTCGTTGTCGTCGCGAGGTAAGAACCGTTTTCCCATTTGTTGTTTCTCTTGTCGTTAATCGTTAGTGTGAGAAAAGAATCGCCGCCGACCACCACCGTCGCCGGAGGCGGCAGGGGGGTGGTGCACGGCTGTTGTCCACCTTGGTATAATCTGTTCCAGTAAGTTTTAGGCTTCCCGGGGCTGTTTGGATTAAGCATTGACTTAATGGGTTTATAACCCTTAGTTATCATTTTATGTGAAAACGTTTGTCTGCCACTGTTTTGCGACAGCCATAACTTTTCCGTCGTAGCTCGGATTGAGGCGAATCCGGTGCCCACGGTTCACATTCTATGCCGGGCACACTTCTCGTGTTTTAGCGGAAGTCCGGTTCGGCGTCTAGCTAGGCGTAAATTGGCTGTTTATACAGCAGGTCCGGATGTGGCAGATCGCGTTCCGTTTTAAAAGTCACAGTTTCTGCCACTGTTTTGGGAAAGCCATAACTTTTTATAGGAACGTCGTATTGGAGTGAAACCAGTGCCAAACGTTCCCTTTATGAGCCCAGTAAGTTTCTTATGTTTTGCGGAAAAACCAGTTCGGACCGTAGTTAGTGTCAAACCGCTGTTTTGTAATGAAAGGTGCTGTTTTTCGCTGTGCAGTTAACCGGTTTTGTAAAATCCATAATAAATTGTAGAAAAATCGTTAGAGCGCGTGCGATATGTCCCTGTAACCCTAAGACATGGGACTTTGTGTTTATGGAAAAATATTTCTGGTTTGATCAGTTTTTGAGGGGTTAAACAGGTCCCGAACAGACCTGGTTTTCTAAGCCAAAAAGTCGTTTTAGCGACAGTTTGATCGTGCGTCATGTTTTAGGGTCCGGGCCTCGTATTGATACGTTTTAACGTTCGTTTAGGTGTCGGGAAGTGATCTTGGATTTGTGGAGCTTGAATTATTGTTTGTGAGCTAGGCGCGCTTACGAGGTGAGTTCTCTCACTATTTTTAATATCGGTTACTTTTACATTACGATAGCACGTGTGTGGTAGCTTTATTTAATTGTGATGTGGGACTAGATAGTGGGGTGTCTAGTGGGACCTTTATTGTTATGTATACGCGGGTGGCGTAGGAACTCGGTGGGACCGAAATTTGTATACGCGGGTGGCGTAGGAACTCGGTGGGACCGAAATTTGTATAGGCGGGTGGCGTAGGAACTCGGTGGGACCGAAATTTGTATACGCGGGTGGCGTAGGAACTCGGTGGGGCCGAAATTGTATACGCGGGTGGCGTAGGAACTCGGTGGGACCGGGTAATGCTTGCACGGTTATCGTGTGGTCGGTGGGACCGACGTATGCCTTTTGGGTGGGATGGTGTAGGTATGCATGTTTATGATTTGTTCGTAGGATTGTATGCTTGTTTATATGCAACTATCTGTTTTAAGGGTAGTGTGGAATAACTGTGTTAATTATGGTGGTTGAATTCACTAAGCTTCGTG
The DNA here is from genome assembly GCA_033807775.1 of Saussurea involucrata. Taxonomy (NCBI): domain Eukaryota; kingdom Viridiplantae; phylum Streptophyta; class Magnoliopsida; order Asterales; family Asteraceae; genus Saussurea; species Saussurea involucrata. Next base: position 60,452,128 of record CM066320.1, on the reverse strand, counting down.
CTTACCCCTTCCCAAATTCTTATGATTTCAGGTGCGAGTAGCAGTCGGGCGTGACGGTACACACGGGCGTAAGGCGAAGATAGTTTGGTTTAATTTTTAATAAATGGGGTTGATTTATATACTTTTCCGCTGCTTAAACTTGGTTGACGATTTTAATTAACGATGTTATTCCTTATTGTAACGTGATTCGTTAACTCTTGGTTTGATTATAATGAAATGGATGGTTTTAAAAATTTTAAATTCCTTGTAATTTTTGGGACGTTACAACTTGGTATCAGAGCACAGCTTGAGTGAATCAAACACATCTCGGTGTGTTTGGTCTCAAGTCGCGGCTATGAATTTTTAAACTCTTTTACTAAAATCTTAAAGGAAAAAGGAAAACCCGTTTGGAAAACGGTGATCGAGGGCGCAATGTGTACAGTCAGCCGACGCTAAGTGGGAAGGTACGGTACTTAGTGTGTTTATCGCTTTCTAGATCATAGGGTATGCATGCTAGATTGCCTATGTTGTTTACAATGTACTGTATGATGATTGCTTGCTAGTAGGAATCAATGCTAGTTATAGTAGGTTGTTAAGTGAAGGCCCTATAGGTTGTATGCAGTAAGAATCATATAGCCTTAGAATATTCGATTTAGTTCTATTGCGCAGCTCTTGTTTGAGTCCAACCGTTCTAGGATAGAATCTGGTATTCGAATGTCTATTTGATTCACGCTGCATGCGACTGGGTATTCGCGAGGCAACTCGTTATGGCTAACAGGGATTCCGTTGTAGCAAGGGTAGTGGAATGAGATGAAATTCCTAGTGAGCTGGGAATAGCGTTTACATATGAGTACGCATGCAAAAATTGCTTTCTAGAACATAGGAGTATGTATGCTAGATTGGTTGGTGCTTAATACACTGTATTGGATGGTTGTTACTTGCTATTAGGAACTTATGCTAACTTTGATAGGTTGTTAAGCGGATGCACTATAGGTTGTATGCGGTAGGAACCGAACAGCCTTAGAATGTTGGATTTAGTTCTATTGCGCAGCTCTTGTTTGAGTCCAACCGTTGTAGGATAGAATCTTATATTCGAATGTCTATCTGGTTTCCACTGTATACGACTGTGCATTCACGAGGCGACTCGTCAGGGTTAGTGGGGGTTCCGCCCTAGCAAGGGTAGTGGGGTATTATGATTATTCATAGGGAGCTAGGAAGAGTGTGTACATATGCCGGTGCGGGCATATGTGTGTAGTTATCGGCGAGAAACTACTTGGACCCATCGGATGGAACTCGGAACGAGTGATGATAGGTGTGGAAGGTAGTAGTAGAGCTCCTACTATCGGAAACACAGGATCAATGCTCGAGTCGGAGAAAGTCACGAGGAATCCAAGGAGTTGAGCGTGAGCGTTGTTAGTGCGAGTTATTATGTGCTAATAACCCGTTGTAATATCTACCCAGAATAACCATCACAAGGAGAAACAACAATAGTGAACCTACTAGTACAGATGGGTACTTGTTTTGCTTGAGGTGATGATCGTTGGGGTAGTGACGAAGGTTATAAATTAGTAGTCGTTGGAATAAAAGGACGATTCTAGTATTAATCACTTGGAGTGACGATGAGGATGATGTTTGTGTCGGGCCAAGATGGATGATTGTGCTAGAATCATAGGCTTATAGAGCCGACTTTGATTTGAGGAAAAATCGTAGGGATTATTTGCTGTAATTTCCCAACTTGCCTAAGAGGTTTAAATGTCCGGATGACGTTAGTGTACCAGAGAGATTTGGAGGAGTAGGAGTCGAGGCGTAGAATGCCGACTAAGTCATGCACAAAGTTTGATTTTGAAATAGATTGCATTAGCAAATTCTTGTGTTTCAAATCATTTTATGGATGGTGTTTTGGAATTTTAGGAAATGTTCAGCACACACACAAGATTTTGAAATATGGTTTTGAAAGTGTATGAAATCGTTTTATCACGGGAGTGCAGACTTTGTTAGAATTTGTCTCTTTTCGTTATTTTTTCCAACGGTTCCTTCGGGTAAGATGATAGACGTGTTGTGGTGTTTAAGATGTTGGGCAAGTGACTACGGCTTGTGACTTTAACATTGGAACTCCTCCACATATGTTAGAGTTGAGACGGAAAGTTACATTCCACGATGTCTGTATAAAGCTATTTGAGTGATTTGGTTAAAATAAGTTTTGTTTTACGGCATGTTGAGTCGTGTGGGTTTAATTTCACGAGGTGCATATATTATTTGTTTATGTGACCATTTGGGGAAATCTTGAAAATTAATTTAAAGAACCCCACCTTTTGAGATTTTATGAGATTTTAGTCGATATTTTCAAATGATGGAAGCGGATTGATTTTTATCTTTAAGTTTGAAACTTACACGAGACAGTTGTGTTTTAACAAAAATATATTTGTAAACCGTTTCATCGTTTTGTATGACTAGCCGACGCGCGTAAGATTTGTTAGTGAACCCTGTGCCACGACATTTTTGTTGAAAAAAAGAGGAATTTTGGGGTCAAATATCGTGGAACTGATTCTGAAATTATGTGCACACTTTTGTTGCACCCGGTGTAAGGTCGAGCGGTTACTTTAAATACACGTCATGAGTCAATTCATACTAGAACCGTGACGGTTCATTTTCAAAGAAATTATTTATTTCGCTTTACGTTTTGTGAGTAAACTAAGCTGCAATGAAATGATTTTCGACATGATTTTCATTTGTGGGACGAGCGTGTCCATTTTTGCGTAACTACCGACCTGGTAATAGTAGTTTTATTGCTTACGGTCTTTTTGAAAAAAAAAAAATCTTGACGTTGAGAACATTTTGTAAATGATTTTGTAAACTATTTGGGAAATGCGCTTTTAAGTGTTATGTGTCATTTTGAGAATTTTGAGGGTGTGAGTCCTTTTGGAAAACTCTTTTGTTTAACCCGGGTTGAGTTTGGGACTAATGTTGATTTTAGAGTATTGCTTGCTTAAACTTTATTTAAACGCGTTTTTGACCGACTTATGGGTCTAGCAAGCGTGGAGCATTTTGCTCGGTTTTGACTTTGAGATAGTCATGGGTCAATTGCACGGTTTTTAATAGCTCGATGTGGAGTTTTGTTGAAGGGTTGTTTTGTTGCACAGTTTTGCACTTATTGCACGTTGAGTATTTACATGTTGGGTGAGTGAGTCATTCCGGGATAGGCATGTTGTTGGTAGACTGTTTTGCATTGGATCCTTGGTCACGTCAGTTAGTCGTTGGTATGGGTCGGTTGGGTATCTCGGGGTGGGACTCCGGTATTCATGTGTTATGACCTTGACTTTCCAGTAGGCACTAAGAGGATATAGTCTTGGGCACTTACCTGAGAGGTAGTCCTGATATGCCGGGACTTGAGACGTACCTGGGAGGTAGGCGTTAAGGTGTATCTTGTTATGGTGTAACTAGGTTTCCTAGGGCGGGTAATGGTAGTAGTAACCCTGAAATGCCTACTTGTGATGAATAGTTGTGGTGGAATGACCTTCGTGGGTGATTATAAATTTACTGGTTTGATGATGCGTGTAAGGTAAGTCTTCGGAGTCTATTAGAACTCGTAGGAGTTAATCGATGGTTAATGGTAGGAATGATCGGATCCGAGTATCCAGTTGGGTAAACTGGTGGGCAACTTTAGAGTGGTTAGAGCTTGAGATTTGACTCGGGATGTTTGGAATATCTAAGGTTGGGGGACAACCGAAGTCGCTTGGCTAGGAATGATTCCAATTGTTGGGGTGTTCTGCCGATCATAATCCCAGTGTCCTAGAAGGAGTACGTTAGTTAGAAAAGTGTTCGAGAAGTTTTAGAAGGGATTTCAAGTGGACTTAGGAACCTGAGGTTGAGATAAGGGAGAACTATCCGGAGCTATTCGTAGGCAGAGACTTCGAGGACGAAGTCTAATCCAAGTGGGGGAGAGTTGTAAAGCCCGTATCCCGGTATGTAATTTATTAGTCTTAATTATTTTCTTTCAAGTTTGATTTTTTGTGGTTTCCGTTAACGGGGTTAGTCGAGTTGGGTCTAATCGTTAAATTATCGGAATTTTTGGTTAGTTGCGAGAGGTTTGTATGTTGAGGGGCTATAAGTGTCAAAGGCCAAACCCCCCCCCTCATGGGTTCGGCCCATGCAGTAAAGAAAGAAAGAGAATGGTCCTTGTGATTGTATTGTTGGTGTTGTCGCCGTGAGGAACAAACAAAGGAAAAAAAAAGAGAAATCACAAACAAGGGAAGTTAGAAGCCAAACCCAAAACCCTACGGCTCTCCTTCTCCCCTTCCCCTTCGTTGTCACAGGCCGGAAGAAAGGAAAAGAGAATCCGAGAGAGAAGAAGAGAGAGAGAGAGAGAGAGAAACCGAGAGGGAGAGAGAGAGAAACCAAGGAAGATAGAGAGTGCAACGGCGAAGGAGAAGTGACCGGAGTAATTCTGCAGTCGCACCGTCGTTGTCGTCGCGAGGTAAGAACCGTTTTCCCGTTGGTTGTTTCTCTTGTCGTTAATCGTTAGTGTGAGAAAAGAATCGCCGCCGACCACCACCGCCGCCGGAGGCGGCAGGGGGTGGTGCACGGCTGTTGTCCACCTTGGTATAATCTGTTCCAGTAAGTTTTAGGCTTCCCGGGGCTGTTTGGATTAAGCATTGACTTAATGGGTTTATAACCCTTAGTTATCATTTTATGTGAAAACGTTTGTCTGCCACTGTTTTGCGACGGCCATAACATTTCCGTTGTAGCTCGGATTGAGGCGAATCCGGTGCCCACGGTTCACATTCTATGCCGGGCACACTTCTCGTGTTTTAGCGGAAGTCCGGTTCGGCGTCTAGCTAGGCGTAAATTGGCTGTTTATACAGCAGGTCCGGATGTGGCAGATCGCGTTCCGTTTTAAAAGTCACAGTTTCTGCCACTGTTTTGGGAAAGCCATAACTTTTTATAGGAACGTCGTATTGGAGTGAAACCAGTGCCAAACGTTCCCTTTATGAGTCCAATAAGTTTCTTATGTTTTGCGGAAAAACCAGTTCGGACTGTAGCTAGTGTCAAACCGCTGTTTTGTAATGAAAGGTGCTGTTTTTCGTTGTGCAGTTAACCGGTTTTGTAAAATTCATAATAAATTGTAGAAAAATCGTTAGAGCGCGTGCGATATGTCCCTGGAACCCTAAGACATGGGACTTTGTGTTTATGGAAAAATATTTCTGGTTTGATCAGTTTTTGAGGGGTTAAACAGGTCCCGAACAGACCTGGTTTTCTAAGCCAAAAAGTCGTTTTAGCGACAGTTTGATCGTGCGTCATGTTTTAGGGTCCGGGCCTCGTATTGATACGTTTTAACGTTCGTTTAGGTGTCGGGAAGTGATCTTGGATTTGTGGAGCTTGAATTATTGTTTGTGAGCTAGGCGCGCTTACGAGGTGAGTTCTCTCACTATTTTTAATATCGGTTACTTTTACATTACGATAGCACGTGTGTGGTAGCTTTATTTAATTGTGATGTGGGACTAGATAGTGGGGTGTCTAGTGGGACCTTTATTGTTATGTATACGCGGGTGGCGTAGGAACTCGGTGGGACCGAAATTTGTATACGCGGGTGGCGTAGGAACTCGGTGGGACCGAAATTTGTATACGCGGGTGGCGTAGGAACTCGGTGGGGCCGAAATTGTATACGCGGGTGGCGTAGGAACTCGGTGGGACCGGGTAATGCTTGCACGGTTATCGTGTGGTCGGTGGGACCGACGTATGCCTTTTGGGTGGGATGGTGTAGGTATGCATGTTTATGATTTGTTCGTAGACTTGTATGCTTGTTTATATGCAACTATCTGTTTTAAGGGTAGTGTGGAATAACTGTGTTAATTATGGTGGTTGAATTCACTAAGCTTCGTGCTTACCCCTTCCCAAATTCTTATGATTTCAGGTGCGAGTAGCAGTCGGGCGTGACGGTACACACGGGCGCAAGGCGAAGATAGTTTGGTTTAATTTTTAATAAATGGGGTTGATTTATATACTTTTCCGCTGCTTAAACTTGGTTGACGATTTTAATTAACGATGTTATTCCTTATTGTAACGTGATTCGTTAACTCTTGGTTTGATTATAATGAAATGAATGGTTTTAAAAATTTTAAATTCCTTGTAATTTTTGGGACGTTACAGATATCTTTGAAATTCTAAGCATGGATAGAAATATAGAATCAAAACCAATTCCAACCAACGATAAAAATTATAGTCATAAAAAATACGGTTGAAATTAATCAAAGCCTACCAAGTGGTAAAACTTATATATGATATATCTATTATATAGTACAATAAGAACTAGACAATGGTTAAATGGGAAGTTGTTAGACGCCTTTATCTTTTTTCTTCTTATTCTGATTTATTTTTAGAACCAATGCCGTAGTTACTAAACCTTTTATTTTCTTGCATTTTCAATTTTAGTTTTCTTAAAAATGAAATTAGAATGCATATATACATAAAACTACATATATTTTTATTTATTATGATAAAACACATTCTAAATTACTTTTGTCGTTAATTAGAACACATAACATTTAAACGATAAAAACACTAATATTTTTTATAAATGCTTCAATTTATTTGTAGTGATATAATAAATATAAATAAATCGGCAGATGTACCATTCTCTTTAATCTTAAAAAGAAAAAAAAACTCCATACAATGTCATCACGTATCTAAACAATGCATAATATGAGTCCAATCTACCGTTAATTGGAAAAACCTATTATGTATGTATGTATGTATCAAAATTCCACTAATTAAGTTCTAATGATTTCTACAAATAATTTATATACTATTTTATTGATTATCATATTTATTATTTAACAATTAACATGTATCATATGGACAATCTTCATATCACTACCCAAGTTATTTACACTAGCGTGCAACGCGCGGTTTCAACATGTCATCTTCTAAAGCCTAGAATGAGTCTTCTAAATTTTCTCAAATTTTTGGTTTTTCAAAATATTTATTATGTTAAAGACTTTTATGTCCTCATGTGTAAATGATATTTTCATTAAAGGCATGGGGTTTTTAATACTTTTACATGCACATTGAAGTTTACGTTATTTAACTATTCATTTTCCCTTCTTCAAGATAAATAACTATTCATTTTCCCTTCTTTATGTTAATTAATTATTCATTTTCTCTTAGTTATTCTACCTTGTGGTTCTTCATTTTTAAATTGACTACCTAATGGTTTGGTTTGTTGTCAAACAATATTTCTCTCACACTTTCTCTCATTATCTAAGGTATGGATTTATGTATTTTATATGTATTTTTTGTTTCTATTTTGGTAGAAAGTGTCACAAACAAAAGAAAAACTAATGAGATATTGTCTAAATAAGTCGTGAAGATTGAACATATCAAGAACATGAAGGTATCAAAGGTACTTATTTGATCGAATGTACTTACAAATGGATACATCTTTTCGTATCGAAACTAATACCCATCCAATTTATTTCATGAATAAAATGTGACTAATTATCTACTAAGCTTCATGGACAACATACGCTTATATTATTAAATGTGAGTCATTCAGTCTACAACTTCAATCTCAATTAGAAATTGATTTTTTTTGTTTCGTAATCATCATATATTATTACCCTAATTCTCATTTCTAATTTTTTTTCATAAGAGTTATCACATTGCTAATAGAACATTTGGATATTGTTTATTATGATATGACTTTTATGTGCTGATATGTAATTGATATTTTCATTAAAGGTATGAGTGGTTTTAATATTTTTACATGCACATTGAAATTTATGTTATTTAACTATTCATTTTTCTTTCTTTATGTTAATTAACTATTCATTTTCTCTTATTTATTCTACTTTGTAGTTCTTCTTTTTTTAGTATATTACCTCATATTTTGGTTTGTTGTCAAACAACTTTTCTCTCACACTTTCTCTCATTACTAAGGTATGGACTTATGTTTATTGCTAAGTTATATTGTGTTATGAGTATTTAATATGTTTTTTTTGGTAGAAAGTGTCACAAACAAAAGAAAAATATATTGTCTAAATAAGTCGTGAAGATCGTAGAACATATCAAGAACATGAAAGTATCAAATGTTTATTTAATCGAATGTACTTACGACTGGATTGATTTCCCCGTGTCCAAAGTAATACCCATCCAATCCATATCATAAATAAATTGTGACCAAACTTCATGGACAGTATACACTTATATTACTAGAACACCTATCATTTAAACGATAAAACATTAATATTTTTTATAAATACTTTAATTTATTTGTGATGATATAATAAATATAATTAAATCGATAGATGTATCAATCTCTTTCAACTCCAAAAAGAAAAAAACACACCATAGAATGTCATCAGTTATACAAACAATGCATAAATTAGGTCAATCGTTCATTTCTACCATTAATTGGAAAAACCTATCATGTATGTATGTATGTGTGTGTATATATATATATATATATTAAAATTCCACTAATTAAATTCTAATGATTTCTACAAATAATTTGTATAATGTTTGTTGAGTATCATATTTAACAATTAACATTTATTATACGTACAATTTTCATATTACTATCCAAGTTAGTCACACTATCGAGCAACGCTCGATTTTAACACTAGTATAATTAATATTCGATTCTAAAATGGAGAATCTATAGGATATTTTGACTTTTTGTTCTCTATTTTAAAGTAAAATTTTGACAAATTTGTTGTACAAATTTGACTAGTACTAGTAACATACCCGCGCGATGCGGCGGGAAATAAAACTTTATTGGAACCATGTCTTAGGCCCGACACTATCTTGATTTTTTTGAGCCGTAGGAGAGATGAACTTTTAAGGTTGTGCATCATGTTTCTTTTATTGTACGTGTTGAAAATAACCGTATGTTGAAAGTTGAAAGTTGAATAAAGATAAGGAAACTTACCGAGTAAGATTTATGATAGATACCTACTTCATTTGAAATTGTTTATCCATGAGTTTAATTTATTAATTGCCCAGCAAAAGCAAAAGCCCAGGCGAATGATATAAATTGTCTTTTTTTTTCGTTTGAATTTGAACATGTTATATTCAAACAAAAATAGATGAAGTTTTGCCAAATAGACTGTCAATCAATTTATCTCAACTTACTCAGATGACTCGGTCGGGGAAATGCCCAATGTAAATCATGAAAGGTGTCATACTGACACGGTAAAAAAAAAAGGTGTCATAGTGAGTCGGTAAAAACCTTCATGGTTCTATCAAAACCTTCAATTCCAACGTCTACTGAAATGACCTCTCTCACTGATGGACCAACCTCTGTCGAGCATGTCGCTCCTAATCGCATCACCCACAAATGTTGGTTTTCAGCTTGGGATTTTGTTAGGAAAACACAATGTTACATCCCTCAAAACCAAAACATTAGAATAAACAAATAAAACACGAATTAGAGACCAACTTTGGTGTGGTTCCAAATTCAAAAACCATGAGAGCCTATTCTTTTGCCACCATCAAAACGAAAAAACATATTAACAGATTCATTATCATAAAAAAAATATGGTTCTTGATTAAATAGGATGACAGTTTCTCATTTGAAATCTGGATGATCTACTTTAAGACAATCAAAACTATACTTCGATTAATGCAAAAACTATCAAAGACTACACTCCAAATAGTTATGTTCTATGGAAACACTTAAATTCACTAAATATAGAGGTGAAGTACAGAAAATATGCAATTTATAGTTTAGATTAGTTCATTAAAAATGAATTGCAACTATGACTGCTTAAAAAAGAATGGATTGCAACAATATTCCATACGATACTAAGGGACCTAATGATCGACTTTTACCTGATAAGAGAAAATGCAATGACCAATAGTTTTACTTGGCAAGCACTCATATACCGGGTAAGAGAGAATGCAATGATCGATAGTTTTACCTGGTAAGACAAAATGCAATGATCGATATTCCATACGATACTAAGCGCTTGCCTGGTAAGAGAAAATGCAATGATCGATATTCCGTACAATACTAAGTGCTTGCCCAGTAAGAGAAAATGCAATGATCGACAGTTTTAGAAATGCAATGATCGATAGTTTTACTTGGTAAACACTTATATACCGGGTTATAAACGCTCACCATCAATCCACTTCGTGGTGACTCTTGTTGGCAAGCGTTTGTTAAACGACCCTAAAATAGACCACCCACTTCATTAAAAGTTAATATCAAAACAGCCAAGGTTAACACAAATACCAGAAACAAAGCGCCAACGGATGTATGATGCATATATGATATACTAACAATAAAATATACCGAAAAACATACGACTTCAGCAAAGTGTGTTGAAAACTAAAAGAAAGAAATGGAGTTTTATCAAAGGTATATTATTAACAATCAAATAAAACATGAGCTTCAATTTTGTACCCAAGATTGCTACAAACAGGTAGTGTTCATGACTGAAACCGTCTCCTGATGATGGTAATCCATTCAATTTTAAAACATAAACACCCCTTTGCCAACCCTTTATATATGTTGGCATTACTGAAAGGTAAATGAAGATTAAAGCTCAACTTAGCTAGGAATTATAGCAACTTTGAGGGGCTTACCACGTTTTTTACAACTTTTATTAATTAGATGGAATATCATGTTTCTCACAAAACCAATGAAACCCATATTTCACAACCTTTATATTTTTCTAACCATTCCATGTATTATGTACCAAAAAAGTTTCACAACTTTGGAAAAACGAAACAATAATGAATACTTGTAAGCAAAAATGAAAATAAAACTTACCAATTTGAACCTTCATACAATCCAACATCTGTTACCGACCTTGAACCTTCATACAATCCTTAAAACACAAAATTATGATGCAAAAAATATATTTGCTCCTGTGCTTTTCTAATGCAAAAAATGGAACCCTTGCTCCTGTCTTCCCCACTTCAACCTTACTCAACATATACCTTTTTAACCAACTTTTATTTCTGTAAAACTTTCATATACTTTGATCTTTTTCTCTCAAAAATTCCCAATAAAGTCTCATAAATCTATATATTCTTTGATTTGATGCTTTCTAAGACAAACAGTTTCCCCCTTTTCAAATTTCCCAAACCCCAAAATTTTGAAAAAAACCCACAATTTTTTTCCGAATCCTACCTCCCCACAACTTAAAAACCAGTGCTTCTTATCGAGTTCTTCCCAAGTATTTTGTTTTTAAGAATCTTGAATAGAAATCAGATGTTGTGATGTTTTGAAGAATCCTGAATCAAAATGAGAAACAAAATCAAAATAAAAAATCAAGAGTTAAACCAAAAGCGAAATCAAGTCTCAGTTAACCATGTGTCTACTGCATCATGGTAGCTAGCACATGGTCGGTCAAACTTGAACATCCGAGTCTTCAGCAGACGACCATTGGCCAAGTGATTTCTTAAAAGTGAACATTGACCTTGCCTCCCTCCCCATTGAGATTAATAACCTATCATGTCTCGTGCATTATTTGAACAACATCAAGTTTTCACACAACAAGAACATCAAATAACCATTTTCTTCAATCCAAGAAAAGAAAATATAAAAGTATAAAACAGATAATAAACCAATGTGATTAAATAAAAAAATATTGTAATTCAATAAAAAAAACCAGTATGACTTATTAACTGCCTTATAACAAGATTTCATCTAAAACAAAAATCAAAAGAACGCCAAAGCAAAATCAAGAAGCAGCAGAACATGTTATTCAAGCAAAACAACATCAAGAAAAAACAGTGAAAACACCCAAACAGTAGATATACTGATAGAAAGAAATTAAGATTAAAATAATTTGCCAACATCAATTTGAATATTAAGACCATCTCCAATGAACTCTCTATTTTACTTTCTATTTCATCTCCAATGAACTCTCTATTTTACTCTCTACTCTCTAATGAACTCTCTATTTTACTCTCTAAAATAGAGAATTGAATAGTAACTCTCTATATATATAGAGTTACTATTATTCACTACTCTCTATTTTTTTCTAACTTTTGATAATTACAAAATAACCCTTCTACTTTTTAGATTCTTCTATTTTTATATATTTGTTGTCTAATATCAATTTTAATAAGGGAAATTAATTAAAATGCCACAAGTTTGACCCTTTGTTACCAAAATGCCACAAATCTCTCTCATCTTACCGAAATGCCACAAAAAACCGCGGTGGGCCCCGCGATCGCGAGCCCCAGGCCCACGTGTCACCAAACTTTGCCCACTTTGCCCGCGTTGGTCCCTCAAGAATGCCCGCGGCCCAGCTTTCCACCCTCAAGAATGCCCGTGTTGGCAGTTTTAGTCCCTGCCCGCGTTGGGGCCCCGCGATCGCGGGCTAACCCGCTACTTTTCGAATTTACAGTTTGGTCCCTGAAGTTTGTTGCAAATTTAAAAAAACATTAATGGTCCCTATAGTTTTTAGGTTATCATTTTATGTGGTTTTTAATGTATTGTTTCCTTTCCATTTTAATGTTTTTAATATAGAAATTTACTTAAGTTATTTAACAAGGAAAATAATTAACAACATCATATAAAAATTATTGCAAATCATCTTCCCAACCGAAACGGATACAGTGCATGTAAGAAAAGAAATCTATTACTGGAAGGCGTCCTGTGATCAAGTTAACCTTTTCCTTGATCACGTCCTCCATTCCTATGTAGTCCGATTCGAGTTCTTCAAGTTCATCTTCAGCTTCCTTAATCTCTCGTTGCAGCTGCCGAACGTGAGCACTAGTCATGGCCAGTTCTCGTTTCTTCTCCGCTAGATACTCCATTTTCCCTTGCTGAATCCCCCTGTTATGGTTCCACATACCCTTTACCTTTTCGATACCGGCGTTCGCCTCATCAATGGCTTTTTGCACTGCAGGAGTAATTCGTTGACTTTTTCGAAGACCCGTCGGCATAAAATCATACATTGGTGGGGTTCTCATGCCATTATCGAAGTAGTAATTGTCGGATGCCATCTCCCAGTCTGCTTCCTCCTCAGGCGTGAATGGAAAATCGGCCGCAGTTCGCCCACAGTTTGTCCACTCCTCCTCTGTTTCTGGTACCTTCCAGGTACTCCGGCGACCTCCATCGTTCAGTGGTTGGTAGGCTCCCGAACGTGAAGTTCCAGCCACATTCGCCGACCTGTTCCCCCTTGATCTTGAACCTCCAGCCATGGTTCGTCTGAATAGTTCACTGCATGATTCGTCTATATAGTTCACTACAAGATTCGTTTGAAAAGAGCCTGTAAGATTCGACTGAAAAAGTAATTGCAATATTCGTCTGCTCTTGAATAAAGGTTTTTCTTTAGGCAGAAAATTAGTCTTTAAGTAGTCAAACATAACTAATTAATGAGAATTTAGATCAGATTTATATGGTACTGTCAAATGTAAGTTTCAATAATATAGATACTGTTCTACATTACATAATACCAATTTTTGCATCAGAAGGAAGACACCAAATGGCCGGGATGATATTTTTAAGCATTCCAACCAAAGAAAACTCGGCTTCGAGAATAAGAATTCCATTTAACAAAAACCCCTTCGCCGGTTCATTGAGTTCACTCAGTAGCATATATATATATATATGGGTTTTACAAAACTTTGGACACATTTAAATATATATATATATATATATATATATATATGTTATATATAACTAACTCTTAGTAGGTTTATGTTCTCCTATATGAGAGCTTCGAAACGATATATAATGCGTCCAAAATGGAGTATGTGTGAAAGAGATATCGATACTCAAAGTTGAGTAATTGGATGAAATTAGCAAAAACCAAATGAAGTAAACACTAAGTCAATCACAATACTTTAACAAAACAAGTTAATACTAAAAATAACAATTATTTAATGTTACATAAACAACCTAACTTTGTTTTATTTGACAATGTGCGTAAATGGACTCCGCCATATGTATGCGAAATGCATTGGCCTCGGCCACGGTGTGGTCAGGGTGTACAAATACCACATCGTTATTTATCAACATGCTGGCATTACGGCATACCCAGACACCGCAATCCGCATTCATCCCGGCCTGCTGGGGTGTATTCTTGGCGAACTTATGGCGAAAGAGATCTGACCTATCGCGACGCCTCGTGTCCTTGACCCGACAAAAGAAGTCAAATAGCACAGCTTTAAACCTTCTCATATGGTCTTCCAATTGGTCTTTGAAGAGACTGGCACTGTCGCTGTCATATATGGTCATGGTCATAGCGTCAAGCTCAAACACTCCAAGCAACCAATGTTTGGGATGAATGCATATTGGGATGTACACCTGAAATATTACAATATTAGACAACTTAGTTAGCAACAAAACAACTTAAATAAAATAAGAGTAAAATGATTTACATACCACATCGAGGAGAGCCCAAGAAACCCTTTCCACGCCATTGCATGAGTTGGCCACGGAGGCGGGACCTTGATGGGGGAGCACCAGGTAGGGAAAGAAAATACTGTACATCATGGTCCACCTCGTGTCTGTTCCACGAGATTTTTGGAGCAGCGAGACCCAACAATCCATGTGCTATACATAAAAAATAGATGGTTAGACATGTAATATAAATATATTTGATTATATGACTATAGTTAAACTTCATACTAACCACATCCTGTAACTCAGACTCCAAAGGGTCATCCGCCAGCAATACGTGGAAAAAGCGGGGGGTGATTTCCAGGCTCAAGTAAGGGACGAATATCATGGGGGGGAGGTGACCAGTCTTGCACATCCTCAATATATTGGATGCCGGTAGACGCTCCGGTGAAGCCACCTTTCCCTTTCTCTTTTCCGCCTTCTTTCCTCCCTTGTTTCCCCCCGCAATCTTTGTTTGCTTTTTAGGGGGCAGTGGTGTCGTAGATCCTTGTTCTCCAAACGGGTAACTCAACCATTTTGAAAGTTTATGCTGCCGCTTTTGAGGGAGCGGGGTCACCTGTGGATCTACAACATCCATCGGGTCATCTTCCGGCTCCGAGAAGTGCTCCTCGAGAATAGGAGACCCCATCGTCTGAAAATTAAGTTATTAGATGTTTTAAGTACAATTTAGGAAATGTTCACAATTAAACCAAAACTACCAAAATAACTTACAGTATGCATGGAAGGTGGCTGTGTGACGAACGTCGACCCCGACATTTCCGGCCTGTAATACTCTCTGGTCGAACCGCCAAAGATGTCCGTGAATGCTGAGGTGTATGCCCACGACATCCCGACCCCCGACATCCCGGCCCCCGACATCCCGGTCTGCGTGACATTGATCATTATAAGAGTTACAAACTTAGGAACAAACATATAACTATAATGGTTACTCAGTGTCACTTACACTCTCCGGGATAGTAGAATAGGATGTGGTGGCGAACGTCGTTTGGGAGGTGTATGCCCCCGACATCCCGGCCTGTGTGACATTGATCATTATAAGAGTTACAAACTTAGGAACAAACATATGACTATAATGGTTACTCAGTGTCACTTACACTCTCCGGGATAGTAGAATAGGATGTGGTGGCGAACGTCGTTTGGGAGGTGTATGCCCCCGACATCCCGACCTGCGTGACATTGATCATTATAAGAGTTACAAACTTAGGAACAAACATATAACTATAATGGTTACTCAGTGTCACTTACACTCTCCGGGATAGTAGAATAGGATGTGGTGGCGAACGTCGTTTGGGAGGTGTATGCCCCCGACATCCCGGCCTGCGTGACATTGATCATTATAAGAGTTACAAACTTAGGAACAAACATATAACTATAATGGTTACTCAATGTCACTTACATTTTCAGGGAATGACGGATAGGATGTGGTGGCAAACGTCGCATGTGCCCCCTGTCCGAACGGAGCGGGGATCGGTGTCGTACTCGACAGCTAAAACAAATTTAGAACGTAATATTAATATACAAACTAAATAAACGTGGCCAACAAATTAAGTTAAACACTAACATGGACAGCGCTAAACTGTCTGTAGACTCCCTCCAGAAACTCTACACGTGACTCTAGCGGCCCGTGGACGTAGTCCCACAGGTACTCATGACAGCCACGATGTGGCCCGTAGGAAGGGGCCGCCTGATATGGATCGTAAGGGGGCGGCTGGTAGGAGGAGGAAGGGGGCGGCGGATAGGAGGAGGAAGGGGGCTGCTGATATCCACCGGAAGGGGGCCTGTCGTCGTCTTCCTCATCTTCGTGAGATGTGGAAGGAGAGGGACGTCGAACCCTTGCTGCCTCTGCGTCAATAAAGGCCACGCTGTCTCTGTACCAATCCGTGTCCATCTCTTCGGCAGTAGGCTCAAGGCGAGCGAAAGGCAAGAGTGGCAGCTAAATATATGATAAAACATAAAAAAAATTAATAAGCGGGACTAACGTATGCAAATTGTAAACATAGTAAAAGAACTTACATTTCTAGATTCATTGAAGAACTGAACCCAAAGCGACCTACTTAGGGTAACACGCTTGTCCCAACGGGTTCCCCTAAGTACTTGGTCGTCGCGCTTGATGAAATATCGGATTGATGCGGGAAACATCTCCAAGATCCATATCTGGAATTAGACAAGAAGAGCAAGTACGTAAAAAGAAAAGCCAAACAGTTTGTATGTATTATTAACAATTATTATACTACGTATCTAACCTTGAAGGCGTATGTAAAACCACAAAGGTTCATCTTTCCATGTCGATCGGAGTCGCGTCTGGTTATGGCTCGGTGCAAGATTGAGTAGCAATGTGTCCAGATATGGCTACCCCACGGGTAGCTGTTAAACAGCTCAAGGTCCTCGACGGCCCTAAGGACCGTCGAGGAAGCATACTGGCTATACTCGCGGCCCATGAAGCCCATATCCACGATCACCACCAAGCATACACGGACAACATCGGCGTCACTTAGGGCGCTAAGGCCCTCTTTCATCATGTCCCGGGATGCCTTCAGCTTCAAACGAGATGCTGAAATGCCCCAAACCCTAGGAACGAAGGAGCAGTCTGCTAAGGGAGGAAGGGGGGAGCCTCTCCAAAACGTAGTCCTGTAATTAGACAGAACTCACGACGCCCAAAATGCAATCGATCGCCGAAGAAATCAAAATGCATCTCCTCCGGCTCAGCGTTGGCGTCCTCGACCTCCAACTGTAGAAACATGTGTACTAGCGTAGGGTCGCCAGCAGAGTAAGACACATCCATCCATGGCCCGAACGGTGTCCCTCTAAAGATGGCCTCAAGGGTATCCGCGCGATCACCTAATCTCCTAAAGCGCGATCCTAACTCCTCGATGTAGGCAACTTTGCACTTTAGCGTCAAGTCGATGTTAAAGAAATCCCTCTACATAGTCATTCACAGATGTTATAGTTAGTGTTATATATAGATGTTGTGGTTTATTTTATTTCAACGTATAATAGTGTTATATATAGAGGTTGCGGTTTATTTTATTTCAACGTATAATAGTGTTATATATAGAGGTTGCGGTTTATTTTATTTCAACGTATAATAGTGTTATATATAGATGTTGCGGTTTATTTTATTTCAACATATAATAGTGTTATAAATAGATAAAGTGCGGTTTATTTTATTTCAACGTATAATAGTGTTATATATAGATGTTGCGGTTTATTTTATTTCAACGTATAATAGTGTTACATATAGAGGTTGCGGTTTATTTTATTTCAACGTATAATAGTGTTATATATAGATGTTGCGGTTTATTTTATTTCAACGTATAATAGTGTTATATATAGATGTTGCGGTTTATTTTATTTCAACATATAATAGTGTTATAAATAGATAAAGTGCGGTTTATTTTATTTCAACGTATAATAGTGTTATATATAGATGTTGCGGTTTATTTTATTTCAACGTATAATAGTGTTATAAATAGATAAAATGCGGTTTATTTTATTTCAACGTATAATAGTGTTATATATAGATGTTGCGGTTTATTTTATTTCAATATATAATAGTGTTATAAATAGATAAAGTGCGGTTTATTTTATTTCAACGTATAATAGTGTTATATATAGATGTTGCGGCTTATTTTATTTCAACGTATCATATTGTTATATATAGATGTTGCAGTTTATTTTATTTCAACGTATCATAGTGTTATATATAGATGTTGCGGTTTAGGGACCCTAGTTGTCATTCTTAAAAGTTTAGGGACCTAATTGGCATTCTTAAAAGTGTAGGGACCTAAATTGTCATTCTTAAAAGTTTAGGGACCTAAGTTGTCATCCTTAAAACCGTAGGGACCTAAGTTGTCATTCTTAAAAGTTTAGGGACCTAATTGGCATTCTTAAAAGTTTAGGGACCTAAATTGTCATTCTTAAAAGTTTAGGGACCTAAGTTGTCATTCTTAAAACCGTAGGGACCTAAGTTAACATTTTTTTATAAAAAAACACATTCTTAACAATTTTTTTATAAAAACACACTCTTAACAATTTTTATAAAAAACACATTATTAACAATTTTTTTAATAAAAACACACTCTTAACAATTTTTATAAAAAAACACATTCTTAACAATTTTTTTTATAAAAACACACTCTTAACTAGGGGTGAGCAAAACCCGACCGACCCGAAGAACCCGACCCGAAAATGGCACCAAATCCCCGAACCCGAATTCCTCGAACCCGAATGCCCCGATCCGAATTCTTAAGCGGGTAAAATGGGATCGGGTTGGGTTTGGGTTTTCCAACCCGATCTGACCCGAAATATCCGAAATTATTTAAAATTATTTTTTTTGCTGAATTTAAAATATACCTAAATAAAAATCCTAATTCCTAACCTACTTTCAGTTTCTATTTTCTAACCTAAAATCCTAAATACCCAAACCCACTTGAACTTCCCAAACCTTGGGCCTTGAAATTCCTAAAATCCTAAATACCCAAACCTTGGGCCTTGAAATTGCAAGTTTTGTTTAACTGCAGGCCCAACCCGAAACCCGACTAAACCGAACCCGAACCCCCCGAACCCAAACCCCCCCGAACCCGAGATACCCGAAGTTTAAACGGACGGCTTCGGGTGTGGCCATACTCCCCCGAAACCCGATCGGGTGGTGGGGTTTTGGGCCGAACCCGACCGACCCGACCCGATGCTCAGGCCTACTCTTAACAATTTTTTTATAAAAACACATTCTTAACAATTTTTTATAAAAACACACTCTTAACAATTTTTTTTTTATAAAAAAACACATTCTTAACATTTTTTTTATAAAAACACACTCTTTAGAATTATTTTTATAAAAACAATCTCTTAACAATTTTTTTATAAAAAACATTCTTAACAAGTTTTTTTTTTATAAAAATACATTCTTAACATTTTTTTTATAAAAACACACTTTTAAGAATTATTTTTATAAAAACACACTCTTAACAATTTTTTTTATAAAAACACACTTTTAAGAATTATTTTTATAAGAACACACTCTTAACAACTTTTTTTTTATAAAAACACATTGTTAACAATTTTTTTATAAAAAAACACATTCTTAACAATTTTTTTTTATAAAAACACACTTTTAAGAATTATTTTTATAAAAACACACTCTTAACAATTTTTTTATAAAAATACTCCTATAACAACATACACATTATAACATACAAATATCACATTCAAACATAAAACCATACATATCATATATCTTAAAAATGTTAAACATAGAACATATTCAAACATAACAAAAGTTATAAACACTCTAACAACATACAAATCATATATCTTAACTTAAAATAACATACAAAAAATAACAAAAAACATAAGGAAAACATACCATAGAGGTAATACGAGACATCTTCACAAAACTCGAACACGTGTTCCACACGACAAAATTGAGAGAGTGGAGAAAATTGAGAGAGAGTTATTAAAAAACTTGAGATGGTTTAAAATAATGAGAGGTAGCCGAAGTTGGTCCCCCCACCCTTTATATAGTGCGGCTATGAGTATAAAATTAGGGTTTTTGTCTTCAAAATTTTTCTAGGGTTAACCCTGTGCCGACGCGTGGCGGGTTATCCCGCGATCGCGGGCTCTCAACGCGGACAGAGACTAAAACTGCCAACACGGGCATTCTTGAGGGGGGAAAGATGGGACGCGGGCATTCTTGAGGGACCAACGCGGGCAAAGTGGGCAAAGTTTGGTGACACGTGGGCCTGGGGCCCGCGATCGCGGGGCCCACCGCGGTTTTTTGTGGCATTTCGGTAAGATGGGAGAGATTTGTGGCATTTTGGTAACAAAGGGTCAAACTTTTGGCATTTTAATTAATTTCCCTTTTAATAAACTAGAATTATATTTATCTTTAAGTTTTAATATGAAAATTAATAAATATAAGATTATGTGAAAAAAATAAAATATAAGGATGCAATTTATAAAGTTAATAAATATAAGGGTATTATTGAAAATATATGTAGTCAAAATAAATGAGAATATTTTTGGAATATTTTCTTTTAAAGAGTAAAATAGAGTAATACATTGGAGAAGATTTGACACACTCTCTATTTTACTCTCTATAATAGAGAGTAAAATAGAGAAATACATTGGAGATACGTCTATTTTAATGAGTTTGCATAATGCAGGTGCAAACATCATTACGATTACAAACTTTCCGTCGTGAACCTTTCATGCATCCAGTAGCCCAAATCAAATGAAACATACAAAGGGTGCTCCACGTAGAAGAACCATTTTTGATCTGGGTTTAGGTTTGCTATCAATCAACTTTGTGGTTGACCAGATACTTCACCATGACTGAAAAATACCAAAAAGTCCTTGATTAGTTACACCATTTATACCCAACTTACCATAATAACTCGAGACAAGTGAAAAAAATGAGACCTTAAAAGTCCTTGATTAGTTACACCATTTATACCCAACTTACCATAATAACTCGAGAAGTGAAAAAATGAGACCTTATTTTGCTCGCAAATTACTGGATCTGAAAACCAGGTTTCATCCACCACAACACCTCCCTCCAGAAGTTTTCCTGTAAACACAACTGCAGCCATGGAAGATGTCAAGATGACTTTCTTTAGAGATGCAACTTTTGCAGCTGATTTAAGAACATTAAGTGTTCCCTTCACTGCAGGATCTAGCAATTGTGCCTATCGAAAATGAGAAGAAAAAACTGAGCTTTCTGCAAATAGTTGATCCCACCGAAATAATATAATCACGAAATAAGAAATAACATGAAAATGAAATCAAACAAACTACTCGGTTTTCTTTTATATGTGAGTTTGCACATTCAGACACCAATCTAGAACTCATCAACATGGTTTAAAAATTATAGGAACATAAAATTAAGAGGAAAATAGTGAAAAAATAAATAACTACTTGTGGGTCTTCAACTGCAAATAGAACAGGAGATGTTGTATGAAAGAGGCATTCACAACCATTAATTGCAGACTCAAAAGATCCTTCTTCAGTCAGGTTAGCTTCATATAGAGATAGTCTTTCTTTAGCTCCATCAAGAGCAAGTAGATGTTCTGTCTTTTTTGGATCAGTAGCACATTTTAATGGAATCAGTAGCCGTTCCAGAAGAACAAACAGGAAGAATGGCAAAGTCAATCGGTTGAGTTTTGATGCAAAATTGGATTGAAATCTAACCTTCGGATTGTAGTCAGATCGATTTTTTGGTTCTGGTTTTCGTACTAAATATCTCAAAGCCAGAAGTAGCCCAATGATTCAGATAAACACAGAAATCGATGAGGGTAAACCGTGAAATCAAAACTTGAAATCGATGAACACAAACCTTGAAATCGACGAACACAAACAGAACTTGAAATAATATGTGTGTTTGAACAAACAAAACTTGAAATCGATGAACACAAATCGTGAAATCAAAACTTGAAGACGAACACAAACCTTGAAATCGATTAACACGAACATAAATTGAAATCGTGAAATCGATGAGGGCAAACCGTGAAATCGATGAGGGCAAACCGTGAAATCAAAATCTGTGCAAACAACTTTCAATCGTGAACCCAAATCATTCTGAAAACGATGAAACATACCTGAAATCGTTGAGAAGAAGCCTGACATAAAATATACCTGAAATCGTTGAGAAGAAGCGTGAAAAGAAGGCTGAAATTGTGAACCCAAATCGTTGAGAACCCAAATTGTTGGATTTCTGTTTAAAGGAGAGAAGTGAGCGACGTGGGAGATATCTCTGATGAGTGGGGAGAAGAAAGCTGAAGTAGCTTGTTAAAATAGGTGTAGGAATCAATCGATGAATCGAGAACAAAGAGATGGTGCTGAAGGTCAGCGACTTTTCATATATTGAAGAGAGAATTACAAGAGATTGATTAACCAAACAATAAACCCTAAGAGACCTATTTATACAAGGTAAGTTACAAGTAATTACAAAATGGACCCTAAACTATTCATATTAACAATTATACTCTAACACCCCCCTCAAACTCAAGTGGGGGAAGAATGAGCCAAGTGCCCGAAAACGCCCCGGAAGATGAGCTTTGGTGAAGATGTCTGCTGTCTGATCAATGGTTGAGATTGGGAGAAGTCGAACGGTCTTGCGAAGAACATGTTGACGGGTGAAATGACAGTCAATCTCGATGTGCTTTGTGCGCTCATGAAAGACATCATTGTGAGCAATCTGAATAGCACTGTTGTTATCGCACCACAATGGTGTTGGGGAAAACTGATTAGCACCCATATCAGATAGTAACCAGCGTAGCCATACAATTTCTTGTGTAGTGTCAGCCAAGGCTCGATATTCAGCTTCAGTATTAGATCGAGCTGTCAGAGATTGTTTCTTGCTGCGCCAGGAAATAAGAGAGTCTCCAAGGAATAAACAATATCCGGTGGTAGAGCGACGATCAGTTATGTCTCCATCCCAGTCAGCATCGGAAAAGGCACGAAGAGTCAAGGACGATGTGGACGAGAAGTGAAGTCCATGAAACATTGTCCCTTTAAGGTATCGAAGGATACGAAGAACCGCGACATAGTGATCGGAGCACGGAGCAGCCATGAACTGGATGACTATATGAACTGCATATGCAAGATCCGGTCTTGTAACAGTCAGATAGACCAGAGAGCCAACTAGTTGACGGTACCGTGTAGGGTCCCGCAGCGGGGTTCCGACATTGGGAGCAAGGTGCAGATTTTGCTCAATGGGTGTAGAAGTAACTTTGTTGTCCGTGATCCCAGCTTTGGACAACAGATCTGAAATGTACATGGCTTGACAGAGATAGATGCCGAAAGAGTCTGACAGAACTTCAAGGCCAAGGAAGTAGTGTAGCTTACCAAGATCTTTCATCTAAAAACATGAGCTGAGAGACTGTTTGAGATGGATGATTCCTGTAGAGTCACTGCCGGTAATGATCATATCATCAACATACAATAGGAGTAAGATAGTACCTGCATCAGTAGTCCTAGTAAACAAGCCAGAATCATAATTACCCGAAGAAAACCCCAATGAGATGACAATATTGCTAAATTTTTCAAACCAAGCACGAGGAGCTTGTTTGAGGCCATAGAGGGCTTTTCAAAGTCGACATACATGACCCTGACGAGAGGTCACACATGGAGGGAGTCTCATGTAGACTTCCTCTTCGAGATCGCCATTTAGAAAGGCATTATTGGCATCCATCTGATAGAGTGGTCATTTCTTGGTGGCAACTATGACTAGAAGACTACGGACCGAGGTGACCCGAGCCACAGGAGCAAACGTTTCCTCATAGTCAATGCCATATTCTTGATTGAAGCCTTTTGCCACAAGACGTGCTTTGTAACGATCAATAGATCCATCAGACTTCGTTTTGATTTTGAAAACCCATTTGCAACCAATGGGTGACTTGCCCGATGGGAGAGGTACAAACTCCCATGTGTTGGCTTTGTCAAGAGCCTGGAGTTCCTTAGTCATAGCTTGCTTCCAAACAGGGTTAGAAGCAGCGTCCTTGAAGGAAGTGGGTCCATGATTGGACAACAGTGTAGCATAACAATGATAATCACGAAGGTGAGAAGGAACTTATCTTACCCGGTCTGAGCGTCGTACTTCATCTTGTGGTTGAGAGGAGCTAGGATCCATAGACTCAGTAGTTGGCTCAGAAGTAGTCCTTGGAGGTGGTGCAGATGATGATCATGATCAGATGGCACAGATGGGACAGATGAAGGCTCAGATGAGACAGGTGAAGGTTCAGATGAGACAGGTGAAGGCTCAGATGAGACATGTGAAGGCTCAGGTGGAGATGTAATAACCAGGTATTTTATCTAATTTAAAATAGGAATTTTATAAGTTTTTATTTTATTATTTTATGGAGTTAGGAGTTAAGGGGTAAGTTTTAATTTTTATTTAGAAGTTTAGGGGAATGTTTTACCAAATAAGACAAGTTTAGGGTTTGTTTGGTGTTTCCACCAAACTTGTGCACCAACACCGCCACCTTCACTCCTAGTTGAGGAGGTGTCCTCTTCTTAGGCATTTAGAAAAACAATCATCTTGGTGTGTGTGTGTGTATTACGTGAAGAAGGAAAGAGAGGGAGATAGAACCGTGAGAAGGATTAGGGGAAAAAAGAAGAAAGAAATCAAAGATTTGCTGCTGTGATTTAAGGACCAAACTGAAGTAATCAAGGTAAATCATCCATATCTTTTTGTGTTTTAATTCCTCAAAGTGTTCTTGAATTTACTAGTTTAAGTTCTTGGTGGGTTTTGTTAAAAATGGATGTTTTGGGAAGTTTAAGCTTAAGGTGAGGTTGTGTTAATGGTCTTAAACATATCTGCACTTTTACAGTATCATGCATAGAATAAAAGTACAAAAATCTGGGTTTTAGGATGAAACAGTGGACTGAGACATTCATCGAAGTCGCAATAGACGACTGCGACATTCAACGAAGTCGCAACAGTTGGTTGCGACTTGGCATTGAAGTCGCAATGGTCGTTTGCGACTTGGCTTGGAATCGCAGTAGTTGATTGCGATTCGAGTTTGGGATCGCAGTAGTGGATTGCGACTTAGAGTGAAGTCGCAATAGTGGGTTGCGATTTCGGGGTGAAGTCGCAGTAAGAGGTTGCGACTTCGTACTGTTCATCACCGTTGCGACTTGTACTATTCATTGCGATTTTATGTTATTTTGGGGTTGCGACTTGAGTTGAGGATTTCGTAAGTTTAGCGTTAAAAGAAATATTCGGTATTTTGTGATTTCAGATTCTGTGAAGGGTGGTCATACGTGATATTAACTTGGGAAAGCTTTTGGTGATAAACATACCAGGTGAGTTTTATTTTAAAGAGTATTTTACTGGAATACAATATGTGAATAATGAATTGTGATAAGTGTATGAATATGTCATACGTGAGTGATTATAATGGTATATTATAATTACGTAAGTATTATATGAAAATATAATATGTGGCCGGGCTTTGGACCGGTGTGTTAAATTGGCTCGCAACCAATTGATATTGGCCATTGGTGGAGGGATAAGGTGGGATGAGACAGGTATGTTGTGTAAATTTTAATTGGTATTGATTTACGTGTGAAGTATGTGTATTTATATAAAGAGTGTTTTATATAAATGAATTTTTAAAGATTTACAAATGTCAGGGATTTACTCACTAGACCCTTAGGTCTAACCCTCATTTTCTGTTTTAAAAATTATGTATTCCAGGTGGTGACTCCAATAAGAACAAGTAAATAGAGTACTTGTTGACAAGCTTCTGAGAAAATGATCATCATGATATGGATGCTTTTATACTTATGACTGTATTGTTATTACTATGTAACTTAAAGTGGATTAAGTTGTACTGAATTTTCTTCATGTTCAGACTTTAGTTGGGAACAAATGTGAAATATGAATTACTTTATTGTAAAAATGTCATGGATTATATGTTGTATGTATATTTGGAAGTTGGGTTGTTACAAATGGTATCAGAGCCCTAGTTTAAGGGATTTAGGTATTAGTATCTGTACCTAGACTTAAACTGCATGTGAAGTAGGATGTCCCTAATATGTTAGAACCTGGGGATGCTAAGTATAAAAGGTAGAAGGAACATCATGTAAGGTAATTTCAAAATTACACCAGGCCAGTGTAATTATGATCTTACAGGTGCATGCTTGAACTGGAATACCTTGTTATATGGGGTATGTGCTTATGTGTATATTAACTTGGTTTGAAATACCAGAATGGCAAGTGGCACTAGACAAAGGAACCAAAGAGGAGGAAGGAATTCGGGTGGAGAAAATCCACCAATAGGAACTAGGGGAAGAGGAGGAGATCGTGGTAGAGGCAGAACCGGAAGGGGAACTGGGGGCCGAACTGGAGGTGGAACACAATCGCATGGTACGGAATTTGTTACACGGGATGATTTGATGGCTGAAATGGGGAGGTTACAGGATAATATACAAGCTATGTTTGAACATAATCGCCACAACGAAACTGAAGGACCGAATCCGGAACACGAAGTTGAAATGCCACTTACCTCTACTGTTTTACCGGTGATGAAAAGGTGTGACTATAAAATGTTTCTTAGTTGCAAGCCCCCTACATATTCAAGAGATCGGGATCCGGTAAAAGCAATGAGATGGCTAAAAGAAATAGAAGCCATCTTCAAGACGTGTAAATGTGCTGAACAAGATAAAGTACTTTATGGAACTGCAATGCTAAAAGGTGATGCTCTGTATTGGTGGGAGGCTCATACAGAATCGAGAGGAGCAGATGTATATACTACTTTTTCATGGGAGGAATTCGTGTTAGCTTTCACAACACACTTCTGTCCACAAGCTGCTGTCAGACAATTGGAAGAAGAATTTATGAATCTACAACAAGGGAATATGTCAGTCAGAGATTATACTGCTCGATTTTTAGAAAAATCTCGTTTTGCAGGATATTATGTTGCTACAGAAAAGATGAAAATGGAGAGATTTATCTTCGGGTTAAATTCGGAAGTCAGAAAGTTAGTGACTGCAACAGGACCTGATAACTTCTCAGCCGCATAAATGCCGCGGAAAATGTAGAGCGAGATATTAAGAGAGATGCAAATGATAAGAGTGCTGGGAAAAGAAAATCGGAAGAGATGACACATGATTCAACGGAGTACGAAATTCAGAGGTTCGATAGTCGCCTACCTTTTAGACCAAATGAAAAACTATGTCCAAAATGCAACCGCGTACATCAAGGAAATTGTTATGTTGATCCTAGAAGTTGTTACAAGTGTGGAAGGGCTGGACACGTCGCTAAGAATTGTCGCGCAAATCGATTCTGTTTCGTTTGCAATTCCCCTGATCATATTCAGGCAGACTGTCCACAATGGAAGGTACGACAGGGTGGTATGACGGAGAGATTAATGAATGTTAGGACGGGAGAGATACAAGGGTCTGAGGAACCGAAAGCAAAGGGGCGAGTCTTCCAAATGACAACACAAGAAGAGGAGGAAATTCCGGATGAGGTTACAGGTATATTTTTATAAATTCTATACGTGCTAAGGTGTTATCTGACTTCGGTGCAAAATGGTTATTGGTATTTTCGTGCTTTTGTTGCTTATCCGTGTTAGAGATATAGGTAGGTGCGGGATGGCTATTCAGCTAGTTTCTATGGTTTTGATTGAGTTCGAGGTAGTAGTGATAAGTATTTGTATCTTTTCGCTTAACTGAATTCTGGGACGAAATTCTTTTAAGGGGTAGATGTTGTAATAACCAGGTATTTTATCTAATTTAAAATAGGAATTTTATTAGTTTTTATTTTATTATTTTATGGAGTTAGGAGTTAAGGGGTAAGTTTTAATTTTTATTTAGAAGTTTAGGGGAATGTTTTACCAAATAAGACAAGTTTGGGGTTTGTTTGGTGTTTCCACCAAACTTGTGCACCAACACCGCCACCTTCACTCCTAGTTGAGGAGGTGTCCTCTTCTTAGGCATTTCGAAAAACAATCATCTTGGTGTGTGTGTGTGTGTATTACGTGAAGAAGGAAAGAGAGAGAGATAGAACCGTGAGAAGGATTAGGGGAAAGAAGAAGAAAGAAATCAAAGATTTGCTGCTGTGATTTAAGGACCAAACTGAAGTAATCAAGGTAAATCATCCATATCTTTTTGTGTTTTAATTCCTCAAAGTGTTCTTGAATTTACTAGTTTAAGTTCTTGGTGGGTTTTGTTAAAAATGGATGTTTTGGGAAGTTTAAGCTTAAGGTGAGGTTGTGTTAATGGTCTTAAACATATCTGCACTTTTACAGTATCATGCATAGAATAAAAGTACAAAAATCTGGGTTTTAGGATGAAACAGTGGACTGAGACATTCATCGAAGTCGCAATAGACGACTGCGACATTCAACGAAGTCGCAACAGTTGGTTGCGACTTGGCATTGAAGTCGCAATGGTCGTTTGTGACTTGGCTTGGAATCGCAGTAGTTGATTGCGATTCGAGTTTGGGATCGCAGTAGTGGATTGCGACTTAGAGTGAAGTCGCAATAGTGGGTTGCGATTTCAGGGTGAAGTCGCAGTAAGAGGTTGCGACTTCGTACTGTTCATCACCGTTGCGACTTGTACTGTTCATTGCGATTTTATGTTATTTTGGGGTTGCGACTTGAGTTGAGGATTTCGTAAGTTTAGCGTTAAAAGAAATATTCGGTATTTTGTGATTTCAGATTCTGTGAAGGGTGGTCATACGTGATATTAACTTGGGAAAGCTTTTGGTGATAAACATACCAGGTGAGTTTTATTTTAAAGAGTATTTTACTGGAATACAATATGTGAATAATGAATTGTGATAAGTGTATGAATATGTCATACGTGAGTGATTATAATGGGATATTATAATTACATGAGTATTATATGAAAATATAATACGTGGCCGGGCTTTGGACCGGTGTGTTAAATTAGCTCGCAACCAATTGATATTGGACATTGGTGGAGGGATAAGGTGGGATGAGACAGGTATGTTGTGTAAATTTTAATTGGTATTGATTTACGTGTGAAGTATGTGTATTTATATAAAGAGTGTTTTATATAAATGAATTTTTAAAGATTTACAAATGTCAGGGATTTACTCACTAGACCCTTAGGTCTAACCCTCATTTTCTGTTTTAAAAATTATGTATTCCAGATGGTGACTCCAATAAGAACAAGTAAATAGAGTACTTGTTGACAAGCTTCTGAGAAGATGATCATCATGATATGGATGCTTTTATACTTATGACTGTATTGTTATTACTATGTAACTTAAAGTGGATTAAGTTGTACTGAATTTTCTTCATGTTCAGACTTTAGTTGGGACCAAATGTGAAATATGAATTACTTTATTGTAAAAATGTCATGGATTATATGTTGTATGTATATTTGGAAGTTGGGTTGTTACAGGAGATGAGACGGAAGAGGGTGGAACAGATGGTGAGGAGAGTATGGGATCTAATTGGAGTGAGTCCAAAGAGATAGAGTTATCAGTGAAGAAGGAAGTGGAAGGATTGGGTATTTCCTGAAATTTGGACACTGTTGAGAAGGGAAGATGTTCCCAGAATGTGACATGGCGGGATATACGTAGTCTCTTAGAGACTGGATCCCAACAACGATAACCTTTGTGTTCAATACTATAGCCAAGAAAACAGCATAATCGAGAACGAGGTTCGAGTTTGGTGTGTTCATGAGGTTGCAATTGAACAAAGCAAGCACAACCCCATACTTTTAGGAGTTCATATGCAGGGGAGACCCCATGGAGCA
Source organism: Saussurea involucrata (assembly GCA_033807775.1). NCBI lineage: Eukaryota > Viridiplantae > Streptophyta > Magnoliopsida > Asterales > Asteraceae > Saussurea > Saussurea involucrata. The sequence goes on along the minus strand of CM066320.1, from coordinate 60,422,556 downwards.
CTTCATAGGGAGACTTTTGATTTAGGATGGGAGTTGGATAACGGTTGATGGTGTAGACAGCCGTTAAGGCAGCTTCTCCCCAAAAACGTTCTGGACACTTGGCTGAGATTAATAGAGTACGAACAGTATCGAGGATGTGGCGATGTTTACGTTCTGCACGTCCATTTTGCGGAGAGGTGCCGGGACAGGAGTACTGGGAAAGAGTACCCTGAGATTGAAGAAAGGAGAGGAGAGAGGATTCTTTGTATTCCATAGCATTATCTGCTCGAAGAATCTTTATAGGTTTGGAAAACTGGGTCAGAATCATACGGGCGAAGGTAATATATATTTGAGGTAGTTCGGAGCGATGTTTCATGAGATATATCCATGTAAAGCGTGTGTGATCATCAATAAAGATAACAAAGTAGTGAGAACCTCCCATGGATGGATGTGGTGCTGGACCCCAAACATCAGAGTGAATGAGATCAAAAGGAGAAGCAAAGTTAAATTCATTTAGTTGAAAAGGTAAGGCATGGTGTTTGCCAAGTTGACAAGATAAACAAGAAACGTTTTCAGAAGAAGTGTTGCCTAATAATCCTGAACTAGCTAACAGTTTTATTCTAGCTAAAGATAGATGTCCAAGACACTTATGCCATAAATCAAAGGAAGGCGTACTGGAGACAGAGGCAACAAAATTTGATGAGGGTAAGGGAAGACGAAGGTAGACCACTTCAATCATCCGACCAACTTTACGACCTACTCTAAGGATTTTCTTGGTCTTTGGATCCTGCACAACACAACCAGAAGGATGAAACAGAACAATTAGACCGGATTCCATAAGTTGAGTGATTGAAATCAGGCTCAGAGATAAGTTAGGGATATGTAGCACATCAGGTAATTGTATATTGGGGGTAGAGACAGTCCCACTGAAAGATACTGGTAAGCGAGTGTCATCCGTAGTACGGACTGATGAGAACATTCTGGAGGTCTGCTTAGAGACAAACCCATCAGCCTTAGGTGTCATGTGGTTACAACATCCAGAGTCAAATAGCCAAGGGTTACCTGGTGCAGAGATATTGCATTGAGAATTCATACCTATAGAACCTATCATGAGTCGCTCTATAAGCTCTTGGTTTTGGCGCAGGAGTTCCATAAGGTCAGGTGATGAGTTGTTGTTATGCGGTGTCTGAATTGCCGGCGTAGAGGAGTCTTGAGTGATTGATCCAGCAAATGACTGAGTACACTGTTGCTTTTGCTCTCCTGAGTTTCGTGGATGCGTTGGACAGTCAGACCCATAGTGTCGTGGCTGTCTGATCCCACACTAACGACATTTTCGAATTGGGCAGTTGAGGAGAAGATGAGTACTAGAGTGACAGAATGTGCATTCACTATATTAGACTGGCTATTGAGAGCCATCTGGAACCGAAGACTGGAAGGAAATTTCGGAACGTAAAGAACTAATTGTGAGGTACCGAAACCGTGTGTTCCGGAATTGAAAACTGAAAAGAGGTGTGAGTGATGGAACTGAGTGTTCTCGAATTTGAGGACTGGGGTGAAATAGGTTCCTGTATTTGTGAGACTAAGGATGTTCCGGAACTTAGAAAATGGACACAGGTTCCGGACTGTAGAACGAGAGCAGTACCGGAAGGCAATATAAAATCAGTACCGGAAGTAACAGTTCCGGAAGAAGTAGTTCCGGAAGAAAACAGTTCCGGAAGAAGCAGTTTCGAAAGTTGTGTGTTTTGGGTGTTCCGGAAAAGAGAAAATCGAAGGCAGTTTCGGAATATAAACAGGTTTCGGAATTTGAGATGTCAAACAGTACCGGAAGTTGAGACTGAGTTCCGCAATTTAGAAGTTCCGCAATTTAGAAGTTCCGCAATTGCTAGTTACACAATTGTAAGTCCCGCAATTATAAGTCCCGCAATTAGAAGTCCCTCAATTGGAAGTCCCTCAATTATAAGTCCTGCAATTAGGAGTTTCGCAATTAGAAGTCCCTCAATTGGAAGTCCCTCAATTAGAAGTCCCTCAATTATAAGTCCCGCAATTAGGAGTCCCGCAATTAGGAGTTCCGCAAATTTGAAGTCCCGCAATTTAGAAGTTCCGGTATTTTGAAGGTTCCGATACTAGACAGTTCCGATATTAGGGAGTTCCGGTAAAAAGGCAGTTCCGGTATCACGGCTTAGGGTTTTGCGATTCGATAAAATACGAACAAGATGACAGGCAAAAAACGAGCAATGAAAATAGAGCAAGGCGAGTAATCAGAAGAATTGGTGAGACATACCTAAAGCTCTGATACCATGTTAGAATAGGTGTAGGAATCAATCGATGAATCGAGAACAAAGAGATGGTGCTGAAGGTCAGCGGCTTTTCATATATTGAAGAGAGAATTACAAGAGATTGATTAACCAAACAATAAACCCTAAGAGACCTGTTTATACAAGGTAAGTTACAAGTAATTACATAATGGACCCTGAACTATTCATATTAACAATTATACTCTAACATACGTATTGGCTTGAAAAAATCTGATATTGAAAAGAACTGATTTTAGGTCGTGGAGAATGGATGGGGAGGTCGTGTGAGTGGGGAGAAGGAAGATGAAGGAGTTTGTGGATTGCAGAAAATTGGGAGGAGGAGAAGGAGAGGGGAGAAGAATTCGTGGCTAAAAAAAACTGTTTCTTGAATCTTGAAAATAACTGCCGTCTAGAATTTTAATAAAGTAATATAGATATACTTATGTTGCATTTGCTTCGTATAATCCTTTGACTAAATTTCATTCTCTCTTTTGATTCATTCTTTTTAGGGAATAAATCTTATTTCACAAATAAGAAATTTAAACATTCTTTGACTATTATGAGGTGGCATTTTGATTGGATAGAATGTTCATTCTTTACTTTTTCTCGGAATTCTACTCCTTTGATTTAAACTAGGGTCCGTACCGTGCAACACATTCTAAGAAAAAGTTTAATTTTTTTCCATTTGCTTTTTTATATAGATGGATAATATTGCAAACCTATATACAATATTTATAATGATGAAATTGAATGTACGATACAAAGTTATTACAAATATTGACCGGGCTTAGAAACATGTTGCATTTGTGATGAAAATCATTATTAACTAAACAATTATATATACTATGGACCCGGACAAGTTTAACCGTTTTTGACTCGATCTGGGCCGTTCAAATTCATTCAAACTTTCAGTCTCACCGGTTCAAATTCATTTTAGGCTTTGTATAACCGGCCCACAGTTGCAATCTCCACGACCCTTCAACCTCTCCCCGTTCACGCCCTCACTCTCCCGATTTCTCTCCCACCCCTCCCTGTTGCACCGCCTTCAACCTTCACGTTCCAACTTCCCACGATCGATGGCAACTATAAATGGGATGAACTCTTGGATTACTTCTCATATCTGCATCAAAGAGTTACAGTTGCAAAATTGCAAGATTATGATGATGAAAGTCTTGATTTTGTTTACGATGAACTCCCTGTTACCATTTACAATTGATTTGGTGCAGAGGACGATGATGAAAGTTTTTTTGTTTTATGTGGGTTTTTCTATGCGATTTCGTGTTGAGTTTATTTGGGCATTTGATCAAACACCTGGTGAGGTATGTCTTAAACGAAAATGAAGATGGTTCAGAGACTGTACTTTGGCAAAAAGACTATTCCTTCTCCCAAATCTATTTCTGCTCACTGGCCATTTACCACAATCAGGCTGAGTTCTCTCTAGGAAATTGACGAAAATAGCCATGTTAGACCCAAAAATTGGAAAAATAGCCATTCCCTCTCCCAGATTGCAAAAATAGCCATGGGTCCGCACTTGACCCGACCCGACCCGAGTGCGGACCGTACTCGAACTCAAAACGACGTCGTTTAAAGGCTTAAATGATTTTTTTTAAATCTGGATGCGGCACCGCACTTGCGGAGTGCGCACCGCACTTGAGGAGTGCGTACCGCACTTGCGGAGGAAAAACAACGTGAATTGTGATTTTAAATTGCATTTTACATTTTTAACCCCTATACTTATTTACTTATTTTACTTTATACCTTTTAGTTTCATAATTTAATTTTACATTTAACACATATAATCGTTTATTAACTAAATTACGTTAAAAAAATACGTTTTAATTTTAACAAGTTATAGCATTATAATCGTCTCTTCGATATGTTCGAAATAAGCCAAATATTGAATTTTTTTGATTTATATATTTTAATATATCATATACACTACATAAAAAAATATACGATTATTTTAATATACATCATATATGATTATTATGTTAATCCGCGATAGGAGTGTAAAACAAAATTGAAAATACGTTAAAATTGAATTTTAAATATAAAAAATATTTTTTATGTAATATATATGATATATATTAAAATATATAAATCAAAAAAATTCAATATTTGGCTTATTTCGAACATATCGAAGAGACGATTATAATGGTATAACTTGTTAAAATTAAAACGTATTTTTTAAACGTATTTTAGTTAATAAACGATTATATGTGTTAAATGTAAAATTAAATTATGAAACTAAAAGGTATAAAGTAAAATAAGTAAATAAGTATAGGGGTTAAAAGTGTAAAATGCAATTTAAAATCACAATTCACGTTGTTTTTCCTCCGCAAGTGCGGTGCCGCATCCAGATTTAAAAAAAAATCATTTAAGCCTTTAAACGACGTCGTTTTGGGTTCGAGTGCGGTCCGCACTCGGGTCGGGTCGGGTCGAGTGCGGACCCATGGCTATTTTTGCAAAACGGGTGAGGAAATGGCTATTTTTCCAATTTTTGGGTCTAACATGGCTATTTTCGTCAATTTCCCGTTCTCTCTCCCGTTACCAAATCTGATTTTTGCTCATGAACCTTGAATTTTTTCTTGTAATACCGGAAACTCCATGGATATACCGTTTAGGGCTTAAACGAAGAAAATTGAAGTCGAAGTAAAGGAGCATAAGTTTTACCGTCTCATACTAATCATGCCACATAAAAAGGTAACCCCCAATTTCTTCTTGCAACACCACTAACTTTGTGTGTCCATTTAGGATTAAGTTTGGGCGTTGGTGGCCATATGCAGGAATTGAGGAGGGTTAGGTCTGGGATAATGGTGGAGAAAGATAACATGATAACTATGCATGATGTTATGGATGCACAGTGGGTATATGATAATTACAGAGATGAAACATTCCATTGGAGGTCTTACGGACCAGGTTAGTGGCAAAGCATTATGCTGTAAGTTTTGGAATCATTGGTTTGTTATTTTTGTCAATTTGTATCGTTTGCTTTCTATCTGTTTTCTTTTTCATTTTTCTATCGATTTTGATTTTTAGTTGTCGGATAGAAACAAATTCTATCTATGCTCACCAATCAAAGAACACAGAAGTCGAAGAAGATGGCAGGAGTTTTACCCTCAAATGCTGATCATCCCACATAAAAAGGTAACCCCCAGTTTTTGGAATAGTTTCTGATTTGTTTGTTATTTCTATCGATTTGTATCGTTTGCTTTCTGTCCGTTTTCTATTTCATTTTTCTATCGATTTTGATTTTTTTGTTGCCGGGTAGAAACAAGTTCTATTTATGTTCACCAATCGAAAAAAATCGAAGTCGAAGAAGATGGCACGAGCTTTACTGTCCCATAATAATCGTCCTATAGAAAAAGTTAAACCACCAAATTTTGGAATCGGTTTAGATTTATTTGTATATCCATCTATTTGACGATTTGTATAATTTACTTTCTGTCGGTTTTCTATTTCATTTTTCTATCGATTTTGACTTTTTAGTTGTCGGGTAGAAACAAATCTTTATCTTTGTTCACCAATCAAAGTCGAAGAAGATGGCAAGAGCTTTAGCGTCACATACTAATCATCCCACAGAAAACGGTAACCCCCAGTTTTTTTATATCGGTTTAGAATTTTTTTGTTATTTCTATCAATTTGTATCGTTTGCTTTCTATCGGATTTTTATTTCATTTTTCTATCGATTTTGGTTTTTTAGTTGCCGGGTAGAAACAAATGCTATCAATGTTCACCAAGTAAATACCAATGACTACCCGAAACCATGGTTATGTTCACATTATGAAAGAAACTTCAATCATATTTGTTTTAGTCTCTACTTTATGTTTTTTCAAATCTTCTATGGGTGGAGAAGAAATAAAGCATACCAATTGAAAATGGAAAAGAAATAAGCAGCCATAAACTCAAAATCGTTTTATGTTTTGGAAGTTGATAAGCTGAGAAATAAGGAATGTGATATGCTTTTTATGAATCTAGGGGAAACTTTTGGTATGTAAATAAACACTTTGCACCAGATGAGAGGATGTAAAAGTTGTCCGGAGGGTGTTGTGAAACATTAAAATTTACTTTATTGGGTAAGATTTAGGTTCATCAACATGATATCGTATGCAATCATTTACCCGGTAAGCGCTTACGGAGTAAGACTCTCCGTGCTTATCATCGCTCTTACTGTGTAAGATTCTCGGCATATAACATGTTCATCCGGTAAGGTATTTGACCCAATATGCACTTACTGGGTAAACTTTTAGTAACGGCCCCTTAGTTGCTATTACTATTGATTCACATATTGTATTCTTCCCACTAATAAATTTGGTTTTGAGCATTTTCTCTATGGTTCTTTGTTGTTGCTAGCTTGTGCATATCAAACTTTCCGGACAACAACTTTAGTGAAAGTTAAATAGCATTTCTAGCTGCGTTGGCTCTAATTGCCTTTGCTCTCTCCATATCCCTATAGTGTGTGATATATTATGAAGCCATGTTTGTTATCCATGACTACTGATTTATTTCGTTAAAGAGGGTTTGATCATTGATTTTTATACTTTGAAGTGTTAATTAATTTGATCGTTAAAGAGGTTTGATCATTGATTTTCATACTTTAAAGTGTTAATTACTTTGATCAAGTTTCTTTTTAGATTAAAACCAGTACGAAGCTTTCTGCTGAACTAATTATATAGTTGTAGACTTTTGCTTGAGGTTTATTGTTGATGGGATGAAGTTGCTTTCACGAGTTGCTGAACTACTGCTTCACGAAGACGAGGACGAAGGCCTAATGGGTTCACTCCATACATTTTAGCTATTTCTATTTAAATTGCTATTGTAATTGTTGAATTTGAGTTTAGTTTGTGTATAACTTTCAATTTGAGTTTAGTTTGTGTATAACTTTCTAATTGGGAATGGGTCTAAAGTTGAAAAAGAAAATTGCATTGTTAGGGGGTGTTTGGGATTACTTATTTTTTTGACTTATTTGTTTATTGCTTTTCCTCACCGCAAATAATTTATTTTTAGTGTTTGGATTGAAAAAAAGAAAAGTGCTTATGACTTTTCCCCACCACAAATAAGTTGTTTTTGATAAGTTAATTCATTTTAACTTATTTGAAAGTGCTTATAACTTATTTATCCAAATTACATTTTAACCCTTAACTTCTTTTTATCATGACATAAGTTGATAAACACTTTTAAAAATAAGCTTAAGCTGTTTTAAATAAGCAATCCCAAACACCCCCTAAATTGTTTATTCCAATCCATAGTTTTTCATTGTGATTTTAGGCACATTTAATCTATTGAGTTGATCAAAAACAGATTTTTCTTAGATAAAGTGGTTAGTTTTTGTAACAACCCAAATAATTTAAAGCATGCAATTCAATAAAACATCCCAAAAACGGGTTCCCAAAATCTCTTACATCATCAAAATTCAGGTTGGCGGAAACAACCTATACAACTGAGAATAAATTCTATAATCTAAAGTGCCGCTTGTTCTAGTCACACTTGTACTCCCGAACTGCTCTACTCACTTTCTAGAGCCTTCTACTGCTTGCTTACCTGAAAAGATTTAGTTTGAATATAGCGAGGGTTAGACCATAGGGTCTAGTGAGTCCCTCTTGACAGTTCTTAAAAGCATTTAAAACAACTTATAACTTTCAAGTATAAAACTTTTCATAGAACTTTTCATAAAGTTATCACGGATAAATCCGCACTCGTAAACGGCACCCTGAAGTCACCCGAAGGTGCCAACGAGTCAGTCTCACACTCCCTTACTGGATACTCCCTTCCATGGCATAAATGGATCACCTTCCCGGCATGAGCACTGGCGGGTCTACCTCCCAACTTAGCCAGATTACGTCTAACACAATGTATGCATACATCTCACATAAATCTTTAAATAAACTTTCATGCATATAAACGCATATAAATAAAGCATGACATTTCTCATCATGTAATTACTTTAGAAAACACGTTGTAAAGTCACGTATTTAGTTAGAAAACTCACCTGATACGCTTACTTTCCTTTCCTACTCTGTTCCGTACTTCCAATCGATCTACCTGAATAAATGGATAAAACATATAAACTGACTAGCCAACTGTCCGGATACTAGCTTACCGGACATCTCTACTTTTCGGACAGCTTACCGGGTGAACCATACTTACCGAACAATTCTGACTTACCGGATACTTTCTACTTACCGGATACTTATGCTTACCGGACACTTATGTTTACCGGACACTTATGCTTACCGGACACTTATGCTTACCGGGCACTTATGCTTACCGGGCACTTATGCTTACCGGACACTTATGCTTACCGGACACTCTTCCGGTAACCTTCCTCACCAGAAGCTTACCGGACAAAGCGCTGGGACGAGTTCAGAGGCCGAATTCTTGATACACGCTCCTCAAACGGGACAATAAAGCGATAAATAACCACATAAACGTTCTATAACCATTTCCCGCAATGCTTTACTAGCTAAACACGATTTAAGGTGTTTAAATCTTCCTTTAGAGCCTCAAATAACTTTACCAAGAAAGAACCCTCAAATAAGCCAACAATCATCATAACAATCATAAATAGGGTTATAGATTAAGAATTACCTGATAGATTTCTTGCAGAAAACGAATCCCAACTCCACCCCTTCTTCTGATTTCAAAGATTGATGATCTTCCTCTTCAATTGCACATGAACTCCAAAATCTCTTTTTCTCCTCTCTCTCAAATGCTCAGCCGCAACCTACCAAATGATTGCCCAAAACTAGGGTTTTGTGCCAATCATTGGGTTTTTATACCTTAACCCTTATTACAATCTAGCCCTTCAACTTTCAGTTTTATTAAATTATACCATAAGACTTTTATACCAAATGGTTTTGTGCCAATCTTTGTTCCTCGTCTTCCGTACTTTACTGTCTACGATTTCCAATGGATTTTCTTCGTACATCAATTTCTCGTCAATGCTGACATCTTCTAACGGAATAGCCACATCGGTCTCGGCCAAACATTTCTTCAAGTTTGACACATGAAATGTCAGATGAATCCTTCTTAGCTCTTCTGGCAAGTCTAGCTTGTAAGCTACCGCGCCAACTCGCTCAATGATAACAAAAGGTCCTACATACCTCCGCCTTAGCTTCCCTTTCTTTCCGAAACGCACTATCCCTTTCCAAGGTGAGACCTTTAACATAACTTTGTCGCCTACTTGAAATTCAATAGGCTTCCTCCTTCTGTTCGCATACTTCCTCTGACGATCTTGCGCGATCCTCATCCTTTCACGAATTATTTCAATCTTATCTGCTGTCAATTGCACAATTTCTGGACCTGCCAATTGTCTTTCTCCTACCTCGTTCCAACACAACGGCGTACGGCACTTCCGTCCATACAACGCTTCGAATGGTGCTGCTTGGATACTCGCATGATAACTGTTGTTGTACGAGAATTCTATCAAAGGTTGTATGTAACGACCCGGTTTCCCAAACATGCATCAAATAACATATATTGCATAACATCGTTACATTCATAAAAGAAAATACATAATAAATCACGTACGGTCCCATAGTCTCGAAACTACAAAATACATAAATCTTCCTAATCATCAAAAAGCATCCTACATCTTATCCTTTCCTTTGCCGCTATAATTTTTTCGACCTGGAATACATATTTTTGAAAACAAAATGAGGGTTAGACCAACGGTCTAGTGAGATAATCCCTGTCATTTCAAAATCGTTATAAAACCAATTTATATAAAATCCTTTCTAAAAACACACATATATCCTACGTATTTAAATACCAATCAAGACTCGTGCATCGTTTACCACTCATCCTTCACATGGCCAAATCAGTTGGTAGCAAGCCAACTGATCAATTTACTCCACTGCACTTACATACAGCCAACACCGCTGTCCCTCCGTACAGCCAACAACTCCGTCGGTCCGAAACCCGGCTCACGTGCTCTCGTGTAGTGTAAAGCTTATATAAATAAAATATACATCTCAATATCTTATACTTCCATTTATAAACACGTCATCACATTTCTACCACATATTCATCTCATATATATATATATATATATCATATATATATATATCCCAGTTTGAAAACGTTTTAAAGTAAAACTCACCTTGATTGGTTATCAAATTTCCTTCTAAGCTTTTCCCGAGAAATCCAATCTTTCATTCAAAGATTACCGAATCTGGAACAATTAAAATACAAATATCTCTTTAAAGACTAAAAACTCTAAAATTCACAAAGTCCTCGACTCATATCGCAACCAACTACTGAAATAACCTCATGTCGCAATACACAACCCATATCGCAACCAACTACTGCGACACAGTATCATGTCGCAACCAACTACTGCGATATCCCTTCATATCGCAACTGACTATTGCGATATTTCTCCATATCGCAACTGACCATTGCGATATCAAGAGCTTGTCGCAACTCAAGGTTGCGATATGCATGAATGTCGCAACTCAAGGTTGCGATATCTATGATGTTTATCCATATCTCAGTCCACTGTGTTCATCCTAAACCAAGAAATTTATTTTCTAAGCTATGCATGTTGCTGTAAATATGCAGATATGTTTAAGACTATTAACATAACCTAACCATATATTCAGATTTCCCAAAACCTCCATAAATTATCAAAACCCATCTATAAACTTATATAAAACTTTATCTAGATAAAAAGGATAGATTAAGAGGAATCATGCCTTTAATCTTCACAAGATGAACCCTCTAATTTCAGCAACAATCTTGTCTTTCTTCTTCTTCCTTTCTACGTCTCTATCTCTCTCTTTTCTCTCTTAACCGAAAACACACACACACACACCTTCACAATATACTTAACTTAACTAATTGGAGGACACCTCCTCCTAATTGAAAGGATAATGGCGGTGGTGATGTAAGGTTTGGCTAGAAAGATCAAACAAACCCTATACTCCTCTTATTAGGCAAAACACACCCTCTAACTTCCAAATTAAAACTAAAACTTACCCCTTAACTTCTAACTCCATAATACTTAATTAAAATAATACTTTAAAATAAATTAATAACATACCTGGTTATTACAACATCTCCCCCTTAAAAGAATTCCGTCCCGGAATTCAGTTAAGCGAAAAGATACGGTTACTTAACTCCCACTACTACATCGAACTTACACTCATCTATATCTCGTAACACAATTATCAAATACTTTTCTAACGCAGATAAGCAACAATAGGATGGAGACACAATTCATCGGTTTGTACTGATAGGCGGGTTTACAACCCCCTAAATCTACCGCAAGTGTACGGGTCGAATCAAGTAATAGTACTTAGAAAGTACGAGTATCGAACCAAAGGAACCAGGTGTCAAGTACCACAATGACTGTATGGACTATTAATTAGACTAATGCAAATTGAGTTGTTGATTGTTGGAAAACACGAATTAAAACTTTAATTACGTCAGATAAGAGAGAGAGTTGGAGGGTTGGTTTTCATCATGAAAACAATCACTTAGCTAAACAGGTTTGACATGATTGAAATAACTTCAGGATGAAAAGCATAATCACAATCCATTACTATAATCTATCAAGCTATAGCAAAAATCATTCAAAACATTGTATCATCTTTCGATCTAAACAATTATAATTGAACAATCAGTGATTAAAAGCCACAAAGAACGACATATCATATTTCTATCTCAAAATCGTCCAAGACATAAAGGATTAATCAAATCTCAAAACTTCTCTCAAATGTTAAAAGATTCATAAAATCAAATAATAGTTGATCGGGCTATTACAAGCATTAAGAGCAAGCCCAAATGTTTCATCCATCTAAATCAAACCAATCACATCTATCTGTAAAGCTAAACGATTATCAAACCATGATTCACACCAACCCCCAACATGAACGGATTAGTTCATATTGGGGGTTTCAAAACTCAGAAACGAAAAGATTGAAACGAAAGTAAACATGAATGTTCTAAAAGAAAATGAAATCTATTGACTCCCTGAAAAGCTTTAGTAGCCGATGAACGTATTCGATCCGCCCTATTGATTCTTGTTACTTGATGTTTCTAGCCCTCTTCTCGCCTTCAAAAGTCGCCTTCTATCTCCCAAAATCGCCCAGAAGAAGTCCCAAGCCGTAACTCATCAATAATGCCCTCAACCCTAGCAGATAAATAGAATAAAAACGCTCAGGGCTTCAGCGCGTCTGGTGGCGCGTGTGGAAACGCACAGAGAACCGCGCAGAGCACTGGAATGTGCTTTTGGCAGAAAGCTACGCGAATGGGAGCGCGTGTGGAAACGTGCCTTGAAACGCGCAAGGCACTGTTTGGTCCAGAAATTTAGACTTTTTCTTTTTTTCGCTCCGATTGTTGTAAACTTGCTCTGATTGATCCGAAACTCTTTCCTTCATCACTCATTCATAAAAACCTGTACTTTCTCATCAAAAACCATTAAATTCTACTATTTTACTTGGGAACTTACAACAAACAGAACGAATTCGGGATCAAAATAATGTCGGAAAACGACATTATCAACAACCCCAAACCGAGCGTTGCTTGTCCCCAAGAAAAATAGTGACACAAATAAGTATTTAACCACAAATCAAACCATCGCAATTTCGTGTTGTCGAGAATATCATTAGCGATCTGTAGTCAACTCAAAAATCACCACGAGTTACCTATGAGATGGACGAACAATCAACAGACCTAGCCATGGAGTTCTAAACAGCAAAACATTGGAAATGGATCTATCAGGGACCGCACCACACTTAAGTGTACCTAGACTAAACACACACAGATAGGATTTCGCCTTGACCCTACCTCACGGTTTTCTCTCTTCACTCGAGCCCTAGGTTTCACACATGTTGTCATGCTTTCAGAGGTTGGGTGCAAAGAATTTACAAAAGCATGCATGAACAACAATTAAGCAAGAACGCACAATTGTACACAAATTGATCTCGGAAAGAATCCATTATCAAGACTAGGACATATGAATGTTGCTCTGCTTCTCCTTACAAACTCACCATGCTGGACTCAAATCTTTTAAATTGGCCATGGTTGCTGCTTTTGGTTGGAGGTCAATGGGTTTATGATGATATTTGGTGATCCTCCCCTATTTCTTTCGTTCGGGCTTCCTAACACTTCATTCAAACTCTTTAAACTGACCCCTCAGTTTTATTTAGAATTTTTTTTGGCAAAACCCTTTATGACTGATTTACTGGGTTTGCGTTTTTTTTACTGAGGGGGTAACAACGGGTTTTCATTTGAGAACCTTGAGTAGTGAAAAGTAGTGGGATTAGCAGCAACCAATAAGCCTGATGAGTTTTCACATGGTTTGTTCACAAAGATAGGCAAAAGCTTCACTCATGTTCCTATGGATGACTTTGATAACGGATGCAAGTTATAGTGAGATCAGCTATAACAACGACCAAAAGACTAAATGAGAAGTGTATCGAGTAATTTGTAGTCTCTCAGAATCGAGGTTAGCACGTGTATGGCTCAACAAACTCACGGGTGGTCTCCACTAATGTCTCTAATATGTGCAGTCGCCTAGGTCCACCTTTGTGCTATATTATCCTTTCTAAATCCTTCCCCCAAAATTAGTGTCTTCGAACTCTCACACTAAATCATGCTAAACTGGTCGCCCATTCCTCATTATAAACAAGGTGATTGTTAAATCTACTGAGATCAACAAATGATAGCCTCGACAAACCACCCCAAACCAGACATAAACATTGTCCCCAATGGAACCAATTGACAACACACAAAATAAACACGAGAATTGCGAAACGGTACAGATAATAGTAATTATGCCACCCCAAACCTAATCTCTAGATTAGGTTTGTTTTCACAACAAGGAATCATACCACGATAAAGTTCAAGTGAAAGTAGAGACCCCAAACCTTGGTGAAACCGAGGTTTGGGAAGAGGTGTTGTGTAGATACCTTTCAGGATGCATGCGCGGACCACTGTTCACTCATTTTTGCCCTTTCTTCTGCTGCCTTGCTCTTGGTCATAACAGGATTGCTTTCAGAGATCAAAGACTAAACACAAACACACAAAACACAAAACAACAAACAAAAGCAAAAAACACACAATATAAGAAATTGCTAAAATAAAAAATAAAATAAAATTAACCCTATGGTGGGTTGCCTCCCACCCAGTGCCTTGGTTTCGGTCGTGGCTCGACCTTCCGTCTGATCATTCCTTAGGCTTTTCATGATTGCCCGGCTCCTCTTCAACTTGACCTCGTACGTTCTAGAACATTTTGAACACCGCTTTCTCACCGCCAACCCTCAGGGTCATTTCGCCTTCTTCCATGTCGATCAGCGCTCTACTCGTGGCCAGGAAGGATCTTCCCAATATCAGCGGGACCTCTATATCTTCATCAATATCCAGCACCACGAAGTCCACCGGAAAGTAGAACTTGCCAACCTTGATGAGCACATCTTCTACCACTCCATATGGGTACACTATAGATCTATCTGCGAGCTTAAGGGTCATGTATGTTGGCTTCACCTCTCCCAAGCCAAGTTTCCTGAAAACAGATAATGGCATCAAGTTAATACTTGCTCCTAAATCACATAACACTTTATCAAAATTAAGATTCCCCATTTGAATAGGGATTGAAAAACTCCCTGGATCCTTAAGCTTCGGGGGAAGCTTGTTTTGAATGATCGCACTGCACTCTTCAGTAAGTGCAATGGTAGCTTGGTGTTCGACTGCCCTCTTCTTGGATAAGATCTCCTTTATGAACTTGAGATATGTCGGCAATTGGGCTAGTGTCTCTGCGAAGGGGATGTTGATGTGTAGCTTCTTGAAGATGTCAAGGAACTTCTTGAATTGTTCCTCATCTTTATGTGCCTTTGCTCGACTCGGAAATGGTAGCGGTGGCACATACGGGTTGACTGGTGGTTGCTTCTTCTTCTTTTCTCCATCCTCCGGGTTTTCCTTCATCATACCTTCTTCACCGGCTTCCTTCCCATCCACTTCTATGATCTCAAATTCTTGCATTTTGAGCTCGGTTTCCTTTGATGATGTTTCTCGTGTAGGCTTATTGATCAGCTCCTTGCCACTTCTCAGATAAATAGCCTTGCAATCCTCTCTTGGTATTCGTTCAGTCCGACCAAGGAATTGACCTTGAGTCCGTGATTGTAGTGCTTCAGCTGTTTGTCCGACTTGTCTTTCTAACATCTTGATTGAGGCGGTATTCTGGTCAGTTGTCGCCTTCACATTACCCACTGTACTTGCCAATCCTTCAACCGCACGTTCCATCTTTGACATGAATTTCATCATCATGTCTTCTAACCCCGACTTCTTTTCTGAAGATTGCCCTTCATCATATTTCCTCTGATTATAACTTGGGAGACGATAAACATTCTGAACATTCGGTTGAATAGTAGCTCCTCTCATTTGATTAGTCAATGCATTCAGTTGTGCCTTTATAGCCTTCAACTCTTCTGTTTCTTGCACGCTTGCAACCTTTCTAACAGTGGACCTTGGTGTGGAATAGCTATGTGCTGCTAGATTCTCTATCAATTCGACCACTTCCTCATAGGACTTGTTCATTAAGGCTCCACCTGCAGCAGCTGTGAGGTCATTCTTAAACTGAGGATTCAATCCCACATAGAATGTTTGGATAATCATCCACTCTTGTAACCCATGATGTGGACACTTCTTGAGCATCGCTTTGTATCTTTCCCATGCCTCGTACAAAGACTCTTGATCCCATTGCGAGAAATGCGTGATGTCGGATAACAGTTGAGCCGTTCGCCCCGGTGGAAAGAACTTGTTGAGAAAAGCTGTAACCATGTCGTTCCATGTTCGAATTGATCCCGGGGGTATATTATCTTCCCAAGTAGTGGCTCGATCCCTCAATGAAAACGGGAACAACCGTATCTTGATCGAATCTTGATCAGCCCCATTCACCTTAAAAGTATTGCATATCTTTTCGAAGGCGCGCAAGTGTGCATGGGGGTCTTTAGTTGCTGCACCTCCAAACATGTTCGAATGCTCCAATTGGATGGTACCAAGCTTGATTTCAAAATTATTTGCAGCTATCGGAGGTGCATATGGTCCTCGTTGTGCAGCGCCCATGTTCGGGTTGGCGAAATTCCTCATTGGTACCCTTTGTGGTGGTGGCGGTGGTTGATTGACATTGTGATGGACATTGTGATGGATCCCATGATTGGCGT
The DNA here is from genome assembly GCA_033807775.1 of Saussurea involucrata. Lineage (NCBI taxonomy): Eukaryota > Viridiplantae > Streptophyta > Magnoliopsida > Asterales > Asteraceae > Saussurea > Saussurea involucrata. The sequence continues at coordinate 60,406,118 of CM066320.1, read as the reverse complement.
TGTGATTGAGATTATGATTTATCCCATTGTCGACACCATTGTTGACATTGTTATTGACATTATGGTTGACGTTGTTGTTGAGACCATGATTCGCGTTATTGTGGTTCTGATTGTTCGCATTTGCATTTGGAATTGGTTGACCATTACCTATGGGCATCCCCTCTTCCCAATCATCTCCAACATGGTTGTTGACGTCGGCCATTCTGTTTCGTGCTTGTCTTCTTAGATCTCTGGCGGTCCGTTCTATTTCCGGGTCGATCGGTAGCAATTCCCGAAAAAGTCTCATTCTTGGCATAAACCAGGAAGCAACCTGAAACAGAGAAGATAACAATTTCAAGACCCAAAAAATATATGAACATTCAAAGCAGATTATAATAAAATAAAAACAGGATGTCTAATGTAATAACTTCTACAGCTGGTAGTGATATTCACACAAAACAGGTTCCCCGGCAACGGCGCCAAAAACTTGATAGGCGGGTTTACAACCCCCTAAATCTACCACAAGTGTACGGGTCGAATCAAGTAATAGTACTTAGAAAGTACGAGTATCAAACCAAAGGAACCAGGTGTCAAGTACCACAATGACTGTATGGACTATTAATTAGACTAATGCAAATTGAGTTGTTGATTGTTGGAAAACACGAATTAAAACTTTAATTAATTCAGATAAGAGAGAGAGTTGGAGGGTTGGTTTTCCTCATGAAAACAATCACTTAGCTAAACAGGTTTGACATGATTGAAATAACTTCAGGATGAAAAGCATAATCACAATCCATTACTATACTCTATCAAGCTATAGCAAAAATCATTCAAAACATTGTATCATCTTTCGATCTAAACAATTATAATTGAACAATCAGTGATTAAAAGCCACAAAGAACGACATATCATATTTCTATCTCAAAATCGTCCAAGACATAAAGGATTAATCAAATCTCAAAACTTCTCTCAAACGTTAAAAGATTCATAAAATCAAATAATAGTTGATCGGACTATTACAAGCATTAAGAACAAGCCCAAATGTTTCATCCATCTAAATCAAACCAATCACATCTATCTGTAAAGCTAAACGATTATCAAACCATGATTCACACCAACCCCCAACATGAACGGATTAGTTCATATTGGGGGTTTCAAAACTCAGAAATGAAAAGATTGAAACGAAAGTAAACATGAAGGTTCTAAAAGAAAATGAAATCTATTGACTCCCTGAAAAGCTTTAGCAGCCGATGAACGTATTCGATCCGCCCTGTTGATTCTCGTTACTTGATGTTTCTAGCCCTCTTCTCGCCTTCAAAAGTCGCCTTCTATCTCCCAAAATCGCCCAGAAGAAGTCCCAAGCCGTAACTCATCAATAATGCCCTCAACCCTAGCAGATAAATAGAATAAAAACGCTCAAGGCTTCAGCGCGCATGGCGGTGCGTGTGGAAACGCGCAGAGAACCGCGCAGAGCACTGGAATGTGCTTTTGGCAGAAAGCTGCGCGAATGGGAGCGCGTGTGGAAACGCGCCTGGAAACGCGCAAGGCACTGTTTGGTCCAGAAATTTAGACTTTTTTTTCGCTCCGATTGTTGTAAACTTGCTCCGATTGATCTGAAACTCTTCCATCATCACTCATTCATAAAAACCTGTACTTTCTCATAAAAAACCATTAAATTCTACTATTTTACTTGGGAACTTACAACAAACAGAACGAATTCGGGATCAAAATAATGTCAGAAAACGACATTATCAACAACCCCAAACCGAGCGTTGCTTGTCCCCAAGCAAAATAGCGACACAAATAAGCATTTAACCACAAATCAAACCATCGCAATTTCGTGTTGTCGAGAATATCATTAGCGATATGTAGTCAACTCAAAAATCACCACGAGTTACCTATGAGATGGACGAACAATCAACAGACCTAGCCATGGAGTTCTAAACAGCAAAACCTTGGGAAATGGATCTATCAGGAACCACACCACACTTAAGTGTACCTAGACTAAACACACACATAGAGTATTTCGCCTTGACCCTACCTCACGGTTTTCTCTCTTCACTCGAGCCCTAGGTTTCACACATGTTGTCATGCTTTCAGAGGTTGGGTGCAAAGAATTTACAAAAGCATGCATGAACAACAATTAAGCAAGAACGCACAATTGTACACTAATTGATCTCGAAAAGAATCCATTATCAAGACTAGGACATATGAATGTTGTTCTGCTTCTCCTTACAAACTCACCATGCTGGACTCAAATCTTTTAAATTGGCCATGGTTGCTGCTTTTGGTTGGAGGTCAATGGGTTTATGATGATATTTGGTGATCCTCCCCTCTTTCTTTCGTTCGGGCTTCCTAACACTTCACTCAAACTCTTTAAACTGACCCCTCAGTTTTATTTAGATTTTTTTTGGCAAAACCCTTTATGACTGATTTACTGGGTTTGCGTTTTTTTTACTGAGGGGGTTACAACGGGTTTTCATTTGAGAACCTTGAGTAGTGAAAAGCAGTGGGATTAGCAGCAACCAATAAGCCTGATGAGTTTTCACATGGTTTGTTCACAAAGATAGGCAGAAGATTCACTCATGTTCCTATGGATGACTTTGATAACGGATGCAAGTTATAGTGAGATCAGCTACAACAACGACCAAAAGACTAAATGAGAAGTGTATCGAGTAATTTGTAGTCTCTCAGAATCGAGGTTAGCACGTGTATGGCTCAACAAACTCACGGGTGGTCTCCACTAATGTCTCTAATATGTGCAGTCGCCCAGGTCCACCTTTGTGCTATATTATCCTTTTTAAATCCTTCCCCCAAAATTAGTGTCTTCGAACTCTCACACTAAATCATGCTAAACTGGTCGCCCATTCATCACTATAAACAAGGTGATTGTTCAATCCACTGAGATCAACAAATGATAGCCTCGACAAACCACCCCAAACCAGACATAAACATTGTCCCCAATGGAACCAATTGACAACACACAAAATAAACACGAGAATTGCGAAACGGTACAGATAATAGTAATTACGTCACCCCAAACCTAATCCCTAGATTAGGTTTGTTTTCACAACAAGGAATCATACCACGATAAAGTTCAAGTGAAAACAGAGACCCCAAACCTTGGTGAAACCGTGGTTTGGGAAGAGGTGTTGTGTAGATACCTTTCAGGATGCATGCGCGGACCACTGTTCACTCATTTTTGCCCTTTCTTCTGCTTCCTTGCTCTTGGTCATAACAGGATTGCTTTCAGAGATCAAAGACTAAACACAAACACACAAAACACAAAACAACAAACAAAAGCAAAAAACACACAATATAAGAAATTACTAAAATAAATAATAAAATAAAATTAACCCTATGGTGGGTTGCCTCCCACCCAGCGCCTTGGTTTCGGTCGTGGATCGACCTCCCGTCTGATCATTCCTTAGGCTTTTCATGATTGCCTGGCTCCTCTTCAACTTGACCTCGTACGTTCTCGAACATTTTGAACACTGCTTTCTCACCGCCAACCCTCAGGGTCATTTCGCCTTCTTCCATGTCGATCAGCGCTCTACTCGTGGCAAGGAAGGATCTTCCTAATATCAGCGGGACCTCTATATCTTCATCAATATCCAGCACCACGAAGTCCACCGGAAAGTAGAACTTGCCAACCTTGATGAGCACATCTTCTACCACTCCATATAGGTACACTATAGATCTATCTGCGAGCTTAAGGGTCATGTATGTTGGCTTCACCTCTCCCAAGCCAAGTTTCCTGAAAACAGATAATGGCATCAAGTTAATACTTGCTCCTAAATCACATAACACTTTATCAAAATTAAGATTCCCCATTTGAATAGGGATTGAAAAACTCCCTTGATCCTTAAGCTTCGGGGGAAGCTTGTTTTGAATGATCGCACTGCACTCTTCAGTAAGTGCAATGGTAGCTTGGTGTTCGACTGCCCTCTTCTTGGATAAGATCTCCTTCATGAACTTGAGATATGTCGGCAATTGGGCTAGTGTCTCTGCGAAGGGGATGTTGATGTGTAGCTTCTTGAAGATGTCAAGGAACGTCTTGAATTGTTCCTCATCTTTATGTGCCTTTGCTCGACTCGGAAATGGTAGTGGTGGCACATTCAGGTTGACTGGTGGTTGCTTCTTCTTATTTTCTCCATCCTCCAGGTTTTCCTTCATCATACTTTCTTCACCGTCTTCCTTCCCATCCACTTCTATGATCTCGACATCTTGCATTTTGAGCTCGGTTTCCTTTGATGATGTTTCTCGTGTAGGCTTATTGATCAGCTCCTTGCCACTTCTCAGATAAATAGCCTTGCACTCCTCTCTTGGTATTCGTTCAGTCCGACCAAGGAATTGACCTTGAGTCCGTGATTGTAGTGCTTCAACTATTTGTCCGACTTGTCTTTCTAACATCTTGATTGAGGCGGTATTCTGGTCAGTTGTTGCCTTCACATTACCCACTGTATTTGCCAATCCTTCAACCACACCTTCCATCTTTGACATGAATTTCATCATCATGTCTTCTAACCCCGGCTTCTTTTCTGAAGATTTCCCTTCATCATATTTCCTCTGATTATAACCTGGGAGACGATAAACATTCTGAACATTCGGTTGAATAGTAGCTCCTCTCATTTGATTAGTCAATGCATTCAGTTGTGCCTTTATAGCCTTCAACTCTTCTGTTTCTTGCACGCTTGCAAACTTTCTAACAGTGGACCTTGGTGTGGAATAGCTATGTTCTGCTAGATTCTCTATCAATTCGACCGCTTCCTCATAGGACTTGTTCATTAAGGCTCCACCTGCAGCATCTGTGAGGTCATTCTTAAACTGAGGATTCAATACCACATAGAATGTTTGGATAATCATCCACTCTTGTAACCCATGATGTGGACACTTCTTGAGCATCACTTTGTATCTTTCCCATGCCTCGTACAAAGACTCTTGATCCCATTGCGAGAAATTCGTGATGTCGGATAACAGTTGAGCCGTTCGCCCCGGTGGAAAGAACTTGTTGAGAAAAGCTGTAACCATGTCGTTCCAAGTTCGAATTGATCCCGGGGGTATATTCTCTTCCCAAGTAGTGGCTCGACCCCTCAATGAAAACGGGAACAACCGTATCTTGATCGAATCTTGATCAGCCCCATTCACCTTAAAAGTATTGCATATCTTTTCGAAGGCGCGCAAGTGTGCATGGGGGTCTTCAGTTGCTGCACCTCCAAACATGTTCGAATGCACCAATTGGATGGTACCAAGCTTGATTTCAAAATTATTTGCAGCTATCGGAGGTGCATATGGTCCTCGTTGTGCAGCGCCCATGTTCGGGTTGGCGAAATTCCTCATTGGTACCCTTTGTGGTGGTGGCGGTGGTTGATTGACATTGTGATGGACATTGTGATGGATCCCATGATTGGCGTTGTGATTGAGATTATGATTTATCCCATTGTCGACACCATTGTTGACATTGTTATTGACATTATGGTTGACGTTGTTGTTGAGACCATGATTCGCGTTATTGTGGTTCTGATTGTTCGCATTTGCATTTGGAATTGGTTGGCCCTTACCCATGGGCATCCCCTCTTCCCAATCATCTCCAACATGGTAGTTGACGTCGGACATTCTGTTTCGTGCTTGTCTTCTTAGATCTCTGGCGGTCCGTTCTATTTCCGGGTCGATCGGTAGCAATTCCCGAAAAAGTCTAATTCTTGGCATAAACCAGGAAGCAACCTGAAACGGAGAAGATAACTACTTCAAGACCCAAAAAATATATGAACTTTCAAAGCAGATTATAATAAAATAAAAACAGGATGTCTAATGTAATAACTTCTACAGCTGGTAGTGATATTCACACAAAACAGGTTCCCCGGCAACGGCGCCAAAAACTTGATAGGCGGGTTTACAACCCCCTAAATCTACTGCAAGTGTACGGGTCGAATCAAGTAATAGTACTTAGAAAGTACGAGTATCGAACCAAAGGAACCAGGTGTCAAGTACCACAATGACTGTATGGACTATTAATTAGACTAATGCAAATTGAGTTGTTGATTGTTGGAAAACACGAATTAAAACTTTAATTAATTCAGATAAGAGAGAGAGAGAGTTGGAGGGTTGGTTTTCCTCATGAAAACAATCACTTAGCTAAACAGGTTTGACATGATTGAAATAACTTCAGGATGAAAAGCATAATCACAATCCATTACTATACTCTATCAAGCTATAGCAAAAATCATTCAAAACATTGTATCATCTTTCGATCTAAACAATTATAATTGAACAATCAGTGATTAAAAGCCACAAAGAACGACATATCATATTTCTAGCTCAAAATCGTCCAAGACATAAAGGATTAATCAAATCTCAAAACTTCTATCAAACGTTAAAAGATTCATAAAATCAAATAATAGTTGATCGGACTATTACAAGCATTAAGAACAAGCCCAAATGTTTCATCCATCTAAATCAAACCAATCACATCTATCTGTAAAGCTAAACGATTATCAAACCATGATTCACACCAACCCCCCAACATGAACGGATTAGTTCATATTGGGGGTTTCAAAACTCAGAAACGAAAAGATTGAAATGAAAGTAAACATGAATGTTCTAAAAGAAAATGAAATCTATTGACTCCCTGAAAAGCTTTAGCAGCCGATGAACGTATTCGATCCGCCCTGTTGATTCTCGTTACTTGATGTTTCTAGCCCTCTTCTCGCCTTCAAAAGTCGCCTTCTATCTCCCAAAATCGCCCAGAAGAAGACCCAAGCCGTAACTCATCAATAATGCCCTCAACCCTAGCAGATAAATAGAATAAAAACGCTCAGGGCTTCAGCGCGTCTGGAGGCGCGTGTGGAAACGCGCAGAGAACCGTGCAGAGCACTGGAATGTGCTTTTGGCAGAAAGCTGCGCGAATGGGAGCGCGTGTGGAAACGCACCTGGAAACGTGCAGGGCACTGTTTGGTCCAGAAATTTAGACTTTTTCTTTTTTTCCGCTCCGATTGATCCGAAACTCTTCCATCATCACTCATTCATAAAAACCTATACTTTCTCATCAAAAACCATTAAATTCTACTATTTTACTTGGGAACTTACAACAAACAGAACGAATTCGGGATCAAAATAATGTCGAAAAACGACATTATCATGTACCGAAATCAAATAACACTTTAGCACGTATAGAGGTTATTAGAATCATACCTGTAACAGCATCAGGACTTTCTTCTACCTCTTGTTCCGTCATCTGAAAAACACGACCTTGGATTCCCGTTAATTCAGACCCTTGTACTCCTCCCGACTTACCACCCGTTGGTCTCACTATCATATTACTTTGCTGTGCTTTCCACTGTGGACAATTAACCTGAATATGTTCAGGGGAGTTGCAAACGAAACAAAATCGAGTTACCCGATAATCTCTCGCGATATGACCAGCCTTTCCACATTTGTAGCACTTTCGGGAATCACCATAGCAGTTTCCTTGATGAATACGGTCACATGTTGAACATGGTCTTCTTTCAGCTGGCTTGAAAGGTGAATAATTACCAAACCTCGGGGATTCGTACTCTTCCGAATCGTACGTCGTTTCTTCCAGTTTTCTTTTTCCGGTACTTTTATCACTAGCACTTCTCCCTTTATCTTGCTCCACGGTTTCCGCTGCGTCTACTGCAGCAGAGAAAGTTTCTGGTCCTTTAGCAATCACAAAACTTCTGACTTCTGCATTCAGCCCAAAGATAAACCTCTCAATCTTCATTGCCTCTGTGGCAACATAGTATTCCGCGAAACGAGACTTCTCTAGAAAAAGAGCGGTGTAGTCCCGAACTGATAAATTCCCTTGCTGCAAGTTCATAAACTCCCCCTCCAGTTGTTTAACCGCTACATGAGGACAAAATTGTTTCTTGAAAGCTATAGTGAATTCTTCCCAAGAAAAAGTAGAGTATACGTCAGATCCTCTAGAGGAAATATGAGCTTCCCACCAGTATAGAGCATCGCCTTTCAACATTGCGGTTCCATATAGTACTCTATCATCCTCGGCACATTTACTGGTCTTGAAGATAGCTTCTATCTCTTTTAGCCACCTCATAGCTTCCACCGGATTTCTTTCGCCTGAATACGTTGGAGGTTAACTTAAGAACATTTTATAATCACACTTCCTTGTTACTGGTATAACTGTAGGAGTAATGGGCATCTCTTCTTCATGAGTAGGATCTGGTATCTCTGTTTCAGCATGATGAGTTCAGTTGAACATAGCTTGGATATTTGCTTGGAGTCTCCCCATTTCAGCTGCTAAATCGTCTCTTGTGACAAATTCTGTACCTCGCGGCTGACCTCTTCCGCCTGTTCTGCCCCTTCCTCTTTCTCCCCTTCTTCCCCTTCCTCCGGCTGTTGGATTTGTTCTATTCGGATTTCCTCCTCCTTCCCGATTCGTTTGTCTAGTACCACTTGCCATTCTGTTGATTCAGACAAGGTTAATATACACATAAGCACATACCCCATATAACAAGGTATTCCAGTCCAAACATGTACTTGTAAGTTCACGATTACACTGGCCAGGTGTAATTTGAAATTACCTTACATGATGTTCCTTCTACCTTTTTATACTTAACATCCCAAGGTTCTAAAATTATTAGGGACATCCTACTTCACATGCAGTTTAAGTCTAGGTACGAATACTAATACCTAAATCCCTTAAACTAGGGCTCTGATACCATCTGTAATGACCCGGTTCCCCAAACATGCATCAAATAACATATATTGCATAACATCGTTACATTCATAAAAGAAAATACATAATAAATCACGTACGGTCCCATAGTCTCGAAACTACAAAATACATAAATCTTCCTAATCATCAAAAAGCATCCTACATCTTATCCTTTCCTTTGCCGCTATAATTTCTTCGACCTGGAATACATATTTTTGAAAACAAAATGAGGGTTAGACCAACGGTCTAGTGAGATAATCCCTATCATTTCAAAATCGTTATAAAACCAATTTATAAAAAATCCTTTATAAAAACACACATATATCCTACGTATTTAAATACCAATCAAGACTCGTGCATCGTGTACCACTCATCCTTCACATGGCCAAATCAGTTGGTAGCAAGCCAACTGATCAATTTACTCCACTGCACTTACATACAGCCAACACTGCTGTCCCTCCGTACAGCCAACAACTCCGCTGGTCCGAAACCCGGCTCACGTGCTCTCGTGTAGTGTAAAGCTTATATAAATAAAATATACATCTCAATATGTTATACTTCCATTTATAAACACGTCATCACATTTCTACCACATATTCATCTCATATATATATATATATATATATATATATATATATATATATATATATATATATATATATCATATATATATATATCCCAGTTTGAAAACGTTTTAAAGTAAAACTCACCTTGATTGGTTATCAAATTTCCTTCTAAGCTTTTCCCGAGAAATCCAATCTTTCATTCAAAGATAACCGAATCTGGAACAATTAAAATACAAATATCTCTTTAAAGACTAAAAACTCTAAAATTCACAAAGTCCTCAACTCATATCGCAACCAACTACTGAAATAACCTCATGTCGTAATACACAACACATATCGCAACCAACTACTGCGACACAGTATCATGTCGCAACCAACTACTGCGATATCTCTTCATATCGCAACTGACTATTGCGATATTTCTCCATATCGCAACTGACCATTGCGATATCAAGAGCTTGTCGCAACTCAAGGTTGCGATATGCATGAATGTCGCAACTCAAGGTTGCGATATCTATGATGTTCATCCATATCTCAGTCCACTGTGTTCATCCTAAACCTAGAAATTTATATTCTAAGCTTTGCATGTTGCTGTAAATATGCAGATATGTTTAAGACTATTAACATAACATAACCATATATTCAGATTTCCCAAAACCTCCATAAATTATACAAACCCATCTATAAACTTATATAAAACTTTATCTAGATAAAAAGGATAGATTAAGAGGAATCATACCTTTAATTTTCACAAGATGAACCCTCTAATTTCAGCAACAATCTTGTCTTTCTTCTTCTTCCTTTCTACGTCTCTATCTCTCTCTTTTCTCTCTTAACCGAAAACACACACACACACCTTCACAATATACTTAACTTAACTAATTGGAGGACACCTCTTCCTAATTGAAAGGATAATGGCGGTGCTGATGTAAGGTTTAGCTAGAAAGACCAAACAAACCCTATACTCCTCTTATTAGGCAAAACACACCCTCTAACTTCCAAATTAAAATTAAAACTTACCCCTTAACTTCTAACTCCATAATACTTAATTAAAATAATACTTATAAATAAATTAATAACATACCTGGTTATTACAGTGTACTTCCCACGAGCCCTTGAAGTCGATGACGCACGCCCGAAGCATATCATCTAACGTCTGAATAGTTCTCTCACTCTGACTATCCATTTGAGGATGATAGGCTGTGCTTAGCTTCAATTGCGTACCTAACTCTCTTTGAAGACTCCTCCAAAATGCTGACGTGAACCGGCTATCACGGTCAGACACGATGGATCGCTGCACCCCGTGCCTAGACACGATCTCATTAACGTATAATCGGGCTAATTTCTCCAACGAATCCGACTCCTTAATAGGTAATTGGTGAGAATATCCACAATCACCCAAATCACATCGTTACCCTTCGGCGTCTTTGGTAACTTTGTAACGAAATCCATGGTGATATTATCCCATTTCCACACTGGTATTACCGTAGACTGAAGTTCTCCGTAAGGTCGCTGATGTTCTGCCTTGACCTTCAAACAGGTCACACATCGCTCCACTAGGTGAGCGATATCCTTCTTCATCCCTGGCCACCAGTAAAACTGTCTCAAATCTCGATACATCTTATTCGTTCCCGGGTGCATGGAATACCGCGACTTATGCGCTTCTTCTAAGATGCCATTTCTCAAATTGCCCAACTTAGGAATCCACACCCGATCTTTCATACACTTCAACCCACCACTGTTGACTCTGAACAGTGATGTAACGACGACAACTCTTTCACTTTTCACGTTCTCTTCTAGCAACGCTTCCTCCTGAAACTTCTTAATCTCTTCAAGGAGGTTCGGGGTTTCCTCGACTCTGAAGGCCACCACTTTGGTCCGTTCTCCTCGTTCTTTCCGACTCAACGCGTCGGCCACCACATTAGCTTTACCTGGGTGGTATAGAATCTCGCAGTCATAATCATTCAACAGTTCCATCCATCTCCTCTGTCTCATATTTAGTTCCTTCTGATCAAACAAATGCTTCAGACTTTTGTGATCGGTGTAAATCTGACACTTGACTCGATATAAGTAATGTCGCCAAATTTTCAGGGCGAACACCACCGCCGCTAACTCCATGTCATGGGTATGGTAGTTATTCTCGTGGTCTTTCAACTGTCGGGAAGCGTAGGCAATCACCTTTCCGTTCTGCATCAACACACACCCCAACCCAAGCTTAGAAGCGTCGCTGTATGGTAATAACCCGCTAATCCGATCCATCAGGTAACGACAAAACCGGAGCACTGCTTAAACTTTCTTTCAACTTCTCGAACGCAGATTCTTGTGCTTCAGTCCAACTGAACTTGACGTTCTTCCTTGTCAAAGAGGTCAGTGGAGAAGCTACTCGAGAGAAGTCTTGAATAAACTTATGGTAATAACCCGCTAATCCGAGAAAGCTTCTCACTTCCGATGGGGTTCTTGGCGCCTCCCAATCTTTAATGGCTTCAATCTTAGCGGGATCCACCTTGATGCCGTCCGCCGACACCACATGACCCAAAAACTGCACTTTCCGCAACCAAAACTCGCCCTTTGAAAACTTCGCGTATAACTTCTCATGCTTTAGCAATTCCAACGCTGCTCGAAGATGTCTCTCGTGATCCTCTCGGGTACGAGAATAAATTAGGATATCGTCGATGAAGACAATCACGCACTTGTCCAACAACGAGCTACACACTCGATTCATCAAATCCATGAACACCGCCGGCGCATTAGTCAACCCGAAGGGCATGACTAAGAATTCAGAGTGTCCATATCTCGTACGGAAAGCCGTCTTTGGCACATCCTCTTCTCTCACCTTCAATTGATGGTAACTCGATCTCAAGTCTATCTTCGAGAAATAACTCGCACCTTGTAACTGGTCGAAGAGGTCATCGATCCTCGGAAGTGGGTACTTGTTCTTCACGGTTACCTTGTTGAGCTCACGGTAATCTATGCACATCCGCATAGATCCGTCCTTCTTCTTAACAAAAAGTACCGGCGCTCCCCAAGGCGATGAGCTCGGATGAATAAAACCTTTGTCGAGTAATTCTTGTAACTGAGTCATAATCTCTTTCATCTCTGCCAGTGCCAACCGATAGGGCGCACGCGCAATCGGTGCCGCCCCAGACATCAGTTCTATTCGGAACTCTACTTGACGATCTGGAGGCAGACTCGTCAAATCATCCGGAAACACTTCCGGGTACTCACTCACTACATGTACATCTTCTACACTCTTCTTCTTCTTCTTAGCATCTAGCACATAAGCTAAATACCCTAGACATCCCTTCCCCAAACATCGCCTAGCTTTCATCATCGAAATCAAACACGACTTCCTATTCCGTTGATCTCCGTAAATTACCACTTCTTTCTTATCGGGTAAGGCGATCCGAATTAACTTCTTATTACATACTATACTAGCACCATTCTCCGCTAACCAGTCTATTCCTAGGACTACATCAAACTCCCCCATCCTCATCGGATGCAACCTCAAAGGAAACAAGTGACCATCCACGTCTATGCTACATCCCTCATAGACCTCTTTCACCCAGACCCGACTATCATCCGCTACTTCTACCTCAAACCTAAAGTTCAACCTCTTGGGTTTCACTTGCAATTTCGAATAAAATTGGGCGACACAAACGAACGATTGGCCCCCGAATCAAACATTACTTTAGCAAAAGTCGATTCTATAGGAAAGGTACCTGTTACCACATCAGGCGTGTTCACCGCCTCCTCAGCAGACATGTGGAAAGCCTTCGCCCTCGCGCGAGCTGACTCTACCTTCCTCTCTCCATTCTTTCCTTCGCTACTACCGCCTTCACCCCCACCATACCCTTTCTTTAACTGTGGGCAGTCCCACTTGACATGTTCTAACGAGCCACACTGATAGCAAGTCTTCGGACCACGACAGTCTCGAGCCATGTGCCCCGATTTCCCGCATTTGAAACATCTGCCCTTTTCTGCCAAACATTCCCCTTTGTACATCCGGTTGCACTTGCTACATGGCCTCTCACCTGATCTAAGCCCCACCGCAGCTCGGGTCTAGGCGCACTTGGCCTCTTTCCATCTCTGGTTGATCCTTCCCACTTTCTTTGTCTCCGACTCTCTCAGTTATCTGCCTGTTCTTCTCTTTCTCAGTAAGCTCTGCAGTATCAACCACAGCCTGAAATGTAGTTGGTCCCTTCACTTGCACCAATTCTCTCACACTGCTCTTTAATCCCCAAATGTATCTCTCTATCCGCCTTTCCTTAGTAGGCACGTACAACTCCGCAAACCGGGCCTTCTCGATAAACTTCGATGTATACTCCTGAACTGACATCAATCCCTGCTCCAATCCCAGAAATTCCTCTTCGAGTTTCTTAACCTCCGCCAATGGGCAAAACTGTGCTCTGAACCTCCTGACAAACGATTCCCACGACGTGCCCTTAGCCACTTCTGATCCCCTAACTCCGGTCTCAACATCCCACCAATAGATGGCCTCAGACTTCATCATTGATATTGCAAATAGTACCTTATCTTCCTCGGCGCACTTGCTAGTATCAAATGCTAACTCCATCTCACGAACCCATTTCAAAGCTAGAACGGGATTGCGCTCCCCGTTGAACGTTGGAGGTTTACACGAAGCGAAGGTCTTAAACGAGCACCCTTTCACTGTCTTTGATTCAAAAGCAACAATCAGAGTCGTCACCGAGTTGTTTCCTATCTCAGTCCGTGGTATACTGCCTTCCTCAGTCTTCTTCCCAATACTGCTCTTGGTTCCTCCCTCAGACATAGTCTTCTTCTGGTTGTCTAACACTGCTTGTAGGGTCTTTTGCAGTTTATCCATATTCGCAGTGAACTTATCCTCAGTCACAAAGGCCGGTGCGGTTTCAGGTTTACGCCCTTTCTTAGCTTTTGCTTTCTTTGCAGGTGCTGAACTCTCCTGTTCAGATATCTCTTGCACTTCAGGTTCTTCTACACTCTTAGCCTTACGCCTAACCGACGCTTTCTTCTTCTTACCTTTGCCTTTAGTGGTTGCCGCCCCCACCTTAGTAACGACCTTTCTCGGTACTGTTCCCTTGCCTCTCCCACAGCCTCTACCTCTCCCACGAGTGGCTGCCGCTCTGGGAGAATTTACTGGCCCATCCTCCGCCAACTCCTCAACTTGCACTGCTTCCTCATGCGGCGTAGTACTCTCATTCGGCATCTCCTCCAAGATGGGCATTGACCTACTTCTCAAGACTCTTGCAGACATTCTTGATTACTGGTACACAACAATCAAACTAATTTAATACTACTGCAACGGAATAATAAGGCAATTTAAACACATACATGTACCTGTAAGTTCACAATTACACTGGCCAGATGTAACCCCAAACTTACCTTACATGACCGTTCTCGGTACCCTATTAACCCTAATTCTACTTTAGTGCCATCCTAGCGCAATACCTGATTCTCAGTTGTGATTTCTACTCCCAAAGTTTAAGTCTAGGCCCGTTCGGTTACCTAAATCCCTTAAACTATGGATCTGATACCAGTTGTAACAACCCAAACAATTTAAAGCATGCAATTCAATAAAACATCCCAAAAACGGGTTCCCAAAATCTCTTACATCATCAAAATTCAGGTTGGCGGAAACAACCTATACAACTGAGAATAAATTCTATAATCTAAAGTGCTGCTTGTTCTAGTCACACTTGTACTCCCGAACTGCTCTACTCACTTTCTAGAGCCTTCTACTGCTAGCTTACCTGAAAAAGTTTAGTTTGGAAATAGCGAGGGTTAGACCATAGGGTCTAGTGAGTCCCTCTTGACAGTTCTTAAAAGCATTTAAAACAACTTATAACTTTCACGTATAAAACGTTTCACAGAACTTTTCATTAAGTCATCACGGATAAATCCGCACTCGTAAACGGCACCCTGAAGTCACCCGAAGGTGCCAACGAGTCAGTCTCACACTGCCTTACTGGATACGCCCTTCCATGGCATAAACGGGTCACCTTCCCGGCATGAGCACTGGCGGGTCTACCTCCCGTTTTAGCCAGATTACGTCTAACACAGTGTATGCATACACCTCACATAAATCTTTAAATAAACTTTCATGCAATTAAACGCATATAAATAAAGCATGACATTTCTCATCATGTAATTACTTTAGAAAACACGTTGTAAAGTCACATATTTAGTTAGAAAACTCACCTGATACGCTGGATAAAACATATAAGCTGACTAGCCAACTGTCCGGATACTAGCTTACCGGACATATCTACTTTCCGGACAGCTTACCAGGTGAACCATACTTACCGAACAATTCTGACTTACCGGATACTTTCTACTTACCGGATACTTATGCTTACCGGACACTTATGCTTACCGGACACTTATGCTTACCGGGCACTTATGCTTACCGGACACTCTTCCGGTAACCTTCCTCACCGGAAGCTTACCGGACAAAGCGCTGGGACGAGTTCAGAGGCCGATTTCTTGATACACGCTCCTCAAACGGGACAATAAAGCGATAAATAACAACATAAACGTTCTATAACTATTTCCCGCAATGCTTTACTAGCTAAACACGATTTAAGGTGTTTAAATCTTCCTTTAGAGCCTCAAATAACTCTACCAAGAAAGAACCCTCAAATAAGCCAACAATCATCATAACAATCATAAATTGGGTTATAGATTAAGAATTACCTGATAGATTTCTTGCAGAAAACGAATCCCAACTCCACCCCTTCTTCTGATTTCAAAGATTGATGATCTTCCTCTTCAATTGCACATGAACTCTAAAATCCCATTTTCTCCTCTCTCTCAAATGCTCAGCCGCAACCCACCAAATGATTGCCCAAAACTAGGGTTTTGTGCCAATCATTGGGTTTTTATACCTTAACCCTTATTACAATCTAGCCCTTCAACTTTCAGTTTTATTAAATTATACCACAAGACTTTTAAACCTTTCAAAAATGGTCACGGTTATTACAATTTTTTATTGTAATCTGACTTATGCTTTTACTATGCATCTTCATTTCATATTGTTTTTGATTGATTTTGTTGGTTTTTAAGTTTGTATATTTTTGGAGATGGTCCAGTCTCACCAAAGTGTGATAAGTGTGATAGGGTTTGTGGAAAAACATGTCACTGTGTTAATGCCTACATTACTCTTTTAAATCTAAGAAAAACACATGTTATCACACTGAGAATTCCGCTAGCTAACAATTTCAAAAACATCGACATTGAATTTATATACCATATAAAACCATAAAATTAACATCGTGACTGGCGGAAGATAGTAGACACTAATTTAAAAAACATATCATTAGAAAATAGAATGACGCTTAAGGATTTACACCTTACTCTATATTAAAGTCATGTTGTGTACCCGACCAACGGACGGGTACACCTGGTGAGGCAAGTCTCTTAAATCTTCATGAATCATAAGTCTAAAATATGCTCGACAATATACATATAGGATGGTTGCTGATAATTTGTGCTAACATGTTGTATACCCGGCCAACGGACGAGTATAACACTAGTTGTTATAGTGGTTTCTGGTTTTTATGGCCGACAGATGTTCAAATTTTGTTTTGTCTTCCTTTGTTTGTTTCCTTTAATATAGCTATTGTTTTTTTGGAAAAAACAACTTATCCATTGTTCAAGTATATACCATATAACATGTGATTGGATGATATTTTTAAATTAAATTAATATATAAATAAGATAAGTTAATAGAAAAACAAATGACCCGCCTGATAGAAATTACAATTTTAGAGTACTATTAATTTAATAATTAACAATCAGTAGCGGAACCACGGGAGGATATGAGCTCTTCAAAAGATCTTTGAAAAAAATCGATTTTGGCTCCATGTGCTTTACTTATTTGATTCCTCCATACCAACTTCCTCTCATCACTTGCGGTCTTTGGTCTCGCTCTCAAATCTCAAACCACGATTAAAATTTAGACACCTATATCTGTCTCCGGAAGTTGCTTGATTGGTTTCTCTCTGCCAAATTAAGGTTTCAAAATTTGAGTATGCTGGTTTTTGGATCTTGGGCAATTGCTTGTTTAATTGTTTGAACTCTCTAATTAGTTGATTTTGGACTTCTCTAATTAGTTGATTTTGGTAATTGTTAACGTTATGCATCTTGGGTATTTGTTTTCCTAACTTTGAGCATGTTTGGATAATTGTTCCCGAATTTTGAGATTATTTGGATAATTTGTAATTCTGAATATTTGAGAATACTTGTTTAAAGCGATGATTTTGTTGATTATTTAAAACAATGTTGTATATTAACATGTGCTAAGAAATAAGATTCAAAGGGTTGGCAAGTGTGTGTCCTCTTGTCAAATTGTAAAACTAATATATTAGCTAGCAAGGAAAATGCATTACTGGTTACTTAAAAAAAATCTTAAGAAACATGTACCTGGTGCAAGATGCTGATAATACACAGGCAAAATGTAAATGATACATAAAATAAAAGGCATATATGTTATTATTAATAGAATTTAATTAAAATACCCAAAGTTTGACTTTGACTTACCAAAATACCCATTTTTTTCAACTTTTGCAAAAATACCCAAAAATCCCGCGATATGTCCCGCGATCGCGGGATAGGGTTCATTTTGAAACATTTGATCCCGCTATAGCGGGATGAGTCCCCGCGACACACTCACAATTTTACACTTTCACCCCCTTATAGCGGGATCAAATGTTTCAAAATGAACCCTATCCCGCGATTGCGGGACATATCACGGGATTTTTGGGTATTTTTGCAAAAGTTGAAAAAATGGGTATTTTGGTAAGTCAAAGTCAAACTTTGAGTATTTTAATTAAATTCCCTATTATTAATTATAGAAAAATTTATATATATATATATATATATATATAAATTGGAAAGAATTTAGAGATCTTTAAGGCATGAAGAGGCAACAGTAATAATTAAAGGGTTGTTCTCATTGTCAATCACGTATTCATCTACAAATTTCTCACCAAGTTCTCTCCATAATGTAACTTTGCAAGTTATCCGGCTGCACAAAGATAAATGTCAAAATGATATGTTAAATGATACATTCTACTAAAAGTTTGCTTAAACATATTAAAAAATATATATAAATATTCCACAAACTTATTAATCTAATATAATTTCCAAATCCTTTTCTATAACAGTCGCCAACTGCGTCAAGATTATCCATTTGTGTGTTAATTAAACATCCAACAATGTTTGCACATATATCTATTTTATTAGAACAACCGGGTGTAACAAGTAATAAAATAAAATAAGAAACACGACACAATAAATTCGGGAGAAGTGGAAACTTCAAAAGGATCATACCATGAGAATGTTGTCATCATTTACCCAAGAATTAACGATCTGGTCATCAATAAGCTGAAATTCATGCATCGGTATTGAGGGTGCATTGTTCTCAATCTCTTGATGGTTGTTAAGAGTAAACATGATTTTCTCTCCATAATGTAACTTTGCAAGTTATCGAGCTGCACAAAGATAAATGTCAAAATGACATGTTAAATGATACATTCTACTAAAAGTTTGCTTAAAATATATTAAGAAATATATATAAATATTCCACAAACTTATTAATCTAATATAATTTCCAAATCCCTTTTTCTATAACAGCCACCAACTGCGTCAAGATCACCCATTGGTGTTAGCACTACTAAACGAAAGACTTTTACTTCTTATCATGTTTATCGATAAATGTAGAAATAGTCTATAGCAAGCAGCCACCAAATGAATCAAGATCACCCATTGGTGTTAGCACTACTAAACGAAAGACTTTTATCTCTAATCATGTTTATCGATAAATGTAGAAATAGTTAAATTTCTTTGTTGAACGTCAAGAATCCTCAAGTATTTAATAAGAGATGGGAAGCAGATGACCCTATTTTCCCCAAATTGCGTTTCACACCATGGTCATATCTCTTCCTTTTAACGTCCTTCTAGAAAGGAGAGAACAGATGAGACACATGGTAACGGGTAAGGGAGGTGATGGGTTTGATGACATTTAATGCTTCACAAATTTAGGAAAATAAAAAAATAAAAATTTGAGAAAAAAGAGATTGTCAAATACTCTATTGTGAGGATGCCACGTAAGATTTCCTTTATCTTACTTTTATAGATACTAGTGTTATCCACCGTGCATTGTGCGGTGATGATAAACCTTTCTCAAAATATTTAACTACCACATGAATTGTTTCGTCATGTGAATAAAATATAACTATTTAACTCAAAAAATGGATGACAATAATTAATTTCAAGAAATATTGGAGTAATTTAAGATTTATTGTATTTCTCAATTGAAACTTTATATAATTGGTACATGCGAAATATGTGTTTTAATCGCAGTGGGTTGCAAACTGTCCACAGTGGGAAGTGCAAGTGTACACTGTCCACTATGATCGTCACAGCAAGTAATAGTTGGTAAAATACCAGAATCGAATCCACAGAGACTGGGCAATCAAGACAATACGGTTCTCATGAGCTCCTTTTACAGGTTTCAATAACAGAAGAAGCAATATTTTGGTTTGTTCGGTGAAATAGCTACTTTAACGACTTTCTTAAGATTAAAAAGAAGGAATGTAGGTTAGATTTTCCCTAGATTTTATACTAAATACCTGATCCTAAAAAGTGATCCTTGTACTTGAGGTAGGCATTTTCGCTAGAAAAGCCCGGTTACAAAATACTCACATCCTTAAGCAAAAATACATACTCTTAGTATTTATTGTTGTGTCAATGGTAATCTCAAAATGGACCTTTTCAGGTCTCGATGGAATGTGTAGAGACAAATATTCTAAGTGTTTTAAATACACCAACTAGCTTGCCTACTACTCTAGTGGGTTGAGATTAGCTCAATGTGCCGACCTCACTTTCGTAAGTGTCATAAGAATTCTTTCGAATCCCCTAGCATCATTCAAGCTCGTGTCACTACGTTCTACTTATTTCTAAGTTAAGAACTAGACTTTAGATCCTTGCAAGTGATCGGCTTGTTCGCATCCTTGGGTAATAATCGAGAGTGAATGACCAAAACAATAAATATTCCAAGTATGAAGATTACTCAAGCATTTTTAATAAAATCCAGGTACTTCTCTTTCCTACATCCCAAGGGATGTTTAGCCTAACATTTCTGAAGTAAAGAAAACAAAAGAGTAGAAGTTGCACATAATTAAACTGAAAATGACTTGAATTGAACCCACATTAATACTAATTATACTAAGAATGTCCCTGTCACTGTGTACTTCGGACTACAAATTATACTAAGAATGTAAAATAAAGAAATTTAAAGTTAACTACTGCAGTAAATGAGAGAACTAAAGCTAATACTAATGTAGTAGTTGAGGGATTCTAAAAATTAAGCATGTAATAAATGGCACCCAACACCTCCTTTATATACTAGGAGAAAGGGTTGGGTATTACACAAGAATGGGTATGTCTAAAGGGTAAAGACTGCAAAATCATGATAGAAATAAGCTCCTTGAACAATCCTTTTATCCACCATGTTATAGCTCTTTTACCCAATGGACCCTTTCACCAAGTCAACTTCAAAGTACACTGGGTGTACTTGATGCCATCTAAAAGCAAGATGCCTTGTACTTCTCCAGTCCTTATCTCAGGCAAATGAACCTTCCATTCTCCAGAATAATTACATCCCAACTAGGAGTTTCTTTATCTTTTGTCTTTTTGTTCAGCTCGATAGTGGGATCCGGAGTGGGGAACGCAAGTCCCTGTGGATAAAACGTGAAAAACACTCAAATTCCACCAAATAATTTATTAAAGACTATGGTTCACTCTTTTTGCTCTTTTTTCGTGAAATGTACCAAGAATGGGGGTTTTGAGAAGTGAAATGGCTAAAATTGACGAAATAAAATAGAAAATAAAAGGAAATAATAACTCTAAAAATAGAGTTATCAATAATGTAATGTAAAACAATGAATATATTTTATACGTGGGACATTCTTCCATAAAAAGAGTTAAGATCGATATTAAGTGAACCGATTTCCTATGTATCAAATATTAAACTAATAAACACAAACATTACACTTGATCTTAGTCAATACGTTAAGGTATGTTTGTTTCATTGTTGACAGTTGACCCTACTTTTTGCATCCATCTCTTTCTTACCTCTTATTATCTCATCAGATGTGCGGAAAAACTATAAATAGATAAAGAAAATTTTGTAACAAAAATTAACTCTTTAATCCAAAATGGATTAAAATAAACCATAGATCATGTAATTTTTTTTGGCATCCTTGACCTTTTATAATCAACTTCATCTTTTAACTTTTCATCTTTCTATCGATGTGAGATAGTCAAAGTTAACCACAATTGAACATTTTAAAATTCTCAATCCACATTGTGTCATGCCATTTCTCTTTGGTTTTGCTTTTATATATAAAGATTAGAGTTAATTCTTAATAACTCTTTAATCCAAGACGGATTAAAATAATTTATAAAACTTGTAAAAAACGTTGGCATCCTTTTCCTTTTATAATCAACTTTATGTTCTAGCATTTCATCTTTCTATCAATGTGGGATATCCAAAGTTAACTACAATTCAATATTTTAAAATTCTCAATCCACATTGTGACATGCCATTTTTTTTGGTTTTTGCTTATATATATATATATAAAGATAAAGACGTTCAACTATTTATCTTTCTATCAATGTGAGATAACCAAAGTTTACCATAATTCAACATTTTAAAAATCTCAACCCATGTCATTTTTCTTGGATTTTGCTTTTAAATATATAAATATATAATATCTATTTAACATGACAGAAATTTTGTAACTAAAATTACCTCTTTAATCCAAAATAAATCATAGATCATGTAAAAAAAGTTGGCCTCCTTATATAATCAACTTCATCTTTCAACTTTTCATCTTTCTATCAATGCGGGATAGTCAAAATTAACCACAATTCAACATTTTAAAATCTCAATCCACATTGTGCCATGTCATTTCTCTTGGATTTTGTTTTTATATATATATATATATATAAAGATATAGATTTAAATTTATTTTATTTAAAAAATACAATCCAATAAACAATTTTATGTCAATTTGATTTGAAACATGTTTTTTCAAATGTTAGAAAATGATCAAATTAAATTTAAAGAAATTAGTGTAGTTATTATAATTATTAAAACATTTTTCCATAAGTATTATTGTTATTAAAAACCAAATTTTAATTTTAAAAAGAGAAAATATCCGCTTCCATTAATAAATCTGAAAAAATCATCCAAGTCATGTGATTAGTTTTAAAAAATGTTTCAAGTTTAAGAGAAAATTCAATTTTTTTTTTTAAAAAGGTGTATTTTGGGCATTTACCAACATTTCATTCTAATTTTCAGAGCTATATTTTGTGAACTAAGCAAACAAATTCGAATTCATTTAGCATATTTCGGTCTAATGTATGTTGATCAAACAGATGGTCAATTCCAAATCAATTCATCAAAGTCAATTTCTTTTTATAAATTTTATTCCATTGAAAAACATTAAGTGAACCAAATGTTACATTAGGGTAATGTTATATGCAATTTTTTGGTCAGAATTTGCTTAAATCATGAATTGTGAATGCAAAAAGTAAATAATATTTCATTTGTCCTAAAATAAGTGTATAATAGAAATTATGCACAGTTTTAGACTTGAATAATTATTACAATTTTTAGTTAATCAATGACAGTTTTACCTTTAATTAATGTATCTAGGTTATCAACTCTTAAATATTTGTGGATTAATTGACGGAAAATTTGGAAATTTAGTTATTAGATTTTGGAAGTGGACACTTATTTTGAAACAAACATAAATAGAAATAAGAACATTTATTTTGGGACGGAGGACACAAATGCCAAATGGGTCCGACCTGGAACCGACTAAGGACCGGGACTAGGACGATTTAGGCCCATCGGTTAAGGCCCGATTACGATTTTCCACCAAAAACAAGGTATGGGATCGACCCAATTTTTTATTTAAAATTATTTTAAAATGTATTTTAAAATGTACTTTTAGTGTACTTGATTAAAGACCAAAATGTATATTTAAGTGTATGATAATAGAACGTTATTTTTAGTGTACTCGGTAGACCTAAATAAATATTCTACAGTATATTTGATTGACCAATAATAAAAAAGTATTTTTAGTGTATTTGATTGACCCAAATAACCTGACATACACCTTAATTGGGCATTCTTATGTGGGTTAGGACCAGTTACGCGGGACCAATTACATGATCAATATTTAGGACAGGGCCGATTTTTGTGTAACACCTGAAATTTTAAGGT
Source organism: Saussurea involucrata (assembly GCA_033807775.1). Taxonomy (NCBI): domain Eukaryota; kingdom Viridiplantae; phylum Streptophyta; class Magnoliopsida; order Asterales; family Asteraceae; genus Saussurea; species Saussurea involucrata. Next base: position 60,382,588 of record CM066320.1, on the reverse strand, counting down.
AAAATAAGTCTCGTGTTCATTTTAATTTTTGCCTTGTTAATGACGATAAGAAGGGTTAAGGTTTGGTCTCGAGATATTGGTATCGGGGTGGTTTGAGCGAGAGTGACAACGATAGTGCCATAGGGCACTATCGCATGTCACAAACGCGGGGGTCGAATATGGCACAGTACAGGTTCGCGATATTGCCATGCGAGATTGAGAAGGGCATTATCGCATGCCACAGTTGCGGCATAGGGGTGAGCCACGGTATAAGTTCTTCGACATTGCGCTTTGTGCCCAAGGCACAATCGCCGGCCATAGTCGTCAGGCGTCCATCTCAGGTATAAAAATCAAGACTGATGTTCTTTACACTTTTCCACCAAATCAGTTGAGACGGCGTTCTTAAAACCCTAGGGAGCGATTTTCTTCATCCCAAACTCACTCCTCATTAATTTCCACTCTAGAGTTTGTTGAGAGACTTTACTGATAATCACTAGCTTCATTTGGTCACCAAGTGTGGAAGTCTTTGCAAAGGTCAAGTCTCAAACTCATCTTTTCCTACATCATAGGGTTTGCAAGTTTTTATAGGTTTTCTTCCAAAAACTTAATATGTGGATTCTAAATGTTTTGTTAAACTTACATGTCTAAATGTGTACATCTAACTCTATTACATGTTCTATTCTAGGTATCATCCTCTCATTTGGTGATTTGTCGTATTTGTACCTTTGGATGATCTATTTGATCTTTTTGGACACTTCTTGTATGAACCATCATACTGGTGACTTGATGAACATCATTTTATACTTATAATATATTGAGATAAATATATGAGACTGTTGATCCAAACCCTCAGTGATTTGATAATGACTCTAAGAAACACTTAGTGAAATTTGTAAGTAGACAATATGTATTAGAGTTTCACTATCAAGGAAAAATACTAAGTCTGTTTAGTACCGCTGATAGGAACTCTCGCTTTTTAATTTATACATTCAACGATACTGTTCATCAGTGAGCCCTGAGTCTGTTCAGTCTCACTAATGATCGCTGATAAAATATGTTGTTTACTTATGATCTCTGAAGACAAGTTTCACGTCAATCATATTCTACACTGAAGTCGAACATCAAGCCAAAGAACCATCGACAAGTCTACTAATGAATTGATGCAGATATCAGCGAAGCCAAGACATGTCCACTCAACGTGAAGTTTCAAGTAGAAGACTTCAGTGAACGCTGAACCTTATCATTCGCTGATAAAGAATCATTCAGCGAACGCTGATCATGAAGCCTCCTCTACAAGTAACTTTTGTCTTACCTCCTTTGCACGCCTCCGTAAGATAATGTCAGAACGTACATCACTTTTGTCCATAATCGTACAACCAACTCTGATTCTATACTGTTGATCATGCGACTACTAGGTTTTCTACCAAGGTCAAACCATGCAACCAATCAGACGCTGCCACGTGTAAAGTTATACTGACATGCATTAAATGCATGCAGTATATAAAGGAAACCCTACTTCAGAAATGAAGAGCTCCGCCATTTCCTTCTCCTTACTATTCTGTGTGTTAGAATATTATTCGTAATATTCTTAATTTCTCTCTATCTTATTTCTAGTGCAAGAAAACTTAGTGATTCTCATAGCTTGTTTAGATTATGTTTATTCCTTAATCTTGTTCCGCAACAAGTTGTAAATTGTTTGATACATATCAATAAACAATTTAGAAAAGTAAAAATCGTGTGTTTGTATTCAACCCCCCCTTCTACAAACTTGTATAACCCCTTTGGGACCAACAAGTGGTATTAGAGCAGTTTGTTTAATCTCATAAACAAGATCTTGCTTATACTAATTTCTTTTCTCTTCCTTGCTATTTTTCTAAAATGGCTAACACCACAAACACAAACTATATCGATAGTGGTTCTCTTGCTAAACCCCCTAGATTTTCCAGAGATAATTTCAATCTATGGAAAAATAGGATGATGCTCTTCTTGGAAGGTATAGATCCCACTATGCCTTACTACATCGAGAATGGTCCATATATCTCTGTTATGATTGACCCTGAAGTTCCAGACACTGCTATTAGAGCTGCCATTCCTGAAAGAATCATTCCCAGGGAACCTCATACATGGACTGATGAAGACAAGAAGAAGGTGGCCATCGACACTAAGGCCATATCCATCATTTTTATGGCTCTTCCTGACGAAGTCTATCATTCCGTCATGAACCTGAAATCCTCCAAAGCCATGTGGGACACAATCTGTGTTCAATATGAAGGTACATCTGAAGTCCAGGACTCAAGAAAAATCAACCTGGTAAGACAGTACGAAAGCTTCATTTGTGGTAAGAATGAATATCTCTCTGAAGTTCATCAGCGGTTTAACTGTTTAATCATTGACTTAAAAACCGTTGGTAAGGAATATTCTAACTTTGAGATCCTGACAAATTTTCTAGAATGTCTTCCTGAAAGCTGGGACAGTTATTCAATGTGTCTCAAGCTCTCAAAGGATCTAAAATCTATGACCCTATCTACCTTATATGGCACTATGCTTAATCATGAGCAGTCGTGTCATCTTAAGAAGAATCTTGTTAAAGATTCCAAAAGCACACCTGTTGCTTTACTCTCTTCAGAGTTGGTACCTACTCAGCGATCTACTGTCACTATCACTGAGTTGGAATCTAACTCTGATGACTCATCAGAAGCTGATCCTTCAGAAATAGACGAGTCGCTGGCCCTGACTAATTCTTTCAGGAGATTCACCAGAAAGAGTAAATTCAGAAGAAACAAACCTCTTGCACTCACTGATAAGCCAAAATCGTCAACCCCTGTTGATAAGGCTACTGCTACATGCTATAACTGTGAAAAGATCGGTCACTTTGCTATTGAATGCAGATCTAAGAAAGTCTTCAAACCCTCATCTTCTTCCAATAAATCCTTTAACCCCAGGGCTAAAGATGACAAATACAAGAAGCTGAAAGAAAAGTACGCAAAGCTGAAAAGCTTTTAGAAGAAAGGCAAAGGCATGATCGCTGAAGATCATGACTGGGCTCTTTCTGATGAAGAATCATCTGACTCTGAAGATGATGAGGCCAATCTCTGCCTCATGGCCAAGATAGAAAAAGAGGAAGAACAAACTGAAATTCCCTCTACTTCTACTTCTACCTCTCAGGTATCAACTTCTCTCACTGATACTCAAACTTCAACCCTTAGTGACATCGAAAGACGTCGGACCGTTGATCTTTTGACTGTTGATTTATACGATGCCATGAATGGCAAGACCAAAGCTGAAAAATTAAATATCGGTCTTGCTGAACAACTTAAGAATTGTCACTTAGAAATTCAAAAGCTTTCTAAAATAGAAGAAAACTTAAAAGATCAGGTCTGTATAAATCAAATCATTCGTATCGAACGAGAAGATGTTGTGTCTGTACTAAAGGCTGAAAAGGCTACTGTTGAAGGATGGTGTAAATCCTCAACAACGATCACTGAGATATTAAAAGCTCAGATTCCCCTGAGTGATAAAAGTGGTCTTGGTTATAAAGCTGATACTCTAGAACCAACCACTGATCGTTCCATGCTTAAGTTTGGAATGTTCGTATCTTCAATCCCTGATTCTTCTACATCTCAGTGTTCTTCTTCTAAAACTTCCACTCTTGAGGAAAAACCTACCTTTGTTTCTAATGGTAAGGGTAAAGAAAAAGTTTTCAATCAAAAACCTCAGAAGGGTACCTTTGTACCTAAACTGAACGTTTGTAAAACTTCAGTGATTCATCCCATCTACTTCTAAGAACAAGATCCCTAGATTTATTCAGCGATCTACTCCTAGAATCAGAGTGGATATAATTGGTAAGAAATCCGAAGAACTGATTGTTCCTCCCATTTCCAATGCCAAAGGTATACTTGGTGCTGGCCCTGCTCATTTAAAATTATCGGCTAAGCATGCAAATGATCCATTGTAATTCGTGATGTTTAATCTATGTTATTGCATGTTATGTTTTGGGACGTTACAAATGGTATCAGAGCCTTAGTTTAAGGGATTTAGGTGACCAGTCGGGCATATAAGTTGAGAAACACAGCCGAGACATAGAATTGCCTCTTGGAACGATCACTCTAAACGCGCTTAGGAATAAGGTACCAAGGACAAACGTGTAAGGTAAGTTTGGGATTACACTTGGCCAGAAATTACACCTTATGGTCAATGGCAGATGTTCGACTACAAGAGTCCGCACCATAATACCCCCGATGACCCGATGCCTATTCCTGGTCGCAACACGAGAATAACCGTCCCATTAAAAATGATAATGACTGACTCTTATGCCTATGGATCCATTGCATTACAGTCTAAATTTACATGACCCCAAATGAACGACAACGCACTCAAAGCATGTAACATTTCAAATAGATATGTCATAATTGCATATAACTCCAAAAACCCGACATAAAGTAAATTTAATCCGGACAAATGTCCCCCAAGACTCATTTGAATCAAAGTCGAGCCAATAGCTCAACAACAGAATTGACTATAAAATAAAAGTCATCATAAACAATAAAATGTACTTACCCAACATTTATGCAATTATTTGCTTCAAAGTATGATTAACTAAAAAAACGTTATGAGTTGAGATGAATCATTTTCCAAATGAAATTATACCATTTATAATCCCAAAATGTTTTATAACTCAATAATATACGTTTTCACATGGTTTATAAAACCAAATACACTATAAATACATTTATGTCAAATGACCTCAATTTATACAACAAATCATCAAAAGAACATATTAGTATGATTTCCTTTTCATAATGTCCCAAAAAACCCAAATATGGCATTTTACAATATTTATAAAATCAAATGTATCCAAAATGTAAATTTCATCAAACAAGTAGCACATTTGATAAACACCAAGTAAAACACGTTAATACTTTAAAATTGACATTTTTGGCATGTACAAAGTTTTCACAAATCAACTTGAACTCACCTTGCTAGGTTATGTTAAACCTAGTTTTTCATCCAACTTGTGTAATCCTCTTGTTACCTAGATAAACCATGTGTAACCAACAAATCAATGAAAGAACCGTGAACAAAATATCTAGACTACCGTTTGAACATTCCAACTTATTCATCTAAAAGCTATAAATTTGTGTTGGTCCCGAAGGGTTATACAAGTTTGTAGAAGGGGGGGGGGGTTGAATACAAACACACGTTTTTAATTTTCTAAATTGTTTATTGATAAATCAAGACAATTTACAACTTGTTGCGGAACAAGATTAAGGATAAACCTAATCTAAACAAGTCCTGAGAAACACTAAGTTTCTTGCACTAGAAGGAGATAAGGAAATTACGAATAATAACCTAACACACAGATAGAAAGAAGAAGATGGTCCGAGCACACTTTATTTCTGAAGTAGGGTTCTTCTTATATACTGCATGCATTTAATGCATGGAAGTATTGCTTTACACGTGGCAGCAGCTGAGTGGTTGCATATCATTGACCTTTGTAGACAACCTTAGTAGCCGCATGGTGCACAGTGTAGAATCAGAGTTGTTGTACGATCATAGACAAAAAGGATGTCTGTTCTGACAGTTCGTACGGAGACGTGCAAGGGAGGTAAGACAATAGTACTTTGTAAGGAGACTTCATGATCAGCTTTCGTTGAAACAGTTCTTTATCAACGAATGATAAAGTTCAGCGATTGCTGAAGTCTTTTACTTGATACTTCACGTTGAGTGGACAAATCTTGGCTTCACTGATATTCGCATCAGTTCATTAGTAGACTTGTCGCTGGTTCTTGAGCTTGATCTTCAACTTCAGCGTAGAACATATGTTGACGTGAAACTTGTCTTCAGGGATCATACGTAAACAACTAACTTATCAGCAATCATCTCATAGACTGAACAGGCTCAGAGCTACTCGATGAACAGAGTTCGTTGACTATTTAACTTTAAAGAGCGAGAGTTACTATCAGCGGTACTGAAACAGTCTTAGTACTTATCAGCGACAGTGAAACTCTAATACATATCATTTACTTACAATTTTCACTAAGTGTTAAGAGAGGGTCATTATTAAATCACTGAGGGTTTGGATCAACAATCTCCCCCTATTTGATTATGACATAGCAACAGAGAAAATTGCTATTTAATGAAAACATAAGGATAAAAAGAACTCATAAAATATTTGTCCCTTTTACTGTTTTCTGGGATCTTTTCAGTATTGATGGAGTAAAGTACATTCGCTGAAATTTTTCTTTAAACTTTGTAAAGATTACAGAGGGAAGTGGAAAAATTACAAGTACAACAAATAAAATTACAAGTACATAAGATGTAGACAGATAAGGATAGAAAGAATTACAAGGCGATCCTATCTGCCAAAAGGTTCTTCCTTAATGAGAAGTTCATCAAGGGTCTTTGATGTGGGAATCATCCAGTCAGGGACCGTTACACCTTGATCCTTTTTGTTCTTTGCTTCTTCAAAGATCAGGGGCTTGAGGTGACGTGCCTGAATGTCGCGTCTGACTTCACACCAGTGTATTAGGTCTCTGAGCTGTTCGATGGGAGTGATTAGAAGCTCAGATATACGTTGAAAGTGTTGTTGTCCATAGCAGTCTAGAAAGAAGATGCCATAGGGTTCACTTACGACTTTTCCAGGGATGAAAATTTCACCAGGAGGCAGGGAGGTGTGAAGTACTGAGAGGTCAGGGTCACGACCAAGTACTTCTTCGCGTGAGAAACCTATACCTGTTTCATTTCGTATAGGAGGACCTGAGTCTGAGGTTTTCTTTTTCTTTGCAAAGGCCCTTCTTTGTTGAGGTGGAAGAATAGTGGAAGGAGGAATATCCACAGCAGAAGAAACCAAGTCGATCTGAGAATTTAAAATTTTCTCGACATGGCTCTTGAACTTTGAGCGAGATCGCTGAATGGCTAATTTCACTTCCAATCATTCAGAGAAACCAAACTTCTCTAATGAAGTAGCGTAGAAGGTTCGCTTGGTTTTGTCTTCTCTGAATACGTCAACTTCAACAACAGGAACGTCTACAAACGTTTTTCCTCTGATATTTACCTTGATGATTTTGGATGGTCGAGATCGATAGTTCAGCATTTCTTTACACCATTCCAAAGTCGAATCAGATACCTTAGTCTTTTCTTCAACGATCCTTTGGGCATCATCCCATAGCTGACGTTGGACATCAATGGGAGTTCTTTTTCAGCGCGGGGTCTTTCACCGATTGTTGGACAAGCTGGATGGCGAGAGCCTTATCTTTTTCTTCAGCTTCCTTCTTTTCGGCGAGTAATCTTTCAACTCTTAAATGATCCTCGTATTCTTTCCTTGATATCCTGAACTTTGTGGGAGCATGGATTTTGTCACGAGGAAGAATGATTCGCTGATCTTCAAGCTGTTTGATCATTGCATCTCTCTTTTCTTGATCATCTTCACTTAGCTTTTGAGGAGCCAAGGAAGGCCTGTTTTTGTGAGAGAGCAGCTGTTCTTCAGGTTCATCAGTCTCAGTGGTTAAATCTAAGACTGGGATTATTTCTTCAGCACTTGTGGTTGGGATTATTGAAGGTGTTGTTGTAGGAGCTTCAGCGGGATCCTCAAATAGGGGAGAGGACTAGTTGAAACACATCGATTGTTTAAGTAAGAACATGGGAAGAAAGAGATAGAGAAAGGAATGTGGTTAAGTGTATAGAGGTTTTAAGGATAGAAGGATTGACATTGAGAAGGGATAGAGGAGGGATGCAATGTAAGGGAATAGAAGGTAGTGTACCTGTCAAACTGGCTTTTGAAGCAAGACCGTCAGATTGTCTTCTTCAGCGAGGCCTTTGTTTTTGCCTTTTTTAGCTTCAGACGCTGCAGGCTTTGTCTTGGTCCGCTCCCCTGAAGGTTCTTTTATCTCGATCCCTTTTTGAGCTGGGGCTTTTGCAACAGGCTGGACGTAGAAGAAGTCGTCATCATCATCGTCATCATCATCATCTTTGGGGGATGATGATGGTTCTTCATCAGAGATGTCGACAGGTTCATCGTCTTCAGCTTCTTCTTCAGACTCGACCTCTTCAGCATAAGGTTCGGTCACGTCATCAGCTCGGTTTCCTCAGGGTTTTCAACTCCCTGAGGTCGTGAAGTAGACGTAGCAGCAGCAGCAGTTTCAATACCCCCCCCCCCCCCCTCAGCATTATGGGGAAGGTCTTCTTTAGTCTTCTCCCCCTCTTCCACATTATGGTTGGGGCAGGTAACAGATTGTTCAGCAGCAGCAGTGTGTATTTGGTCCCTGTCTTCCAGGCCAGAGATCCCAACACAGTTCTCAATCGTTGCTAATCTGTTTCCAAGCTAGTTATAGCAGGATTGATCTTTTGAAGATCCTCTCGATCGACCTGAGTAAAATGAGAAGTTGGGGCGTTCAGGCGATCGAGTACTTTCTGAATAATTTCTTTAACGGCGGAGACCTCAGTATTGATCGTAGAGACTTCACCCTTAAGAGAACCAACCCCTGTCTTCAATGATGTGACTTCATTGGACAGAGTGGTGAAGTTTGTTGAAAGAGAGGTGGTGGCGGTTGAATTGTCAGCGAGGGTGGTAGCAAATTGATCAATGCTTCCATTCACCTTCTCTAGATCAGCTTTGGAGGCTTTCATATCAACGATCTCGGTCAACCTTTTGAGTTTCTCTCCAGCGTCTGTAACCGCTGAAGAGTTCGTGGAGAGAATGGTGTTGTAATTTTCCACCTTTGTTTCCAGGGTCTTCAAGGAGGTGTTGATGTCCTCTAAATTAGAACCTGAAACAGTTATTAACTTATGAATAAAGGAAAGCTCAGAAGTTTGGGGTAGAGAGAGAGGAGTGTTTGGGATTGTGTGTATACCTGCAGGCGAGTTGGCGAAGTTGTCGAACCCTTTGTGACCTGAATGATATTCCATGTCGCCTTCAAGAGTACCTTGGCGCATGGAGGTGCATGCAGATCCTAAGTTTGCATCCATCATCGTATTTAGAGTGTCTGCAGCTGAGTCATGTACGATGAAGGGTGTCCATGAGAAAGTTGGGAAAATTGGTGGAGAGACCAAAGATTGAGTAGGAGGAATGAAGGATGAGAATGATGGTTGGGTGCGATGTTCAGCGTTGGATCTACTGACAATCACTTCAGTCTGTAGAGAGGCTGAAGGAGGTGGGTTCATTTCCAAGTTTATAACTTCAGCGTTTAGAGACGCTGAAGCCGGGATGGAAGGGGTGGCTTGATTAGCTGTGGCAGAGCGTACCACGGAGCTTTCCATCAGCTCTTCAAGATGAGATGTGGAGTCTTCAGCGTGTGAATGCTGGGGGGGGTTGCTCCTTGGTTTTCTTGATTCTTTTGGAACCAAGTTGGGAAGATGAGTGTTTCCTTTTTCGAGAAGGAGTGGAGGGTGCAGCGTGGGTATCAGCGTTGGGGATTTCCACTTAATGAGCTGCAGAAGTAGAAGAAAGAGGATTGAGAAGAGATAAGATAGTAGAAAGACGTACCTCGTTTTCCAGTGGCTTGAAGTCGAGCACCTTAGGGCCAACCTGAGAGAGTCTCAGATCACCCTCTTTTGGGTACTTCTCGCCAAGTCCTTGTTGAAAGACTGCGCTTATGAATCTGGGATAAGGAACCCATGAAGTTCTTCCAGCCATATCCACTCTGAATGCAAGGTCGTCGTAGATGATTGAGGCCCAGTCAACATTTAGACCTTTCAGCAATGCATAGCCCATTGCTTGCTGAGGTTGAGCAGCTTGATCAGAAGAGCCACTCTTCGCTGTCATGTAGCTTATCAGATGTGTGAAGATGAAGTTCATCTCGCTGGGCATTTTGGACTTCTTGATCATGGTCAGTTTCTTCTCAGGCTTCTTGTCCCTTCCAGTGTCCCATGCGTAACCCATTGCATCGAAGAATGCAGTGATGGCTTCCCTATCAGCATGGTTTTTGTGGTTTGGGAGAGGGATAAAGCGGTTTTCTTTGGTAGAGGTAGGAAGACTCAGTGCTTTCCTGATAATGGCAGGGTTGATTTTGGTGGTGCCAAATTTGGTGTCACACAGAATGGAGTCAACGATCTTCGTTGGGTCTTTGGCATGGGGTACCTGATCTCTTCTGGTAGTATACCAGAACTGAGATAGTAGGAATTGATGAGCAGGGGGTGTAATAGTCAGGGCTGTAGATAAGCAACATGTTTTGAGGTAATTCACAGCATCATCCAAATGTGTGACTTGCTTTCGAGGAGGAAACTCGAAAAGCGCATGGAGGTTGTTCGATTTTGAAAAATTGACTTCCTCAAGCTTGAACTTGACCCGAGGAGCTTTGACGAGAGTCAGTTTCTTTGAAGCAGTGGATTTCTCAGCGGTAGGAGCAGGAGTGGAAGATGCCATTTCTGTTTAACATATCAACCATGAACATAGATAAAGAATAGTCTTAATGTGAAAGATTTTCCAATAAGATGTTTTCGAATTTTGTCCATTTCATTCAGACAGAAATGTCTTAATGAAGATTAGGGTTTTCTTGTTTTGAAAAAGAAAAACAAACCCAGTAAAAGTCTTGTTTTCCATTTTCCTTTAGATAAGGATTCTGGAAAAACGAATGAAAAACAAGTTTAAGATTTTGAGTTTTAAACATGAAGAACAACCATGAAAAGGTTGTGTTCATAAAACCATGAAATAAATGATTTCATTTTAGAAAGGTTTCTTTTGTTTGATCTGTTAAAAGCAACAAGAAGATCAGAAACAAGTTATGCAGGTGAATAATAAGAATATTAACCTGGTAATCGAAGAAGAAGATGAACAGTTTTCTGGAAATAAGCAACAGTAAATCTTTTCTTTCTTGGAGAAGAAGATGTTCGCGTAGAAAGAAAAATATAAACCCGAAATAGTTTATATAGTGAGATTTGAGAGAGAGAAAAAGTAGAGCGGGAAAGTTTTTCATCATGACACGGACACGTGTTTGCATTTCATTGGATGGTAAACGAAACGTGCAAACATGTGTCAGAAAAAGAACGTGCCAGGGTTTATCCGTTGTGATGATGTCACAAACTCCTTTTATATTTTAGGATGTCTCTGAGGTTTTGAAAGCCCAGGGACTATTTTGAAAAACATGAACCACTGAATAGAAATATCAGTGTTAGTTTAAGAAATTTCAAAGTATCGCTGTTAAGGAAGAGATATTCAGCGATGTGATTTGTTTTGAAATCTTGCATTTACATGCGAATGTCAGCGAGTAAAGAGAGACATACCTTGATATCAGCGAATCAACTTTGTTCAGACAGATGATGCTAGAATGGGTTATATAAGTTGGTTTTATCCGATCGCTGATCAAATGTGAACTACTGAAGATTTTACTCTTCAAAGTTCAGTATTCCAAGCTCGCTGATGAGAAAGTTGAATCTTGTCTCATCAAGAGGTTTGGTGAACAGATCAGCTAACTGATTGTCAGTTGGAATAAAATGAAGTTCTATATCACCATTCATCACATGATCTCTGATAAAATGATACCTGATTTCGATGTTTTTGGTCTTTGAGTGTAGCACTGGATTATTGGCTATAGCGATGGCACTTGTGCTGTCGCAGTAGATTGGAATTTTCGAGAGCTGAAGGTCATAGTCCAGTAGTTGATTTCTCATCCACAAGACCTGAGAACAGCAGCTTCCAGCGGCTACATACTCAGCTTCAGCAGTTGAGGTGGACATTGAGTTTTGCTTTTTACTTGTCCAACTCACCAGCTTTCCACCCAGGAGCTGACAGCCTACTGTGGTGCTTTTCCTATCCAATTTGCAACCTGCAAAATCACTATCTGAATAGGCGATTAGATCAAACCCTGAATCTTTGGGATACCAAAGACCTAGGTTCATAGTACCCTTAAGGTAACGAAAGATTCGCTTTACAGCGATCATATGAGATTCCTTAGGTTCAGCTTGATATCGTGCACACAAACAGGTTGCGTACATAATATCGGGTCGGCTAGCTGTAAGATACAAGAGAGAGATGATCATCCCACGATACAGCGTGACATCAACAGGTATTCCATTTGAATCATTGTTTAGTGTCAGCGGTGGTGCCATAGGGGTTTTCATAGCTGAACTCTGAGTTAAATCAAATTTCTTCAGCATATCTTTAACATACTTTCCCTGATTAATGAAAGTTCCTTTTTTATTTTGTTTTATCCGAAGACCAAGGAAATATGTTAGCTCACCCATCATACTCATTTTATACTCTTCTTTCATTCTATCAGCGAAACGAGTACAAAGGTCAGGGTTAGTAGAACCAAATATAATGTCATCAACATATATCTGAACATGAATGATATGACCTTTTACTATTCTGAAAAATAGAGTTTTGTCGATTTTACCTCGCTTAAAATTTTCAATTAGGAGATAAGAGGATAGAGTGTCATACCATGCACGTGGAGCTTGCTTTAAGCCATAAAGTGCCTTATCCAGTTTATAAACATAACCTGGACGCTTAGGATCTGAGAATCCTGGAGGTTGTTCCACATAGACTTATTCATTCAGCTTTCCATTGAGAAATGCTGACTTAACATTCATTTGATATACTTTGAAGTCTTTGTGTACAGCGTATGCTAAGAATAGACAAATAGATTCTAGTCTTGCTACTGGAGCAAATGTTTCGTCGTAGTCTATACCTTCCTCTTGTTTGTATCCCTGAGCAACAAGTCGAGCCTTGTTGCGGGTTACAGTTCCATGTTCGTCCAATTTGTTTCGATAGACCCATTTAGTGCCTATCACTGTCTTGTCAGTTGGTCTTCGAACAAGATTCCAAACTTTGTTTCTTTCAAATTCAGTTCGCTCTTCTTGCATAGCGCTGACCCAGTTGGGATCTTTGAGGGCATCATCTATTTTCTTTGGTTCAATCAGAGAAATAAAGTTAACAAATAAACTAACTGCACTTCGTCGAGTCTGAACACCAGCGTTTGGATCACCAAGGATTTGATCAATTGGGTGATTTACAGCCCATCGCTGAGCCGGAGCATGAATCGCTGACTCAAATTGAACTGGAGGAGCTGAAGATGCGGCTTCAGCAACTTTTGGAATATCAGCCAAGAGAGGAGTAGGTACAGATGTCATCTCATTCACTGATTGCTGAGAAGTAGATGGAATGTCTGAGACATTTGGTTCAGAAGCATGCATAGTGTTTAAAGGAACAACTGAGACCCATGATGTTTCAGCTTCACTATTCTGCAAGTTTGGGATGATAGTAGGACCATCATCTTCAACGGTTTGAGTATGAGGAGTGGGAATATCTTCTGAATCACCAAGATGAGAAAACATCCATTGATTCAGTTCTTCAGTATCAGTAGAAGGTCGAGAATTCGCTGAACGGGATTTGTCAAATGTGACGTGAATAGTTTCTTCAACAGTTTCTCTTCTTCGATTGAAGACTCTGAAGGCTTTGGAGACTGAGGAGTATCCAAGAAAGATTCCATCATCAACCTTAGGATCAAACTTTCCAAGGGCATCTCTGTTGTTCAGTATGAAACACAGACATCCAAAGATGTGAAGAAAGCTAATTGAAGGCTTTCTCCCATGAAAATGTTCATAGGCTGTTTTATTAAATCTTTTGACTATCAGCGACCTGTTTTGCGTAAAACAAGCAGTGTTGACAGCTTCTGCCCAAAACTGAGTAGGCAAATGAGAATCGATGAGCATTAAACGTGCAGCTTCAATAATAGTTCTATTTCTTCTTTCAGCGACTCCGTTTTGTTGCGGTGTTCTCACTGAAGAAAAGTTGTGAGAAATACCCTTACTCTCAAAGAAGGAATCAAAAGAACTGTTTTTGAATTCAGTCCCATGATCACTTCTTATTGAGCGAACGATCAAGTTATTCAGGATTTCCATCTTCCTGACAAAGGTGATGAGTTCTTTAGGGGTGTCACTCTTAGAACGGAAAAACATAACCCATGTATATCGAGAGAATTCATCAACTATGACCAGTGTATATTTCTTTCCAGCGATGGATTGTTTGTTAACAGGGCCAAACAAATCCATATGGAGAAGTTGTAGCAGAGATGACACTGAGGAAACTTGCTTTGACTTAAAGCTTGCTTTGGTCTGCTTGCCTTTCTCACACGCTGAACATAAGGATTCTTTGGCGTATGGGTGCTGAGGTAGACCAGTGACTAACTCTTTAGAAGAAAGAGTGTTCAGTGTCTTAAAGTTGAGATGAGAGAGCCTCTTATGCCATAGCCAGTTGACATCAGATGAGGATTTTTAGAAGAAACAGGAGTTCTCAGTGGTTGTTGAGTCCATATTTATTTCATAAACATTTTCCAAACGATAACCGCTGAGAGCTATCTTCTGCTTTTTGTCTATGACAAAGCAGGATTCCTTAGTAAAGATTACTTTGTTATCCTTGTCGCAAAGCTGACTGATGCTTAGAAGATTATGCTTCAGCCCTTCAACATATGCGACTCTTCTGAAGGTTGTTGTACCATTAGAGAGTACACCAAACCCTCGGGTATGTCCTTTTCCATTTCCACCGAAAGTTACAGAGGGACCCTTCTCTTCTTTGTACTCAGTAAGCAGGTTCTTCTTACCAGTCATGTGTCTAGAGCATCCGCTATCGAGATACCAGATACCCTTCTTAACCTTAGTAGCAGAGGTTGAAGTAGAGGGAATGTCAGAATTTTCTTCCTCGTCTTCAAGTTTGGCCATGAGACATAGATTGGCTTCATCATCATCTTCAGAGTCAGATGATTCTTCTTCGTCAGAGGCAGCCCAATCATAGTCAGCCATAAGGCCTTTGCCTTTCTTCTTAAAGGTTTTCAGCTTTGAATACCTTTCTTTCAGCTTTTTGTATTTTTCATCTCTAGTCCTGTGAGTAAAGTTTTTCTTGGGAAAAGCTGAGGGTCTAAAGACTTTCTTTGATCTGCACTCGCTAGCAAAATGTCCTATCTTTTCACAGTTATAGCAAGTAGCAGTAGCCTTATCAACAGGGGTTGATGATCTTAGCTTGTCAGTAATAGCAAGAGGTTTATTCCTTTTAAAATTACTCTTTCTAGCAAATCTCCTGAACTTATTAGCCAGGAATGCCAGAGTTTCATCATTATCTGAAATGTCAGAGTCTGATGATCTTTCAGAGTTACTTTCCAACTCAGTGACAGTGATAGTCGATTGCTGAGTGGAAGGTGACTCTGAGATTAAAGCAACAGGGGTGCTTTTGGAATCTTTTACAAGATTCTTCTTAAGATGACTCGATTGCTCATGATTCAGGATCGTGCCATATAAGGTAGAAAGAGTCATAGATCTTAGATCTTTTGACAGCTTGAGACACATTGAATAATTGTCCCAGCTTTCAGGTAAACATTCTATGAACTTTGTCAGTACTTCAAAGTTAGAATATTCCTTACCAACAGTTTCCGGATCTATTATTAAGCAGTTAAAACGTTGGTGTACTTCAGAGAGAGTTTCATTCTTACCACAAATGAAGCTTTCATATTGTCTTACCAGGTTGATCTTTCGAGAGTCCTGGACTTCAGAAGTACCTTCATACTGAACACAGATTGTGTCCCACATAGCTTTTGAGGTTTTCAGATTCATGCCGGAATGGTAGACTTCGTCAGGAAGAGCCATGGAGAGTATGGATCTGGCTTTGGTGTCGATAGCCACTTTCTTCTTATCTTCATCAGTCCACATATGAATTTCCTTGGGAATCAGCCTTTCTGGAATAGCAGGTCTATTCTCAGCGGCTGGAACTGCAGGATTAATTCTTATAGGAATATATGGGCCATTTTCAAGATAGTAAGGCATTGTAGGGTCTACACCTTCTAAGAAGAGAGTCATCCTATTTTTGCATAGATTAAAATTATCTCTGGAGAATCTAGGGGGTTTTGCAAGAAAACCATTGTCAATATAATTAGTGTTTGTGTTGGTGTCCATTTTCAGAAATAGCAAGGAAGAGAAATCTTAGTATAGATCAGATATTGTTTATGAGATTAAACAAATCTTCTCTGATACCACTTGTTGGTCCCAAAGGGTTATACAAGTTTGTAGAAGAGGGGGGGGGGGTTTGAATACAAGCATACATTTTTAATTTTCTAAATTGTTTATTGATAAATCAAGACAATTTACAACTTGTTGCGGAACAAGATTAAGGATAAACCTAATCTAAACAAGTCCTGAGAAACACTAAGTTTCTTGCACTAGAAGGAGATAAGGAAATTACGAATAATAACCTAACACACAGATAGAAAGAAGAAGATGGTCCGAGCACACTTCATTTCTGAAGTAGGGTTCTTCTTATACACTGCATGCATTTAATGCATGGCAATATTGCTTTACACGTGGCAGCAGCTGAGTGGTTGCATGTCATTGACCTCTATAGACAACCTTAGTAGCCGCATGGTGCACAGTGTAGAATCAGAGTTGTTGTACGATCATAGACAAAAAGGATGTCCGTTCTGACAGTTCGTACGGAGACGTGCAAGGGAGGTAAGACAATAGTACTTTGTAAGGAGACTTCATGATCATCTTTCGTTGAAACAGTTCTTTATCAGCGAATGATAAAGTTCAGCGATTGTTGAAGTCTTCTACTTGATACTTCACGTTGAGTGGACAAATCATGGCTTCGCTGATATCCGCATCAGTTCATTAGTAGACTTGTCGCTGGTTCTTGAGCTTGATCTTCGGCTTCAGCGTAGAACATATGTTGACGTGAAACTTGTCTTCAGGGATCATAAGTAAACAACTAACTTATCAGCGATCATCTCATAGACTGAACAGGCTCAGAGCTACTCGATGAACAGAGTTCGCTGACTATTTAACTTTAAAGAGCGAGAGTTACTATCAGCGGTACTGAAACAATCTTAGTACTTATCAGCGATAGTGAAACTCTAATACATATCATTTATTTACAATTTTCACTAAGTGTTAAGAGAGGGTCATTATCAAATCACTGAGGGTTTGGATCAACAATTTGAAACCCTTAAATTCCAAATGAACTTATTAACATAATAAAATTCCTCAATTTAATTTATCTATAAAATACTAAACAAACTCAATATTACTATAATATATTTCTTCCAACAAAGAACTTTAATAATAACTAAATCATAACATTTCAAGAACTCTAAATTTTACATAATAACTAGAGAAACCTTAGGTTAAATGATTAAAGAGTTTATACCTTTCAACTTCTAGAAATCACACAACATCAAGAAAATTTAGTCCTCTTTGATGTCCCATTTGAAGAGCTAACCTAGCATATTTACTAAAATCCTCAACTTGAACAACTATATATATATATATATATATATATATATATATATATATATATATATATATATATATATATATATGTATATCTATAAACAGAGAGAAACACACAGCTTCGGTCGGCTTTCCCCTGCAAAGACAACGCATCCTCCCTTATTTTGCAATTGGTATTGGTTTATTTCCCTTGTTAAAAATTAATGGTGCCCTATCTAGTTAACTTGGCCCTAATGAATGAAGATAGCTCACTCCCTACTTAACCAACGTTGGGCCTGTGTTTTACTTGGGCCGAACTAACAGCTTCTTCATTAAAAAAATATGAACTAGAAAGACCATGTGTAGGATTCGAACTACAGACCAATGGCACAAAAGCACAACGCCTTTACCACTAAGGCACAACCGTTTTTTTGGCTATAAGATCTACGTTAAATATATTCCTATTTCACCATATTCAATATTTTTTTTTGGAAAGGGTATCACAGGCACAGCGCGGACTAATCCCTGGCAATATTGAAACTTAAAGATGTCTTATCAATGTTGAGGACCCTTGGAATCGAACCCTGGGTAGATGGGATATTCCACCACATCACCCAGGGCGATCAACCACTGCGCTACAACGTGATTGACCACCATATTCAATCTTTCTTCCAACTTCAACATCAATTTTGGTTCCATGCGGCTCGAATTTGCTAAAACTTCAAACATAAAGATTGTAGTTATTGTACTAAGTTTTCATAGGATCTCAAATCGAGGCTAAGACGAGTGAGATATGATTGGAATGGCACAACGTCGTAAATCTATAAAATTGTTTCTTTTTGCTATATATAGGGGTGGGTTCAAATAAAAACTCAAATTCAATTGTAAACGTGAGGACAAACCACAGTCGTTGATTAATAATCCGGTGAAGAGATCAGTGGCAAAAAAAACGCGGTGGCAATTTTGTAAATAAGTTGAAAACTCTGTCCATGACTTAATGAATATTTAGCGCGCAGGGGTAAAATTGGAAAAAAAATTATTTAGTCTGAATAAAAGGTAATTATTCAGACTGAATAAAGGTAATTATTTTCGTCAGATTAGAATCAGCGCCTCCTTTGTTGACTTTTTATTTTCTTTTTTAATTAAAACACTTTTACCCCCTTAAATTTTAAAATAAATTATCTAAAAAATTACTAACATTTTAATCAAACAAATTACATCAAAAAAACGAGAATTTTGTGCTCTTCGATATGACATCCATCATGATATAGGTTTTTTTTCGTTTTAACCGTTTTTACGTGAAATCATGTATATGTGTTATATTCAGAGTGAATAATACAACATTCAGGATGAATAATATCTACATTTATTCGGGCTGAGTATATAGAATTATTCAGACTGAATATATGGAATTATTCAGTCTGAATAATTTACCTTTATTCAGTCTGAATAATTATATTCGTTTGAATATCTAAATTTATTCAGTCTGAATAATTCTATATATTCAGACTGAATAAAGATATATATTCAAAACGAATAAATGTTTAAGTTTTGTTCTTTTTTCATATCTACCTTTATTCAGTTTGAATAATTCTATATATTCAGACTGAATAAAGGTAGATATTCAAAACGAATAAACGTTTAAATTTTGTTCTTTTTTCATATCTACCTTTATTTAGTCTCAATAATTCTATATATTCAGTCTGAATAAATGTAGATATTATTCATCCAGAATGTTATATTATTCATTCTGAATATAACACATGTACACGATTTCACGTAAAAACGGTTAAAACGAAAAAAAAACTATATCAAGACATGAATAAGTTTTATTCTTTTTTAATATCTACCTTTATTCAGTCTGAATAATTACATATATTCAGTCTGAATAATTATATATATACTCAGTCCGAATAAATGTAGATATTATTCATCCCGAATGTTGTATTATTCACTCTGAATATAACACATATACACGATTTCACGTAAAAAACGGTTAAAATGAAAAAAACTATATCATGATGGATGTCATATCGAAGAGCACGAAATTCTCGTTTTTTTGATATTATTTGTTTGATTAAAATGTTAGTAATTTTTGAGATAATTTATTTTAAAATTTAAGGGGGTAAAAGTT
This sequence comes from Saussurea involucrata, assembly GCA_033807775.1. Classification (NCBI taxonomy): domain Eukaryota; kingdom Viridiplantae; phylum Streptophyta; class Magnoliopsida; order Asterales; family Asteraceae; genus Saussurea; species Saussurea involucrata. Next base: position 60,363,291 of record CM066320.1, on the reverse strand, counting down.
TTTTAATTAAAAAAGAAAATAAAAAGTCAACAAAGGAGGCGTTGATTCTAATCTTGACGAAAATACCCCTAAAGCTGAATTTTAGGAATGGCTTAAATATGGCTGCGATCAATGGACGAGATTTGTCCTCACGTTTACAACTGAATTTGAGTTTTTAGATGAACTTTCCTATATATATATATATATATATATATATATATATATACATTTATATATATATATATATATGTATATATATATCGCTCTAAAGTCTTTCAAACCAAAAATATCTGGGTGTTACAATCCTCCCAACCTTAAAAAGAGATTTCGTCCTCGAAATCTAATTCCTCGACAAAACATTTGATTTTTTTTTCATTTCCTTCGATGAAATTCTTAATGAGTATACCGGTCTGGTTCAACACAACTTGAATGTGTACTCTAAACCGTCACAAAGCACGCCAACCGTAAGAATTCCCTAAAAATCCTTGACCAAACCATCATTGACATTGATCTAATGCTTTATCACGGAACGTACCAATAGACTATAAAGAGTCGATTATCCCCAAACTTATAAATTGCACAACTCTCATAACACATCCCAGCATCGTTCATCCAATTGATAAATTCTTTACCAGTCAATAAAATCTTTTATCATTAATACATATTTATCAACATCTAATCTTCTTAGAGTTATCATTTATATTGCATATTTTTCTTAGATCTCAAGAAAAATACTTGTTAATGCCAAAAATCGTCCAGAATGATAACTTAAGGTTGATTGTGGAGCTTAACAGCTAAAGATAGAAATCGTTCGACAAAGACAAAAAATGTAAATGACACAAAATGATTTTGGTGACGCGGGAAAAACCTCAATGAGGAAAAAACCCGCGGACGACAGTGATAGTCGTCGATGCACTATGGTCGCCAATCAGGGGCGATGTCCTTCTGTTTCAAGTGTCGAGAGTACAATGATTATAATACAAATAAAAGGAATAAGCTAATTTGTAAAGTAAACAGGTGTATCGTGTATAAAAACAAGTGTGTCGTGCGTAAGAACTATGCGTCATGCGTCGTCTGCTTCAAGAGAGAATACTTCTTTGCTTAGAAAGTCTCAGTATGCTGCCCGTGATTCGGGGATTCAGATGTGCGCAAATGGTGATGGAGCTCTTATTTATATAGCCTTCGTAGCTTTAATTGATCCCATAAAAGCAGGAATAACGGTCGTAACGGTTATTGGGATTAATGCTTATAATGATCTTCGTCAGTTATAGCCGTTGGTCTTTAATGACTTTGATCCTTCATTAAACAGAGGAAACGTAACAGTTATGTCGTTAGTTTGTTGGTCGAGGTCATAAGGTTTCTTACGACGATCCAGCGAATCGGGTGTTACGGTGGTCGAGTGTCGTGAAGAGATCTCGACCCGAGCTTTAGGATAGGCGACGAAGGTTTTAAATGTGTTATCAGGACCTTATCTTAATCTAAAACGTGTCATGTAATATAAGTCTTACCCTTTATGGTCGTGGTCGAGCCTGGTGAATTTTTACCCAAACAGTTTGCCCCAAAAATTTAAAAATAAAGTGGCAAATTCAAATTTCGGATTTTTTTTGTGTCAAAAATGAATCTTTTTAAATCTTTGTTTAACCGAATGTCCAGGGGTGTGACACGTGTTAAAAAGGTCGATTCAGTTGCATTGGAACCGAATCGGTTTGATTTGAATTATGGAAGTTGAGAAGGCGATAAGATTGTGACGTCATGCTGACGTTCGATCTATGCTTGACAGTTGTCAATGCTTGGTGTTGATGATCCGTGCGGGCATTCGAAGAGGCGTCAACACGTGTCGATCATTAAAGGACTCGATCTGACACGATTGACTATATAAATTGAGACCTTTTGCGGATCTTTCTCATTTTACAAAACCCTTAGAGTTATTTCCTTATTTGATTCTTGCGTTCTTTCAGCTAATCCTTTCCAAATGTAATACCCCGGGTAAGTCCGTTAGTTAAATCCCCTTTCCGTTAAGTTTAGTTAACTTTAAAGTTAGATGTTTAAGGTATGTTTGGGTAAATTATAAGCTTAAGGGTGTTTGGGTCATTATTGAGAAGTTCAAGTGCTAAAATGGTAAAATAAGTTTGATATTATCATCTTGTAGACTTCAGATATTTTCATTCAGCAAATCATCCAGAAAACCTAAGTGTGTGTGTGTTGGGAAGAAAAGGAGACAAAGAAGAAAAGAAGGCTAGGAAATTCAATTTGGAGTATGTGGAAGTGAAAATAAGGTAAGTTCCTTTGTATTTTGTGTTTATAATTTCTTTTAGAAGGGTTCTATCGGAGTAGAAACATCATTTACACTTCTGGTAATATTTCTATCGAATTCTGGGTAAAATTGGGGTAAACCGACAGTGGTGTCCGGATAAAGTAGAAGGTGTCCGGGTAGTTTTGTTGATGGTGTCCGGATGACTTTCTGAAGGTGTCCGGACAGGGTTTTATCCGGGTAAGTCCTTCTTGTTATACTTTTCCGGATGGAATGGGATACTGGATGGTATCCGGATTCTTTGTGTTGTCCGGATTCTTTGTGTTGTCCGGAAAGTTGTCCGGATACTTTGAGGTTTCCGGATAACTTGGCTGTTTTGGTAATTTTGAGGATAAAAGTTATGTAGATGTATCTAGAGTCCATAACCTGTTAGTAAGTCTTATACATAAGTTGGTAAGGAGATATTTGTATGTAAATGGTTTCAGATTCTGAGAATTTTGGATAAAGGATCGGATAGCTCGGAGAAAGGTTTGGAAGCATATTGTAAGCATTCAGGTGAGTTTTGCTTTAAAACGTTTTTGAACTGGGATACATATATATATGTGTATATATATATGAGATGATTATGTGGTAGGAATATGATTATGTGTATATAAATGACAATATGATGTAATGAGATATATATTGTATTTATATAAGCTTTGCACTACACGAGTGCACTTGTTGCCGGGTTCCGGTGTGCGGACCGGTGTGTAGCCGGGTTCCGGTGTGCGGACCGGTGAGTAGTCGGGTTCCGGTGTACGGACCGACGGGTAGCCGGGTTCCGGTGAGCGGACCGGTTGTTGATTTATTAGTTGGCTTGCTACCAACTAATATGGCCATTTGTGGAGGAATAAGGTGAATGAGATGTACACGATGCACGAGTCTGGATTGGTATTTAAATACGTGTGGTATGTTTATATTTTATGAAAGAATTACCAAAGGTTTATCTAAACTATTTTGATACAAAGGATTTACATAAATGGTTTTATAATGATTTTGGAAAGGACCGGGATTAACTCACTAGACCCGTTTGGTCTAACCCTCATTTTGTTTTCAAAAATATGTTTTCCAGGTTAAGGATCAGTAGGAGAGGATAAAGTGTTGGAAGCTTTTGATGGATGTTGATTAGGAAGCTTGTATAAATATATATTTTGTAATTTATGAGACCGAAGGGACCGTACTTGGTTTGTTATGTAACTTTCGTTGTAAATCAATGATATGTATGCATGCTATGTTATATGTTGTATGTTATGGGAACCGGGTTGTTACAAATGGTATCAGAGCCCTAGTTTAAGGGATTTAGGTATTTGTACCCGTACCTAGACTTAAACTGCATGTGAAGTAGGATGTCCTTGATATATTAGAACCTTGGGATGCTAAGTATAAAAGGTAGAAGGAACATCATGTAAGGTAATTTCAGATTACACCTGGCCAGTGTAACTGTGATCTTACAGGTGCATGTTTGGACTGGGATACCTTATTATATGGGGTATGTGCTTATGTGTATATTAATCTTGTCTGAATCTACAGAATGGCAAGCGGTACTCGAAATACGAATAGAAGAGGAGGAGGAAATCCGAATAGTACGAATCCACCAATAGGAACGGGGGGGAGAAGAGGAGAGCGAGGGGGAGGTAGATCCGGAGGTAGAACGGGGAGTAGAACTGGGGGCAGAACCGGAGGTAGAGTTCAGGGGCGAGGTACGAAGTTTATTACCAGAGACGATTTGATGGCAGAGATGGGAAGACTTCAAGCAAATATCCAGGCTATGTTCGACCAAGCTCGTCATACTGAAACACCAGATCCTGGTTTGGAAGACGAAATGCCCATTACACCTACGGTCATACCAGTGTCAAGAAGGTGTGATTACAAGATGTTTTTAAACTGTAGACCTCCAACTTATTCAGGAGATAGAGACCCAGTGAAGGCGATGAGATGGTTAAAAGAAATAGAAGCCATCTTCAAGACCAGTAAGTGTGCGGATGAGGACAGAGTATTATACGGAACGGCGATGTTGAAGGCAGAAGCTCTGTACTGGTGGGAAGCTTACATTGATTCCATAGGGTCGGATGTATACTCTACTTTTACTTGGGACGGATTCGCAACAGCTTTCAAAGGACAGTTTTGTTCTCAAGCAGCAGTCAGACAACTGGAAGAGGAGTTCATGAACTTACACCAGCGAAGTTTATCAGTTAGGGACTACACTGCTAGTTTTCTGGAGAAGTCTCGCTTCGCAGAGTACTACGTTGCCACGGAGGCACTGAAAATGGAGAGGTTTATTTTCGGGTTGAATTCAGAAATTAGAAAGCTAGTGATTGCGACAGGACCCGATACCTTCTCAGCCGCAGTAAATGCAGCGGAAAATGTAGAACAGGATAATAGGAGAGGCGTTGGTGATAAGAGTATTGGAAAAAGGAAATTGGAAGAAATGACATACGATATGGAGGAATACGAATCCCCGAAGTTTGATAGTCATTCATCTTTCAGACCAGCTGAAAGACCATGTCCAAAATGCAACCGTGTGCATCAAGGAAACTGTTATGTGGATTCCCGAAGTTGTTACAAATGTGGAAAGACTGGTCACATACTTAGAGACTGTCGGGTAACTCGATTTTGTTTCGTTTGCAATTCCCCGGATCATATTCAGTCAGATTGTCCGCAATGGAAAGCACAACAGGGTAGTATGATGGTAAGACCAACGAGTGTTAGACCGGGAGAGAAACAAGGGCCTGAGGTACCGAAAGCAAAGGGTCGAGTTTTTCAGATGACGGAACAAGAGGTGGAAGAAAGTCTTGATGAGGTTACAAGTATATTTCTATAAACTATATACGTGCTAAGGTGTTATCTGACTTCGGTGTAAAATGGTTTTTGGTATTTCCGTGCTTTTGTTGCTTATCTGTGTTAGAGATATAGGTGGGTGTGGGGTGGCTATTCAGTTAGTTACTATGGCTTTGATTAAGTTCGAAGTAGTAGTAATAGGTATTCATACCTTATTGCTTAACCGAATTCCGGGACGGAATTCTTTTAAGGGGGAGATAATGTAATACCCCGGGTAAGTCCGTTAGTTAAATCCCCTTTCCGTTAAGTTTAGTTAACTTTAAAGTTAGATGTTTAAGGTATGTTTGGGTAAATTATAAACTTAAGGGTGTTTGGGTCATTATTGAGAAGTTCAAGGGCTAAAATGGTAAAATAAGTTTGATATTATCATCTTGTAGACTTCAGATATTTTCATTCAGCAAATCATCCAGAAAACCTAAGTGTGTGTGTGTTGGGAAGAAAAGGAGCCAAAGAAGAAAAGAAGGCTAGGAAATTCAATTTGGAGTATGTGAAAGTGAAAATAAGGTAAGTTCCTTTGTATTTTGTGTTTATAATTGCTTTTAGAAGGGTTCTATTGGAGTAGAAACATCATTTACACTTCTGGTAATATTTCTGTCGAATTCTGGGTAAAATTGGGGTAAACCGACAGTGGTGTCCGGATAAAGTAGAAGGTGTCTGGATAGTTTTGTTGATGGTGTCCGGATGACTTTCTGAAGGTGTCCGGACAGGGTTTTATCCGGGTAAGTCCTTCTTGTTATACTTTTCCGGATGGAATGGGATACTGGATGGTATCCGGATTCTTTGTGTTGTCCGGATTCTTTGTGTTGTCCGGAAAGTTGTCCGGATACTTTGAGGTTTCCGGATAACTTGGCTGTTTTGGTAATTTTGAGGATAAAAGTTATGTAGATGTATCTAGAGTCCATAACCTGCTAGTAAGTCTTATACATAAGTTGGTAAGGAGATATTTGTATGTAAATGGTTTCAGATTCTGAGAATTTTGGATAAAGGATCGGATAGCTCGGAGAAAGGTTTGGAAGCATATTGTAAGCATTCAGGTGAGTTTTGCTTTAAAACGTTTTTGAACTGGGATACATATATATGTGTATATATATATGAGATGATTATGTGGTAGGAATATGATTATGTGTATATAAATGACAATATGATGTAATGAGATATATATTGTATTTATATAAGCTTTGCACTACACGAGTGCACTTGTTGCCGGGTTCCGGTGTGCGGACCGGTGTGTAGCCGGGTTCCGGTGTGCGGACCGGTGAGTAGTCGGGTTCCGGTGTACGGACCGACGGGTAGCCGGGTTCCGGTGAGCGGACCGGTTGTTGATTTATTAGTTGGCTTGCTACCAACTAATATGGCCATTTGTGGAGGAATAAGGTGAATGAGATGTACACGATGCACGAGTCTGGATTGGTATTTAAATACGTGTGGTATGTTTATATTTTATGAAAGAATTACCAAAGGTTTATCTAAACTATTTTGATACAAAGGATTTACATAAATGGTTTTATAATGATTTTGGAAAGGACCGGGATTAACTCACTAGACCCGTTTGGTCTAACCCTCATTTTGTTTTCAAAAATATGTTTTCCAGGTTAAGGATCAGTAGGAGAGGATAAAGTGTTGGAAGCTTTTGATGGATGTTGATTAGGAAGCTTGTATAAATATATATTTTGTAATTTATGAGACCGAAGGGACCGTACTTGGTTTGTTATGTAACTTTCGTTGTAAATCAATGATATGTATGTATGCTATGTTATATGTTGTATGTTATGGGAACCGGGTTGTTACAAATGGTATCAGAGCCCTAGTTTAAGGGATTTAGGTATTTGTACCCGTACCTAGACTTAAACTGCATGTGAAGTAGGATGTCCTTGATATATTAGAACCTTGGGATGCTAAGTATAAAAGGTAGAAGGAACATCATGTAAGGTAATTTCAGATTACACCTGGCCAGTGTAACTGTGATCTTACAGGTGCATGTTTGGACTGGGATACCTTATTATATGGGGTATGTGCTTATGTGTATATTAATCTTGTCTGAATCTACAGAATGGCAAGCGGTACTCGAAATACGAATAGAAGAGGAGGAGGAAATCCGAATAGTACGAATCCACCAATAGGAACGGGGGGGAGAAGAGGAGAGCGAGGGGGAGGTAGATCCGGAGGTAGAACGGGGAGTAGAACTGGGGGCAGAACCGGAGGTAGAGTTCAGGGGCGAGGTACGAAGTTTATTACCAGAGACGATTTGATGGCAGAGATGGGAAGACTTCAAGCAAATATCCAGGCTATGTTCGACCAAGCTCGTCATACTGAAACACCAGATCCTGGTTTGGAAGACGAAATGCCCATTACACCTACGGTCATACCAGTGTCAAGAAGGTGTGATTACAAGATGTTTTTAAACTGTAGACCTCCAACTTATTCAGGAGATAGAGACCCAGTGAAGGAGATGAGATGGTTAAAAGAAATAGAAGCCATCTTCAAGACCAGTAAGTGTGCGGATGAGGACAGAGTATTATACGGAACGGCGATGTTGAAGGCAGAAGCTCTGTACTGGTGGGAAGCTTACATTGATTCCATAGGGTCGGATGTATACTCTACTTTTACTTGGGACGGATTCGCAACAGCTTTCAAAGGACAGTTTTGTTCTCAAGCAGCAGTCAGACAACTGGAAGAGGAGTTCATGAACTTACACCAGCGAAGTTTATCAGTTAGGGACTACACTGCTAGTTTTCTGGAGAAGTCTCGCTTCGCAGAGTACTACGTTGCCACGGAGGCACTGAAAATGGAGAGGTTTATTTTCGGGTTGAATTCAGAAATTAGAAAGCTAGTGATTGCGACAGGACCCGATACCTTCTCAGCCGCAGTAAATGCAGCGGAAAATGTAGAACAGGATAATAGGAGAGACGTTGGTGATAAGAGTATTGGAAAAAGGAAATTGGAAGAAATGACATACGATATGGAGGAATACGAATCCCCGAAGTTTGATAGTCATTCATCTTTCAGACCAGCTGAAAGACTATGTCCAAAATGCAACCGTGTGCATCAAGGAAACTGTTATGTGGATTCCCGAAGTTGTTACAAATGTGGAAAGACTGGTCACATACTTAGAGACTGTCGGGTAACTCGATTTTGTTTCGTTTGCAATTCCCCGGATCATATTCAGTCAGATTGTCCGCAATGGAAAGCACAACAGGGTAGTATGATGGTAAGACCAACGAGTGTTAGACCGGGAGAGAAACAAGGGCCTGAGGTACCGAAAGCAAAGGGTCGAGTTTTTCAGATGACGGAACAAGAGGTGGAAGAAAGTCTTGATGAGGTTACAAGTATATTTCTATAAACTCTATACGTGCTAAGGTGTTATCTGACTTCGGTGTAAAATGGTTTTTGGTATTTCCGTGCTTTTGTTGCTTATCTGTGTTAGAGATATAGGTGGGTGTGGGGTGGCTATTCAGTTAGTTACTATGGATTTGATTAAGTTCGAAGTAGTAGTAATAGGTATTCATACCTTATTGCTTAACCGAATTCCGGGACGGAATTCTTTTAAGGGGGAGATAATGTAATACCCCGGGTAAGTCCGTTAGTTAAATCCCCTTTCCGTTAAGTTTAGTTAACTTTAAAGTTAGATGTTTAAGGTATGTTTGGGTAAATTATAAACTTAAGGGTGTTTGGGTCATTATTGAGAAGTTCAAGGGCTAAAATGGTAAAATAAGTTTGATATTATCATCTTGTAGACTTCAGATATTTTCATTCAGCAAATCATCCAGAAAACCTAAGTGTGTGTGTGTTGGGAAGAAAAGGAGCCAAAGAAGAAAAGAAGGCTAGGAAATTCAATTTGGAGTATGTGAAAGTGAAAATAAGGTAAGTTCCTTTGTATTTTGTGTTTATAATTGCTTTTAGAAGGGTTCTATCGGAGTAGAAACATCATTTACACTTCTGGTAATATTTCTGTCGAATTCTGGGTAAAATTGGGGTAAACCGACAGTGGTGTCCGGATAAAGTAGAAGGTGTCCGGATAGTTTTGTTGATGGTGTCCGGATGACTTTCTGAAGGTGTCCGGACAGGGTTTTATCCGGGTAAGTCCTTATTGTTATACTTTTCCGGATGGAATGGGATACCGGATGGTATCCGGATTCTTTGTGTTGTCCGGATTCTTTGTGTTGTCTGGAAAGTTGTCCGGATACTTTGAGGTTTCCGGATAACTTGGCTGTTTGGGTAATTTTGAGGATAAAAGTTATGTAGATGTATCTAGAGTCCATAACCTGCTAGTAAGTCTTATACATAAGTTGGTAAGGAGATATTTGTATGTAAATGGTTTCAGATTCTGAGAATTTTGGATAAAGGATCGGATAGCTCGGAGAAAGGTTTGGAAGCATATTGTAAGCATTCAGGTGAGTTTTGCTTTAAAACGTTTTTGAACTGGGATACATATATATGTGTATATATATATATGAGATGATTATGTGGTAGGAATGTGATTATGTGTATATAAATGACAATATGATGTAATGAGATATATATTGTATTTATATAAGCTTTGCACTACACGAGTGCACTTGTTGCCGGGTTCCGGTGTGCAGACCGGTGTGTAGCCGGGTTCCGGTGTGCGGACCGACGGGTAGCCGGGTTCCGGTGAGCGGACCGGTTGTTGATTTATTAGTTGGCTTGCTACCAACTAATATGGCCATTTGTGGAGGAATAAGGTGAATGAGATGTACACGATGCACGAGTCTGGATTGGTATTTAAATACGTATGGTATGTTTATATTTTACGAACGAATTACCAAAGGTTTATCTAAACTATTTTGATACAAAGGATTTACATAAAAGGTTTTATAATGATTTTGGAAAGGACCGAGATTAACTCACTAGACCCGTTTGGTCTAACCCTCATTTTGTTTTCAAAAATATGTTTTCCAGGTTAAGGATCAGTAGGAGAGGATAAAGTGTTGGAAGCTTTTGATGGATGTTGATTAGGAAGATTTTATAAATATATATTTTGTAATTTATAAGACCGAAGGGACCGTACTTGGTTTGTTATGTAACTTTCGTTGTAAATCAATGATATGTATGCATGTTATGTTATATGTTGTATGTTATGGGAACCAGGTTGTTACAAATGGTATCAGAGCCCTAGTTTAAGGGATTTAGGTATTTGTACCCGTACCTAGACTTAAACTGCATGTGAAGTAGGATGTCCTTGATATATTAGAACCTTGGGATGCTAAGTATAAAAGGTAGAAGGAACATCATGTAAAGTAATTTCAGATTACACCTGGCCAGTGTAACTGTGATCTTACAAGTGCATGTTTGGACTGGGATACCTTATTATATGGGGTATGTGCTTATGTGTATATTAATCTTGTCTGAATCTACAAAATGGCAAGCGGTACTCGAAATACGAATAGAAGAGGAGGAGGAAATCCGAATAGTACGAATCCACCAATAGGAACGGGGGGAAGAAGAGGAGAGCGAGGGGGAGGTAGATCCGGAGGTAGAACGGGGAGTAGAACTGGGGGCAGAACTGGAGGTAGAGTTCAGGGGCGAGGTACGGAGTTTATTACTAGAGACGATTTGATGGCGGAGATGGGAAGACTTCAAGCAAATATCCAGGCTATGTTCGACCAAGCTCGTCATACTGAAACACCAGATCCTGGTTTGGAAGACGAAATGCCCATTACACCTACGGTCATACCAGTGTCAAGAAGGTGTGATTACAAGATGTTCTTAAACTGTAGACCTCCAACTTATTCAGGAGATAGAGACCCAGTGAAGGCGATGAGATGGTTAAAAGAAATAGAAGCCATCTTCAAGACCAGTAAGTGTGCGGATGAGGACAAAGTATTATACGGAACGGCGATGTTGAAGGCAGAAGCTCTGTACTGGTGGGAAGCTTACATTGATTCCATAGGGTCGGATGTATACTCTACTTTTACTTGGGACGAGATCGCAACAGCTTTCAAAGGACAGTTTTGTTCTCAAGAAGCAGTCAGACAACTGGAAGAGGAGTTCATGAACTTACACCACCGAAGTTTATCAGTTAGGGACTACACTGCTAGTTTTCTGGAGAAGTCTCGCTTCGCAGAGTACTACGTTGCCACGGAGGCACTGAAAATGGAGAGGTTTATTTTCGGGTTGAATTCAGAAATTAGAAAGCTAGTGATTGCGACAGGACCCGATACCTTCTCAGCCGCAGTAAATGCAGCGGAAAATGTAGAACAGGATAATAGGAGAGACATTGGTGATAAGAGTATTGGAAAAAGGAAATTGGAAGAAATGACATACGATATGGAGGAATACGAATCCCCGAAGTTTGATAGTCATTCATCTTTCAGACCAGCTGAAAGACTATGTCCAAAATGCAACCGTGTGCATCAAGGAAACTGTTATGTGGATTCCCGAAGTTGTTACAAATGTGGAAAGACTGGTCACATACTTAGAGATTGTCGGGTAACTCGATTTTGTTTCGTTTGCAATTCCCCGGATCATATTCAGTCAGATTGTCCGCAATGGAAAGCACAACAGGGTAGTATGATGGTAAGACCAACGAGTGTTAGACCGGGAGAGAAACAAGGGCCTGATGTACCGAAAGCAAAGGGTCGAGTTTTTCAGATGACGGAACAAGAGTTGGAAGAAAGTCCTGATGAGGTTACATGTATATTTCTATAAACTCTATACGTGCTAAGGTGTTATCTGACTTCGGTGTAAAATGGTTTTTGGTATTTCCGTGCTTTTGTTGCTTATCTGTGTTAGAGATATAGGTGGGTGTGGGGTGGATATTCAGTTAGTTACTATGGCTTTGATTAAGTTCGAAGTAGTAGTAATAGGTATTCATACCTTATTGCTTAACCGAATTCCGGGACGGAATTCTTTTATGGGGGAGATAATGTAATACCCCGGGTAAGTCCGTTAGTTAAATCCCCTTTCCGTTAAGTTTAGTTAACTTTAAAGTTAGATGTTTAAGGTATGTTTGGGTAAATTATAAACTTAAGGGTGTTTGGGTCATTATTGAGAAGTTCAAGGGCTAAAATGGTAAAATAAGTTTGATATTATCATCTTGTAGACTTCAGATATTTTCATTCAGCAAATCATCCAGAAAACCTAAGTGTGTGTGTGTTGGGAAGAAAAGGAGCCAAAGAAGAAAAGAAGGCTAGGAAATTCAATTTGGAGTATGTGGAAGTGAAAATAAGGTAAGTTCCTTTGTATTTTGTGTATATAATTGCTTTTAGAAGGGTTCTATCGGAGTAGAAACATCATTTACACTTCTGGTAATATTTCTGTCGAATTCTGGGTAAAATTGGGGTAAACCGACAGTGGTGTCTGGATAAAGTAGAAGGTGTCCGGGTAGTTTTGTTGATGGTGTCCGGATGACTTTCTGAAGGTGTCCGGACAGGGTTTTATCCGGGTAAGTCCTTCTTGTTATACTTTTCCGGATGGAATGGGATACCGGATGGTATCCGGATTCTTTGTGTTGTCCGGATTCTTTGTGTTGTCCGGAAAGTTGTCCGGATACTTTGAGGTTTCCGGATAACTTGGCTGTTTGGGTAATTTTGAGGATAAAGGTTATGTAGATGTATCTAGAGTCCATAACCTGCTAGTAAGTCTTATACATAAGTTGGTAAGGAGATATTTGTTTGTAAATGGTTTCAGATTCTGAGAATTTTGGATAAAGGATCGGATAGCTCGGAGAAAGGTTTGGAAGCATATTGTAAGCATTCAGGTGAGTTTTGCTTTAAAACGTTTTTGAACTGGGATACATATATATGTGTATATATATATATGAGATGATTATGTGGTAGGAATATGATTATGTGTATATAAATGACAATATGATGTAATGAGATATATATTGTATTTATATAAGCTTTGCACTACACGAGTGCACTTGTTGCCGGGTTCCGGTGTGCAGACCGGTGTGTAGCCGGGTTCCGGTGTGCGGACCGACGGGTAGCCGGGTTCCGGTGAGCGGACCGGTTGTTGATTTATTAGTTGGCTTGCTACCAACTAATATGGCCATTTGTGGAGGAATAAGGTGAATGAGATGTACACGATGCACGAGTCTGGATTGGTATTTAAATACATGTGGTATGTTTATATTTTACGAAAGAATTACCAAAGGTTTATCTAAACTATTTTGATACAAAGGATTTACATAAAAGGTTTTATAATGATTTTGGAAAGGACCGAGATTAACTCACTAGACCCGTTTGGTCTAACCCTCATTTTGTTTTCAAAAATATGTTTTCCAGGTTAAGGATCAGTAGGAGAGGATAAAGTGTTGGAAGCTTTTGATGGATGTTGATTAGGAAGATTTTATAAATATATATTTTGTAATTTATAAGACCGAAGGGACCGTACTTGGTTTGTTATGTAACTTTCGTTGTAAATCAATGATATGTATGCATGTTATGTTATATGTTGTATGTTATGGGAACCAGGTTGTTACAAATGGTATCAGAGCCCTAGTTTAAGGGATTTAGGTATTTGTACCCGTACCTAGACTTAAACTGCATGTGAAGTAGGATGTCCTTGATATATTAGAACCTTGGGATGCTAAGTATAAAAGGTAGGTGATTTCATCAAACATGTGGTGTGCAGAATCAGATTTTGTGAAGAGAAACACTAACTTTCTGTCAAAACTTATCCAAATCTTATTGAAATCAAAGACTGGATTTCCAGTAAGCACAGAACAGAAAATAAACTATTAGAATGATATTTGTGTTTAGGCTCATGTGATTGAATCAATCTAAGCACCAAAACAACAAATAAATCATCTAATCTTCTATTGTTGCTATAGATGACCGATTGAAGAAGAGTTTCTTCAATCCAGCTCTGATACCAATTGTTGGTCCCGTTTATGAGCAACAATAGAAGAAATATAGAATCCATATTTAAATATAGAGATAAGATATGCATGAAGAACAATTATAAAGAAACTTATCTCATATTCATTGACGATTAAATATGGAGAGGAGAAAACATGAAGAACACCACACTTAACATGTAAAACCGACTCTCATCTAGTCTATGTGTGTTTTTGTGTGCTTTCCATATTTCTCTCTTAACCTAAAATAAGCCTATGGACACCTTTATATAGGGCCCATTTACACAAAAGGCTTAAGCCCATAAGGCTAATTACAAAGATAACATAAATCTAATTATAAAGCCCATATAATAATTTCTTTATAAAACATTCTTATAAATTAGGGGCTAATTAAAGCTAACAGTCATCAAACATGTGGTGTGCAGAATCAGATTTTGTGAAGAGAAACACTAACTTTCTGTCAAAACTTATCCAAATCTTATTGAAATCAAAGACTGGATTTCCAGTAAGCACAGAACAGAAAATAAACTATTAGAATGATATTTGTGTTTAGGCTCATGTGATTGAATCAATCTAAGCACCAAAACAACAAATAAATCATCTAATCTTCTATTGTTGCTATAGATGACCGATTGAAGAAGAGTTTCTTCAATCCAGCTCTGATACCAATTGTTGGTCCCGTTTATGAGCAACAATAGAAGAAATATAGAATCCATATTTAAATATAGAGATAAGATATGCATGAAGAACAATTATAAAGAAACTTATCTCATATTCATTGACGATTAAATATGGAGAGGAGAAAACATGAAGAACACCACACTTAACATGTAAAACCGACTCTCATCTAGTCTATGTGTGTTTTTGTGTGCTTTCCATATTTCTCTCTTAACCTAAAATAAGCCTATGGACACCTTTATATAGGGCCCATTTACACAAAAGGCTTAAGCCCATAAGGCTAATTACAAAGATAACATAAATCTAATTATAAAGCCCATATAATAATTTCTTTATAAAACATTCTTATAAATTAGGGGCTAATTAAAGCTAACAGTCATCAAACATGTGGTGTGCAGAATCAGATTTTGTGAAGAGAAACACTAACTTTCTGTCAAAACTTATCCAAATCTTATTGAAATCAAAGACTGGATTTCCAGTAAGCACAGAACAGAAAATAAACTATTAGAATGATATTTGTGTTTAGGCTCATGTGATTGAATCAATCTAAGCACCAAAACAACAAATAAATCATCTAATCTTCTATTGTTGCTATAGATGACCGATTGAAGAAGAGTTTCTTCAATCCAGCTCTGATACCAATTGTTGGTCCCGTTTATGAGCAACAATAGAAGAAATATAGAATCCATATTTAAATATAGAGATAAGATATGCATGAAGAACAATTATAAAGAAACTTATCTCATATTCATTGACGATTAAATATGGAGAGGAGAAAACATGAAGAACACCACACTTAACATGTAAAACCGACTCTCATCTAGTCTATGTGTGTTTTTGTGTGCTTTCCATATTTCTCTCTTAACCTAAAATAAGCCTATGGACACCTTTATATAGGGCCCATTTACACAAAAGGCTTAAGCCCATAAGGCTAATTACAAAGATAACATAAATCTAATTATAAAGCCCATATAATAATTTCTTTATAAAACATTCTTATAAATTAGGGGCTAATTAAAGCTAACAATCTCCCCCTAATGTTTTATAAAGAAAGCATCATCTTATAGTCTCCCCCTTGCTTTCTTTAGAACCTTTGGTGTTCCGTTCTTCAAGTCTTCAAATCATCACGAGCTCCCCCTCAAATGTAGGCTCATCTTCTTGAAAGACCGAGACAAATAACACTTTCTGTCCAGCTTTCATGTCTCAACTTCACCACTGTTTTTGACCATCATGGAGACTGATTGAAAGAAAACATAAAACATGTATAATGAACTCCAGCCTCTTAGCATTCCAACGAGCTATGATTCATCCATTTTGGATGAAAAACGAGTGAGTTGTGTAAGTTTTCCCTCGGCTGCGCAGAACGGTCATAAAACAGAAAAATTTGACTATAAAAGATCCCGTTGAGTAAGCATTCAGTACCGAGCATTAAACTTGAATAATAGAGGAGTGAGTGACAATCAACATGTCACAAATAGCAGCATGAAACCGTGAAGAACCGTCGAGAGAACACCGTTCTTGAAAGCGGAAAGAGCATGAATTAAATGCAATGCTTTCGGTCCAGCACCTTACAGCAGACTTTGAAGCTGATTTTGGCATATCAGCTCACATAATTTGAGAAAACTCAGAACATCAAAGTCGTGCGTCTGTGAATTATGTTTCCAATGAAACTGGACTCGTATAATTTGGAGTACCGAGTAAAACGTTGTAAGCATATTTCTGAAGCAGCGCAAAGCTGTCAAACAAAGTGGAAAATTTCGGGCTCCGGGCTTTTGGCTTGATTTGATTTCTGGACCAACGAACTCTAATAAACATGCTTGAGTCTGTTTCTGGTCCCTTCTGGTCATTGCTCTTATTTCTGAGAAGTTTGATCCAGAGAGCCTCTTGATTAAGCTCTGAACTGACTCCTCTGGATGTGCATATGAGCATCTCTAAACTGACTTTTAGAGGCCTTGCATGTCCTCTGAACAACATCTGAATTTCTGAGCGTGCATAGAGATTTTGTGAATCATCTCTGTATGAATTAAGCACAATTAAGCTCTTAACAGCAGTGGCTTAATCTGGACAGCCACGTCTTTCTGGACTTTAGTAGCTACTAAAAAACAATCTCATTCAAAACTCTGCACAAGTAGACTTTGATCTTTAAGTCTCTGGATGGTCTTAACAGAAGCAGCTTATTCAGAGGCTTAATGGATTTCTGGGATCGCAGAGGCTCTGCACAACTTCACAGAGGCTCTGTGCAAGTTCACAGAGGCTCTGTGCAAGTTCACAGAGGTAGTGTCGATATAGGGTGGTTCTGGTGAGCAGAGGGTGCGACAGAGGTTGATCGCAGTGCCGACAGATGCTTGACAAGGCTTGTTTGGCTGAGAAGTCACAGCGGCTCTGATAAGCTCTGTGACTTGCTTCTGCCATAGATATGAACATCAAACAGCAGCACGTTCTGATGCAATATCTGAACATGGACACTTTGTATGAGCATAGAAACTCTGTGAAGCCTTGCAGAGGTTCTGTGAACCCTTGCAGAGGTTCTGTGAACCCTTGCAGAGGCTCTGTGGTTAACCTCTGCATTAACCTTCTGCATAACAATAGAAGTCTTCTCTATGGCCTTTGTATGTGGGACATCTCTTGATCAGTCCATGTTCACCCTCTGGACATCCAAGAACATAGCTCTGCACATTTCTTGTTCCATACAGCAGTGCTTAATCAGCAGAAGCTTTCCAGCAGCAACATTACACCTTCTGCACAAATGAACTTCAAATGACCATACAAAGTGTCCACAGAGGCTCTGTCGGGTTTTACAGAGGCTCTGTGGTGAACAGTACCACAGAGGTTGGTCAGCAGAGGTCGCGTGCGACAGAGGTTTGGTCGCGTGCGGCAGAGGTTGGTCGCGTGCGGCAGAGGTTGGTCAAGGTGTCCCACAGAGGCTGCTTCTATGATGTGCTTTTGCTTCTGTGTACAACTGCCTCTATAGAGCCTTATGGAGTCTCTGCACCAACTCTAAATAGCTTCTGAATACTATGAACCATCTCTGTGGTTAGCCTCTGTGATCTGCCTTACAGAGGCTCTGCACAACCGCAAAGCTTCTGTAGTTGACCTCTGCACAGCATAAACCACGAGATAGGCTCTGCATTGACCTCTGTGAATGATGTTTTGTATAGTTCAACTTCAGAGGCCTCTTCTGCACTTGACAAGTCTGGACAACAGCTACACTTGACACGATCACGGTTCTTAAAGACACTGAAGCAGCAGTTGCTTATTCTTCTGTATCAGCAGTAGCTTAACGAGCAGCTTAATGGCTTTCTTCACAATCAGGACAGCTTCTGAAGCAGCTTAATCAACCTGATATTTGTCTCTGAACCATCTTCTGAAGGTAGCATCCATCCTCTGTAATTGATCTCTGATGTCAACAGAGCTTTGGTGAATTGCCTCTTTAAAAAAAAACTTAAACCATCTTGTCAATCAACAGAGCTCTGGTAAAGTCAACAGAGCTCTGGTAAGCTTCAACAGAGCTCTGGTAAGCTCTTGTGTGAAAAAATAAACCCAGTGTTCACCGAGCAGCTCTGGTAAGCTTCTGTCGACGATCAGAGCTCTGTTAAGCTCTCTGATAAGCTTCTGCTACTTCTTCTGATAAACCCAATCTCTGATCACATTGAGGCAAAAATCTCTGATTAAGCACTAATCAAACTCTATACACGAATCTGGATGGTTGCAGCTTATTTGAAATAGCAACATCGAAAACAACCAAACTCTGATAAGTTTGTGATCACAGAGCTGAAGTGTTTGTTGCTGCTGCACATAACCGACTCTGGACAGCAGCCTTACTGTTGCTTAATTTGGACAACAACTAAGCTCTGTTGGCTTTACCAAACAACAGCTCTCGACAATTGCTTAAACCCTTAAACACAGCAACGACTGTTCTGCTTCTGATCTAGCTCTGCAGTTGGACAACCTTTAAAACCTTTATACTGAAATCTGTATGCTTTGGTAGAACACATCTTCACTTCATAATCCAACATGGACATTTAAAATCTGAACTTCTAGGTTGTGTACTTTGTTGTGATTAAGCTCAGTGTAGTCTGATCGACGGCTGCTTCTGAACAGAACTTCTATACAACACCACATTGCAGCTGTTAAAATTTTGTATCCACAGATTTAAAACCGTGCAGACCTGCACTTTTGACAGCAAAACAATTGATCACAGCAGTCGCATCATTGTCACAGCAGCTTAATCAGATGTTTAACAGCTTCTGTAAGTTGCTTTTGGATATTCAAATACGCAGGAGCAGCTTAAAAAAAACTCTGCATTCTTCTGGACAGCGTGACAACTTCTGAAATACCATTAGAGTCCTCTGTGGTTAACATTTGAACACAACAACTTCTATTCTTGATCAGCACCAGAGAAAAAAAAAACAAATTACACCAGCTGCATGTTTTAATCTGTTTTGACAGCAACTCGAGATCAAACACAAACTGCATATAAGCTCCAAAACAGATTGTAGCTGCATTTTCTCTTCAATATCTATTTGGCAAGTCTGTTTGTGAGGAATTATAACAAGATTCCTTGTGCTGACAGCTGCACTTCGACATGGACAACAGCAAATTCTGACATTCCAAGCATAACTTTGAAGTCTGTGGGCAGAATATATTCTTCTGTGCTTATCGGGTCTTTGAGGAGCCTTTCTAAGATCTGCATATTTAAATTTGGATGAGATCTCTGAACCACTTCTGACAGCGTCTGAGAAGTTAACAGAGCTCTGGTAAGCTCAACAGAGCTCTGGTAAGATCTGATGAGCAGCAAATAGGTTGGACAGATCGCAAGACCCACTTCTGAGGCTTCGATAAGCTGTGGTTGCTGCCACTTTCAACAGATTTGCACCCGAACACTTCTGATCAGCCTCTGAAAAATTAACAGAGCTCTGTAAGCCAACAGAGCTCTGATAAGCTTCTGCTCTTCAAATTTTCTGTTGATCATCTCTTCTGAACAAAATTATCTCGAATCATATTAACGGCAGCGGCTGCTTAACAACAGTAGCTTAATGGACAGCTTATCATCTGATTCAGCAGCAAACTTTTGATCATGATGGCAACACAACAGTGACAAGCTTCTGAAGTTCTCTTCGAATTCACTGTTGCACTTAACAAGTCTGAGCTGCACATTTTCTAAAAATATATCAACAAACAGCAGCTTAATTCTTTTGAGTTCCACAGCAACAAACAGTACCAGCAGCTTAATCAACTGCTTAATAAGACATCCATGAATCTAATTGGTTCTAACATGCTGTTGAAAAGTGATTTCATAAAGAAGCCAGATCCAACAGCAACCAATATCACTATTAATCCAAGATAAATTCCTCCTTGTGACTCCCAAAACAAATCACCCTTATCAATCCGTGAACCAACTTCTAATTCATCAAACATTGATGCACAGGGCTGTTGGTTTCCAAGTTTCACAAAACCTTTGGTGTTGAAAATAAAACGATCTTCATAATTTTTAGAACAATGAGTGCAAATACTCAGATCTCTAATTGATCAGGTCAGAAAACTGATTAGAAGCACTCAAAAGTCAAAAAAAAAATTCAGATCAGACTTTGAAAATTAGCACAGCACCAAATCTTTCTCAATCAACTTTTTCAAGACTCAAATGATTTTGTTTTTCATTTAATCGATTATGAGCAGCGGAATACTAACAAAATCTGAGTAAAAGAGAGTCCAATCTTGGATTTAAATAAAGGTCAGATCAAAGATCAACAACCTTACTACCAAGATGCCAAAAAAAATGCTATGGACTTAAGAACACACAAGGATGAGATCATAGATCAACCATCTACTTAGTACTTATCAAATAAGACCAATGAATGAGAAAGAATCAAAACACACATATGTATTAAATCTGATCAGATTTGATCCAAACAAAACCAAATCTTCACTTAGGCATTTCATCAAACATGTGGTGTGCAGAATCAGATTTTGTGAAGAGAAACACTAACTTTCTGTCAAAACTTATCCAAATCTTATTGAAATCAAAGACTGGATTTCCAGTAAGCACAGAACAGAAAATAAACTATTAGAATGATATTTGTGTTTAGGCTCATGTGATTGAATCAATCTAAGCACCAAAACAACAAATAAATCATCTAATCTTCTATTGTTGCTATAGATGACCGATTGAAGAAGAGTTTCTTCAATCCAGCTCTGATACCAATTGTTGGTCCCGTTTATGAGCAACAATAGAAGAAATATAGAATCCATATTTAAATATAGAGATAAGATATGCATGAAGAACAATTATAAAGAAACTTATCTCATATTCATTGACGATTAAATATGGAGAGGAGAAAACATGAAGAACACCACACTTAACATGTAAAACCGACTCTCATCTAGTCTATGTGTGTTT
Organism: Saussurea involucrata; assembly: GCA_033807775.1. Taxonomy (NCBI): domain Eukaryota; kingdom Viridiplantae; phylum Streptophyta; class Magnoliopsida; order Asterales; family Asteraceae; genus Saussurea; species Saussurea involucrata. The sequence continues at coordinate 60,342,282 of CM066320.1, read as the reverse complement.
TTGTGTGCTTTCCATATTTCTCTCTTAACCTAAAATAAGCCTATGGACACCTTTATATAGGGCCCATTTACACAAAAGGCTTAAGCCCATAAGGCTAATTACAAAGATAACATAAATCTAATTATAAAGCCCATATAATAATTTCTTTATAAAACATTCTTATAAATTAGGGGCTAATTAAAGCTAACAGTAACTGTGATCTTACAAGTGCATGTTTGGACTGGGATACCTTATTATATGGGGTATGTGCTTATGTGTATATTAATCCTGTCTGAATCTACAAAATGGCAAGCGGTACTCGAAATACGAATAGAAGAGGAGGAGGAAATCCGAATAGTACGAATCCACCAATAGGAACGGGGGGAAGAAGAGGAGAGCGAGGGGGAGGTAGATCCGGAGGTAGAACGGGGAGTAGAACTGGGGGCAAAACTGGAGGTAGAGTTCACGGGCGAGGTACGAAGTTTATTACTAGAGACGATTTGATGGCGGAGATGGGAAGACTTCAAGCAAATATCCAGGCTATGTTCGACCAAGCTCGTCATACTGAAACACCAGATCCTGGTTTGGAAGACGAAATGCCCATTACACCTACGGTCATACCAGTGTCAAGAAGGTGTGATTACAAGATGTTCTTAAACTGTAGACCTCCAACTTATTCAGGAGATAGAGACCCAGTGAAGGCGATGAGATGGTTAAAAGAAATAGAAGCCATCTTCAAGACCAGTAAGTGTGCGGATGAGGACAAAGTATTATACGGAACGGCGATGTTGAAGGCAGAAGCTCTGTACTGGTGGGAAGCTTACATTGATTCCATAGGGTCGGATGTATACTCTACTTTTACTTGGGACGAATTCGCAACAGCTTTCAAAGGACAGTTTTGTTCTCAAGCAGCAGTCAGACAACTGGAAGAGGAGTTCATGAACTTACACCACCGAAGTTTATCAGTTAGGGACTACACTGCTAGTTTTCTGGAGAAGTCTCGCTTCGCAGAGTACTACGTTGCCACGGAGGCACTGAAAATGGAGAGGTTTATTTTCGGGTTGAATTCAGAAATTAGAAAGCTAGTGATTGCGACAGGACCCGATACCTTCTCAGCCGCAGTAAATGCAGCGGAAAATGTAGAACAGGATAATAGGAGAGACGTTGGTGATAAGAGTATTGGAAAAAGGAAATTGGAAGAAATGACATACGATATGGAGGAATATGAATCCCCGAAGTTTGATAGTCATTCATCTTTCAGACCAGCTGAAAGACTATGTCCAAAATGCAACCGTGTGCATCAAGGAAACTGTTATGTGGATTCCCGAAGTTGTTACAAATGTGGAAAGACTGGTCACATACTTAGAGATTGTCGGGTAACTCGATTTTGTTTCGTTTGCAATTCCCCGTATCATATTCAGTCAGATTGTCCGCAATGGAAAGCACAATAGGGTAGTATGATGGTAAGACCAACGAGTGTTAGACCGGGAGAGAAACAAGGGCCTGATGTACCGAAAGCAAAGGGTCGAGTTTTTCAGATGACGGAACAAGAGTTGGAAGAAAGTCCTGATGAGGTTACATGTATATTTCTATAAACTCTATACGTGCTAAGGTGTTATCTGACTTCGGTGTAAAATGGTTTTTGGTATTTCCGTGCTTTTGTTGCTTATCTGTGTTAGAGATATAGGTGGGTGTGGGTGGATATTCAGTTAGTTACTATGGCTTTGATTAAGTTCGAAGTAGTAGTAATAGGTATTCATACCTTATTGCTTAACCGAATTCCGGGACGAAATTCTTTTAAGGGGGAGATAATGTAATACCCCGGGTAAGTCCGTTAGTTAAATCCCCTTTCCGTTAAGTTTAGTTAACTTTAAAGTTAGATGTTTAAGGTATGTTTGGGTAAATTATAAACTTAAGGGTGTTTGGGTCATTATTGAGAAGTTCAAGGGCTAAAATGGTAAAATAAGTTTGATATTATCATCTTGTAGACTTCAGATATTTTCATTCAGCAAATCATCCAGAAAACCTAAGTGTGTGTGTGTTGGGAAGAAAAGGAGCCAAAGAAGAAAAGAAGGCTAGGAAATTCAATTTGGAGTATGTGGAAGTGAAAATAAGGTAAGTTCCTTTGTATTTTGTGTTTATAATTGTTTTTAGAAGGGTTCTATCGGAGTAGAAACATCATTTACACTTCTGGTAATATTTCTATCGAATTCTGGGTAAAATTGGGGTAAACCGACAGTGGTGTCCGGATAAAGTAGAAGGTGTCCGGGTAGTTTTGTTGATGGTGTCCGGATGACTTTCTGAAGGTGTCCGGACAGGGTTTTATCCGGGTAAGTCCTTCTTGTTATACTTTTCCGGATGGAATGGGATACCGGATGGTATCCGGATTCTTTGTGTTGTCCAGATTCTTTGTGTTGTCCGGAAAGTTGTCCGGATACTTTGAGGTTTCCGGATAACTTGGCTGTTTGGGTAATTTCGAGGATAAAGGTTATGTAGATGTATCTAGAGTCCATAACCTGCTAGTAAGTCTTATACATAAGTTGGTAAGGAGATATTTGTATGTAAATGGTTTCAGATTCTGAGAATTTTGGATAAAGGATCGGATAGCTCGGAGAAAGGTTTGGAAGCATATTGTAAGCATTCAGGTGAGTTTTGCTTTAAAACGTTTTTGAACTGGGATACATATATATGTGTATATATATATATGAGATGATTATGTGGTAGGAATATGATTATGTGTATATAAATGACAATATGATGTAATGAGATATATATTGTATTTATATAAGCTTTGCACTACACGAGTGCACTTGTTGCCGGGTTCCGGTGTGCGGACCAGTGTGTAGTCGGGTTCCGGTGTGCGGACCGACGGGTAGCCGGGTTCCGGTGAGCAGACCGGTTGTTGATTTATTAGTTGGCTTGCTACCAACTAATATGGCCATTTGTGGAGGAATAAGGTGAATGAGATGTACACGATGACGAGTCTGGATTGGTATTTAAATACGTGTGGTATGTTTATATTTTACGAAAGAATTACCAAAGGTTTATCTAAACTATTTTGATACAAAGGATTTACATAAAAGGTTTTATAATGATTTTGGAAAGGACCGGGATTAACTCACTAGACCCGTTTGGTCTAACCCTCATTTTGTTTTCAAAAATATGTTTTCCAGGTTAAGGATCGACAGGAGAGGATAAAGTGTTGGAAGCTTTTGATGGATGTTGATTAGGAAGCTTTTATAAATATATATTTTGTAATTTATGAGACCGAAGGGACCGTACTTGGTTTGTTATGTAACTTTCGTTGTAAATCAATGATATGTATGCATGTTATGTTATATGTTGTATGTTATGGGAACCAGGTTGTTACACCAAACCTGAAAAAATCTTTGAATCGATTAGAGTTTTCGGGGTTTAGAGCGGCTATATAAGGTACGATCTCTTTTTTCCTTTTATGCGTCACAAATAGATTGCTTGGAAACCTAGGAGAAACTGTGATCTTTTTGCTCTGAGTGATATTAAAATTTGGCTAACGGGTTTAGCAATGTCGACCGAACTAGCGAGCTCTATTAGAGATCAAGACATCATTGATTCCCTTAGGAAATTAGCAAAAATCCCTGCAGGGATTTCGTTAAGTAGAGCGGGCCAGGTCCGACCCGAGATGTGTCCCGAAGGGTATTTCATGATATACGAATACCCGTTTAAGATAGGTTTTGAATGGCCCTATTCGCCTCTGGCCAAGGCTTTCATGTGCGAATTCGACCTTTTGTCGGGGCAATTGATGCCCCAGTTCTGGCGCGTCATACAAGTCGTCGAACAACTTACGAAGGACTGGGATTCTCCCGTGAATGTACGCGTCCTCTTGATTGCCTATCAGGTAAAAATGGACGGGTACTATTAATGCCAAAAATCGCACCAAAGGGACAACTTAAGGTCGATGTGTACTTTAACAACTAAAGAAAGGAATCGTTCGACAAAGGCGTGCGACAAAGACAAAAATGAAAATGAGACAGAGGATTTGATGACGCAGGAAAAACCTCAACGAGGAAAAAACTTGCGGACGACAATGGATGTCGTCGCTGCACTATGGTCGCCAATAAGGGGCGATGTCCTTGGTGTTCCGGGTGTCGATCGTACAGAGATTACAATACAAATGAAGGGAAAGACTTCGAAATGTAAAGTACAAGTGTTTGAAATGTAAAAAAAGTGTGCGTCGTGTATGAAAACAATGTGTAAACTGTTGGTCGAGAGTGAAAGTCTTGCGTCGAGAGCGATCTTCTATGAATGATCCCTTTGTTTCGAATGAATATTCCTCGAGTGTTTGTGTTTGCTTCTGTTGTTCGATGTTCGGTGCTCTTGTTCTATCTCTCTTCCTGTATTATTCCATGTCCTGAACCTGAGGATTGAACTTGGGATTTATAGTCTTCGAATGATTTTAATTGAATCATTAAGATCTTTGATGACTGTTGTAACGGTCGTTGTTTGGGTAAAAAATCACACCCTCGACCGACTTGGGAAATCCCCTCGACACGACCCATGGACATTGATTACCCTACCCCCCGCCGACAAGGATAATACTCATTATTATCATGTCCCCGGCATACGCGATAATTGGTTATTGAAAGACATCTTGTTTCAATAGTTATTCAAGATAGTCATCTTACATCTGATGATCGCACGTCACATGTCGCATGTTACACGTCGCACGTCGTATGGCATACATCGTTAGCAACCTGTCGTTAGTCTTATGTCACTAGTCACACGTCACCAGTCTCATGTCACCAATTACGACTCATCGGTCTTACGACTATACTAACCTTTAACAGTCAAACAGTTGTTTTCCTTTGTTCATTAATACAGGTCTACGGGCATTTATGAACGACCAGTAACAAAACCAATCATCAAAGACATTCAGAGCCCGACAGCGGTTACGAAGTGTGCCATAAAGACACCATTTATGGCCAACGACTATAACCGATGAAGCCTATTATGAGCATTCAATCCGTCAATGAAAACAGCGACCGTTACAACAGTCATCAAAGCACTTAATGAGCTAATTAAAGAGCCCGAAGACTATAAATATCAAGCAAAATCCTCATTCCAGAGGGAGCGGACATCAAATAATCACAAGACACACACCAACGTATCACTGAAGGCCATAATCCTACAGCGAACTCAGGAACAACAGAAGCAAAGAACTTTCTCTCGAAGAATCGCTCTCGACGCACGACAACAGCCCTCGACCAACAGTTTTACACTTTGTTTCACACACGATAAACACTTGTTTTACATTTCAAACACTTGTACTTTACATTTCGAAGCATTTCCTTCATTTGTATTGTAATCACTGTACGATCGACACCAGTATCCAAGGACATCGCCCCTGATTGGCGACCATAGTATAGCGACGTCACCCCTGTCATCCGCAGGTTTTTTCATTGTTTGAGGTTTTTCCTGCGTCATCAAATCCCTTGTTTCTTTATTTTATTTCTCGTCGCACGTTTCGTCGAAAGATCCTTTCTTTAGTTGTTTAAGTCCACATCGAACTTAAGTTGTCCCTTTGGTGCGATTTTTGGCATTAATAGTTTGGCGCCATCCGTGGGACTTCATCTAGAGAAAATCCTCGACGAACGTGCACCTTACTAACAGATTCTTGGAGTTTCTTCTGTGCAGCTTTTATTATTTTTCAGGTAAATGGCAAATTATCAAGATCCCATGATTCAACTCCAATTGGAATTGAATGCGGCTCGAAGCCAGATTCAAGCCCTGAAAAAAGAAGATGCTCCGTCAAAAGTATCGCATGTGTCGCATCATCCAAGGGACTCGGGGGCTCGGAATACCCTTCACAAACTGAAAAAATACCATGTTTGGTTTTGAAAATCCTCGGTAAAAGGCGCTTATCGACTCCATGTTACGGTGACTGTGACGTCTTACTCAAAACAACTATATATATACTCTAAGTATATTTTCCTCGTTTAATTATTTTTATCTAATATATGATCGTTGATTCAAGCATCAAAAGATCATTGGTTGAAGCCAACGACCACCCCCGATTTTTACATTGCAGGCTCGCTAGATCATATAAATACAGGTCTTACGATTTATATCGTGAGAAACAAAAGTCCCTAGGATTTACATCGCATGTCCTACGATTTATGGTCGTCAGTAAAAGGTGACTTACGTTTTTTCTTATGATCGCTAGTCACAACACAGGTTAAAATTCTCGGTCGCCAATAAAAGCGACTCGCATGTTGAAATCTCATCGCTAGTCATGGCATATGTCTTCAATAAAAGACGACTTGTATACTGAACATCATAATCACCAGTCATGGTAAAATGCATGTCAAAACACAAAAGTCGCCAATAAGAAATCTGAAATAAATTGGTCGTATGACATCCGAAATTGTCCGCGACAGTAGATCCTAGTTTGAAAGCAACAGGACTCGACAGTTCTGTGAAGACCACGACATCAAGCTGACAACCTCGCCACCCATGGGCAAGCGGTCAAGCGACACTTCAGCAAGAACATCAAAGCTGAAGTCTTTCAAAAAGGCGACTACGTTCCCCGTCGAGTGTTCCAAAGCACTCAAAAGCTCAATGCAGGTAAGCTTTCCGCCAAATGCGAAGGTCCTTGTCATATCTCAGAAGTCATGGATAAAAAGGCCTATCGGCTTTCAACCCTCGGCAATCAAGATATCCCACGTAGTGGGAATGCAACGCACCTGAAAAGCCAACGACCAACCTCTGACATTGTTTTACCGCAGGATCGCACAACATTAGTTACTAAAGTCTATTATATGACTTAAGTCTCGCATGATCGAACGATATGTAAGTCTATCGTACGATCTTAACCTCGTAAGGTCGCACGACATAAGTAATCAGGTCTATGACTTGATCATTCCATCACAGGAACACATGATTCAAGGTTCATCGTATGATCAAATCACATGATCATAAGGTCTAGCGACCCCACAATCTAAGTTCTTCAACTTAGAAAAACTTCATGTTCTGAATGAATGTTGTAATCGCATGCGCTTATGTTTGCTTATACGATTCAAGAATATAAAAGTCTTATGACTTACGTTCTAGTCGTTGTATTACAATGGATGCCCAAGTCGCATGACTTCATGTTCATTTTTGTACTTAATGAATTTTTACAGTCGACATTACATCTGTCCATGACATGTACGAATCAGGTTCAATAGAAAGGTAAACTTTTTACCGACTATCGCTAAAGCGAAACTTACAACTAGCTAAAAATGCTAGACACAACGTATCATAGGTCTCTAGCGACTGTATCGGCTGTAAACGCCAGATCAAAGGTCTTTAACGACCAAATTGGCTCGAGCGCCAGAACATATGTCTTTAAACGACCGTATCGGCTGTGAACGCCAGACCACAGGACCACATCGACAGAGAACGCCAACCCGGCGACATGGACCCCTGTCTCCTCCATAGGAAAGCGTTCCCTGAAAGATGGGAGCAAATATTTCCTCAGATGAGGAAACAACGTCGTCCCGTCTAGGACACCAGCGGCCGATGACCCGTCCCCCTTGTCGGCAGACGCTGGGGACAACACCTTAGACACTAGCTTCGTCACTGTCGCTGGAAGCGCCGAACTTGCTGGTGTCGCGTACATCGCGCCAGAACGGCTGGATGACGTCCTCGCCTCTTTAGGCGTGACAACTCTCGACGAAACGTCAGCCCGCGAAGACGGTTCCTTCAGGACTACCGTTCTTGTCTTCGTCAAGATTCCCGACCCAGCTGTCGGGGCATTCTTTCTCCTTTCCCGGCCCCGAAGGGCAAGCACAACTTGTGTCGCCTTTTTTAGCTGACCAAGTCAGTTTTCCTCTGATGATCTTAGCAAAAGTAACACGTCTCCATAGCAACGCATTTTACTTTAGTGCGAGATCTGAAATTCCACTGGTTTGAAATTCAGATCTCGGGGGGGTAACTGTTTGGGTAAAAAATCACACCCTCGACCGACTAGTGAAATCCCCTCGACACGACCCATGGACATTGATTACCCTACCCCCAGCCGACAAGGATAATACTCATTATTATCATGTCCCCGGCATACGCGATAATTGGTTATTGAAAGACATCTTGTTTCAATAGTTATTCAAGATAGTCATCTTACATCTGATGATCGCACATCACGTGTCGCATGTTACACGTCGCACGTCGTATGGCATACATCGTTAGCAACCTGTCGTTAGTCTTATGTCACTAGTCACACGTCACCAGTCTCATGTCGCCAGTTACGACTCATCGGTCTTACGACTATACTAACCGTTAATAGTCAAACAATTGTTTTCCTTTGTTCATTAATACAGGTATATGGGCAGTTATGAACGACCAGTAACAAAACCAATCATCAAAGACATTTAGAGCCCGACAGCGGTTACGAAGTGTGCCATAAAGACACCATTTATGGCCAACGGCTATAACCGATGAAGCCTATTATGAGCATTCAATCCGTCAATGAAAACAGCGACCGTTACAACAGTCATTAAAGCACTTAATGAGCTAATTAAAGAGCCCGAAGACTATAAATATCAAGCAAAATCCTCATTCCAGAGGGAGCGGACATCAAATAATCACAAGACACAAACCAAAGTATCACTGAAGGCCATAATCCTACAGCGAACTCAAGAACAACAGAAGCAAATAACTTTCTCTCGAAGAATCGCTCTCGACGCACGACAACAGCCCTCGACCAACAGTTTTACACTTTGTTTCACACACGATAAACACTTGTTTTACATTTCAAACACTTGTACTTTACATTTCGAAGCATTTCCTTCATTTGTATTGTAACCACTGTACGATCGACACCAGTATCCAAGGACATCGCCCCTGATTGGCGACCATAGTATAGCGACGACACCCCCTGTCGTCCGTAGGTTTTCTCCTCGTTTGAGGTTTTTCCCGCGTCATCAAATCCCTTGTTTCTTTATTTTATTTCTCGTCGCACGTTTCGTCGAAAGATCCTTTATTTAGTTGTTTAAGTCCACATCGACCTTAAGTTGTCCCTTTGGTGCGAATTTTGGCATTAACAGTCGTCATCTTCAATGTGGGATTAGATGCTCATAACTGATTTCGTCGGTTATAGCCGTTGTCCATTAATGACTTTGACTCCTGCATTAATCGCTGAACAAATATAACAGTCGTATAACGCGTTAGTCGGCTGAGGTCGCATGATTCTACGCGACGGTCGTGCGAAGTAGGCGACGTCGAGGTCGAGTGTCGTGAGGAACTCTCGACTTACCTTTTAGGAGGGACGACAGAGGTTTTTTGGGTCTTTGTCGGGACCTTATCTTAATACAAGATATAGCTCATAACATGTGTCTTACCTTTTCTGGTCGTGGTCGAGACAAGTGAAATTTTGCCCAAACAGTTTGCCCCCAAAATTTGAAAGTAGGATGGCAAATTCGAATTTTAAATTTTGCTTGTCGGGTGTTCAGGGTCTTGTGTTGAAAAATACATTGGTTGTCTCGGAACCGGATTGATCCGATTCTAACTAAACGAGAATTTGAAGAGAAAAATGGGATTGTGACGTCCTACTGACGCACGGTTTTGCTTACCAGCTGTCATTTTAGAAATGTCGACGGAGCCCAGAGGTACTATTAGAAATGAAGACGATCTAGAAGACTTCAGAAGTCTATCAAAAATTCCCATGGGGATTACTGTAAGCAAGCCTGGTGGGGTTCGACCGGAGATGTGTCCCGAGGGGTATGTCGCGATATACGAGTACCTGTTTAAGATGGGCTTCTACTTGCCGTATTCGCCTCTGGCCAAGGCATTTTTGTGTGAGTTTGATCTGTCTCCAGGGCAACTGATGTCCCAGTTTTGGGCGAGTCATTCTAGTCATCGAGCGACTTACTTCGCACTGGGAGTGGCGTATAAATTCATGAGCGATCAATATCGTCGTTATAATTTACTTTCAAGGCTTAAAGGTAATCGTACCTTAGTTTTGAACACTTCTGTCAATGATCGCAAATGGAGGACGAGGTATGTACTTGTGCGGGTGGCGATGCTGGATATGGACAGTGATTGGATTAGATCCGTAGATAGTGCACAACTGGCGACGATGTCTCATACTGCGCAACTGGCGACGGTGTCTCATACTGCGCAACTGGCGACGGTGTCTCATACTGCGCAACTGGCGACGGTGTCTCATACTGCGTAACCGGCGATGATGTCTCATACTGCGCAACCGGCGACGATGTCTCATACTGCGCAACCGGCGACGATGTCTTCTATATCCTCGTCGACCCTTTCGTCAACCGCCAGGGGCAAGGGTGTAAAGACGGGAGAGGATGAGGAGGAAGTCATGATGATCAACTTTACGTTGTCGACGATCCTCCTGACTGACTATGTCCTTGACGGGACGAAGTCATTTTCGTATTTGGGGAAATATCAGCTCTTATCTTTCAAGGAGCGTTTTCAAGGGACCTCTATCGAAGAGATGGGATCGCGAGAAGGAGATTGAAGAGGAGGAAGGTATCCAGGGTGAGGCGTCAAACAGGGACGCGACCGACACTCCCCCTTTGCCTTAGGAAATGTTTTTTTCATTTGTTGTTTCTTTTGTTGCTCGACTGTCAGTGGTCGAGTTATTTTGAATGTAAATGACAAACTATTCAGGGAATGAAATTTAAATTTCCGTCGTACTCGTGTTTTGTATATTCAGTAAATAAATAATATAATAGAAATCATGCGACTTAGGCATCTATTGCAACGCAATAGCTTAGAATGTAAAACATAGCGCTTGTAAATCGTGTAAACAAACATAGGAATGTGCGACCAAAGCATACATTCAGAGTAATAAATTTTTCTAAGTTTAAGAAACTCAGAATGAAAAAGTCAGGTAGATTTTGCGATCATACGACTAAGTCGTGCGACGAGCTTGAATCGTGTGTCCCTGTAGAAGGATGGTCAAGTCATAGACCTGATCGTTTATGTCGTGCGACTTTGCAAAACTAGAGTCGTTTGATTATTGTCGTGCGATTATGCGGAATAAACAATGTCAGAGGTTGGTCGTTGGCTAACCAACGACCCTCCGATGCTTAAGTCAGTAACCGTCGTTGTTAAAAAATCGTATGAAAAAATAGAAAAGGGTTTAGAAGACGTACCTTTTCTGACGCGTCGTGCCCAACTACGTAGGACGTCTTGATTATTGCTACCATCCTACCCCCTTGTGGCGATTTTAAGACGATACACTAAATGTCGTCGTGAATCGCCACAATAGAAGGTCTATTTTCGCGGCTTCAGGGTGGTTTTATAGCAATCACGAGCGACTTTCGGCTCGCTTTTTATCTCCTGGATCCCCCACGACGTAGGGAACTTCAGAGTTTGATGATACGTCGAGGGAACGGCCTTCATATCATGGATCCATGGTCGACCTAAGATGATGTTATAGGCCGACGCACAGTCGATGACGCTGGACTTGGTCTGCTTGTTGATTCCTCCGACGTAGACTGGCAAGATGATATCTCTATAGGTGCTCCTCGGTTCTCCATTGAAACCGACCAAAGTTGTCGAATGTCGGGTGATTTTCGAGCGATCGATTCCCATGGCCTTGATGGTGTCAAGGAAGATGACGTTCCCTGAACTGCCCCCATCGACCAAGACTCGTCGAGTTAAACAATTACCAATCGTGAGTTGAATGATCAACCCGTCATGATGTTTCTGGTACGAGTCACCGAGGTCGTCTTGGTCGAATACGATCTTCATAGCTTCCAACTCCAAATCTCCTTTAGGACTTGATGAACGCGGAATAGGCCGATCGTTGGGCGCTTAACTGGCGTGACGTTTGGCCGCGGAGTACATCAGACCACATACGTCGGAACCACCGGTGATATAATTGACGACTTTCGCATGCTCGGGGGTTGACAGTCGAACGTCGTTAGCTGGGGTAAAGACGTCGTCGATGATGTCTTTTAAATTGCCCTTCGGGACATGATACGCCAGCTCCTTTTTGAAAGCTATGCAATCATCTGTCGCGTGACAATGGTCGACATGAAAGTCGTACCATTTAGATTTATCTTTCTTAGCGTCATCCTGATCAGACTTCTTTGGCCATCGAATATTCGCCTGGGCGGTCTTCAGAGCTTCTACCAAATCTTTAGTGGATTCTTTGAATCCATAAGAGTATATCTTGGGGTACTGAGGAAATTTGGTCGTAGTCTTAGCCTCCGCTTTCGTCTTGAATCGGACGTTCGAGATCTGGCGCGCGGGCTCTATTTTGGAAATTGCTTTTGTCTTGAACTCGTGCTTTTTCACACCTAACAACCTTTTGTCGTCGGTATGCTTCCGATGAAAGGCAGCGTCGTCCTCTACTCTCATGTACGCTAGGGTTCGATCCTGGACGTCTTCAAAATTCTCCGGAGGATACTTGGTCAGATCAGTGTATAAACCTGAGCTATTGTCCAGACCACGTTTATAGGCTTTAATTGCAGTCTTGACGTCACAATTGCGAATGCTGATCATCTCCGCATTGAATCAATTGAAATAAATGTGGATAGACTCGCAGGTCTTCTGCACGACGTAATACAGGTCACTGGTATGCTTCTCCATCTTGCGACTGCTGGCGAATTGCTGGGAGAGTTGGTTTACCAATTCAGTGAACGACCCGATGGACTTGGGTTTGAGATTGATCAACCATTGGAGAGTAGGACCGATGGACTTGGCTTTTGCACATACAGACCTCTTGATACATGTGTGGGATCGAGATCGTCCACATGAGCTGCTTATACTACGCGACGTGCTCTGTTGGACCGGTCACTCTCGAATACTTGGGCGTAAAGGTGGGGACATTGTACTTCTTTGGGACCTCGACAGTCGTGATCTCATCGATGAAGGGTGACGCCTGAAATCCTGATCGAGGTTCGACAATAACGGGCACGACTGCCCCAGGTAGCTTGGCGAGCAAAGATAGAACGCACTCGTTCTGATCTTCTTGCATTTTCAATCGCTGGGCGACGGGGTCATTGGGGTCGAGATTTGCCCCTACTTGCGGGCTGATTCCTGAACTGGTGCCATTTCCGTTGAAAGGAATAAAATACGGCTACGACCCATTCTGAAATGGATGCGATCCATTCTGAAATGGGTGCGATCCATTTTGAAACGGCTGCGACCCATTTTGAAACGGCTGCGACCCATTCTGAAATGGCTGCGATCCATTCTGAAATGGCTGCGATCCATTCTGCATGGGTGGTGGCCTTATGTGCTGAGGAGGAACTGTCCCGAATTTGGGATTTGGATTGAACGGTCTCGGCTGCTGGTTCTGCATGAACGGACCTGGATGCTGATTCTGAGAGAACGGACCTGATCCTGGACCTGGATTATGCGCGAATGGTCGAGGACCATTCTGACCGAACGATCCTTGGCCTGGATTCTGAACGAATGGCCTAGGACCATTCTGAGGTCCAAAGGGATTCCTTAACCGTGCGATCTCCTCAGCTGCTCTGCGACTTTGCTATGCCATGGCGTTGATTTGATTTCGAGCGACATCAAGCTCCTGGTACATCTGGGCAATGACATGCTGCTGATCTCCAGGGACTGCCATTTTCCTGAAACAGAGAACAAAGAAAGCTCCAAGAAACCGTTAGTAAGACACACGTTTGTCGAAGATTTTCTCTAGATGGGGTCCCACGGATGGCGCCAAACTGTTAATGCCAAAAATTGTACCAAAGGGACAACTTAAGGTCGATGTGGACTTTAACAACTAAAGAAAGGAATCGTTCGACAAAGGCGTGCGACAAAGACAAAAATGAAAATGAGACAGAGGATTTGATGACGCAGGAAAAACCTCAACGAGGAAAAAACCTGCAGACGACAATGGATGTCGTCGCTGCACTATGGTCGCCAATCAGGGGCGATGTCCTTGGTGTTCCGGGTGTCGATCGTACAGAGATTACAATACAAATGAAGGGAAAGACTTTGAAATGTAAAGTACAAGTGTTTGAAATGTAAAAACAGTGTGCGTCGTGTGTGAAAACAATGTGTAAACTGTTGGTCGAGAGTGAAAGTCTTGCGTCGAGAGCGATCTTCTACGAATGATCCCTTTGCTTCGAATGAATATTCTTCGAGTGTTTGCGTTTGCTTCTGTTGTTCGATGTTCGGTTCTCTTGTTCTATCTCTCTTCCTGTATTATTCCATGTCCTGAAACTGAGGATTGAACTTGGGATTTATAGTCTTCGGATGATTTTAATTGAATCATTAAGATCTTTGATGATTGTTGTAACGGTCGTCATCTTCAATGTGGGATTAGATGCTCATAACTGATTTCGTCGGTTATAGCCGTTGTCCATTAATGACTTTGACTCCTGCATTAATCACTGAACAAATATAACGGACGTATAACGCGTTAGTCGGCCGAGGTCGCATGATTCTACGCGACGGTCGTGCGAAGTAGGCGACGTCGAGGTCAAGTGTCGTGAGGAACTCTCGACTTACCTTTTAGGAGGGACGACGGAGGTTTTTTGGGTCTTTGTCGGGACCTTAACTTAATACAAGATATAGCTCATAACACATGTCTTACCTTTTCTGGTCGTGGTCGAGACCTGTGAAATTTTTCCCAAACAGGTACCGTCGCTACAGCCTCTTTTCGAGGTTTAAGGGCGACCGTACTTTGGTCCAGAAAACTGTGGTCATTGACCGCAAGTGGAAGGCCAGGTACGCGTTCGTACGCATATCGACGCTCGACCCTGAGAGTGACTGGATTCGCTCTGGGTCGAATATGGCGGGCGAGTTTTTAAGACTTTGTCGTATGTATTATGTTGTACTTTGTTGACTTGTGTTTTTACTTACCTATTCATTTGATTGTCGACAGATATCAAGTTTAAGGACGTGAAGCCCTACGCCAACTCTCAAGCGGTCGTTCATCACACGTCATCTGGTAGACGAGTACGAAGACGTGGTCTACTTGGGAGAGAATCGAGAGGAGAGACGAGTGGAAGAGGAGACAGAGGAAAAAGAAGAGTCGAGAGAAATAGAAGAAGAAGAAATGACCGGTAAGTGTACCTTATTGTTTTTCTGCTCGACTTTGATCTTTTCACTATCTCGGTCGTGTAATACTCGCTTCTTTTCCTTTGTTTTTTCCAGGGGAATCTCAGGCGAAGGTGTCGTCTGTCGCTGCCAAGAGGGCAGCTCAAGCTGAACTGGCCCGCAGGGGCATGGAGAAGAGGAAGGGGACCTCGACCACTGGGTCGGGGGTTCTGAAGAGAACAAAGATGACGGTCCTGAGGGAACCATCTTCAAAGGGAGGTGGCTCGTCGAGAGTCGTTACCCCTGAGAAGGCGAAGGCATCGATCGTATCTCCGGTGAAGACGAGGACGTCTTCGGATACGATCGACGCGACGCCTGTCAGTTCTGGGCCTCCGGCGAAAACGGCAGCGACCCCATCTGCCACGTCGACCCCTTCGTCGGCCGACAAGGGCAAGGGCGTATCGACGGGGGGAGGGGGGTTGGAGTCACGACGGTCAACTTTACGTTGTCGTCGGACTTCATGGCTGATAATGTTCTGGACGGGACGAAGCTTTTCCCCTATCTGGGGAAATATCAGCTCCCTTGTTTCAAGGAGCGCTTTCAGGGGGTCCCGGTCGAGGAGACGGGATCCCACGTCGCGGGACTCGCATTCATGGTAAGTTTTTCTTTCAAAACTTGTTTTTTCGATGTTTGTTAATCTTTGTCGGGTGTTTTCTAACTTGTGTCGTTTATGCTTTTTCAGGCGTTTCAGTCCTCCCTTGCTCTGTACTCCGAAATGGAGAAGACAAGGGGTTTAGTGACCGCAACTCTTGAAAGAGAGAAGGTGGCAATGGATAGAGAGAAGGCCGCTCTGGCACGTATCGAAGCCATGTCCATATGGCTCGACGACGTCCAGAATGAGCTGGAGGCCGTCGAACGTGCAAGGGACGATGCGAACATTCGTCTGAAGCAGTCCCTGGCCCTGATCGTCGACTCGAGGGCCGAGTTGGATAGGATGCAAGAGTCCTTGGCTGCTAGTGAAAATGAAGCCAAGGAGTCTAAGTCCAAGGTGGTTGAGTTAGAGGGAGGGGTAAAGGAGCTAAAGGACGAGCTGAAGTCTATCTTCGCCCTTGCTCGACTGACCGCACGAGCGGCGATTATGCGGTAGCACCTATTGGGGAAGAATCCCCTTGCGTCGGCGTCGGAAGAGCTGTCGTTCTACTTGTCGAGCGTCGGGTCTGAGAGGGACCTCGACTCGGACGACGAGAAGGAGGGCGAGGAGGAGGATGTGGACGAAGGCTCCAAGGGCGAAGCTTCGAGCAAGGACGCGGCCGATGATCCTCCCCATCCTTATAAAATATTCTTAGTTTTGTTTTTATCGCTCGACCGTTGGTGGTCGAGCCATTTGGATGTAATCGATCATTTGATGAATGAAATATCGATTGTGAAATTCACCAAGTGAACATACATCGTATAAAAACAAGCATAAAGACTTGCGAAATATGCATGCAACGTAATGCAACGACTATTTCAAGTTTAAAGTCGTGTAAAGCAAATATAGGCACATGCGACTAAAGCACTTATCCAAAATGTGAATTTTTTTCTAAGTTAAAAAACTTAGATCGTGAAGTCGTTAGACCTTATGATTGCATCGTTAAATTGTGCAATAAACTTGAGCTGTGTGTCCCTGCGATAATGTGGTCAAGTCATATAGTAGACCTGGTTGCTAATTTCGTGCGATCCTGCGAACACGTACTTAAGTCGTATGATAGACTTAGTATCTTATATCGTGCGATCCTGCGAAAAAACAAGGTCAGAGGTTGGTCGTTGGCTAACCAACGACCCTCCGATGCTTAAGTCAGTAATCGTTGCGATGAATAATAAATCGAATGGGAAAAAAGGGTTTAGAAGAAATACCTTCTTAGATGTGTTGCATTCCAACTACGTGGGATGTCTTGATTGTCGAGGGTTTGGAGTTTGTAAGCACCCTTACCCACGACTTCTGAGATACGATAAGGACCTTTCCATTTGGTGGAAATTTTACCTGCATTGAGCTCTTGAGTGCTTTGGAACACTCGTCGGAGGACGTAATCGCTTTCTTGGAAGACTTTAGCTTTGACGTTCTTATTGAAATGTCGCTCGACTGCTTGTCATTGTGACGACATTCTGATCAGTGTTGATTCTCTAAGCTCTTCAAGGGCATCGAGGTCATAACTTAAATCAACCAGGTTGTGGTCAACGGAAGTATGCCTTGAGGTTGGGAGCCGAGCCTCAACCGGAAAAACTGCTTCACAACCATAGACCAAAGAGAAAGGGGTTTGTCTTGTGGACGTACGTGGCGTCGTGCGATTCGCCCACATGACCGAAGGGAGTTCTTCGACCCACTTTCCCTTTGCATCTTTTAACCTTTTCTTGATCGAAGCAATAATGGTGTTATTGCTCGACTCTGCAAGTCCATTTGCCTGGGGATATCTGACGGCATCTTGTCGCAGTGTCGGCCAAAAGTAGCCTTGTCGAGAGATACGATTGGCCAAACTACGACCTCCTGAGTGATTGCCACACTCCCCATCGTGCATTTCTTGAAGGATCTTCTGAACTTGACATTTGCTGATGACGCATATCAGGTTTAAGCCTGTCGATGATCGTCGATAGAGTCTATCTCCGATCACGACATACCTGGATGCCTTGAACCTGATCCTTCGAGCTTCCATCTTGCCTTCTGGGAGTTGGTCGTGCATATGGAAATTTCGGATGTCGCACGACCAATCATCTTCTTGGTCTTTGATCTGGAAGACATCGTCATTTTCGATAGACGACGTCGCCAGGTGGATCATGGGAATGTTGTCGAATATTGGTT
Source organism: Saussurea involucrata (assembly GCA_033807775.1). NCBI lineage: Eukaryota > Viridiplantae > Streptophyta > Magnoliopsida > Asterales > Asteraceae > Saussurea > Saussurea involucrata. The sequence goes on along the minus strand of CM066320.1, from coordinate 60,324,476 downwards.
CGACAAGAGCAGACCCAAGGTTTGCTAAAGCGTCGGCTTGAGTATTCTGATCCCTTGGAATCTGTTCAATAGAAAATGATTTAAACTTTTCTAATTTTTCTTTTTCTACCTTTAGATACGCTGTCATCTTTGAATCTTTGGCCGCGAGTTCTCTATTCATCTGGTTCACGACCAAGACATAATCGCTTTTGACATGTAGCGCGGTTGCCCCCGAGTCGTGGGCCATATTCATTCCCACGATCAGGGCTTCGTACTCGGCTTCATTGTTGGTGGTTTTGAAGTCGCATCGAACGGAATACACCATCTTGCCCCCCTGTGGCGACTTTAAGACGACGCTTAGTCCTGAACCCCTAGTGTTGGACGAACCATCGAGATGTAGAGTCCAGGATACGTCGTCGTGAGTCGCCACATTAAGTACTTCGAGCTCTGCTTCTTTTTCCAGCTCAGGACCGAAGTCGGCGATAAAGTCTGCTAACGCTTGCGATTTAATTGTTGTTCTGGGTTTGAAATCGATGTCGTAACTACTAAGATGTATGCTCCATTTTGCCAGACGACCTATCAACTCAGGTTTCCTCAAGACAGACTTAAGGGGAAAGTTAGTCACGACAGTAATAGGATGCGATTCAAAATAATGACGCAATTTCTTTGCGGCTGTAACAAGCGACAAAAGTAATTTGTCCAAAGAGGAATACCTGGTTTCGGCGTCCAAGAGAGATTTACTTACATAGTAGATCGGCAGTTATTGCTTTTCATCTTCTCGTGTCAGGACGACACTTACTGCATTAGGACTGACAGCCAAATACAACTGCAAGACCTCATGATCGTGAGGCTTAGATAGCAAAGGCGGCGACGTCGTGTACTCCTTCAGTTTTTGCAATGCTTGCTCATGATCGTTGGTCCAGTTGAAGCCTTTATTTTTCCCGAGGACGTTATAAAACAGATGACATCTATCTGAGGATCGAGAAATAAACCTGTTCAGAGCTGCCACCCGACCAGTGAGCCTTTGGACTTCTTTAAAATTCCTTGGAGATTTGATCTCGATAATGGCTTGGATCTGGTCGGGATTGGCGTCGATCCCTCGATGAGTGACCATGTAGCCCAGGAAATTCCCGGCACTGACACCAAAGGAACACTTCGTCGGGTTGAGATTCATGCTATATTTCCAAAGGATGTCGAACGACTGCCTCAAATGCTCGACGTGGTCAACTGCTTGCTTCGACTTGACGAGCATGTCGTCGATATATACCTCCATCGTGTCGCCAAGGTGATCTTTGAACATCTTATTCACCAGATGTTGGTAGGTAGAACCTGCATTTTTTAAACCAAAGGGCATTACCTTATAACAATAAATACCTCAATCTGTCATGAATGCAGTCTTTTCCTGGTCCTCGACGTGCATCAGGATTTGATGGTATCCAGAATAAGCATCCATGAACGTCTATAGTTCAGGTTCTGCTGTCGCGTTGACCATGGCATCGATATGTGGCAATGGAAAAGGATCGTTTGGACAAGCTTTGTTGAGATCTGTGAAATCGATACAACCCCTCCATTTGCCATTTTTCTTTTGTACGACCACGACATTGGCAAGCCAGTCGGGGTACTTTACTTCTCGAATCTTCACTGTCTTGAGGAGGTTGTCGACCTCGTCATTAATCACCTTATGCCGTTCAGGAGCAAATTTACGGCGCTTTTGTTTGACAGGTTTAAATGACGTGTCGACATTGAGCTTGTGAGAAATAACACTGGGGTCTATGCCGACCATGTCTTCGTGCGACCAGGCAAAGCAGTCGATATGTTCCTACAAAAAAGAGATTAGATTTTCCTTAAGACAAGGGTCGAGGGATGAACCTATAAAGACGACCTGGTCAGGCTTGGTCTGGTCCAGGACGACTTCCTCCAGGCGATAGTCGTCGGCTGTCCCAGGAGCATCCTGGACCTGTAATTGCTAGATGGCCTGCTTTTGTGGCTTCAAGGTCGTCTTATAGCAGTCGTGGGCGACGTTCGGCTCACTTTTGATCTCCTGGACTCCCCACGGCGTAGGGAACTTCATGGTCTGATACGTCGAGGGAACGACTTTCATGTCATGTGTGACAACCGCCAAATTTACACTTCAGGTTAGAACTGCACTGAACGTTTCAGTCATTCATGTCATAAGTCACACAGTCCAATTTTAGCAGTAAACTCAGTACGGTAGGAAAAATTTAAGAATTTTTGCCTAAGAACCCCTCAGATTAGGGAATTATCCATAAATCTCATAAAATGCCAACCTAAACAACAATTATACCACAACTATAATTATATCTTACAACTAAAATTAATTCAACCTAAAATGATATCGGACTTCTATCATTAAAATTTAAAAATGTTGTTTAAAAGTTAAATTTGAAAAAGAAATTGTTGCATGCATGAAATTTAAATCAAAAAGACAAGATTTGACAATTTTTGCACAACACATCACCCCCCCCCCCCACATGGCCGGCCCATCCCCTCTCCCTCCACCCCTTTTTATTTCTTTTCTCTTCTTATTTCAACCTCATTTGCAACTTACATCTCTCTCTCTAGTTTCTCATTCTAGATTTTCTCTCTACTTCTCTCTTTTTCTCTCAAGAACACCTCCAAAAATCCATCACATTTCAGCCCCTAACAAATTCTTCTTCAAGAGATTCAAGTGTTCAAGGTAAATGCATGTGTGTTGGATGAAATCCACACACCCTTCTCTTGCTCTTTTTGCTTTTCTTAAGTACTTTTTCTTCTTCTGCTTCTTCTATATTTTGTTTAAACTTTTGTTAAGAACCATTTGCATACATCTTAATGTTTGTAGATTTACCACCATAACACTTGCATGTTATTAAAGAGGTGGTGAATACATGATCAAACCTATGTTAAGATCAAAGATGGACTCTTAACTTGCATGCATGTGGTTTTCTTAAAGATCCATACTTTTTGGTCCAAATGTTGCATGAGTAGCTCTTTGATTTCACTAAAAACATGTTTTAATCAACATGCATGTGCCAAAAAGTCACTATTTTAAGTTGCATGGAGAAGTTCTTGGCATAAACACCCAAGAAATCTTCAAAAAGACCCATTTTCAAATTTCTACAAAAGATGAGTTGATAAGATAGCATGCATGTGGTTTAAATGGATTAAAAATATGTTTTAGAACTGAAAATATCTGTATGGGGATGAGTCAAGTCGGATTGCATGCAAGAAGAATAATAATCTTGATAAAAAGACAAAAGGGATGCACATGCATAAAGACTAGTTTTGACAGCTTACTGCCAGATTTTACCTCTCTCTTCAAAAAGTCATATCTCACTCAATAATACACCAAATTAGATGATTCTTTTTCTGGAATTTATTTTTATGAGTTAGGTTTCAAACCCAAGTGGTTTCACTCAAAAACGAAAATATTTTGTCTACCAAACAGTCTTCACAAAAACAGTGCACAAACGGCAAAGCTTTCTGTAGTGATTTTACGGAAAATATTATTTCATGTACTTAATCACCTTCAAAAATTATGGTTCTTATACCAAAAGTTTCCTAACACAGTAAGTTACATGCACGTAAAATATCTTAACCTAAATGCCTCTGAAAGGTATCCAAAAACGAACTGAAAGTGACAACAAATTCTGGACAGCAAAGGATAACTTCTTCTATGATTAAAAACTAACTCTTGAACCTTTTTCATCATTCTTATGATGAAATTGCGGTATATATATATAATATATGTAACTTTTAATTTTAGACCCTTTTCGTTACTTGTTGTGGCGAAATTGCGGTAACGTCAATCTAACAAGCATGAAGTATATATGTTTTGATTACTAATTTAGTTAACTCCATATAATTTATAATTTTTAATCACAACCAAGGCATTTTATGCCGAATTGGACAATTAGCCTACCGAACCGCTTAAAATTAAAGACTCACTAGTGACCATACGTTCGTAGGTTCGAAGTAGGATCACACCGAGGTATTTTGTGAGAGATTTCCGGATTTCCATCGCGCATCAAGTGAGTTCACAACCCCTTTTCAATATTTTACATATTTTGGGGTGAAAAGCATGATGTTACTACAGTTATTTTACGCACCGGTTGTCTCGTTTTCTTGGAAATGCTAATCTTGCTATACTTTCTTATGCTCTATGGTATGTATGTTTTGTGCATGTTGTAAGTTTGAGTTTTCTCTATCGTACTAAGTCCCCGTTTAATCTACGTTACCCGTTTAACTCATGTATTGAGCCGTTGGTAATTATGGATAGCGCTATTTGGTTGACACCCCACTCACAAGTCGCGCTTGTTTGAGTGCATAATTATTGTTGTTCGTACGCATTGTTGACGATAGACATGCGGAGGGGCATCTTGTCACATAGGTCGGGTAACGGGCTCATAACTTAAACATTATACATACAATTACCTTGAGCAAGTGTTTTTACAACCGGTTGACTTATCCACTTGTGCGGATTAAAACTATTTCTATGACAAACTTTGTTGGACTCATAAAACCTGTGATCTCACCAACTAGTGCATTAGTTGACCTCTTATTGACATGCTTTTCAGGTGAACATCCTTAATGTTGGAACTTAGGAAGGCTACGCGTGTTGAAGCTTTCTATGTTTTTAAATTATGTTCATTTCCCTTTCGTAAAACGTTTGTAAAAGACAATGTTGTAAACTTTTGAATGTATTTTGATGGTTGGTGTGATCTTGTAACTTTTGCTATGAAACTTGAGCTGTACATCCCGTGTTTCCGCTTTAGTGGGGTGTGACATCATGGATCCATGGTCGACCTAAGATGATGTTATAGGCCGACGGGCAATCAATGACATTGAACTTTGTCGATTTGTTGATCCCACCAGCATAGACAGGCAGGATGATCTCTCCAAAGGTACTCATCGCGTCTCCATTGAAACCGACCAAGGTTGTCGAGCATCGGGTAATTTCCGATCGATCGATTTCCATGGCTTTGATGGTATCAAAGAAGATGACGTTCGTTGAACTGCCTTCGTCGACCAAGACTCGTCGGGTTAGGCCATTACCAATCGTGAGTTGAATGATCAACCCGTCATGATGCTTTTGATGCGAGTCACTGAGGTCATCTTGGTCGAATGAAATCTTCACAGCTTCCAACTCTAGGTCTCCTTTGGGTCTTGATGAACGAGGGGTAGGTCGATCGTCAGGTGCCTGGCTGGCATGACGTTTGGCTGCGGAATATGTCAGACCGCATACGTCAGACCCACCAGTTATGCAGTTGACGACCTTTACATGATCGGGAGTCGGCAGTCGGGTGTCGTTAGCTGGAGTAACGATGTTGTCTAGGGGTGTTCATCGGTTGACATCCAATGGATTTGAGGGGAACCGAACCGATCCAATCATCCATTGGATGTTGGATTTTTCCAATCCAATGGATGATATGATCGGTTCGGTTCCATCCAATGGATATTTTTATTGGATATCCATTGGATCAGTTCGGTTTCATCCAATGTTAACCCGATCAGATTGGATCCATCTGATCCGACATCCAATGGATGATCGGATCAGATCCATCCGACATCCAACGTTCTAAATCCAATTTTCAACAATGCACATAAATCATAATATTACGAAATACTTAATTATCCATTCAAAAGTCCAAACTAGTGCTAAAAAGTAAAAACATACAACTACCAAATATAATCCCATGCATCAACAAATTAAAGTTACAAAAGTTCTATTGAAAAGTGAAAAGTGGAAAATGATAAACAATTAAACATGTTGTCCATTCGGCGTCCACAACAAAACCGCAAGTCCGCAACAACTCAATCCATTCTAATGTCTCCATCTCCGGCCAACATTTCTACAAAATTAAGAAGTGTAAAACAAAAAAGTTATATTAGTATCTCATGAATAAACACATGTAACATAAAATTTAATATATATACATTTACTTACCAGCTTCCAACGCTTCAACTTCTTCATTTGCGCCATCAACATCAATCGTTGTTGTTTTTCGGATCCAGTTTTGGGTACAAATTAATGCTTGTACCGCTTTAGGAGTCAAACGACTCCTATATGAGTCAATAATACGGCCACCGGTAGAAAATGCCGACTCTGATGCAACCGTTGATATGGGGATAGCAAATACATCCCGAGCAATGATGGAAAGAACCTTAAACCTACTTGCATTCTTTTTCCACCAATTCAAGACATCAAAATCATGCTGTAAAGAAGTATACAAAACAAAGTTAAAACAAAAATTGCACCAATATTAAAAACACATTAGAAATGCAAGAAACAAAAATAAATATGCAAACCTGATCCGTATTTTCACATGCTTCGGTGAAATATTTGTCAACTTCGGTTTTGTTTTCTGAGGAATCAACAGCCTTTAGCTTTTTCTTGCGAAGTTGATCAAATAAAGCATAGTCATCCACATCATCATCAACCTCTCTCCCATCATCTTCAACAGTAATAGAAGCCGTATACGTGCCATCACCCGAATCCAATTGACAATACTCTTTGTACATTGAATCTAAAGTCATTCTAATAGATTTACAATAACTTATAGCCTCATCTTTATCGCCACACATCAACTCAAAACACACATTCAAGAAAGGTTCTTTGTATCGAGGATCAAGCAAGATAACTACAAGTAAAAATGGGTTCAAATCTTCCATTTTTCCCCAATACTTGTCATACTTTTTCTTCATTGAAATAGCCATTTCCCTCAACTTACAATCAACTCTATTCCAGCTCCAAAACTACAAACGACTATGAATAAAAGAAACCCAGTCTAAAAATTGATTAGATGTGACAAACATAGACCTGGAGAATCTAAAACTTAGCCGGTGATGTCGCCTGTGAACCGCCGCCAGCATAGTCTAGGGTTTTCTTTTGGCGTGGGTGAGGACTGAGGACTAAGGAGGCGTGAGACTTGAGTTGAAAGAGGGTTTTTGTTTGTGTTTTGGTCGGCGTGTAATATGATGAAAGAGGGAAGTTTTTCAAGAAAATTAGTTTTTTTTAAATAACTAAAGTCTAAATATATTAACAAATATTAACAAATATTATATTGGATGGAAATTGGATGGTTTGGTCGGTTGGTAATCGGTTCGGTTCGGTCGATTTGCGGTCGGTTCTGGACTGCCATCCAACAACCGAACCGATCCAATTGGATTTTGAAAATTTCGATTCGATCCGATCCAATTGCAATTGGATATCCAATCAAAGTCGGTCGGTTCTAAATGGATCGGTCGGTTCAGATTGGATCGGTTGGTTTTCTGCACACCCCTAAGTCGTCGTCGATGATATCATTGAGATTGCTTTTTGGGACGTGGTATGCTAGCTCCTTTTTGAGAGCTATGCAGTCGTCCGTCATATGGTTGTGGTCGACATGGAAGTCGCACCACTTTGACTTATCTTTCTTACCTTCGTCTTTGTCAGACTTCTTCGGCCACCTGATGGTCGCCTGGACGGTCTTCAAGGCTTCGACCAAATCTTTAGTAGTTCCTTTGAAACCATAGGAGGATATCTTAGGGTACTGAGGAAATTTGGTCGGAGTCGCGGTCTTCTTCTTCTCGAATCGCACATTCGAGATTTGTCGTGCATGCTCTGACTTGAACACCACCTTCGTCTTGAACTCTGGCTTCTTTACACTCAGCGACCTCTTGTCGTCAAAATTCTTTCGACGAAAAGCAGCATCGTCCTCCACCCTCATATAAGCTAGGGTTCTTTCTTGGACGTCTTCGAAGTTTTCTGGAGGATACTTTGTTAGATCGGTGTATAGACCCGAACTGTCATCTAGACCGCGTTTGTAGGCTTCGATCGCGGTCTTGACGTCGAAATTACAGACACTGATCATCTCTGCATTAATCCTGTTGAAATAGCTCCGGATAGACTCACCGGCCTTCTGCACGACATAATATAAGTCGTTGATCTGCTTTTCCATTTTGCGACTACTAGTGAACTGTTGGGAAAACTGGTTGACTAACTCAGCGAACGACCCGATGGATTTGGGCCTGAGGTTAATCAACCACTTGAGGGAGGCACCCATGAGGGTCGCTCAAAAACTTTTGCACATGCAGACCTCTTGATACTGGTAAGGGATCGACACAGTCCACATCAGTTGTTTGTACTGGGCGACGTGTTCCATGGGATCCGAGATACCGGAGTATTTAGGAGTGAAGGTCGGGATGCTATACTTATTGGGGACGTCGACCAGAGCGATCTCGTCGATGAAAGGAGAGGCTTGAAACCCTGTACGAGGCTCGACGTCGACGGGTACGGTTGCTCCCGGCAATTTGGCGAGCAAGGACAAGACGCGCTCGTTTTGATCCTCCAACATCTTCAGTCGTTGAATGACGGGGTCGTTAGGGTCGGAATTCACACCGGTTGGAGGGTTGATCCCAGAATTTGTGTCGTTTCTGTATGACGAGCCGTTGGCGTCCCCGTTGAAAGGGACGAAGTACGACTGGGACCCATTGTGCATGGGTTGTGACCTTAAACGTTGAGGAGGAATTGGCCCGAACTGGGGTTTTGGGATGAACGATCCCTGCTGCTGGTTCTGCATGAATGGACCTTGCTGCTGATTCTGACCGAACGGTCCTGGTCCTGGATTCTGAATGAATGGACCCGAACCTGGATTCTGGACGAATGGTCTTGGGCCATTCTGTGGTCCAAACGATCCATTCGGATTCGGATTCCTCAGTCGCGCGATTTCTTCAGCTGCCCTTCGACTTTGCTCAGCAAGGGCGTCGATCTGCCGGCGTGCATTTTTAAGCTCCCAATGCATCTGGGCGATGATCTGCTCTTGGTTTCCATGACTTGCCATTTTCCTCAAATAGATAAACAAGAAACTCCAAGAAATCGTTAGTAAGACGCACGTTTGTCGAAGACTTTCTCTAGATGGGGCCCCACGGTGGGCGCCAAACTGTTAATGCCAAAAATCGTCCAGAAGGATAACTTAAGGTTGATTGTGGAGCTTAACATCTAAAGATAGAAATCGTTCGACAAAGCAATGCTGTAAAGCCCGTATCCCGTTGGGTATATTGGTAGGCAACTTTAGAATGGTTAGAGCTTGAGATTTGACTCGGGATGTATGGAATATCTAAGGTTGGGAGACAACCGAAGTCGCTTGGCTAGGAATGATTCCAATTGTTGGGGTGTTCTGCCGATCATAATCCCAGTGTCCTAGAAGGAGTACGTTAGTAAGAAAAGTATTCGAGAAGTTTTAGAAGGGGTTTCAAGTGGACTTGGGAACCTGAGGTTGAGATGAGGGAGAACTATCCGGAGCTATTCGTAGGCAGAGACTTCGAGGACGAAGTCTAATCCAAGTGGGGGAGAGTTGTAAAGCCCGTATCCCGGTATGTAATTTATTAGTATTAATTCCTTTTTTTAAAGTTTTATTTAACGGGGTTAACGGAATTGGCAAAATGTTTAAATCCTAAGTTATGTTAAGTTATGGAAATACTTTAAAAACCTAGGGACTAAATGTGTTTTCTTGTTAATCAAGTTTGCATGAAAACGTGGGTTAGCCTAAGAACCGATCCTCATGGTTTATTTGGTAACTCTCGGTTTCTTCTCCCTCTCCCAAACACAAAATGAAACCCTAAGTCTTTTCCCCCTCCCATTGTTAGCATCGGCCACAAAAGAGAAAGAGAAGAGAGAGCCGTGAGTAAGAGAGAGAGAGAGTCGCCGGAGTAAGAGAGAGAGAGTCGCCGGAGAGAGAGAGAGAGAGTTCGCCGGAAAGAGGAGAGAGTCGCCGTTGTTTCTGCCGGAAAGGGTGGAGGTAATCCCGTGTTTCCGTTCTTTTCGTTATGATATCCGTTGTCGGAAGCCGTAAACCGCCACCACCACCGTCGCAGCCACGGCTGCCGGCGGTGGGGCTGCCGCTGCACGCCGCCGTAGTGGCGGCAGAGGGGTGGGTGCAGGGGTGTGCAGGGTGCGGGTGTGTGCGGGTGCGTTTTGCGAGTGTGTCGGAAGTGGGTGACGTTGGGAGGTCTCGCCGGAAGGGTTACCGTAACCATCGTCGCCGCCGCCAACCACCACCGCTGCCGGAGTCGGATGTGGGTGGTGCTCGGTGGTTGTCCAGCCTAGTATGACCTTTCTCTAGTAAGATTATAGGCTGTTCGGGTCTGTTTGGATTAAGCTATAACTTAATGGATTCATAATCAACATTTGTCATTTCATGTGAAATTCACAGTTTCTGCCACTGTTTTGTGAAAGCCATAACTTTTTATAGGAACATCGTATTGGGGTTAAATCAGTGCCAAAATCTCCCATTCTGAGTCTAGTAAGTTTCTTATGTTTTACGGAAAAACCAGTTCGGAAAGGTCCTGTTTTCACTGTGCTGCAAGTTGGTTTTGTAAAATCCATAGTAAATTGTAGAAAAATTGTTAGAGCGCGTGCGATATGTTCCTGGAACCCTAAGACATAGGACTTTGTGATTATGGAAAAATATTTCTGGATTTATCAGTTTATAAGGGGTTAAACAGGTCCCGAGCAGACCTGTGTTTTTAGAGTAAAAGCTGGAAAATGTATTCTATATTTTAGTAGTCGTGGTTTTGGGTTGGGGCATCACTTTGACATTTGTTAACACTTATTTAGGTGGAAAAAGGTGAGCTGGTGTTGGCCGGTTCGTGTTGCTGTTGAGGACATAAGCTTTGCTTTTGAGGTGAGTTCTCTCACTATATAGGATGGGAATTATATTTGTATTACTATAGCTCGAGTGTGATAGTTATGATTGTTTGTTGATATTATTGTGTTGTGGGGTATATATAATTGTGTATATATATTGATCTGTGATTGATGTAGTTCTTGATGGTTGTTCCAAGAAGTATATGTGTTTGTATAATGAGTTGTGATTATATTTCCTTGATGGTCGTTCCAAGGAGTATAAGGCTTATTATTAATTGTGACATATCTTCTTGATGGTTGTTCCAAGAAGTATATGTGTTTGTATAATGAGTTGTGATTATATTTCCTTGATGGTCGTTCCAAGGAGTATAAGGCTTATTATTAATTGTGACATATCTTCTTGATGGTTGTTCCAAGAAGTATATGTGTTTGTATAATGAGTTGTGATTATATTTCCTTGATGGTCGTTCCAAGGAGTATAAGGCTTATTATTAATTGTGACATATCTTCTTGATGGATGTTCCAAGAAGTATATGTGTTTGTATAATGAGTTGTGATTATATTTTCTTGATGGTCGTTCCAAGAAGTATAAGGCTTATTATTAATTGTGATATATTTTTTTGATGGATGTTCCAAGAAATATATGTGCTGGTATACTTGGTATATATAAATTTGGGTGCAAGACGTGATTGCATGGAATGAGTTGGTTGTGATAACTAGCTGTTTAAGGGTGATGCTGATATAATTGCGATCCTATATATGGTTTGAATTCACTAAGCCTTGTGCTTACCCTTTCCTATTTTAATGTGGTTTCAGGTGCTTGAGGCTCCAAGGCGTGACGGGTACACACTGGCGCGCGTGAAGAGTTTATATAATCATGAGATTAGAGTTATTATTAAACAATTTAATTTCCGCTGTTTATTATTAACGAGATTATTTATTATTGAATTTGCAAACGAAACGGTGTTGGATATTTAATAAGGTTTTATTTATTAAAATGCCTATTTTTAAATTTAAATTCCTTGTAATTTTTGGGACGTTACAACTTGGTATCAGAGCACAGCTTGAGTGAATCAAACGCATCTCGGTGTGTTTGATCTCAAGTTGCGGCTATGAAATTTTTCTCTTAAATTTTTTTTTGGAAAAAAATAAAAGAAAGGAAAACCCGTTTGGGAAACGGTGATCGAGGGCGCAGTGTGTACAGTCAGCCGGAGCCAAAGGGAAAGGTACAGTACTTAGTGTATTTATCGCTTTCTAGTTCATAGGGTATGCATGCTAGACTGCGTATGTGGTTTACACTGTACTGTATGATGATTGCTTGCTAGTAGGAATCAATGCTAGTTATAGTAGGTTGTTAAATTAAGGCCCTATAGGTTGTATGCAGTAAGAATCATATAGCCTTAGAATATTTGATTTAGTTCTATTGCGCAGCTCTTGTTTGAGTCCAACCGTTCTAGGATAGAATCTTGTATTCGAATGTCTATTTGATTCACGCTGCATGCGACTGGGTATTCGCGAGGCAACTCGTTATGGCTAATAGGGATTCCGTTGTAGCAAGGGTGGTGGGATGAGATGAAATTCCTAGTGAGCAGGGAAGAGTGTTTACATATCAGTATGTATGCTAGATTGCTTTCTAGAACATAGGAGTATGTATGCTAGATTGCTTGGTGCTTATTACACTGTTCTGCATGTTTGTTGTTTGCTAATAGGAGTTTATGCTAGCCTTGATAGGTTGTTAAGTGAATGCACTATAGGTTGTATGCGGTAGGAACCGAATAGACCTAGAATGTCGGATTTAGTTCTATTGTGCAACTCTTGTTTGAGTCCAACCGTTGTAGGATAGAATCTTATATTCGAATGTCTATCTGGTTTACACTGTGTGCGACTGTGCACTCGCGAGGCGACTCGTCATGACTAGTGGGGATTTCGTCATAGCAAGGGTAGTGGAGTTGGGTGGAATTCCTAGGGAGCTACGAAGAGTGTGTACCTATGCCAGTGCGGGCATATGTGTATAGTTTTCGGCAAGGAACTACCTGGGCACTTCGGGACGGGACTCTTAACGAGTGAGGATAGGTGTGGAAGATAGTAGTAGAGCTCCTACTATCTGAAGCACAGGATCCGTGCTCGAGTCGGGGAAAGTCACGAGGAATCCAAGGAGTTGAGCGTGAGCGTTGTTAGTGTGAGTTATTATGTGCTAATAACTCGTTGTAATATCTACCCAGGATAGCCATCACAAGGAGGAACGACTATAGTAAACCTACTAGTACAGGTGTGTACTTGATTTGCTTTGATGGGATCATCGTTGGGGTAGTGACGAAGGTTATAAATTAGTAGTCGTTGGAATAAAAGGACGATTCTAGTATTAATCACTTGTAGTGAGCATTTGGGCCGTAGTATAGGACGTCTAGGCTGTCCACTTGTGGATGAGGTTGCTGATGTAATAGTTTCTTTTTTAGTATACCGTTTCGGGTCAAGATTGATGATTATGCTAGAATCATAGGCTTTTAGAGGCGACTTTGATTTGAGGAAAAATCGTAGGGATTAATTGACGTAATTTCCCAACTTGCCTAAGAGGTTTAAATGTCCGGATGACGTTAGTGGACCGGAGATATTTGGAGGAGTAGGAGTCGAGGTGTAGAATGCCGACTAAGTCATGCACAAAGTTTGATTTTGAAATAGATTGCATTAACTAATTCTTGTGTTTCAAATCATTTTATGGATGGTGTTTTGGAAATTTGGGAAATGTTCAGCACACACAGAAGATTTTGAAATATGGTTTTGAAAGTGTATGAAATCGTTTTATCACGGGAGTGCAAACTTTGTTAGAATTTGTCTCATTTCGTTATTTTCCAACGGTTCTTTTGGGTAAGATGATATCCATGTTTTGTGGTGTTTAAAATGTTGGGCAAGTGACTACGGCTTGTGACTTTAACATTGGAACTCCTCTACATATGTTAGAGTTTAGACGGAAAGTTACATTCCACGATGTCTGTATAAAGCTATTTGAGTGATTTGGTTAAAATAAGTTTTGTTTTACGGCATGTTGAGTCGTGTGGGTTTAATTTCACGAGGTGCATATCTTATTTGTTTATGTGACCGTTTGGGGAAATCTTGGAAATCAATTTAAAGAACCCCACCTTTTGAGATTTTATGAGATTTTAGTCGATATTTTCAAATGATGGAAACGGATTGTTTTTTTTTATCTTTAAGTTTGAAACTTACATGAGACAGTTGTGTTTTAACAAAAATATATTTGTAAACCGTTTCATCGTTTTGTATGACTAGCCGACGCGCGTAAGATTTGTTGGTGAACCCTGTGCCACGACATTTTATGTTAAAAAAAAAGAAATTTTAGGGTCAAATGTCGTGGAACTGATTTTTTGAAATTATGTGCACACTTTTGTCGCACCCGGTGTAAGGTCGAGCGGTTACTTTAAATACATGTCATTAGTCAATTCATACTAGAACCGTGACGGTTCATTTTCAAAGAAATTATTTATTTCGCTTTACGTGTTGTGAGTAAACTAAGCTGCAATGAAATGATTTTCAACATGATTTTCATATGTGGGACGAGCGTGTCCATTTTTGGCGTAACTACCGGCCTGGTAATAGTAGTTTTATTGCTTACGGTCTTTTTGAAATGAAAAATCTTGACGTTGAAAATATTTTGTAAATGATTTTGTAAACCATTTGGGAAGTGCGCTTATAAGTGTTATGTGTCATTTTGAGAATTTTAAGGGTGTGAGTCCTTTTGGAAAACTCTTTTGTTTAACCTGTGTCGAGTTTGGGACTAATGTTGATTTTAGAATATTGCTTGCTTAAACTTTATTTAAACGCGTTTTTGACCGACTTATGGGTCTAGCAAGCGTGGAGCAGTTTGCTCGGTTTTGACTTTGAGATAGTCATGGGTCAATTGCACGTTTTTTTATGGCTCGATGTGGAGTTTTGTTGATGGGTTGTTTTGTTGCACAGTTTTGCACTTATTGCACGTTTAGTATTTACATGTTGGGTAAGTGAGTCATTCTGGGATAGGCATGTTGTTGGTAGACTGTTTTGCATTGGATCCTTGGTCATGTCAGTCAGTCGTTGGTAACGGTCGGTTGCGTATCTCGGGGTGAGACCCCGGTATTCATGTGTTATGACCTTGACTTTCCGGTAGGCACTAAGAGGTCTTGGGCACTTACCTGAGAGGTAGTTCCGATGTGTCGGGCCTTGAGACGTACCTGGGAGGTAGGCGTTAAGGTGTATCTTTATACAGTGTAACTAGGTTTCCTAGAACGAGCGTGGGGGATAAGTAGACGGTGGAAGATTGGGTATTCCACACGTGTTGTTAGTGTAGACCGAATAGTGTCGGTTAAGGGAATGATACCCTTTGTAATTAAGAGAATAAATGCGCAGTAACCTTTTTGAAGTAAGTAGTATATTTAGGTGTCGACTTTTGGGCTTGAGGTCAAACGCCTTTAGTGTAATCGGAGATTTGTAGTCGATTTTAAATAATTATGGTGATGGTAGTAGTAACCCTGAGATGCTTAATTGTGATGAATGGTTATGGTGGAATGACCTTCGTGGGTGATTATAAATTTACTGGTTTGATGATGCGTGTAAGGTAAGTTTTGGGAGTCTATTAGAACTCGTAGGAGTTAATCGACAGTTAATGGTAGGAATGATCGGATCCGAGTATCCAGTTGGGTATATTGGTAGGCAACTTTAGAATGGTTAGAGCTTGAGATTTGACTCGGGATGTATGGAATATCTAAGGTTGGGAGACAACCGAAGTCGCTTGGCTAGGAATGATTCCAATTGTTGGGGTGTTCTGCCGATCATAATCCCAGTGTCCTAGAAGGAGTACGTTAGTAAGAAAAGTATTCGAGAAGTTTTAGAAGGGGTTTTAAGTGGACATGGGAACCTGAGGTTGAGATGAGGGAGAACTATCCGGAGCTATTCGTAGGCAGAGACTTCGAGGACGAAGTCTAATCCTAGTGGGGGAGAGTTGTAAAGCCCGTATCCCGGTATGTAATTTATTAGTATTAATTCCTTTTTTTTTAAGTTTTATTTAACGGGGTTAACAGAATTGGCAAAATGTTTAAATCCTAAGTTATGTTAAGTTATGGAAATACTTTAAAAACCTAGGGGCTAAATGTGTTTTCTTGTTAATCAAGTTTGCATGAAAACGTGGGTTAGCCTAAGAACCGATCCTCATGGTTTATTTGGTAACTCTCGGTTTCTTCTCCCTCTCCCAAACCCAAAATGAAACCCTAAGTCTTTTCCCCCTTCCCATTGTTAGCATCGGCCGCAAAAGAGAAAGAGAAGAGAGAGTCGTGAGTAAGAGAGAGAGAGAGTCGCCGGAGTAAGAGAGAGAGAGTCGCCGGAGAGAGTTCGCCGGAAAGAGGAGAGAGTCGCCGTTGTTTCTGCAGGAAAGGGTGGAGGAGAAGTCACGTCGAGGTAATCCCGTGTTTCTGTTCTTTTCGTTGTGATATCCGTTGTCGGAAGCCGTAAACCGCCACCCCTACCGCCGCAGCCAAGGCTGTCGGCGGTGGGGCCGCCGCTGCACGCCGCCGTAGTGGCGGCAGAGGGGTGGGTGCAGGGGTGTGCAGGGTGCGGGTTTGTGCGGGTGCGTTTTGCGAGTGTGTCGGAAGTGGGTGACGTTGGGAGGTCTCGCCGGAAGGGTTACCGTAACCATCGTCGCCGCCGCCAACCACCACCGCTGCCGGAGTTGGATGTGGGTGGTGCTCGGTGGTTGTCCAGCCTAGTATGACCTTTCTCCAGTAAGATTATAGGCTGTTCGGGTCTGTTTGGGTTAAGCTATAACTTAATGGATTCATAATCAACATTTGTCATTTCATGTGAAATTCACAGTTTCTGCCACTGTTTTGTGACTAGTGGGGATTTCGTCATAGCAAGGGTAGTGGAGTTGGGTGGAATTCCTAGGGAGCTAGGAAGAGTGTGTACCTATGCCAGTGCGGGCATATGTGTATAGTTTTCGGCAAGGAACTACCTGGGCACTTCGGGACGGGACTCGAAACGAGTGAGGATAGGTGTGGAAGATAGTAG
This sequence comes from Saussurea involucrata, assembly GCA_033807775.1. NCBI lineage: Eukaryota > Viridiplantae > Streptophyta > Magnoliopsida > Asterales > Asteraceae > Saussurea > Saussurea involucrata. The sequence continues at coordinate 60,307,819 of CM066320.1, read as the reverse complement.
TAGAGCTCCTACTATCTGAAGCACAGGATCCGTGCTCGAGTCGGGGAAAGTCACGAGGAATCCAAGGAGTTGAGCGTGAGCGTTGTTAGGGTGAGTTATTATGTGCTAATAACTCGTTGTAATATCTACCCAGGATAGCCATCACAAGGAGGAACGACTATAGTAAACCTACTAGTACAGGTGTGTACTTGATTTGCTTTGATGGGATGATCGTTGGGGTAGTGACGAAGGTTATAAATTAGTAGTCGTTGGAATAAAAGGACGATTCTAGTATTAATCACTTGTAGTGAGCATTTGGACCGTAGTATAGGACGGCTAGGCTGTCCACTTGTGGATGAGGTTGCTGATGTAATAGTTTTTTTTAGTATACCGTTTCGGGTCAAGATTGATGATTGTGCTAGAATCATAGGCTTTTAGAGCCGACTTTGATTTGAGGAAAAATCGTAGGGGTTAATTGACGTAATTTCCCAACTTGCCTAAGAGGTTTAAATGTCCGGATGACGTTAGTGGACCGGAGAGATTTGGAGGAGTAGGAGTCGAGGTGTAGAATGCCGACTAAGTCATGCACAAAGTTTGATTTTGAAATAGATTGCATTAACTAATTATTGTGTTTCAAATCATTTTATGGATGGTGTTTTGGAATTTTGGGAAATGTTCAGCACACACACAAGATTTTGAAATATGGTTTTGAAAGTGTATGAAATCGTTTTATCACGGGAGTGCAAACTTTGTTAGAATTTGTCTCATTTCGTTATTTTCCAACGGTTCTTTCGGGTAAGATGATATCCGTGTTTTGTGGTGTTTAAAATGTTGGGCAAGTGAATACGGCTTGTGACTTTAACATTGGAACTCCTCCACATATGTTAGAGTTGAGACGGAAAGTTACATTCCACGATGTCTGTATAAAGCTATTTGAGTGATTTGGTTAAAATAAGTTTTGTTTTACGGCATGTTGAGTCGTGTGGGTTTAATTTCACGAGGTGCATATCTTATTTGTTTATGTGACCGTTTGGGGAAATCTTGGAAATCAATTTAAAGAACCCCACCTTTTGAGATTTTATGAGATTTTAGTCGATATTTTCAAATGATGGAAACAGATTGTTTTTTTTATCTTTAAGTTTGAAACTTACATGAGACGATTGTGTTTTAACAAAAATATATTTGTAAACCGTTTCATCGTTTTGTATGACTAGCCGACGCGCGTAAGATTTGTTGGTGAACCCTGTGCCACGACATTTTATGTTAAAAAAAAGAAATTTTGGGGTCAAATGTCGTGGAACTGATTTTTTGAAATTATGTGCACACTTTTGTCGCACCCGGTGTAAGGTCGAGCGGTTACTTTAAATACATGTCATGAGTCAATTCATACTAGAACCGTGACGGTTCATTTTCAAAGAAATTATTTATTTCGCTTTACGTGTTGTGAGTAAACTAAGCTGCAATGAAATGATTTTCAACATGATTTTCATATGTGGGACGAGCGTGTCCATTTTTGGCGTAACTACCGTCCTGGTAATAGTAGTTTTATTGCTTACGGTCTTTTTGAAATGAAAAATCTTGACGTTGAAAATATTTTGTAAATGATTTTGTAAACCATTTGGGAAGTGCGCTTATAAGTGTTATGTCTCATTTTGAGAATTTTAAGGGTGTGAGTCCTTTTGGAAAACTCTTTTGTTTAACCCGTGTCGAGTTTGGGACTAATGTTGATTTTAGAGTATTGCTTGCTTAAACTTTATTTAAACGCGTTTTTGACCGACTTATGGGTCTAGCAAGCGTGGAGCAGTTTGCTCGGTTTTGACTTTGAGATAGTCATGGGTCAATTGCACGTTTTTTTTATGGCTCGATGTGGAGTTTTTTTGATGGGTTGTTTTGTTGCACAGTTTTGCACTTATTGCACGTTGAGTATTTACATGTTGGGTAAGTGAGTCATTCTGGGATAGGCATGTTGTTGGTAGACTGTTTTGCATTGGATCCTTGGTCATGTCAGTCAGTCGTTGGTAACGGTCGGTTGGGTATCTCGGGGTGAGACCCCGGTATTCATGTGTTATGACCTTGACTTTCCGGTAGGCACTAAGAGGTCTTGGGCACTTACCTGAGAGGTAGTTCCGATGTGTCGGGCCTTGAGACGTACCTAGGAGGTAGGCGTTAAGGTGTATCTTTATACAGTGTAACTAGGTTTCCTAGAACGAGCGTGGGGGATAAGTAGACGGTGGAAGATTGGGTATTCCACACGTGTTGTTAGTGTAGACCGAATAGTGTCGGTTAAGGGAATGATACCCTTTGTAATTAAGAGAATAAATGCGCAGTAACCTTTTTGAAGTAAGTAGTATATTTAGGTGTCGACTTTTGGGCTTGAGGTCAAACGCCTTTAGTGTAATCGGAGATTTGTAGTCGATTTTAAATAATTATGGTGATGGTAGTAGTAACCCTGAGATGCTTAATTGTGATGAATGGTTATGGTGGAATGACCTTTGTGGGTGATTATAAATTTACTGGTTTGATGATGCGTGTAAGGTAAGTTTTGGGAGTCTATTAGAACTCGTAGGAGTTAATCGACAGTTAATGGTAGGAATGATCGGATCCGAGTATCCAGTTGGGTATATTGGTAGGCAACTTTAGAATGGTTAGAGCTTGAGATTTGACTCGGGATGTATGGAATATCTAAGGTTGGGAGACAACCGAAGTCGCTTGGCTAGGAATGATTCCAATTATTGGGGTGTTCTGCCGATCATAATCCCAGTGTCCTAGAAGGAGTACGTTAGTAAGAAAAGTATTCGAGAAGTTTTAGAAGGGGTTTCAAGTGGACTTGGGAACCTGAGGTTGAGATGAGGGAGAACTATCCGGAGCTATTCGTTGGTAGAGACTTCGAGGACGAAGTCTAATCCAAGTGGGGGAGAGTTGTAAAGCCCGTATCCCGGTATGTAATTTATTAGTATTAATTTTTTTTTTTAGGTTTTATTTAACAGGGTTAACGGAATTGGCAAAATGTTTAAATTCTAAGTTATGTTAAGTTATGGAAATACTTTAAAAACCTAGGGACTAAATGTGTTTTCTTGTTAATCAAGTTTGCATGAAAACGTGGGTTAGCCTAAGAACCGATCCTCATGGTTTATTTGGTAACTCTCGGTTTCTTCTCCCTCTCCCAAACACAAAATGAAACCCTAAGTCTTTTCCCCCCTCCCATTGTTAGCATCGGCCGCAAAAGAGAAAGAGAAGAGAGAGTCGTGAGTAAGAGAGAGAGAGTCGCTGGAGTAAGAGAGAGAGAGTCGCCGGAGAGAGAGAGAGAGAGTTCGCCGGAAAGAGGAGAGAGTCGCCGTTGTTTTTGCCGGAAAGGGTGGAGGAGAAGTCACGTCGAGGTAATCCCGTGTTTCTGTTCTTTTCGTTGTGATATCCGTTGTCGGAAGCCGTAAACCGCCACCAACACCGCCGCAGCCACGGCTGCCGGCGGTGGGGCCGTCGCTGCACACCGCCGTAGTGGCGGCAGAGGGGTGAGTGCAGGGGTGTGCAGGGTGCGGGTGTGTGCGGGTGCGTTTTTCGAGTGTGTCGGAAGTGGGTGACGTTGGGAGGTCTCGCCAGAAGGGTTACCGTAACCATCATCGCCGCCGCCAACCACCACCGCTGCCGGAGTCGGATGTGGGTGGTGCTCGGTGGTTGTCCAGCCTAGTATGACCTTTCTGCAGTAAGATTATAGGCTGTTCGGGTCTGTTTGGGTTAAGCTATAACTTAATGGATTCATAATCAACATTTGTCATTTCATGTGAAATTCACAGTTTCTGCCACTGTTTTGTGACTAGTGGGGATTTCGTCATAGCAAGGGTAGTGGAGTTGGGTGGAATTCCTAGGGAGCTAGGAAGAGTGTGTACCTATGCCAGTGCGGGCATATGTGTATAGTTTTCGGCAAGGAACTACCTGGGCACTTCGGGACGGGACTCGAAACGAGTGAGGATAGGTGTGGAAGATAGTAGTAGAGCTCCTACTATCTGAAGCACAAGATCCGTGCTCGAGTCGGGGAAAGTCACGAGGAATCCAAGGAGTTGAGCGTGAGCGTTGTTAGTGTGAGTTATTATGTGCTAATAACTCGTTGTAATATCTACCCAGGATAGCCATCACAAGGAGGAACGACTATAGTAAACCTACTAGTACAGGTGTCTACTTGATTTGCTTTGATGGGATGATCGTTGGGGTAGTGACGAAGGTTATAAATTAGTAGTCGTTGGAATAAAAGGACGATTCTTGTATTAATCACTTGTAGTGACCATTTGGGCCGTAGTATAGGACGTCTAGGATGTCCACTTGTGGATGAGGTTGCTGATGTAATAGTTTTTTTTTAGTATACCGTTTCGGGTCAAGATTGATGATTGTGCTAGAATCATAGGCTTTTAGAGCCGACTTTGATTTGAGGAAAAATCGTAGGGATTAATTGACGTAATTTCCCAACTTGCCTAAGAGGTTTAAATGTCCGGATGACGTTAGTGGACCGGAGAGATTTGGAGGAGTAGGAGTCGAGGTGTAGAATGCCGACTAAGTCATGCACAAAGTTTGATTTTGAAATAGATTGCATTAACTAATTCTTGTGTTTCAAATCATTTTATGGATGGTGTTTTGGAATTTTGGGAAATGTTCAGCACACACACAAGATTTTGAAATATGGTTTTGAAAGTGTATGAAATCGTTTTATCACGGGAGTGCAAACTTTGTTAGAATTTGTCTCATTTCGTTATTTTCCAACGGTTCTTTCGGGTAAGATGATATCCGTGTTTTTTGGTGTTTAAAATGTTGGGCAAGTGACTACGGCTTGTGACTTTAACATTGGAACTCCTCCACATATGTTAGGGTTGAGACGGAAAGTTACATTCCACGATGTCTGTATAAAGCTATTTGAGTGATTTGGTTAAAATAAGTTTTGTTTTACGGCATGTTGAGTCGTGTGGGTTTAATTTCACGAGGTGCATATCTTATTTGTTTATGTGACCGTTAGGGGAAATCTTGGAAATCAATTTAAAGAACCCCACCTTTTGAGATTTTATGAGATTTTAGTCGATACTTTCAAATGATGGAAACGGATTGTTTTTTTTTATCTTTAAGTTTGAAACTTACATGAGACAGTTGTGTTTTGACAAAAATATATTTGTAAACCGTTTCATCGTTTTGTATGACTAGCCGACGCGCGTAAGATTTGTTGGTGAACCCTGTGCCACGACATTTTATGTTAAAAAAAAGAAATTTTGGGGTCAAATGTCGTGGAACTGATTTTTTGAAATTATGTGCACACTTTTGTCGCACCCGGTGTAAGGTCGAGCGGTTACTTTAAATACATGTCATGAGTCAATTCATACTAGAACCGTGACGGTTCATTTTCAAAGAAATTATTTATTTCGCTTTGCGTGTTGTGAGTAAACTAAGCTGCAATGAAATGATTTTCAACATGATTTCATATGTGGGACGAGCGTGTCCGTTTTTGGCGTAACTACCGACCTGGTAATAGTAGTTTTATTGCTTACGGTCTTTTTGAAATGAAAAATCTTGACGTTGAAAATATTTTGTAAATGATTTTGTAAACCATTTGGGAAGTGCGCTTATAAGTGTTATGTGTCATTTTGAGAATTTTAAGGGTGTGAGTCCTTTTGGAAAACTCTTTTGTTTAACCCGTGTCGAGTTTGGGACTAATGTTGATTTTAGAGTATTGCTTGCTTAAACTTTATTTAAACGCGTTTTTGACCGACTTATGGGTCTAGCAAGCGTGGAGCAGTTTGCTCGGTTTTTACTTTGAGATAGTCATGGGTCAATTGCACGTTTTTTTTATGGCTCGATGTGGAGTTTTGTTGATGGGTTGTTTTGTTGCACAGTTTTGCACTTATTGCACATTGAGTATTTACATGTTGGGTAAGTGAGTCATTCTGGGATAGGCATGTTGTTGGTAGACTGTTTTGCATTGGATCCTTGGTCATGTCAGTCAGTCGTTGGTAACGGTCGGTTGGGTATCTCGGGGTGAGACCCCGGTATTCATGTGTTATGACCTTGACTTTCCGGTAGGCACTAAGAGGTCTTGGGCACTTACCTGAGTGGTAGTTCCGATGTGCCGGGCCTTGAGACGTACCTGGGAGGTAGGCGTTAAGGTGTATCTTTATACAGTGTAACTTGGTTTCCTAGAACGAGCGTGGGGGATAAGTAGACGGTGGAAGATTGGGTATTCCACACGTGTTGTTAGTGTAGACCGAATAGTGTCGGTTAAGGGAATGATACCCTTTGTAATTAAGAGAATAAATGCGCAGTAACCTTTTTGAAGTAAGTAGTATATTTAGGTGTCGACTTTTGGGCTTGAGGTCAAACGCCTTTAGTGTAATCGGAGATTTGTAGTCGATTTTAAATAATTATGGTGATGGTAGTAGTAACCCTGAGATGCATAATTGTGATGAATGGTTATGGTGGAATGACCTTCGTGGGTGATTATAAATTTACTGGTTTGATGATGCGTGTAAGGTAAGTTTTGGGAGTCTATTAGAACTCGTAGGAGTTAATCGACAGTTAATGGTAGGAATGATCGGATCCGAGTATCCAGTTGGGTATATTGGTAGGCAACTTTAGAATGGTTAGAGCTTGAGATTTGACTCGGGATGTATGGAATATCTAAGGTTGGGAGACAACCGAAGTCGCTTGGCTAGGAATGATTCCAATTATTGGGGTGTTCTGCCGATCATAATCCCAGTGTCCTAGAAGGAGTACGTTAGTAAGAAAAGTATTCGAGAAGTTTTAGAAGGGGTTTCAAGTGGACTTGGGAACCTGAGGTTGAGATGAGGGAGAACTATCCGGAGCTATTCGTAGGCAGAGACTTCGAGGACGAAGTCTAATCCAAGTGGGGGAGAGTTGTAAAGCCCGTATCCCGGTATGTAATTTATTAGTATTAATTCCTTTTTTTTAAGTTTTATTTAACGGGGTTAACGGAATTGGCAAAATGTTTAAATCCTAAGTTATGTTAAGTTATGGAAATACTTTAAAAACCTAGGGACTAAATGTGTTTTCTTGTTAATCAAGTTTGCATGAAAACGTGGGTTAGCCTAAGAACCGATCCTCATGGTTTATTTGGTAACTCTCGGTTTCTTCTTCCTCTCCCAAACACAAAATGAAACCCTAAGTCTTTTCCCCCCTCCCATTGTTAGCATCGGCCGCAAAAGAGAAAGAGAAGAGAGAGCCGTGAGTAAGAGAGAGAGAGAGTCGCCGGAGTAAGAGAGAGAGAGTCGCCGGAGAGAGAGAGAGAGAGTTCGCCGGAAAGAGGAGAGAGTCGCCGTTGTTTCTGCCGGAAAGGGTGGAGGAGAAGTCACGTCGAGGTAATCCCGTGTTTCTGTTCTTTTCGTTGTGATATCCGTTGTCGTAAGCCGCCACGGCTGCCGGCGGTGGGGCCGCCGCTGCACGCCGCCGTAGTGGCGGCAGAGGGGTGGGTGCAGGGGTGTGCAGGGTGCGGGTGTGTGCGGGTGCGTTTTGCGAGTGTGTCGGAAGTGGGTGACGTTGGGAGGTCTCGCCGGAAGGGTTACCGTAACCATCGTCGCCGCCGCCAACCACCACCGCTGCCGGAGTCGGATGTGGGTGGTGCTCGGTGGTTGTCCAGCCTAGTATGACCTTTCTCCAGTAAGATTATAGGCTGTTCGGGTCTGTTTGGGTTAAGCTATAACTTAATGGATTCATAATCAACATTTGTCATTTCATGTGAAATTCACAGTTTCTGCCACTGTTTTGTGAAAGCCATAACTTTTTATAGGAACATCGTTTTGGTGTGAAATCAGTGCCAAAATCTCCCATTCTGAGTCTAGTAAATTTCTTATGTTTTACGGAAAAACCAGTTCGGACCATAGCTAGTGTCAAATTGTTATTTTGTACTGAAAGGTCCTATTTTCACTGTGCTGCAAGTAAATTGTAAAATCCATAGTAAATTGTAAAATCCATAGTAAAATCCATAGTAAATTGTAAAATCCATAGTAAATTGTAAAATCCATAGTAAAATCCATAGTAAATTGTAGAAATATCGTTAGAGCGCGTGCGACATGTTCCTGGAACCCTAAGACATAGAAATTTGTGATTATGGAAAAATATTTCTGGATTTATCAGTTTATAAGGGGTTAAACAGGTCCCGAGCAGACCTGTGTTTTTAGAGTAAAAGCTGGAAAATGTATTCTATATTTTAGTAGTCGTGGTTTTGGGTTGGGGCGTCACTTTGACATTTGTTAACACTTATTTAGGTGGAAAAAGGTGAGCTGGTGTTGGCCGGTTCGTTTTGCTGTTGAGGACATAAGCTTTGTTTTTTAGGTGAGTTCTCTCACTATATAGGATGGGAATTATATTTGTATTACTATAGCTCGAGTGTGATAGTTATGATTGTTTGTTGATATTATTGTGTTGTGGGGTATATATAATTGTGTATATATATTGATCTGTGATTGATGTACTTCTTGATGGTTGTTCCAAGAAGTATACGTGTTTGTATAATGAGTTGTGATTATATTTCCTTGATGGTCGTTCCAAGGAGTATAAGGCTTATTATTAATTGTGACATATCTTCTTGATGGTTGTTCCAAGAAGTATATGTGTTTGTATAATGAGTTGTGATTATATTTCCTTGATGGTCGTTCCAAGTGGTATAAGGCTTATTATTAATTGTGACATATCTTCTTGATGGTTGTTCCAAGAAGTATATGTGTTTGTATAATGAGTTGTGATTATATTTCCTTGATGGTCGTTCCAAGGAGTATAAGGCTTATTATTAATTGTGACATATCTTCTTGATGGATGTTCCAAGAAGTATATGTGTTTGTATAATGAGTTGCGATTATATTTTCTTGATGGTCGTTCCAAGAAGTATAAGGCTTATTATTAATTGTGATATATTTTCTTGATGGATGTTCCAAGAAATATATGTGCTGGTATACTTGGTATATATAAATTTGGGTGCAAGACGTGATTGCATGGTATGAGTTGGTTGTGATAACTAGCTGTTTAAGGGTGATGCTGATATAATTGCGATCCTATATATGGTTTGAATTCACTAAGCCTTGTGCTTACCCTTTCCTATTTTAATGTCGTTTCAGGTGCTTGTGGCTCCAAGGCGTGACGGGTACACACTGGCGCGCGTGAAGAGTTTATATAATCATGAGATTAGAGTTATTATTAAACAATTTAATTTCCGCTGTTTATTATTACCGAGATTATTTATTATTGAATTTGCAAACGAAACGGTGTTGGATATTTAATAAGGTTTTATTTATTAAAATGCCTATTTTTAAATTTAAATTCCTTGTAATTTTTGGGACGTTACAAATGCTCCAAAGACAAAAAAATGTAAATGAGACGAAAATATTTTGGTGACGCGGGAAAAACCTCAATGAGGAAAAAACCCGCGAACGACAGTGATAGTTGTCGATGCACTATGGTCGCCAATCAGGGGCGATGTCCTTGTGTTTCAAGTGTTGAGAGTACAATGTTATAATACAAATAACAGAAATAAGCTAATTTGTAAAGTAAACAGGTGTATCGTGTATAAGAACAAGTGCGTCGTGCGTAAGAACTATGCGTCGTACGTCGTCTGCTTCGAGAGAGAATACTTCTTTGCTTAGAAAGTCTCAGTATGCTTCCCGTGATTCGGGGATTCAGATGTGCGCAAATGGTGATGGAGCTCTTGTTTATATAGCCTTCGTAGCTTTAATTGATTCCAAAAAAGAAGGAATAACAGTCGTAACGGTTATTGGGATTAATGCTTATAATGATCTTAGTCAGTTATAGCCGTTGGTCTTTAATGACTTTGATCCTGCATTAAACAGAGGAAATGTAACAGTTATGTCGTTAGTTTGTTGGTCGAGGTCGTAAGGTTTCTTACGACGATCCAGCGAATCGGGTGTTACGATGGTCGAGTGTCGTGAAGAGATCTCGGCCTGTGCTTTAGGATAGGCGACAAAGGTTTTAAAGGTGTTATCAGGACCTTATCTTAATCTAAAACGTGTCATGTAACATAAGTCTTACCCTTTCTGGTCGTGGTCGAGACTGGTGAATTTTTACCCAAACAATACTCACAACTATCCCAATGGTCACTGACCTCCAAAATCAAAAGCGAAACCTAATTTCGTAAAATGGCAGTGCCACAAATATGGCTATGCCCACAAGTAGTTCATTCTAGATTTTCCACTACTTCAACCATTAATGTCGTTCTTTTTTAAACTGCACCTAATATGAGAACTTGAATCACATCACTGCAACACTCTAGCACTTGATTTCTCAATTTTTTCTCTAATCCCAAAGATTCACCAAAATAGTGTACCACCATAATCAACATGACGCCAAACACACAACTCATCAAATAATTAACTAACTACCAATTCATGGGTTGCCGAAGCGAACGACTTACTACAGACATTAGTAGAAGATCCTACAAGTCTAACCCTTCAGTTACTCAAAAGTACATCGACTTTACAAACGGTACTAATCGAATTTCGATGCTATTAAAAGTTGGACTATCCAACACTTCCATTGTCACGGCTTTATATGTCCACACCCTTCACAAGGGTTTCTTAACATTTAAAGTCCTAAAGAGTTCAAGGTTTCAATTGTAATACTCAACAAATATGCCAATCGGAAATTTTATAAGAGTTTTCAACACGTAAACTTTATAACATTTAAGCGTATGTGTAAAAATCTTATACCGCTTATCCAACAGTTGTGCAAAACGGCCACACCTGCCACACATATAAAAATCATTTCAAAACTACTTTATTACTATTCAAGTTTATATTGATAACGCGAAAGTATGTTCAACAATTTTTCTTAAAATGAACCGTCATGGTCCTAGCATGTATTTACTTATGCCACGCACACCGAATACTTTTCCTGCATTAGAATAGTGAACCACATATTGTTTATACAGAACTTCAAAAGAGAAAATTCACGTAATTAAATTCCATTTTTTTCATTTAGCCATAATGACATGGAGGAAAACTTCCCAACAAGACTCTCATGCATCAATTTATTTTTCAAAATTTAGCAAAACAATATGTGTATGCGGTTTGGTTAAAACGTGAAATAATTTAGATCAGCTTTAAACTTTAAGATGTACAAATAATATGCTCTCTATTCTAAACCAGTGGCTACAATTCCATGCATAACAAGCAATCATATTAATGCATTTGTGCGAACTACTAATAATGGTAACAATAAACAAAAATGCACAAAACAAATTGTTAATACAAACCTTCAAATATTCCTCATACACTTAATCATGCCATAAACATAAGTAAATTCGTACACCAACTAGTGTTAAACGAAATGTACTCACACAAAACTCGAACGAGAAACCATACGATAGCAAAATTCAAAAAAAATTCCCTTTGGTCGCAATATGACATAGGGTAACATTTTTCAAAAAAACTAGCATGAGACAAAAATGCTCAATAAAACCTATAAATTAACACACCCAAAAATTTAAGTATACGCATTTCAAAGTTCATAAACGCGTCGCAAAACGTCGTAAAATAAAACTCTATAATACTCAACAAAACTTTCATAAAACTCAATGAAACTCAATGTCATCCAAACAATCAGATGGTGCCAACATTTTCGTTTGCAATAATCAAATCACATAAGACAAAGTTATGACTAAAATGTCATAATCCCAAAATTTCTCTTTTATTGCAATACGATATAAAGTAACACTTTTCAACAAATTCACAAAATATAAAATTTCCATTAAAGCTCAAACACCAAAATAATGGAAGGTAACTCTTCGTCGAAGACTTTAACATATGTGGATGAGATCCAATGTTAATGTCACAAATCACAGTTACTTGTCCAAGACTCTAAACAACATCAAAATATGGATATCACGATATCCAAAAATAGCATTGGACAACAACAAGAATAAAGAAAGTCTCAACAAAGTTTATAATCACCGGCAATAAAATAATTTCATGCATGTTTAAAATCACGATTTAAAATCTTTTGTGTGTTAACCGTTTTTCCGAGATTTCGTAATACAATCCACATGACGATTTTAAACAATGATGCAATTTATTTTAAAAATAAATTTGGTGCATGAATTTAGTCGGCACTCAGCGTCTCAAAACCACACTACTCCAATCCCTCCGGTCGCACTATCGTCATCCGGATGGTCAAACATCTTAAGACAATAATCAGAAATTTTATTGGTTCACCTTACAATTTCTCCTCGAATAACGTCAATTCCATAAGCCTATGGTTCTGATCCAACCAACAACCCTGCCCGAGACGGTCCACTTAATGCAATCATCACACTTACTGTCACTCCAAGTGACAAATGCTACAATCATCAACCTCTTCTAACGACTACTCGCTTAGAAACTTCTGCACTACCCCAACGGTCATCACGTCAAGGTAGTCCATGTATACACATGTAACTTGTAGGTTCACCAAAAAACTGGCCAGGTGCAATTATGAACGTAATGTACATGATCATCTTTGCTACTCTAGGCGTGATTTTCGTTTCTAGTGATTCCATCAACCTCAAACTATCCCATCTTAAAGTGTCTAATGGTGCAATTTCACTCTAATCCACTTAAAAGAACGCTAGTCTTAGTCTAGGTATCCAAAATCAACACCTAAATCTCTCAGACTTATGCTCTGATACCAACTTGTAACAACCTCAAATATGAAAATAGCGACTAATTTTAAATTTTCGACAATACATCAAATAAGGAGTAATTCCTTTGTAAATGTCAACAGTTGATTACCTATAATGGCAATCTAAGATTTAACATCAGCAATAATTAATGAAGACCTGACATATAGTCTAATTTAAGGGCGGGTGTTACTAAACTCCAACAACGGTCGCTATCTCCAAATGCGGAAGAAATCCAATTTGCTATTTACTTCTTGTGCCTATCACTAGCACTCATTTCTTCATAGCGTACTAGTAACATTCCCCAATGAGGACCTGATGCACATGCCGACAAATAAAAAGGGTTAGGCTTAACGCCTAGTGAATTCAAGAGTTTTCATCATCTATATAAAATGGTAAACCGAAATAATGTTATTTAAATCCCAACTTCTAAAATGACAACTATAAATATGAATGCAACATTTTTCCTCAAACCCCACATTTTCGTGATGAAAACTCCAATGTAAAACGTTAATTCAAATATGAATTTAAAACCTAATACTCACCCAAAACGTGAATAATATAATTAATACTCTTACTGAAATTAAAGTAAAACTTTATTATCCATGATACCAAAATATAAGTAAGACTCAATACATAAAATCATAACTTATGGAGAATGCTCCATACTCAAAACGTCACCGAAAATATGGATAAAACTCAGTACCCAAAACAACACCTTTCAGTGACGGGGGAGACCCTATTTCCATTGTTAGTGGTGGAACACAAAAGTAGGCCACCATCCCATGTTATAGAGCTCATCCTGAGGATCAATGGCCCCAATGGGATCAATAATTCGCGATTCATAGACGGGGCCCCCGATGATCCAAGGTACACTCATTCACTAGAAATTACACCATGTGGCCAATGTCTAGTATCTAACTCCCATAAGACCGTACCAAGTTGCCCCCGATGACCCAATGCATATTTCTAGCTACAACATAGGAATAGTTGTCGCATAAAAACCGACTCAGAAATTACACCTTATGGTCAATGGCAGATGTTCGACTACAAGTGTCCGCACCATAATGCCTCCGATGATCCGATGCCTATTCCTGGCCGCAACATGAGAATAACCGTCCCGTTAAAAATGATAATGACTGACACATGTGCCTATGGATCCATTGCATTACAGTCTAAATTTACATGACCCCAAATGAACGACATCGCACTCAAAGCATGTAACATTTCAAATAGATATGTCATAATTACATATAACTCCAAAAACCCGACATAAAGTAAATTTAATCCGGACAAATGTCCCCCAAGACTCATTTGAATCAAAGTCGAGCCAATAGCTCAACAGCAGAATTGACTATAAAATAAAAGTCATGATAAACAATAAAATGTACTTAACCAACATTTATGCAATTATATGCTTCAAAGTACGATTAACTAAAAAAACGTTATGAGTTGAGATGAATCATTTTCCAAATGAAATTATACCCTTTATAATCCCAAAATGTTTTATAACTGTATAATATACGTTTTTCACACGGTTTATAAAACCAAATACACTAAATATACATTTACGTCAAATGATCTCAATTTAAACGATAAATCATCAAAAGAACATATTAGTATGATTTCCTTTTCATAATGTCCCAAAATACCCAAATATGACATTTTATAATATTTATAAAATCAAATGTATCCAAAATGTAAATTTCATCAAACAAGTAGCACATTTGATAAACACCAAGTAAAACACCTTAATAATTCAAAATTGACATTTTTGGCATGTACAAAGTTTTCACGAATCAACTTGAACTCACCTTGCTAGGTTATGTTAAACCTAGTTTTTCATCCAACTTGTGTAATCCTCTTGTTACCTAGATAAACCATGTGTCCATGTGTAACCAACAAATCAATGAAAGAACCGTAAACAAAATATCTAGACTACCTTTTGAACTTTCCAACTTATTCATCAAAATTCATCTAAAAGCTATAAATTTGAAACCCTTAAATTCCAAATGAACTTATTAACATAATAAAATTCCTCAATTGAATTTATCTACAAAATACTAAACAAACTCAATATTATTATAAGATACTTCTTCCAACAAAGAACTTTAATAATATCTAAATCATAACATTTCAAGAAATCTAAATTTTACATAATAACTAGAGAAAACTTTGTTAGACCCAGATTTAACAGGTAACAACGATTCAATGAGAAATAACAAGAACAAATAATGATTTCAACTTGCCATCCCTCTCACATTCAATAATCAAGATAGTTACAAAGGTTTGAATGAAAATCTTAACTATCTCTTTCTAAACAATTTAGCTGCTTAACAATTGATATCAGAACTTGGTAATCAGAACTTGTAAGCTGTTTCAATATTCATCTCCAAAGAACGAGAATGAATAGATTGTGTGGTTACTCGGATAACTGACTCGGTTGGTAAGGACCAATAATTCTTTTAAGTCCTGTCACAGCCTCACCATATTCTTTTCTCTCCAAACTCAGCTATTAATCTAGACCCCTCATTGATGTCTAAAAGGATGTATTTCTTGGGTAGGTCCTTCCGGTTCTGGCTTGACCATAGAAACGATGTAATTCCTAACACTCCTTTCATGCAACGAGTAGAATAGTGTAGTAAACAATGAAGTACGAGTTCTAAACTGAATTGTCTAGAAGTCATAGCATTTAAGAACGAGTCCTGATCTGAGTTGATCAAAAGTCATGACGTTTAAAAAACCGAGTTCTGAACTGAATTATTCAGAAGTTATTAAAGTTAAGTTCGAGTTCTGATTTGAGGTAATCAGAAGTCGTAATTTAGAATACCAGAGGTTCAATAAACAAGATCAAACGCAAAAACAGATTGACTCAGTAAGCACAGTATTTGCAAAAATGAAACAATGATTAGAAAGTTTAATTGTGAAGAACAAGTCACAATTAACATATCGGATAAGAATTGAATCATTGATGTGAACTGATGAACTATGAACACAAAGTGGAATTCAAAAAACGAGTGTATTTCCATCGAAAAATCAACAAACATTTGAGACATGGAAATAACTAACTCAAGAGAGTTTTGAACATGGCAATCATGGAAGTTAAACTTAGATAATAACAAACGCTAGTAAGTTATTCAGAATGAATTGCCAATGTTTTTTGAATTCAGTTAGAAGTTCACTTACCTTTCATACGATAGTACTCCCCCTCAAAATTGGCATAACCTTTGACTGATGTCATGTGAAAAAATGTTCATTACTGAGCGCACATGACTTACCTGCAAAACAGATTAGACAGATTTAGGTATCCATCTTGGGATGGATCCTTGTCGGTTAGATGCCCTATGACTGTGAGGACCGGGGATACTATAAGTACCATACCAATACATAGCATGGTCTTTCTTCACAAAGTCATTAGTTCCACAATAAGAACAACACAACTTCTGTGCAGATAAGCTGATCAATTTATTAACAGAATAAACACGGTCAGTTTTCACAAAAGATTTAGTATGGAAAGCTGTGTTATTCTTGGCATTCTTTACAGGGACGAATGACTTTGGAGCAGGAGTGGTTCCTTTAACTCTCCACTCCATTTTTACTTTCTTGAAAGATTGATTATCTGTATTATCAACACGAGAATTGTAGAAAAGATTGGAAGGTCGAATCTGATATTTTGAAAAATTATTTGATTTGACAAAATTCTTTGAATCAGATTTAACCTTTTGTTTCTTCAAAGACTCGATAGTTAATTCAGATAATCTCTTTGTAAGCTTAGACATCTCAGTCTGAAAGGTCTTTCTTTCTTTTGCAAAATCATCTTTCAAACATTTAGTTCTAAAGCCTTCAACCTTCATTCTCTCATTCTCTTTGCTTAGAATGTCTAATTCTTTCTCCAGATCGGATATTTTCAAAGAAAGTTCTCCATTCCTTTTAGAAAAAGAATTGCGTTCAGTTTCAAACTTTTCTCTTTCAAAAAACAAAACTTTTTCAAAGTCGGAGATTTGTGTTGAAAGTTTTAGACATCTAAGCTCAAGACTTTTCTTCTCTTCAAGAGATTTGGTTGAAAACCCAGATTGCTTTTGAAGAATCAATTCTTTCTTCTTTTCAAAAACCTTTTCAAAATTAGTTAGTTTATTTTTAAGCTCAAGGTTTTCAAGGTACAGGAGTTTACCTTTCTCTTCTTCTTCAGCAAGCTTCTCAGAGCTCTTCCAGATTTGAGATTTGAGCTCCTTCAGTTCTTTTATGTACTTGCTGCACAAATCATCTGCTTGCTGGATATTCTTTTCAGAAAGTCTTTGATGTGCTTTCTTTTCAAGTGCCTTTATCTCGTCTGGTGATGGCAATTCAGAAAGCTTCCTTTTCAGCGCTGTGTTTTCTGACTCTAAGGTTGTTGCCTTTTCTTCAGATTTGGCGAGCTTCTGAGAATAATTCCAGATTTGAGATTTATGTTGCTTCAGTTCTTTGATGTACTTGTAGATCAAATCCTCTTTCTTCTCGATATGCGTTTCATATAGTATTGTTTGCTCTTCTTCAGTCTTCTCCTTCTTATCAGGCTGCTTGTGCTCATCTACCTTCTTCTGGCAATGCTGCTGGAAAGATCTGGAGAGCTGAGCCACTGATTTCTGAAGGGCTGTGAATTCATCATCAGAATCACTGTCTTCTTTTCCCGCAAGTGACTTGGACGCAAACTTCTTTTCGCTCAGAATCTCCATCACCTCATCTTCGTCCTGACAATTTGCTTCATACTGAGATGAATAAGACATTTGTTACCTGAAAAATTATGATCGTTAATCGGTGTTGTTTTGAAGAATAAAAACTTGCGGAAGAAAAATCAAAAATTAAGTCAGAAAAACAAATTTATAAAATAAATTCGTTTTAAAATTTTAAAATCTTATTATTATAGGATTCGAACGAACGAAATCACTCTTCGAGAGTGAAATCTGCAAGATACAAAAACCAAGTTAGATCAAACACGATGAAAAATAGATCACAAAAAAATTGATAAGCGTCGCGAGCAAGATCAAGTCGTCGCAAAAAGTCTCAAGCGTCACACAAAAAATTTGCAAACACAAACTTACCGGGTGAGAGAAAAACGAAACTTACCGGGTGAAAAAAGATTCTCGCAAAAATTAACTTACCGGATGAGAGTGTGACTTACCGGACAAGATGTTTGCGACTTACCGGATGATGAACAACTTACCGGATGATGAGTGAACTTACCGGATAATTGTTGTTTCCGGACAAAATCAAACTAAACAAAAATAAATCAAACCAAACTATGGATATATGTGTGTATGGATAATTGAAAGAGATCACAGCAAGTTGACAGAAATTGATGTAATATGTATGCTGATGTTCGTAATATTAAAAAAAAATAAAGTCAACAGCCAATTGAAATTGTCAAGCAAAGTGGGTGATGATTGTGGCAATTAATGACTTCACTTCATCCGGACACAACAGACTTCCGGTAACCTTTGACACAAACTTCTATCCGGAAAGTGGGTAAAATTTGACCGGAAAGATGATGTCAACCGGAGAGTTGGTTTTGTCCGGATACTTATGTTTGACCGGACACTTATGTTTGACCGGACACTTGATAAAAAATCTTACCCGGAAAGTATTGTTTTGTCCGGAAAGAGATGAGAAATTAGGAAAAACTTACCCGGACACTGCGGCTGTGGTTGCAATTTGGATCTGGGATCGATAGGGTTGCTTGATTTCACTCATGTAGGGTTAGATTTTGACCAAAAACACAAAAACAAACACACCAAATCGATTTCTATGCAAAATATATCCTATTTTCCAACAATCACCACAACACTTTAAGAACACCAAAACTCAAGATTTGATTTTTAACTTAAAAATTAATTATTTTGAGTCCTTGTAAACGCAGATAAACAGCAAAAAATCGCGTGTAAACAATCGAGATCAAACAAACGAATTAATAAAGCAACGAAAGAACTTGCAAACCCGATTGAAGAACACTTTTAACCACAAACTTACTGCTTTATTACGAAATTAATCTGGGAGCTTTCTGGACGTCAAACGACTAATCCAACCGTTCAGAATGTAAAACGATGTGTCGTGAAGCTACTGACCAAAAATCGCGACGATCCGACGGTTCAATCTTCGGGAATAGGCGAAACGGCTGACTGTGATTTTCCAGAAAATTTGCTGCGAATTTTCTTGCCTTTTCTCGCTTTCGTTCGATTTATTTCGTGTCTTCAAATCACCGATTAGGCTCTGATACCAATTGTTAGACCCAGATTTAACAGGTAACAACGATTCAATGAGAAATAACAAGAACAAATAATGATTTCAACTTGCCAACCCTCTCACATTCAATAATCAAGATAGTTACAAAGGTTTGAATGAAAATCTTAACTATCTCTTTCTTAACAATTTAGCTCTCGATGAATATGTGAATCGCTCTAACAAAAGGCTAACCTAATTCTAAGGTTAACATAACCTTATATACTTAGGCCTTAACTAAACAAGGCCCAAGCCCATAAAACAAACTAAGCCCAATTAATCACAATTAAGGCTTTTACAAATAATAATAAATCTAATTAAACACTATATAATTATTTATATATCTTTCAAATATGTAGGACATTTATTGTCCTAACAACCTTAGGTTAAATGATTAAAGAGTTTATACCTTTCAACTTCTAGAAATCACACATCAAGAAAATTTAGTCCTCTTTGATGTCCCATTTGAAGAGCTAACCTTGCATACATACTAAAATCCTCAACTTGAACAACTATATATATGTATATGTATAAACAGAGAGAAACACACAGTTTCGGTCGGCTTTCCCCTGCAAAGACAACGCCTCCTCCCTTATTTTGCAATTGGTATTGGTTTATTTCCCGTGTTAAAAATTAATGGTGCCCTATCTAGTTAACTGGGCCCTAATGAATGAAGATAGCCCACTCACTACTTAACGTTGGGCCTGTATTTTACTTGGGCCGAACTAACAACTTCTTCATTAAAAAAAAATGAACTAGAAAGACCATCTGTAGGATTCAAATTCTAGACCAATGGCACAGAGGCACAACGCCCTTACCACTATGGCACAACCGTTTTTTGGCTAAAAGAGCTACGTTAAATATTTTATTCCTATTTCACCAGATCCAATCTTTCTTCCAACTTCAACATCAATTTTGGTTCCATGCGGCTCGAATTTGCTAGAACTTCAAATATAAAGATTGTAGTTATTGTACTAAATTTTCATAGGATCTTAAATCGAGGCTAAGACGAGTGATATATGATTGGAATGGCACAATGTCGTAAATCTATAAAATTGTTTCTTTTTGCTATATATATATATATATCGCTCTGTTTCAAACCAATAATATCCGGGTGTTACAACAATAACCTTTGTCTACGAGAGCAATCGTCCAAGATTTGATATCCAAATTGATGAATTTATCACATAATTGGATTATCACCGACTCAGATTAGTTTTGAAGCTGCCAGAGCCTAACTCCAGACCGGGCAGAGTTTCCTTTGATCCCTATGCATCTGAAGCAGAAGTACTTGCCGGTATTAGAGCACTTGCATATGTCGGTGAACTTACCCAAATGAACCAGTTTTATAAGGGGAATCTCCCTCCGGTGTGGTACACATTATTCTCTGTCATTAATCGGTGTTTGACGTCCAAGCACTCGAGAATGGACAATGCCAGTCTTGATATATTGAAGCTGTTTCACGCAGTAGTCTATGACTTACATGTAGACTATTCGGTGATATTTTGGAACGAGCTACAAGAAAAAGTTGATGCTAAGCCGAACAACAAGACCAAAACTTTCTTGCCATACTACAGATTCCTCCAGCATATTGTTCACAGCATGCTTCATTCTGTGACAACCGTCAATTTCGCGTTCAGGTTAGAACTGCACTGAACATATCAGATACAGATATTATATGTCACACTGTCGAATTTTAGCAGTAAAGCCGATACAGTAGGAAAAATCTAGGATTTTTGCCTAATACCCCTCAAATTAAGAAATTATCCATACATATCATAAAATGCCAACTAAAAACATCTTATATATATATAGACTTAGGATCATGTGAGACCAACATGTTTCCGTGAGACCGGTGAGACCAAGCTTTAAAGTATGAAAGTTCACACCAAAAAACTGTGGATGTAAAAAAAATCGAACTTTTCATAGGGAAAACACCGTAAATGTTACGTTCACGGTGTTTTTCGCTGTGAATGTTCGTTTTTTTTTACCTTCACAACGTCTTCACTGTGAAGGTTTGGATATACCTTCACAGTCTTTTATCTGTGAAGGTTTGATTTTCTTAAACTTGGTTTAGGTTTTTTCACCTTCATAGTGTGATTACATTATGAAGGTTCGAATGTTTTTTACCTTCACAGTGTTTCGGTATGAAGTTTAATGTTTTAAGGCTTGGTCTCACGCGGTCTCACGGAAACAGCTTGATCTCACGTGAACCTGACCCTATATAGACTTAGGATCATGTGAGACCTATATATATATATATATATATATATATGTTTATATATATATACCTTACAAAAATAAATACTAGCAAATTCAACTAGTATTATTATTATTAATAGCAATTAACTTAAAATGTCTAATAATTCAAATAATTAAAAGAAATAAAAATAAATTAAAAATAAAAATATAAACACAATCATTTTATACAAAACCACACTCCACACACTCTCACTCTAAAACCGCCCCCCTCTCTCCTTAAAACCGCCCCCTCTCTCCTTAAAACCCCCTCACTCTCTCATTTCCTCACCTCTTTTCTCATTCTCTCATTTTCTCTCTAGAGTTTTCTCTCTTTTCTCTCTTTTGCTCTCAACTAAACCTCCAAGGTCCAACCCTTCTACACTCAAGAACACCAAGAACACAAGTACTTTCAAGGTAAAACTTCTTATACAACAACACTTACACTTTTCTTTTGTTAATCTTGCATTTCTTCAAAGTTTCATCTACTTTTACTCTAGTTTTACACCTTATTCTTGCAAAAACATTTCTTGGCATCCTAATGTTTGTAGATTCATCACCATAACACTTTGCATGTTATTAAAAGTGTGATGAATCCATCATCAAACCAATATTAGTGATCTAAGAATGTTTTACTCGAATGTTTTCACAAAAACTCAAAAACAACAATTTTTGAAAATGTTTTGACCAGATGATTTGTCTAAGTTCATTGCATGTGGATTGTGTAAACAAAAAGTAATGTTTTTCATCTGAAAATACTGGATTTGGGTGTCAAAAATCGTGGTTAAACAAAAAGAACAAATCTTTGGAAGAACCAATAGAAATAAAGCCTTTATATAAAGAAGCTTTTTCCAACAACAATCTGTCAGATTTTACCACTGACTTTGCATGTCCGTATCTCCCTCAAAAATGCTCCAAATGGGGTGATTTTTCTTCTGGAATTTTCTTTTATGAGTTACGAATCAAACCCAACGGGAATCTTTGAAAAACATTAAGTTTTCGACCTTCAAACAGTATGCACAAAAACAGTGCGCAACAGCAACGTTTTTCTGTCGCAGTTTACGTCAAGAATTATTTCATGCTCTTAAACTACTCTAAAAATCATGAATCTTATGTCAAAAGTCTCCTAACACATGGAAGTACTTGGTCGTAAAATATCAGAAACTAACGATCTCTGGAAGTCA
Source organism: Saussurea involucrata (assembly GCA_033807775.1). NCBI lineage: Eukaryota > Viridiplantae > Streptophyta > Magnoliopsida > Asterales > Asteraceae > Saussurea > Saussurea involucrata. The sequence goes on along the minus strand of CM066320.1, from coordinate 60,285,517 downwards.
TCCGAAAATTTACCGAAAGTGACTACTGATTCTGGACAGCTAACAACTATATCATATTATAGCTATATGCTATCTCTTGAACCCGTTTCATCATTCTTGTGATGAAATTGTGGAATATGTATATATACTATATGATTATGCATTTTACTATAGCTAAAAGCTAACTCTTGAACCCGTTTCATCATTCTTGTGATGAAATTGTGGAATATACCTATATATATATATATTTACTTATTCATTTTATTTATACTCTAACATCTAACATTTCATTTTGAACCCTTTTCATCATTTTACGATGAAATTGCGGTATATATGTAACATATATTGTTAGTGCAATATGTCTTCAAGGTTTAAATATAGAAAGGTCAAAGTCAAAGTCAATGTATTGAGTTGTATTGTGTTGTTTACACCTTGTATTGTGTTTAGTATAAATAGGTTTTGTTGTTTGTTAGTTTAGGAGACTCTAAGAAACACTATCATTATTCATAACTCATATCTTAGAGAGAGAAAGTGCTAAACTCATATCTTGTATACAATGTTCTTGATGAATGAGATGACGAATTCATATCTTTTCTATCTTGATTAGATCCTGATTTAACAATTGGTATCAGAGCACGTTATTGAAGATCTTGGATTAACAATTGGTATCAGAGCAGATTCAAGATTTAGAGGAGAATTTCTACTGATCTAACAAATCAAATTTGCGGAATTCTCAAGGAAATTTGATTGATTTTATTGATTTTTCAAGAAAATCTCGTTTTCTTGAGATTTTATCAAATTTTGGTGATTTTTTATCGAATTTGTTCAAATCTTAGCTCATTGGATTTGTTTTTGATAGAGGAACATTTATTGTTCAAGGTTCGAGGGCTAATTTCAAAGATTTGGAGATCAATTTTGTGTTTTTCAAGAATTTTGGTTTGTGCGATTGTGTTCTCTGATCGATCAGTTCAGACTCAGATTCAGTGTTTTTCAGAGGTTGTTGTTCAAAGATAAAGTGTTCAGACATTGATTTCGAGCTTATCTGTGAAGTTTCTTGCAGAGATTTTTCAGATTTCAGACGTTTTTGAGATTTTTGTGAACTTTTCGCAAGATCTGGACTTTTCGCAAGATTCATCAACTTTTCGCAAGACTCATCGTACTTTTCGCAAGATTCATCATCTTTTGAAGATCATCAGAATCTAAGTGTAGCTTTTCGCAACTCAAAGTCAAGAGAACAGTAACTTTTCGCAACTCAAAGTCACGAAAACAGTAACTATTCGCAAGCCAAAGAAACGCAAGCAGTAACTTTGCGTATCCCTCTGTCACCATACCTCAGATCTCTTCAAGATTTTCTAAGTCTAACTTTTCGCAACTGTTGCTTGCAAAAACTTTGGCTTTTCGTTTCTTCATTTTACGAATACTGGTGGTTTTCGCAACTGTTGCTTGCGAAAACTGACACTTGCGAAAACTGACACTTGGTCAAATTTTGAGAAAAATTTTTATAATGAAATTTTTTCTATAGTGTATTTCATACATTTTAAGAGTTTTTCAAGAAAAAGTTTTATATAATTTTTTTTGTACTGTTCGGTCAAACTTTACTGTTCATTTCTGTCCTTACTATCGGGTCAAATTAAGCTCTTTCTTACTGTTTATCATGGCTTATCAAGTTTCAGTTAATCGTCCTCCGATGCTTAACAAGGATTCGGATTTTGTGAAATGGACGGTCGACTTCATGGATTTCATTTCGAGAAGAGAAAATGGAGATTTAATGATAAAATCTTTCACCGAAGGCCCGTTGATCCTTTATAAACGGGAAGAAGATTTTACTAAAGAAGAGATATATCGGAAGAGAGCTGATAAAGATGCAACATCATATTTGATCCTTGTTATTTCCAAACTTCCACAATATACTTGTGCTCGATTAAATGCTTTCAAAAATAATCCTATGTTGTGTTGGAAGGAATTAACGAAGCTAATGCATGGATCGTATGTTGATTTCAGGGTAAAGAAAGTGAAGAATGCTGATAAGGAGGATACAAATCAGACAACATCAGAAATTCACAAAGAGGAATCGTCAAAAGCGGAAGAAAAGAAAGTTGATTTAGAGAAAAAGGAAGACATGAAGGATGTGATAGAAGATTCTGAGAAGATTACTGAGCTTACAAAGAGACTATCAGATTTAGAAAAATTAATAACATATGAAAGAGAAGATCACAAGAAAGAAAGAATGGGTCTAGTTCTAAGGGTTTCAGAACTTGAGAAAGCTTTGAAGATGAAATCTAAAGAAATTGATGATAAGAAAGAAGTGGAACTCAAATGCATGAGACTTTCCAAGAAAAATTGGAGAAGGAAAGACTTGTGTTTGAAGAGAAAAGGAAAGATTTTGAAGCTATAAATGGAAAGCTGTCAGAGAAAATTTCTGAGCTTCAAAAAGAGTTAGATAAGGAAAGTGAAGAGCTTGAAAAGATGAAGAAAGCGGAATTTTAGGCCAGGTGTATTAAAGACGATTTTTCTAAAGAGAGGAAGATATTTCGACAGGAAATTCAGAAACTCACAAAGAATTTGGCAGGTTTATCTACAGATATCATGATGGAAAAGAGGGTGAATTGTGATATTCGGAAGAAGCTCGAGTTGATGACAAAGGAACGAAATGCCTTAAAAGACAAAGTGTGGTCGTTCAACAACTCCGAGTGTTTTTCAGAATGTCCGATGCGTCCTTCTAACATTTTCTACGAGCATTCTGTGGATATGTCTTCCAAATATTATGTTGATCTTCCTTCCTACAAAAGAGTCAACATGCAATGGAATGTAAAAGGTAAATTTCCTGGAAAAGATGTACCAAAATCATCATTTCCAAATAAGAATTTTACAACGAAAGTTAATTCTTTTGTTAATTCTTATTGCGTAAATAATGATTTTGTTAATAATAATTATGTTCAATATTGGTATGGTACTTACCATTTTCATTCTTATAGAGCTCCGCTTAACGTGTCAGGACCCAAGACTCGCTGGGTACCAAAATCTACTTAATATGTTTTGCAGATTTAGAGACAAGTGTTGAACTCTCGGAAGAAGAAGTACTTGTGCATTCAAGAAGATATTGAACATCACAAATTTTCAGGGAGTTTATTATTTTTTTATATACATGTGATTAATGACAAATTTTTTGGTATTTTGTAGGGGGAGAAAGATAAAAGATAATGGCTTTTGAACACATCAGTTCAAAACCCGCACTTCAACGGTAATGGATTTTGAACACATCAGTTCAAAACCCGTACTTCAACGACTATGGCTTTTGAACACATCAGTTCAAAACCCGTACTTCAACGACTATGGCTTTTGAACACACCAGTTCAAAACTCGTACTTTAACGACAATGGCTTTTGAACAAATCAGTTCAAAACCCGCACTTCAACGGTAATGGTTTTTGAACACATCAGTTCAAAACCCGCACTTCAACGGTAATGGCTTTTGAACACATCAGTTCAAAACCCGTACTTCAACGGTAAAGGCTTCTAAACAAATCAGTTTAGAACCCGTACTTCAAAGGCTATGACTTCTAAACATATCTGTTTAGGACTCGTACTTATCAGGTGATATCCTTTCACTGTCATATCTTTCTATTTTTAGGACATGTGCTTAAAGGTAACATTTTGTTATATTTTATGTCTACTAACGTTGAAAGTTTGAACCTTCACAAATTTAATTCAATGAAGTGAAATTCTTCAATTTTTCATTCAATGAATAAAATGTGTGTTAAGGATGATTTTACGAGCATTTTTGTCTCATCAGAGTTATATTTGTTTCTACTTTCGCTTCTGAAATAAGTCGAAAGGTCAGCGAAACATGTTTGAGATTTTGATACAAGTGCAAAATTGTGTAAATCTAGACTTATTTAGAATACAATGCTCACAAAGCCTATTCGTTTTAAACATGAATGGAAACGAAAATATGGGAGAAACACTACGTTTTTGAACCAAGTGATTGAGATGCTATTTTAAAAAATATATATATATATATATACATATATAATAAAATCATTCAGTTTGATAGTCTGTGCCTGTGGCCTATCTGGTTTAGGAGATTAAGTCCCAAGGGGTACTCGTTACCTAGCCCCTAAGATCAACTGATCTGGGATTGGCTGACCCAAATCCTGCTATAGAACCTGGTAGAAAGCCATGTTCTACTGGTACAGATGGGATTAAGGTATATCGATGTAGCCTTTCTGGTTCGGGAGAGTAAGTTCCAAGGGGTGCTTGTCACCTAGCCCCTAAGGCCAACTGGCCTGGGATCGGCTGACCCAAATCCTGCTATAGGACCAGTTAGAAAGTTACGTTTACGGTGTATCTTAGTCTTAATAAACTGTTTGATTATAAAAGATGCCAATGAGCACATAATAAAAGTTGCCAATGTGCACAATATGAAAAGATGCCTAAGAGCACACATCTTGAAACTTGGACAATTTGTATTTCAAAGACACATGCAATTTGAAATTTTATTTGATATGATGATTGTGTGTTGTCTTCTACCTTATGCTTTTGAAACATTTAGCTGTGACATCCCGTGTTTCCGCTTTAGCGGGGTGTGACAGGAGTGGTATCAGAGTTGAAGGTTATAGAGAATACCGGTCTTTCATTGGAAAAACCCAACTATAACCAAAAGTCCAAAACTGACATGAAAATAACTAAACCTACTACTAGTATAACTAAGTCTAGAATGGCATTAACAGACTTTAATTAAACATAACCTGATCACCTATGTTCGATTAAGGATGGTTAATGCGAGACTAGAAATGGTTATAGTAGGAGTATGTCGATTTTACTTACACTCTCTAGAAGCATGCTTAGTGCGTAGACATTGCATAGGGTAGACTTGCCACTTATGTGATTAGTTACTAAGTACTCTTTTGCTTCAGTTTCACTATGTCATCGTCTTCACCATCTTACACTCCTAAGTCATACTCGGCCGATGTATCGGTATACGTTACGGGACGACCACAAGATAACACGCCCAACAACCGAGAAGAAGAGGATTACAATAGTACGGAATCGGAACCCGAAGTGTCCAGCGAGCGAGACCCCTATGATGGACCTAGAGTACCACCAACCACGGTTTTACCTCGACCCACTCCAGTGATTGTTCAACCACAACCTGGAGGACTCCGCAATAGGCAAACGGCAAGGAAGAATGTTCCGATCCCAAGGAGAGTCACACTATCAACCCCTCGTCCGGAGGCACCGGAACCATCGAGAGTGGTCCCCGGTGTGCCAATTGGGCGCATGACCGAACTAGCCATGGCAAGGGATCAACATGTTAGGGCCATGACAACCGAGTTGCATGGGTGTCAAGTTAGAGTAACCCATCAAGCTCAAGTCTTAACGGAACTAGTAGAACTAACGCACCAACTAGCTGTCGTATCTACTCAAGCTCGGGATGGCGCAAAAATGGCTAAGGAAATGGCATCAAGGGCTCAAGCGGCAAGCTTGATGGTAGGAATGGTGTTGTTGCTGTTGATGTTCTTGCTTGTGCTCGGGGCATATTTGGGGTAGTACGGATGGGTCATGGCATGGGAAAGGATCTTTTAAGAACCGTCTTTTATTACTTTTCTTTTTAATTCATGTGTTTCTAAGTTGTACTTCCGTTTAAAATGATACCGGTGTATGATAAACACCGGAATTTTTGTAAACCTCGCCAATTAATGAAAACCCTTTGGGAAGTTTTTTAGTCAACCTGTCTATTTACTTTATAGTTTACTTTATTGTTCAAATATTTGAATGAAAAATTGTTAATCTTAAACCTTTGGAAAAATATGAGTTCAAAAGTTTGTACAAATTTTAACCAAAGCAATTTTTGAAAATGTGATTTAGAACCATGCCTCCAAGAAGAGCGACAAACCACACGGAAGATATCCCCGAAAACCAAACGCCTGACATAGCACAAATCATCGCACAATGCATCCAAGAAGCCATACCCAACATCGTCACACAAGTAACTGCTGGCATCAATGCGATCCCTAGGAACGAGGGAGGTAGTGGAGGAAACCCGGGTAGTGGCAATACCGGATGTAATTACAAGTCCTTCATGTCTTGTAAGCCTAAGGAATTCTACTGAAAGGAAGGCGTAGTGGGATTGCTTTCATGGATTGATAGCATGGAGTCGGTACTCCATATTAGCAAATGTTCGGAGGACCACAAGGTGGAATATGTTACATGTCAACTCCAAGGTAGGGCGCTAACATGGTGGAATATCCAGGTTCAAACCCGTGGAAGGGAAGATGCGTACAAACTCACATGGGAGGAGTTCAAGAAGTTGCTCATTGAGGAGTACTGCCCTAAAAGTGAAATTCAAAAGCTGGAGGTTGAATTCTGGAACCATGCTATGATTGGAGCTGACATAGATCGTTACACAGCTCGTTTTCATGAACTTGCAAACCTGGTACCTCACATGGTCACTCCTGAGAGTAAGAGAATCGACCGATACTTATGGGGATTAGCATCGGAGATCCGAGGAATGGTTACCTCGGCAAAACTGAACACCATCCAAGAGGTTGTAGCTATGGCAACTACTTTAACAAACGATGCTGTAAGAGTTGGAACCCTAACATCGGGAGGCGCTAGCAACAAGAGGAAGCCAGAACATCAGTCAGGAAAGAAGTTTTTTGGTAGTGGAAGCAAGGATAGGAGCGTTGCGAGAAACTTCGGAGTAAGGACACAGGAACCAGGGCAATACAAGGGTTCACTCCCTAAATGCAACAAGTGCAGCCATCATCATGAAGGAGCCTGCGTCATTTGTGACAATTGTAAACGGCCAGGTCATCTCACCAGGTTCTGTAAAAGTGAAAGAGGGTCCAACGAAGGGAGAAGGGCATGTTTTGAGTGCGGAAGTCCGGATCACTACCGGAATACGTGCCCGAGGTTTGGTAGGAGACCAAACAATAACAACAATGGAAATCAGGCGAGACAAGCCAACCAGGGGAATCAAGGAGGTCAGGATCGAGGACGGGCATTTGTCATTGGAGCTGACGAAGCGCGTCGCTACCCTAATGTGGTGACAGGTACGTTTCTCCTAAACAACCACTATGCATCAGTATTATTCGACACTGGGGCGGATAGAAGTTTTTGTTTCATTGGAGTTTAGACCACTAATTAGCTTGGAATTTAAGAAGATGTCGGAGGCCTATATTATTGAAGTTGCTAATGGTCATAAATTTGAGGCTAAGGATGTGATTTTAGATTGTACCTTGAATCTACCCGATAAATTGTTTAGCGTCGATCTTATTCCTATCGAATTAGGGAGTTTTAACATAGTTATAGGCATGGATTGGTTATCTAAGAATCGAGCGTAGATTTGCTGTTTTGATAAGTCGGTTAGAATACCTTTGCAAGATGGAGAAACTCTCATGATACAAGGACACAAGGCTGGAAGAAGCCTAGAGATGGTGTCAAGTATTAAGGTTCAAAAGTATTTAAGGAAGAAGTGCGTTGCATTTTTGGCACTCATAGTTGAGAAGAAGTCCGAGGAGAGGCGAATCCAAGACATTCCCGTGGTAAAAGATCACCCGGAAGTGTTCCCCGACGATTTGCCTGGACTGCCCCCGTTTAGACAAGTTGAATTCCAAATTGACCTTATACCTGGAGCGGCACCGGTAGCTAAAGCACCGTACCGCTTAGCACCTGCCGAAATGCAAGAGTTGTCAAGTCAACTCCAAGAACTATTTGACAAGGACTTTATTAGGCCGAGTTCCTCACCTTGGGGAGCTCCAGTCCTGTTCGTCAAGAAAAAGGATGGATCGTTTCGAATGTGCATCGACTATAGGGAATTGAACAAGTTGACAATCAAGAATCGATATCCTCTTCCTCGAATAGATGATTTATTCGACCAGTTGCAATGTGCAACATATTTCTCAAAGATTGATCTTCGATCAGGTTATCACCAGTTAAGAGTCCGTGAAGAGGACATTCCTAAGACATCTTTTAGGACACGTTATGGACACTACGAGTTTTTGGTTATGCCTTTCGGTTTAACCAATGCACCCGCTGTGTTCATGGATTTAATGAACAGGGTATGCAGACCATACCTTGACAAGTTCGTGATAGTGTTTATAGATGACATTCTGATTTACTCTCGAAGTAAAGAAGATCACGAGCAGCATTTAAGAGTAATTCTAGAACTTCTTAAGGAACATAAACTGTACGCCAAATTCTCAAAGTGCGAATTTTGGATTAGAGAAGTACATTTTCTTGGTCACGTGATTGGAGAAAAAGGAATTCATGTAGATCCGGCTAAGGTGGAAGCTGTTATGAAATGGGAAGCTCCAAAAACCCCGACAGAAATTCGTCAATTTCTGGGTTTGGCAGGTTATTATAGGCGATTTATCGAGAACTTCTAAAAAATTGCTAAACCACTCACAACTCTGACCCAAAAGGATAGTAAATTCATTTGGGGAGAACCACAAGAAGAGGTGTTCCAGCTATTGAAGAAAAAGTTGTAAAATGAACCAATTCTGGCGTTACCGGAAGGAACAGATAATTTTGTGGTGTATTGTGACGCATCACATCAAGGTTTAGGTTGTGTATTGATGCAAAAGGACAGAGTTATATCATACGCCTTGCAGCAACTGAAAGTCCATGAAAAGAACTATACCACGCACGATTTGGAGCTCGGAGCTGTGGTATTTGCCTTGAAGATTTGGAGACATTATTTGTACGGCACTAAGTGCACCATATTCACCGATCATAAGAGTCTTCAGCACATTCTAGACCAGAAAATGCTAAACATTAGGCAAAGAAGGTGGGTGGAACTACTCAGTGATTACGATTGTGATATTCGTTATCATCCAGGTAAGGCCAATATAGTGGCTGATGCCCTGAGTAGGAAGGAAAGGACAAAACCTTCATGTGTACGAGCAATGGGAGCGCTTGTACAAACAAGTTTAAAGACTCGAATTCTTGAAGCGCAGACCGAAGCAATGAGAATGGAAAACTTGAAGGACGAAACCCTTCACGGCATAGAAAACAGATTGGAAACTAAGGCTGATGGAGTACGTTATTTCAAGGATAGAGTTTGGATTCCAAAAGCTAACAACGTATGGGAGACAATCCTGAATGAAGCCCACAAGTCACGATATTCAGTTCATCCTGGTGCGGATAAGATGTATAAGGACTTAAGGGAATATTATTGGTGGACAGGAATGAAGAAGGATATTGCCCTATACGTAGGAAAATGTGTAACTTGCTCAAAAGTCAAGGCTGTATATCAGAAACCATCTGGTTTGCTTCAACAACCAGAGATTCCCCAGTGGAAATGGGAACAAATAACCATGGATTTCATAACCAAATTGCCGAGAACTGCCCGGGGGCATGACTCGATTTGGGTTATAGTAGATCGGTTCACGAAATCTGCACATTTTCTACCGATTCGAGAAGACTACAAGATGGAAAAGCTGGCTCAAATATATATCAAGGAAATTGTTACGCGACATGGAGTCCCGGTTTCAATCATATCAGACAGAGATAGCCGTTTCACATCTCGGTTTTGGCAGTCACTTCAAAGAACATTGGGGACACAATTGAATTTGAGCACCGCCTATCATCCCCAAACAGACGGCCAAAGCGAGCGAACAATTCAAACATTGGAGGACATGCTTCGAGCATGTGTAATAGATTTCGGAAGAAGTTGGGATAACCACTTACCGTTAGTTGAGTTTTCTTACAACAATAGCTATCACACCAGTATCAAGTGTGCACCATATGAAGCACTCTATGGGCACAACTGTCGATCACCTCTTTGTTTGTTGGAGATTGGAGATAGACAATTGTCTAGTCCAGACATTGTACAAGAAACCACCGACAAAATTGCAATCATCAGGGATAGACTTAAAGCAGCTCAAGATCGTCAAAAGAGCTATGCGGACAACCGTAGGAAACCGTTAGAGTTTCAAATTGACGATAGAGTCTTTCTAAAAGTATCCCCTTGGAAGGGAACTGTCCGATTCGGAAAACGAGGAAAGTTAAGCCCTCGGTACATTGAACCATTTAAAATCACCGAAAGAATTAGACCAGTAGCGTACAGGTTGGAATTGCCAAAGGAACTAAGTGCTATTCACAACACCTTTCATGTATCCAACTTGAAAAAGTGTCTAGCCAACGAGGAAATAACCGTGCCTTTGGAAGAAGTCCAAATCAATGACAAACTGCACATTGTAGAAAAACCAATAGAAATACTTGACCGAGAGGTCAAACGTCTTAAGCGAAGCAAGATTCCAATAGTGAAAGTTCACTGGAACACAAGGCGTGGGCCTGAGTACACATGGGAACGAGAGGATTACATGAAACACAAGTATCCTCACTTATTTGCTAAACAACCGGTTACAGGCGAAAGTTCTTGAATTTCGGGACGAAATTCTTTTAACTGGGGGAGACTGTGACAACTGTCAATTTCACGTTCAGGTTAGAACTGCACTGAATATATCAGATACATATATTATATGTCACGCTTTCGAATTTTAGCAGTAAAGCCGTTACAGTAGGAAAAATCTAGGATTTTTGCCTAATACCCCTCAAATTAAGAAATTATCCACACATCTCCTAAAATGCCAACTAAAAACATCTTATATACATATGTATATGTATATATGTTTATATATATATATACCTTACAAAAACAAATACTAGCAAATTCAACTAGTATTATTATTATTAATAGCAATTAACTTAAAATGTCTACTAATTCAAATAATTAAAAGAAATAAAAATAAATTAAAAATATAAATATAAACACAATCATTTTATACAAAACCACACTCCACACACTCTCACTCTCTCTCTACCCCCCCCCCCCCCCCCCCTCTCTCCTTAAAACCCTCTCACTCTCTCATTTCCTCACCTCTTTTCTCATTCTCTCATTTTCTCTCTAGAGTTTTCTCTCTTTTCTCTCTTTTACTCTCAACTAAACCTCCAAGGTCCAGCCCTTCTACACTCAAGAACACCAAGAACACAAGTACTTTCAAGGTAAAACTTCTTATACAACAACACTTACACTTTTCTTGTGTTAATCTTGCATTTCTTCAAAGTTTCATCTACTTCTACTCTAGTTTTACACCTTATTCTTGCTAAAACATTTCTTGGCATCCTAATGTTTGTAGATTCATCACCATAACACTTTGCATGTTATTAAAAGAGTGATGAATCCATCATCAAACCAATATTAGTGATCTAAGAATGTTTTACTCGAATGTTTTCACAAAAACTCAAAAACAACAATTTTTGAAAATGTTTTGACCAGATGATTTGTCTAAGTTCATTGCATGTGGATTGTGTAAACAAAAAGTAATGTTTTTCATCTGAAAATACTGGATTTGGGTGTCAAAAATCGTGGTTAAACAAAAAGAACAAATCTTTGGAAGAACCAATAGAAATAAAGCCTTTTTATAAAGAAGCTTTTTCCAACAACAATCTGTCAGATTTTACCACTGACTTTGCATGGCCATATCTCCCTCAAAAATGCTCCAAATGGGGTGATTTTTCTTCTGGAATTTTCTTTTATGAGTTAAGAATCAAACCCAACTGGAATCTTTGAAAAAAATTAAGTTTTCGACCTTCAAACAGTATGCACAAAAACAGTGCGCAACAGCAACGTTTTTCGGTCGCAGTTTACGTCAAGAATTATTTCATGCTCTTAAACTACTCTAAAAATCATGAATCTTATGTCAAAAGTCTCCTAACACATGGAAGTACTTGGTCGTAAAATATCAGAACCTAACGATCCCTGGAAGTCATCTGAAAATTTACCGAAAGTGACTACTAATTCTGGACAGCTAACAACTATATCATATTATAGCTATATGCTATCTCTTGAACCCGTTTCATCATTCTTGTGATGAAATTGTGGAATATGTATAAATACTATATGATTATGCATTTTACTATAGCTAAAAGCTAACTCTTGAACCCGTTTCATCATTCTTGTGATGAAATTGTGGAATATACCTATATATATTTACTTACTCATTTTATTTATACTCTAACATCTAACATTTCATTTTGAACCCTTTTCATCATTTTACGATGAAATTGCGGTATATATGTAACATATATAACCTAACTCCTAACTTTATATACTATACATATGACTCCTATATATTAACCCTTTTCGTCACTTGTCATGACGAAATTGCGGTAATCTCGAATTATCATATGTAACGTTTGGATATTGACTATTAATATCGATGAACCTATAAACAACATACAAACTAAATTTCATCGAAGGCATTTTATGTTGATTTGGATAATTAAACGACATTAAAGACTAAGGTCTAGAACCTAGAATCTTACTAGCGTCCTTACATTCGTAGGATCGGCATAGGATCGCTTTACGGATCACATTACGCATCCCTTGGGAACATCTACGCTATTCACCGTGAGTCTTCATAGCCCCTTTTTACTGTTTTATACATTTTGGGGTGGAAAGCATGTTACAAACTTTATTCGATATCAACTGTTTTATTACTGAAATACTACGCATGTTTAAACGCTCTCTATGGTACGTGTGCACATGTTAAGGCTTCTGAGTTTACGCTATCATACCAAAAGTCCCCACATATTTTTACATTACCTATTTAACTCACGTGTGTGAGCCATGATAATTATGGATAACGTTATTTGGTTGACCACCCACTTACGGTAAAGTAAGTGCATAATTGTTACAACGCCATGTTAGTGATAGAACATGATGACTCGGGGCAAACTAATACAAGGTCGGGAGGTTTGGGTAATGGCTTAGCTTGCTACCTCTGAGGCATCACATTATATACCATGAGCATGCAATTCAAAACGACAAACTTTACAACCGAGTGTTGTACTACTTTCTTTGAAAGTGCGGAGCTTACCAACTTGCATTAAAAACTTTTAGTGCATACAAAACCTATGAACTCACCAACTATTTTTATAGTTGACACTCTCCTTTACATGCTTTTCAGGAAACAACAAGTAAGGATGAAATCTAGAAGGCACTACACTAGCGACATCCAACTTCGTTTTTCATCATGTCAAGACTGTTTTTACATTTGGACAATTTGTATTTCAAAGACATATGCAATTTGAAATTTTATTTGATATGATGATTGTGTGTTGTCTTCTACCTTATGCTTTTGAAACATTTAGCTGTGACATCCCGTGTTTCCGCTTTAGCGGGGTGTGACACATTCAAACAAAGACATTCCCAGACGTCTGAGGCATCAATCCGTACCAGATAAAACTATGAAGTATCTTCAAAAGAATAAACAACAGTTGGCCTACGAAATGCCTAGTTTTGAAGGCTTGCTCCGTTATGCTGATCAAGACGCTGAGTGCATTAGGGGGTATAGGGAGTCTATGGTCCAGCCAGAGTCGGAGGGACCTACCCCAGACTCAAACCGTAGAAGAGTGTTGTCTGTGAGGGTTCCGGATGCACGGGCTACTGAACGGGGTGAGCAGAGGGAAAATTCTGAGAGGGGAACCGGTGGGGGTCAGCATTCTGTACCTGAAGACATACGGTCATCGTCTTCGACACACAACCTGACGGCTATATGGTTCAAGCAGACTCAACACTGATTCCATCGCATATTGGAACAGTTGCTTCAGCCGGAATACTTGAACAATTTGATGATGGTTCAGAATCTGACGATGCGTCTGAGTCAGCTGATGAAGTAAATATGGATGGAAATGATGATGACAATGATGATGGTAATGATGATAACAATGATGATGGTAATGATGATGATTTTGGCCTGCAAAATCAAGGTGATGCAACTAATTTCTTCAATTTTCCAGAGTTTCCAGAGTTTAATACTGTTGCTTTAGATACTTGTTAGAGCAGAAATGTATTCAAGATTTAATGTGTATTTGTAAATAGTCAAACATAGTAAAATTCTTGTAAAGAGGTCAAAGTCAAGGTAAGTAAGTGAATAGTCAAAGCTATATATAAGGAGTGTTGTAAGAGAGTTTGTTAGGAGACGTATGAGAGAGTGTCATTTGTAAGATTAGAGAGATGACTCTAAAGAGAGACTCTAGAGAGAGAAAGTGGATCTAACTCCATTCTTGTATTATTTCTCTCATCTAATCAAGAATTCTTTTGAATCATTCATTGTTACTTGTTGACATTGGACTCACAAGTGGTAATAGAGCTAGAACAGATCAGATTGTGCATCAATCAAAGAATTTTTTTTTACATTTTTTAGAAAATTGAAAGAGTTTTGAGTTTTTGAGATTTTATTGAAAATTTTCAAAAATTTGGAAATTGTTTGAGTCTTGGATTGATTCAAGTTCATAGATTGATTTTACTTGTTGATTGGAACAGATTGCAATTTACAAAACCGTTTTTCATCAACAAAATTTTGTTTTTTGAAAATAAAAAATATCAACAGTAATTTTTTTAGTGTTCTTCGAATGTGCTAAGATGATACTAGCTTATGATGATTTGATTGTGAATTGATACTTTCGATTATCTCATATTGTTTTTGTTATTGACATAGATCAGATCTCAGCCTACTGATTGGAATTTTACCATCAAATCAGTGTTTGGGAAATTTTATGGGTTGTGAAAAGTTCATCGACGTTTCATGTGAAAAATGATATTAGATTTTGATTTTGTGTGTTGTTTGAGTCTAATTGTATGATTTATCTGAAAAACTCAAACAGTCAGTGAACGAGATAGCTGAGACTGTCTATCAAAGCTCATTTCTTCAAATCGAAAACAAAGAGTTAACTGAAACGTTAAAAGATCTAGAAATTAATTTTTATAGACGCGGTCAAACTGATCAAACAATCCATCCAAACAAACCTAAGGAATTTAGATATTGTAATTCAGAATGAGGAATAGGATATGATAATCCTTATTATCTAAAGAGAATCTTAACCAAGGTTCCACATTGTATGAATTCAACTTTCTAGGCCTCGATAAGACATATCCTGAGTATAAAACTAGATGGACTGAGTCACCTGATGAAGAGGATAAGGAACTGGAGATCTTAAAAAGGAAAAACACTATTTAAATGCAACTTCCTTTTGTGTATGATTCTGTAAATGAGTCTTGTAAGAAAAATAAGTCCACCTACATTTCAAATGACTATTCATCAGTGATTCTAATGCCAAACCCAAAGCAACTACTGTTGAAGGTGAGGCAACACCTGCAGAACCTAAGGAGGAACCTACTAAGATCAAACGGTATGTTCCACCTCTGGTGTTAGAAAAGAAAATAGTTCAACTCGAGGAGTCATTTGAAAAGGAATGGACCAATTTTGACAAAGAAAGGAAAGAGCTTTTAACTAAAACGTAGAGTTTGAATTCCAACAAAACAGAAAAGGTATCCAAGGGCGAATAGGAAAAATTTCAGACAGAAATTTCAGAAGCTCACCTCTAAACTGTCTGCCGTGGCAACAAATATCATGAAAGATCAGGTGAGCAAAACTGTCTTACAAAAGAAGCTTGACCAACTCCTTGAGGAAAGAATTAACCTGTCTTAACCTTCCTCTACACCATCAAATGCTTCTTCATGCAAATCTTTCTTAGGTAATTCATCACCAATTTTTAAGAGCAAGTGTAATACCCCGGGTAAATCCGTTAGTTAAAAATTCAATTCCGTTAAGTTTATTTAACCTTAAAGTTACTATTTAGGGTAAGTTTGGATAAGTTTATAAGATAAAGGTGTTTTAGTCTTTAATGAAGAGTTTAGGGGCTAGATGGGTAAATTAAGTTAATAATATCTGATTAGGTGTCAAGTTATCCTCACATCAGCAGAAAATCAGTAGGTGTATGTGTGTGTTTTGAGAGAAAAAGGGAGAAGAAGAAAAGAAGGGTAAAGGCATCAAATTGATTCATTTGGAAGTGTTTGAGGTATGTTTTCTTTACATATTATGTGTATAATTGATAGCTGAATGTTTCTATCGGAGTAGAATAGTTAGAATTACTTCTGTTAATGATTCAGTCGATTTCTGGGTGAAAATGGGATAAACAGTCAGAGGTGTCCGGATAATATGAAGGTATCCGGGTAGTTTCTTAGGTGGTGTCCGGGTAGTTTATTGATAGTGTCCGGATGATTTGTTTGAGAGTTTCCGGGTGATTTAGAGTCCGGATGGCGTCCAGATTCCTTGTGTTGTCCGGAAAAGTCATGTTGTCCGGGTTGTTTGGGTTGTCCGGATAACTTGGCTGTTTGGGTAATTTTAAGGATAAAAGTTATGTAGATGTATCTAGAGTCCATAACCTGCTAGTAAGTCTTATACATGAGTTGGTAAGGAGATATTTGTATGTAAATGGTTTCAGATTCTGAGGTATTTGGATAAAGGAACGGATAGCTCGGAGAAAGGCTTGGAAGCGTATTTTAAGCATTCAAGGTGAGTTTTACTTTAAAAGTATTTTCAACT
Source organism: Saussurea involucrata (assembly GCA_033807775.1). NCBI lineage: Eukaryota > Viridiplantae > Streptophyta > Magnoliopsida > Asterales > Asteraceae > Saussurea > Saussurea involucrata. The sequence continues at coordinate 60,269,142 of CM066320.1, read as the reverse complement.
GGAATACATACGTATGGTTTGGGAATGTGATAATTAGTGATTAATGTGCTTATATGTATGGTGTACATGATTGATAATATATTGAGATATATGTTATGGTTATATTGCACGAAACGAGTATAAGTGAGCCGAATTATTGTTCGGCGGGGCTGTATGGAAATACAGCGGGGCTGCATGAAATGGCAGTGGAGCTGTAGGTAATTGCAGCGGGGCTGTATGTAATTACAGTGGAGTCGACTGTATTGTACGGTGACGATGATTAGTTGGCTTGCTACCGACTAATGTGGCCAGGGGAAAGAAGATGAGATGAGGAGAGATACACGGTGCACGAGTCCTAATGTGGTATTTATATACGTGTGGTATATGCGTGCTTATACGAAAGGTTTTATGTAAACTATTTTGATACAAAGTATTATGTGAAAAGAGTTTTATATTGATTTTGGAAAAGACCGGGATTAACTCACTAGACCCGTTTGGTCTAACCCTCATTTTGTTTTCAAAAATATGTTTTCCAGGTTAAGGATCGGCAGGAGAGGATGAAGTGTAGGAAGCTTTTGACGGATGTTGATTAGGAAGCTTTTATATGTTTTGTAATGTCAAGACTATTGAGACCGTACTTGGTTTGTGATGTACCTTTTATTATGAATGTAATGAAGTTATGCAATGTATGTTATTTGTTGTATGTTTGGGAAACCGGGTCGTTACAAATGGTATCAGAGCCCTAGTTTAAGAGATTTAGGTATTTGGATTTATACCTAGACTTAAACAGCATGTGAAGTAGGATGTCCTTATTATTTTAGAACCTGGGGATGTTAAGTATAAAAAGGTAGAAGGAACATCATGTAAGGTATGTTCAAATTACACCTGGCCAGTGTAAGCGGGAACTTACAAGTACATGTTGAACCGGAATATCTTGTTATATTGGGTATGTGCTTACGTGTATATTAACCTTGTTGAAATCAACAGAGTGGCAAGTCGAACTCGACGTATGGATAGAGATGAAGACAGGTATATTTCTATAAACTTTATACGTGCTAAAGTGTTATCTGACTTCGGTGCAAACCGATTCTTTTGTGTTTTCAATTTTATTATTTGTGTTAGAAAAATATTTGATAATTGTGTTAGAGATATAGAAGGGTGTGTTTAATTATTGTTGTTCTAATCTGTTAGTGTGGAGTGTGATGGCTTGAGTGTAAAGAATAATAGCGGTATGTAGAACGTGATGAATTGTGTGTGGAAGGTAACGATAGTGCGTAAAGTCTTGACCTAGTCATGAAGGCGACATTTTAGTATGTTGTGTAGATTATACTTAATGTGATCGTTGACGCTATCAAGAAATGTATTGTTTAAATGTGTGGGGTAATGTGGATAAGATGGTGGCAGTTTATAATTAGTGAATGTGCGAGGTGTAGTAGTGATGAATTTCGTGAGATTAAGTGGTGGATTTGTGAGGATATGGAGTGAGTATAAGTGGAAACCTCTGCTCGGAATTTTGTTTGTAAGTTGTGTGAAGGTGTCAAAAGTATGTGGGGAGAGGTATGGATGTCTAGGCGGTGTGTAGTAGTGTTATTCAAGAATAAGAGAATGGAGTGGCAGTAGATAGTTAGCTAAAGAATAGGGTATTACCGTTTGAGAAATGGAAAATGTGAAGTTATTTTGAGCATTGAGTATGATTTCGGATTGACTCGATTAAGCTTCTGATATGAGGTATGGTGAAGTTGTTAGTAAAGTATAGTAGTTGTTGAAATTAGGTGCGTGCAATTGGTTTGGAGGCGAAAGAAAGATAGCTTATAGGATCTGTTAAGAGTGAGTACTTTCTAGTGTGCTATCCTTGGAGAAAACGTGTTTTATGTTGAGAAGAGAATGGGAGGAAGTAGTCGAATGTAATGATCAGAGTGAAGGACCATTGGATAGGACATGATAGTAGTTACCCTCGTTTATTGCTTAACCGAATTCCGGGACGGAATTCTTTTAAGGGGGAGATAATGTAATACCCCGGGTAAATCCGTTAGTTAAAAATTCAATTCCGTTAAGTTTATTTAACCTTAAAGTTACTATTTAGGGTAAGTTTGGATAAGTTTATAAGATAAAGGTGTTTTAGTCTTTAATGAAGAGTTTAGGGGCTAGATGGGTAAATTAAGTTAATAATATCTGATTAGGTGTCAAGTTATCCTCACATCAGCAGAAAATCAGTAGGTGTATGTGTGTGTTTTGAGAGAAAAAGGGAGAAGAAGAAAAGAAGGGTAAAGGCATCAAATTGATTCATTTGGAAGTGTTTGAGGTATGTTTTCTTTACATATTATGTGTATAATTGATAGCTGAATGTTTCTATCGGAGTAGAATAGTTAGAATTACTTATGTTAATGATTCAGTCGATTTCTGGGTGAAAATGGGATAAACAGTCAGAGGTGTCCGGATAATATGAAGGTATCCGGGTAGTTTCTTGGGTGGTGTCCGGGTAGTTTATTGATAGTGTCCGGATGATTTGTTTGAGAGTTTCCGGGTGATTTAGAGTCCGGATGGCGTCCGGATTCCTTGTGTTGTCCGGATAAGTCGTGTTGTCCGGATTAGTCTTGCTGTCCGGATTACTGAGGTTGTCCGGAAAAGTCATGTTGTCCGGGTTGTTTGGGTTGTCCGGATAACTTGGCTGTTTGGGTAATTTTGAGGATAAAAGTTATGTAGATGTATCTAGAGTCCATAACCTGCTAGTAAGTCTTATACATGAGTTGGTAAGGAGATATTTGTATGTAAATGGTTTCAGATTCTGAGGTATTTGGATAAAGGAACGGATAGCTCGGAGAAAGGCTTGGAAGCGTATTTTAAGCATTCAAGGTGAGTTTTACTTTAAAAGTATTTTCAACTGGAATACATACGTATGGTTTGGGAATGTGATAATTAGTGATTAATGTGCTTATATGTATGGTGTACATGATTGATAATATATTGAGATATATGTTATGGTTATATTGCACGAAACGAGTATAAGTGAGCCGAATTATTGTTCGGCGGGGCTGTATGGAAATACAGCGGGGCTGCATGAAATGGCAGTGGAGCTGTAGGTAATTGCAGCGGGGCTGTATGTAATTACAGTGGAGTCGACTGTATTGTACGGTGACGATGATTAGTTGGCTTGCTACCGACTAATGTGGCCAGGGGAAAGAAGATGAGATGAGGAGAGATACACGGTGCACGAGTCCTAATGTGGTATTTATATACGTGTGGTATATGCGTGCTTATACGAAAGGTTTTATGTAAACTATTTTGATACAAAGTATTATGTGAAAAGAGTTTTATATTGATTTTGGAAAAGACCGGGATTAACTCACTAGACCCGTTTGGTCTAACCCTCATTTTGTTTTCAAAAATATGTTTTCCAGGTTAAGGATCGGCAGGAGAGGATGAAGTGTAGGAAGCTTTTGACGGATGTTGATTAGGAAGCTTTTATATGTTTTGTAATGTCAAGACTATTGAGACCGTACTTGGTTTGTGATGTACCTTTTATTATGAATGTAATGAAGTTATGCAATGTATGTTATTTGTTGCATGTTTGGGAAACCGGGTCGTTACAGCAAGGATTCAAATAATTCCAATAATGGAAAAGAACTTCAACTTGACTTTTTCAAACAAAATCTTGACTCTGATTTGGTAAATGCTTCCGCTACTAATTCTACAAAAATTCGAAGTCTAACCAGTTCCACACTTTAAACAGATGATAATGATAAGTCTGATGAAGAACTCGAGTTCTCCGCATTCATGAATTCCAAAGTGTGTTCAAATGTTGATTTGGATATGTTTGACTTTGCGCCTAAACTTCCTAGTCACGTTCAATTTCTTGATCAAACAAAAGAGCCACGAGTCAGATTTTATAAGGGCGAATGTTCAACATCTGCCCCTCAAAAAGTTTTTGTGAACAAAATTTCAAATCAAAATCTAAAAGACATTCACTAAAACAACGAAAGACCGGTAACTCAAGTAAAGTACATTCTTACTACTCCAGTTCATCTGACAGTGAGTTTAATGATATTTTAGATAATTACGGTCGGAGACAAGGCGTCAAACAAGTTTGGGTAGAAAATAAGTCTAATCAAAGCACCGCGAACACACAGTCATTAGGTTCTGTTTCACATTTTAGGACAACCAATAATAATCATGATGTTTTTAATTCCAATACTTATGTTGAACAAAGTGTGGTGTTTCCTTTAAAACTTTATTCAATTCAACAGTTTATTCAACATTCTCATGATTGTGTTTGTTGTTCTGCGTGTGGTTTAAATGATTTCGTTGATCGTAATTATGCATCTGATTGGTTTGCTACTTATAATGTTTATAATTATCGTATAAGTTTTAAGACACCATTCAAAATACGAGGATCCATTTCCAAATGGGTTCCAAAATTAGGTGATACACCTAACCCTAGATGACCCATTTTCAAATGGTACCTAAATTTGCTTAATCGTTTTTGCAGACAGGTCATGTGTGGTATCTAGATTCTGGTTGCTCCAAACACATGACCGGAAGGAAGGAGCTTCTCACAAAACTTCACAAACAAATTCTGAGGCAACGTGGGATTTGGGACCGACCACAACTCTCTGATTATGGGATACGAAGACACTATTAAAGACAACATTACAATTAAGAAAGTTTCGTATGTTGAAGGTCTACGGCTTAATCTGGTTAGCATAGGTCAGTTGTGATAAGAACTTAGAGGTCAACTTCAAAGCCAAAAGGTGCAGCATCCAGACCGAAGATGGCGAAGAAATCCTGACCCGAACACGACGGACCAACCTCTAGACGATTGACCTATGCACACTAAAGAATGAGAAAACAGTGTGCCTCATGTCTAAAGCAACTATTCAACAAAACTGGTTGCGGCATAGAAGGCTCTCACACCTGAACTTCAAGAAAAACAGCAAACTGGTGTTAAGTAGACTCGTCAAAGAACTGCCTGACCTGATGTTCGAGAAGGAACATCTCTATGCTACATGTGAGATATGGAAGATGAAACGTCCATCTCATAAAACCGAAGGCTGCACCAAGAATGTCGAGGATGCTCGAGCTAATTCACATGGATCTATGTGGACCAATGTGCGTCTAGAGCATCAACAGGAAGAATTATGTGCTTGTTATGGTGGACGACTACTGTTGGTACACCTGGGTCGAATTACTTCGTTCTAAGGATGAGACCAAAGAGTTGATTATCACTTATCTCAAGGGTATACAAGTCAATCTTGACAAGCAGTTCAAACAATCAGAATTGACATCGGTATAGGGTTCAAGAACAAGACACTGGATGGGTATCTGGAATCAGTCGGTATCACCCATACCTTCTCCGCTGCTCGCACCCCCCAGCAAAATAGGGTGGTGGAAAGGAGAAATCGTACCCTAGTGGAGGCTTCCCGGACGATGCTCACTCATTCAAAGCTTACACTATTCCTATGGGCTAAAGCAGTTGTAACCACGTTCTACACACAAAAGCGCTCTATCATCAATAACCGATTCAACAAAACGCTGTACGGAGTCATCAACAACTGCATCCCCAACATCAAGTACCTTCACGCCTTTGGATGCAACTGCTTCATACTTAATGACAAGGATGATCTTGACAAGTTCAACCCCAAAGCAGAGGAAGGGATCTTCATCGGCTACTCAACCAGCTCAATGGCATTCCGACTCTACAACCGGCGAACCAAATCTGTCATCAAGAGTATAAATGTGTCCTTTAACAAATTGGCTGATCTGGCTTCTGAATATCTCAGTTCAGAACCCATTTTATTTGTCTGTTAGCTTCTGTACAAGCTCGTATAGAATCTTCACAACCTCTAGTAGATCTGAATCATGCATCTACATCAAGAGCACATCTTTCTGATTTAGATTTACTTTTTGAACATTTTTATGATGAGTATTTTGGTCAACTTAATTCGAGTTCTATTGTGTCTAACAGGGATGGAGCTTCCCATATAGAGCACTTGGAACCAATTTCTGGTCCCTCAATATCTCATACATCGGATTCTTTAGCATCTCCACCTACTTCCCGAGTTGATCAAATAATATTGGGTTCAAGTGAAGATACACCAATCTCAAAGACGCTGGAAGACACTACCGTAAAGTCATCTTCGGCTACACATACGAATCATTCACCGACTTTGGAAGTTGCTCTCACAACTGAACATCAAGCATCAGCCTCACCGTTCAACGATTTACCTTCACTCGAATCCGTTCAAGACGTACCTCCAAGTGGATACGTAGATCCAGTCAACACCCCATCAACCTATCAACCTATCAACCTATCAACCACTTCCTCACTCCACAAAGTAGACATGGGCACATCCACTTCATCAAATCATAGGCGACCCCTCCACTCCAGTTAGGACTAGGGCCGTATCAACCAATAAATGCATTTTCTCCACTTTCCTGAGCCATATTGAACCTTCAAACATCTCGGAGGCCCTCAATTATTCCGAGTGGGTAATCTCCGTGCAAGATGAGCTGAACCAGTTCGAGAGCCTCAAAGAGTGGCGGCTAGTACCACGACCAAAGAACAAAACAATGATCAATACCAAGTGGGTCTTCAAGATCAAGAAAGATGAAGACAACATAGTGGTTCCGAAGAAGGCCAGACTTGTCGTCAAAAGATATCGACATCAAAGGTATAGACTATGATGAGACGTTTGCACCAGTTGCCCACATTAAAGCGATCAGAATGGTCCTCGCCTGCACTGCACACAAGAACTTCAGAATAATCCAGATGGACGTGAAGAATGCGTTTCTTAATAGCATTCTAAAGGAATAAGTCTACGTATCGCAACCGGAAGGGTTGGTGTGTGACTCCAAGCCCAATCATGTCTACATTCGAGACAAGGCCCTGTATGGTCTTAAACAAGCACCACGTGTCTGGTATGACACGTTAATAAATGTTGGATTTTCCAAAGGTAAGAGAGATACTACTATGTTTATCAAATGGGAAAAGAATGATATCCTCCTTATACATGTAGATGACGTAATCTTTGGCTCGACCAACCCTTTGTACTATCAGAACATTTATGTCCTTGTGACATCACATTTTCAAATGAGTATGATGAGTCAGATGAGTTTTTTCCTAGGTATTCAAGTTAAACAACTGTCGATAGAAATATTTAACAATCAGTCCAAGTACATCTCTGATATTCTTCGGAAGTTCAAGATGGAAAACTCTGCACCCATGAAAACTCCTATGGCAACTGGTTTTAAGTTACACTCCATTCCTATCGAAAATTACGTTGACCCTAAAACCTATTGAGGAATGATTGGTTCGTTGATGTATCTGAGGGCAAATAGGCCTAATATTATGTTCTCTACATTTCTTTGTGAAAGGTTTCAGTCTAAACCTAAAGGGTCTCATTTAATTGCTGTCAAACGTATTCTAAGATATTTAAAAGGTATTGTCGATCTTTCCTTGTGGTACCCGAGAGAGATAGGTTTTAAATTGACGGTGTATTCTGATGCCGACCATTATGGAAGTATGTTGGACCAAAAGAGAACTTTGGGTCAAGTTCAGTTCTTGGGAGACAAGCTCGTCAGCTGGTCATCGCGTGTCCACCTCTACCGCTGAAGCTGAGTATGTCGCTGCTGCTAGTTGCTGCTTGCAAGTAATCTGGATGCATACCCAACTCAAGGACTACATATACCACTACTCTAAGATCCTGATTTACTGTGACTCGAAGAGCGCCATTGCAATATCAAGTATCCCAGTCCAGCATACGAAGAAAAAACACATAGATGTTCGGTATCACTTCATAAAGGATCACGTCAAATCAGGTATGATGGAACTCTACTTTGTAAATACTGAGCATCAGTTAGCAGACCTCTTTACAAAAGCTTTGGATGAAAAACGGTTTAATTTTCCAGTGTCCAGGCCTGGTATGCTCAACTTGAAAGTTTAACTCTTTTATGAATCTGGTACAACTTCTATTCAGTAAATTAGGACTGTTACTTTCTTGTCCAGTGTTTACTCTCGGGATGATCAAGTTTACACTCTTTCTTTACTGCATCCTACTTGTACTGTACTTATAAAGTCTTAAACTCTTGTATTTTCAAATTAGATTTCTTTCATTTCTTTTTCTTTTTCTCTTAGTGACCTTTATTTTGATTTCGTCAATTAGTTTTAAGTGTTAATATCTATGCGTTGAATGTGTGTTCATGGGTTCACGTGTTCAGGGGGATCAAAGTGTTTGACGAAGAGTAAGTTAGTATAAGGCCCTCAATTAAGGGGGAGCGTCACACCTTAACATTTTTAAAAACAATTTGTGTGAACTGTCGCTTAGTTGTGCAAGTTTTATATTTAAAAAGTCTTTCTGTGCACAAGATGAGGGGCAGTGGTGAGCAAAATGATTTTGTGTTGAGTGGTCCGTACCGTTAATGAAAATGTTTCTGTTTCTATCATGCACCATTTAATTGGGAATGTTAGTTTTGAAACCATATGTGCTAACTAGTGACAATAAGATCTTCAAAGTTTTGAATAAGTCAAAAAAATTTCCAAATATTCTGTCTTATCTGGATAAAACTCTACCCGGGTTATCGCTCATCCGGACAAGTCCTTTCCTGGACGAAACACTTACCCGGATATCCTTATCCGAACGCAACCCTTATCCGAACACCTATCATTCGGTTGTCATTTTCCCGGACGTCACGTGTTTCCCGATTTCCACTTATCCGGACACGTGCTTTAGGGTTAAAAAGGTTTCCCTCCAAACTAATCGTTCACTTTTCACGAATGCACTCTCTCTGTAAAACTCTCTTAAAACTTCAGATGATCACGATTTCACCGATTTTCTTTGTCGCACAATCAATCGATCACAGGTATGACTTGAATTTAACTTCCTATTCGGTTTCTAACACCAATCGATCGACAATCTCATCGATTCGATTGATTATTGAACCATGGTTCGAGTTCTATCTGTGACTAGGGTTTTTGATAGAACCCTTGTTGGCCCAAATCTCTTATCACAACATTGATTTCGTATGATTATTCACTATGTTGCTCGTCTATTTTGATGGACATTCAATTACTGTGTATTGATTTTTGAGGTCTGTGTGTATATGTTTTCAAAACCCTATAGTTTTCGGATGATCACCAATTCCGGACAACTATGATTCCCAGGTACGACATGATTCCCGTGTACGAGCTATTCCGAGTAATACGACTTCCGTGTACTTGTTTCTCGGACAACCACTTTCGGGTATCTTATTTCCCAGGTAACCATTATTCGGGTATTCTATTCCTGATTGCCACTGTTTCCGGATAACCCTGTTATCCGGATTATGTACTTTTCTATGTCTTGTACTCATCTGTGTCATGTTATTCGGTGAGACATTTTTTCACCAACGTTTCTTTTTCAAGGTAACCATCATGTCCATTGAAGAACAGAACGATTCCCATCATCTCTCTGGTGATGAGAATCTCGATCAGAATGCATATGCGCCATTAATCTAACCATTGACGTATCTGTCCATAGTTGGAAACAACTTTCACTTGTACGTTGAAGAATTCAACTGTCGCTATCCACCTATTGTGGAAATCCTCAGAGGTTACCCTATTCACTTTGCGCTCACAGAAACCGTCGATGTTCCTTTGCTTTATGTTAGGACCATAAACGTCCTACATATTAGAAAGATATATAAAGAATTATATAGAGCTTAATTAGATTAAATTATTATTTGTAATAGCCTTAATATTGATTATTAGGCTTATTAGTGCTTAATGGAATTGGGCCTTGGTAATCAAAGGCCTAAGTATAAATAGTATTGTTAGCCTTATAATTAGGTTAATCGAATAAGTTGTCTAATTATACTTTCATATGCTTATTGTAATTCTCTCTCAATATTGAAAGTAATTGTGTTGGTTCCCAGATTCACTTAATCAAGATTAACAATCTATTAGTGGAGTTTTAGAGTTTGATGCGGAAGCGTATTAAACTAACAGATATGTTTGATAGATATTAGAACGCACATATATAAAGAAAACAGTAAAGAATGAAAAGGATTTCTTGAACAGTTACTGTTATTCAATATATAATAACAACACGAAGAACAGATTAAGAACTGTTGGTGTGTGTGAGAATATAACACTCAGATATTTGACAATAAAGCTTGAGAGTATTAGTGATTCCTTGTGTATTCGTCCCTTAGGAAGATCTCAACATGAGACTTCCTTTTATACTACTCTTAGAAGACTATGAAGTAGGTCACTGTTCCTTTTACGGCATGAATAGTAAACTGGATGGTGCGAACAGTGGACTGGATGGTGTGAGCAGTTGTTTGAGCCATGCGCATTTAATGGAGCAGATGTACTTTTGGTAAATGCATTAAATGGCGCAGACGTCTATTTTGTACCTTGCCCTATTGAGTCCACTCAGAGCTTGACACGTGTTTTGATAGTACTTTTCCATGCAAGTTGATGAACGTATCCAGTAATATCTTCCAAGTCTTCATTGAGGACTACAGAGGCTCTGTAATGAATTACAGAGGTTCTGCGGTCTGGTCCTCTGTGAAGCAGTCTTCGCCGGATTCCGAGTCTTTGGTCTTCTTTGTGCGTATGACAGAGCTTCTGTAGGAAGCCTCTGCTGCTTCTGTAGCTTCTTGACCTTGATTTCTCGGTAATGTCGGCAAAGCCTCTGTAAGAGGCTTTCTTCACTTAGCCTATTTTTCACTGCTTCTAAATACTTCTATGTTTCAGGAAGATTGAAGCTAACAATCTCCCCCTAAGTAGTGAAAAATAAAAAATTTGAACTTGAGTTAAGTTTGGCTAAGTTAGATAAGACAGAGGTTAAACAATACCTCGAAATTTCTTTCATTTAGAAATATGCCAGAGGCATTTTACATTTGAGTACAATGAAAGATAAAACTTTGTTTGCAGAGATTGGAGGTCTGAGAATCAGATTTTGGCATCTTTGAAATCGTTGTAGCTTCTGTTGTCTCTGCCGAATTTTCTGATCTCTTTGTAGAATCTGACGCAGAGTTCTCTTAGGCGGATTGTTGAGTCTATTTCTCTGATGAAAGTCTCTGCATCATCTCTATCCATTTTCTCTGTACCTCTGTATTTTACAAGGCTTGCTCTGAATTTGCTCATAGTACTGGTTGCGTACTTCTGACAATCCATGAGTACAAAAAGTTTAACCTGGTGTTGTGGGTTTTGAAATACTAACCCAAATCTTGGTTCTCTGATGATTGAGTTGGGCACAGCGTCTGGTGGGCAGCGATCTTCTGGTGGTCGTAGATCTAGATGTTTGAGACCAAGATCCTTTCCCAGCTGAAAATCTATCATGCTGTATAGCAGAAGCTTTTCCCTCATCGCTTTTCTCAACACTTGATAGGCTCTGGTATTAGGCTCTGTGTTGTAGTTGTCTTTTGTCCATTGCAGAAGGTCAGGTAGATCGTAAGGATTGATGTTTCTCAAGTCAGCATCAGCGAAGGTAGATTCTGAATTGTTCTCTCTTCTGACTTTGTAAAGATTGTACCTGACCCTTGGATAGGTTCTTGTGAAGGAGAATCTGCAGAAGATCACCTTTTTGATTTTGTGAATTGAGAAGACATCTGCTTTGGCTCTTGGCTTTGTTCTTGTGAAGATGTTCTCAAATTCTTATCTGATCCTTGGATCTGTCACATGATCTACTGGATGATTTGTCTGATAGGATTGTTTGTAGAGGTATTTGTATACCACTTCTTCCATCTCTTCATGTGTTGGACCAGGTCGTGGAATTTGTCTTCTGAGACTCTCCATCTGTTGAACAACTTCTGCAGCTCTACCAGCTAGAGGAATTTCTGACAGAGGCTTCAATCCATGTGGCCAGTCAACTTCTTCGGGTTTTGGGGTTTGAAAGGCGTCAAACGCACTCTTCATTAGTTTTTCTGTTGGCTTTGGCAATGTTTTCTTCTTCTTTGGCTCTTCTGTCAGTATCCCTTTGCCCTTATCTTTTGCTATTGTTGTGGCAGAACCTGTTGCTTCTGTGGGTTTTGAGGTTGGCACTTCTGTTGGTTTAATGGAGGTTGCCTCTGTGGATTTTGACGATTGTGATTTAGAGGACTTTTGTGGCGATGGTTCTGTTGGCTTGACTTGCTCTGTAACCTCTGTTGGAGGTTGTTTGATGACTTCTTCTGCGAGCTCAGTTTCTGTTGATGAAGTGTTGACATTGAATCTTCTTGCCATTCTGAAAGCTAAAGTGAAACTGTGCCTTTCTTCTTCTCTCTTCACCATACGATCACTCATTGTTGTGTGCATCCTTTTAAGAATGTCAGAAGCAGAGGTCGTTGCTCTTTTTGGTTTGGTGGCAATCGCCTTTCTTCTGGGTATGGTTTGGGGTGTTTCCACAGAGGTGGGTGTTTTCTCTATGGTTGGTTCATCTGTTTCTTCCAAAATGATTACCTCAGGGGCGGTTGTTGCCTCTGTGGCTTGTTGTTCTGCTTCTGGAGTTTTGGTTTCGTCAGGAGATGATTCCACAGAGATGGGTGTTGTCTCTGTGGTCTTTTGGGTTTGTTGTTGTCGGGTTTGTTCTGGAGGTGCTTGACTAAGAGGTTCTGCGGCTATTGGTGGACCTGTAAGTCCTCTGCTTGCAGCTTTCTCTGTAGTTTTCTCCCCCTCCGGAAGATCTGATGGACCAGGATGGTCATCATCATCAGAGTCATCCTGACCCTTGTCTGATGTACCCTCTGCTCTGCAGGAAGCATTGGGTTTCTTTGGCATTGTGGCTCCAGCAGCGATCAGTTTCGCGCAGGCATCATCACAGAGGCCAAGAAGAGTTGCTAGCTCTGCCTCTGTTTTGAATCTCATCCTTCCTACACTTTCTCTGAAATCTTTGACGAAGTTAGCATTGGCAGTGGTGAAGGAAAGGATGACTTCTGTCACTTGATTAATCACGTTCTGCCCAAGCTCTGTCAGCTGTGCTCTTGTCATGTAGTCTTTGGGTTGCATCAGCATGGTATTTCGCATGGCTTCTTCTTGAACTTTTTGTAGGGCCTTCTGTAGATCTGCAGGAGTGATGCCCGTTGACACTGAAGTCTGTTTGTTCAATTGATCAAGGAACTTGTTGATGGAGTTCTCAATCGAAGGAGTAGTTGTTGCGGCAGAAGTGGTGGATGCAGTAGCAGCAGACTTCATCTGTGAGATGGCAGTTTTCACCTCTGTGGACAGGTTGTCCATTTTGGTGTTCAGGTTTAGCAGTGCCAGTGATGTTGTCTCTGCAAAAGATTTGAAAGAGCTTTGCAACTCTTTCAAGGTCTGGTTTACAGAGGTCTCAAGGGTTTGGAACTCATCCCTTGTAACTTGTGTTCCGGTGGTAACCTCTGGAGGAACACATTCGTCTCCAGAGTGAATCCCTGTTCCTGGGATACCTTCTTTCATTCCTGTTTGTACGTTGAGAATGGAAGGATTTCCTTCTGATCCTTGAGAAGAAACATGAGTTTCAATCCCTACAGAAGTTCTGAGAAGAACATTGTCCAAATCCACTCCAGAGGTGGGTATTGGAATATCCTTCTGTTGACTAAGAGACTTGTCTAGAGTCTCTTTGTCTTTGTGCTCTCTACTTCTCTCTGAAAGAAGTGTGGGTCTTAATAAGTGCGTGGCAGAGGAAACAAATTCCTCTGTTGGGCGTTCTTCTGTGATCTGGGGCAATTGATCACGAACTATAGGTGAGTCTCTTTGAGGAGACTCCCTAGGAATGGATTCCCCGGTTTCTGTGGGCACAGAGGTTGAAAGAGTAACCTCTGGCTGGATGGGTTGGGTTAGGTTCGAGTTGTGCTGCTCTTTTTCAATGACACCTTCTGCAGCTAGACCTGCGGTGTCAGAAATGTGGGTTGCACTGGGAGTTGGTTTTGGTTGTGTGCCTCTATTTATCCAGGCATCTTTTCTTGCTTCTTCCCTAAGTTCGGTGGAAGTTTCTTGCTCTGGTCGTAATTGGTCATATACTTGATGAGATCCAAATAATCTCATAACATGTGGATGATAAAGACCCTTACGTATCCAGACAGCTTCTTCTTCATCTGAATCTGTCTCATGACATGCCTCTGTGGTTTCACCTCTGTTCCATTCAGCTTCAGTTTGTTCTATTTCTTCTGAAGCTGGGTTTGGACTTCTTCTGTGGACATCCAATCCTTGAATGAAAGGGTTTTGTAAAATATCAGGGGTTTCGGCTGGTTGATTTCTGGGTGTTGTGTCATCTTCTTGCAGATGTGTGTCGATGCCAGAAATGAAGAAATCTTCTTCTGGAGAGTGGTGGTCGAGAGGTTGTGTCGTCCACCCTGCTGTATTTAGGGTGTTGGCAATTTCAGGGTTCTGTAAGAAGTCGTCCAGGTCTCCTTGGTGAGCAAATCTATCTGGAGATTGATAGGGTGATTGATACTTTTCTGTAGCCATTTCTTCTTCTGCAACTTCTTCTTCAGCAGTTTCCTCTTCTGCAATGGTTACCAACTTTGTAAGTGATTTACCATGCCTCTTTTTGGTTTTCCTCCTCTTAGGATTTGGTGCCCCTTCTTCTGTTGATTTTGATCTTTTCTTCTTCATTTTTGGAGAGGAGGGAGGAGCAGAGGAGCCAATTTCTGTGGCATGAGGAGGTGAGGGTTGATCTTCTGCAGCGCTTGTGGAGGTGCCTTCTGCAGTTTTCCTCTTCTTAGCTTTTGGAGTAAATGCAGAGGTTCTTGATGAAGACTTCTTTCCCATTAGTTCTGCCCGTTTGGCTATAAAGCTGAGTTGAATAGCCATGTGCTTTGCTAACTTCTGATCCTTTTCTTTTTGAGTGGAAAGAGGTTTTGCTATCATTGTTCCTAGGGGGACACCTAAACGCGGGGGTGTCATAGGACTCGGTTTAGGAGTTCTATGATCGCGTATATACTCTTTCTTAAGGGATTTATTCGATGCGTATTGCAGAAGCTTCTTTGACAGAGGTCTGCAGTGTGAGTAGCCATCAGCATGATCAGTGGGGGTATTCTTGTTCATCGGGAACTGTTTGGGAGTTGGCCCTTCCATTGGCCAATTTTGGATTAGCAGCAGTGGTTCGAACAGTACTCCTAATATTCTTTGGAATTGCAGAGGTGGTAGAAAGTTGGGATCGTTCTCTTTGACCCTTTTCGAGTTGTTCTTTCTGTCGATGGTGTTTATGATCTCTTGCATCATTATGGTCGCATAATCTAGTGGAAGATCATAGTAAACCCCATACATGATGCTCAAGATTTGATGTGAGCTCTGGTCAATACTTCCTATCTTTCCTGTCAGGCATCTGTTAAGAATCGAGAACAAAGTGTTCCACAGAGGTGGTAATCGGCCTCTGCGGAAGTCATTTCTCTTCCGTAGTTGGGTGTTGTACCCAAGGATTTCCACGAATCGACAGAGCTCTTCGTCTGTTGGTTGCTCTGCATAATTCTTCAATCCCAGAAGACCCCTTGTTGGTAGGTTGAATTCAAGTGAGAACATTGTTCTGTTAAACTTGATTTCAAGATGCTCAGATTTATCAGGTCTTGAAATGTACCCTTTGATAAGAGAATCGTCTTTATCAAATCGGCAGCTTTGCCAAAATTGGTTCAAATAGCGGACTGGAATTTTGTTTGGGGTTCTTGATAGTAGAGGGAAGAGGACATGATTCTCCATGATGTTCAGAAGTATGGCATGGGCTTCGCCGAAAGTAGTGGGTGAGGGGACCAGATAGCAGTTGTTGGATTTGATAGGAAGAATGGCTTCGAAATGATCCTTTGCTATAAAGTTTTGAAGTGAGTCGTCGGAGCAAAGTCTGCTGAGTCCCCGGAATCTTGTTGTTCAATATTTCTTGCAAGGCTGGGGTTTTCAGAATGTTCTGAATGTGTAGGGGAGTGTTCCGGTGAGTTCGCCGGAGAGAGGTCAGAGGATGTAGCTCGAGAAGATGAAGCCATTTGATTTTAAGAATAAGATTTTTGCAAGCTTTTTGCAGGGTTTCGCCGGAGAAGAAGATGAGAGTTTGTAAAAGGTTTTATGAGAGGGTAAGCTTTGTTTTTATAGGATGGTAAAACGGTAGAATTCGAAAGAGTAAAATATATGGCAATGGATTAAAGTTTGGAATCCGCACTCGAGTTTGAGCGGCGGGTTCAACTTTCCAAATAAAAACGTTCCATGTACGCCCAATGAAAATGGGACACGTAGGCCTTGTCAGAATATGACAGGACGTCGTGCGCGGCCCATTAATGCTAGGCGCGTGAGGTTGATTTTAGCCATATGAGTTTCACTCGCAGTAAAAGTAACAGTTATTACTACAAAGATGCCCAAGAAATCAGATTGACAGAGCTTCTGTAGTTTACAGAGGCTCTGTGATCTTGAAAATCTTTGATGTTTATCCCTTTTTCATATATCTCATTGTTATCATGACTTCTGTGGGGTTCTTCTTTAACCAAAACATTTGTAAAGGCATTGGAGAGGATAAAATCGGATTTTTGTGAAGAAATTTGCTTCGCAGAGGTTTTGTGGCTCTGTTGGAACTTGCAGAAGTTCTGTGAGGGCCAGCAGAAGCTCTATGAGAGAAAAAATCTCATAACAGATTTGATTAGTTTTTTTGATCATCCAATTTTTGATTTGGTTTAAGAGATGTTTTTCGGACATATTTGAAAATTTGTGTCCGAGAAAACTGTTAAAAAAAACGGTTTGTTCGAGAAGGTCATGGTCTGCGTTTTCGGTTTCCGAGATAACATTCCAAAAGATCGACAGAAGGTTAATTTGTGATCACAGAGCATATTTCCTGCAGAAGCTCTGTTGAGCTCAGCAGAAGCTCTATGACCTTAAATTTCTCCTAATTCGAATTTTGTGAAACTTTTTGTGCTTTTGATTTTTGAAATGTTATTCACAGTATATTTAAGACATATTTGACAATTTTTGTCCTACAAAATTGTTTTCCAAAAACCTTTTGTGAGAGACATACCTTTTGGTTCTTCTTTTCTCGGCAGTGATATCTGACTTCTGTCGATATGGAGTCATCGACATTTTTCTTTGGCTTTCCCTTGAAAGTTTTATCTCTTTAGATCATTTCAGGGTTCCCTTCTGCTCCCCCTTGATCTAATCACCTCTGTTGATCAAGTAATTTCCTTTTGCTCCCCCTTGACCTAATCACCTCTGTAGATCAAGTAATTTCCTTTTGCTCCCCCTTGACCTATGCTTGGATCAAAGAATGATAAGTTTTGCATAGAACATAGGTCATCTTTTTCAGAGGTTCTGTAGGGGTCGTCAGAGGTTCTGAGTTGACTTACAGAAGCTCTGTGATTTTAAGAACTATTTAAGGTTTTAAGAATTTACATACAAAAGTAGAATCAATCAAAGCAATAAATTAAGCAATGTATTTACTTGTTATTTACAGAAGATAAAGCTATACTTACAGAGGATTTTCACACCATGTTAATCATTCCTAACTTACCCACCAAGAAGTTGAATCTTTTCTCGTCTAATGCTTTGGTGAATAAGTCAGCGAGTTGATATTCTGTGGGCACGAAATGCATTTCGATTGTACCGTATTCAACATGATGTTTCAAGAAATGATACCTTATATCGATATGCTTGGTTTTTGAGTGTTGCACAGGGTTGGCAGAGATAGCAATAACACTTTTGGAATCACAGAAGATGGGTATTTTGAACATAATGTGGCCGTAGTCTTTTAGCTGAGTCTTCATCCATAGAACCTGAGAACAACAGCTAGCGGCAGCAACGTATTCAGCTTCTGCAGTGGATGTGGAGACACAATTCTGCTTCTTGGAGGTCCAACTGACTAGTTTACCACCTAGGAATTGACAACTCCCAGAGGTACTCTTTCTGTCGAGCATGCATCCTCCATAGTCTGAATTTGTATAAGCTTTAAGACTAAAACCAGAGTTCGGTGGATACCAGAGACCAAGATTGTTGGTCCCCTTCAGGTATCTTAAGATTCTTTTTACAGCATCATAATGTGATTTCTTTGGATTAGCTTGATAACGTGCACAAAGACATGTGGCATGCATAATGTCAGGTCTGCTTGCTGTTAAGTATAACAGAGATCCAATCATGCCTCTGTAGAGAGTACATTCTACAGAAATACCATTTGGATCTAAGAACAACTTATTTCCAGTGGCCATTGGAGTCTTCATTGCAGAGGTATTAGAGAGATTATATTTTAAAAGTATGTCAGAGACATATTTGGCTTGATTTATAAAAATTCCCTCTGAAGATTGTTTGACTTGAAGTCCGAGGAAGAATGTTAATTCTCCCATCATACTCATTTCAAACTCACTCTGCATGAGTTTTTCAAAAAATTTGCACTCTTCTGAATTTGTAGACCCAAAAATTATGTCATCTACGTATATTTGTACAAGCATTATCTCACTATTTTTGCGTTTATAGAATAAGGTAGTATCTGTTGTACCTCTGTTGTAGCCATATACTAGAAGGAAGGTAGAAAGTCGTTCGTACCATGCTCTTGGAGCCTGTTTCAGTCCGTATAGAGCCTTTTCAAGGTAGTATACATGCCTTGGAAACTTTGAGCTTTCAAAACCTGGTGGCTGATTTACGTAAACCTCTTCTTGGATTTCTCCGTTTAGAAAAGCTGATTTTACGTCCATCTGATAGACTTTAAAACCTCTGTGAGCTGCGAAGGCTAAGAATATTCTTATTGCTTCGAGACGTGCGACAGGGGCAAAAGTCTCATCGTAGTCTATTCCTTCTTCTTGTCTATATCCTTTTGCTACTAATCTTGCTTTGTTTCTGACGACCACTCCATCTTCATCCTTCTTGTTTCTGTAGACCCATTTAGTCCCAATGGCCTGTTTCCCTCTTGGCAGAGGTACTAAAGTCCATACCCTGTTACGCTCAAATTGCAGAAGTTCTTCTTGCATGGCGTCTACCCAGTTTGGGTCATCTAGGGCTTCAGAAATCTTCTTTGGTTCTATAACACTAATAAAATTTGTAAAGAAACAAAAATTAGCAGTGGCAGACCTTGTTTTTACTGAGTCAGAAGGTTCTCCAATTATTTGGCTTGGAGGATGGCTTTTTGTCCACTGAGTTGTGCGTGGAAGATGATCATCAATGTCATCAAAACTTTCTTCAGAGGCTTCTTGTGTTTCTTCTTGTGCAGCCTCTGATGCTCTTCGTGCCTTGGTAGTTGATTCTACCGTTTGTGGAATGATTGGTACGAGTGGTGGTGGTGTTTGTTCCTCTGAGGATGTATAGTCTTGGTCCTCGATCTACTCTGTAATTGGTTCTTCTGTGGTTTGTGCAGCTTCTGTGGTCGTTTTTCTTGATGTTTCATCTTCTGCACTTTCTTCTGCTTCGGCAATTGCATCTGTAGTATTTATAGAAGAAGATGAAGCATTATTTGGACCAGTTAGAGTCATACCTGTAGGATTTTGTCCGACAGATGATGGTTCTTCAGAAACCCTGATGGTTCCGACAGAAGGATCAATGTCATTGTGGAACATCTCCAAAAATAGAAGATTCAAATCTTCTTTTGTTCTTGAGATGTCAGAGAATTTCCCGTTAATTCCGAGTTCTGAACTTATTTGCTCAGAAGTCATTTGGAATGAATCATAAAAAGAAACATTGATGCTTTCTACAATCTTGTGAGACTTTGTAAGGAATGTTCTGCAGGCTTTGGAAGTGGCAGAGTATCCAATGAATTTGCCTTCATCTACTTTTACATCAAACTTTCCTCTTGAATCTCTGTCGTTTAAGACGAAGCATTTGCATCCGAATACATGGAAAAATTTGATGTTTGGCCGCCGTTTGTTATGCAATTCGTAAGGCGTCTTGAGGTGTCTTTTCACAATGGTTGATCGATTTTGAGTATAACACGCAGTAGAAATTGCTTCTGCCCAAAAATTCATTGATAATCCGCATGCTGACATCATAGTTCTTGCGGCTTCCACAAGTGTTCGATTCTTTCTTTCGACAACACCGTTCTGTTGTGGAGTGCGAGCTGCAGAGAAGTTATGTGATATTCCTTCTGTTGAAAGATAGGCTTCAATGACAGAGTTTTTAAATTCTGTGCCATTGTCACTTCTTAACTTCTGTATTCTGCAATTATAAAGAACTTGGATTCTTTTCATTAGATTTATCAATATATTTGGAACATCTGATTTCTTTCTAAAGAATTCAACCCATGTGAAACGCGAATACTCATCAATTAGGACAAGTATGTATTTCTTGCCACCTAGGCTCTGTATGGCAATGGGACCGCAGAGGTCGACATGAAGCATGTACAGAGGTCTAGTGCAAGATACATCTGTTTTGCCTTTGTGGGAAGCTCTTTTGAGTTTTCCCATCTCACAGGAAGAATATAAATGATCCTTATTGAATTTAACATTTGGCAAACCTTTAACTAGATCAAGTTTGACCAGTTTTTCCAATGTGTGAAAATTCAAGTGACAGAACCTGTTGTGCCATAACCAGGCTTCTTCACTTTTGCAGGCAACAAGGCAAACTTTGTCTTTGTTCTTTGAGTTGAAGTTCATTAGATATAGATCACCTATTCTTTCAGCTCGCAGAAGTTCCATACTTGTTTCTTCACTTTGTAGAGAGCAGAAAGTTCTTTTGAACAACACATTGAATCCTGTATCACAAAGTTGACTTACACTGAGTAGGTTGTGCTTAAGGCCATCCACATATGCAACTTTGTATACAGAAACGACTTCTTTCCTTATGACTCCATAGCCTTTTATGTGTCCTTTCTTGTTGTCTCCAAAAGTCACAGATCCACCATCTTGTGTTTCTTTGTACGTGGATAGTGCACTTCTGTCACCAGTCATGTGCCTTGAGCATCCGGAGTCTAAATACCAGATTGGCACATACTTCTTCTGCAGGACAATCACATAGATTTAGGTACCCATATCCATATGGGTCCAGTTTTGTTAGAGTTTTTCAAGTTTGCCTTGGCATTCTTGAAATACATTTTGTTCTCTGCAGAAGAGTCAGATTGTCTCTTTGTGGGATTTGACTTTTGAATTGTCGTAGAGAGTAAACAGACTTGACTTGAAAAATGATTATTAAGTTTAGACATAAGATCAAAGCAATGACAGTATTGAATATGAGATGTAATTTGCTTGAACTTTTCATTGAATTTTTTTAAACTCAGCCACAGAGGCATTACACTCTTTCTTTACATTTGATTTCCTATTACTAGAAGATCTATGAATACTCGAATGTTGTTTGCAAAAGCTCTGTTTAGGACCTGCCTTCTGTGGGTTGCTTCTGTGGTGAACTTCTTTCATCACTGTCACAGAAGAAAAAAATTTATTAACCTTGGGTTTTGAAAATCTAGAACTTATAGGATCAATAGAGGTCTTCTGTAACTTTTTAAGCTCAGCAGAGGTTTTGATATGTAGATTCAAATTTAGAAAATCTTGGCAGATTGGAATCTCTGTGAGTTTCTCTTTTGGAGAAATAGTTCTATGAGGAACTTCGGAGGAGAATTTGACATCCTCTGTGTCACAGTGAATTATCCCTGATTTGAAATCAG
Organism: Saussurea involucrata; assembly: GCA_033807775.1. Taxonomy (NCBI): domain Eukaryota; kingdom Viridiplantae; phylum Streptophyta; class Magnoliopsida; order Asterales; family Asteraceae; genus Saussurea; species Saussurea involucrata. The sequence continues at coordinate 60,247,684 of CM066320.1, read as the reverse complement.
TCTCTGAGTTATCAGAGGATGAATCGTCCTCGTATACAGAGGTTGAGTCAATTCTTTCAATAGAGGCTGGATTTTCTGAGCATGTATCGTACGAGCTTTCTTCCTCTGTAGAATAGTTTTCATAGATTGCAGAGGTTTCTAATAAGATTTCTTCAGTGAGAGTTTTATCTATAGAAGATGTACATAAATTTTCTAAAACGCTTGATTTCCATATTTCCAAAATTTCTTTTTCAATTAAATTTTTAAAGTTTTCTTCTGAAAAAATGGGTTTAAACTCAGGAGCTTCTGCTGATAATTTCTTTTCAACGTTTATCAAACAGACAAAAACAACCTGTGTTTGGGTCTCTGGTTTACCAAATTTGAAGATACCAATCTGATCTTGTGTTTTCAGATATTTCTTTGGTTTGATACCTCTATTGACAGAGGTTGAAGATCATGAGTCTGTGTTTTCAAACCACACGTTAATCATCTTCTTATGTTTCTTCAAGTAAGGATCCACAGAGATTTTCGCCCGTTTGCTTACAGAGATTAGATTTGGAAAATCTGGTTTGTTTGTTTTTCCAATCACAAATAACGAGGACAGAGGTTTGTTTCTTTTGCCTTCAACACCTAGGGTGATATCATCATACCCTATACCTCGTCTCCCTATTTGTGAGTTTATTTTTTCATAAACTTTCTGTGCATCTTTATAGTTTTTAAGCAAAACTTCTCTTCTGAGTAAATCTTGCCATAATACCTCTCTTTCTCTTTGAAAGTATTCTTTAAGAGCTCTTATGTCAGTAGTTTCGCTCCTTGAAACTGAAAGTTCTTTTGTTTTATCTTTTAAAGTATTGGTTAATTCAGAAATTTGTTTTTTTAAAGGATCTAGAGTTTTGTTCCAATTCTTTTCTATTCTCTCTTTTTCCTCAAAAATCTTTGCTTTTTCTTGAGTGAGAAGCCGTACTTCTCTCTCATTGAAAGTGAGTATTTTCTGAATACTTTGATTTATCTCTTTCAGTTCAATTAATTCAATGTTAATTCTAAGTGTATTATCATCTACAGAGGTAATACAAGAGTTGGAATATGAAGTAGATACCTCAGGGTCAGTGCAGGAGTCGACTTCTGCCATGCCACAGAAGAGGGCATTAGCGGTATGTTCATCGTCAGAAGTAGAGTCTGACTGGAAGTCTTCTGTGTTCTCCTCAGAATGTCCTTTTGCCATTAAGGATTTTTGAGCATAATATTCGGCTTTCTTTTTGTAGAAAGCAGAGTCCCTCTGTGGGCGATTTGATCTGCTTCTGCATTCATTCGCAAAATGGCCTGGTTTTCCGCAGTTAAAACACCCTTGAGGAGTGTTTCCTGTTCGATCATTGGACTTCTGTAGGTCTCCGCCTTTCTCTGATCTACATTCATTTGCATAGTGACCAGGTTTGCCGCACTTGTAGCATTCTTGCTGCGTGTGGCTTACCGAGTCATCTGACCTCTGTCGGTCATTCCCTCTGTAATTTCTATCGCTTGACCTCTGTCGGCCACTTGATTCTTCTCCTCTTCTGTCATCTCTTCTGTTGTCTCTTCTGTCATCCTGGTTGTCTCTATCATATCTTTCATTTCCGGAACCTCTTCTGTTTCCTCTGAACTCTTTTGTCAATAGAGCTAAAGATTTAGCTAGTGACGCAAGAGTTATTTCCTTTTCTGCTTGTTCTTCTTCTTCACTGTCAATTATCACCATCTTCTTCTTCTCCTTCTTCTTCTCCTCTGTGGCTTTATCATTTCTTGGTCTCTGTGCATCCTCTCTAGTTTTACTAACCAATGCATATGGTGCAATGGTTAGTGTTTTAGCCTGTGCTATCTGAGGTTCTTGTGCGGCTAATGTTCCATAAAGATCAGAGAGAGTCCAGGTGTCTAGATCCTGATTTGTCTGTAGGGACATAGACAGCTGGAGCCATTCTTCATTTAGACTTTTTAAAAACATGACATTGTTTTCTTCAGAAGTTCTGTCAATGCCTGATTTTCTGCACTTGTTGATTAGAGAGTTGAATCTGTCGTATGTTGTTTGCAGAGATTCTGTTGCAGAGGCTCTGAATGCATGATATTCATTGATGTACTGTGCTCTTCGGTTTTTTTGTGTTTTAGCACCTCCTTCCAACTGTCTTTCCAGTTCTTTCCACAGATCATGCGCTGTTTCACATGAATCCAAGGATTGAAAGAGTTCGTTGGGTATTGCCATAATTAATGTCCTCTTGGTTTTCTGAGCAACTTCATCTTCTGCTTTATCTTCGGTTGACCACTCCCCTTTTGGCTTTGGTTTTTGATGTTCGGGGATTTCGGCAGATTCAGCAGTAGCAGGTATACGAGGTACTACTGTCATGGGAATAGGAGGAGGATTGTACAGATATTGTACTTGATTTTTTTCAGTGCCCTCGAAAAAATGGACCATTCTTATTTTCCACTGAGGATACTCATCTCGAAGGAGAGTAGGAGGTTTAGTGAGAGAACCAGTAGTAAAGAAATTATTTGTATTTGTCATTTGAAGATTTTAGAAAGAAAGTATGACTAAAGAGTTACTTTGATGAGCTTGAAGATTTTCTGGGTTTAAGCAGTTTCCAGACACAATTTTAAATCTCAATAATATCTATCACGAGTCTTGATAAGTGGATCACTTGATTTTGAAAATCAAGGAAGGCTCTGATACCAATTGTTGGTTCCCAGATTCACTTAATCAAGATTAACAATCTATTAGTGGAGTTTTAGAGTTTGATGCGGAAGCGTATTAAACTAACAGATATGTTTGATAGATATTAGAACGCACATATATAAAGAAAACAGTAAAGAATGAAAAGGATTTCTTGAACAATTACTGTTATTCAATATATAATAACAACACGAAGAACAGATTAAGAACTGTTGGTGTGTGTGAGAATATAACACTCAGATATTTGACAATAAAGCTTAAGAGTATTAGTGATTCCTTGTGTATTCGTCCCTTAGGAAGATCTCAACATGAGACTTCCTTTTATACTACTCTTAGAAGACTATGAAGTAGGTCACTGTTCCTTTTACGGCATGAATAGTAAACTGGATGGTGCGAACAGTGGACTGGATGGTGTGAGCAGTTGTTTGAGCCATGCGCATTTAATGGAGCAGATGTACTTTTGGTAAATGCATTAAATGGCGCAGACGTCTATTTTTTACCTTGCCCTATTGAGTCCACTCAGAGCTTGACACGTGTTTTGATAGTACTTTTCCATGCAAGTTGATGAACGTATCCAGTAATATCTTCCAAGTCTTCATTGAGGACTACAGAGGCTCTGTAATGAATTACAGAGGTTCTGCGGTCTGGTCCTCTGTGAAGCAGTCTTCGCCGGATTCCGAGTCTTTGGTCTTCTTTGTGCGTATGACAGAGCTTCTGTAGGAAGCCTCTGCTGCTTCTGTAGCTTCTTGACCTTGATTTCTCGGTAATGTCGGCAGAGCCTCTGTAAGAGGCTTTCTTCACTTAGCCTATTTTTCACTACTTCTAAATACTTCTATGTTTCAGGAAGATTGAAGCTAACAAATTGGATGACCATTGGAAATCATACTGTCTTGTTCTACATCTATTGATTTCTACTGATTGTTGCACTGATCTGGAACTCACAATTGGTATCAGAGCAAACGGACGAATCGACTCAAAGTGATTTTGTTGATTTCTGGTAAGTTTTCTGGAAACATTCGACTGTGTTCTTGGCTTTAAAATCTATATTTTGATTCTGTGAAAATTGATCGCTTCCGTTTATTACATTCCGTTAGCATCATCATTATAAACGATTCTGCAAGTTTTCATTGTCTAATTCGATCATCTTAGTGGTTTTTAAGCAAAATCAAAGTTTCAAGTTTTTGGTCTCTGTTCTTGCAAAAATCCAATCTTTTCTATCAAAAAGTTGTTATTTGGCTTCAAAATCGATTTGGGTATTGTTATTGTTGTGTTTGGTCGAGTTCCTAACCTTTCAGGAACGATTTTGAAGAACCCTAGTTGTATTCCTGTGTTTTTGGAAATCACAGCCGCAGTTACCGGATACCACAACCGTGGTTACCAGGTCCTTCATAGTGTTACCGGGTAAGTTTCCTATTCCTTCGATTGTTACCGGGTAACTCCAAGTTACCGGGTAACTTATCACTTACCGTTATTTTCATTACTTACCGGACAAGTTCCCGGTAAGTACCTCCGGTAACTTACTTTTCATCCGGTAAGTTGGTTATTTGTCTTATTCGGTAAGTTCTTATTCCATTTGTTTCATCCGGTAAGCATATCATCCGGTAACATCAAGCCATCCGGTAAGCTCTTCCACCAGGTAAGTTTCATTTTTTGCTTAGATTTTAATTCATCCGGTAACATGTCTCACCCGATAACCCTCTGTTACCCGGTAACTCAAGCTTATCCGGTAACCTTTGCAAATTTACCTGTTTTTCACAATCTGATCCGGACACTTCCAGATTAGATATCTTTTCATCCGGATTCCTATCCGGTAAGTTCAATCTAGTCGATTTCTTACCTGATTTAGCATAATCCACTCTTAGAACCTGTGTTAGGATATCACTCTTTGTGCCTTGCGTTAGGTTATCACTTTGAATCGAATCAATCGTCTGACGACCACGTTAGTGCAACACAAAATGTCTTCGCGCGACGCTCTTGCTATCGGCACCGACTCCAAGCCGCCTTGCCTCTACCAAGGTGAATACAACCAATGGCGGGACAGATTTCTAATCTTCATTGAGTCAAATGATAACTTCGAGTTTATCTGGCGAGCTCTAGAAGACGGGCCAATTCCTGAACACATGAAGACTATTCCACCAACTGAAGCAGGTGGTCAACCTCGTATCGAGAAAAAGACACTCTCCGATATGAATGCCGACGAAAGAGGCATGATTGAGGGAGAAAAGCATGCTAAGAGGTACCTTGTTCAAGCCTACCCAACACGAACTACACTGCCATAGACAGCTACAAAAAGAAAGCAAAGGGCATGTGGGATCAGGTGGAGAAAATGATGCGCAGGAGCGAAGTCGGGAATCAACTGAAAATCAACAGCTCCATAACCAAGTTCAATGGGTTTAAGCAGCGCACCGGCGAATCCCTCTCCCAGACCTATGAACGCTTCTGTCTCCTTCTCAACGAGTTTCACAAGAACTAAATCACTCGTTCTAACACAGAGAACACACTTAAGTTCCTCAACAACCTCTTGCCTCAATGGAAAGTATTCGCATCTCACGTCAAGCACAACCACTTGATGGAGAAAGTCGGCATCCACGAGCTCTATGAGATGCTTCAGCAGGGCGAAGATGAAGTAATGGAGATTCGGAACGAGAAGAAGTCTGCATTGAAGCCACCTACTGATCCATTAGCTCTTATGTCTTCAAAACGAGGCAAATCTTCTGGCCGTCGTTCCAAACGTGCCCAAGAGCCAAGTGAATCAGAACCCGAGGAAGAAGAGGATAGTGATTCTGATCCTGAAGTATCCGCCATTAAGAAAGCAATGGCTCTGCTCTCCAAATCATTCCAACAATAAAAGTTCTACAAGAAGCCGACGTCCAATAATCATCGCTACTCCACCTCCTCCAACAAGCGCCATGATTATCAGGACAAATATGAAGGAAAGAAGAAAGCTGACGAGTCCAACCAGTCTGACAAGAAGGAGAAGACAGAGAAAAATGACCGCAAGTCTGAGTCAAAGAAGAAAGACGAACCCATGACATGTTATAAACGTGGGAAGCTCGGTCATTTTGCTAAAGAATGTAGGAAGCCTGTTGTGAAGAATGCTCATTATTACAAGGCGAAGCTCGCATTGGCAGAACAAAAAGGAGATGGAGAAGCTTTATTTGTTGAAGACGACTATTGGTTGGGTCGTTCTGATGATGAAAGCGAATCTGATGGTGCTGATGCTTTCATGGGCTACCACTCTCCCGCTGATGAAGAAAAGGCAAACTCGTGTCAGGTATGTGAACCTATCCATCAAGATTTCTTTAATCAACTGAAAACTCTTGCTAAACGGATAGATTCCTATTAGGCCACCTCTAAAGAAACTGCTTGAGATTAACTCATTATCTGAAAAGCTAGATGTTCAAAAGTGAATAACTAAGAAACACAAGTCCGAAAATGTTAATTTAAAATAAAAATGCAAAAATCATTCAATGGCACCTAAGGACTTAAAGGCTAAGATATCTGAACTACAATCACAGCTAGATCAGTGTGAGAATGAGAAAGCAAAAATTATTTATCAACGCTCTGCTCTTCAAATTCAGCACAAAGAGTTTATTGCTAAAATACCTGATCTTGAAATCAAACTCCACAAAAGAGGTCAAACAGACCAGACCATTCACATGAATAAACCCAAGGAATTCACATATTTTAACAAGGAATGGGGAATCGGATACGATAACCCACAGTACTTGAAAAAGGGTATATTCAAAACACCTACACTGTGTGATTTTGGCTGTTTTGGAATAGATAAAAAGTATCCATAATATGGGATTAAATGGACTGGTCCTCTTGAACCTGAAAAGGAAGAGGAAATTGAGGAACATAAGCGAAAACACACGACAAAAATGCAACTTCCTTTTTGTTATGAGCCTTTGAACTATTATTATGAGAAAAATCAAAAGAAGTACCTCTCGAATGACTACTTTGACTACTATAAGGTTGTAACGCCCAAGGATTCCTCCAAAAAGGATGAGGTCCAAGCAACCGAAACCAAGACTGAGACGGATGAGTTCAAGCTCTATGTTCCCCCTCTCATCTTGGAGGCAAAAACAGTCGAGTTAGAGGGGTCACTCGAGAAGGAAAGGTCAAGTTTTCAAAAAGAAAAGTTAGCGCATATCTCAGAATCTGAGAAACTCAAATCTGAGAAAACCGATGCTTTGTCGGATGAAGGACAGGAAATCCTTCGGTGTGAAATCAACAAGCTCACATCAAAACTGTCTGCCTTGGCAACAGAAGCGATGAAGGAGCATTCGAGAAATGGTCTTCTCCAAGAGCAGATTGACCTACTCCAAGAAGAAAAGACGATTTCACCCGAATCTTCCTCGGATTCGTCTGACACATCCTCGTGCAAAGCTTTCATGGGAAAAACATATTCACCAAACGGTAAAGGGTCTCAAGATGAGTGTGTTTTAAAGAATCTGAACTCTGATTTTTTCTTAGCTTCCGCACCAGATTCACCTAAGCACACCGACACAAAGTGTTCCTCACCTCCCTCGACCAATCCAAGTCCATTGATTCCGAATATCAATTTTTCCAAAGTTATGAATTCCAAGGGTAGTTCAGATGAAGAGTTTGAATCGTTTCCATTTGACAAAACTCTTCCCAGTCATACCGACTTTCTTTCAAAAGCGGTAAATCGCCCAGTCAATTTTTCAAAAAGGCGAATGTTCTACAAAACCTAAGACCCCGGCTGTGAGCAAGGTTCCTAAAACTGATTCTTGTTCTAAAAAACAATCACAACCCCGACAAAAGACCGGTCGATCGACTGATAGACGTCCTGCCTACTCAAACTCTACTGGTCGTACATTTAATGGTAATTCAGATAATAATGGCCGAAGAAAAAGGTTCAAACAAGTTTGGGTAGTGAAAAAGTCTAATGAAAGCAAGACGAATACGAACTCATTTAAGCCAGTCCCGCATGCTAGGACATACAATCACAATCATGTTGTTTCTAATTCTCGAACTTCCGTTGAACAAAGTGTAAAGCTTCCTTTAAGACTTTATTCAGTTCAACAGTTGCTTCAACTTTCTCATGATTGTATCTGTTGTTCTACATGTGGTTCGAATGCTTTTGTTGATCGTAAATATGAATCTCATTGGTACGGAACTTATGGTTTCCCAGGTCCTCACTATAATAGGGCATCCAACCAACAAGGATCCATCAAAGGATGGATACCACAAATTTTCTAATCTGTTTTGCAGGAATGTCATGTTCCCTTAGGTCAGAACATTCTTTTCACATGACTTCATTCGAAGGTTATGCCACATTTGAGGGGGAGTACTATTCTATGAAAGGTAAGTGAACTTCAACTGAATTCAAAGACCGTGGTAATTCATTCTGAATAACTAACTTGTGTTTGTTATTCTCCAATTTTAACTTCCATGATTGCCACGTGTTATGTTTCATTGACTTAGTTATTTCCATGTCTCACATATTTGTTGATTTTTCGATGGAAATACACTCGTTTGAATTCCTAGTTGTTTTCCAAGTTCGCTATTTCTTGCAAATGATTACATTCTTATCTGATATAATAATTGTGACATGTTCTTCACAATTAAACTTTCTGATCATTGTCTCATTATTGCAAATATTGTGCTTACTGAGTCAATCTGTTTAGCGCTTGATTTTGTTTCTTGAAATTCTGGTATTTCAACTATGACTTCTGATTACCTCAGATCAGAACTCGGACTTCATTTTTATGACTTCTGATCATCTCAGATCAAGACTCGTTCTTAAATGCATTCACTTCTAAACACTTCAGTTTAGAACTCGTTCTTCACTGTTTTACTAAACTGTTCTACTCGATGCATGAAAGGAGTGTTAGGATTTTTGTCGTTTCTATGATCTATCCAGAGCCGGAAAGACCTACCCAATAAACACATCCCTTATAGACAACAATGAGGGGTCTAGATTGATAGATGAGTTCGGAGTGAAAAGAAAAATGGTGAGGATGTGACAGGAATTAAAAGAATTATTGGTCCTTACCAAACCGAGTCAGTTATCCGGGTAACCACACAATCTATTCATTCTCATTCTTTGGAGATGAATATTGAAACAGACATGGACCCAGTGTCGATAACTCATGTCACCCCACCTAGCTACTCAAGTATCTCCCAACAGATGCTTGTTTCAGATATTCACGGAGAATTAGCACGTAATCTATCTATTCCTCACTCAGAGGACTTATATATTGAAACAGGAAGACATCAGCTCCTGTCTCCGAACTTCATATTCTAATCACTGTGTCCATTTATTTTTAACTTGCGTCCTAGGTTAAATCAATACTTTGAGCCAAACAGATAGAATTTATTTCTTTCACAGATGCACGAGTCTTTGGGATTCCACTCGCATATCTTTGTCATATTGTCGGAATAGTTTGAGTAGTAATTTTTAATATCTTACTTTAGTGATAACTGGAAGTCCTATCAGAGCTATCCCATTGCCAACTCTAAACATAGGCCACACATTTTTTTAATTGTTGTGCTAACAGTTACTATGTGTTTCTGTGTTAGATTTTTACCCCATCTTGGTTACTTAATGTTTTATCTGGCATTTTGCTACTCATCAGCACAGTCTTTGAAAGTACATGATGCTACGGATGCTCCTACTCATCACGAGGGGGAGTAATGATACAAATTCAAAGACACCGATTATCAAGTTGAGGGGGAGTTAGCAAAGGCCGAGGGGGAGTAACTGTGTTCTGATTGAAGATGAGATTGCAAAGATTAAATCCGAGGTTGAAAAGCCGTTGGATTTACAGTTTGGAGTAGTTGATTAAAATTCTTCTCATTCCTTATCAAGTGGTGTTCGCTAAAATTATTCCCTCCATCGAGCATATTGATTCTACAAGTTCTTTTAAAGCTGAAAGCAAATTCAAGAGCTTTATTCAAGGGGGAGCGGTGAAAGACATGAAGAAAAGCAACATCGAAGTGTTTCAAAGATTCAAAAGGAAGAGAAGATCAAGACTTGAAGATTTCAAGACCGATTTTTCTTTACGTATCTTTAGGGGGAGATTGTTAGGACCATAAATGTCCTACATATTAGAAAGATATATAAAAAATCATATAAAGCTTAATTAGATTAAATTATTATTTGTAATAGCCTTAATATTGATTATTGGGCTTATTAGTGCTTAATGGAATTGGGCCTTGGTAATCAAAGGCCTAAGTATAAATAGTATTGTTAGCCTTAGAATTAGGTTAATCGAATAAGTTGTCTAATTATACTTTCATATGCTTATTGTAATTCTCTCTCAATATTGAAAGTAATTGGATGACCAATGGAAATCATACTGTCTTGTTCTACATCTATTGATTTCTACTGATTGTTGCACTGATCTGGAACTCACACTTTACATGCAACAAGTATGGAACACCATTCACTACATATTGACGAGGAAACCGACTTGAAGCCCGCTTGGACGCGTCACGTTTCATTCTAACACGAGACAACCTCAAACGCATTCTTGATATTCTTGCTGCCACAGACTTTCAAGGATGAGAAGCATATGATCCCACAATGTCGGAAGATCATCTATGTGCCGATATCAGATCACTTGGATATTCACAAGATCTCAACAAGGCTTTGACGTTCCAACGTAAATGACTGACACAACTGTGGTACACTCTGTTCATAATCCTCAATAGATGCCTATCCTCAAAGACTAAGGGCATCGACCAGCTCATTAGTAACTTCTTACGCCTGTTCCACGGTATGGCCTTTCATCACCACGTAGACTACGCCAGCATGCTATGGAGTGAACTAGTATTGAACGTCCAAGACAACGATAACGCCAAGAAGTAAAACTTTATTCCATTCATGCATTTTCTCCAAATCACCATATGCGTGAAATCCGTGGCATTCCACGATGACAGGAACTCAAGGTATGCCCTGAATTCAATATGCATCACTTAGCCAACAAAAATGAGATCCCAGGCATAGTCCCGATGCACATTCCCGATGGCTTGCTAGCGTACGCACGTCCTACGACACCAAGTGTGTTAGCTTACATGAATTGTGTACCTAATGAAGCTCTTATGGTCAATCCAACACCGAAAGGACCTTCCTAGGGAGCACGGCCTGAGAGACAGGAAGGTCCCTTACGAAGAGCCGAGCGGGTCCAGAATGTTGGGATATCCAGACGGGAAGTGTGGAGAGTAAATTTGGGGAGGTGTCATGGACACTCGTGCCACTACAAGTCGGGTACCTCAAATGCAGAATCCTGAATCCGAAACGACACTCCATGATGTTTGGATTAGAGACGATACCTCTAATGCCGCTACCAAGAGTTCCTACAACGCGAACGCCGCCTCGTCTGCATCGGCAGATGATAGCACAGAATCAGACGACGACCAACAATTTCAGTTCATTCCAGCATGAATCGGTCGTCCTCCTCTACAATTAAAATATGATATGCATAAGCCATTCCCTCTACATCATCCAAACCCCCAACCGTAGTTGGAGTGATAAGGAGGACGGAGGGAGTACAAGTAGAAAATATTGATGATGTGAGCCGGACGGATGGAGGAGTAAAAGAAATAACGAGTGTGTGATAAGGCAACATCCTTCTGTTGGCCTTACCCAAACCAGTGTCAGCCGGGTAGCCACATAGGCTTTCCAGTCTCATTCGTTAGGACTGGGTATTGAAAAAGCCATCGTAGACCCAACGATGCAATTGCACAACCTCCCTAGCCACTCAGACATCTCTCAATAGATGTTTGTTTCAACTTCTCATGGGGACTTTACACAAAATCTATCAGTCTCACACTTGTAGAGTTTAGGTATTGAAACAAGAAGACACCCGCCTCAGTCTTCGACTTCTTTGAGTGCACCATTGAGTCTAGAGCCACTTGCTGATATACTCTCTTTGGCTAGGACACAATTGCATTCTTTCCCTATGGTTGGAAATCTAAGTGACCCAACTGGAACACTAATTGTATCTCCGTCATTCGATGGGGTACAAGGATTGAGTGGAAATGCTACCATTGCTAACATCTCCCCAACATCGAATGTAGGCCACACAAACTGGTAATCTAAGTGATCCAGGAGTTACATTGCCAGGATTTCGTTTCCAGGGAATTTATGAACGACGCACTAAAGGCTGTTCAAGATACCATGATAAAGGAGATGAGGAATGAGCTTGATATCGTCAAAAGACTTCTGAAAGGAAAATCAGTCATAACCGAGCAAGAAACTGAAGTTCGACCACCACCTCCACCTCCTCAACCGAATAATTAGAACGACATGTAAATCAATGAGCTGAAATCACTATTGTTTCCCAAAATGATTTCCCAATCCACAACAGATCCTCCTGAAGCTTACTTGGTATGTTTACTCACATCTCAAGTCGAAGTTGATACACCTGCTCCTACCCAGCCAGTTACATCTGCAAATTTCAACAAGTATCAGTCACAGGTAACCTCATGCCTTGGCGACGTTAATGCAACCCTTCAGTTGGTGCATCAATCTCTAGGTACACTCTCTGAAAAAGTTACATCTTCGGAAAATATATGCAATGGCCAAGCTCAGGGTGTCAAAAGAAGACATGATGATCCAGAGGATCCAGATCTCCATGAGGGGGAGAAGGGAATGACAACAACCGAACCAACAAATGTCACCAAATCAGAGACAATTATTGCTGAAGCAGTTGTAAAAGGGCGAACTAAAACTGTTAAGAATGTACAAAGCTCCAAGACAAATAAGGTAATAGACATGGAAATCAGTTCATCAGATGAGGAAACCGGCATTTCTGTTGATATCAACTCAACGGTTACAAATCCCAAGGGTGGTGACAAAGGAATGGACGAGGTAAGCAACATGAGAAGCTATACTTTGGAACTGAAAGATCTTGAATCAGAGTTTGACCCCGAGACCGACAGAGAAAGAACTGAACATGCACTTATTTCAATCAAAGCCGAAGTTGATGATTTGTTCCAATTCTCTGACGATGAGTTTCAACAATAAGGACACTTCGACTACATAATTCAGCAAAATGTTCAGATAAGTGAGCCATCGGAAACAGAAACCACACGTTTACCATCTAAAACCGACAAAGCTGAAGGTTCGACCATAGCATAGCCAGATCAAACAACTCTAAATACTGCCCACGTCCAACCAAATCAACCGTTAAGATGGGAAAGGGTCAGGATTTTGGTTCCTTTTCTAAAAGAAATGGAGAAAAAGATGTATGTCCACTTAATCAGATCATACGAGCCAGTCAATCTTTATGGTACAAAGTTCATGAAAAAAGAAGAACATACAGATTGTGTACATTCAGATGAGAAGAACAAAAGGCCGACTAATCAGTCTCGTCAGAATTAAACACCACATCTCTGAAATCAAAGGGATCTCCTCTAATCGCTTACTTAAGGTATAATACCCGGTTTTCACAGTTATAAGGGATGATGGAAATGAATGGACCTTCACAGAAACCAATTTTGAAAACATGGAACTGCAAGACTTTGAGTTTATCTTGAGGGACTTAACAACAGGACCATCAGACCTCAAGAAATCACTTCCACACTTAAAGCCATCAATAGATACTTGATGAGTGCAATAGTACTGTCATATATTGAAGATTTCCAGATGGGTATCAAAAGTAACCAATCAAAGGTAAACATGTTTAAACCGGATCAAAGCCTTCCTAACATAAAGAACTTTACTGCCGGTTCAATACTCAAAAATCCTATAAGAACGGCCAGAGTAACAAGTGTTTTTGGCGGTTTAGCCAGATTGCTCGCTGTTGTGACGGTACACTAATGCTTCTTCGCAATCAGTTACAAAGCAAGATCGCCTTGGATGATAAAAGGTCAAAGAAGCTGGAAGCGAAAGATAGAGCGTTGGAGATAATCAAAGAAATACTAGAGTATCAGAATGCACTTCGAAGATTTAAGATCTTATTCGCTATCCGAAGACGTCATGTTCCAGACTGAAATCTTTTTCAACTTTAATTCAAAGGGGGAGACGGTTGGGGTCAATATTAGTTGAATAAAAGATATGGGCTGAAAATGTAAATTCTTCAATGATATAAATAGTTTTGCTAATCTAAGTTTTAATGTAACACCCTAAAAATTGGGGTAATTTAAACCTGCATAATTTGCGGAAAATGAAGAACTAACATAAAGCAAATTACCCAAAGAGGGGAAACGGTATGACGTTTACATACCAAATACAAGGAGATATAATTCAACAACCTACTAATCTAAAATACAACGGCTTAGATTAAAGACGGATGTTGCTATCTCACTTCCAAAAATATATTGCTAAACCCAAAGTGTATGCCGCTATATGCTTCACCAAAAATGCAATTTACTCTTCTTGACTCTCCGCTAAAACCCGAGGAGGCCCACCACTAGAATGACCTATTATACATGTCATTTCAAGAAAAAAGTGTCAGGGCAATTCCTAACGAGAACAATAGTTATAATTGGAAATATAATAAATTTATTGAAGTGAAATGCAGAAAAACATAATATAAATCTTGGGTAGAAAACCGACATTTACACAATACCTCATGTGTTGACGAGGGAGACCCGTTTACCATAAGTAGTGACAAAACACAAAAGTAAGCCACATGACATATTAGTAAGATCAAACAGATACCATAAAATGGATGAATGTCAAACTCAACCCCTAAGAGTCTATTGCTCATGGGTTCCCAATTTCAACCCCTCTAGGTCTATACATTGGGTCACCCAAATCCAAAAAAAACAAATAAGCACATTGGAATTACACCTTAGTGCTCATGAGACAATGCCAGACCGTATAGACCCACATCTTACTTATCATGAAACCCGATGCCTATTTCGTGCTACAATGTGAAAAACTAGCGTACCAACATCGTACATAAAGACTTTAGTGCCTATGGATCCATTACACTCAAAACCAAATATACGTCAACTTCCAATAATATCAATACTGTTTGCTTCAATCTTCCTAATCATAGAAGTATTTAGAAGAAGTGAAAAATAGGCTAAGTGAAGAAAGCCTCTTACAGAGGCTCTGGCGAACTTACCGAGAGATCAAGGTCGAGAAGCTACAGAAGCTCTGTCATACGCGCAAAGAAGACCAAAGACTCGGAATCCGGTGAAGACTGCTCTACAAAGGACCAAACCGCAGAACCTCTGTGACACTTCACAGAGCCTCTGCGGTCTTCAACAAAGACTTCAAAGATATTTATAATATCTTGCTACTGTTCCTGGACCTGTTCATCAACTTGCATGGCAACGTACCCTGTCCAACTTCAACGTGTCAAAATCTGAGTGGACTCAAAAGGGCTTAGTACATAATAGACGTCTGCTGCATTAAATGCAATACAGCACATCCAACTGTTCATGCCATCCTTCCAACTATTCATACCGTCCGTTCTGAATAGTAGCTCATGCTTTATGGTCCCCTTTGAGTAGTATAAAAGGAAGACTCATGTTGAGTTCTTCCTAATCAAGAATCGAGAATTAAAAAGAGAAAAACTTCAAGAACACATAGCTTATATACTTTGAGAGTCATATCTGTTTTAAAGCTTTGCTTACTCACTGTTCTTGAATCTGTTCTTGATATATATATATATATATATATTCTGTAAACTTTGAGATATTATTTCCTGTTCACTGTTTATTTATATTGTGTTCTAAATCTATCAAACATATCTGTTAGTTCTTCAAATACTTTTCCGCATCATACTTAAACTTGAACTAATAGATCTGATAATCTTGTTTAAACAAAACGGGAACCAACAATTGGTATCAGAGCAAAGCTTGATTTTCAATATCAAGTGGTCCTCTTTGTTACAAGATTGGTGATAGACATCATTCCTTTTTTAACCTATTCCTCATTTCTAGGTTAAAACTCCATTAAAGTGTACTCTGGGAACTGTTCAAACCCAGAAAACTTTCCAGATCATCAGACTCATACTCTTTAATCATACTATCTTTTCAGAACCTTTACAATGACAAATACAAATAACTTCTTTACTGCTGGTTCATTCACCAAGCCTCCTACTCTTCTTCGAGATGAGTATCCTCAATGGAAGATAAGAATGGTTCATTTCTTTGAGGGTACTAAAAAAAATCTAGTACAATATCTTTACAACCTTCCTCCTGTTCCCATGATAGTAGTACCACGAGTACCAGCTACTGCTGAATCTCCTGAAATCCCTGAACATCAAAAACCGAAGCCAAAAGACGAATGGTCAAATGAAGATAAGGCAGAAGATGAAGTTGCACAGAAAACAAAAAGAATCTTGATAATGGCTATCCCCAACGAACTTTTTCAATCCTTAGATGCATGCGAAACTGCGCACGATCTTTGGAAAGAATTAGAAAGACAGTTGGAAGGGGGTGCTAAAACACAGAAGAACCGAAGGGCACAATACATAAATGAATATCATGCATTCAGAGCCTCTGCAACAGAATCTCTACAAACGACGTACGACAGGTTCAACTCTCTCATAAACAAATGCAGAAAGTCTGGCATTCACAGAACCTCGGAAGAAAATAACGTCATGTTTCTAAAGAGCCTGAATGATGAGTGGCTTCAATTGTCTATGTCTTTACAAACAAACCAAGATCTAGACTCATGGACACTCTCTGATCTCTATGGAACACT
Source organism: Saussurea involucrata (assembly GCA_033807775.1). Taxonomy (NCBI): domain Eukaryota; kingdom Viridiplantae; phylum Streptophyta; class Magnoliopsida; order Asterales; family Asteraceae; genus Saussurea; species Saussurea involucrata. The sequence goes on along the minus strand of CM066320.1, from coordinate 60,231,371 downwards.
AGCTGCACAAGAGCCTCAAATAGCACAGGCTAAAACAATAACCTTTGCACCATACGCATTGGTTAGTAAATCAACAGAGGCTAAAGAAAGACCGAGAAATGAGAGAGCAACAGAGGAGAAGAAAAAGGAGAAGAAGAAAATGGTGATGGTTGATAGCGAAGAAGACGAGCTGATAGAGGAAGAAATAACTCTTGCGTCATTAGCTAAATCATTGGCTCTATTGACAAGAGAGTTCAAAGGTAACCAAAGAAATTTTGGAAATGACAGATATAGCAGAGACAACCTGAGAGATAGAAGAGATGATGGAAGAAAAGAAGAATCAAGTGACCGACAGAGGTCAGACTACGGAAGTGACCTACAGAGGTCGAGCGACAGAAACTACATAGGAAATGACCGACAGAGGTCAGATGACAAGGTAGGCCACACACAAGAATGCTACAAATGTGGTAAGCCTGGTCATTACGCAAACGAATGCCGAACAGAGAAAGGTGGAGATAAACAGAAGTCCGACGATCTAACTGGAAACACCTCTCAAGGTTGTTTCAACTGCGGCAAGCCAGGCCATTTCGCAAAAGAATGCAGAAGTAGACAAAATCGCCCACAGAAGGACTCAACTTTTTACAAACAGAAGGCTGAATATTATGCGCAAAAATCCCTAATGGCGAACAAAGGGCATTCTGAAGCAAACAAGGAGGACTTCGAGTCAGACTCTACCTCTGATGATGAATTCACCACCAATGCCCTGTTCCGTGGCATGGCAGAAGTCGACTCCGGCACTGACAATGAGGTATCCATTTCAAACTCTACCTCTTGTACTAAATCTGTAGATAATGATTCAATTAAACTTAACATTGAACTGATTGAACTAAAAGAGATAAATGAAAGCATTCAGAAAAGACTCACCTTTAATGAGAGAGAAATAAGGCTTCTCACTCAAGAAAAAGCCAAATTTTTTGAAGAAAAGGAAAGAGTAGAAAAATATTGGAGAAATAATATAGATCCTTTAAAAAGGAAAATTTCTGAATTAACCTCTGCTTTAAAAATCAAAACAAAAGAGCTTTCAGTTTCTAGGAGTGAAAAACTGACATAAGAGCTCTCAAAGAATACTTTCAAAAAGAGAGAGAGGTACTTTGGCAAGATCTACTCAGAAGAGAAGTTTTACTTAAAAACTATAAAGATGCACAGAAGGTGTATGAGAAAGTAAACTCACAAATAGGAAGACGAGTTATAGGGTACGATGATATTACTCTAGGTGTTGAAGGCAAAAGACTTAAACCTTTGTCTTCTCTGTTTGTGATAGGAAAAACAAATAAACCAATTTTTCCAAACTTACTCTCTGTAAGTAAAAGGGTTAAAATCTCTGCAGAACCTCACTTGAGGAAACATACGAAGATGATCAATGTGTGGTTTGAAAACACAGATTCATCATCTTCAACCTCTATCAATAGAGGAATCAAACCAAAGAAATATCTGAAAACACAAGATCAGATTGGTATTTTTAAGTTTGGTAAACCAGAGACTCAAACACAGGTCGCTTTTGTCTGTATGATAAATGTCGAAAAGAAATTATCTGCAAAAGCTCCTGTGTTTAAACCCATCTTTTCAGAAGAAAAACTTAAAGAATCAATTGAAAAAGAAAATTTGGAAGTTTTGAAATCAAATGTTTTAGAAAATCTCTGTACATCTTCTATAGATCAAATTCTCGCTGAAGAGATCTCATCAGAAAACTCTGCTATCTATGAAAGTTATTTTAGAGAGGAAGAAAGCTCGTACGATACATGCTCAGAAAATCCAGCCTCTGTCGAAAGAGATGACTCAACCTATGTATATGAGGACGATTCATCCTCTAACGACTCAGAGACTGATTCTAAATCAGGGATAATTCACTGTGACACAGAGGATGTTAAATTCTCCTCTGAGGTTCTTAACAGAACAATTTCTCCAAAAGAGAAAATCACAGAGATACCTATCTGTCCAGATTTTCTCAAAATGTGTATACAAGTCAAAACCTCTACAGAGCTTGATAATCTGAAAAGGCCTCTAAAAATCCTAAAAGCTCAAAATTTTCAAAACCTTTAAAGAAAATTAAAGAGAATCCCACTTGGCAACAAAAGGGAAAAGGGCCTGAAGCTAACAAATATTTTTCCTCTGTGACAGTGAAGAAAGATGTTCACCACAGAAGAGACTCACAGAAGGCACGACCTAAACAAGACTTTATCAAACAACATTCTAGTATTCATAGATCTTCTTGTAATAGGAAATCTAATGTTAAGAAAGAATGTAATGCCTCTGTGGTTCAGTTCAATAAATTCAATGAAAAGTTCAAACAAATCACGTCTCATATTAAATACTGTCATTGTTTTGATCTTATGTTCAAATTGAATAATCACTTCTCAAGTCCATATTGCTTACTCTCCACTAAAATTCAAACTCCAAAGTCAGAACCTAGAGAGAAACAATCTGATTTTTCTATAAAAGATAAAATGTATTTCAAGAATGATAAGGCAAACTTGAAAAATTCTAACAATATTGGACCCATATGGATATGGGTACCTAAGTCTCTGTGATTGTCTTACAGAAGCGGTTTGTGCCAATTTGGTATCTTGACTCCGGATGCTCAAGGCACATGACTGGCGACAAAAGTTTACTATCCACGTACAAAGAAACACACGATGGTGGATCTGTAACTTTTGGAGACAACAAGAAGGGACACATCAAAGGCTATGGAGTCATACAGAAGGAAAACGTCTCTGTATACAAAGTTGCATATGTGAATGGCCTTAAACACAATCTACTCAGTGTAAGTCAACTCTGTGATACAGGATTCGATGTGTTATTCAAAAGAACTTCCTGCTCTTTACAAAGTGAAGACACAGGAATGGAACTTCTGCGAGCCGAAAGAAAAGGTGATCTGTATCTGATGAATTTTTGTTCAACAACTAAGGACAAAGTTTGCCTTGTAGCTTGCGAAAGTAAAGAAGCCTGGTTATGGCATAACAGGTTCTGTCACTTGAACTTTCACACATTAGATAAACTGGTAAAACTTGATCTAGTTAAAGGTTAGCCTAATGTTAAATTTAATAAGGATCACTTGTGTTCTGCCTGTGAAATGGGAAAACTCAGAAGAGCTTCCCACAGAGGCAAAACAGATGTGTCTTGCACTAGACCTCTGTACATGCTTCATGTTGACCTCTGCGGTCCCATTGCCATACAGAGCCTAGGTGGCAAGAAATACATACTTGTCTTAATTGATGAGTATTCGCGTTTCACATGGGTTGAATTTATTCGAAAGAAATCGGATGTTCCAATCATCTTGATTAATCTAATGAAAAGTATCCAAGTTCTTTATGAATGCAGAATACAGAAGTTAAGAAGTGACAATGGTACAGAACTTAAAAACTCTGTCATTGAAGCCTATCTTTCTACAGAAGGAATATCACAGAACTTCTATGCAGCACGCACTCCACAGCAGAACGGCGTAGTCGAAAGGAAGAATCGAACGCTCGTGGAGGCAGCAAGAGCTATGCTATCAGCATGCGGATTACCGATGAACTTTTGGGCACAAGCGATTTCTACTGCATGTTATACAAGAAATCGTTCAACCATTGTGAAAAGACACCTCAAGACTCCTTACGAATTGATCAACAAAAGGCGGCCAAACATCAAATTTTTTCATGTGTTCGGATTTAAATGCTTTGTTTTAAACGACAGAGATTCAAGAGGAAAGTTTGAGGTAAAAGCTGACGAAGGCAAATTCATTGGATACTCTGCCACTTCCAAAGCCTACAGAGCGTTCCTTACAAGATCTCGCAAAATCGTAGAAAGTATCAATGTTTCTTTTGATGATTCATTCCAAATGACTTTTGAGCAAATCAGTTCAGAACTCGAACCTAAAAGGGAAACCTCTGACATCTCGCAAACTAAAGAAGACTTAAATCTTCTATTTTTATAGATGCTCCACGATGACATTGATCCTTCTGTTGGAATCATCAGAGTTTCTGAAGAACCATCCTCTGTCGGACAAAATCCTACATGTATAGCTCTAACTGGTCCAAATAATGCTTCATCTTCTTCTGTAAATACTACAAATGCAAATGCCGAAGAAGAAAATGCAGAATATGAAACATCAAGAAAAACGACCACAGAAGCTGCTGAAAAACAAACTTCACAATCCACAGAAGAACCAATTACAGAGGAAATTGAGGACCAAGACTATACGTCCTCAGAGGAACAAACTCCACCACCACTCATACCAATCATTCCACAAATGGTAGAATCTTCTACCAAGGCAAGAAGAACGACAGAGGCTACACAAGAAGAAGATCCACAAGAAGGTTCTGAAGAAAGGTTCGATGACATTGATGACCATCTTCCACGCACCACTCAGTGAACAAAAAGCCATCCTCCAAGCGAAATAATTGGAGAACCTTCTGACTCTGTAAAAACCAGGTCTGCCACTGCTAATTTTTGTTTCTTTACAAATTTTATTAGTGTGATAGAACCAAAGAAGATTTCTGAAGCCCTAAATGACCCAAACTTGGTAGACGCCATGCAAGAAGAACTTCAGCAGTTTGAGCGTAACAAAGTATGGACTTTAGTACCTCTGCCACGAGGGAAACATGCCATTGGGACTAAGTGGGTCTACAGAAATAAGAAGGATGAAGATGGAGTGGTCATCAGAAACAAAGCACGATTGGTGGCCACGGGTTATAGACAAGAAGAAGGCATAGATTACGATGAGACTTTTGCTCTTGTCGCACGACTCGAAGCAATAAGATATTCTTAGCCTTCACAGCCCACAGAGGATTTAAAGTTTATCAGATGGACGTAAAATCAGCTTTTCTCAACGGTGAAATCCAAGAAGAGGTTTACGTAAATCAGCCACCAGGGTTTGAAAGCTCAAAGTTCCCAAGGCATGTATACTACCTTGAAAAGGCTCTGTACGGACTGAAACAGGCTCCAAGAGCATGGTACGAACGACTTTCTACCTTTCTTCTAGTAAATGGCTACAACAAGGGTACAATAGATACTACCCTATTCTATAAACGTAAAAACCGTGAAATAATGCTTGTACAAATCTATGTGGACGACATAATTTTTGGGTCTACTAATACAGAAGAGTGCAAAAGTTTTGAAAAACTCATGCAGAGTGAGTTTGAAATGAGTATGATGGGAGAATTAACATTCTTCCTCGGACTCCAAGTCAAACAAACATCAGAGGGAATTTTTATAAATCAGGCCAAATATGTCTCTGACATTCTTTTCAAGTATAGCCTCTCTGATACCTCTGCAATGAAAACTCCAATGGCAACTGGAAATAAGTTATCCTTAGATCCATATGGCATCTCTGTAGAATGCACTCTCTACAGAGGCATGATTGGATCTCTGTTATACTTAACTGCAAGCAGACCTGACATTATGCATTCCACATGTCTTTGTGCACGTTATCAAGCTAATCCTAAGAAATCACATTATGATGCTGTTAAAAGAATCTATAGATACATAAAGGGGACCAAAAATCTTGGTCTCTGGTATCCACAGAACTCTGGCTTTTGTCTTAAAGCTTATACAGATTCAGACTATGGAGGATGCATGCTCGACAGAAAGAGTACCTCTGGGAGTTGTCAATTCCTAGGTGGTAAGCTAGTCAGTTGGACCTCCAAAAAGCAGAACTGTGTATCAACATCTACGGCAGAAGATGAATACGTTGCTGCTGCTAGCTGTTGTTCTCAGGTTCTATGGATGAAGACTCAGCTAAAAGACTACGGCCACATTCTATTCAAAATACCCATCTTCTGTGATTCCAAAAGTGCCATTGCCATCTCTGCCAATCTTGTGCAACATTCCAAAACCAAGCATATCCATATAAGGTACCATTTCTTGAAACATCATGTTGAACACGGTACAATCGAGATGCATTTCTTGCAAACAGAATATCAACTTGCAGACTTATTCACCTAAGCCTTAGACGAGAAAAGATTTAATTTCTTGGTGGGTAAGTTAGGAATGATTAATATGATGTGAAAATCCTCTGTAAGTATAGCTTTATCTTCTGTAAATAAGTATATATTTCTATTTTACTTAACTTATTGCTTTGATTGATTTATTTCTGTATGTAAATTCTCAATCTTAAATAGTTCTTGATATCACAGAGCTTCTGTAAGTCTGCTCAGAACCTCTGACGACCTCCACAGAACCTCTGGAAAAACAAGACCTATGCTCAATACAAATCTTATCATTCCTTGATCCAAGCGTAGGTCAAGGGGGAGCAAAAGGAAATTACCTGATCTACAGAGGTGATTAGATCAAGGGGGAGCAAAAAGGGACCCTGAAATGATCTACAAAGGTAAAACTTTCAAGGAGAAGCCAAAGAAGAATGTCGATGAATCTATATCGACAGAAGTCAGACATCACTACCGAGAAAAGAAGAACCAAAAAGGTATGTCTCTCGAACAAAAGGTTGTTGAAAACAGTTTTATGGGACACAAATTGTCAAATATGTCCTAAATATACTGTGGATAACATTTCAAAAATCAAAAGATCAAAAAGTTTCATAAAATTTGAGTTATGAGAAATTTGAGGTCATAGAGCCCCTGCTGAGCTCAACAGAGGCTCTGCCAGAAATATGCTCCGTGATCACAAATTAACCCTCTATCGATCTTTTGGAATGTTATCTCGGAAACCGAATACATACACCATGACCTTCACGAACAAAACTTTTTCCATAACAGTTTTCTCGGACACCAACTTTCAAATATGTCCGAAAAACATCTCTAAAAACAGATCAAAAATTGGATAATCAGAAAATTTAATAGAATTTTTGTTATGAGATTTTTTCCCTCATAGAGCTTTTGCTGGCCCTCACAGAGCTTCTGCAAGTTCCCACAGAGCCACAAAACTTCTGCGAGTAAAAATTCTTAACCATAAATCCTATTGATCCTCTCTAGTGCCTTTGCAAACGTTTTGGTTAAAGAAGAACCCACAGAAGTCATGATAACAATAAGATATATGAGAAAGGGATAAACATCAAGATTTTCAAAATCACAGAGCTTCTGTAAACCACAGAAGTTCTGTCAATCTGTTACTTGGGCATTTCTGTAGTAATAACGGTTACTTTTACTGAGAGTGAATCTCATGTGGCTAAGAACAACCCCACACGCCTAGCATAATGGGCCGCGCACGACGTCCTGTCATCCTCTGACATGGCCTACGTGTCCCATTTTTATTGGGCGTACATGGAACGTTTTCTGTGGAAAGTTGAACCCGCCGTTCTAACTTGAGTACGGATTCCAAATTTTTAATCCATTGCCATATATTTTACTCTTTCGAATTCTACCATTTTACCCTTCTATAAAAACCAAGCTTACCCTCTCATAAACTTTTTACAAACCCTCATTCTTCTCCGGCGAAACCCTGCAAAAACCTGCAAGTATCTTATTCTCATTACCAATGGCTTCATCTTCTCAAGCTATCTCCCCTGCACACTCTCCGGCGAACTCACCAGAACATTCACCTGCTCATTCTGAACATTCAGAAAACCCCCACCTTGCCAAAAGTATTGAACTAGAAGATTCCGGCGATTCAGCAGAATTTGCTCCGACCACACATCTTCAAAACTTCATAGCAAAGGATCATTTCGAAAAAGTACTACCAATCAAATCCAACAATTGCTATTTGGTCCCCTCACCGACTGCTTTCGGCGAAGCCCATGCCATTCTTCTAAACATAATGGAAAATCATATCCTCTTCCCTCTACTCTCAAGAACCCCAAACAAAATTCCAGTTAGATATTTGAACCAGTTTTGGCAAAGTTGCCATTTTGATAAAGATGATTCTCTTATCAAAGGGTACATTTCAAGACCTGACAAATCTGAACATCTGGAAATCAAGTTCAATAGAACAATGTTCTCACTTGAATTCAACCTACCAACAAGGGGTCTTCTTAGATTGAAGAAATATGCAGAGCAACCAACAGACGACGAGATCTGACGTTTCGTAGAAATGCTTGGGTACAACACCCAACTGAGAAAGAGAAATGACTTCCGCAGAGGCAGATTACCACCTCTGTGGAACACCTTGTTCTCAATTCTTAACATATGCCTGACAGGGAAGATAGGCAGTATTGACCAGAGCTCACATCAGATATTAACCATCATGTATGGGGTTTACTATGATCTCCCACTGGATTACGCGACCATAATGATGCAAGAGATCATCAACACCATCGACAGAAATAACAACGCCAGAAGGGTCAAAGAGAACGATCCTAACTTTCTACCACCTCTGCAATTCCAAAGAATACTGGGAGTTTTGTTCGAACCTCTGTTGCTGATACAGAACTGGCCAATGGAAGGGCCAATTCCCAAACAGTTCCCAATGAACAAAAATACCCCCACTGATCATGTAGATGGCTACACACACTGCAGACCTTTGTCAAAGAACCTTTTGAAGTATGCCACGAATAAAACCCTTAAGAAAGAGTACATACGCGATCATAGAACTCCAAAACCGAGTCCTATGACACCCCCGCGTTTAGGTGTCCCCCTAGGAACAATGATTGCAGAACCTCTTTCCACTAAAGAAGAAAAAGATCACAAACTAGCAAAACACATGGCTATTCAACTTAGCTTCTTAGCCAAACGTGCAGAGCATATAGGAAAGAAGTACTCTTCGAAATATTCTACCTCTACTCCAAAATCAAAGAAGAGGAAAACTGAAGAAGGCACCTCCACAAGCGCTGCAGAAGATCAACCTTCACCTCCTCATGCCACAGAAATTGGCTCCACTGCTCCTCCCTCTTCTCCAAAACAGAAGAAGAAAAGAAAATCGAAAACTACAGAGGAAGGGGCACCAAAACCTAAGAGGAGGAAAACCAAAAAGAAGCATGGGAAATCACTTGAAAAATTGGTTACCATAGAAGAAGAAATCGCAGAAGAAAGAACTGCAGAAGAAGAAGATGCAGAAGTAGAAATGACAGAAGAGGGATATCAATCACCCTATCAATCCCCAGATCGATTTGCTCACCAAGGAAACTTAAACGATTTCCTACAGAACCCTGACATTGCCCACACTCTAAATACAGCAGGGTGGACGGCACAACCACTCGACCACCACTCCCCAGAAGAACAATACTTCTCTATTTCTGGCATTGACACACATCTGCAAGAAGATGATCAAACACCCAGAGATCAATCAGCTGAGACACCTGTTATTCTACAGAACCCCTTCATTCAACAAGGATTGGACGTCCACAGAAGGAGTCCAAGCCCAGCTTCAGAAGAAATAGAACAAACAAAAGCTCAGTGGAATAGAGATGAAGTAACAGAGGCTTTAGGGAAAATAACAGAAAAAGGAAAAGAGGCCAAAGTTGTACAAGAAGAGGGATTTGTAACAAGGGAGACAAGAATGGAGGTCTCAGAGGTAGATTCAGATGAAGAAGAAGCTGTCTGGATACGAAAAGGTCTCTATCATCCACATGTCATGAGATTATACGACTCTCATCAAATGTACGACTTCTTAAGCACAGAGCAAGGAACTTCAACAGAAGCTAGGGAAGAAGCACCAAGCCATCGGATAGCTACAGAAGCTGAAATGGTAGAAAATGATGTAGTGCTTGGATGCTTAACAGAGGAAGAAAGAAGAAAAGATTCCTGTATTAATAGAGGCACACAACCAAAACCAACTCCCAGTGCAACCCACTAATCTAACTCCGCAGGTCTAGCTGCAGAAGGAGTTATTGAAAAAGAGCAGCACAGCTCGATCCAAACCCAACCCATCCAGCCAGAAGTCACTCTTTCGACTTCTGCGCCCACAGAAACCGGGGAATCCATTCCTAGGGAGTCTCCTCAAAGAGAATCACCTAATGTTCGTGATCAATCGCCCCAGATCACACTAGAACACCCTACAGAGGAATTCGTTTCCTCTGCCACGCACGAAATAGGGCCAACCCTTCTTTCAGAGAGAAGTAGTGAGCACAACGACGAAGAGACTCTAGACAAGTCTCCGAGTCAACAGAAGGATAATCTAGTACCCACCTCTGAAGTGGATCTAGACAATGTCATTCACAGAACTTCTGTAGAGTCTGAAGCACTAGATGCTTCTGCTCAAAGATCAGATGGAAATCCTTCCACCCCCATCGTACAAACAAGGGTGAACGAAGGTGTCCCAGGAGCAGGGACTCACTCTGGAGACGAATGTGTTCCTCCAGAGGTTACACCAGGGACACAAGTATCAAGGGATGAGTTCCAAACCCTTGTCACCTCTGTGAACCAAACCATGAAAGAGTTGCAAAGCTCTTTCACATCTTTTGCAGAGAAAACATCAACGGCCTTGCTGAATCTGAACACCAAAATGGACAATCTGTCCACAGAGGTGAAAACGGCCATCACAGAGATGAAATCTTCTGCTCAAAGATTTTGGAATAGCTGCAACATCTGCATTCAAGGAATCAGTCAAACATTTCCTTGAACGAATGAACAAGCAATCCAACAAATCACAGAGCATCACACCTGCAGAACTACAGAAGGCTCTGCAAAACGTTCAAGAAGAGGCAATGCGCAACACTACAATGATGCAGCCAAAAGATTACATGACCAGAGCACAGCTGACAGAGCTCGGGCATAATGTCATAAACCAGGTCATAGAAGTCATTGTCTCCTTCACTACTGCAAATGCCAACTACGTCAAAGAGTTCAGAAAAAGTGTCGGCAGAATGCGCTTAAACACAGAAGCAGAGCTTGCTACTCTAATCGGCCTCTGTGATGATGTATGTGCAAAGTTGATGGCCGCAGGAGCAGAACTACCAAAGAAACCCAAAGCTTCCTGCAGAGCAGAGGGTACTTCTGATAAGAGTCAGAATGACTCTGATGATGACCATCCTGGTCCATCAGATCATCCTGAGGGTGAGAATTTAAGGGAGAAAGCTACGACCAGAGGATTACAAGCTCCACCAATCGCAGCAGAACCAATCAGCCAAGCCCCTCCAGAACAAACCCAAGATCAAAAGACCACAAAGACAACACCCATCTCTGTGGAATCAACTTCTGAAGAAACCAGTATTCCAGAAGCTGATCAGCAAAGCATAGAGGCAACAACCACCTGTAACGCCCCAAAATTTCAAGAAAATTTAAAATTTTTAATTAAACGCTTTATATAAAAACTCAATAAATAATTCCAACATATTAATTGCAAGGATATAAATATTGTTCAAGAAATCAGAAACCAGCGGAAACGAAGTTTAATAATTAAAATAAATAACAGTCAGCTCATCCCGTGCGCCAGTGTGTACCCGTCACGCCTTAGAGCCACTCGTACCTGAAACCACAGATTATTGGGAAAGGGTAAGCACGAAGCTTAGTGAATTCAAACACATGCGCAGGTAGGAATTATATACACATCACCCCTACCCGCACATAAGCAGCAATATCACAGATACATAAAATGAGTAAACATCCACAGGAAATTATGTATCCCACCACCTCAGTACCATCGAGGCCTCGGTCCCACCGAATTGCAAGATAACCAACACCTCAGTACCATCGAGGCCTCGGTCCCGCCGAATTATAACATAACCAACACCTCAGTACCATCGAGGCCTCGGTCCCGCCGAATTATAACATAACCAACACCTCAGTACCATCGAGGCCTCGGTCACGTAACCAACACCTCAGTACCATCGAGGTCTCGGTTCCACCGAATCGTAAGGTAACACAAGTATACCAAACATCCAAATCAATCAAATAATATGCACCACAACAAGTAGTTCACACCACAAAGACAGAAATACAAGCAACTATTATGACATGCATACAACCCCTAACTACACAGTGAGAGAACTCACCTCAAATGCGCGCCTAGCTTAATCAACACGAATCAAGCTTCACAATCACGGTCACCTTCCAGCACCTAAACGTATGTCAAAACGTGTCAACACGAGACCCGGACCCTAGGACACGACACACGCTTAAACGTCACTAAAACAAATTTCCGATCACCCCAAAACAGGTCTGTTCGGGACCCATTTCGACCCTCTTAAATCCAGAAAAGTCCCAATATTATTTCATGACCAGAAAGTCCTCTGAGTTAGGGTTCCAAGGACATATTATACGCCTCCTAACGATTTTTCTATAATTTACTATGAATTAAATACGAACGGTTACCCGAAACTGCCAGTTTCGGTCCAGCTGCATAAACAGTCCAAAACAGCCTAGCTACGGTTTAAATCAGACTTTCGGCAAAACACGAAAAACCTTCCCGACTCGAATAGGGAACTATGGCCACCAAAATCGCCTCAAAACGAGTTACGAGTAAAAAGTTACGGTCCACGCAAAACAGTGGCAGATTCCAGGAAATTCACATAAAATGACGAACCGCAGAACTTGCGACCACTTTTTCTCCTAACTCGAGGCCGAATCAGTTCTCCGCCAAAACACAGAAAACGTACTCGGTCCCGAGCTCGAAGCGTGGGCGCCAGTTTCGGCTCAATCGGAGTTACGACGGAGAAGCTATTGCCGTCACAAAACAGGGGCTGGACCATAATTTCGCCTAAAAAAACGATTTAAGAACGGTTCAAAGTTTAACGGTTCGGGTCAAGCGATCAGTTCTAGATTTCACGACTAGGGTCACGGTTCTACGAGTTGGACGATTTCCAGCACCACCCACTGCCACCTCCGGCAGTGGTGGTGGGCGGCGGCGGCGGCGGCGGCCACCGGCGATTTACGAACTTAACGAGGCGATTAAAAAAATCCCGACAAATACTAGACCACACCACCACCCCCGCACCGAACCCCCCCCTTCACGACTACTGCTGGTGGTTTCCAGCGGCACCCGCCGGCGGCAGCCACTGCTGTGCCGGCGGTGGTCGGGTTGTGGCGAGTAGAAAATAGCGAAAGAAAGGATAAGGAAACGGGTTTTACCTCTACGACTACGACACGGCAGCGGCGCCCACTCCGGCGACTCTTTCTTTCTCGATCCCTCCCTCTCTCGCTGGACTCTCTCTCCGGCGAACCCGCGATGAAGACACAGGTACAGCAGCAGCTCCGGCAACGGCAGCCGCTGTGGTCTTCCTTCTAGTCTCTCTCTACTTGCGATCGCCCTCTCTCTCTACGCTTTACTCACCCCGGCCGCACAACACCAAAGAAAAGGAGAAGGGAGGTCGTAGGGTTCGCTTAAGGGGAAAGGGTGTCGTGGCCGCAGGAAATAACGAGAAGGGATAAAGGGCTCGGCTGCATGGGCCGAGTCCATGCCTAAGTTCCACCAAAAAGACATAATGGTCCCTAAGCTTTTAAGGACATCTCCTAACTACCCCAAAAATGCGACCAAGTAACAAAAAGGTCCTTTTCAACACTAAACCAAATAACCAAAACTATAAAAGGTGGACATTTTAAATAATAACATTTAATAAAAAAAAAACGTACCGGGACACGGGCTTTACAACTCTCCCCCGCTTGGATTAGACTTCGTCCCCGAAGTCCACGCCCGCAAACAGCTCCGGGTAATTCTCCCGCATCTCGGCTTCTGGTTCCCACGTCCATTCTGAACCCTTCCGGTGCTGCCACTGGACCTTCACCAATCCAATGACTTTGTTTCGCAGAGTCTTCGTCTTCCTCTCGACTATGGCTATTGGCTTCTCCACATAGTTGAGTCGCTCGTCAATCTGAATATCTTCAAGGGAAACTACTGCAGACTCATCCATCACACACTTCCGCAACTGAGAGACGTGGAACGTGTTGTGGATCAGGCTCAGCTCTTCTGGTAGCTCCAATCGGTAAGCTACTTTCCCCACACGCGCGATGACCCTGTACGGTCCGATATATCGGGGACCCAACTTTCCCCGCTTGCGAAAACGGATTACCCCTTTCCAGGGTGACACTTTCAAAAGAACGAAATCCCCGACTTGGAACTCCAGGTCCGATCGTCTCTTGTCGGCGTAACTCTTTTGTCGGCTCTGAGCGGTGACTAACCGATCCCGCACCATCTGGATCATTTCCGTCGTCTTTAGCACAATGTCGGTGCTCCCCAGCACTCTGTGACCAACCTCGCCCCAGCAAATGGGCGTCCGACACTTCCTGCCATACAACACTTCGTACGGCGCTCTGCCGATGCTAGCGTGATAGCTGTTATTGTAGGAGAACTCAGCTAGTGGAAGATTCTGATCCCAACTACCACCAAAGTCAATCACACATGCCCGCAGCATGTCCTCAAGTGTCTGAATAGTACGCTCACTCTGCCCGTCGGTCTGAGGATGAAATGCTGTACTGAAATGCAACCGCGTACCCATCTCATTCTGAAACTTCTCCCAAAACCGGGAGGTGAAACGAGTATCCCGATCCGAGACAATCGAGACTGGCACCCCGTGCCTAGTTACAATCTCTCGGATGAAGACCTCCGCGAGCTTATCCGCTGAAAAGCTCTCTTTAATCGCCAAGAAGTGAGCGCTCTTAGTCAGACGATCCACAATTACCCAGATGGTATCATTCCCTCGCTGGGTTTTGGGAAGCTTCGTGATGAAATCCATCGTAATCTGCTCCCACTTCCACACCGGAATCTCCAAAGGCTGCAATTTCCCGTGCGGTCGCTGGTGCTCCGCCTTGACCTTCCGACAGGTCAAACATACCTCCACACACTTGGCTACGTCCCGCTTCATGCCGGGCCACCAATAGCCTTCCCGTAAGTCTCTGTACATTTTGGTCGCTCCCGGATGAATCGAAAACTTGGATTTATGCGCCTCGTCCAATAGTATCTGTCGGTTTCCCCCGGTGAATGGGACCCAAACTCTACCATAACGGGTCAATAATCCTCGACTATCCCGCACTAATTTCGGAACTTCTCCCGAAACTCTTTCACGTTTTGCATTTTCCGCCAACACGGCCACCTCCTGAGCGACACCTATCGCCTCCAAAAGAGGTGCAACCACTGTCAACAACTGACACAGACCCTTCAGCGGTCTCCCTACCGGATGTCGGCTAAGTGCGTCCGCGACTACATTCGCTTTACCCGGGTGGTAAAGTATCTCGCAGTCGTAATCCTTGACCACATCAAGCCATCTTCGCTGTCGCATATTAAGATTTTGCTGGTCCATCAGGTATTTAAGGCTCTTATGATCAGTGTAAATAGTACACTTGACACCATAAAGATAGTGTCTCCAAATCTTCAGAGCAAACACTACTGCTCCCAACTCCAAGTCATGAGTCGGGTAGTTCGCTTCGTGAGGCTTCAGCTGCCTCGAAGCGTAAGCTATGACCTTGCCGCGTTGCATAAGCACGGCACCCAACCCCTGATATGAAGCATCGCAATAAACCACCAAGTCCTCCATACCCTCGGGCAAAGTCAACACAGGAGCCTCGCATAAACGCCTGCGTAGCTCCTCAAACGCCTTCTGTTGCTCTTCACCCCAACTGAAAGCTGCAGTTTTCTTCGTCAGTCGAGTCATAGGCAAGGCAATCTTGGAGAAATCTTGGATAAATCTCCGATAGTACCCTGCTAACCCAAGAAAACTCCGCACCTCGGTAGGAGTTTTCGGCACCTCCCACCGCATTACCGCTGAGATCTTGGCCGGATCGACCATGATACCGTTCTGATTCACGACATGTCCTAAGAATTGGACCTCTCGTAACCAGAATTCACACTTGGAGAACTTAGCATAAAGCTTCTCCCGTCTCAAAACATCCAAAACTTCCCGCAAATGCACCTCGTGCTCTTCTTTCGTCTTCGAATATACGAGAATATCGTCGATGAATACGATCACCGAGCGATCCAGCATCGGGCTGCATACCCTGTTCATGAGGTCCATGAATGCTGCTGGTGCGTTGGTGAGCCCGAAAGGCATCACCACGAACTCGTAATGGCCATACCGCGTCCGGAAGGCCGTTTTCTCCGTATCCTCACTTCGTACCCGCATCTGATGATACCCGGATCTCAGGTCAATCTTAGAGAACCACGAGGCTCCCTGCAACTGATCGAACAAGTCGTCAATCCTTGGCAGAGGATAACGATTCTTTACCGTAAGCTTATTCAGCTCCCGGTAATCAATACACATTCGTTGAGATCCATCCTTCTTTTTCACGAACAAGATCGGAGCTCCCCACGGTGAACAACTTGGCTTAATGAACTCTTTCTCGAGAAGTTCCTGCAACTGATCATACAGTTCCTTCATTTCCGGTGGAGCCAGGCGATAGGGTGCCTTGGCCACCGGAGCAGCACCCGGAATCAGATCGATTCGAAATTCCACCTGTCGTTCGGGAGGTATCCCCGGTAACTCGTCGGGAAATACATCGGCAAACTCCCTCACGACTGGCACATCTACGGCAGTCTTCTTCGTCTCATCAAAGCGCGTATCTATCACATACGCCAAATACCCCTGACCACTATGCTGAAGGTGTCTCCGAGCCCTCGCCGCTGAACATATTGCCGTAGACCGTCTGGGCGAGTCTCCCTGAATCAACAGTTCTCCCCCGCTTGGGGTTCGAACCCGCACTTGTTTGTGGCGACACACAATTTCCGCATCAAACGCGTCCATCCAATCCATGCCCACAATCACACAAAGCTCTCGCATAGCTATCGGAATCAAATCTATGGGAAACCTCACACCCGAGATTTCCAACGTGCATCCCCGATACACATCCGTAACCATCAAGGTTCGATCATCGGCAACCTCGACTACCAAAGGACATCCTAACCGTCCCACCACTCGGCCCAAACTCTCGCTAAAAGTGCGAGACACAAATGAATGAGTAGCCCCGCTATCAAACATTACAACCGCATGCACCGAGTTAACTAGAAACGTACCTAACATACAGATAACAACATATATAAACAACAACAAAGAAGACAAGGCATGAAAAGGAAGGACGAAAAGAAAGAGGGTGATAAAACATACCTGTCACCACCTTAGGCGTCGCCTGCGCCTCTTCCACCTTCAGCTGGTGGACTCTACCTCGGGCTGCCTCTGTCCCCGGCTGACCCGTACGACCGTCAGTGATGCGCAGTGGGGCATTTGCAGGAGCCCTCTGTGCACCACCCCCATTAGTTGCCCTAGCATTCGGACAATTGGCCCTCACGTGACCCGTCTGCTTGCAGCTAAAACATATCATCAACGGCGACTTGCAATCCCGACTGTGATGACCGGACTGCCCACATTTGAAACACCCGCCAGTTTTCTTCCCACTAGAAACCCCGTGATTAAACCCACCACTCTTCGAACTTCCGCGCGAATCAGAAAACTTTGACTTCTTCTGCACCGCAGAGATTGGCGTCACAGCCTGTGCTGCCTTCCTCTTTTTGGCTTGGGTCTCTAGCTCCAGCTCCCTTCTCCGGGCTGCATCCATCATTGCTGACAGAGAAGCGTACGGTACCGTGCTCACGAACTCCCTGATCTCGGTACGTAACATATCTTTATACCGAGCCATCCTCATTTCCTCCGAAGCGGCATATTGAGGACAAAACAGCGCCATCTCAGTGAATTTCTTGTTCATCTCTTTAATAGTCTCCGTGGTCTGGGTTAGCTCCAAAAACTCCTTCGCTATCCTCTCCATCTCCACCGGAGGCACGTATTCAGCACGGAAACGAGTAACGAACTCCTCCCACGTAAGGGTAGTACGCTCAGTAAGAGTCAGCGCTGAGGCGCACCAATCCTTCGCCCCATCGCGAAGCAAATTCACGGCAAAGCGGACCTTCAGATTATCCGGGCAGCCGCAGGTCAAGAAGGCACACTCCATATCAGAAACCCAACGCATGCTAACAATTGGGTTCGAGTCTCCCCTGAACTCCGGGGGAGAACAGGCAGAGAGATCCCGGTACTGGAACTCTCGATTACGGGGCTGTCCCCCAGCAGGCGGCGGAATCGCTGCAATGCGCTCCTCTAGCAGAACCGTCACCTGATCTTGAA
Source organism: Saussurea involucrata (assembly GCA_033807775.1). NCBI lineage: Eukaryota > Viridiplantae > Streptophyta > Magnoliopsida > Asterales > Asteraceae > Saussurea > Saussurea involucrata. The sequence goes on along the minus strand of CM066320.1, from coordinate 60,213,487 downwards.
TGGAGGTGATAATCTCAGGGATTGCCTCCCCAATCGCATTCGCTACCTCAGTTGCAATCAACTCACGAATCCGTTCCTCCGTGATCCCCGCCTCAGCTCGCGGCTCAGTCGCATTGCTCCTCCTAGTGATGGCCATTCTATAAAGAAGAAACATACACGAGTTATTAGCACCTAATAACTCACATCAACAACACTCACGCTCAGCTCCTTGGGATCCTCGCGACTTTCCCGACTCGAGCATTGATCCTGTGCTTCCGGTAGTAGGAGCTCTACTACTACCTTCCACACCTATCATCGCTCGTTCCGAGTCCCATCCCGAGGGGTCCAAGTAGCTTCTCGCCGCAACTACACACATATGCCCGCACCGGCATATATACTCACTCTTCCTAGCTCCCTAGGAATTTCCATCCCAATCACTACCCTTGCTACTAATGAATCCTCACTAATCATAAAAAGTGGCCTCGCGAATACCCGATTACATGCAGTGCAAAACAAATAGACAGTCGAATACAAGATTCTATCCTAGAACGGTTGGACTCAAACAAGAGCTGCGCAATAGAACTAAATCGAATATTCTAAGGCTATAAGTCTCTTACTGCATACAACCTAGAGGGCATTCACTTAGTAACCTATCATAACTAGCATAAAATTCCTAATAACAAGCAATTCACATACCGCATAGTGTCAACAACAGGCAATCTAGCATGTATGCTCTATGATCTAGAAAGCAATAAAACACTAAGCATTGTACCTTTCCCTTCGGCTCCGGCTGACTGTACACACTGCGCCCTAGATCACCGTTCCTCGAACGGGTTTTTTTTTACTTTTTCTTTTATTTCTAAAAAGATTTAATAAAGAATTTGAAAATTTCCCAGCCGCAACTTGAGACCAAACACACCGAGGTGCGTTTGATTCACTCAAGCTGTGCTCTGATACCAAGTTGTAACGCCCCAAAATTTCAAGAAAATTTAAAATTTTTAATTAAACGCTTTATATAAAAACTCAATAAATAATTCCAACATATTAATTGCAAGGATATAAATATTGTTCAAGAAATCAGAAACCAGCGGAAACGAAGTTTAATAATTAAAATAAATAACAGTCAGCTCATCCCGCGCGCCAGTGTGTACCCGTCACGCCTTAGAGCCACTCGTACCTGAAACCACAGATTATTGGGAAAGGGTAAGCACGAAGCTTAGTGAATTCAAACACATGCGCAGGTAGGAATTATATACACATCACCCCTACCCGCACATAAGCAGCAATATCACAGATACATAAAATGAGTAAACATCCACAGGAAATTATGTATCCCACCACCTCAGTACCATCGAGGCCTCGGTCCCACCGAATTGCAAGATAACCAACACCTCAGTACCATCGAGGCCTCGGTCCCGCCGAATTATAACATAACCAACACCTCAGTACCATCGAGGCCTCGGTCACGTAACCAACACCTCAGTACCATCGAGGTCTCGGTTCCACCGAATCGTAAGGTAACACAAGTATACCAAACATCCAAATCAATCAAATAATATGCACCACAACAAGTAGTTCACACCACAAAGACAGAAATACAAGCAACTATTATGACATGCATACAACCCCTAACTACACAGTGAGAGAACTCACCTCAAATGCGCGCCTAGCTTAATCAACACGAATCAAGCTTCACAATCACGGTCACCTTCCAGCACCTAAACGCATGTCAAAACGTGTCAACACGAGACCCGGACCCTAGGACACGACACACGCTTAAACGTAACTAAAACAAATTTCCGATCACCCCAAAACAGGTCTGTTCTTGACCCATTTCGACCCTCTTAAATCCAGAAAAGTCCCAATATTATTTCATGACCAGAAAGTCCTCTGAGTTAGGGTTCCAAGGACATATTATACGCCTCCTAACGATTTTTCTATAATTTACTATGAATTAAATACGAACGGTTACCCGAAACTGCCAGTTTCGGTCCAGCTGCATAAACAGTCCAAAACAGCCTAGCTACGGTTTAAATCAGACTTTCGGCAAAACACGAAAAACCTTCCCGACTCGAATAGGGAACTATGGCCACCAAAATCGCCTCAAAACGAGTTACGAGTAAAAAGTTACGGTCCACGCAAAACAGTGGCAGATTCCAGGAAATTCACATAAAATGACGAACCGCAGAACTTGCGACCACTTGTTCTCCCAACTCGAGGCCGAATCAGTTCTCCGCCAAAACACAGAAAACGTACTCGGTCCCGAGCTCGAAGCGTGGGCGCCAGTTTCGGCTCAATCGGAGTTACGACGGAGAAGCTATTGCCGTCACAAAACAGGGGCTGGACCATAATTTCGCCTAAAAAAACGATTTAAGAACGGTTCAAAGTTTAACGGTTCGGGTCAAGCGATCAGTTCTAGATTTCACGACTAGGGTCACGGTTCTACGAGTTGGACGATTTCCAGCACCACCCACTGCCACCTCCGGCAGTGGTGGTGGGCGGCGGCGGCGGCGGCCACCGGCGATTTACGAACTTAACGAGGCGATTAAAAAAAATCCCGACAAATACTAGACCACACCACCACCCCCGCACCGAACCCCCCCTTCACGACTACTGCTGGTGGTTTCCAGCGGCACCCGCCGGCGGCAGCCACTGCTGTGCCGGCGGTGGTCGGGTTGTGGCGAGTAGAAAATAGCGAAAGAAAGGATAAGGAAACGGGTTTTACCTCTACGACTACGACACGACAGCGGCGCCCACTCCGGCGACTCTTTCTTTCTCGATCCCTCCCTCTCTCGCTGGACTCTCTCTCCGGCGAACCCGCGATGAAGACACCGGTACAGCAGCAGCTCCGGCAACGGCAGCCGCTGTGGTCTTCCTTCTAGTCTCTCTCTACTTGCGATCGCCCTCTCTCTCTACGCTTTACTCACCCCGGCCGCACAACACCAAAGAAAAGGAGAAGGGAGGTCGTAGGGTTCGCTTAAGGGGAAAGGGTGTCGTAGCCGCAGGAAATAACGAGAAGGGATAAAGGGCTCGGCTGCATGGGCCGAGTCCATGCCTAAGTTCAACCAAAAAGACATAATGGTCCCTAAGCTTTTAAGGACATCTCCTAACTACCCCAAAAATGCGACCAAGTAACAAAAAGGTCCTTTTCAACACTAAACCAAATAACCAAAACTATAAAAGGTGGACATTTTAAATAATAACATTTAATAAAAAAAAACGTACCGGGACACGGGCTTTACACCACCCCTGTGGTAATCAACTTAGAAGAAAGACCTTCAACAGAATCAACAGAAAAACCCCAAACCATACCAAGAAGAAAGTCGATTGCCACCAAACCAAAAAGAGCAACGACCTCTGCTTCTTCTATTCTGAGAAAGATGCACAATACAATGTCTGATCGAATGTCACAGAGAGAAGAAGAAAGGCACAGGTTCACTTTAGCTTTCCGAATGGGAAGAAGATTCGACATACCTCAATCCACAGAAACCAAGCTCACAGAAGAAGTCACAAAAGAACCTCCCACAGAGGTTACAGCGCAAAACAAGCCAACAGAACCAACGCCACATAAGTCCTCTCAAACACAAGTGTCAAAACCTACAGAGGCAACCCCGATCATTCCAACAGAAGCACCAACAACCAAACCTACAGAAGCAACAGGTTCTGCACCTCCAAAAGCCAAAGACAAGGGAAAGCCAAAAATGACAGAAGAGCCCAAGAAAAAGAAATCAGTACCCAATCCTACAGAAAAACTGATGAAAAGCTCCTTTGATGCCTTTCAAACTCCAAAGCCTGAAGAAGAGGACTGGGCATATGGATTGAAGCCTCTGTCAGACATTCCACTAACAGGTAGAGCTGCAGAAGTTGTTCAACAGATGGAGAGTCTCAGAAGACGAGTACCACCACATGGTCCAACATACGAAGAAATGGAAGAAGTGGTGTACAAATATCTCTACAAACAACCCTTTCAGAACCTCCATCCAACAGACCAAATCACAAATCCGAACATCAGAGAAGAATTTGAGAACATCTTCAGCAGAACAAAGCCAAGAACCAAAGCAGAAGCCTTCTCAATTCATAAAATCAAAAAGGTAATCTTCTGCAGATTCTCCTTCGCAAGAACCTATCCAAGAGTCAGGTACAATCTTTACAGAGTCAAAAGGTTAAACAATTCAGAAACCACCTTCGCTGATGCTGACATAAGGAATCTGAATCCCTATGATCTACCTGAACTTCTGCAATGGACAAAGGACAACTACAACACAGATCCAAATACCAGAGCCTATCAAGTGTTGAGAAAAGCAATGAGGGAAAAGCTTCTGATCTACAGTATGATAGATTTTCAACTGGGAAAGGATCTTGGTCTCAAACATCTGAATTTACGACCACCAGAAGATCGCTGCCCACCCGACGCCGTGCCCAACTCTATCATTACAGAACCAAGATTCGGGTTAGTATTTCAAAACCCACAAGGCGAAGTCAAACTGTTTGTGTGCATGGACTGTTAGAAGTACGCAACTAGTACTCTGAACAAGTTCAGAGCAAGCCTTGTAAAATACAGAGATACAGAGAAAATGAATAGAGATGTTGCAGATACTTTCATCAGAGAGATTGATGCCATAATCCGCCTAAGAGAACTCTGCATCAGTTTCTACAAAGAGATCAGAAGAATCGGAAGAGACAACAGAAGCTACAACGATTTCAAAGATGCCAAAATCTGATTCTCAAACCTCAAATCTCTGCAAATCATGTTAAAGTTTATCTTTCGTTGTACTCAAATGTAAAATGCCTCTGGCATATTTCTAAATGAAAGAACTTTCGAGGTATTGTTTAACCTCTGTCTTATCTAACTTAGCCTAACTAAACTAAAGTTCAATTTTTTATTTTTCACTACTTAGGGGGAGATTGTTAGCTTCAATCTTCCTAATCATAGAAGTATTTAGAAGTAGTGAAAAATAGGCTAAGTGAAGAAAGCCTCTTACAGAGGCTCTGCCTAACTTACCGAGAGATCAAGGTCGAGAAGCTACAGAAGCTAAAGAGGCGTCCTACAGAAGCTCTGTCATACGCGCAAAGAAGACCAAAGACTCGGAATCCGGTGAAGACTGCTCTACAAAGGACCAAACCGCAGAACCTCCGTGACACTTCACAGAGCCTCTGCGGTCTTCAACAAAGACTTCAAAGATATTTATAATATCTTGCTACTGTTCCTGGACCTGTTTATCAACTTGCATGGCAACGTACCCTGTCCAACTTCAACGTGTCAAAATATGAGTGGACTCAATAGGGCTTAGTACATAATAGACGTCTGCTGCATTAAATGCAATACAACACATCCAACTGTTCATGCCATCCTTCCAACTATTCATACCGTCCGTTCTGAATAGTAGCTCATGCTTTATGGTCCCCTTTGAGTAGTATAAAAGGAAGACTCATGTTGAGTTCTTCCTAATCAAGAATCGTGAATTAAAAAGAGAAAAACTTCAAGAACACATACCTTATATACTTTGAGAGTCATATCTGTTTTAAAGCTTTGCTTACTCACTGTTCTTGAATCTGTTCTTGATATATATATATATATTCAGTAAACTTTGAGATATTATTTCCTGTTCACTGTTTATTTATATTGTGTTCTAAATCTATCAAACATATCTGTTAGTTCTTCAAATACGCTTCCGCATCATACTTAAACTTGAACTAATAGATCTGATAATCTTGTTTAAACAAAACGGGAACCAACAAATACCAATTCAAAAATATGACAAAACCTTATGACAATATGCCAATAAACAATTTCCATCATGATATTGTAACTATGAGGTTTTAATTGTAACAACCCAATTCCCATATACACAACAGATCACATAATGTAACATAACATTGATATGACAAACGAAACATCATATTACAAGTACGGTCCCGTAGTCTTCTATAATTAGAAAAAGCCATTCTACTACAAACTTTATACTAAATACATAACATTTAATTATTATAATACAACTGCTAAACATGCTAAAATCTTCATCATGCATTCTGTTGATCCAAACCCTCAGTGATTTGAAAATGACCCTCTCTTATACTTAGTGAAAATTGTAAGTAAACAATACGTATCAGAGTTTCGCAATCGCTGATAAGTACTAAGATCTTACAGTACCGCTGATAGGAACTCTCGCTCTTTAAATTAAACATTCAGCGAACACTGTTCACCATTAATGCTCTGAGTCTGTTCAGTCATTATGATGATCGTTGATAAGTTAGTTGTTTACTTATGATCCCTGAAGACAAGTTTCACGTCAACAAAGGTTCTACGCTGAAGTCGAAGATCAAGCTCAAGAACCAGCGACAAGTCTCCTAATGAACTGATGCGGATCAGCGAAGACTCAGATTTATCCACTCAACGTGAAGTATCAAGTACAAGACTTCAGCTATCGCTGAACTTTATCATTCGCTGAATAGAAAATGATAATCGCTGAATCAACGAAAGCTGATCATGAAGTCCTCCGTACAAAGTACTTTTGTCTTAACCCCCCTTGTACGACTCCGTACGAAGTGTCAGAAAAGAACCTCCGACTGTCTGAAATCGTACAACCACTCTGATACTACACTGTTCATCCATGCGGCTACTAAGGTTGTCAACAAAGGTCAATGACATGCAACCAACCAGCTGATGACACGTGTAAAGTGTATACTGACTTGCATTAAATGCATGCAGTATATAAAGAGATGAACCCACTTCTTTTGAAGTAACTTGCTAACTCTGGACAAGTTCAATCTCTTATCTCAAGATAGGTTATTATTAGTAATTTCCTTATCTCTCTTAGTGCAAGAAACCTTAGTGTTCCAACTTGTTTAGATTTAGGTTTATTCTTAATCTTGTTTCCGCAACAAGCTGTAAATTGTTAATGATTTATCAATAAACAATTTAGAAAAGTAAAATCTATGTGTTTGTATTCAACCCCCCCCCCCCCTTCTACAAACTTGTATAGGCCTTCGGGACCAACAAGTGGTATCAGAGCGGATTTGTTTAATCTCATAAACAAGATCTAATCTAAGATATTTCTCTTCCTTCCTATTATCTGAAAATGGCCACCAACACAAACACAAATTATATAGACAATGGTTCTCTTGCTAAACCCCCTAGATTTTCCAAAGATAACTTCAACTTATGGAAAAATAGGATGACACTCTTCTTAGAAGGTGTAGACCCTAATATGCCTTACTATCTCGAGAATGGTCCATTCATCCCTGTAAGAATTGATGCTGTTGTTCCAGCCGCTGAGAATAGACCTGCTATTCCAGAAAGGCTGGTACCTAAGGAAATCTTCCAATGGACTGACGAAGATAAGAAGAAAGCGGCTATAGATACAAAAGCCAGATCCATACTATCCGTGGCTCTTCCTGACGAAGTCTACCATTCCGTCATGAATCTGAAAACATCAAAAGCCATGTGGGACACAATATGTGTTCAGTATGAAGGAACGTCTGAAGTCCAGGACTCAAGAAAGATCAACCTGGTAAGACAATACGAAAGCTTCATTTCTGGTAAGAATGAATCTCTCTCTGAAGTTCACCAACGTTTTAATTGTTTAATTATAGATCTGAAAACTGTTGGTAAGGAATATTCTAACTTTGAAGTACTGACAAAGTTTCTAGAATGTTTACCTGAAAGCTGGGACAATTATGCTATGTGTCTCAAGCTGTCAAAGGATCTAAAATCAATGACCCTTTCAACCTTATATGGCACGTTGCTGAATCATGAGCAATCGAGCCATCTTAAGAAGAATCTTGTAAAAGATTCCAAAAGCACCCCTGTTGCTTTAATCTCAGAGGAACCTTCTACTCAGCGACCCTCGGTCACTATCACTGAGTTAGAGAGTAACTCTGAAAGGTCATCAGATTCTGATCATTCAGATAATGATGAATCTTTGGCTCTCCTAACTAAGAAGTTCAGGAGATTTGCCAAAAAGAAAATGTTTAGAAAGAACAAACCTCTTTCCATAACTGACAAGCCTAGATCATCAGCTTTTGTTGATAAGGCTACTGCTACTTGTTTTAACTGCGAAAAGACAGGACATTTCGCTAACGAGTGCAGGTCTAAGAAAGTTTATAGACCCTCAGCTTTTACAAAGAAACCCTTTGTTCCAAGGAATAAAGATGACAAATATTCAAAGCTGAAAGAAAAATATGCTAAGCTGAAAAGCTTTAAGAAGAAGAATAAAGGCCTGATGGCTGACTATGATTGGGCTGCTTCTGATGAAGAAGCATCATCATCTGACTCTGAAGATGATGAAGCAAATCTATGTCTCATGGCCAAGATTGAACAAGAGGAAGAAAGCTCAGACATTCCCTCCACTTCAACATTTGCTATTCAGGTATCACCTTCTTTCTTTACCAATATTGCAAATATTGATGAAGCTGATAGTCTCCGTAAGATCGATCTCTTGACTAGAAGTTTATACGAAGCCATGAACGGCAAAACTGTGGTTGAAAACCAAAACCTTGATCTCGCTGAAAAGCTTAAAAACTGCCACCTTCAAATAGAAAAGCTTTCTAAAATTGAAGAAGATTTTAAAGATCAAGTATATTTAAATCAGCTAGTCAAAATCGAACGAGCAGAAGCTATCGCTGTATTAAAAGCTGAAAAAGCTACTGTTGAAGGATGGTGTAATTCTTCAACAAAGATCACTGAGATAATAAAGTCTCAGATTCCCCTGAGTGATAAACGTGGTTTGGGTTACAAATATGATACTCCAAAACCAACCAATGAGCGTTCAATGCATAAATTTGGAACGTTTGTATCCTCAGTCGCTGATACTTCATCTTCTCAGTGCTCCTCGTCCATTACACCAACCCCTGAGGAAACTCCTACCTCCTCAAAAGGCAAGGAGAAAATGGTTAATTCAAAACCCACCTCTGTCTCTAAAGACAAAGGTAAAGGAATTGTTATTTACCAGAATCCTCAGAAGGGTACCTTAGTACCAAAGCTGAATGCTTCTAAAGCTTCAGTGGCTCATCCCTTTGGATCAAGGAAGCAGATATTTGGATCTATTCAGCGATATACTCCTAGACTCAGATTGGATGTCCTTGGTAAGAAATCTGAAGAACTGAATGTTCGCCCATTTCTAAAGCCAGTAGTTTACTTGGTGCTGGCACTTCTAATTCGAAATTAAAAGCTCAACATTCAAATGGTCCTAGAACTACTTTTAGTTATAGGAAATGTTATCACTGTGGACTTACCGATCATATTGCTAGTAAGTGTCCCACAGCCACCAAAGCTGAAAAGATAACTAAGGTGAAGATTGCCCCCAAGGCAAAGAAGACCAACCCTGGTGCAAATCAGGTCAAGGTGAATCCTACCACTGAAGTTAAGAAATTAACCAAAGTGAAGAAAGACAAAGCTGAATCTTCAAATGCTGCGAAGACTGCTGAATCTTCCATTCCAACTACTTCCACTGACAAGTGTGTATACATGGTTAAGTGGGTACCCAAGAAAAACTAATCTTCCTTTGTATTGAAGGTTAAGAAGGGTATCTGGTATCTCGATAGCGGATGTTCTAGACACATGACTGGAAAGAAAAGCCTGCTCGCTGAATACAAGGAAGAGAAGGGTCTATCTGTGACTTTCGGTGGAAATGGAAAAGGACATACCCGAGGGTATGGTGTACTTTCAAATGGTACAACCTCCTTCAGAAGAGTCGCATATGTTGAAGGGTTGAAGCATAATCTTCTAAGCATCAGTCAGCTTTGCGACATGGATAACAAAGTAATCTTTACTAAGGAATCCTGCTTTGTCGCTGATAAAAAGGAGAAGATAGCTCTCAGCGGTTATCGTTTGGAAAATGTTTATGTAATAAAATGGACTCAACAACCACTGAGAACTCCTGTTTCTTCTCAAAGGCCTCATCTGATGTCAACTGGCTATGGCATAAGGGCTATCTCGTCTAAATTTCAAGACACTGAACACATTTTCTTCAAAAGAGTTAGTCACTGGTCTACCTCAGCATTCATACGCCAAAGAGTCTTTATGTTCAGCTTATGAAAAAGGGAAGCAGACCAAAGCAAGCTTTAAATCAAAGTAAGTTTCTTCAGTGTCATCTCCTCTACAACTACTCCATATGGATTTGTTTGGCCCTGTTAACAAACAATCCATCGCTGGAAAGAAATATACGCTGGTCATAGTTGATGAATTCTCTCGCTTCACTTGGGTAATGTTTCTCCGTTCTAAGAGTGACACCCCTGAAGAACTCATCACCTTTGTTCGGAAGATGGAAACCCTGAACAATCTGACCGTTCGCTCAATAAGGAGTGATCATGGGACTGAATTCAAAAACAGTTCTCTTGATTCCTTCCTTGAGAGTAAGGGTATTTCTCACAACTTCTCTTCAGTGAGAACACCGCAACAAATGGAGTCGCTGAAAGAAGAAATAGAACAATTATTGAAGCTGCACGTTCAATGCTCAACGATTCTCACCTGCGTACTCAGTTTTGGGCAGAAGCTGTCAACACTGCTTGTTTTACGCAAAACAGATCGCTGATAGTTAAAAGATTCAAAAAGACAGCCTATGAACTCTTTCATGGAAGAAAGCCTTCAATCAGCTTTCTTCACATCTTTGGATGTCAGTGTTTCATACTGAACAATAGAGATGCTCTTGGAAAGTTTGATCCTTAGGCTGATGATGGAACTTTCTTGGATACTCCTCCGTTTCCAAAGCCTTCAGAGTCTTCAATCGTAGAAGACAAACTGTAGAAGAAACTATTCACGTCACGTTTGACGAATCCCGTTCAGCGAACTCTAAACCGTCCGCTGATACTGAAGAACTGAATCAATGGATGTTTTCTCATCTTGGTGATTCAGAAGATATTCCCACTCCTCATGCTCATCCAGTAGAAGATGATAGTCCTCCTATCATTCCAAACATACAGAATAGTGAAGCTGAAACATCATGGGTCTCAGCTATTCCAATAAACACTATACCTACCGCTGAACCAAATGCCTCAGACATTCCATCTATATCTCAGCAATCAGTAAATGAAATGACAAATGCAAGTATTCCTCTCTTAACTGAAACTCCAGAAGTAGCTGAAGCCTCATCTTCAGCTCCTCCAATTCAAGATGAGTCAGCGACTTATTCTCCGGCTCAGCGATGGACCGTAAATCACCCAATTGATCAAATTCTTGGTGATCCAAACGCTGGTGTTCAGACTCGACGAAGTGCAGGTAATATTTGTTTATTTGTTAACTTTATTTCTCTAACTGAACCAAAGAAAATAGATGATGTCCTCAAAGATCCAAACTGGGTCAGCGCCATGCAAGAAGAGCTAACTGAGTTCGAAAGAAACAAAGTTTGGAAACTTGTTCGGAGACCAACTGATAAAACGGTAATAGGCACTAAATGGGTCTATCGAAACAAGTTGGACGAACATGGTACTGTAACCCACAACAAGCTCGTCTTGTTGCTCAGGGATACAGACAAGAGGAAGGTATAGATTATGACAAAACATTTGCTCCAGTAGCAAGACTTGAATCTATTCGTCTATTCTTAGCATATGCTGTACACAAAAACTTTAAAGTACATCAGATGGATGTTAAGTCAGCATTTCTGAATGGAAAGCTGAATGAAGAAGTGTATGTGGAACAACCTCCAGGATTCTCAGATTCTAAACGTCCAGGTTATGTTTATAAACTGGATAAGGCACTTTATGGCTTAAAGCATCCTCGTGCATGGTATGACACTCTTTCTACTTATCTCCATATTTAAATATTTGAGCGAGGTAAGATTGACAAAACTCTATTTTTTAGAAAAGTGAAAGGTCATATCATTCTAGTTCAAATATATGTTGATGACATTATATTTGGTTCTACTAACCCTGAGCTTTGTACTCGTTTCGCTGATAGAATGAAAGATGAGTACAAAATGAGCATGATGGGTGAACTAACATATTTCCTTGGTCTTCAGATTAAGCAAACTGAAAAAGGAACTTTTATCAATCAGGGAAAGTATGTTAAAGATATGCTGAAGAAATTTGATTTAACTCATAGTTCAGCTATGAAAACCCCTATGGCACCACCGCTGACACTTGACAAGGATTCAAAGGGAATTCCTGTTAATGTCACGCTGTACCGTGGGATGATCGGCTCTCTCTTGTATCTTACAGCTAGCCGACCCGATATTATGTATGCAACATGTTTGTGTGCACGATATCAAGCTGAACCTATGTTATCTCATATGAAAGCTGTAAAGCGAATCTTTCGATATCTTAAGGGGACAGCGAACCTAGGTCTTTGGTATCCCAAAGATTCAGGATTTGATCTAACCGCCTATTCAGATAGTGATTTTGCACGTTGCAAAATGGATAGGAAAAGCACCACAGGAGGATGTCAGCTCCTGGGTGGAAAGCTGGTATGTTGGACAAGTAAAAAGCAAAATTCAGTGTCTACTTCCACAGCTGAAGCTGAATATGTAGCTGCTGGAAACTGTTGTTCTCAAGTCTTGTGGATGAGAAATCAGCTACTAGACTACGATCTTCAGCTCTCCAAAATTCAAATCTATTCCGACAGCACAAGTGCCATCGCTATAGCAAACAATCCAGTACTACATTCAAAGACCAAACATATAGAAATCAGATATCATTTTATCAGAGATCATGTGATGAATGGTGATATTGAACTTCATTTTATCCCAATTGATTATCAGTTAGCTGATTTATTTACCAAACCTCTTGATGAGACAAGATTCAACTTTCTCATCAGCGAGCTTGGAATGCTGAACTTTGAAGGATAAAATCTTCAGCGGTTCACATTAATCAGCTATAGGATAAAATCAACTCGTATATCTATACAATCATCTTCTCTCTGAATAAAACTTGGTTAAACTGATATCAAGGTATGTTTTCTCTCTCTGACAATCGCATGAAAATGCAAGATTTCAAAACAAAATGCATCGCTGAATATCTCTTCCTTAAACAGCGATATTTTGAAATTTCTTAAAACCTTCACTGATATTTTCATTCAGTGCTTCATATTTTTCAAAAGAATCCTTGAGTTTTTCTAAACCTCAGAGACAACCAAGAATATGAAAGGACAGTTGTGACGTCATTGCAACGGATAAACCCCGGCACGTTTTTCTCTTCCTGACATACGTTTGCACGTCTCGTTCAACTTCCAATCAAATGCAAACACGTGTCCGTGTCATGATGAAAATCTTTTCCCGCTCAAGATTTTCTCTTTCTAAAAATCTCTATATAAACAAATTCTTTGTTTATATTTTTCTTTTACGCGATCTATCTTCCTCCGCAAGAAAGAATTCACTGTTGCATTTGCGCTTTCAAAAACTTCAAGAACTGTTCATCATCTTCTTCATCAAACATCAAGGTTAAATATGTTCTTATTCATTACCAAATGCGTATAACTTGTTTCTGATCTTTTCTTTGTTTTAACAAGATCAAACAAAAGAACTTCTTAAAATAAAATCATTTTTCTTTCATGAGTTTATGAACACAACCATTTCATGGTTGTTCTTCAAGTTTAAATGCGAAAATCTTAAACTTGTTCTTCATTCGTTTCCAGAATCTATTCATTCATAGAAAACTGGATAACAAGAATAAATGGGTTTTACATTTTGTTTCTTAATATCAAGAAAAACCCTAATCTTCATTAAGACTTTTGTGTCTGAATGAAATGGATAAAATTTGAACCATCTTAATGGAAAATCTTTCCACATTAAGATAATTCTTATTTGTTAACATCTTTGGTTGAACTGATAATACAGAGAAATGACATCGTCTGACATTCCTGCTACCGCTGAGAACATCTCCGCTGATTCTGAGGAAGTGGACATCCTCAAGGCTCCTCAAGTCAAGTTTGCCCTTGACAAACTGGATTGGACTAAGGTGAACAACCTCTATGCGCTTTTCGAGTTTCCTCCTCGAAAGCAAGTCACACATCTAGATGATGCTATGAAATTCCTAAAGAATTGCTGCATCTCCACAGCCCTGACCATAACACCTCCTGCTCATCAGCTCTTGCTCTCACAATTATGGTACTCAGCCAGACACACTCAACTACCTTCAGCCAAAGACCCCTCTAAAACAATCGATTGCATCCTCTGCGACATCGAATATGGCACCATGAAGATCACCCCTACCATTATTCGCAAAGCTCTCAGCCTTCCCATCGCTACCAAGGAAAAACCTTTCGTTCCCCTCCCTGACCCCAAGAAAAACTCAGACAGGGAAGCCATCATTGCATTTTTCGATGCAATGGGCTATGTATGGGAAATCGGCAGAGACATGAAGGCCGAGAAGAAGCTGACGATTATTAAGAAATCGAAAATGCCCAGCGAGATGAATTTCATCTTCGCTCATCTTATCAGCTGCATGACTGCAAAGAGCGGCTCCTCTGACCAAGCCGCTAAACCTCAGCAAGCAATGGGATATGCACTGCTGAAAGGTCTCAACATAGACTGGGCATCGATTATCTATGATGACCTAGTTCTAAGAGTGGACACCGTTGCTGACAGACCTCCATGTGTTCCTTACCCCCGATTCATCAGCGCCATCTTCCAATATGGCCTGAAGGAGAGCTACCCAACTGAAGGTGACCTAAAACTCTCTCAGGTCGGCCCAAAGATACTCGACTTCAAACCAATGGTGAATGAGGTACGTCTTTCTACACTCTTGTCTCTTCTCAACCATTCTTCTTCTCATTCTGTGGCTCCTTCAGCGACAATACCCATCGCTGATACCCTGGCCACAAAATCCTCTCCTTCTAAGAAAAGGAAACATTCTTCTACCCCACTTGGTTCTAAAAGGATCAAGAAAACAAAGGAGCAAACCCAGCAATCTCATGCTGAAGACTTCTCAGCTCCTTCTGCAGAGCTGAAGGAACGTTCAGTGGTACGCTCTGCCACACCTGAACAAGCCATCCCTTCAAACCCAACTTCAGCGTCTCTAAACGCTGAGGTTACAAACTTGGAACCTACCCAACCTCCTTCAGTCTCTCAAAAGACTGATGAAGTGATTGTCAGCGAATCCAACGCTGAACTCGGAACCCAACCCCCATTCTTATCCTCCCTCCACTCATTTGGTCTCTACTCTAGATCTCGCTGGAGCTGCCATCATTTCTACAGAACCTAAAGCTGATTCTCCAGGAATGATGAAGACAGGACCTGCAGGGCAATCCATGGGCACTTTTGAAGATGACATGGAACTTTTCTCAGGAACCCGTGATTTTGATGAATTCACCAATCCTCCTGCAGGTACACACCAACCCATAAACACTGTGACTAAACCCCAAACTTCTGTGCTTTCCTATGTTCACAAGTTTTTATATGTTACAGGTCCTAATTTGGGAGACATCAACGCCTCCTTGAAAGCTGTGGAGACACCACTGACAGATCTCACCACTACTCTTTCTAATAACTCTACAGTTGTAACAAACGCTGGAGAGAATCTGAACAAGCTGACAACGGTGGTGGAGAAGAAGGCTTCCATAGATGACTTGAAGCAAGTTGATAACACTCTCAGCGACTTCGCCATGGTGCTCGCTGACATCTACACAGACTACACCTCTCTCAAAAATTCAGTTTCATCCATGTCCAGCGAGGTCACATCGCTGAAGACATCGGTTGGACAACTAGAGGGAGATATGTCTGCTGTAAAGACTGACTTAGGCTCTCTAAACACCGATGTTAGTTCGATGAAATCGATGATCGAGCAGCTACTACACAAAGCGAATACTCCTGCTCCTGCCCCTGCCCCTGTCCCTGCATCTGACAACTTCACAGCGGCGGATCGCACTGAGCTGAAGAAAATCATTCCTGCTATTTCTGGCCTTGAAGACAGAATAGCAAAGATTGAAGTTTTTATAGGTCTCTCTGGCCAAGAAGACAGAGAACCTACGAACGCTGCTGAATCTACCCATTCCTCCCCCAGTCATCATGAAAAAGAGGGGGAGAAGAGCGCTGAAGATCTCTCCAAGAGCGCTGAAGACCTTTCCCATGATGAATCTATCAGGGGAGAGAAGGATACTGAAGAAACCAATGCTGGACCTCAGGGAGATGAAAACCCTGAGGAAACCGAGAAGCTCGCCTCTGTATCTGAGGGGGAGCAACTCGAAGAAGAAGCTGATAAAACCGAATCCGAATCAGAAGATGATGAAGCCATCGACATCCCTGATGATGAACCATCCTCTTCTCCAAAGAATGATGATGATGATGATGACGAAGATGACGATGACTTCTTTATCGTCAAACCTGCTCCGAAGATCAAAGCTCTAAAGGGAATCTCGATAAATGAACCTTCAGGGGAGCGGACAAATACAAAGCCCTCAGCCTCTGGAGCTGAGAAAGGCAAAGGCAAAAGCGTCGCTGAAGATGACAATTTGATGATCTTGCTTGAAAAGCCGGTTTGTCAGGTATACTAAACATCTCTCACTCCATCCCTCCTCTATCAGTTCTACTACCCAAGCCTATACACTTGAACCAATTCTCTCTATCTGATTCTACCCAAGTTCTAACTCGTAAGATCGCTGTGTTTCAGCTAGTCCTCTCCCATGTTTGAGGATATCGCTGAAGGCTCCACAACTGCGACTTCACCAATAATACCAGCTACTGCTGAAGAAATAATCCCAGTCTTAGATTTAATCTCTGAGACTGATGAACCGGAAGAACAGCTACTCTCGCACATAGGCAGGCCTTCCTTAGCTCCTCAAAAGCTAAGTGAAGAGGATCAGAAAAGAAGAGAGGAGATAATAAAGCGATTCGAGGATCAGCGAATCATTCTGAGGCGTGATCAACTTCCTTCAGTTCCTCCAAAGTTCAGGATTTCCAAAAAGGAATACAAGGAACACCTCAGAGCTGAACGCCTAATCGCTGAAAGAAAGGAAGCTGAAGAAAAAGACAGAGAATACGCAATCCAGCTTTCTAAACGATCAATAAAAGACCCCAAGCTGAAAAGGGTTCCCATTGATGTTCAACGTCAGCTCTGGGAAAACGCCAAGAAGATAACTGGAGAAAAGAGAACTGTGTCTCAGTCAACTTTAGCCTGGTGCAAAGAAAAGGTCAACTACAGACTCTCTCTTGCCAAAATCAACAAGGTATTCATCTCTGGAAGAACAACCCTTGTTTCAATCGCTGAAGTCGAGATATTTAGAGAAGATAAGAAGTACGAAAAATTCTATGTTGAAGCCATAACGAAGTACGGTCTCTCTGAATGGTTGGAGATCAGGTTAGCCATCTAGAAGTCCAAGTCGAAGTACAAGGAACATGTTGAAAAGCTGATCAACAAACAAATCGACTTAGTCTACTTCTGTGTGGATATTCCTCCTCCTCCTCCTCCTCTCGAAAGTCAGAAAAGAAAGGCCTCAACGAAGAAGAAGAAGAAATCTATATCTTCAATTGATGGCCCTGTCATACGAAATGAAACTGGTATTGGTTTTTCACGTGCTGAAGTCCTTGGTCCTGATCCTGATCTTTCCATGCTTGACACATCTCTTCCTCCTGGTGAGACTTTCATCCATGCCAAAGTCATAAGCGAACCCTACGAGATATTTTTCCATGACTACGATGGTGGAAAGCATTTTCAACGCATCTCTGAACTTCACATCACTCCCATCGAACAGCTGAGAGATCTCATCTACTGGTGTGACTTCAGGAATGACCCTCAGGCACGACATCTGAAACCCATGATTTTTGAAGAAGCGCTGATCAAAAGAAAACAAGGTGTAACCGTCCCTGACTAGAAGATTCCCACCACATCAATGACCCTTGATGAACTTCTCATTAAGGAAGAACCCTTTACAAGCTGATATGATCGCCTTTTTCTCTATTGTATCAGTTATTCTCTTTGTAACCTGATTCAAAGTTTTAAAGAAAGATTTCAGCGAATGTACTTTACACCTTCAGTACTGAAAAGATCCCAGAAAACAGTAAATTGGACAAATATTTTATGAGTTCTTTTTATCCTTATGTTTTCACTTTATAGCAATTTTCTTTGTTGCTATGTCATAATCAAATAGGGGGAGATTGTTGATCCAAACCCTCAGTGATTTGATAATGACCCTCTCTTATACTTAGTGAAAATTGTAAGTAAACAATATGTATCAGAGTTTCGTTATCGCTGATAAGTACTAAGATCTTACAGTACCGCTGATAGGAACTCTCGCTCTTTAAATTAAACATTCAGCGAACACTGTTCACCATTAATGCTCTGAGTCTGTTCAGTCATTATGATGATCGATGATAAGTTAGTTGTTTACTTAAGATCCCTGAAGACAAGTTTCACGTCAACAAAGGTTCTACGCTGAAGTCGAAGATCAAGCTCAAGAACCAGCGACAAGTCTCCTAATGAACTGATGCGGATCAGCGAAGACTCAGATTTGTCCACTCAACGTGAAGTATCAAGTACAAGACTTCAGCTATCGCTGAACTTTATCATTCGCTGAATAGAAAATGATAATCGCTGAATCAACGAAAGCTGATCATGAAGTCCTCCGTACAAAGTACTTTTGTCTTAACCCCCCTTGCACGACTCCGTACGAAATGTCAGAAAAGAACCACCGACTGTCTGAAATCGTACAACCACTCTGATACTACACTGTTCATCCATGTGGCTACTAAGGTTGTCAACAAAGGTCAATGACATGCAACCAACCAGCTGATGACACGTGTAAATTGTATACTGACTTGCATTAAATGCATGCAGTATATAAAGAGATGAATCCACTTCTTTTGAAGTAACTTGCTAACTCTGGACAAGTTCAATCTCTTATCTCAAGATAGGTTATTATTAGTAATTTCCTTATCTCTCTTAGTGCAAGAAACCTTAGTGTTCCAACTTGTTTAGATTTAGGTTTATCCTTAATCTTGTTTCCGCAACAAGCTGTAAATTGTTAATGATTTATCAATAAACAATTTAGAAAAGTAAAATTTGTGTGTTTGTATTCAACCCCCCCCCCCCCCCCCCCTTTCTACAAACTTATATAGGCCTTCGGGACCAACACATTCCTTTACAAAAGCTATCCATCGATTACTCTAATCATTTGCCTTTACTCGATCCACCACCTGGAATACATATTTTTATAACAAAATGAGGATTAGACCTAAGGGTCTAAGTGAGAAAATCCCAGTTAGTTTGAAATCACTTATATAAACCTTAATTATATAAATCACACAGCACGATCAAATATATCAATTTGAACTCACACATCATATACCTTCCCTTCTCATTCCTCCTGGCCATATTAGTTGGTTGCAAGCCAACTAATAAATTTACAACGTTGTACAACATCTACAGCCAAACAACGCTATACAGATTCTATAGCCAAACACACCGGTCCTACGCCCGGCCAACGTATTATAACACATTATAATACTCATGTAAATATAATACCTCAATATATTATAATTCACATATATCGCACATATAAACACAAAATCACCAATTATCACATTCCCAAACCATACGTATATGTATTCCAGTAAAAATATTTTTAAAGTAAAACTCACCTGTTTTGATTATTACACAGCTCGCAATCTCCTTTCAAAATGGTCTTATCTCTTATCACGACTCCACATAATCTGAAACAATTTAAGATACATACACCGCTTTACTATCCAAACATATAAAGCCTACCAGTTCCTGTTCTCAACTGTACCACTAAACTTAGAAAACTACCAGGACTACACAGAGTACCGGGACTTCGTAGTACCAGGACTCCTTGGTACCGGGAGTCTCGATCACCGAGAGTTAACAATACCGGGAGTTCACTATACCGAGAGTCCACCGGGAGTCGACATTACCGGGACTCCACCGGGAGTCGATAGTACCGGGACTCCACCGGGAGTCCTCAAGAACACAGTCGGTTTCCACTTACCCATAAATCGATTGAAATCTAATCAAGACGCGAAATTAGAAATTCTAAACCGATAGATATCTTCTATTCGTGATTACAAATACATACTGTAAAGAAACTTACCTCAAAATCGCCTCTAACCCAATCGATTGATGCTCTAACCGTAGGTTTCGTCCACTGCTTCTTTTCGCCTCCAGAACTCCCGCACACACACACTCTTTCTATTTTAGGTATCTGATGAGTATACGAGGCTTAAGAGATAATATAGGTCAAAATTACCTTCTTGGCTCAAACTATTCCAAAATGACCCAAAACACCCTTAACCTTATAGCTTATCTCAAACTTAACCAAATCATTATATCTTATGGTTAAATTAATTTGACGGATAGGTAAAATATCTAACGGACTTACCCGGGGTATTACATTAATACTCAATCATAAAATCCCATAATTTCAAAAACAACCATTTATATGTTATTTCAACATAAGAAACCAATTTCCATAAGTAATTCATCAAAATCACCAAGTATCTCAAAACCCTATATTTTGACCTAAAATGTCCAAAGTCATAACACTTGAGAAAATATATTTCCCATGTGTATAAATCATAGACAAACCAAGAACATCAAGTGTTTATCTTTACCAACATTTTCATCCAAATAAAACCCTAAAATCTCCCAAAACAACTTTTAGGTTAAACTTGTTAGCCCCAAGTATGCCAATGTAAAAGTATTGAAAATATCACAAGTCAGAGGGACGTCAGAGAACATAACTTCAGAGATCAACCTGAAGACTTAGCAAAAAGAACAAACAGAAGACCATCAGAGATCGTCAGAGCTCTGGCAGAAGACCTCTGATAGACCATCAGAGAACAAGTTTGCCAAAAGACCTTTAGAACTTTGGCATATGGCCTCTGGTGAATGAAGACCTCGTGAAGCTGAAGTCTCGTAGAAATCTCCAAGTGATAGACAAGTGTTCACACTTTCCACGTCAGCCCTAAAAGGATAAAGACACACTTTCCACATGTCATTCCAGGGTTAGATAGTACACTGTCTTATGCTTTATCAGGCTATAAATAGAATGTTAGTGGAGCACACAATTGTAAGCTTTTGTAAGAATCATTACTAGAATTATGAGAGGACTATCACTATGCATTCCATTCCACTTCTATTGTACGATTTGTAACCTGAGAGATTTCAGAATACACACACAAGAAAAGTGTTCTTGGTGTTATTCATATTTCAATATACGAGCAATTTGTTATTCAATCTTGTTATCATTTACTGTTCATTATATTGTTATTCTCTCATTGTTTAGTGTTACACACAATCACTCATACACAAATAGATTTATTATACTTCCGCTATCTTTGATCTTTCTGTTTGTATGAGTCCAGTTGAATTTGGGATCCAACAATTGGTATCAGAGCATATTGATTTGCTTAAATCAAATCGATCCAATCTTACAAGGTTGATTCACACTTGTTGATTGTCCCTTGTTTTTCAACAGTTTCTAAGAATACCATGTTTTTGTTTAAAACCTGAAACTCTCTTTCTTAAGCTAGAAATAGAAGTTTGAAACTCCTGAAAGCTTTGTTTACTGTTTTTACTGTTCCATTGCTTTACTGTTCACTTATTTTATGCTTAAAACTCTTTCCCAGTTTCCAAAATTTTCATACTTTGTTTTTTCTTAAAATGGCAAACAACAACATAAATTCTATTTACACTGCTGATTCTTTAACAAAACTCCTATTATTCTAAGGGATGAATACCCTCAATGGAAGATCAGGATGGTTAACTTCTTTGATGGCATGGATAGAGATCTTATGCGATATGTCACAAACGGACCATTCCAACCTATAGTATTGGTTCCTCATGTTACTGCTACAGAAACAACTGATGAGATTCCTACTCACTTCGAGCCTAAAACCACTAGTTTTACGGAAAAAGAAAAGCTAAAAATGGAAAATGATCTTATAGTAGTTAGACTTTTGATTATGGCCGTTCCAAACAATATTTTTCAAGAATTAGACTCTTGTGTTACTGCTAAGGAAATTTGGGATCAACTTTTGAACCAACTTGAAGGGGGTATTAAAACCCAAAAGAACAGAAGGACCCAATGTATTAATGTGTTAGCTTTAATTAGCCCCTAATTTATATGAATGTTTTATAAAGAAATAGTGTCAATGACTTATTTGTATTTGTTGAGTGTCAAGGGCTAAAAGTGTAAATAACCAATTGTTGTATTGGTTATAAAGTCTTGTCTTAGAGAATTTTAGGTTAAGCCTCCTAGTCTCATTTTACTTTCATACGTTTACTGAGAGAGAGAGAAAGCTTCAAGAGAGAGTTGTTCTTAATTCCTATATTGTAAACTCCTCTTTATTAGTCAATATACAACGATTATTGCTATTATTATTGTTACTTGTTGTATCTGGGTTCCTACAATTGGTATCAGAGCCAAACAGATTCGAATTTGTGCTTCAATCCATTGATTTTTATCAATTTTTTAAAGATTATTGTGTTTTTGTGCAAAGTTGAGAGTTCTTCAAGTTCTAAATCTTTTTGGTTGGTTTTGGCCATTAGAGTTCATCTACTGGTTTAGAATCGATCAAGGGTTGTTAGTAGATAATACCTGTGTGTTTTATTTCGCAAAATTACTAGGTTTGTAGCTCAGTTTGTTCATTTACTCAATGTTCGGAGTTTTAAACTTTTATTTTTCTGCACTCTGTTTTGCTTCGGAAAACAACTTTCTGTTAGTTTTTGGACAAAACACCAAGCATTAAAGTTTCTCAGAATAGTGTCACGAACCTGTGTACCAAATTTCAGCTCAATCCGATCATTTTTTAAAAACATTGACTCAAGAACATTTGAATATAATTTTTATTTACTGCACACGTTTTTGCTTCGAAAAACCATTTTCTGTTGGTTTTTGGACCAAACCCGAAGAATTAAAGTTGTCCAGAATATCCTCGTGCACTTATCTACCAAATTTCAGCTCAATCTGACAAGATTTGGGCTGAGACAGGTTAGTGCATTAAGACAAAAGACTCGTGTAACAATTAATTCTTTTTCGCACAAAGTATCTGTTAACGATCTTTCAAGTAACAATATGTCAAGGCTAAGATTTAGTAATGATGCTGATGCTCATTATTATTCTAAACTCAGTACTAATTTTCGCAAAATTATTCCTAATCTTGAGAAAGAGTTGGAGGAAAAGAACCAAAGCATTCTGATTGATTCAGAAAAGATTGCTAAGCTTGAAGAATCAGGTAAACTCTTAACCTGTGAAAATCTTGATCTTAAGAGAAAATTATGTGAGTCTGAAAAGATTTTTGAAGAATAAAAGAAAAGACGTGAACTTAAATATTTAAAATTTTCTAATTTGGTTTCTGATTTTAAAAAGCTTGTGATCTGTGAAAAAGAAAAATTTGAAAAGGAGAAAACAATTTTTGAAACAAAGTCTGTGGAATTTTCTTGCAAAATCTCAGAATTACAGAAAACTCTTGAAAAGGAGAGGAAAGAGTCTGATCTTGAAATAAAAGAGTTTGAGAAGAAGAAGATTGAAGGATTTCAAACAAAATGTTTGAAAGATGATTTTGAGAGAGAAAGAAAGGTTTTTAAAGCTGAAATGTCCAAATTGACAAAAAAACTATCTGTTTTGTCAACCAATATTATGTTGGAGAAGATGTATAAATCAGATCTTCTAAAGAAGTTTGATTTGAATCTTAAGGAAAATGATGCTTTAGCTAAAAGGCATAAGGAATTTGACTTAGAAAACTCTCGTGTTGATAATACAGATAATCTTGTTTTCAAAAGAGTGAAAATGGTTTGGAAAGCCTTTTGTTTCTGTTTCTTCTCATCACTCATATAACTGTAAATGCTTTAATCTTCTGTTTACATTTAAGAACCATTTGTCTAGATCAAACTATGTTCAAAATGGGTCATTTCAAAAGAAAATTCCAAAGACCCAAAGTGAGAAAAGTCATAGAAAGGAACCTGGCAAACCAACTAAACTTGGCAAACCAGAGGACCTTACAACAGATCCTAATCTTAACAGAAAAGGACGCATTTGGAAATGGGTACCAAAATGTCTTTAATCTGTTTTGCAGGTACTTGGACTCCTTAATACATCTGTTAAAGACTCACACTTCAGTGGACAATGGACTCTTAAACACTCAGTTTAGACTCATCCTTCAAAGATAATTGATTTCGGTGCACAACAATCAAGTACTATGACAGCATGTTGACAGACTTGCGATGTTGTAGTAAATTGATCATATCTCACTGATCAAGACTCCAATTGATGCGATTCAAAAGGCCGTGGATTTAAAACACATTGATGAATAGCTTTCGTGTTTTAATATTTCAGAGATTCGAAATTTAGACGGGTCATATGCATCGTTGAAGTATACAATAGTGTGCTGATGGAAAGCTGATGGACAGATCTGCGCGACTGTGGTAAATCAACCATATCTTATTCGTACGAGCTCCAAAAGAGGTGATTCAAGATGATCTGAACAGATAACAAACCAATGAAAGTTGTTTGTGTTTTGAGTTTTTGCAAACTCCAGAGGTGAAATGATCTAAATCAGTGTCAAAGTTAGTGTAACATTTCTGTTAAGGTTCTGCCGAGCCGTTACCAAACCTCTGTCGGACGCGACCCAACCTCTGCCGGACGCGACCAACCTCTGCCGAGCCGCAACCAAACCTCTTCCGAGCCGCAACCAAACCTCTTCCGGCTGTGACCAAACCTCTTCCGAGCAAGGGTAAACCTAAGTAAGAATGTATCGCACAAAATCTTTTCAAAAACAGTTTTCTAGGACACCAACTTCCAAATACGTCCTAAAAAATTGCCTAAAACGATGAATACTTTGGATGATCAAAAATGTTTATGAATCATTAGCTATTAGAAATATTCTCCCCTAGAACCTCAGCTGAGTTTCACAGAGCTTCAAACCCTCTGTTGGTGAAAATTCCGTGCTAACGCTCTATCGATCAGTTCCAATGCTTTTTCAAACGATCTTGGTAAAGATGCAAGTCTAGAGAAGAATAAAAGTCAAGTCTCAGATCACAGAGCCGCGACCAACCTCTGCCGAGAAGCGACCAACCTCTGCCGAGGAGCGACCAACCTCTGCCGAGCCACGACCAACCTATGCCGAGCCGCGACCAAACCTCTGCCGAGCCTTTGTCAAGCCGCGATCATTCTTTGTCGACCACTCAGACCAACTTCTGGCGACAACATAAGCTTTGGCTCAGAATTTTGCGACCACCCTCTGTGGTACTGTTCACCACAGAGCCTCTGTGAAACCCGACAAAGCCTCTGTGGACTGAACCTCTGCGACCGAACCTCAGAGCCCGTAGTCCAACGTCTTAGTACATGCTGTCAGCTTTGCGCACCGGTCGTATTTTCAACAGAACTCCTTCCTCGAAGCTCTAAATTTGATAAGTCCAGATGCGTTGGATTCCTAAGACACAGATGAACAATGTTCGTGTTTTGAGATTGGTCTGAATCAGTGTTCTTCTTGGTCAGAATCTCTGCTAAAGTCAGTATACATATGCTGGACAGAAAGTTGTGTTTCACTAAAATCATCATCAGAGCTCTATGGAGTTTTTTCAGAGACTCAAAAGATCATAAGCACTCTTGAAGATCAAAGTTCATGCAGATCATAAGGTAGACCTTTGTCAGCAGTTGATCAACCTCTGTCGACACGAGATCAGCCTCTGTCGACACGAGATCAGCCTCTGTCGGCACTACGATCAACCTCTGCCGCAAAACCCCTGCCGACCAACCTTTGCAGCCAAACCTCTGCCGACAAACCTTTGTCGACCAACCTCTGCCGCCAAACATCTACCAGAGCTCTGTTGGTTTGTCAGAAGTTGTCCAGAGCCCAAAAATTGTTTGTTTGACAGCTTTGCGCTGCTTCAGAAACATGCACATAACTTTTGACTCGGCGCTCCAAATTACATGAGTCCAGTTGCATTGGAAAGATAATTCACAGACGCATGACTTTGATATCCTGCGTTTTCTCAAATTATGTGTGTTGATATCCCAAAAACAGCTTCAAAGTCTGCTGTAAGGTGCTGGACCGAAAGCATTGCATTTAATTCATGCTCTTTTCGCTTTCAAGAACGGTGTTCTCTCGACGTTTCTACACACAACAGTGTAGAGCCAGTACCTCATCAAAATTGATGCGTTTACATAACTCAGTGTAGGACCAGTACCTCAAATATGTTCAGTTCAGAGTTTTTTAACTGGTATTTCTAAACTCTGACCCCTTGCATTGTTTTTAATTATTAGTGCTTTTGGATATTCCTAACAAATGAGGAATCATAAAAAATGATTACCAAAATATTTTTTGATTTTACAGGATATCTAATTTCAAATTGAGCTTCAATGAGATTAAATACTCAATTTGAGGGGGAGAATGCCAATCTGACCATGTACATCCAACGGTAAATTTCTAAATCTTTAGACTCATCATTTTTAAAGAAGACTAACTTTAAAATGATAAAACCTTTCAAAAATGGTCAAACCACTTCTAGATGCTAAATACTTTTTCTGATATAGAAGTTGGATTTTAAATGCTTTTCTGAGACTAAAAATAGTCAGTGTGTGGAACAATACAATCTTTAGGACAACAATTTCTTGGGATCAATGTGTGAGCATATATAGCACTTCTATGGATTAACTTAAACCGGTGTTTCCTACCGAAGAAGTAAACCTTGAGTGATTGAGAGGTAAAGGGTCTACATTAAAGAGTGGGGGAGACAACTCATCTGAGTTTTTCTTATTGTGCTTAAGAGGTAAAAATGAAAAGAGAGTTTGGTTAGATGTGAGCTAAATGATGAAAAGAAAGAGGGTGTGAGAACAAAGTCAAAAGAGTTATACAACTCTGCACTAACTTTTTCTGAGCCGGGCAAGCCACATTGCTGATTTATCACGATTCTTTGGTGATTATCATTGAAACAGGCAGTGAGCCCATGCCAACTCTTGAATTAACCCCACTAGCTACTTATTTCCTTCTCAACAGGGAAATACTTCACTTTTCCACGGGGAAGCAGCATATATGCTATCTGATCTTTATTTGGAAGGTTGGATATTGAAAAGAAGGAAATTTGCCCCACCTTCACACTTCACTCATGCACATTAAGTCTGTGGACACCTGTTATGTCCAAACAGTTTACACACTTTTGAGCCTAATAGATAGTATTCTATTTTTCTTCCACACAATATCACGAATCTTTGTGATTCCACATGCATATCTATGTGATATTGCCAGAACAGTTTGAGAAGTTTAATTTTATAATTCTACTTCTATGATAACTGGAAGTCCTATCAGAGCTTCATATTTGTCAACTCTGAACATAGGCCACACAATTATTTTAATTGTTGTGATAACAGTTGCTATGTGCTTTTGTGTTAGATGATTACCCCTGGTTACTTATTATTGTTAATGCAGATTCTCATGAGCCGAATGTGTTCGCTACTCTTCATCTCCTAGTTGTTTATCTACCATCGGTTATTACTCAAACTGGTTATACAAGCTTCTGCACATCAAATCGTTCTCGGATTGTTTGAGTTTAATCTATGGGAGATAACTGGGATCTGAAAAATAAAGCAACATTCAAGGGGGAGTAGGCAAAGATCAAGGGGGAGTTAAAAAAAATGAACTAAAGCAACTGACATTGTGGAAGATCAGGAAAAGAAGACTCACAAGACTTGAAGATTGACACTCCAACGCCTCTAAAAAAAGCAAGGGGGAGACTACAAGATGATGCTTTCTTTATAAAACATTAGGGGGAGATTTTTAGCTTTAATTAGCCCCTAATTTATATGAATGTTTTATAAAGAAATAGTGTCAATGACTTATTTGTATTTGTTGAGTGTCAAGGGCTAAAAGTGTAAATAACCAATTGTTGTATTGGTTATAAAGTCTTGTCTTAGAGAATTTTAGGTTAAGCCTCCTAGTCTCATTTTACTTTCATACGTTTACTGAGAGAGAGAAAGCTTCAAGAGAGAGTTGTTCTTAATTCCTATATTGTAAACTCCTCTTTATTAGTCAATATACAACGATTATTGCTATTATTATTGTTACTTGTTGTATCTGGGTTCCTACATAATGAATACAATGATTTCCAAGCTCTTCATGAGAAAACTTTACAACAGACCTATAACAGATTCAACATTCTGATAAACAAATGTAAGAAATGTGGAGTTGTAAGGTCGAAGGAAGATATCAATGTCTTGTTGTTAAAATGTTTGAATGATGAATGGTTAAATCTGTCTATTTATCTACAAGCTAACCAGGACCTCGATACATGGTCACTCACTGATGTGTATGGAACTCTTGCTGCACAAGAAAAGGATGTTGTCAAACAAAAATGAAAATCCACTATGGCAGGTCCACTGGCATTGATCTCTGAATCAAAAACACCCTCAGAAGGGAAATCTAACAGAGACAATGATGCCCGAGTGTAACACTCCAAATTTTCGGGTAAAACTTCTTATCAAACTTAATGGTTGTATTTTAGAATTCGGTATCTTCCTTATTTTTTTTCCTTCTCGAAGCGGGCCTCGTGTAAGTGTGTGCGTGTGTACATGCATGCATGCATGTAGTAGGATGGTTCCACGTAACCTTGGTGTGTTTGTGATCGAGTCCTCAAAGATTTCTAAGTGTGTGGCTTTGGTTTGGTTAAAATCAGCATAGCAAATAGAGCCATTCAGTTGCAGTTTTCGTGAGTCAGCACCATCTCAAATATCGCCATCGGTACCTTTCGGGCGAGAGTGCCCGATAATAGTGCCCAGGGCACTATTGCGGTGGTCACAATCGCTGAAGACCCCCTGCAGCTCTCGAAACCTCGCGGTATGGGTGAGAGTGCCGGTGGTAGTTCCCGGGGCACTCTCGCGAGTGTCATTCTCGCCGGCGGTGGTCTTCTGTTGGTTCCTGTTTTGCTTAACAATGATGATTCTATCTAATAGTTCAAACAAGATATAGTGCAGACGCATTTTTAACGAACTAAAAGATATAATAAGGTAGAAGAACACACAATATAAAATATGTGAAGTATAAATAACATAAATTCTAACTCAATAACCCATTGTATATTGATATAAATAGAACACCAAGAACACCGATGATATAACAAGAATTATGTTCTAATTGTGTGTGTGTTGTGCAAAGCTTAATAGAAGAACTCAACATGAGTCTTCTATTTATACTACTTCTAAAGGGGACAAGTTCTAGACAACAAGGACTGAAGGTACTAAAACACTATTCTGGTACTGTTGTTAGTACAACATTAATTAAATGCGCAGACTTCTGCTAAGGCTGAGACCCATCAAAGTTTGACACGTGGAGTTGTCAGGTCACGCCTTGTACGAATGATCTTCAGAATCTTCGTACAACAGAAATCGTGACAAGCACGATTGTCCTTGTATAGACCTTTAGTCTTTATACCCCAGAGGCTCTGTCAAGTATGACATAGGCTCTGTGGCCTTGTCTGCTGAGAAGAGTCTTTTGGCGATTTTTCACTTCGGTCTTCTCGGTGACTCGATAGAGCCTCTGTCGAAGACATTTATACTTAGCCTATTTTTCAATACTTTTATAAACATAAAGATTAGAGCTAACAATCTCCCCCTAAGTATTGAAAAATTAAAAATTAAAAAGTGCAAGGTTTTCTAGGCTAAGTACATGACAAGAGGTGAAACAATGTACCTCAAAAATTTTACTTTTCTTTCATACAAAAATATGCCTGAGGCACTTACACTTGTTTACATTATGAAAGGAAAGGTTTGTAGAGGTTGGTAGAGGATATCAGACGTTGGCGTCTTTGATGTCGTTGAAACTTCTGTTGTCGAATCCTAATTCTTTAGGCTCGTGATAGAATATGATGCAGAGGGTTCTGAAGTTGATTGTTGAGTCGATGACCTATATCAGTCTATTTGCAAGAGCTTGATTCATGAGCTCCGTTCCTCTGTGCTCCATGAGGATAGCTCTAAGCTCTGTCAAAGTACTTGTTCCATACTTTTGACAGTCCATCTCTACGAACAGTCTTGACTTCCCAGCAGGATCTTGATAGACTAACCCAACTCTTGGAGATGTAATGATCGAGTTTGGTATGGCAGAGGATGGGCAGTCATCTTCTGGTGGTTTTAGACTTAGGTTTCTTACTCCAAGATCTCGTCCTAATTGGAAGTCGACAAGGATGTATAGCAGAAGTTTCTCACGCATGGCTTTCCTTATTACCCTGTATGCCCTTCGATTTACATCTATTGTGTAGTTCTCTTTCGTCCAGTTGAGAAGGTCGGGTAAGTCGTAGAGATTTAGATTTCTCAGATCAACATCTGAGAATTGGTTCACGGTTCTGTCCTCCCTTTTGACCTTATATATGTTGTAGGAAACCTTAGGTGCGGTTCTGGTTTGAGAAAACTTACAGTAGATGACCTTGTCGATTTTGGAGATTGAGAAGACTTGGTGTTTTGGCTTGGGTGTTGTTCTTGTGAAGATATTTTCGAGGTCAGCACGAAAGTCTGGATCTTGAATGGATGGTGGCAGAGGATCCCTGGCAGTTCTGTTGTACAGATATCTGTACACCACCTCTTCCATCTGTCGTGGAGGTGCACCGGGTGGAGGCATGGGCCTGCGCAGAGCATCCATTTGTTTCTTAATTTGGGCCACTCGGTCCTCTGTGAGTTTTACCTTTGGATCCAGAACAGGTATATTTGACAGAGGGGTATCACCGAAAGCCCAGTCTTCTTCTTCTGGCTTTGGTGTCACATAGGCGTCGAAGGAGCTTTTCATCAATTTCTCTGCTGGTTGATGCTTTGGCTTCTTCTTCTTGGGTTCCTCTGTCATTATCCCCTTGCCTTTGTCTTTTGCCTTCGGTTGTAGATCTTCTTGTAGAGATGGGGTTGCCTCTGTGGGTTTTGTCTTTTGGGGTTGTGAGGGCTTTGAAGGAGGTACTTCTGAAGTTTTGGGGGTTGCCTCTGATGGTTTTGTCACTTGTGTTTCTGAGGACTTGGTTGGTGAGATTGGTTTGTTCAGAGGTTTGGTTGGTGCGGCTTCTGCGGATTTGCTCAGATATTTTCTATGTTTGTGAGCAATCGACTTGGTTCTGGTTTTGGGTGTGGCTGATGGATATTTTGTCTTCTCGGCTTCTGGTGTTGGAGATGGAAGTTTGGGTTCTTCAGGTGTTGTTGGTGTTGGTGAAGTTGGTTTGTCTTCTGTTGGTTTAGGAATAGGGGTTGGTTGCTCTTCTTCAGAGGATGTCAAGATTTGAAATTGTTCACGGATTGGCACATCTTCTTCGAATACAGAGGTTGTTTCCATAGAGGTGGGTGTTGCATCTGCGGACTTCTGTTGTTGATCTTGATTGGTTTCAGGTACTTGGGTTGTAATTGGGGTTTCTTCAGGGTTTATTTCCACAGAGGTGGTTGTTGCCTCTGTGGTCTGTTGTTGATTTCTTCCTTGGGTTTGAGTTGGGGGAACTTGGTTTAGGGGTTCTGCGGATACCGGTGGAGCTGGTAGACCTCTGCTTGCAGCTTTCTCCCTCTGTTTCTCCCCCTCAGGATGATCTGATGAATCATCAGAGTCATCATTAGAGTCATCCTGACCCTTATCTTTATTACCCTCTGCCCTGCATGAAGGTTCTGGCTTTTTGGGCGGTACGGCACCTGTAGCTATCATCTTTGCGTACAAGTCATCATAGAGGCCAAAAAGATTTGCGAGCTCTGCCTCTGTGTTGAAGCGCATTCTGCCGACGCTCTTCTGAAAGTCTTTAACGTAGGTGTGATTGGCGATTGTAAAGGCTTTGATGAAGTTTGTCATCTGATCGAGAATCCCATGGCCGAGCTCTGTAAGTTGTGCTCTTGTCATATAGTCGGAAGGCTTCATGGACAGAGTTACTTCTGTAGTATGCTCTTTAACTTGCTCGAGGGCCTTCTTTAAATCTTCAGGAGTAAGGCCCGAAGATGTTGGGGATTGCTCTTTCTTCAGCTTTTCAATCAATTCATTGACAGAGCTTTGGAAGGCAGAGGATGTGGCTTTCTCGAACTTAGCAGCAGCAGAGGTGGCAGAGGTTGTCGCAGCTGTTCTCATCTGGGCTAGAGCATTTTTCACCCCTGTGGACAGGTTGTCCATTTTGGTGTTCATATCGGTAAAGGCCCTTGTGGTAACATCTGCAATAGAATCAAAAGAGCTTTTCAACTCTTTCAATGTATTGTCCACAGAGGTGACAAGGGTTTGGAACACATCCCTTGATACATGTGGACTTGGTGTAACCTCTGGGGGAACACATTAGTCCCCAGAGTGAGTCCCTGTTCCTTGGACACCTTCTTTCGCCCTTGTTTGTACGTTGGGGGCGGAAGGATTTCCTTCTGATGCTTGAGTAGAGGTTTTTGAGGCCTCATTCTCTACAGAAGTTCTGATAAGGACATTGTCTAGATCCACTATAGAGGTGGGTACTAGAGTATCCTTATGTCTAGAGTCTCTCCGTCTTTGTGCACTCTAGGCCCCTCTGAAGGGCTGGTTGGACTTACGTGTGTGCGTGTGGCAGAGGAAACAAATTCCTCTGCAAGAGTGTCTGATGTGATCCGGGGCGAGGAATCACGAACTAAAGGCAAGTCCTTTGGATAGGACTCCCTTGGAATGGTTTCCCCGACTATTAGTGGCACAGAGGTGGAAGGAATTTCCTCTGCCCGGTCAGTTTGGGGTGGGTTCGAGCTGTGCTGCTCTTGTTCAATATTACCTTCTGCCACTAGACTGGCGGTAATAGAAGTGTGGGTTGCACTGGGAGTTGGTTAGGGTTGTGTGCCTCTACTATTCCAGGCATCTGTTCTGGATTCTTGCTCTGTTGGGCATCCTATCACTACTTCACCATCTATTGTCTCAGCCTCTTTCTCTTTTCTGTGGCTCACAGCACTTACCTCTGTTGCGGCTTGTACTATAGTGCCTTCGGCTTCTTGTACGAGTGTGGAGTACATGGGATGGAAAGTAGGCAAATGCTTGAGATATGGATGTAGATTTCCGTAGTTTACCTGATCATCTTCTTCTTCATCAGAATCCACCTCTGAGATTAAGACAGATGGGATTTTGGTGGTAGCTTTAACCAAATCCTCTGGGCTTGCTGTGAGCACATCATATCCGGGTTGTGTGAAGGGGTTCTGTAGAACTTCTGGTGTAGCAACTTGAATGCCCTTGGGGGTTTCGTCATCTTCATCTAAGTCAGAAGAGATTCTGAAGTCTGGAGATTCTGTTGACTGATGGGAGAGGGCTTCTGCGTGTTGGGATTTGTTCAAAAACATGATTTCAAAGATCATGAAAATGTGCAACGGAAGCTTAAAAATTGAACAACATGAAAAACATTTCATTACCCATAAAGGATCCATTTGCATGAACATGAAAGATTAAAAACAACCATAGGGAGTTTTAAGAAATTACAACCTTTGTAGACCATTGTTTATGACTTCTTGTTAGAGAAGATGGCAAGAACTCAAGTTAGAGTTCTTCTAGAGAAGTCCACCAACAAGCTCCAACACCTTTGTATGCTAGTACTTTCTTGATAAAAAATGCAAAAGAGAGCTTCTTCTTCACTTCTACAATAGACTTTGAAAAAGAAGAACATAACCACCACCAACAATGGTGGTTTCGGCCAAAATGGGAAAGAGGAAGAAGAGAGAGTGATGGCTAGTTGTTTTTCACAAGTAGAATGCATGTACGATTAAGTTCCAAGTATATGCACATGATCTCTTCCTTTTGCCACCCAAGAGGGCCAATAGAAAATCACCTAGCCATGCAATATTACAATGTAACCCTTCTAGTATTAAGATGGTTAAAATCATATTTTAACAATCTTAAATTTTCTCCTCAAGTCCCTCCTTACAATTTTAGTTACATAATAAATCCATCATATGTATTAACAAACTAAAATTTATTATTTGCATCTAATATTATAAATTATATTCAATAATATAATTAATAATATTTATCAAGAATATAATTAATATTTATAAAGAATCAAATTCTTAATATCAATTCGGTGTTTACTTGCTATATGGTGTGACCCTATAGGATCATATATTACCGGTAATATTATTTTATCATTATTCTTAAGCATATGGAACCAACAATCTCCCATTTGCTCAAGATTGTATTATAGAATGATATAGACAGTGGTGGACATCAAGCAACATCTCACTGCCCCCCGCAATATATGACTGTAAAAGCCATTCAGTAACATCTAATTCCTACAAGCTCATAGCTTCAATTGATGTAAGAGGTGTGGTATCAGTTATCCCTTTGTTTAGACATCATGTTGAACATGAGACATGGATCACTATCATTCTCATTTATGGTTCAACTTTGGTATGGCGCCTTAGATGTCTCACTCTTAACACATTAAAAGAAACAAATCCCATCTTGACTACATACGCCTCTCATGCAGTTCATGCCACGCCCAATAATGGCCTTTATAGATGCCTTTTCAAGAACAATGGTTAACCATATCAAAGCATAACACTCCCTACACTTGAGTTCCAAATTTGTATCTCAGGTCGAAGGATACAAAGATACTACCTTTTATTTAAGAATCACTTATGACGACGATCCATGAGGTGATCTTGAAGCGGGTCAGGTCCAATACTTGTTCCCTAACAAGTACCTATGAACTTGGTTGCAACAACTTGCCACTTTTACTTTTAAAAGTCAACCAATCCAATTCATATTAGTCTTACTTCATGGTTGCTCCCACAACTATGATCGACTATGGACATTTTAGAATAACTGGTTTATTCAAGGATTAAAACATGCTAATTAGAACACACCGAGTATGTAAAAGATCATATCCCATATATCTAGTTTAAATACAATACTTGTTGCTTAACTTGTTCCAATATCCAAATACTAAATCCAAATCTAATTGATTTATTCCGAATATAGTTAAATGTTTGGAGTAGATGCTTGGTACTCTGATGTGACATCGGGTCCTTTAGCTTGCGTAATGGTACCCACATTCTCACAAAGAATTTTTAGATAATCCTGAATGGGAGGCATCTACCTAGCCTTTCAATGAACTCTTTCATCCAAGCATCTTTCTTTTGCAGCTTCTAAAGCAGCAGTGTATTCTTATTTTGTAGTGTATTATGCAACTTTAACTTTGCTTGGAACCTTTTCAAACAAACTACTTCTTCATTCATAATGGAGACATTTCTCTTTTGTGATCGAGAACCTTCTCGATTTTTATGGAAGCTATCATCAGTGCGCATTTTACTATGATCTTTTTCCAACCCTCATTTAAGGAACATTTCTCTGGTTCTTCGTAAGTACCTTAAATTGTTCTTTATAGTCATCCAATGACCTTCCCTCGTATTTCGTTGGTATCTCCTTCTAATGCTCTAAAGCATTATGATACACTCGATCCAATTTTCCGAAGCATATGGAATACCAATCATTTCATCTACCTCAGCCTTTGTGCTAGAACATTTAGACATGCTCAAAATGATGTCATATCATACTTGCAAGAAACTACATTTAGAGCCTTGCATCTTGAACCTTTCAAGATCATGTCAACATATGCACTTTGACTAAAACCTATAAGTCGTCTTGATCTAATCTCTAAAGATCTTTATTCCAAGAACACAATTAGCCTTTTTCTAATTCTTTTATTAAGAAAATACTGTCCGAGCCAAGACATGATGTCTTGCTAAGTCGGAAAGTTAATTTCCAAATACTTGTATGTCTTGCACATACAGGATTACGAATTTTACTACGCTCCCACTAGTGTTAGTAAATGCATGAGTCATCTTTTATTTTGATGAAAATTAAACTTTTAATTTTCCTGTCAAAATAAAGACTTCTGCTTTGTGATACTTGTACTGATCCATGAACGGATTGTATCTCAGTGTTCATGACTCTAAGCCACTCACCAGATTCAGAATCTGACATAGCATTTTAGTAGTTGAGGGGTTTACTAGAACCCAGTCATACATCATTCTTTATTAGTTATAAGAAATCGATATCTCTCGAATTTCTGAATGATTCTACTAGATTTGCGAACACTTGGTGCTTTTACTAAGTTTCTGATCAATCAAATTGGTCAGTTTCAACAACCTTTGTTTGATAACTAGTGCCAACCAATAAGTGCATTAGATTATGAGGTTATTGATTCTCTTCAAGTTCCTTAAATCTCCCATTTGCCTTGCTCATTAAAAACTTGGTTTCTAAGAACTTGGCTTTGGAATAATAAACAATTTTATTGTTTGTGGGATTGCAGAATCGGTATCTAAAACAATTTATAGTATATTCTACAATATATGCATTTGGTAGATTTTGTGCTAGTTTACTTGAAGCTTATTGTCTTACATGAACTTCATAAACCAACACCTTCCACTAAGACTAAGGATGAAAAAACTTTCATACGAAATCTTATAAGGTGTCTTGCCGACCTTTTGGTTGGTGTCAAAAAGTACGGTTTACTTTAACTAGAGCAGAGTTCCGAATTGATATAGGAATAGTAATTCTACTCATCATAGAGCGAACCATATTGAATAAGGTTCGGTTCATCCTTTCGGATATACATAATTTCTAAGATGATCCAAGAGTTCTTGGTTTAGTCACTATCCTCCTATATTAGAAAAAAGGCTTTAATGGTCCTGCTGAGTTGTTTTCTTAATCTTCACTTTGAAACAACTTGAATTACATCAAATGCTTCATCTTTATGTTCCATAAACTTCAACAATTGAAATCGTCAGTGAAGGTATTATCTATCACCATATCTAGACTTGGTTTTGAGAGACCATATACATCAACATGTATAATTTCTAACAAAAAACAAAAAAAACTTTTTCTCCTTCTCTATGAATTAGAGAAAAGAGCTATATTCAACTTTATCAAGATCGCATATATCAAATGAAAATATTTATATTTAGTTTCAAAAAACCACAGTTTTGAAATTTAGATATGCGTTTAATGTTTACTTGATTAAGTTGACTATTTCATGTGTAGATATGATTCAAATCATATTTGAGTCTCATGGCTTCTTGCATAGAACTATGTTTGAGATTCACATTATTATTCAATGTCACACCCCGCTAAAGTGGAAATACGGGATGTCACAGCTCAAGGTTTCGTTGCGTAAGGTAGAAGACAACACACAATCATCATAACTAAAAAGTTCACAAAATACATCTTGTTTCAAAGTACAAATTTGTCCAAAAACATAAATTGACATGATAAGGAAAAAGTGTTGGATGCCGCCACTTGTGGTGCCTTCTAAAGTTCCAACCTTACTTGCTATTTCCTGAAAAGCATGTAAATGAGAGGGTCAACTATTGAATAGTTGGTGAGATCACAGGTTTTATGAGTACAACAAAGTTTGTCATAGAAACGGTTTTAATCCGCACAAGTGGATTGAGTATTCGGTTGTAGTTTTAAAGCACCTTTGTAAATCCGCACAAGTGGATATGTCAACCGGTTATGAAAACACTTTTGTAAATCCGCACAACGGTTTAAGAGTTCGCTTGTCAACATGCGCAAGGTATAATATCGTATGCAATTATATGTTAAGAAATGAGCCCACTACCCAAACCTAACTACGCAATGCCCCAAACTGCATGTTTCATCGCCAACATGCTTACGGAATTATGGAATTACGGAATTACGGAAAATAGTAGTTATGCACTCGCGAGCTGAGTGGGTGTCAACCAAATAACGTTATCCATAACGGCTCGAAACGTGAGTTAATGGGTAATGTAGAGTAACCGGGGACTTAATAGCAAAACTCAAAATCAACTAACATAAGCATACATACCATAGCGCGTAAGTATACGGAGCAATATTCAGCATTTTGAGTAAACAGTACAATCGGTGCGTAATAAAATCGTAACATGCTTTTCACCCCAAAATGTATAAAATAGTAAAAAGGGGCTGTGAAAACTCACGGTGGTAAGCGAAGATATTCCCAAGAGGTGCGTAATGCAATCCGTCACACGATCCTACTTCGATCCTATGAACGTAAGTACACTAGTAAGATTCAATGTTCTAAACCTTAGTCCTTGATTTCGCTTAGTTATCCAAATCATCATAAAATGCCTTTGTTGAGGTTAAGTTTGTATGTTATAAGAAATTTACCGATATTAGTAATCAATATTTAATACATTACATATGATAGAATGAGGTTACCCCAATTTCGTCATGACGAGTGACGAAAAGGGTCTAAAGTTAGGAGTTATATAGTATATATAAAGTTAGAAGTCATATATAGTACATATATGGATATACCGCAATTTCATCATAAAGATGATGAAAAGGGTTCAAAATGAAAGGTTAGAATATGTGTAAAATGCGTATACATAAAGTATGTAAGTTATATTAGTATAAACATGTTAATATCACCACAATTTCATCACAAGAAGTGATGAAAAGGGTCTAAGAATTGGTTTTTAACCAAGGCAGAAAGTTAATCTTGCTGTCCAGAATTTGTTGTCACTTTTGGTTCGTTTTTGGATATCTTCCAGAGACATTTAAGTTATGATATTTCATTTCCAGATAACTCAATATGTTCGGGAACTTTTGACATAAGATTCATAATTTTTAGTGGAGTTCAAGTACATAAAATAATTCTTGTCGTAGACTGCTACAGAAAACGTTGCTGTTCGCGTACTGTTTTTGTGAAAAATTTTGAAGGTCGAAATATTAATATTTTTCAATAATTCCAGTTGGGTTTGAATCCTAACTCATAAAAGTAAATTTCAGAAAAGAATCACCTCATTTGGAGCATTATTGAGTGAGATATGACCTTTTGAAGAGAGAGGTAAAATCTGGCAGCATGCTGTCAAATATGCATGTGCATTCTTTTGACTTTTTAGCAATATTCTTATTCTTCTTGCATGCGATCCGACTTGACTCATCCCCATACAAATATTTTCAGTTCCAAAACATATTTTTAAGTCATTTAAACCATATGCATGCTATCTATCTAATCATCTTTTGTAGAAATTTGAAAATGGGTTTCTTTTGAAGATTTTTGGGTGTTTATGCCAAGAACTTCTTCATGCAACTTAAAATTATATATTTTTGGCACATGCATGTTGATTAAAACATGTTTTTAGTGAAATCAAAGAGCTTTTCATACAACTTTTGGGATCAAAAGTGTATATCTTTTAAGAAAACTACATGCATTCAAGTTAAGAGCCCATCTTTGATCTTAACATAGGTTTGATTATGGATTTACCACCTTTTTACTAACATGCAAGTGTTATAGTGGTAAATCTACAAACATTAAGATGTGTAGAGATGATTCTTAACAAAGTTTAAAGAAAAATGTAGAAGAAGATGAAGAACATTCATAAAAAGAAAAGTGCAAAATGAAAATTAGAACAAAAAGGGGTGTGTGGATTTCATCCAACACACTTGTATTTACCTTGAACACTTGAATTTCTTGAAGGAGATGTGTTTTTAGGGGCTGAAGTTATGGTTGTTCTTGAGAGAAGATGGATGAAGTTTGAGAGAGAAAAGAGAGAAAATCTTAGAGTGAGAACTTAGAGAGAGAGAGAGAAGTTGCATATGATTTTTGGATAGATAAGAAAAATTATAAAAGGGGTAAAGAGAGGGGGGGGGGGGGGGAGGATGGTGTGTTGCCAAAAATAATGTCAAGTCCTTGTCTTTTTGATTTAATTTTATTCATGCAAAACTTTTCTTTTAATTTAGATTTTTAAACAATACTTTTAAACTTTAATGATAGAAGTATAAATGTCATTTTAGGTTGAATTAATTTTAGTTGTGGAATATAAATATAACTGTGGTATAATTGTTGTTTAGGTTGGCATTTTATGAGATTTATGGACAATTCCCTAAATTGAGGGGTTCTAGGCAAAAATCCTCATATTTTTCCTACTGTACTGGGTTTATTGCTAAAATTGAACTGTGTGACCTATAATGTGAATAACTGAAACGTTCAGTGTAGTTCTATCCTGAAATGCAAAATTGACGGTTGTAACAGTCTCTCCCGGTTAAAAGAATTTCGTCCCGAAATTCAAGAAATTCCGTCCTTAACCGGTTTGTTAGCAAAAAGGTGAGGATACTTATGCATCATGTAATCCTCTTGTTCCCATGTATACTCAGGCCCACGCCTTCTGTTCCAGTGAACTTTCACAATCGGAATTTTACTTCGCCTAAGACGCGTATCTTCTCTACCGAGGACCTCACTTGGTTCTTCTATGATATGCAACTTATCATTAATTTGAACTTCTTCTAGAGGTATGATTAATGATTCGTCAACTAGACATTTCTTGAGGTTTGACACATGAAGCGTATCATGGATAACAGTTTGCTCCTTAGGCAAATTGAGTCTATACGCTACTGGACCAATCCTTTCGGAGATCTCAAATGGTTATAATCTTGTCGGTAATTTCCTGTACAACATCGGGTCTAGATAGTTGTCTATCTCCAATTTCTAACCCACAAAGGGGTGAAAGACACTTGCGTCCATACAAAGCTTCAAATGGCGCACACTGAATACTGGTGTGATAGCTATTGTTATAAGAAAACTCGACCAAAGGCAAGTGGTTATCCCAACTTCCTCTGAAGTCTATCACACATGCCCGAAGCATGTCCTCCAACATCTGAATGGTTTGCTCACTCTGGCCATCCGTTTGAGGATGATAGGCAGTGCTCAAATTCAATTGCGTACCTAACACTCTTTGAAGTGACTGCCAAAATCGTGATGTGAAGCGGCTATCTCTATATGATATGATGGAAATTGGGACTCCATGTCGCGTGACGATTTCCTTGATGTAGATTTGAGCAAGCTTCTCCATCTTATAGCCTTCCAGAATACGCAAGAAATGTGCAGACTTCGTAAATCGATCTACTATAACCCAAATCAGGTCGTGCCCTTTGGCAGTTCTCGGAAGCTTGGTTATAATATCCATGGTTATTTGTTCCCATTTCCACTGGGAAATCTCTGGTTGTTGTAACAGACCAGATGGTTTCTGATATACAACTTTAACCTTTGGGCAAGTTAAACATTTCCCTACGTACAAGGCAATATCTTTCTTTATTCCTGGTCACCAATAATTTTTCCCTTAAGTCCTTATACATCTTATCCGCTCCCGGATGAATTGAATATCTAGACTTGTGGGCTTCATTCAAAATCGTTTCCCGTACGTTGTTAGTTTCTGGAATCCAATCTCTGTCCTTGAAATAACGTACTCCATCAACCTTAGCTTCAAATCTACTTTCTATGACGTGAAGGGTTTCGTCCTTCAAGTTTTCCGTTTTCATTGCTTCGGTCTGAGCTTCAAGAATTCGAGTCTTTAAACTCGTTTGTACAAGCGCTCCAATTGCTCGTACACGTGAAGGTTTTACCCTTTCCTTCCTACTCAAGGCATCAGCTACGACATTGGCCTTGCCTGGATAATAGCGAATTTCATAATCGTAATTGCTGAGTAGTTCTACCCATCTCCTTTGTCTCATGTTGAGCATTTTCTGGTCTAGGATATGCTGAAGACTCTTATGATCGGTGAAGATGGTGCATTTAGTGTCGTACAAATAATGTCTCCAAATCTTTAACGCGAACACCACAGCTCCAAGCTCTAAATCGTGTGTGGTATAGTTCTTCTCATGAACTTTTAATTGTCTCGAGACGTATGCTATCACCTTATCATTTTGCATGAATACGCAACCTAATCCCTGATGTGATGCATCACAATACACCACAAAATTTTCCGTTCCTTCCGGTAAAGCTAAGATCGGTGCATTGCACAACTTCTTCTTCAAAAGTTGAAACGCTTCCTCTTGCGAAACTCCCCAAACGAATTTCCTATCCTTTTGTGTTAACGCGGTGAGGGTTTAGCAATCCTAGAGAAATTCTCGATGAAACGCCGATAATAACCTGCCAAACCTAGAAATTGGCGATGTTCCGTTGGGGTCTTTGGGGCTTTTCATTTCCGGATGGCTTCCACTTTAGTCGGGTTCACGTGAATTCCTTTTTCTCCAATCACGTGACCAAGAAATTGTACTTATTGGATCCCAAATTCGCACCTTGAGAATTTGGCGTACAATTTCTGGTTCTTGAGAAGTTTTAGAACTACTCTTAAATGCTGCTCGTGATCCTTCTTACTTCGAGAGTAGATCAATATATCGTCGATGAATACAATCACAAACTTATCAAGGTATGGTCTATATACCCTATTCATTAGATCCATAAACACAGCTGATGCGTTCGTCAGTCTGAATGGCATGACTAAAAAAATCGTAGTGTCCATAGCGAGTCCTAAAAGCTGTTTTATGAATGTCCTCCTTACGGACTCTTAACTGGTGATATCCTGATCGAAGATCAATCTTAGAGAAATAAGTTGCACCTTGCAACTAGTCGAATAAATCGTATATTCGAGGAAGAGGATATCGATTCTTGATCGTCAACTTGTTCAGCTCCCTAAAATCGATGCACATTCGAAACGCTCCATCCTTTTTCTTGACCAACAGGACTGGGGCTCCCCAAGGTGAGGAACTTGGCCTAATAAATTCCTTGTTCAGGAGTTCCTGAAGTTGACTCGACAACTCTTGCATTTCAGCATGTACTAAACGTTATGGTGCCTTAGCTACAGGTGTTGCTCCGGGCATGAGGTCAATTTGTAATTCAACTTGTCTAGACGGGGGAAGTCCAGGAAAATCATCTGGGAACACCTCCGGATGATCCTTCACCACAGGATTATCTTGGATTCGCCTTTTCTCAGACTTCTTCTCAACTACGCATGCCAAAAATGCAACGCACTTTTTCCTCAAATACTTATGAACCTTCATAGTTGACACTATCTCTAGGCTCCTTCCAACTTGGTTTCCTTGTATGACTAGGGTTTCTCCGTCTTGCAAAGGTACTCTAATCGTCTTATAAAAACAACGGATCTCCGCTCGATTCTTGGATAACCAATCCATGTCAATTACTACGTCAAAACTCCCAATTCAATAGGAATAAGATAAACGCTAAACAATTTATCTGCTAGATTCAAGGTACAATCTATAATTACATCCTTAGCCTCAAATTTATGACCATTAGCAACCTCAATAATATAAGCATCCGACATTCTCCTAGATTCCAAGTTAATTAGTGGACTAAATTCTAACGAAACAAAACTCTTGTCCGCTCCAGTGTCAAATAATACTGATGCATAGTGGTTGTTTAGAAGAAACGTACCTGTCACCACATTGGGGTCGCGACGTGCTTCGTCAGCTCCAATGACAAATGCCCATCCTCGAGCTTGGCCTCCTTGATTTCTCTGATTGACCTGTCTCGCTTGATTCCCATTATTGTTATTGCTCGGCCTCCTACCCAATCTTGGGCACGTATTCCGGAAGTGATCCGGACTTCCGCACTCGAAGCATACCCTTCTCCCTTCATTGAGACCCTTTTCCATCCTACAGAATTTGGTGAGATGGCCTGGCCGCTTACAAATGCCACAAACAGGGCAGGCTCCTTCATGATATTAGTTACATTTGTTACACTTTGGGTGTGGACCATTGAACTGCCTAGAGTCCTGACCCTTTACTCCGAAATTTCTCACTACCTTCCTATCCGTGCTCCCAATAACATCAAGATAAAAAACTCATTCCTATTTTTATATAATGCCGCTAATACCAAAATTTCGAGGTTCATCCTACATCAATACTAAAGTTTTTA
The DNA here is from genome assembly GCA_033807775.1 of Saussurea involucrata. Classification (NCBI taxonomy): domain Eukaryota; kingdom Viridiplantae; phylum Streptophyta; class Magnoliopsida; order Asterales; family Asteraceae; genus Saussurea; species Saussurea involucrata. The sequence continues at coordinate 60,169,987 of CM066320.1, read as the reverse complement.
GATCTAATACCACCAATCACTTATAATTACCCAAAATACATAGTTCATAATAACCACAAGAGAATGTTTTCCTTTGAACCCAAAAGTCTTATCAAAAGCTGCCAAACTATCAATCGTCCTAATCAAAACCATCCCAAATACACAACTATCAAGATAATCAACACAAGCATAGCGAGTACTACTCCTCCAATCAATCATGCAAGCTCCGCCCTCATCGCGGTCCGCCTAGCCGTCTTAACGCTCTCCAAAACCTGGGTCGAAACATTGGACAATAGCTGTGTTAGCTCCACCAGTTCTTTTAAGACCTGTCCTTGGTAAGTTACCCTCACCTGACAGCCATGTAGTTCGGTCGTCATTGCCCTTAAGTGTTTCTCTTCCGCCCAGGGCATTCCGAACACTCGTCCGATTGGCATGCCGGGAATTATACGCGGCGGCTCCGACGCCTTCGGACGTTCTGACCTAAGCGTTACTCGTCTCGGGATCGGGACGCTTTTTCTCACCGTTTGCCTAATACGGGGCCCTCTAGGGTTTGGTTGGACAATTATTGGGGTCAGTCGGGGTAGTACCGAGGTCGGTGACACTCTCGGTCAATTGTTGGTAGCTCGCTCGTTCGATACTTCAAGATCCGATTCAGTGTTTCTGGGGTCCTCATCTTCCCGGATACTAGACGAATTGACTTGGGGACGACCGATGACATAACCCGACTCATCGGCCGAGTAAGAAGATAGAGAGTGGGATGATGATGATGACATAGTGAAACTGAGGCAAAAGTGTACTTAGTTACTAATCGCATAAGTGTAGTGTCTCTCCTACGCAATGCACACGCACTATGCATGCTACTAGAGAGTGCAAGTAAAAATCGCCATACTCCTACTATAACCATTTATAGTCTCGCATTAACCTTCCTTAATCGAACATAGGTGATCAGGCTATGTTTAATTAAAGTCTGTTAATACCATTCTAGACTTAGTTATACTAGTAGTAGGTTCAGTTATTTTCATGTCAATTTTGGATTTTGGTTATAGTTGGGTTTTTCCAATGAAAGACCGGTATTCTCTATAACCTTCGGCTCTGATACCATTTATGTCACACCCCGCTAAAGCGGAAATACGGGATGTCACAGCTCAAGGTTTCATTGCGTAAGGTAGAAGACAACACACAATCATCATAACTAAAAAGTTCACAAAATACATCTTGTTTCAAAGTACAAATTTGTCCAAAAACATAAATTGACATGATAAGGAAAAAGTGTTGGATGCCGCCACTTGTGGTGCCTTCTAAAGTTCCAACCTTACTTGCTATTTCCTGAAAAGCATGTAAATGAGAGGGTCAACTATTGAATAGTTGGTGAGATCACAGGTTTTATGAGTACAACAAAGTTTGTCATAGAAACAGTTTTAATCCGCACAAGTGGATTGAGTATTCGATTGTAGTTTTAAAGAACCTTTGTAAATCCGCACAAGTGGATATGTCAACCGGTTATGAAAACACTTTTGTAAATCCGCACAACGGTTTAAGAGTTCGCTTGTCAACATGCGCAAGGTATAATATCGTATGCAATTATATGTTAAGAAATGAGCCCACTACCCAAACCTAATTACGGAATGCCCCAAACTGCATGTTCCATCGCCAACATGCTTACGGAATTACGGAATTACGGAATTACGGAAAATAGTAATTATGCACTCACGAGGTGAGTGGGTGTCAACCAAATAACGTTATCCATAATACTAACGGCTCGAAACGTGAGTTAATGGGTAATGTAGAGTAACCGGGGACTTAATAGCAAAACTTAAAATCAACTAACATAATCATACATACCATAACGTGTAAGTATACGGAGCAATATTCAGCATTTTGAGTAAATAGTACAATCGGTGTGTAATAAAATCGTAACATGCTTTTCACCCCAAAATGTATAAAATAGTAAAAAGGGGCTGTGAAACTCACGGTGGTAAGCGAAGATATTCCCAAGAGGTGCGTAATGCAATCTGTCACACGATCCTACTTCGATCCTACGAACGTAAGGACACTAGTAAGATTCTATGTTCTAAACCTTAGGCCTTGATTTCGCTTAGTTATCCAAATCATCATAAAATGCCTTTGTTGAGGTTAAGTTTGTATGTTATAAGAAATTTACCGATATTAGTAGTCAATATTTAATACATTACATATGATAGAATGAGGTTACCGCAATTTCGTCATGACGAGTGACGAAAATGGTCTAAAGTTAGGAGTTATATAGTATATATAAAGTTAGAAGTCATATATAATACATATATGCATATACTGCAATTTCATCATAAAGATGATGAAAAGGGTTCAAAATGAAAGGTTAGAATATGTGTAAAATGCGTATACACATAGTATGTAAGTTATATTAGTATAAACATGTTAATATCACCACAATTTCATCACAAGAAGTGATGAAAAGGGTCTAACAATTGGTTTTTAACCAAGGCAGAAAGTTAATCTTGCTGTCCAGAATTTGTTGTCACTTTTGGTTCGTTTTTGGATATCTTCCAAAGACATTTAAGTTATGATATTTCATGTCCAGATAAATAAATATGTTCGAAAACTTTTGACATAAGATTCATAATTTTTAGAGGAGCTTAAGTACATAAAATAATTCTTGCCGTAGACTGCTACAAAAAACGTTGTTGTTCGCGCACTGTTTTTGTGAAAATTCTTTGAAGGTCGAAATCTTAATATTTTTCAATAATTCCAGTTGGGTTTGAATCCTAACTCATAAAAGTATATTTCAGAAAATAATCACCTCATTTGGAGCATTATTGAGTGAGATATGACATTTTGAAGAGAGAGGTAAAATCTGGCAGCATGCTGTCAAATATGCATGTGCATTCTCTTGACTTTTTAACAATATTCTTATTCTTTTTGCATGCGATCCGACTTGAGTCATCCCCATACAAATATTTTCAGTTCCAAAAAATATTTTTAAGTCATTTAAACCATATGCATGCTATCTATCTAATCATCTTTTGTAGAAATTTGAAAATGGGTGTCTTTTGAAGATTTTTGGGTGTTTATGCCAAGAACTTCTTCATGCAACTTAAAATTATATATTTTTGGCACATGCATGTTGATTAAAACATGTTTTTAGTGAAATCAAAGAGCTTTTCATACAACTTTTGGGATCAAAAGTGTATATCTTTTAAGAAAACTACATGCATGCAAGTTAAGAGCCCATATTTGATCTTAACATAGGTTTGATTGTGGATTTACCACCTTTTTACTAACATGCAAGTGTTATAGTGGTAAATCTACAAACATTAAGATGTGTAGAGATGATTCTTAACAAAGTTTAAAGAAAAATGTAGAAGAAGATGAAGAACATTCATAAAAAGAAAAGTGCAAAATGAAAATTAGAACAAAAAGTGTTGGTCCCATTTTTGAGCAACAATAGAAGAAATATAAAGTCCATATTTAAATATAGAGATAAGATATACATGAAGAACAATCATAAAGAAACTTATCTCATATTCATTGATGATTAAATATGGAGAGGAGAAATGTTGAAGAACACCACACTAAACATGAAATCGACTCTCATAAGAAACTAGTCTATGTGTGTTTTTGTGTGCTTTCCATATTTCTCACTTCTTAAAAAGACATATGGACACCTCTTATATAGTTCCATATTTACATTAGATATTTAAAATATCTAAAATCTAGACAAAAAATATCTAAGAAAATATCTATTACAAAATATCTAAAACATTAAAATATCTTTATAAAACATTCATTTAATTAGGAGCTAATTAAAGCTAACAATCTCCCCCTAATGTTTTATAAAGAAAGCATCATCTTATAGTCTCCCCTTTGCTTTCTTTAGAACCTTTGATGTTCCGTTCTTCAAGTCTTCAAAGCATCATGTGCTCCCCCTCAAATGTAGGCTCATCCACCGAGCTTTAAACGTGAATAACAGAGGATGGAGTAACATTTAAAATGTGACAAATGTAGCTTGACACCATGAAGAACCGTTGAGAGAACACCGTTCTTGAAAGCGGAAAGAGCATGAGTGAAATGCGATGCTTTCGGTACAGCAAGAGTCCATTGACTTTGACACAGATTTGGATTCATGCGAATCGGAGCACCGAGTAGGAAGTTATGCGCGTTTTTCGGAAACAGTGCAAAGCTGACAGCACTTTTCAGCGACAACTGATAGCTTTCAATGGCTGACCTTCAGCGATGGCTTACTTCAGCGACAGCTGACCTTCAGCGATGGCTTACTTCAGCGACAGCTGACCTTCAGCGATGGCTGATCTCAGCGATGGTTCAGCGATGGCTTCAGCGATGGCTTTTTTTCAGCGATGGTTTTCAGCTCTCAGCTCAAGCTTTCAGCGACAGCACTTAGGTTTCAGCCTTCAGCTTTCAGCGACAGTTTTTTTTCAGCTTTCAGCGAAGGCTTTCTTCAGCTTTCAGCGACAGCTATCATCTTTCAGCGATGGCTTTCTTCAGCTTTCAGCGACAGCCATCAGCTCTCAGCTTTCCATCAGCACACTGTTGTCTACTTCAACGATGCATATGACCCTTATAAATTTCGAATCTCTGAATTCTTAAAACACGAGATCTGTTCATCTGTGTCTTAGGAATCCAGGTCCTTTTGAATCGCATCAATCGGTGTTTTTATGAGTGAGATATGATCAGTTTAATACAGCAGTGCAAATCTGTCATTAAATCTGATTTGATGTAAAAGATAAGACGATCTTCATATAATTTTTTTTTAAACCGTGAGTGCAAATAATTCGATCTCTAATTGATCAAGTCAAAAAACTAATTAGAAGAACTCAAAGTTTTAAAAAAACGTTTCAGATCAGACTTTGAACATGTAACAAAACATCAAATCTTTCTCAAACAATGTTCTCATGACCCAAATGATTTTGTTATCCATATATAAATGTTTATGAGCAGCGGAAGACAAACAAAATCTTGATCAAAGATAGTCCAATCTTGAAAATAAAGGTCAGATCAAACAAAGATCAACAACCTTACTACCAAGATGCAAAAAAAATTGCTATGGACTTAAGCACACACAAGGATGAGATCAAAGATAAACCATCTACTTAGTGCTTATCAAATAAAACCAATGAATGAGAAAGAATAAAAAACACACACATGAAGTATATCAGAAACTAAACCATCTAAAACTTCCATTGTTGCATAGATGATCGATTTTGAAGAAAGGTTTCTTCAATCGGCTCTGATACCAATTGTTGATCCCATTTTTGAGCAACAATAGAAGAAATATAAAGTCCATATTTAAATATAGAGATAAGATATACATGAAGAACAATCATAAAGAAACTTATCTCATATTCATTGATGATTAAATATGGAGAGGAGAAATGTTGAAGAACACCACACTAAACATGAAATCGACTCTCATAAGAAACTAGTCTATGTGTGTTTTTGTGTGCTTTCCATATTTCTCACTTCTTAAAAAGACATATGGACACCTCTTATATAGGTCCATATTTACATTAGATATTTAAAATATCTAAAATCTAGACAAAAATATCTATTACAAAATATCTAAAACATTAAAATATCTTTACAAAACATTCATTTAATTAGGGGCTAATTAAAGCTAACAAAAAGGGGTGTGTGGATTTCATCCAACACACTTGTATTTACCTTGAACACTTGAATCTATTGAAGGAGATGTGTTTTTAGGGGCTGAAGTTATGGTTCTTCTTGAGAGAATATGGATGAAGTTTGAGAGAGAAAAGAGAGAAAATCTTAGAGTGAGAACTTCGAGAGAGAGAGAGAGAGAAGTTGCATATTATTTTTGGAAAGATAAGAAAAATTATAAAAGGGGTAAAGAGGGGAGGGGGGGGGGAGATGGTGTGTTTCCAAAAATAATGTCAAGTCCTTGACTTCTTGATTTAATTGTATACATGCAAAACTTTTCTTTTAATTTAGATTTTTAAACAATACTTTTAAACTTTAATGATAGAAGTATAAATGTCATTTTAGGTTGAATTAATTTTAGTTGTGGAATATAAATATAATTGTGGTATAATTGTTGTTTAGGTTGGCATTTTATGAGATTTATGGACAATTCCCTAAATTGAGGGGTTCTAGGCAAAAATCCTCAGATTTTTCCTAATGTACTGGGTTTATTGCTAAAATTGAACTGTGTGACCTATAATGTGAATAACTGAAACGTTCAGTGCAGTTCTATCCTGAAACGCAAAATTGACGGTTGTCACATTCAATTAAGAGAACTATTTCTCGAAATAGAATAATTCATTTTGAATATGAATATAATTGTTTCCAAAACAGTTAAGTGAATTTCATTCAATAAATAAACATGTGACTGAAAAATAATAATTTAGTCAAACTAAATTCAAATTTTGTTCGAAACAAACATTGTTTAATAATACAAGCCAAATGGTTTCAAAATAAAATCTCTTATAAGCTTGGTATGCATTCCTGCTTCCTTGCTCATATGGATCACCATTTTGCTTGTCATTCAGTCATCTACCTTTCTTGATCATCTGTAACATATTACAAAAGCGAGTTTTACACTTAGTATCAAATACTCAAGTGCAAAGTAGAAAGGTAAAAGTTCTATCTAACCATTAGATACCTGAAGGACATTACTTCGTTAGAAAACATTCAGATGACAATTCTCTCTTCCATGACCAAGGTAACCACACCTACCACATGTAAATGCTTCCATAGAAAGATTCTTATCAAACGTCTCTAGCATCGTATGCAACTGTGAGACCGAAAAAACTTTGAGGCCCAACCTTTTGATAAAAGCATCAAATTCTGGGGTCAATGATCTAAGGATCATATCTATGGCCAACAGTTCGGGATAAGGATGACCAAGTTTATCCAAATAATCAAGGTGCGTCCTCATCCTCTGAACATGTGTGGTTACATCTTGGCCTTCCTCCATCTTAGTTCTATAAAGTGCCTGAAGAGTTCTCAGGCGTTCAGAGAACACATATCTTTGATTAAGCTCCCCTAAATTAATTATCATCTCTAGTGTCGTGTATGAGAATATCTCCACATCTTCTCGTAAGAGTGGATCCATAGTCTCAAGCATAAGTCGTGATATGTCGATTGAATCATCATTATGTTTCAACCAAGCCTTGTGATCTTCAGTGGAGGTAAGAGGAGGTTCTTGATGAAGAGGTACGTTAAGAAGATATGATTTGTGTTCACTTTTGAGAACTTGTCTCAATCTGTGAAACCAACTCGGGAAGTTTTGAATGGTTAACTTTTCTTCGTTAAGCCAAGCTCTTAGGGGTGAATCAATTGTAGTGTTTGCATTTTGGGCCATCTACAAAATTTAACAAAGTTAATATAGTATTTTCAATATTTAATTTTTAGCAAATTAATTACCCTTTTAGTTTTCTTAAAAACATTAATTTGCATAAAATCTAGGATCCAACGTTGCAAAACAAATGAAACGGTTAGGTGACCTTTATCCCGTCCATTTAATCCAACGAGGTAGGTAACGTTTAACAATTACATCAAATGTAATTCCTAGCGATATGGAACCCTTAATAACTTGTTTGTTAATTGGCATGTTTGATCCCATCTATGCCTTGGGTCTCTAATGCTTAGGTGACCTTTATCACAAAAAATTTGCAATCAAGTCATCCTACTTGAAACAACGCGTGAAACTCACATCCATGCAGTTAGGTGACCTTTATCCCACAAAGACATAAGAATCACCTCATCCATCTAAAGACAATCCAAGTGGTTAGGTAACCTTTATCCCACAAGGGTGTCATAGTGACGTATTGAGTGTTTCTCAAAAGGATGACATTGACTTGCATTTTGAAAAGGGATTTATAATGTTTTATAATTCTAGTTTTAAAAACATTTTAGTATCATGTGTTATTGCATGCATTTAATTATGTATGGTACAAAGTTATATCTCATCAAATGGTTCCTATTAGTTTAGATAAAATCTCCATTTTATCAACTAATTATTTGTGGTCAATTATTAATATCATATATTAACGTTTGAGTTTGATCACTATAAGAACCATTTATAGTCTCTTAATAAACATTTTTATTAAATTAGACTATGAGTTTGTATGAGTTTTGAAATCCCCATTTAAAATCTCAATTTTAATTTTTTAAAACTCATAGTACCATATTATTGCATGCATCCAATAATCAATGTACTCTTTTAAGAAACTATTTTTCAAAATAAATTTAAAATCTCTATTTTAAATAATTTGGTTAATTTAAAATCTCTATTTTAAAACTAGGTTCATCTTAAAATCTAATTTTAAAACTTGTCGCTTCAATTTTAAACAATCTTTAAATAAGCGGGTTTGAACCAATTATATGTTCTTTACTAGCATGCAATATCCTATATTTTAACGCATCAAAAGAACATATTATGTCACTTATATTGCATGCAACTAATAATACATGACACTTGGAGTTTGTATAAGTTTTAAAATCGCCATTTTAACTTACTTTGATATTTCAAAATTTTACGGGTTTTAGAATAAAACTCATTTTATTTATAAAACCCATTTTAACCATTTTACCTTTAAAATGTTACCTTTTGAAAAGACAAACTCCATATGTTGATTTCCAATTTCATATAAATTATTATCTAGCAATTAAAATCCTATTTCAACCATGCAAGATAATAATAAAGCAAACAACCAACAAACATAATGTAAAAATGCAATAAACAAGCCATTTTAACTAATGACAATTCATGCAAGCCACATGCTCCCACTTGCAAAAACATCAAGTCTATTCCTAAGGGACAAGGGACTAAAAAAAAATCTTCATGCTCCCACTTGCAAAAACATCCATATGCATGCAAGATCTTCAAGACTCCATGAAGTGTTGTGTTGCTCCTCATCGATTCCGAGAAGTGGTAGTGAACTTCACCAAGAGGCTCCATTCTTCAATCTTTGTAGATTTAAAAAAAAATACAAGGATACAAAAAATACCTATTTACTATTACATACCTTATGAATAATAAATATTACATATTTTAAATAAACAACACAACCAACATCAAAAATGTCCATGGCTTGTTTATGCACAAACATCCACAAAAATAAAAAAAACATGTCTTTGTATTTTTATTTTAGAGGCAACTTTTTATGACCAAAATGCATGCAAAATTTTGGTCACATTAAAATCATACATTTTAACAATAAAACAACAAGTTGCCCAAAAAGAAAACATGTATGAATTTTTCATGCAATATGAAATTCATCCATGGCTTACAAAAACCAAAAAAACTCATAACTAAAAAAAATCTAAACATGCATGTAAAGATGGCTCTGATACCACTTGTTGGGATTTGTTCAAAAACATGATTTCAAATATCATAAAAATGTGCAACGGAAGCTTAAAAATTGAACAACTTGAAAAACATTTCATTACCCACAAATGATCCATTTGCATGAACATGAAAGATTAAAAACAACCATAGGGGGTTTTAAGAAATTACAACCTTTGTAGACCTTTGTTTATGACTTCTTGTTGGAGAAGATGGCAAGAACTCAAGTTAGAGTTCCTCTAGAGAAATCCACCAACAAGCTCCAACACCTTTGTATGCTAGTACTTTCTTGATCAAAAATGCAAAAGAGAGCTTCTTCTTCACTTCTACAATAGACTTTGAAAAAGAAGAACAAAACCACCACCAACAATGGTGGTTTCGGCCAAAATGGGAGAGAGGAAGAAGAGAGAGTGATGGCTAGCTGTTTTTCACAAGTAATATGCATGTATGAGTAAGTTCCAAGTATATGCACATGATCTCTTCCTTTTGCCACCCAAGAGGGCCAATAGAAAATCACCTAGCCATGCAATATTACAATGTAACCCTTCTAGTATTAAGATGGTTAAAATCATATTTTAACTATCTTAAATTTTCTCCTCAAGTCCCTCCTTACAATTTTAGTTACATAATAAATCCATCATATGTATTAACAAACTAAAATTTATTATTTGCATCTAATATTATAAATTATATTCAATAATATAATTAATAATATTTATCAAGAATATAATTAATATTTATAAAGAATCAAATTCTTATAAATATCAATTCGGTGTTTACTTGCTATATGGTGTGACCCTATAGGATCATATATTACCGGTAATATTATTTTATAATCATTCTTGAGCATATGAAACCAACACTGCGTTCTAGCCAAAGGTATCTAAAGTATTGGCGATTTCGGGGTGCTCAAGGAAAGTGTTGAAGTCACCCTGATCTTCTGCATAGTTGATAGGTGAACGGGATTGCAGAGGTTGCTCATGGGTTTCTTCGACCATTTCTGCTTCCTCTGCGATGGTTTGCAGAGGAGTGTGAGGTTTCTTGGATTTCTTCTTGCCCCTCCTTTTCTTTGGTTTGGGGGCACCCTCCTCGGAAGACTTATGTTTTCTCTTCTTTTTGTCTTTTGGAGGAGGGGGAGGTGCAGATGATCCGACTTCTGTTGCATGAGGAGGGGACTGTTGGGTTTGAACAGCACTGGTAGAGGTTCCCTCTGTCGTTTTCTTTTTCTTGTGAGCTTTCTTCTTCTTCTTGGCAGAGGGTTTGCTTTTTGGAGTAAGGGAGAGTATTGTGTTTCTCAGAGTATGAAACTTCTCTTGTACTTAGATCAGAGGCTATCTACAACCTTAGATCAGACAACCTATCTACAACCTTAGATCAGAGGCTCCATTGGCTGTTGGTCCCTCCATTGGCCATTTTTGTAGAAGGAGCAGAGGCTCTAGAAGGACACCCACAATTCGTTGATATTGTAGAGGAGGTAGAGCTTCGGTTGATCGTCCTTTGGCCTTCTGGGAGGAGATTCTGCGGTCAATGGTGTTAACCATTTCCTGCATCATGAGGTTGGCGTAGTCCATAGGTAGATTGTAGTACACCCCGTACACAATTGCCAAGATTTGGTGAGAAGATTGGCCTGTACTACCCACTTTCCCAGTTAGACACCTGTTGAGAATGAAGAAGAGAGTATTCCATATAGGGGGAAGTCGATTTCTTCAGAAATCATTTCTTTTCCTTAAGGTTGTGTTGTAACCCAACATTTCTTTTTGTCTCCTCTTAGCTTGCACCTTTACCAAAAAAATGTTTGAAAATTCATTGGAGAGGATAGCTAGAGTCTTTAGCACAAAATTTTCATCCACAGAGGCTTTGGGGCTCTGTCAAAGCCAGCAGAGGCTCTATGAGTGAAAATTTCTAATAACTAAAGATTCATAAAAGTTTTTGATCATCCAAGTTTTTCACTGTCTTAAGCACTATTTTTAGGACATATTTGAAAGTTGGTGTCCGGAAAAACTGTTTTGGAAAAAGGTTTTATGCGAGACATTCTCCTTTTGACTACTCTTTGCTCGGTCAACATAAGTTCTATGATGGATAAAACTATGTGACTAGAAACCTTCTTTCAGTATCTCAGTGCTTGTACTTGTACAAAAGAATCTTTGAAAGACATTGAAGTTGATCAATAGAGTTTCCGTATGAAATTTGCAGTCATAGAGATTCTGACTTACAGAGGCTCTGCGGGGCTCAGCAGAGGCTCTATGGCCTTAAATTTATAATATCGAAGATCCCAAAAATCCTTTTGATCATTAAAAGTTTGGAATGTCTTAAATATAGTTTCTAGGACATATATGAAAATTTGTGTCCTAGAGAAACTGTTTTCAAAGATGGTTTGTACGAGATACTCACCTTTTGGTTCTCCTTTGCCCGACAAACACCTTTACTTCTGTGGATTTGGCTGACCACTACTCTTCTTTGGCTCCCCCTTGAATTAGCAACTTTTGTAGTATAATTCAAGGTCTCCTTCTGCTCCCCCTTGACATATGCTTGGATCAAAATAGATAAGTAATGCATAGAGCATAGGTTAAACTCACCAGAGGTTCTGTGGACATTGTCAGAAGATCTGAGTGATCCCACAAAAGCTCTGTCGGGTATAGAACTTTTGGTGATTAAGAATTTACATACAAAAGATTTTAAATATATACATATTTACAAGAGGATCGGATCTTACTTACAGAGGATTCAACTTATGTTAATCATTCCCAGCTTACCCACCAGGAAAAGAATTTTTTTTTCATCTAGCGCCTTGGTGAATAAGTCTACAAGCTGATATTCAGTTGACACAAAGTGCATTTTATTGATTCAAACCCTCAGTGATTTGATAATGACCCTCTCTTATATACTTAGTGAAATTTGTAAGTAAACAATATGTATCAGAGTTTGACTATCGCTGATAAGTACTAAGATCTTACAGTACCGCTGATAGGAACTCTCGCTCTTTAGAGTAAACATTCAGCGAACACTGTTCACCATAATGCTCTGAGTCTGTTCAGTCCTTATGGTGATCGCTGATAAGTTAGTTGTTTACTTATGATCTCTGAAGAAAAGTTTCACGTCAACATAGGTTCTACGCTGAAGTCGAATATCAAGCTCAAGAACCAGCGACAAGTCTCCTAATGAACTTATGCGGATCAACGAAGACTCAGATTTGTCCACTCAACGTGTAGTATCAAGTACAAGACTTCAGCTATCGCTGAACTTTATCATTCGCTGATAAACAATGGTAAAGCGTTGAATCAACGAAAAGCTGATCATGAAGTCCTCCGTACAAAGTACTTTTGTCTTAACCACCCTTGTACGACTCCGTACGATATGTCAGAAAAGAACTGTTGGTTCCCGTTTTACTTATACAAGATTGTCAGATCTATTAGTTCGAATTTATGTTTGATGTGGAAGCGTATTTGAATAACTAACAGATATGATTGATAGATTTAGAACATAATATAAATAAACAGTGAACAGGAAATAATATCTCAAAGTTTACTGAATATATATATTAAGAACAGATTTGTTGGTCCCGAAGGCCTATACAAGTTTGTAGAAGGGGGGGTGAATACAAACACACAGATTTTACTTTTCTAAATTGTTTATTGATAAATCATTAACAATTTACAGCTTGTTGCGGAGACAAGATTAAGGATAAACCTAAATCTAAACATGTTGGAACACTAAGGTTTCTTGCACTAAGAAGGATAAGGAAATTACTAATAATAACCTATCTTGAGATAAGAGATATGAACTTGTCCAGAGTTAGCAAGTTACTTCAAAATGAAGTGAGTTCATCTCTTTATATACTGCATGCATTTAATGCAAGTCAGTATATACCTTACACGTGTCATCAGCTGGTTGGTTGCATGTCATTGACCTTTGTTGACAACCTTAGTAGCCGTATGGATGAACAGTGTAGTATCAGAGTGGTTGTACGATTTCAGACAGTCGGAGGTTCTTTTCTGACATTTCGTACGGAGTCGTGCAAGGGTGGTTAAGACAAAAGTACTTTGTACGGAGGTCTTCATGATCAGCTTTCGTTGATTCAGCGATTATCATTTACTATTCAGCAGATGATAAAGTTCAGCAATAGCTGAAGTCTTGTACATGATACTTCACGTTGAGTGGACAAATCTGAGTCTTCGCTGATCCGCATCAGTTCATTAGGAGACTTGTCGCTGGTTCTTGAGCTTGATCTTCGACTTCAGCGTAGAACCTTTGTTGACGTGAAACTTGTCTTCAGGGATCATAAGTAAACAACTAACTTATCAGCGATCATCATAATGACTGAACAGACTCAGAGCATTTATGGTGAACAGTTTCGCTGAATGTTTAACTTAAAGAGCGAGAGTTCCTATCAGCGGTACTGTAAGATATTAGTACTTATCAGCGATAGTGAAACTCTGATAGATATTGTTTACTTACAATTTTCACTAAGTATTTAAGAGAGGGTCATTATCAAATCACTGAGGGTTTGTATCAACAATCTCCCCCTATTTGATTATGACATAGTAACAAAGAAAATTGATATTTAGTGAAAACATAAGGATAAAAAGAACTCATAAAATATTTGTCCCTTTTACTGTTTTCTGGGATCTTTTCAGTACTGATGGAGTAAAGTACGTTCGCTGAAATCTTTCTTTAAAATATTGAATCAGGTTACAATGAAGAACAGAAAGATTACAAGTACAAGCGAAATAATTTACAAGTACAGAAGGATAACTGATACAATAGAGAAAAAGGAGATTATATCAGTTTTCAAAAGGTTTTTCCTTAATGAGAAGTTCATCAAGGGTTGTCTTTTCAGTGGGGATCATCCAGTCAGGAACCGTTACGCCTTGTTTTCATTTGTTCAGCGCTTCTTTAAAGATCAAGGGTTTTAGGTGTCGTGCCTGAATGTCTTTTCTGAAGTCAGACCAGTAGATGAGATCTCTGAGCTGTTCGATTGGAGTGATTGGAAGCTCAGCGATCCGTTGAAAACATTTACGTCCGTCGTAGTCGAGAAAGAATATTCCATAAGGATTACTGATGACTTTACCAGGGACGAAAAGTTCACATGGTGGCAAAGAAATGTCAAGGGCAGATAGATCAGGGTCAGGACCAAGCACTTCAGCGCGAGAGAAACCAATTCCAGTTTCATTTCGTATGACAGGACCTGAGTTTGAATCTTGACGTTTCTTCTTTGGAGAGGCCCTTTTTCTTTTCGGCTTAAGATCAGGAAGAGGAGGAATGTCCACACAAGAAGATATCAAGTCGATCTGTCTGTTTATCAGCTTTTCGAAATCATCCTTGTACTTAGATTTTGACGATTGGATAGCTAACCTCATTTCCAACCATTCAGAGAGACCATACCTTTTTACAGTGTCAGCGCGAAAGGCTTCGGATTGGCCATCTTCTCTGAAAAGTTTGATGTCAACCATAGGTACTCCGATAGATGTTCTTCCAGAGATGAATACCTTGTTGATCTTCGTTGGACGATATCTGAAGTGGATTTTCTCTTTACACCAGATCAGGGTGGTCTGAGAAACTTCAGTTTTCTTTTCCACGATCTTCTGGGCTTCTTCCCAAAGCTTTCGTTGGATTTGAATGGGAACACGTTTCAGCATGGGGTCTTTGACAGATTCTTGAGTAAGCTTGATGGCGTATTCTCTGTCTTTCTCTTCAGCTTCCTTTCTTTCAGCGATGAGGCGTTCAGCTCTGAGGTGTTCCTTGAATTCAGCTTTTGAAATTTTGAACTTGGGAGGAACTGAAGGCAGTTGATCACGCCTTAGAATGATTCGCTGATCCTCGAATCGCTTTATTATTTCTTCTCTTCTCTTTTGATCCTCTTCACTCAGCTTTTGAGGAGCTGAGGAAGGTCTGTTTCTGTGCGAGAGAGGTTGTTCATCTGGTTCATCAGTCTCAGAGATCAAATCTATGACTGGGATTATTTCATCAGCAGCAGCTGGCTTTATTTGTGAAGTCGCAGTAGTAGAACCTTCAGCGACATCCTCAAACAGGGGAGAGGACTAGCTGAAACGCAGCGATCTTACAAATAAGAACTGGGTAGAAGAGATAGAAAAAGAATGTGGATGTGTAGAGAGGTTGTGGAGTAGAGAACTGATTGTGTATAGAGATGTTCAGCGAAGGAATATAAGTAAAGTTTAGTGTACCTGACAAACCGGCTTTTCAAGCAAGATCGCCAGATTTTCATCTTCAGCGAGGCCTTTGCCTTTGCCTTTCTCAGCGCCAGAGGCTGAGGGATTTGTCTTTGTCTTCTCCCCTGAAGGTTCTTTTATTGAAATTCCCTTAAGAGCTTTGATCCTTGGGGCAGGTTTGACGATAAAGAAATCATCGTCATCTTCGTCATCATCATCATCATTCTTCTTTGGAGAAGAAGATGGTTCATCATCAGGGATGTCGATGGCTTCATCATCTTCTGCTTCGGATTCTTCAGCGTCTTCTTCGAGTTGCTCCCCCGAAGATACAAGGGCGAGGTTCTCGGTTCCCTCAAGGTTTTCATCTCCCTGAGGTCTAGCGATAAGATCTTCATTCATCTCTCCCCTGATAGATTCATCTTGGGAAAGGTCTTCAGCGCTCTTTTCAAGATCCTCAGCGCTTTTGTTTAGATCTTCAGCGCTCTTCTCATCGGAATGTTCAGCGCTCTTCTCCCCCTCTTTCTCATGATTGGGGGAGGAATGAGTAGACTCAGCGTTGGTGTTATCTCTGTCTTCTGGGCCATAGATTTTCACACAACCTTCAAGCTTTGCTATTCTGTCTTCTAGGCCAGAAATAGCAGGCGTGATTTTCTTCAGCTCTGTGCGATCCGCCGCTGTGAAAGATTCCAAAATAGGGGCAGGGGCAGGAGCAGGAGCTGGATTATTTGCCTTGTTGACCGGCGTCTCGATCATCGTCTTCATAGAACCAACGTCGGTCTTTACAGAGCCCAAGTCGGTCTTGACCGCTGACATATCACCCTCGAGTTTTCCAACCGATGTCTTCAGCGTTGTTACTTCGCTGGACACGGTCGAAACTGAGTTTTTGAGGCTGGTGTAGTCAGTGTAGATGTCAGAGAGCACCTTGGCAAAATCGTTGAGCGTCTTATCAAGGCCCTTAATGTCTTCTATGGAAGCCTTCTTCTCCACCACCGTAGTCAGCTTCGTCAGATTCTCTCCAGCGTTTGTTACAGCTGTAGAGTTGTTGGAGAGTGTGGTGGTGAGATCAGTCAGCTTAGTTTCCACGGACTTCAGAGACTCGTTGATGTCTCCCAAATTATGACCTGTAACACATAAGTACTTGTGAACAAAGGAAAGCTCAGAAGTTTCAGGTTTAGTTACAGTGTATATGGGTTGATTTGTACCTGCAGGAGGATTGACGAAATCGTCAAAGTTGCGGATTCCTAAGAAATGTTCCATGTCTTCCTCAAAAGTTCGGTGAGGTATGGTGATCTCCGCAGGTCCTGTCTTCATCATTCGTTGAGAAGCGTCAACGGTGGCTCCTGGAATGATGGCATCTCCAGTGTTAGCTGGAGGAGTGTCCAAAGAAGTGGAGGGAGGAGCGAAGGATAAGAATGGGGTTCGGGTTGTGAGTTCAGTGTTGTATTCGCTGAGAACTACTTCATCAGTCTTTTGAGAGACTGAAGAAGGTTGGGTAGATTCCAAGTTTCTAACCTCAGCGTTTGGAGACGCTGAAGTCTGGATTGGAGGGATGGCTTGAACGGGTGTGGCAGAGCGTACCACGGAACTTTCCTTCAGCTCTTCAGAATGAGCTGAGGAGTCTTCAGCATGGGATTGCTGGGGTTGCTCCTTGGTTTTCTTGATCCTTTTGGAATCAAGTGAGGTGTGAGAGTGTTTCCTTTTCTTAGAAGGAGAGGATTGTGTGGCCGGGGTATCAGCGATGGGTATTGTCGCTGAAGGAGCCACAGAAAGCGGAGAATTTAGAAGAGTGAGAAGAGTAGAGAGACGTATCTCGTTGGCGACAGGTTTGAAATCGAGCACCTTATACCAACAAGTGGTATCAGAGTGGTTGTACGATTTCAGACAGTCGGAGGTTCTTTTCTGACATTTCGTACGGAGTCGTGCAAGGGTGGTTAAGACAAAAGTACTTTTTACGGAGGACTTCATGATCATCTTTCGTTGATTCAGCGATTATCATTTACTATTCAGCAGATGATAAAGTTCAGCGATAGCTGAAGTCTTGTACGTGATACTTCACGTTGAGTGGACAAATCTGAGTCTTCGCTGATCCGCATCAGTTCATTAGGAGACTTGTCGCTGGTTCTTGAGCTTGATCTTCGACTTCAGCGTAGAACCTTTGTTGACGTGAAACTTGTCTTCAGGGATCATAAGTAAACAACTAACTTATTAGCGATCATCATAATGACTGAACAGACTCAAAGCATTTATGGTGAACAGTTTCGCTGAATGTTTAACTTAAAGAGCGAGAGTTCCTATCAGCGGTACTAGAAGATCTTAGTACTTATCAGCGATAGTGAAACTCTGATACATATTGTTTACTTACAATTTTCACTAAGTATTTAAGAGAGGGTCATTATCAAATCACTGAGGGTTTGGATCAACAAGATTCAAGAACAGTGAGTAAGCAAAGCTTTTAAAACAGATATGACTCTCAAAGTGTTTAAAGCTATGTGTTCTTGTGATGTTTTTCTCTCTTGAATTCTTGTTTCGATTATTCGATTGATCAATCGATGGATTGATGGATAGGAAGAACTCAACATGAGTCTTCCTTATATACTACTCTAAGGGGACCATAAAGCATATGCTACTATTCACAAAGGATGGTATGAATAGTTGGACGGATGGCATGAACAGTTGGACGTGCTGTATTGCATTTAATGCAGCAGACGTCTATTATGTACTAAGCCCTATTGAATCCAACCAGAGTTTGACACGTTGCAGTTGGACAGGGCATGCTACCATGCAAGATGATGAACAGGTCCTGTAACAGTAGCAAGATATTATAAATATCTTTTAAGTCTTTGTTGAAGACCGCAGAGGCTCTGTGAAGTGCCACAGAGGTTATGCGGTTTGGTCCTTATAAGAGCAGTCTTCGCCGGATTCCGAGTCTTTGATCTTCTTTGCGCGTATGACAGAGCTTCTGTAGGGCGCCTCTTTAGCTTCTGTAGCTTCTTGACCTTGATCTCTCGATAAGTTCGGCAGAGCCTCTGTAAGAGGCTTTCTCTACTTAGCCTATTTTTCACTACTTCTAAATACTTCTATGATTAGGAAGATTGAAGCTAACAATCTCCCCCTAAGTAGTGAAAAATAAAAAATTTAACTTGAGTTAAGTTAGGCTAAGTTAGATAAGACAGAGGTTAAACAATACCTCGAAAGTTCTTTCATTCAGAAATATGCCAGAGGCATTTTACATTTGAGTACAATGAAAGATAAACTTTTGACTTGGTTTGCAGAGATTTGAGGTTTGAGAATCAGATTTTGGCATCTTTGAAATCGTTGTAGCTTCTGTTGTCTCTTCCGATTCTTCTGATCTCTTTGTAGAAACTGATGCAGAGTTCTCTTAGGCGGATTGTGGCATCAATCTCTCTGATGAAAGTATTTGCAGGATCTCTATCCATTTTCTCTGTACCTCTGTATTTTACAAGGCTTGCTCTGAACTTGTTCAGAGTACTAGTTGCGTACTTTTGACAATCCATGCATACAAATAGTTTGATTTAGCCTTGTGGGTTTTGAAATACTAACCCGAATCTTGGTTCTGTAATGATAGAGTTGGGCACGGCGTTGGGTGGGCAGCGATCTTCTGGTGGTCGTAAATTTAGATGTTTGAGACCAAGATCCTTTCCCGGTTGAAAATCTATCATACTGAAGATCAGAAGCTTTTCCCTCATTGCTTTTCTTAATACTTGATAGGCTCTGGTGTTTGCCTCTGTGTTGTAGTTTTCTTTTGTCCATTGCAGAAGGTCAGGTAGATCATAAGGATTGATATTTCTTAGGTCAGCATCAGCGAAGGTGGTTTCTGAATTGTCTTCTCTTCTGACTTTGTAAAGATTGTACCTGACCCTTGGATAGGTTCTTGTAAAGGAGAACTTGCAGAAGATTACCTTTTTGATCTTGTGGATTGAGAAGACATCTGTTTTAGTTCTTGGCTTTGTCCTTGTGAAGATGTTCTCAAATTCTTCTCTGATCCTTGAATCTGTCACATGATCTGTTGGATGATTGGTCTGAAAGGTTTGTTTATAGAGGTATTTGTATACCACTTCTTCCATCTCTTCATGTGTTGGACCAGGTTGTGGTACTTGTCTTCTGAGACTCTCCATCTTTTGAACAATTTCTGCAGCTCTGCCAGTCAGAGGAATGTCTGTCAGAGGCTTTAATCCATATGCCCAGTCCTCTTCTTCAGGCTTTGGAGTTTGAAAGGCATCAAAGGCGCTCTTCATCAATTTCTCTGTAGGCTTGGGCAATGATTTCTTTTTCTTGGGCTATTCTGTCAGTATTGCTTTGCCCTTGTCTTTGGCTTTTGGAGGTGCAGAACCTGTTTCTTCTGTAGGTTTGGAGGTTGGTGCTTCTGTTGGCTTGATGGTTGCCTCTGTAGGTTTTGACACTTGTGTTTTAGAGGACTTTTGTGGCGATGGTTCTGTTGGCTTGAGTTGCTCTGTAACCTCTGTTGGAGGTTCTTTGGTGACTTCTTCTGTGAGCTCTATTTCTGTTGGTGAAGATTGGACATCGAATCTTCTTGCCATTTTGAAAGCTAATGTGAACCTGTGCCTTTCTTCTTCTCTCTGCGACATTCGATCAGACATTGTATTGTGCATCTCTCTGAGTCTGTTCAGTCCTTATGGTGATCGCTGATAAGTTAGTTGTTTACTTGTGATCTCTGAAGACAAGTTTTACGTCAACATAGGTTCTACGCTGAAGTCGAAGATCAAGCTCAAGAACCAGCGACAAGTCTCCTAATGAACTGATGTAGATCAGCGAAGATTCAGATTTGTCCACTCAACGTGAAGTATCAAGTACAAGACTTCACCTATCGCTGAAGTTTATCATTCGCTGATAAACAATGGTAAAGCGCTGAATCAACGAAAAGCTGATCATGAAGTCCTCCGTACAAAGTACTTTTGTCTTAACCACCCTTGCATGACTCCGTACGATCTGTCAGAAAACAACCTCCTTATTGTCTGAAATCGTACAACCACTCTGATACTACACTGTTCAAACATGCGGCTACTAAGGTTGTCAACAATGGTCAATGACATACAACCAATGAGCTGATGCCACGTGTAAAGTGTAAACTGCCATGCATTAAATGCATGCAGTATATAAGAAGAAGAACTCACTTCATTTTGAAGTAACTTGCTAACTCTGGACAAGTTCATCCTTCCTATCTTGAGATAGGTTATTATTAGTAATTTCCTTCTCTTTCTTAGTGCAAGAAACTTAGTGTTCCAACTTGTTTAGATTTAGGTTTATCCTTAATCTTGTTTCGCAACAAGTTGTAAATTGTTAATGATTTATCAATAAACAATTTAGAAAAGTAAAATCTGTGTGTTTGTATTCAACCCCCCCTTCTACAAACTTGTATAGCCCTTCGGGACCAACAAGTGGTATCATAGCAGATTTGTTTAATCTCATAAACAATATCTGATCTATACTAAGATTTCTCTTCCTTGCTATTTCTGAAAATGGCTACCAATACAAACACAAACTATATTGACAATGGTTCTCTTGCAAAACCCCTTAGATTCTCCAGAGATAATTTTAATCTATGGAAAAATAGGATGATTCTCTTCTTAGAAGGTGTAGACCCTACTATGCCTTATTATCTTGAAAACGGCCCATATATTCCTGTAACAATTGATGCTGCAGTTCTAGCCACTGAGAATAGACCTGCTATTCCAGAAAGGCTGATTCCTAAGGAAGTTCATATGTGGACTGATGAAGATAAGAAGAAAGTGGCTATCGACACCAAAGCCAGATCCATACTATCTATGGCTCTTCCTGACGAAGTCTACCATTCCGTCATGAACCTGAAAACCTCAAAATCTATGTGGGACACAATCTGTGTTCAGTATGAAGGTACTTCTGAAGTCCAGGACTCTTGAAAGATCAACCTGGTAAGACAGTACGAAAGTTTCATTTGTGGTAAGATGAAACTCTCTCTGAAGTTCACCAACGTTTTAACTATTTAATAATAGATCTAAAAACTGTTGGCAAGGAATATTCTAACTTTGAAGTGCTGACAAAGTTTTTAGAATGTTTACCTGAAAGCTGGGACAATTATTCTAAGAAGAATCTTAAGAAGAATCTTGTAAAAGATTCCAAAAGCACCCATGTTGCTTTAATCTCAGAGGAACCTTCCACTCAGCGACCCTCGGTCACTATCACTGAGTTGGAAAGTAACTCTGAAAGGTCATCAGATTCTGACTCTTCAGATGATGATGAATCTTTGGCTCTCCTCACTAAAAAGTTCAGGAGATTTGTCAATAAGAAAATGTTCAGAAAGAATAAACCTCTTTCCATTACTGACAAGCCAAGATCATCAGCTCCTGCTACTTGTTTTAACTGCGAAAAGATAGGACATTTTGCTAACGAGTGCAGGTCTAAGAAAGTTTCTAGAAACTCAGCGTTTCCCAAGAAATCCTATATTCCCAGGAATAAAGATGACAAATACGCCAAGCTGAAAGAAAAGTATGCGAAGCTGAAAAGCTTTAAGAAGAAAGGCAAAGGCCTGATGGCTAACTATGATTGGGCTGCCTCTGATGAAGAAGAATCATCATCTGACTCTGAAGATAATGAAGCCAATCTCTGTCTTATGGCAAAGATTGAAGATGAGGAAGAAAGTTCAGACATTCCCTCCACTTCAACCTCTGCTACTCAGGTATCACCTTCCTTCTTTACAAATATTGCAAATATTGATGAAGCTGATAGTCTTCGTAAAATCGATCTCTTGACTAGAAGTTTATATGAAGCCATGAATGGCAAAACTGTAGTTGAAAATCAAAACCTTGATCTCGCTGAAATGCTTAAAAACTGTCACCTTCAAATAGAAAATCTTTCTAAAATTGAAAAAGATTTTAAAGATCAAGTGCACTTAAATCAACTAGTCAAAATCGAGCGCGAAGAAGTTATCGCTGCATTAAGAGCTGAAAAAGCTACTGTTGATGGATGGTATAATTCCTCAACAAAGATCACTGAGATAATTAAGTCTCAGATTCCCCTAAGTGATAAACGTGGTCTTGGTTACAAAGCTGATCTTCTAGAACCAACCACTGATCGTTCCATGCTCTTATTTGGAACTTTCGTATCCTCAATCGCTGATACTTCATCCTCTTAGTGTTCCTCTTCTAGACCGCCTATCCCTGAGGAAAGTTCTACCTCTTCAAAAGGTAAAGATAAAATGGTTTATCCAAAACCTACCTCTGTCTTTAAAGATAAAGGTAAAGGAATTGCTTTTAACCAAACTCCTCAGAAGGGTACCTTAGTACCTAAGCTGAATGATTCTAAATCTTTAGTGATTCATCCCTCTGGATCAAGGAATCAGATCTCTGGATCTACTCAGCGTGGATCTATTCAGCGATCTACTCCTACAATAAGAGTGGATGTCTCTGGTAAGAAATCCGAAGAACTGAATGTTCCTCCCATTTCAGAAGCCAATAACTTACTTGGTGCTGGTACTTCTATTTCAAAATCTAAAGCTCAGCATTCAAATGGTCCTAGAACTACTTTTAGTTATAGGAAATGTTATCACTGTGGACTTACTTATCATATTGCTAGTAAGTGCCCTACATCCACCAAAGCTAAAAAGTTAGCTAAGGTGAAGATCATTGCCCCCAAGGCAAAGAAGACCACTGAGGTTAAGAAATTAACCAAAGTGAAGACTGACAAAGCTGAATCTTCAAATGCTGCGAAGATTGTTGAACCTTCCATTCCAACTACTTCCACTGACAAACGTGTACACATGGTTAAGTGGGTACCCAAGAAAAACTAACCTTCCTTTGTAATGCAGGTTAAGAAGGGTATCTGGTATCTCGATAGCGGATGCTCTAGACACATGACTGGAAAGAAAAGCCTACTCGCTGAATACAAGGAAGAGAAGGGTCCCTATGTGACTTTCGGTGGAAATGGAAAAGGACATACCCAAGGGTTTGGTGTACTCTCTAATGGTACAACAACCTTCAGAAGAGTCGCATATGTTGAAGGGCTGAATCATAATCTTTTAAGCATCAGTCAGCTTTGCGACAAGGATAACAAAGTAATCTTTACTAAGGAATCCTGCTTTGTCACTGACAAAAAGGAGGAGATAGCTCTCAGCGGTTATCGTTTGGAAAATGTTTATGTAATAAACATGGACTCAACAACCACTGAGAACTTCTGTTTCTTCTCAAAAGCCTCATCTGATGTCAACTGGCTAGGGCATAAGAGGCTCTCTCATCTGAATTTCAAGACACTGAACATTCTTTCTTCAAAAGAGTTAGTCACTGGTCTACCTCAGCACTCATACGCCAAAGAGTCTTTATGTTCAGCGTGTGAGAAAGGGAAGCAGACCAAAGCAAGCTTTAAGTCAAAGCAAATCTCCTCAGTGTCATCTCCTCTACAACTTCTCCATATGGATTTGGTTGGCCCTGTTAACAAACAATCCATCGCTGGAAAGAAATATACACTGGTCATAGTTTGTTGGTTCCCGTTTTGCTTTAAACAAGATTATCAGATCTATTAGTTCAAGTTAATGTTTGATGCGGAAGCGTATTTAAAGAACTAACAGATAAGTTTGATAGATTTAGAACAAAATATAAATAAAACAGTGAACAGAATATTATATTTCAAAGTTTACTGAATATATATATCAAGAACAGGTTTATAAACCGTGAGTAAGAAAAGCTTTAAAACAGATATGACTTTTAAGGTGAATAAGCTTTTTGTTCTTGATGTTCGATTGAAGTTGTGTATGTAAGGAAGAACTCAACATGAGTCTTCCTTATATACTACTCTAAAGGGGACCATAAAGCATATGCTACTATTCAAAAGGTACGTATGAATAGTAGAACGGATGTCGTGAACAGTTGCAAGGATTGCATGAACAGTCAGACATGCTGTATTGCATTTAATGCAGCAGACGTCTAATATGTACTAAGCCCTACTAAGTCCAATCAGAATTTGACACGTCGACGTTGGACAGGGCATGCTACCATGCAAGTTGATGAACGGTAGCAAGATATTATAAATATCTTCAAGTCTTTCAGTGAGGACCACAGAGGCTCTGTAATGAGTTACAGAGGTTCTGTGGTCTGGTCCTATGTGGAGCAGTCTTCACCTTTGTTTCCGAGTCTTGGGTCTTCTTTGAGTACAACAGAGGTTCTGTAGGAAGCCTCTGCTGCTTCTGTCGCTTCTTGACCTTGATTTCTCGGTAATGTCGGCAGAGCCTCTGTAAGAGGCTTTTTTCACTTAGCCTATTTTTCACTACTTCTAAATACTTCTATGATTAGGAAGATTGAAGCTAACAATCTCCCCCTAAGTAGTGAAAAATAAAAATTTGAACTTGAGTTAAGTTAGGCTAAGTTAGATAAGATAGAGGTTAAACAATACCTCGAAATTTCTTTCATTTAGAAATATGCCAGAGGCATTTTACATTTGAGTACAATGAAAGATAAACTTTAACTTTGTTTGCAGAGATTGGAGGTCTGAGAATCAGATTTTGGCATCTTTGAAATCGTTGTAGCTTCTGTTGTCTCTTCTGACTCTTCTGATCTCTTTGTAGAAGCTGATACAGAGTTCTCTTAGGTGGATTGTTGCGTCAATCTCTCTGATGATAGTATCTGCAGCATCTTTATCCATTTTCTTTGTACCTCTATATTTCACAAGGCTTGCTCTGAACTTGTTCAGAGTACTTGTTGCGTACTTCTGACAGTCCATGCATACAAATAGCTTAGTTTCGCCTTGAGGGTTTTGAAATACTAACCCAAACCGTGGTTCTGTGATGATTGAGTTAGGTACGGCGTCCGGTGGGCAGCGATCCTCTGGTGGTCGTAAATCCAGATGCTTGAGACCAAGATCCTTTCCCAGCTGGAAATCTATCATGCTGTAGAGCAGAAGCTTTTCCCTCATCGCTTTTCTCAACACTTGATAGGCTCTGGTGTTTGCCTCTATGTTGTAGTTGTCCTTTGTCCATTGCAGAAGGTCAGGTAGATCATAAGGATTGATATTTCTTAAGTCAGCATCAGCGAAGGTAGTTTCTAAATTGTCTTCTCTTCTGACTTTGTAAGGATTGTACCTGACCTTTGGATAGGTTCTTGTGAAGGAGAATTTGCAGAAGATTACCTTTTTGATCTTGTGGATTGAGAAGACATCTGCTTTGGTTCTTGGCTTTGTCCTTGTGAAGATGTTCTCAAATTCTTCTCTGATCCTTGGATCTGTCACATGATCTGTTGGATAATTGGTCTGAAAGGATTGTTTATAGAGGTTTTTATAGACCACTTCTTCCATCTCTTCATGTGTTGGACCAGGTTGTGGTACTCGTCTTCTGAGACTCTCCATTTCTTGAACAACTTCTGCAACTCTACCAGTTAGAAGAATGTCTGACAGAGGTTTCAATCCATATGCCTAGTCAACTTCTTCAGGCTTTGGGGTTTGAAAGGCATCAAACGCACTCTTCATTAGTTTCTCTGTTGGCTTTGGCAATGTTTTCTTCTTAGGATCTTCTGTCAGTATTCCTTTGCCCTTGTCTTTTCCTTTTGGCAGGGCAGAGGCTGTTGCCTCTGTAGGTTTGGAGGTTGGCACTTCTGTTGGCTTGATGGGGATTGCCTCTGTGGGTTTTGACATTTGTGATTTAGAGGACTTTCGTGGCGATGGTTCTGTTGGCTTGAGTTGCTCTGTAACCTCTGTTGGAGGTTTTTTGTTGACTTCTTCCGTGAGCTCAGTTTCTGTTGATGAAGTATTGACATCGAATCTTTTTGCCATTCTGAAAGCTAAGGTGAACCTATGCCTTTCTTCTTCTCTCTGCGCCATACGATCACTCATTGTTGTGTGCATCCTTTTCAGAACGTCAGAAGCAGAGTTCGTTGCTCTTTTTGGTTTGATGGCAATCGACTTTCTTCTCGGTATGGTTTGGGGTCTTTCCACAGAGGTGGGTGTTTTCTCTGTGGTTTCTTCATCTGTTTCTTCCAAAATGATTACCTCAGGGGCGGTTGTTGCCTCTGTGGTTTGCTGATTTGCTTCTAGAATTTTGGTTTCGTCAGGAGTTGATTCCACAGAGATGGGTGTTGTCTCTGTGGTCTTTTGGGTTTGTTGTTGTTGGGTTTGTTCTGGAGGGGCTTGGCTGATTGGTTCTGCTGCGATTGGTGGACTTTGTATTCCTCTGCTCGTAGCTTTCTCTCTTAGATTCTCCCCCTCAGGATTATCTGATGGACCAGGTTGGTCATCATCAGAATCATCCTGACTTTTATCAGAAGTACCCTCTGCTCTGCAAGAAGTGTTGGGCTTCTTCGGTAATTCAGCTCCTGCTGCCATCAACTTTTCACAGACATCATCATAGAGGCCAATCAATGTCGCAAGCTCTGCTTCTGTTTTGAAACGCATTCTGCCGACACTCTTTCTGAAATCCTTGACATAGTTTGCATTTGCAGTTGTGAAGGAGACAATGACTTCTGTGACCTGGTTAATGACGTTCTGTCCGAGCTCTGTAAGCTGTGCTCTGGTCATATAGTCTTTTGGCTGCATCATTATCGTGTTGCGTATTGCCTCTGCTTGGACTTGTGATAGGGCATTCTGTA
This sequence comes from Saussurea involucrata, assembly GCA_033807775.1. Taxonomy (NCBI): domain Eukaryota; kingdom Viridiplantae; phylum Streptophyta; class Magnoliopsida; order Asterales; family Asteraceae; genus Saussurea; species Saussurea involucrata. Next base: position 60,142,937 of record CM066320.1, on the reverse strand, counting down.
AATCTGCAGGAGTAATGCACTCTGCTCTGTTGGATTGCGTATTCATTTGTTCAAGGAAATGTTTGACAGAGTCCTTGAACGCAGAAGTTGCAGCTGTTCCAAATTCTTGAGCGGCAGAAGTAGCTGTAGCTTTGGTAGTAGTTTCGGCAGAAGACTTCATCTGTGAGATGGCGGTTTTTACCTCTGTGGACAGATTGTCCATTTTGGTGTTCAGATTCAGGATAGCCGTAGATGTTGTCTCTGTAAAGGATTTGAAAGAGCTTTGCAACTCTTTCATTGTTTGGTTCACAGAGGTGACAAGGGTTTGGAACTCATCCCTTGATACTTGTGTTCCTTGTGTAACCTCTGGAGGAACACATTCGTCTCCAGAGTGAGTCCCTGTTCCTGGGACACCTTCGTTCACCCTTGTTTGTACGATGGGGGTGGAAGGATTTCCTTCTGATCCTCGAGAAGAAACTTGAGTTTCGATCTCTACAGAAGTTATGTGAAGAACAGTGTCCAAATCCACTCCAGAGGTGGGTATTGGAATGTCCTTCTGTTGACTAGGAGACTTGTCTAGAGTCTCTTCGTCTCTTTGCTCACTACTTCTCTCTGAAAGAAGTTTTGGTCCTAATGTGTGCGTGGCAGAGGAAACGAATTCCTCTGTAGGGTGTTCTAGGGTGATCTGGGGCGATTGATCACGAACAATAGGTGAGTCTCTTTGAGGAGACTCCCTAGGAATGGATTCCCCGGTTTCTGTGGGCACAGAGGTTGAAAGAGTAACCTCTGGCTGGATGGGTTGGGTTAGGATCGAGCTGTGCTGCTCTTTTTCAATAACTCCTTCTGCAGCTAGACCTGCGGAGTTAGAAATGTGGGTGGCACTGGGAGTTGGTTTTGGTTGTGTGCCTCTATTTATCCAGGCATCTTTTCTTGCTTCTTCCTCTGTTAAGCATCCAAGCACTACATCATTGTCTATCATTTCATCCTCTGTAGCTATCCTTCGGCTTGGTGCTTCTTCCCTAGGTTCTGTTGAAGTTTCTTTCTCTAGTCGTAAAAAGTCATACATTTGATGAGATCCGTATAATCTCATGACATGTGGATGATAGAGACCTTTACGTATCCAGACAGCTTCTTCTTCATCTGAATCCACCTCTGAGATTTCTATTGCTGTCTCTGTTGTTGCAAATCCCTCTTTTTGTACAACTTCGGCCCCTTTTCCTTTTTCTTCTTCCATTATTTTCTCAGAAGCCTCTGTAATTTCACCTCTATTCCACTCAGCTTCTGTTTGTTCTATTTCTTCTGAAGCTGGGTTTGGACTTCTTCTGTGGACGTCCAATCCTTGAATGAAAGGGTTTTGTAAAATAACAGGGGTGTTGGCTGGTTGATCTTTGGGTGTTGTGTCATCTTCTTGCAGATGTGTGTCAATGCCAGAAATGAAGAAGTCTTGTTCTTCTGGAGAGTGGTGGTCGAGAGGTTGTGCCGTCCACCCTGCTGTATTTAGGGTGTTGGCAATGTCAGGGTTCTGTAAGAAGTCGTTCAGGTCTCCTTGGTGAGCAAATCTATCTGGAGATTGATAGGGTGATTGATACTCTTCTGTAGCCATTTCTTCTTCTGCAACTTCTTCTTCAGCAGTTTCCTCTTCTGCAATGGTGACCAACTTTTCAAGTGATTTACCATGCTTCTTTTTGGTTTTCCTTCTCTTAGGTTTTGGTGCCCCTTCCTCTGTTGATTTGGATCTTCTTTTCTTCTTCATTTTTTGGGAAGAGGGAGGAGCAGAGGAGCCAATTTCTGTGGCATGAGAAGGTGAAGGTTGATCTTCTGCAGCGCTTGTTGAGGTGCCTTCTGCAGTTTTTCTCTTTTTGGCTTTTGGAGTAGATGCAGAGGTTCTTGATGAAGACTTCTTTCCCATAAGTTCTGCACGTTTGGCTATAAAGCTGAGTTGAATAGCCATGTGCTTTGTTAACTTCTGATCCTTTTCTTCTTGAGTAGAAAGAGGTTTTGCTATCATTGTTCCTAGGGGGACACCTAAACGCGGGGGTGTCATAGGACTCGGTTTAGGAGTTCTATGATCGCGTATATACTCTTTCTTAAGGGATTTATTCGATGCGTAGCGCAGAAGCTTCTTTGACAGAGGTCTGCAGTGTGAGTAGCCATCGGTATGATCAGTGGGGGTATTCTTGTTCATCGGGAACTGTTTGGGGGTTGGTCCTTCCATTTGCCAGTTTTGGATTAGCAGTAGAGGTTCGAACAGTACTCCCAATATTCGTTGGAATTGCAGAGGTGGTAGAAAGTTGGGATCCTTCTCTTTGACCCTTCTCGTGTTGTTCTTTCTGTCGATGGTGTTTATGATCTCTTGCATCATTATGGTCGCATAATCTAGTGGAAAATCATAGTAAACCCCATACATGATGCTCAAGATTTGATGTGAGCTCTGGTCAATACTCCCTATTTTCCCTGTCTGGCACCTGTTAAGAATAGAGAACAAAGTGTTCCACAGAGGTGGCAATCTTCCTCTGCGGAAGTCATTTCTCTTCCGTAGTTGGGTGTTGTACCCAAGCATTTCCACGAAGCGACAGAGCTCTTCGTCTGTTGGTTGCTCTGCATAACTCTTCAATCCCAGAAGACCCCTTGTTGGTAGGTTGAATTCAAGTGAGAACATTGTTCTGTTGAACTTGATTTCAAGATGCTCAGATTTATCAGGTCTTGAAATGTACCCTTTGATAAGAGAATCGTCTTTATCAAATCGGCAGCTTTGCCAAAATTGGTTCAGATAACGGACTGGAATTTTGTTTGGGGTTCTTGAGAGTAGAGGGAAGAGGATGTGATTTTCCATTATGTTCAGAAGAATAGAATGGGCTTCGCCGAAAGCAGTGGGTGAGGGGACCAAATAGCAGTTGTTGGATTTGATAGGAAGTATGGTTTCGAAGTGATCTTTTGCTATGAAGTTTTGCAAGTGTGTCGTCGGAGCAAATTCTGCTGAGTCCCCGGAATCTTGTTGTTCAATAGCTCTTGCAAGGTTGGGGTTTTCTGAATGTTCAGAATGGGCAGGTGAGTGTTCCGGTGAGTTCGCCGTAGGAGAGTTCTTGGGAGATAGCTTTAGAAGATGAAGCCATTTGATTTTAAGAACAAGGTTTTTTGCAAGCTTTTGCAGGGTTTCGCCGGAGAAGAAGATAAGAATTTGTAAAAGGTTTTATGAGAGGGTAAGCTTGGTTTTTATAGGAGGATAAAATGGTAGAAATCGAAAGAGTAAAATATATGGCAATGGATTAACATTTGGAATCCGTACTCGAGTTTGAGCGGCGGGTTCAACTTTCCAAATAAAAACGTTCCATGTACGCCTAATGAAAATGGGACACGTAGGCCTTGTCAGAACATGACAGGACATCATGCGCGGCCCATTAATGCTAGGCGCGTGAGGTTGTTTTTAGCCACATGAGTTTCACTCTCAGTAAAAGTAACCGTTATTACTACAGAAATGCCCAGAGAACAAAATGGCAGAACTTTTGTGTTTTACAGAAGCTCTGTGATTTTGAAAATCTTGATTTTTAACCTCTTCTCATATATCTCATTGTTATCATGACTCTGTAGGTTCTTCTTTGAACGAAAACGTTTGTAAAGACATTGGAAAGGATCAATAGGATTTTGTCAAGAAATTTTACTCACAGAGGTTTTGTGGCTCTGATGGAACTTGCAGAAGCTCTGTGAGAGCCAGCAGAAGCTCTATGAGAGAAAAAATCTTATAACTTGAATTCTATTAACTTTCTGATCATCCAATTTTTGATCTGTGTTAATAGATGTTTTTCGCACATTATTGAAAGCTGGTGTCCGAGAAAACTATTTTGAAAAATGTTTTGTTCGAGAAGGTCATGGTGTGTGTTTTCGGTTTCCGAGATATCATTCCAAAAGATCGACAGAGGGTTAATTTGTGATCACAGAGCATATTTCCTGCAGAACCTCTGTTGAGCTCAGCAGAAGCTCTATGACCTTAAATTTCTCCTATTTCGAATTTTGTTAAACCTTTTGAACTTTTGATTTTTGAAATGTTATTCATAGTATATTTAGGACATATTTGACAATTCTTGTCCTAGAAAACTGTTTTCCAAAAACCTTTTGTGCGAGAGACATACCTTTTGGTTCTTCTGTTCTCGGCAGTTTTGTCTTACTTCTGTCGATGGAGAATTATCGAGATTCTTCTTTGGCTTTCCTTTGAAAGATTTACCTCTGTAGATCATTTCAGGGTCCCTTTTGCTCCCCCTTGATCTAATCACTTCTGTAGATCAAGAATTTTCCTTTTGCTCCCCCTTGATCTATGCTTGGTTCAAAGAATGGTAATATTTGTATTGAGCAATAGATCATGTTTACCAGAGGTTCTGTAAGGGTTATCAGAAGATCTGAGCGGACCCACAGAAGCTCTGTAACCAAGATAAAGCTATACTTATAGAGGATTTTCACACCATGTTAATCATTCCTAACTTACCCACCAAGAAGTTGAATCTTTTCACGTCTAGTGCTTTGGTGAATAAGTCAGCGAGTTGATATTCTGTGGGCACGAAATGCATTTCGATTGTACCGTATTCAACATGATGTTTCAAGAAATGGTACCTTATATTGATATGCTTGGTTTTTGAGTATTGCACAGGGTTGGCAGAGATAGCAATGGCACTTTTGGAATCACAGAAGATGGGTATTTTGAATAGGATGTGGCCGTAGTCTTTTAGCTGAGTCTTCATCCATAGAACCTGAGAACAACAGCTAGCAGCAGCAACGTATTCAGCTTCTGCAGTGGATGTGGAGACACAATTCTGCTTCTTGGAGGTCCAACTGACTAGTTTACCACCTAGGAATTGACAACTCCCAGAGGTACTCTTTCTGTCGAGCATGCATCCTCCATAGTCTGAATCTGTATAAGCTTTAAGACTAAAACCAGAGTTCTGTGGATACCAGAGACCAAGATTGTTGGTCCCCTTCAGGTATCTAAAGATTCTCTTTACAGCATCATAATGTGATTTCTTTGGATTAGCTTGATAACGTGCACAAAGACATGTGGCATGCATAATGTCAGGTCTGCTTGCAGTTAAGTATAACAGAGATCCAATCATATCTCTGTAGAGAGTACATTCTACAGAAATACCATTTGGATCTAAGAATAACTTATTTCCAGTGGCCATTGGAGTCTTCATTGCAGAGGTATCAGAGAGATTATATTTTAAAAGTATGTCAGAGACATATTTGGCTTGATTTATAAAAATTCCCTCTGAAGATTGTTTGACTTGAAGTCCGAGGAAGAATGTTAATTCTCCCATCATACTCATTTCAAACTCACTCTGCATGAGTTTTTCAAAAAAATTGCACTCTTCTGAATTTGTAGACCCAAAAATTATGTCATCTACGTATATTTGTACAAGCATTATCTCACTATTTTTGCGTTTATAAAATAATGTAGTATCTGTTGTACCTCTGTTGTAGCCATTTTCTAGAAGAAAGGTGGAAAGTCGTTCGTACCACGCTCTTGGAGCCTGTTTTAGTCCGTATAGAGCCTTTTCAAGGTAGTATACATGCCTTGGGAACTTTGAGCTTTCAAAACCTGGTGGCTGATTTACGTAAACCTCTTCTTGGATTTCAACGTTTAGAAAAGCAGATTTTACGTCCATCTGATAGACTTTAAAACCTCTGTGGGCTGCGAAGGCTAAGAATATTCTTATTGCTTCGAGTCGTGCGACAGGGGCAAAAGTCTCATTGTAGTCTATGCCTTCTTCTTGTCTATATCCTTTTGCTACTAATCTTGCTTTGTTTCTGATGACCACTCCATCTTTATCCTTCTTGTTTCTGTAGACCCATTTAGTCCCAATGGCATGTTTCCCCCTTGGCAGAGGTACTAAAGTCCAGACTCTGTTACGCTCAAATTGTAGAAGTTCTTCTTGCATGGCGTCTACCCAGTTTGGGTCATCTAGGGCTTCAGAAATCTTCTTTGGTTCTATCACACTAATAAAAATTGTAAAGAAACAAAAATTAGCAGTGGCAGACCTTGTTTTTACTGAGTCAGAAGGTTCTCCAATTATTTGGCTTTGCGGATGACTTTTTGTCCATTGAGTTATGCGTGGAAGATGATCATCAATGTCATCCAAACTTTCTTCAGAGGCTTCTTGTGTTTCTTCTTGTGTAGCCTCTGTCGTTCTTCGTGCCTTGGTAGTTGATTCTACCGTTTGTGGATTGATTGGTATGAGTGGTGGTGGAGTTTGTTCCTCTGAGGACGTATAGTCTTGGTCCTTGATTTCCTCTGTAATTGGTTCTTCTGTGGTTTGTGCAGCTTCTGTGGTCGTTTTTCTTGATGTTTCATCTTCTGCACTTTCTTCTACTTCGGCAATTGCATCTGTAGTATTTATAGAAGAAGATGAAGCATTATTTGGACCAGTTAGAGTCATACCTGTAGGATTTTGTCTGACAGAGGATGGTTCTTCAGAAACTCTAATGGTTCCAACAGAAGGATCAATGTCATTGTGGAACATCTCCAAAAATAGAAGATCCAAATCTTCTTTTGTTCTTGAGATGTTAGAGGATTTCCCTTTAATTCCGAGTTCTGAACTGATTTGCTCAGAAGTCATTTGGAATGAATCATCAAAAGAAACATTTATGCTTTCTACAATCTTGTGAGACTTTGTAAGGAATGTTCTGTAGGCTTTGGAAGTGGCAGAGTATCCAATGAATTTGCCTTCATCAGCTCTTACATCAAACTTTCCTCTTGAATCTCTGTCGTTTAAGACAAAGCATTTGCATCCAAATACATGGAAAAATTTGATGTTTGGTCGTCTTTTGTTAAGCAATTCGTAAGGCGTCTTGAGGTGTCTTTTCACAACGGTTGAACGATTCTGAGTATAACACGCAGTAGAAATTGCTTCTGCCCAAAAGTTCATTGATAATCTGCATGCTGACAGCATAGTTCTTGGGGCTTCTACAAGTGTTCGATTCTTTCTTTCGACAACACCGTTCTGTTGTGGAGTGCGAGCGGCAGAAAAGTTCTGTGATATTCCTTCTGTAGAAAGAAATGCTTCAATGACACAGTTTTTAAATTCTATGCCGTTGTCACTTCTTAACTTCTGTATTCTGCAGTCATAAAGAACTTGGATTCTTTTCATTAGATTTATCAATACATTTGGAACATCTGATTTCTTTCTAACAAATTCAACCCATGTGAAACGTGAATACTCATCAATTAGGACAAGTATGTATTTCTTGCCACCTATGCTCTGTATGGCAATGGGACCGCAGAGGTCGACATGAAGCATGTACAGAGGCCTAGTGCAAGACACGTCTGTTTTGCCTTTGTGGGAAGCCCTTCTGTGTTTTCGCATTTCACAGGCCGAACACAAATGATCCTTATTGAATTTAACATTTGGCAAACCTTTAACTAGATTGAGTTTTACTAGTTTATCCAAGGTGTGAAAGTTTAAGTGACAGAACCTGTTGTGCCATAACCAAGCTTCTTCACTTTTGCAGGCTACTAGGCAAACTTTGTCCTTGGATTTTGAAGTAAAATTCATTAGGTATAGATCACCTCTTCTTTCAGCTCGCAGAAGTTCCATTCATGTGTTTTCACTCTGTAGAGAGAAGAAAGTTCTTTTGAATAACACATCGAATCATGTATCACAGAGTTGACTTACGCTAAGTAGGTTGTGTTTGAGGCCATTCACATATGCAACTTTGTATACAGAGACATTTTCTTTCTGTATGACTCCATAGCCTTTGATGTGTCCCTTCATGTTGTCTCCAAAAGTTACAGATCCACCATCGTGTGTTTCTTTGTATGTGGATAGTAATCTTCTGTTGCCAGTCATGTGCCTTGAGCATCCGGAGTCAAGATACCAAATTGGCACATGTTGCTTCTGTAAGACAATCACAGAGATTTAGGTACCCATATCCACATGGGTCCAATATTGTTAGAATTTTTCAAGTTTGCCTTAGCATTCTTGAAATACATTTTATCTTTTGTAGAAGAATCAGATTGTTTCTCTTTTGGTTCTGACTTTCGAATTTCAGTGGTGAGAAAGCAATTTGGACTTGAGAAGTGTTTATTCAATTTAAACATAAGATCAAAACAATGACAGTATTGAATATGAGATGTGATTTGTTTGAACTTTTCATTGAATTCTTTGAACTGAGCCACAGAGACATTACACTCTTTCTTTACATTAGATTTCCTATTACAAGAAGATCTATGAATACTAGAATGTTGTTTGCAAAAGTCTTGTTTAGTTCCTACATTCTGTGACTCTCTTCTGTGGTGAACATCTTTCTTCACTGTCACAGAGGAAAAATATTTGTTAGCTTCAGGCCATTTTCCCTTTTGTTGCCAAGTGGGATTCTCTTTTATTTTCCTTAAAGGTTTTGAAAATTTTAAGCTTTTTGGATTTTCAGAGGCCTTTTTAGATTTTCAAGCTCGGTAGAGGTTTTGACTTGTATACACATTTTGAGAAAATCTGGATGGATAGGTATCTCTGTGATTTTCTCTTTTGGAGAAATTGTTCTGTTAAGAACTTCAAAGGAGAATTTGACATCCTCTGTGTCACAGTGAATTATCCCTGATTTGAAATCAGTCTCTGAGTCGTCAGAGGATGAATCGTCCTCATATGCAGAGGTTGAGTCATTTCTTTCGACAGAGGTTGGATTTTCGTAGCACGTATCATACGAGCTTTCTTCCTCTGTAGAAAAACTTTCATAGATGGCAGAGGTTTCTGATGAGATCTCTTCAGCGAGTTTTTGATCTATAGAAGATGTACAGAGATTTTCTAAAACATTTGATTTCAAAACTTCCAAAATTTCTTTTTCAATAGATTCTTCAAGTTTTTCTTCTGAAAAGATGGGTTTAAACTCAGGAGCTTTTGCTGACAGTTTCTTTTCGACATTTATCATACAGACAAAAGCGACCTATGTTTGAGTCTCTGGTTTACCAAACTTAAAGATACCAATCTGATCTTGTATTTTCAGATATTTCTTTGGTTTGATTCCTCTATTGACAGAGGTTGAAGATGATGAATCTGTGTTTTCAAACCACACATTGATCATCTTTGTATGTTTCCTCAAGTGAGGTTCTACAGAGATTTTAACCCTTTTACTTACAGAGAGTAAGTTTGGAAAGTTTGGTTTGTTAGTTTTTCCCAAAACAAATAGAGAGGACAGAGGTTTTAGTCGTTTATTTTCAATTCCTAAGGTAATATCACTGTACCCTATACCTCGTCTTGCTATTTGAGAGTTTACCTTTTCATATACCTTCTGTGCATCTTTATAGTTTTTAATTAAAACTTCTCTTCTTAAAAGATCTTGCCAAAGTACCTCTCTTTCTTTTTGAAAGTATTCTTTGAGAGCTCTTATGTCTGTAGTTTCACTTCTTGAAACTGAAAGTTCTTTTGTTTTGATTTTTAAAGCATAGGTTAAATCAGAAATTTGCCTTTTCAAAGGATCTATATTTTTGCTCCAATATTTTTCGACTATTCCTTTTTCTTCAAAGATTTTGGCTTTTTCTTGAGTGAGAAGCCTTACTTCTCTCTCATTAAAGGTCAGCTTTTTCTGAATGCTTTCAATTATATCTTTCAGTTCAATGTTAAGTTTAAATAAATCATCATCTACAGAATTAGTACTTGAGGTATAGTTTGAAATGGATACCTCATTGTCAGTGCCGGAGTCAACTTCTTCCATGCCACAGAACAGGGCATTTGTGAGAAATTCATCATCAGAGGTAGAGTCTGATTCGAAGTCTTCTTTGTTTGCCTCAGAATGCCCTTTGTTCGCCATTAGAGATTTTTGTGCGTAATACCCGGCCTTCTTTTTGTAAAAAGCCGAGTCCTTCTGTGGGCGATTTGGTCTACTTCTGCATTCTTTTGCGAAATGACCTGGCTTGCCGCAGTTGAAACAACCTTGGGAGATGTTTCCAGTTCGGTCGTCAGACTTCTGTAGGTCTCCATTTTTCTCTGTTCGGCATTCGTTTGCGTAATGACCGGGTTTACCACATTTGTAGCATTCTTGTGTGTGGCCTACCTTGTCATCTGATCTCTGTCGATCATTTCCTCTGTAGCTTCTGTCGCTCGACCTCTTTAGGTCATCATTTCTGTAGTCTGACCTCTGTCGGTCACTTGATTCTTCTCTTCTTCCATCATCTCTTCTACCAGAATTCCTTTGGTAATTCTCTTCCTCTATCAGCTCGTCTTCTTCGCTATCAACCATTACCATCTTCTTTTTCTCCTTCTTTTTCTCCTCTGTAGATCTCTCATTTCTTGGTCTGTCTGCAGCCTCTGTAGATTTACTAACCAATGCGTATGGCACAATGGTTAGTGTTTTAGCTTGAGCTATTTGAGGCTCTTGTGCAGCAAGTGTTCCATAGAGATCAGAGAGTGTCCAGGAGTCTAGATCTTGATTTGTTTGTAAAGACATAGACAACTGAAGCCACTCATCGTTCAGGTTCTTTAGAAACATGACGTTATTTTCTTCCGTGGTTCTGTGAATACCAGACTTTTTGCATTTGTTTATGAGAGAGTTGAACCGGTCGTATGTTGTTTGCAGAGATTCTGTTGCAGAGGCTCTGAAAGCATGATATTCATTTATGTATTGTGCCCTTCGGTTCTTCTGAGTTTTAGCACCCCCTTCCAACTGTCTTTCTAATTCTTTCCAGAGATCGTGCGCTGTTTCGCATGCATCTAAGGATTGAAAAAGTTCGTTGGGAATTGCCATGATCAATATTCTCTTTGTTTTCTGTGCAACTTCATCTTCTGCCTTATCTTCATTTGACCATTCTTCTCTTGTCTTAGGTTTTTGATGTTCAGGGATTTCAGCAGATTCAGCAGTAGCTGGTACACGTGGCATAGTTATCATCGGAACTGGAGGAAGATTGTAAAGATATTGTTTGAGAGTTTTTTCAGTACCCTCAAAGAAATGAACCATTCTTATCTTCCATTCGTATCTTCCATTGAGGATACTCATCTCTAGTGAGCCAGCAGTGAAAAAGTTATTTGTATTTGTCATTTTGAGGAAAGGATAATCTGATGGAGGATTTCTAAGTATGAAGATCTGGAAGGTTTTCTGGGTACAACTAATATCTAGAAATATGGTGATGAAGAGAGAAAGAAAATAATCTATCAAATAAAAGTTGTAAAACGAGGATCACTTGATATTGAAAATCAAGCTTTGCTCTGATACCAATTGTTGGTTCCCGTTTTGCTTTAAACAAAATTATCAGATCTATTAGTTCAAGTTAATGTTTGATGCAGAAGCGTATTTAAAGAACTAACAGATAAGTTTAATAGATTTAAAACAAAATATAAATAAACAGTGAACAGAATATTATATCTCAAAGTTTACTGAATATATATATCAAGAACAGGTTTATAAACCGTGAGTAAGAAAAGCTTTAAAACAGATATGACTTTTAAGGTGAATAAGCTTTTTGTTCTTGATGTTCGATTGAAGTTGTGTGTGTAAGGAAGAACTCAACATGAGTCTTCCTTATATACTACTCTAAAGGGACCATAAAGCATATGCTACTATTCAAAAGGTACGTATGAATAGTAAAACGGATGTCGTGAACAGTTGCAAGGATGGCATGAACAGTCAAACGTGCTGTATTGCATTTAATGCAGCAGACGTCTAATATGTACAAAGCCCTACTGAGTCCAATCAGAGTTTGACACGTCGACGTTGGACAGGGCATGCTACCATGCAAGTTGATGAACGGGTCCTGTAACAGTAGCAAGATATTATAAATATCTTCAAGTCTTTCAGTGAGGACCACAAAGGCTCTGTAATGAGTTACAGAGGTTCTGTGGTCTGGTCCTCTGTGGAGCAGTCTTCACCTTTGTTTCCGAGTCTTGGGTCTTCTTTGAGTACAGCAGAGGTTCTGTAGGAAGCCTCTGCTGCTTCTGTCGCTTCTTGACCTTGATTTCTCGGTAATGTCGGCAGAGCCTCTGTAAGAGGCTTTCTTCACTTAGCCTATTTTTCACTACTTCTAAATACTTCTATGATTAGGAAGATTGATGCTAACATAGTTGATGAATTCTCTCGTTATACATGGGTTATGTTTCTTCGTTCCAAGAGTGACACCCCTGAAGAACTCATCACCTTTGTTCGGAAGATGGAAACCCTTAACAACTTGACTGTACGCTCAATAAGGAGTGATCATGGGACTGAATTCAAAAAAAGTTCTCTTGATTCCTTCTTTGAGAGTAAGGGTATTTCTCACAACTTTTCATCAGTGAGAACACCGCAACAAAATGGAGTCGCTGAAAGAAGAAATAGAACAATTATTGAAGCTGCACGTTCAATGCTCCGCGATTCTCACCTGGCTACTTAGTTTTAGGCAGAAGCTATCAACACTGCTTGTTTTACGCAAAACAGGTCGCTGATAGTCAAAAGATTCAATAAAACAGCCTATGAACTTTTTCATGGAAGAAAGCCTTCAATCAGCTTTCTTCACATATTTGGATGTCAGTGTTTCATACTGAACAACAGAGATGCCCTTGGAAAGTTTGATCCTAAGGCTGATGATGGAATCTTTCTTGGATATTCTTCAATCTCCAAAGCCTTTAGAGTCTTCAATCGAAGAAGACAAACTGTAGAAGAAACTATTCACGTCACGTTTGACGAATCCCGTTCAGCGCACTCTAAACCGTCCACTGATACTAAAGAACTGAATCAATGGATGTTTTCTCATCTTGGTGATTCAGAAGATATTCCCACTCCTCATACTCATACAGTTGAAGATGATAGTCCTATCATTCCAAATATGCAGAATAGTGAAGTTGAAGCATCATGGGTCTCAGCTGTTCCTTTAAACACTATACTTGCTTCTGAACCAAATGTCTCAGACATTCCATCTTCTTCTCAGCAATCAGTGAATATAATGACAACTGCACCCATTCCTCTCTTAGCTGATACTCTAGAAGTTGCTGAAGCCTCATCTTCAGCTCCTCCAGTTCAGGTTGAGTCAGCGTCTCACACTCCGGCTCAGCGATGGACTGTAAATCACCCAATTGATCAAATTCTAGGTGATCCAAACGCTGGTGTTCAGACTCGACGAAGTGCAGGTAATATTTGTTTATTTGTTAACTTTATTTCTTTGATTGAACCAAAGAAAGTAGATGATGCCCTCAAAGATCCAAACTGGGTCAGCGCCATGCAAGAAGAGCTGACTGAATTCGAAAGAAACAAAGTTTGGAAACTTATTCGAAGACCAACTGACTAGACACTGATATGCACTAAATGGGTTTATCAAAACAAGTTAGACGAACATGGAACTGTAACCCGCAACAAGGCTCGTCTTGTTGCTCAGGGATACAGACAAGAGGAAGGCATAGATTACGACGAAACATTTGCTCCAGTAGCATAACTAGAATCTATTCGTCTATTCTTCGAATACGCTGTACACAAAGACTTCAAAGTATATCAGATGGATGTTAAGTCAGCGTTTCTAAATGGAAAGCTGAATGAAGAAGTCTATGTGGAACAACCTCTAGGATTCTCAGATCCTAAGCGTCTAGGTTATGTTTATAAACTGGATAAGGCACTTTATGGCTCAAAGCAAGCTCCACGTGCATGGTATGACACACTCTCTACTTATCTCCATATTGAAAAATTTGAGGGAGGTAAAATCGACAAAACTCTATATTCCAGAATAGTGAAAGGTCATATCATTCTTGGTCAGATATATGTTGATGACATTATATTTGGTTCTACTAACCCTGATCTTTGTACTCGTTTCACTGATAGAATGAAAGATGAGTATAAAATGAGCATGATGGGTGAACTAACATATTTCCTTGGTCTTCAGATAAAGCAAAATGAAAAAGGAACTTTCATTAATCAAGGAAAGTATGTTAAAGATATGCTGAAGAAATTCGATTAAACTTAGAGTTCAGCTATGAAAACCCCTATGGCACCACCGCTGACACCAGATAAGGATACTAATGGTATTCCTGTCAATATCATGTTGTACCGTGGGATGATCGGCTATCTCTTGTATCTTACAGCTAGCCGACCCGATATTATGTACGCAACCTGTTTGTGTGCACGATATCAAGCTGAACCTAATGAATCTCATATGACCGCTGTAAAGCGAATTTTTCGATACCTTAAGGGTACTGCGAATCTAGGTCTTTGGTATCCCAAAGACTCAGGGTTCGATCTAATCGCCTATTCAGATAGTGATTTTGTAGGTTGCAAATTGGATAGGAAAAGCACCACAGGAGGCTGTCAGCTCCTGGGTGGAAAGCTGGCGAGTTGGACAAGTAAAAAGCAAAACTCAGTGTCCACCTCCACAGCTGAAGCTGAGTATGTAGCCGCTGGAAGCTGTTGTTCTCAGGTCTTGTGGATGAGAAATCAACTACTGGACTATGACCTACAGCTCTCAAATAATCCAATCTATTGCGACAGCACAAGTGCCATCGCTATAGCCAATAATCCAGTGCTTCACTCAAAGACAAAACACATCAAAATCAGGTATCATTTTATCAGAGATAATGTGATGAATGGTGATATAGAACTTCACTTTA